>CM060941.1:775869243-778269243 GCA_030765085.1 Allium cepa | reverse complement strand
TGTATATATAACTAAATATAAACTAATATATATATACACATTATATAAAAATTATTATTAATACATTTTATTTACAAGCGTAAACTTTTAGTGTAAAATGACATTTGTAATCAATTTAGCATACAAATTAACAAGTGTTATCTAATATATCATGCAAATTTACAAATGTCATGTTTTTAAATTTATTTTCATTTTTAATAAATAAGAAATCAAGGCTATAAATATACTACTTCCCCTTCTCTTTCACTTTTCTTCATAATTTCAAAAATCTAAACCAAAGTAAAGAAAATTATCAACCTGACGAAAATAATTCAAAAAAAGAGTAAGAAAAAAAATACTTCAACCTGAGATAGCAAATTCAAGTTCAAATGCAACTCAACAACTAAATAGCAGATTCAACTAAAATCCAGATCAAAGCAAATAAAGTTTCATATTTTATCAAACCTGAAGCTAAAATCAAGTTCCAGTTTTTCCAAGTTCAAATTCATCTCAAAATCTAGAAGCTACAGACAAGAGCATCTCAAACTTAATCAAGCAGATTCAAGTTTAACTCAAAGTATATCAAGCAATAATTCAAATTCCAACATTAAAGCTTCAGATCCAAACTCAACAAAATCAAGATCTACTTCAGTTTCAAATCAAGTGCAGATCAAACAGTTCCAGATCAACAACATGTTTCTATTTTCAAATTTAAAAACAAAGTTCCAGGCTTTGTGTTCTCTATCTCTTTCAAACTAGGCGCGAAAACTTCTAAATTTAAAAGCTTAATCTATTTATATGTTGTTGATTGTGATAATCAATCAAAGTATATATATTTACATGGATGAAAAAGTGTTGCATGTATATAAATATGTATATCTATCTGCGCATGTGAATGTATATCTATATATCCATTCCTCTATGGTATTACAGGCACAAATCCATCTAAATAAATTCCATTATGTTCATATGGTCATTGTTAGGCTATGATCTATAAATGGAAAATGATTATAATGATGTAGCATCATTTTTAAAAATAAATTCAAATGCAAATATTTAGCAAATATTCTAAAAATAAGAAATTATAGTAAAATTCTTTTTAAAACTGAAAATTTGATGTTCTGTAAATCCAGTTTGGTGATAGAAACAAATTCGTATTGGAAATTAATGAATTTTGATCATAGTTTCATAATTTTTAAGTTTGTATATGATGGGAATTCTCGAGTTGATCGGTTTGGGTCTTTTTGTCAATTGCCAACGATTGGAAGGTCTGAGTTCATTTTGGTTGATGTCGAAGATAGTTTGGAGGATGTCGATCGATGGAAAAATTGGGGGATTTTTCAGATGATCGGATCGGCCGGACGATGTTGAAATAGGGTTTAAGGACCGGGTTTGGTTGTCGATAATTCTAGTGCTCATGTGTCGTCGATTGTTGATCGGAGGTGATCGCACCAGGAGGGATCGAAGCGTTGACGAGTGGCGCTGCTCTGGTCGAGGTGGCGTGGTTACTGGTGGCCGGGATCGTCAGCACGAGGACATTTTGGTTAATCAGTTGGGTTCCAGGAAGGTGCTGATTGGCTCGATTTCGATTTTGGCATGAGTTCATCGATCCGGGCGGATGGAATCGTCGGCGAGGTTGTCGACGGTGTGTGGGTGATCTCGACAAGGATCAGAGATGGTCGGAGTGTCGGTGCATGTGCACACGTGTACATTTGAGTAAGGGTCGTTGTTGGATCAGAGAAGAAGGTTGTGGCTTGAAGTGGATCTCGGAAAAACATGTATTTAGCACGGGTTTGATTTCGTGTATTTAAGTATAATACAAGGTTCAAAAATTTAATCAAAACAAGGTTTAAAAAGAAAGAAAATGGTGGCTCTGGTGTATACTCAGGAAAAATGGAAACTGGCTCGGGTTAAACTCGAGTTGCCTCGGGTACATGTTATAACAATTTTGAAATTAAAATAAAACAAGTTTTTTCAAGTTTTAAACTATTTTCTCTATATAATAAATATTTGCTTAAAGAAAAGTTGTATAATTTATTTAACTTAAATTAATTAAGTTAGCTCTAGGTTTATTTAAAACTCAAGTTAAAATGATGAAGGTAAAATGTTTTAATTTAATGTTAATGATTTATTTATTAAACAAGTTTTCAAATTATAAGCATGGAACGAGTTTTTTAAGAAAATTTAAAAGGTTGAAATTTTAAAGTATAATGTTTTTAAATTTGTTTTGATTTAAGGTAATTTTTAATTAAAGGTTAATTAAGTATTAATTAAGGATTAATTAATTTGTTAAGAGTTAATTAATTAATGATAAGTAATTAGAGAATGATTACTTAATGAAATTAATTAAGTATAATTACTTAATGTAATTAATAAAAGATTATTACTTAATGTAATTAAGGGATAATTACTTTATGTAATTACATTAAAGGACAATTAATTAATTAAGATTAATTAATGTAAGAAATTAAAGGTAATTAATTACTTAAAGATAATTACTTAATGAAAGTAATTAATTAATGATTAAAGGTTGATTAATTAAGCGATTAAGGAATAATTAATCAAAAGGTAATTTGTAATTAAAGGTTAATTAATTAAAGGATAATTAAGGATTAATTACTTAATAATTGAAGGTTAATTAATTAATTAGAGGATGGTTAATTAATGTAATTAACTTAAGGATTAATTAGTTTATGTAATTAACTTAAGGTTGATTAATTAATTTCATAAATTTATATAATGGTTTGTAATTAATGTTAATTAACAAAGATTAGTAATTTATTCATAAGAAATTAATCTGGTTTAAGTTAATTATAATCAGATAATGAATTGATCTTACTTATGGATGATTGGATTCTATTGATGCTTTGAATTGTTTGATATCTCTGATGTGTGATGTATTGTGGTGTGATTTTTTTGAATTAAGCTGTGAACTGTGATTTATTTATCTGTGATGAATTTACTTAATTATCTGTGAATGGAAGATAAGCGTTATAGCATTATACCTTTTATCGATATTGTTGTGCTTGAATTGATGATGGTTGTGATATTTTATGGTTGCTTGTGAAACCCCTAGACTACACCACACACACACAAATATGGATTTCATGGGAAATTGGTTAAGTCATGGGTTTTTGAATTTAATATTATTATTTTTTAAACGGTAAAAGAATTTCAAAGTGAAATTTTGAATCCAAAATAGTATGGAAGTGGAATTGGGTTTAATATGAAAGGAGTTTTGAAGTTAAAATTATTTTGAATGGCTTGTAAAGTTTTGAAATTAATTAATTTAATTTGAATTTGAATTCAAGATTTTGAAGTTGAACTTTATTTGAAAACTATGGTTTAAAGGGTTATACAAGTTATAATATATATATATATATATATATGGACTTTAAACCATTTTTAAGTATTTTTAAATGTTTTATTTTGGGAATTTAAATTTAACCCAAGTTTATACTTTAAGGGCTATAACTTGAGCAAATGTAATCGGATTTTCCAGAAATGAAAACTATTTGTTTTCGAATGATGATAGCTTTCATATAAAGAAAGAATTCCTAGTTTTGTTGAAAGGATTTCAAGTTTGAAATTGAAATAGTTTTGAAAGCTATGAATGAATCTTTGTTCAAGATTGGTGAACTTTGTTTCAAACTTAAGAGGATCTTAAAGGTGTATCTTTTATTTAAAAAGATTTGTTTAAGCCATTCAATGGAAAGGTTTTGGGAAACAAGTGTTGAAAGTTGTGACTTAACTAAGATCCCAATATATCCATATGCTTTTTTAAAATAAGCGCTCATTATTCCGATTAGCTGAGAGAGGACTTATGTCATAAAACCCATTACGAATAAATGATACGACGAAATGGATAGCAATTGAAGACGGTGGTAAAGACCGGGTATTTTCGAGAACGAAAGGATAACCTGTCGAATGTCTATGCACTGAGTTGCTCCGGCATAGAGATCTCCATATGTGATGGGGAGTCCGATCGGGATTGTGAATATCCGAATTTGCAAGGGCTTCTTTTTGAAGTGCCTTCGGTTCCGTTCGAACCCGGAACGGACTTGTATGGATGTATGTCCGACGTTACACTTTGAGATGTAAAGTTGGTTTCTATCAAATACATTTCTGATTGGTGGCGGAGAATATATGCTCTTAGCTTAACACCCTTCTCTGAGACGTAAGAGCTCAGAGGTTATGTAGTTGATATTTACTAGTGATACATTCCCAATTTAGTAATGTGGCATGCTAAATGTTGATCATTTGTTGATCGAAGCATGGCTTTTGTGAAAAGCGTAGCTTTGTGGGACGAGACTTCGTCGAACCTCACACCCCGGAAATGGTCGAAACAAGAAGGATGCAGCAAGGTTATAAGGGTCGTGCCCTTTATGGTATGTGCATTTCCTTCTAGATAAAAAGTGGAATCATGGTATGGAGCCCAAATATTTAACTTGTGGTTGTTGCAATTTGTTAGTGAATCCCGGGATAAAGGTCGGTGAAGATCGGGGGATGACATACTCATGGCAGTTAGTTACCTAGTTACAGAGGTAACCCGGCCTTGTGTTGGAAGAGAGCTGGTTAAGTTCCCGCGGCGTCCCTCCAGAGGCGTACCCATTCAGTGAAAGAAGTTCCTTAGTCTTGACCATTTGTTGTAAGTCCAAACAAAACAATACGAGCCCTTTACGATTGCAGTTGTATAACCTACCACCTCAGGTGGTAGCTATAGCAGGCATAATATAATGGTACATATGCTGGCTAAGATTAATATTATACTTTCGAATGTTTTCTTCACTATGCACTAATAATAATGTAAAAAGGATTTTACGTATCAAGTATGTTTGACGATCATAAGGAGAAATCTCCTCCAAGTGTGTGTTTGCATTGTCTGTGTGGCGGGAGGCCTTATGGTGCCAAAAAGAATAGCGAATTTCTTTTTATTTCTTTTTTTCAAATAAAACTGTTTTGTTTGCTCACACTAGTCCCATGACTGACCTGGAGTTTATTGTTCTCTTTCTAAACTTTGGGTGCCCACAATTTTCCACACGGTCGGCATAGAATCAGGTTATCAGATAGTCAGCTAGTAGGTGTATCTTTGGCAATCTTTGGAGTCTTTGGATTTTGGCAATCTCATTCTACATCGAGCTTGCTATAAGTTCAGCTTGATAGATTGGGGGTTCTCGCTTCTGGTTTGGAGCTTTGTCAATGGTGTTGCAGTCAGTTGCAGTATCTAGCTCTCTCTATCTTAAAGTCTTTTGTAGATGTTATCTTTCCGCTGTTGTTGCTGCTTTGTCTTCTGCTACTCTGTTTTTCTGCTGTTATATCTATCTATGATAGTGTTGATCATTTCATATGTATCATTTTTGAATCAAATATTGTGTATCAATAAATTTATTCATTTCTGTTTCCGCTGTGTTGTATTGACTTAATGTGTTATAAGCTCCGGCAAAATCGGATTTCGATGTTTGAATCTGTGGCATTCGAATACGGATGAAGTATGGATCTCGATTTTCGAACGCTGAAACCCGGACCGTCACATCTGGTATCAGAGCTAAAGGTTGAGTAAGAACTTTAGCTTTTGGAGTATAACACATTAGGTGGCTCATTAAAGGTAGGGTTACGAATACCCTAGAATGAGTATCCCTAATATATCTTGTCTGAATGCCTCAGTAAATTTTCTTACTATTCACTGATAGTGAGAATTAGTGCAAGAAGATGATGAGGTATGGGACAGGGGAGTACCACTACAAATGGTCGATACCCTGTAACAACAAGGAACAACTTTTCCTATCAATCTCTTTGATCATCATCCAATTTCAATTCTTTGATGGCTTCGTGGCAGCTCCAGGAAGAAGCTTTGGTGTGGTGGTGGCCCTGCGAATCTTTGTTTACATTGTAGGAAGTTCCTATCTCATATTTTCATCATCAATTTCCTATCAGCATTTTTGTTCTCGACTTTAATGAATTTGAAATTTTACTTGGAATGAATTGGTTAACGAAATATGAAGCTAAATTAGATTGTATCAATAAAACGATTTCGGTCAAAATTTTAGGAAATTTTGTTGTGATTTCTTGTTAGGATCCAAGTCCGAAGAGGGACAAGCTAATGTATACTTTAGGGTATTGTGACCCGAATATTTCGTGAAGTATTAAATGAGTTCATTCTCATAATTATTGATGATATTATGATTTGGTAAGCCAAATATAGAATAGATATTCAGTTTGATCTGGTAAACCAATTCTCTATCTTCGATGTGTTTATCTGTTCTTTGGTTGTCTCCTTGTCCAGCAAATTTCGAGGATGAAATTTTGAATCTGTAATGATCCCGTTTTTAAGTCAAATTTAAATTGGTAATTGATATAAATTTTTGGATTAAATTGTGAATTAATTTGAATTTTTCCAAAATAAATAGAATTTTTGTTGTTTATATATGTATATAAATTGATTATACATAGAATTTTGATTTGAAATTTAAAAATAAATATCTTAAAAATAAATTGGATTTAAAACTCTATATTTTAAAACTAATAAAAATTTGTTTTCTAATTATAATGTATATATATGTAATATATATTTTGGAAGTTATGATTTGAATTTAATATAATGATTTTTCAAAAGCTATTTAAGGATTAGATTCTAATATATATTTATATATTTATTTATTAATGTATAATTAGTTTTAAAATCATTTTCTTTAAGATTATATAAATATTTATAAAAGGATAAGTAATTATTAAAATTGAAAATGGAATATAAATATATATATAACTAAATATAAAATAATATATATATATATATATATATATATATATATAAATTATTATTAATACATGTAACTTACAAGTGTAAACCCTTTATAATTTAAAATGACATTTGCAATCAATTTAGCATACAAATTAACTAGTGTTATCTAATATATCATGCAAATTTACAAATGTCATGTTTTTAAATTTCTTTTCATTTTTAATAAATAAGAAATCAAGGCTATAAATATAATACTTCCCCTTTTCTTTCACTTTTCTTCATAATTTCAAAATTTTAAACCAAACTAAAGAAAATTACAAACCTGAGGAAAATAATTCAAAACAAAGAGAAAGAAAAAAAATATTTCAACCTGAGATAGCAAATTCGGGTTCAAATGCAACTCAACAATTAAGTAGAAGATTCAACTAAAATCCAGATCAAAGCAAGCAAAGTTTCATATTTTATCAAACCTGAAGCTAAAATCAAGTTCTAGTTTTTCCAAGTTCAAATTCATCTCAAAATCGAGAAGCTACAGACCAGAGCATCTTAAACTTAATCAAGCAAATTCAAGTTTAACTCAAAGTATATCAAGCAATAATTCAAATTTCAACATTAAAGCTTCAGATCCAAACTCAACAAAATCAACATCAAATTCAATTTCAAATCAAGTGCAGATCAAACAGTTCCAGATCAACAATCTGTTTCACTTTTCAAATTTAAAAACAAAGTTCTAGGCTTTGTGTTCTATGTCTCTTTCAAACCAGGTGAGAAAACTTCTAAATTTAAAAGCTTAATCTATTTATATGTTGTCGCTTGTGATAATCAATCAAAGTAGATATGTTTGCATGGATGAAAATGTGTTGCATGTATATAAATATGTATATCTATCTATGCATGTGAATGTATATCTATATATCTGTTCCTTTGTGATATTGCAGGCACAGATCCATCTAAATAAATTCCATTCTCTTCATATGATCATTGTTAGGCTATGATCTATAAATGGAAAATGATTGTAATGATGCGGCATCATTTTTAAAAATAATTTCAAATGCAAATATTTAGCAAATATTCAAAAAATAAGAAATTACAGTAAAATTTCTTTTCAAAACTGAAAATTTGATGTTCTGTAAATCTGGTTTTGGTGATAGAAACAAATTTGTATTGGAAATTAATGAATTTTGATCATAGTTTCATAATTTTTAAGTTTGTATATGATGGGAATTCTCGAGTTGATCGGTTTGGGTCTTTTCGTCAATTGCCGACGATCGACGGGTCTGGGTTCATCGTGGTTGATGTCGAGATAGTTTGGAGGATGCCGATCGATGGAAAAATGGAGGGGCATTTTTTAGATGATCAGATCGATCAGGCGACGTTGAAATAGGGTTTACGGACCGGTTTTGGTTGTCGATAATTCTCGTGCTCGTGTGTCGTCGATGGTTGATTGGAGGTGATCACACCGGGGGGATCGAAACGTTGACGAGTGGTGCTGCTCTGGTCGAGGTGGCGTGGTTGCTGGAGGCCGGGATCGTCGGCACGAGGAGGTTTTGGTTAATCAGTTGGGTTCCAGGAAGGTGCTAATTGGCCCAATTTCGATTTTGGCATGAGTTCATCGATCTGGGCGAATGGAATCGTCGGCAAGGTAATCGACGATGTGTAGGTGATCTCGGCAAGGATCGAAGGTAGTCGGAGAGGCGGTGCACATGCACACGTGTACGTTTGAGTATGGGTTGCTGTTGGATCAGAGAAGAAGTGGATCTCAGGACAACATGAATTTGGCACGGGTTTGTTTTGATGTATTTACGCGATTATAGTACATGGTTTGGAAATTTAATCAAAACAAAGTTTAAAAGGAAAGAAAATGGTGGCTCGGGTGTATACTCGGGAAAAATGGAAACTGGCTCGGGTTAATACTCGAGTTGCCTCGGGTACATGTTACAATAATTTTGAAATTAAAATAAAACAAGTTTTTTCAAGTTTCAAACTATTTTCTCTACATACTAAATGTTTGGTTAAAGAAAAGTTGTATAATTTATTTAGCTTAAATTAATTAAGTTAGCTTTAAGTTTATTTAAAACTCAAGTTTAAATTATGAAGGTAAAATGTTTTAATTCATTTGTTAATGATTTATTTATTAAACAAGTTTTCAAATTATAAGCATGTAATAAGTTTTTCAAGAAAATTTCAAAGGTTGAAATTTAAAGTATAATGTTTTTAAATTTTTTTTGGTTTAAGGTAATTTGTAAATAAAGGTTAAGTAAATATTAATTAAGGATTAATTAATTTGTTAAGAGTTAATTAATTAATGACAAGTAATTAGAGAATGATTACTTAATGAAATTAATTAAGTATAATTACTTAATGTAATTAATAAAAGATTATTACTCAATGTAATTAAGGGATAATTACTTTGTGTAATTACATTAAAGGGTAATTAATTAATTAAGATTAATTAATATAAGCAATTAAATGTAAAATTACCTAAAGATAATTACTTAATGGAAGTAATTAATTAATGATTAAAGGTTGAATAATCAAGTGATTAAAGAATAATTAATTAAAAGGTAATTCGTAATTAAAGGTTAATTAATTAAAGGATAACTAAGGATTAATTACTTAATAATTAAAGGTTAATTAATTAATTAGAGCATGATAATTAATGTAATTAATTAAGGATTAATTAATTTATGTAGTTAACTTAAGGTTAATTAATTTATATGATTAATTAAGGATAATTAATTAATTAAAGTTGATTAATTAAGATTGATAATTAAGGTTGATTGATTAATTTCATAAATTTATATAATGGTTTGTAATTAATAATGTTAATTAAGAAGGATTAGTAATTTATTTATAAGTAATTAATCTAGTTTAAGTTAATTATAATCAGATAATGAATTGATCTTACGTATGGATGATTGGATTCTATTGAATGTTTTGAATTGTTTGATATCTGTGATGTGTGATGTGTAGTGATGTGCTTGTTTTGAATTAAGCTGTGAACTGTGATTTATTTATCTGTGATGAATTTACTTATTTATCTGTGAACGGAAGATAAGCGTTATAGGATTATAGCGCTTATCGATATTGTTGTGCTTGAATTAATGATGGTTGTGATATTTTATTATTGCCTGTGAAACCCCTAGGCTACATCAAACACACACAAATATGGATTTCATGGGAAATTGGTTAAGTCATAGGTTTTTGAATTTAATATTAATTTTTTTTAAAATGGTAAAAGAATTTCAAAGTGAAATTTTGAATCCAAAATGGTTTGGAAGTGGAATTGGGTTTAATATGAAAGGAGTTTTGAAGTTAAAATTATTTTGAATGGCTTGTTAAAGTTTTGACATTAATTAATTTAATTTGAACTTGAATTCATGATTTTGAAGTTGAACTCTATTTGAAAACTATGGTTTAAAGGGTTATACAAGTTATATAATGTATATATGGACTTTAAACCATTTTTAAGTATTTTTAATTGTATTATTTTGGGAATTTAAATATAACCCAAGTTTATATTTTAAGGGCTATAACTTGAGCAAATGTAATCGGATTTTCGCGAAACGAAAACTCTTTGTTTTCAAATGATGATAGCTTTCATATAAAGAAAGAATTCCCAGTTTTGTTGAAAGGATTTCAAGTTTGAAATTGAAATAGTTTTGAAAGCTATGAATGAATCTTTGTTAAAGATTGGTGAACTTTTTTTCAAATTTAAGAGGATCTTAAAGGTGTATCTTTTGTTTAAAAAGATTTGTTTAAACCATTCAAAAGGAAAGTTTTTGGAAAACAAGTGTTGAAAGTTGTGACTTAACTAAGATCCCAATATATCCATAGGCTTTTTTAAAATAAGCGCTTATTATTCGGATTAGCCGGGAGAGGACTTTATGTCATAAAACCCATTCTGAGTAAATGATACAACGAAATGGATAGCAATTGAAGACGGTGGAAAAGACCGGGTATTTTCGAGAACGAAAGTATAACCTATTGTAACGACCCGGTATTTTCAACCATTCACATCCATTATAAGTGTATAGGTAGACACTCATGCCGGAATTGAATTGCTCAAAATACCGCGTTGTAAATAAAAATTTGGCAAATCTCAGAATATACGGTAAATAATAATCACAGATCGCAGAGTATTTAATAATGCAGCGGAAGTAAAAGAGATAGTAGTTCATGAAGCTACTATATAAATATATCAGAGTTACATAAAATACAACAGAAGAAATACAGTACAAAGGAAGTCTCACTACATGGAAGTCTACTAATACAAGAGCTGAAAGGAACTACAGACTGCAAAAGATAAAACTAGACAAGCAGATAATCTCCAACGATTCCAATCTCTAGAAAGTGGAAATCCAAATCTGTGAATAACTCAGGCTGACCCGAGTGTAAATAAAAATACAAACACTCGAGTCAGGACATACATACTTATACAATGTAAACCAACTCAAGTGAACTGTAGTAAAGGTACAAGTAACTTAGAAGATGCTTGGGACCGCCCATCCTCTAAGGATCCGTTAAACTATTTACTATGTAGTAATATACGCTATATACAGTAGTGTCTAATCAGTAAAGTATAATCATATAGAAAATAGCGTTAAGGGGATGGTGAACCTTAACGCGGTCGGATCTTTAAAACCAAAATCGTAGTGGGCTCGATATAAGGATATGACACGGCATGCGAGGCAATACCAGGGTGGATACACCGTTCGCACTCCCGGACCGGTGGTGACGGCAAGCCAGCAGCTTCCGCCCACCTCGAACAATACCCCCGAATCAAAGTGGCGCCACGTATCAAATCACAAAAGTAATAGAATGGTTTCCGATGGAGCATGCTCGATGAAAGGGTGCGACCCTTCGTGTAGCCCGGTATAGCTCCTGTTTTAGTCATATATGCCAACTCACGGGAGTTGGGTCCACGTAATATAACTCGAGAACGTCGCCACCATCCTACTTCATTCTGGAATCTCCACCGCATACACAGTTGTTAAAGTGGTTTTCGGTATTGGCCGGCTATAAGACAATATCCGATCCCGGTCTCTTTAACAACCAATTGTTATTATAACCCGTAGTTATAACTTCAAAACAATATTATATACTTCAAAATAAAATATCATTTCGACTCAAATCTTTATCAAAATAAAAATTAAATCATTTCTAAACCATTTCAATATATCATCATGCAATATCTTTCAATTCAAATATGTATCAAAATAAATATCAAGTCATTTCTAACCATTTCGATATATTAAATTATCATATCCTTTCAAAACTTCCTTTCAAATTATTTTAATATATCAAAATATCATAATCTTTCAAAGCTTCATTTCCAAAATATCTTATCTTTCAGAACTTCTTTTCAAATCATTTTAATATAAAAATATCATATCTTTCAAAACTCCATTTTTCAAATCATTTTAATATCAAAATATCATATCTTTCAAAACTTCGTTTCAAACCATTTTAATATATCAAAATATCATATCTTTTCGAAACCACATTTCAATCAATTTAATATATCAAAATTTATATTTCATACAAATTACTTCATTATTAAATCATGAAAATGAAGTTATTACATTTAATGATTAAATTATTAAATGCCAAAAGTTTAAACTTTTCAATGTTCATTTATGCACTTAAATTTACTAAAACAATGAAAATTCAAGTTTCGTAGCATTTAGAAAATGCTACAGAAAGTTACATTCAAAAAAAAACAATTAAATTTAACAAAAGACAGTATTAAAAATGCTGTTAATTAACTTCAAATATTCAATAGAATTTCACAAACACTTATATTTTTATTTAAATCATTTTTAACTTATAACATCATACATTTTCACATTTATAAGCATCATTTAGTTTTCCTTAAATTCATGATTTTATAAAGTTAAGTTTCCTTCCAAAAATCAATATTTATTAATAATTCATTTATTAAATTTCAACATTCAAATTTAAATTCATTACATTAAATTTCAACTTAACACTTAAGTTTAAAATTTCAAATATAACTTAATTCCATTTTATTTAACTTAACTTAAAACTTCACTTTTAAACCAAATACATAAATTCCAATTTAAGTTATATTTCCAAATTCAACTCAATATTCACTCATTAACATTTTAATTTTATTAAAAAATCATTAATATGTTATACAAATCATTTTAAATTAGTTTAAAATTCATAATATCATAAATTTATCATATTTTCAAAGTTAATTTAAATTCCATTAAAAACTAAATCAAAATTTCCAAAATAACTTACATTCAGATTTTCTAACTTTTCCATAATTTATTTAACTTATAGATTTCCAGAAAATCAATAATACTTTACAAAAATTATATTTTTATTTAATTTTAAATAAAAATATTATAATAATTAAATTTCCAAAATATTTTAAAATTTTTAGAAAAACATATTTTAACTACGGGCCTGTATATAATTTTCTACGCTAGGTAAAGTGATACGGGTAATGTATCATTTCAACCCGTAATTTACAAGGAAAAATCCGGGTTTTATCATTTCAAACCCGCAGTCCCAAGTAAATATAATAATTTGAAAATCGTTCAGGCTTATCATTTCATCCCATAATAATTTTCCCTTATTCTAAAATCTGTTCGGGTATGTATCATTTCAACCCATAGTGATTCTAATCTAAAGGGAACTTGCAGTGTGATGGACAGATAAAATAAACAGAATAGCATGAAATGACAGTAACATATAACATAATAGGTGTAATAACAAGTGTGAACATTATATGATAATAATATAAGCAGTTATAACATGATCATATAGTTCTACATATTCACAGGGTGTCAATTTACTACTTATATAAGTACATAATGTCTGGTGAGAATAACTCACATGTTTGAGCTGGAGATTGCGATACAAATGACCCAAACTAATATCTTCAAAAGCACGATGGCACGACAAAGATTTGATATTGAGAGAGCCAAAGATAATTTCCTTATTCAAATATTTAAACAAACAATACAACATATAAGTTACAAAACATTGTAACATTTGAACAGCACTAGAAATCAATGTCCAGAACAAAGTCAAATGCTTTGCACTTGTTCTCAACATCACATGGATCAGTTATGGATGGGTTAAGCTCAGCTATGCCATGGATTAAGGTCTGGTTTGGGTGCAAAGTGGTCGGCCACATGGGTTTAAAGGAGATGAAGATATAGGTGCAACACTTTACAAAACAAAGCAAATATCATCACATCTTGGCTCCTATTGGGCTCAGCCTCATGCTCTATGGTCATAGCCTGATTTCCAGAGGGTGGTGGGTGATGTGGAAGAGGGTGGAAGTCAGGTCAGAGGTGGTGGTGGTGGAGGTAGTGGCGGCTAATGGTGGTAGGAGGAGATGACAATTCTAGGCCATAAGCGATAGTTTGTGATGGTTTTTTGGTGGATTTTGTGGTGGTCTTCACCTTGGATTGGCTTGGCCTGAAATGGAGAGGTAGTAGGATGGAAGATGGTCAGAGGAAGGGGGTGGTGGAGGTCAGGTCAGATCTGGTTGAGGAGGAGCCAAGCTATGAAGGTGAGAACAAGTACAAAATTCAAATAGAAAAGTAGAAAAACAAAGGAAGAAGATGATGAAATGGAAGCCATTTCCTTCAATACTTCTAGCCGTGAGTTTGATGATGGAAAGTGAGAAGATTCTCACGTGAATAGGAAGGAAAATACATAGCTATTCAATAGAAAAGGAAAATAAACGGTCAAAGAGTAAATGAGGAAACGGTAAAAGAAACGACTTAGGAGGTGAAACGACTTTACGTTTCAAAGCTTTTAAAACCTTTCAAATTTCCTTAATTTTGTTTGTATAACTTGATATTTCTGGAAATAATAATAATCCCAGATAAAATTTCAAAAATTTATCAAAATATAAAAATATATATTATATTTATTAATTATATAAAGTTAAATTAAGGAAAATAGCCTAAATAGTAAACTAGTCTAGAAAATTTGAAATTACATGAAATAAATTTTAGAAAATTCATATAAGCTTGTAATATATTAAAAATAAATAATAATAAAAAATAAAAGTACATTCACAAAATAAAAAAATAAAAAATTTAAATATAACTTTAATGAAGAAAATAACAGAAAATAAGAAACAGCCTTTTTTTTTAAAAAAAGAAATCAACACAGTATACTTGGAAAAATTATAACATCACTTTAAAAAAATATTAAAAGACAAAATATACTTAAAATAACACATTAAAACACAAGAAAAAAATTAAATTAAATTTAAAGAAGATAGAAAAAGATTTAAAGAAATTTCTTAAAAATCCAAAACAGTGTCCAGAAATTACAAATAAATCACCATTGACTTTGGAAAATTGTTTACTTCATTTTAAAATTATTATAATACAAAAATATACATACAATAACATATTAAAATAAAATATGACAAAGAAAATAAGATTTATATAATTTAAAATAGACAAAGTTCTTAAATAAATCAAATTACACTCAAAATTGAAATGTACATAACTTTCACAGTTTAACTCCGTTTTCAACGAAACGAAAAGCAGTGTTCAAGTTATTACATCTATTTTCATAATAAAAGATAAAATTTAAGATTTAAAATAATTTAAATTTGAAGTTTAAAAAGTCATAGTTGGAACAGTTTGACCAGAAATTTACTTTACAGTAAAATATTCAAATTATACTAATTTGAACTATAAATCACTTAAAAATCAACATTTATATTTAAAAAAGAAATGTTTGAAATAAAAATAAATTTAAAATAATTGAAATAAAATAAAGTCAAATTTAAAAATATATAGGCAAAAATTTAGGGTTGTTACCCCTATCGAATGTCTCTGTACTGAGTTGCTCCGGTATAGAGATCTCCATATGTGATAAGGAGTCCGGTCGGGATTGTGAATATCCGAATTTGCAAGGGCTTCTTTTTGTAGTGCCTTCGGTTCCGTTCGAACCCGGAACAGACTTATATAGAGGTATGTCAGATGTTACACTTTAAGATGTAAAGCTGGTTTCTATCAAATACATTTTTGATTGGTGGCGAAGAATTTATTCTCTTAGCTTAACACCCTTCTCTGAGACGTACGAGCTCAGAGATTATGTAGTTGATATTTACCAGTGATACATTCCCAATTTGATAACGTGGCATGCTAAGTGTTGATCATTTGTTGATCGAAGCATAGCTTTTATGAAAAGCATAGCATTGTGGGAAGAGACTTCGTCAAACCTCACACCCCGAAAATGGTCGAAACATGAAGGATGTAGCAAGGTTATGAGGGTCGCTCCCTTTAGGGTATGTACATGGATAAAAAGTGGTATCGTGGTATGGAGCTCAGATATTTAACTTATGTGGTTGTTGCAATTTGTTGGTGAATCCCGAGATAAAGGTCGGTGACGACCGAGGGATGGCATACTCATGACCGTTTGTTACCTAGTTATAGAGGTAACCCAGCCTTGTGTTAGCAGAAAGCTGGTTAAGTTCTCGAGGCATCCCTCCAGAGGCGTACCCATTCGGTGAAGGAAGTTCCTTAGCCTTGATCATTTGTTGGAAATCCAAACAAAACAATATGAGCCCTTTACTATTGCAGTTGTATAACTTGTCACCTCAGGTGGTAGCTATAGCTGGCATAATATAATGGTACCTATGCTGGCAAAGATTAATATTATACTTTCAAAATGTTTTATGCACTATGCACTAATAATAATATAAAAAGGATTTTGCGGATTAAGCGTGTTTGACTATCATAAGGAGAAATCTCCTCCAAGTGTGCGATTGGATTATGTGTGTGGCAGAAGGCTTTATGGTAGTTCATTTTCCAAAAAGCATAGTAAATTTCTTTTTATTTCTTTTATTCAAATAAAACTATTTTTGTTTGCTCACACCAGTCCCATGACTGACCTAGAGTTTATTGTTCCCTTTCTAAACTCTGGGTGCCCATAATTTTCCATACGGGTAGCCTAGAGTCAGGTTATCAGATAGTCAGCTAGTAGGTGTATCTTTGGAAATCTTTGGATTTTGGCAATCTCATTCTGCATTGAGCTTGCTACAAGTTCAGCATGATAGCTTAGGGGTTCTTGCTTCTGTTTTGGAGCTTTGGCAATGGTGTTGCAGTCAGTTGGAGTATCTAGCTCTCTCTATCTTAAAGACTTTTGTAGATGTTATCTTTCCGCTGCTGTTGCTACTTTGTCTTCTGCTACTATGTTTTTCTACTGTTGTATCTATCTTAGTGTTGATCATTTCATTTGTATCATTGTTGTATCAAATATTGTGTATCAATAAAATTATTCATTTCTGTTTCCGCTGTGTTGTATTGACTTAATTGTTATAAGCTCCGATGAATTCGGATTTCGACGTTTGAATCAGCGGCATTCGAATACGGGTGAAGTATGGATGTCGATTTTCGAACGCTGAAACCCGAATTGTCAAAATTGGTGTTGAGCTCACGGACTAAGCATATTTAGGTGAGAGAGTAATTTCTAATAGCCATGGATGAGGATATGCAAGTATATCTTTGAAAAGTGGATACAAAGGACAACGCGGCTGATATGTTCACTAAGGCGTTGCCGGTTGGGAAGTTCGAGCTTTGCTCGAACTTGATTCGCTTGGAGAAGTGTGCGGTGCCATAGGGTGGCACAGTTGAGATAGGAGCTTGTTTATGGATGATGAAGAGTATTGGTGAGAGATTGAGGTTCTATCTTCTTGGTAAGTGATAGTTTAAACTCCTTGGCACTTTAGTCTTTGGTGAAAAGGTTTAGGATTTGGATGTTTTCAACATTCCATTAGCGGGCGGGGGCTTTTCCTAAGCTCTTTCGTGAAGAGTAATGGACGGTGGCTTTGTCGGAGCTCATTGGGAAAGCATTCATGTTTGGTTGAAGGTAGAAGAAGCGATAGTGGGTGGTATCGGTAGTTGTTGATGGTATGGTACCATTGGAGTTGGAGATGGATATAGTTTTGAGGTAGAGTGTTAAATTTTAGCGACACTATATGGAGAATTATAGAGGTCGGAAGAAGCTTCATAACGAAGAAAATGGTTCGCAAATCGGAGTTTGGAGGTGGAAGTTATGGAGGAAAAGGTGAAGTGGTGCTGAATTGACAACAACTGACGTCTATCAAAAAGGATAGACCTCTATCGCTTCAGCAATCCTGCATCCCGAGACATTGGACAGACGTTTATGAAAAAGGACTAACGTCTGTCGCTTCAGCAATTCTACATCCCGAGACATTGGATAGACTTCTATCATATTATGACAGACGTCTATGGCGACTTCCGCCTGTTTTCAAGCATGGGCTTGATGTGAAGATTTGTGATATTTGTAGGGGCAATTTTGAAACTCTGCCTAGGTTTTCTATTATCCTATATAAGCTAGCTTCAGGTTTCAGATCTAGATGCAACAAAAAGCGGCTGCAAGATATTAGCCTCCACTAGTTAGGATTTATCAAAAATTAATTTTTTTTCCTCAATTCTCTTCTCCATAAATCAATTCTATTAGAATTTTGATCATTGTATTCAATCTCTTGTACTCTTCTCATCGATATTAATAAAAGCCCTCTCCTAAAGTGGATTTACACTAACACAACATTAGTGGAACCACTATAAATCGATGTGTGATTTATTTTTCGTTATTGCTTGTTTGGGGATTGTAATTGTGTTTGGATTGGATTGATTGGAATTGAGATATTGATTGGTTGTTTTTACACTTCTTACCACGATCCCATCTTCCGCTGTGTTTTTTGGGGTTTTGATTTGTGTGGTCTCTAGTTGGAATCCCGTCGCAACATTTATGTACAATCAATGACCTTTAAAAATGAACTGATAATGAATTATACATAGCTCAAAATAGCTTTAAACAACATCAATAAATGCATCTTTAAATGGAACAAAATTGTTATGATACGTATCCACAAAAACATCATCCAAACATGTCTACAGCTAAACTGTCAATACATTCTTTATATACCATTCGAACATTTTAAGATTAATTTATATCAATCATTATAACCAATCCAAATATGTAAATGAGTTGAAAGAAATTGCTCGCATGGTTAATTTTATTCCATCATAAAAGTAAATTAAGGGCATATATAAACATGAGAATATATTTGATGATTGGTAATCTTGTATTTATTAATGGCGCATGATGCAAAAAGATGCAAAACATCTCTAAAACATTGACGCAGAGCGCGACAAATGACGCGTGCCTTCTTAATTTACTGTGCATGTTTAGAATATATATATATATATATATATATATATATATATATAATTAATACATATAACAATTAATTTAAAAAAATTAATGTAATTTATATTTTTTTTGTACCAAACATATGTAATGAAGATATTATAGATGTTTTGCAAAAACATCATCAAATATAATATCATAAGCATAGAATTTCAAGCATAATAGTCTTCAAAAGTCAAAACCCAAGATAGTAGCATCAAGGACCTCTAGCTTAAGTGGTTAGAAGTATGACACTTTAAACAAAGATTCTAAATGTCATGCGTTCGAGCCCCAAAAACATCATAATGATTGCTCTGCTTGAATGAAGTATCAATTTTGTAATACACAAAATCCAACATAATAATACATATTGCCTCTGTTGTAAATATCCTGATAGGCCCCCACTTGGGCCTCGCCTAGACGCTAAGCTAGGTTTGCCGCCTAGCTATCTTCCTAGACCCACTTAGACATGGGATACCACATTATCTAAGCATCTTAGTATGTATATAAGTACATTTTAGGCACCAGTGGAGGTTTGTTGTCTCATTTAAGCAGTTACATGCTTGTTTCAAATGTTTTCCTGGTTGGCTGCTACCATGCTCATCCAAACCTTATCCAAACCCCTAGATTTTCATTTTAGATCAATTAATACTTAAAAAATACTAAAATTTTATCAAAATTCATAAGTTTATCAAAAACTTCTAGTTTCGATTAGTCCTCGACTAAATGATTAATCCCTAATCCATGCTTGTAGCCTAGCATCCACCTAGTGATTTTTATGACTTTGCATATTACTGATAAATTAGAAATTTAAATTTGGTTAAGCAATCATATTTTATAAACAAGTATCTCCATCATCAAATTCATAATCTTTGGCATCTTCCTCATCGGTTTCGTATCAATTAACAATTTGTTTGATGCTCTATTATCAATTTGACCATAATAGGAACAGACGGTTCGAAATTAGTTGGAGAATAATTTGAAAAGGCATCCATTTGAGATTAATTTGGTCGGTGCAACAATAACTAAAACAGATAGTTCGAAGTTCATTCGAGATCAATTTGGAGAATGCAACCATTCAATATTATTTGTTCGGTGCAGGGATGGTAATTAGGTCTATTGTGTCGGATCTGAATCCGACCCAGTGGGTGCTGATTCTAGTCGAGTTGGGTATTGTTGAGTCTAACTAGTGGTTTTTAAAACTTTACCTGACCCGAGGTTCAATTGAGATCGGGTCGATTCAGATTCAATTGGGTAATAACACTAAAAATATGTATATTTTCTCATTTTTTGTCTAATCTTCTGGGTCGGGTTCGGATCGATTTGGTTCGAACATCATGTTAGAACATCAGTTCTCCATTTTAATGATGACAACTATATACTACGCATATATAATACATCATGATATCCGACTATCATTCAAGAAGACAAAAGGCAAGAAGAATCATCTGCAAGTCAAAGAAATCAAAACTTTGAAGCTTCAAAACCAATAGTATGTATATGGTCTTAGATTGAATTATAAAAGCTCCTTGATAGTTCATAAACGCACAGAAGACACATACAAACACAGATATCAACATAGCATAGAGAATTGAAATTGAAAATAACAAAATGTATATATAAAAACTGAACTAACACTGTATAGTCGACTGAAATTGGTTTCAGTCGACTGAGCCCAATTTCAGTCTATCGAAACCGTGTTAAACTATTTTTAAAAAAAATTCAAATATTTTAAATGAAAATTAAAACGTTCATACTCAGTAGACATACACATTCTCTCAGCAGACTGAGATGCTGTTACAGCCACTTTTTATGAAATGTCATCTTCAAGAGTTGTGACTTTTTAAACAGTTTTCTACAATTCTGAAAGGAGTTCTTGAAGATTGATAACTCTTGATTGCTTCTCTTCAATATATATATAAATAGCACAACAATTCATACTTAGATATATATCTTTTACTCTGATTTCTATCGATTCTACCGTCTTGTGCTATTCTAAGAATTTGTACTTTCAACTCTATTATTTTATTTTTTATTGTTCCAATAATCACTGTGCACTCACTACGAATCATTTAGGAGATTATAAGAACCGTTGCACTATCAAGTCAAAATCAGTGTTAGACGAACACAAGATTGTCAAGCAAGAATTATATTTTTCAAAGTAAAGAATAAATCCGAGAGGTTCTCAGATTGGTTAAGTTGTAAACCTATTCCTCCGGGTCAAGCAAGGGATTTACCAGGGAAATACCTAAGAGGTGCTTAGGGACTAGGCGTAGGAGAGGTTCTCCGAACCAGTATAAATCTCGGTGTGTACATTTACTTACTGCTTTATTATTTCATAATATAAATTAATATATATACACTTGTATTATTAGCCATACACCGTCTACTAGTCCTTACCTATTGTATCAGAGTGCGGTTTATTCAAAATCATAACACAATTTTGAATACTATGGCCAATATGAGTTACAACACATTTCAACAAGGACAATCAACTGCACATCCACCATTTTTTACGGGTTCTAATTATATGTATTAGGCTACACGTATGAAAGTTTTTATGAATCAACCGGTCTTGACATTTGGTTATCTACTCAATTTCAGCATGTAGCTCCTACTACTGAAATTATTACCTAGACAGGTGCTCAGAAAATTGTTGCTTCAAATAATGCAAAAGTTATGAATGTTTTATATTGTGCATTAGATAAGAATAAATTTTCTAGATTAATGATGTGCAAAATGGCTTAAGATATATGGCACATGCTACAAGTCACATATGAAGGAACCACCAAAGTAAAGCAAACTAAGATGAGTTTGTTGACAAATCAATTTCAATCATTTAAAATGAAAACTAATGAAACATCGTAGAAATGTACTCTAGATTTCAAACCATACAACACGATCTTATGGCATTAAGAGTTTTATTTACTGATTTTGATTTAATTACACGTTGGGAAAGAAAAGTACTAGCTATAGAAGAAGCTATAACCTCTCTACACTCAAACAGAAGAGTTAATTGAAAATTTTAATGTCATATGAAGAAAATTTGCAATCTAGAAAAGATCTAGCCCAAGAAAATTGAAGTATTCCTTTTCAGGTAAATAATGATGGCGACTCAAACTTGGATGAAGAAGATGTTGTTTTCTTTGCTAAAAACTACAAGTTCAGAAAATTCAATAAAATGGTGCGAAAGCAAAAAACCAAGCAACTCCAATGATGCTTCGTCATTCAAATGCTATGAGTGCAGTCGATTTTCTCATATGAAAAAGGATTGTCCGGAATTAATCAAAGATAAGAAAAGCTTCAACAAGAATAACAAATATGAGATATTCTCAAAAAAGAAGCGTGCATTTCAAGTAATTTAGGATGATTCCTCAAGTGACGGTGATGGCAACAGTGATAGTAATGAAGAACATGCCAATGTCTGCTTCATGGCAACTAAAGATGAGGTACTTTCAGATTTATTTTTTGACAATGTCGTAGAAATAGCTTTGGAACTAGATAATAAATATAGAAACCTTAGAAAGACACATAAAGAATGTTCGAAAAAATGACTAGGCTAGAATTAGAAAATGAAATGCTAAAAGATGAGAAAATTATATTAGAAGAGGAAATTTTAAAATTACAAAATATTTGTATATCTTTTGAAGAAAATCAAAATGTACATGCTTTAGAATAGGAAAATTCAACTTTATCAAAGGATAACGTAAAATTAAGAAAAATTGTCGTTGATTTGGAAAATCGGGTTAAAGTGTTAAATGAAGATAAATAGTCCTTAGAAAAGAAAATAAATGATCTATCTACAAACATTTCTAAATTTAACAAATGAAAAGAGAATCTATCTCACTTAATTAGTATTTCAAAATCCCCTAGCAACAAAAATTGGTTAGGATTTATAAAATCAAAGAAACCAAAAGTTCAACGCAAATATACTACACTTTATTCTATATTTTGTAAACCAGTAAGTAGCAAATCAAATTATGATAAAAAGACTCTTCAGGTATGGATTCCAAAAATTAACAATAATTTGGTTAGACAAAAACATATGGATGGATTTTTGAATGATGTTCCTTTTAATAAAGATTTTAAATTCAAAGGTTCTACCAAACCCTCCTGAGTATGGTTACCTTCAGTTTAACCCCAAGGACCCAAACGGAGGAAGTGGGTACTATTAAATTGCTTTTATATTTGTAGGTACCCCGACACAAACATGAGAAATGGATTCTCAACAATGGATGCTCTAAGCATATGACCGGAAATTCTAATATGCTAATGAATATCTCTTATAAGGATGGTGGAACTATCACTTTTGGAGATAATTCCAAAGACTATGTTATAGGACAAGGAGATGTTGCTTCTGTCGAAATATCTACCTCTCCCCTTATTTCAAATGTTTAGCTAGTTAAAAATTTAAAACATAACCTTCTTAGCATTAGTCAATTATGTGATAAAGGATTTACTATAACATTTAGAAACAGGAAAATGCAATATCTTTGATAAAAATAAAAATCTAATCTTTGAAGGAATTAGAAAACACAATATTTATATTTTAAATATGAAAATAAGGCATGATAAAGATGTTTGCTTAATAGCTAATATTTCTGATCCATGGATTTGACATAAATGTTTTTGTCATGTTAATTCTAAAAATATTCATAAATTAGCTAAAAATATTTAGTTCATGGTTTACCTAAAATAAATTTTAAAGTCAATAATCTATGTGATGCATGTTAAAAAGAATAACTTTAAAAAAATCCTCTTTTAATTCTAAGCATGAGAAGAAAAACTTAAAAAATAAATCCTCTTTTAATTCTAAGCATGAGAAGAAAAACTTAAAAAATAAATCCTCTTTTAATTCTAAGCATGAGATTTCCACAATATAACCTTTAGAACTTTTACATTTAGATCTTTTTGTACCAATGCAAACTAGATCAATTAATCATAATAAGTGCGTTTTTGTTATAGTTGATGAATTTTCACGATATTCGTGGACCTTTTTAAAACACGAAAGTGACAATTTTGAAACATTCAAAAAAAATCAAAACGTATTCAAAATCCAAAAGATTTAAAAATTAAAACAATTAGAAGTGATCACAGTGGAGAATTTGAAAATGAATCATTTCAAAAAAATTGTAATAAAAAGGCGATAAGTCCTTATTTTTCATTTCCTAGAACACCGCAACAAAATGGTATTATAGAAAGGAAAAACAGAACTCTCCAAGAATGTGCAAGAACTTTTCTATGTAGTAGTAATTTACCTCAAAAATTTTGGGCAGAAGCTATAGCTACTGCATGTTATGTTCTAAATTATGTCTCCCTAAGGTCTTTAACCAAAAATATTCCTTATGAACTTCTTTTTGAAAGGAAACCCAAAGTATCTTATTTTAAATATTTGGATCTAAACTTTTTATTTTAAACACTAGTGATTCTCTATGAAATTTTGATCCAAAAGCCGACGAAGGAATATTCGTAGGATACTCAAATCAAAGTAAAGCATATTGAATTTTTAATAAAAATCTAATAAAATTGAAGAGACATTACATGTATCATTTGATAAAAATTTTAACGAAGATGATGAAAACATGAGTCGATTATATATTCAAAATGGACAAATCAAATCAGTTAATCCTGATAATGCTGAATTAAAATCACCCCTTAGAATATTAAAAGATCATCGAATAGATAATATTATAGGAGACATTAATACTAAAGTTTCAACGCGCAATCAATTAATTCAAATTATACATGTATCTTTTATTCCAAATATTGAACCAAAGAATGTTAAAGAAGCATCTATAGATGATTATTGGATTATCGCAATGTAGGAAGAACTAAATCAATATGAACATACCAAGACCCAATAATCAATCTGTTATTGGTACTAAATGGATGTTCAAAAATAAAATGGATGAAAATGGTGGTATAGTTCGAAATAAAGCAAGACTTGTAGCTCTGGGATATTATCAAGAAGAAGGAATTGATTATGAAGAGACCATCGCTCCCGTAGCATGTCTCGAAGCTATAAGAATTCTCATAGCATTTACGTGCCATCATAACTTTATATTATATCAAATGGACGTTAAAAGAGCATTTTTAAATGGATACACTAAAGAAAATGTCTATGTTGAACAACCACCATTATTTATACATGAACAATTTCCAAATCACGTTTTTAAATTATGAAAAGCACTTTATGGTCTTAAATAAGCTCCTCATGCTTGGTATGATAGATTAAAAACATATCTTTTAGAATCTGGTTTTCAAATTGGCAAAGTGGATTCTACTCTGTTTATAAAAACAAGTAAAAACGATATTTAGTGGTTCAAATATATGTAGATGATATTATCTTTGATCAATTAATAAAAACTTATATGATGAATTTTCTAAAATTATGAAAAATGAATTTGAAATGTCGCATATGGGAGAATTAAATTATTTTTTAGGTTTACAAATTAAAAAATTAAAAGACGGAATTTTTATCAATCAAGAAAAATATTGTAAAGATTTAATTAAACGTTTTGGAATGAATAATGCAAGTAGTAAAGCAACTCCTATGAGTACTAGTACTCACTTAGACAAAGACGAAAGTGGAAAAGATGTCGAAATTTTTTTTATAGTAGTATGATAGGATCGCTATTATATTTAACTACCGTAGACCCGACAAATGAGTGTTTTCTTGTGTGCCCGTTTTCAAGCTAATCCCAAAGAAACGCACTTACAAGCAGTCAATAGAATTTTGTGATACTTATCAAACACCAAAGATCATGGACTTTTTTATCCCATAGACCGTCCATTCGAACTCGTATCATATAGTGATGCCGATTTCGATGGTTGTAGATCGGATTAAAAAAGTACAAATGAAATTTGTCTCTTTATCTGTTAGTCTTTGGTGTCATGTTTTAGTTAGAAACAAAATTGTGTTTCATTGTCTACGTGTGAAGCAGAATATATATATATATATATATATATATATATATATATATATATATGCAGCACTAGCTTGCACTCAGGTTATATGTATGCAACAAACACTACAGAATTTTGGAGTAAATCTAAACAAATCTCATATCCTTTGTGATAATACTGGTGCAATTAATTTATCAATAAACCCCATTAATCACTCAAGAAATAAACACATTGACATTAGACATCATTTCTTATGTGATAATGTAGAAAAAGATAAAATATTATTAGAATTTGTTACTACAGCCAAACAAATAGCAGATATATTTACTAAATCTCTTTGTGAAACTACGATTTCAAACCTTCGTTGTAATCTTTGAATATGCCTGGTTAAAGATTTAGATATGTAAATTATATTTCACATCATATTACATTGAACCAACATCAGAAATTAGAAAATGAAAACCATTGGACATCAATTAGAATATAAATATAACTAAATTTTGTAAGGAACACAATTGATTAATAAATTTAACTAAAGGAAGAAATTATCCCAGAAATTATAATGCTTACAAATAGTAAAAACCAAAATATATATAAAGAGTCTCTGTAAAAAGAAAAGGATACATACAAAAGTTAAAGAATATATATTACAAATTGAATAATATTGGACAATTACGATTCCACTTCTTCGTCTCTCGATTTTACCTCTCCTTCATCTTACGGTGAATATCCATCTCCAAACGTTTTAACTCCTCATTCTACAAAATCACCATCCACCCAAATTGCTCCTTCTTCGACTTACCACACTGATTCTCGCCCAAGGGAAAGAATATAAGAAGGGTTTTGTAACTGGACACTCATACTAAAATAGATGAAATATATCACTATCAACAAGAAATAATGGATGTACAAAGTGAGATGTACTACAGACAAAAACGTCAAGGTGCGCATCTATTTTTTTTGGAAAGGTGTGTTCTTTCTATCTACAGTCATTCACTGACCAAAAAGAGCATACATCAACGTATCTGTGTATTACCGAGTCTCCGATTGTTATCAAAAACACTTCACTAAGAAATTCTTAGGAAGCTAGACCATCCACGTCAAATTGGAACAGAACTCCAATTCAGTATAACAGGTGGCCACCACTTCGGCCATTAATTGATGATACCAAAGCAGAACCAAATTCTTGGGATCGTTTTTCTTGATAACAAGTTTAACGATTCGAAAGATAATTAATATGTTTTTATAATATTTTTTATAAAGCCATATGTAATAATTATCCAAAAAATGGATGTAAACAATAATATATATCATATGTAATATTAAATTAGTTTGTATTCAAAATTCTTCTTTCAAAATAACTTTTAAAGGCAAAGATGGAAGAAAATCTATGGATCTTAAACGAATTGAAGGACAAACGAATTTTCCAAGAAACATTTTACAAGATGGAAGATTTCACCGCTTATGGGTTCGTTTCTTTGATTGATGAAAAGAAAAATAAGGTAAAAGTTTACCCATTCTTAATTAAATTATTCTACGCAAATATTTGTGGAGATTTCTATAGACCTCCATATGAAACCGGTGAGGTAATTTTATTGAGTAGAGTTTTAGGAGCTATATAGTGCTCAATGATCAAGACCTAGGGCCTAGTTTAGATTGTAATAGCCACGGATCTAACTTAGATAATATCTATCCCCATGATTTCGCCTATAATTCAACTAGCTACAAATTCCATATTGAAAACACGAAAATACTTCGGTGAATTTAAGACCTCAACCTCGAATCATTAACAAAATGCTTTTTCATGCTGTTTTTCCTCACTCCGGGGGTTGTGAAAAAATGTATGACTACAACTAAAAGGCCCTTTATGCCATCTATTCAAACACACAACTTAATTGGGCAAAGAATATTCATGATGAATTAAAAAGCTTTGGTTCCCGTTATTGCAAAATAATGTTTCTTGGCTCCTATCTCACGAAAATAGTTATTCATTTTGGAATTAATGTGGAAATTTTACAAAATTTCATCTCACCCAAAGTTATCGACCAAAAATCTGTTTCATATTTGAAATTAACTTCTCAAATGGAACCCTTACCTCCATATAATTTTTTTAGCGAACTCGGTAAAAAATACCTTGGGTCAATCCTCTTCCCAACCGTTTCAAGCTACGATCAAACAAGTCACGGAATTGTTGAAAAATTCGATTGGCTTCGAATAGTGAAACTGAAGTTTCATTGGCTCAATCTTCTAGAATCATCAATGCCACAACATCTATTCTTTGAAACCAAGAAATTCTCTTCAAACAAAAAAATGATGAAGCGTCAAAAAACATTTGGGAGCTTGCTAAGAAAAATTTGGAAAAAAGTTTCTTCGTGCTCAAATTCAACATCATCCGAGCCTGAATCTTAGGATGTTTCAAATCATCCTATATATATTTGCTAAGTCTATCATATCTCCCTTTTTGATTTCTTAGTGTTTGGATTTGTGGTCGTTCAAAAACTTTCATAGTATTTGGTTTTGCGTTGTAGTGTGACTTAATTTTTAGTCTTATGATGCATTATGTATGTGAAAACTTCTCTTTGATGTTTTGTATGTGAATGTTAAGTAGTATTTATACACATCTTCATTTTGTTTACTATCACCTTTTTGTTGATGCCAAAGGGGGAGAAACATATAGATTGAGGGAGCATGAATTTTGGGGGAGAAAAATCAATATTTTTAAATTAAAACTTTAATAGTTGTCATCATCAAAAAGGGGAATATTTTTAGAACATTAGTTCTCCGTTTTAATGATGACATCTATATACTGCACATATATACTATATGACGACATCAGGCTATCATTCAAGAAGACAAAAGGCAAGGCAATAAGCAATAAGAATCATCTACAAGTCAAAGAAGTCAAAACTATGGAGCTTCAAGATCAATAGTATGTATATGGTCTTAGATTGAATTTCAATATCTCCTTGATAGTTCGTATACACACACAAAAACACACACGAACACAGATATCAACATAGCATAGAGAATTGGATTTGAAAATGAAAAAATGTTTATATAAAAACTGAACTTACACTGATCAGTCGACTGAGCCCAATTATAGTCGACTGAAACTGTGTTAAACTATTTTTTTAAATTACAATATTTGCCGCAAAAATTAAAACGTTCATACTCGGTAGACTATTGTATTCGCTCGGTAGACTGAGATGATGTAATGGCTACTTTTTATGAAATGTCATCTTCAAGAGTTGCGACTTTTTAAACAGTTTTCTATAATTCCGAAAGGAATTCTTGAAGATTGACAACTCTTGATTTCTTCACATCAATATATATAAAGAGCACAACAATTCATACTTAGATATATTCCTTCTACTATGATTTCTACCAGTTTTACTCACTTGTGCTATTCTAAGCATTTGTACGTTCAACTCAATTATTTCATTTGCTATTGTTCCAATAATCACTATGCACTCAATACGAATAATCAAGGAGATTATAGGAACCTCAATGTTAGACGAACACAAGATGGCCAAGCAAGAATTGTATTTTTCAAAGGAAAGAATAAATCCGAGAGGTGTTCAGATTGGTTAAGTTGTAAACCTATTCCTCGAAGTCAAGCGAGGAATCTACCAAGGAAATAACTAAGAGGTGCTTAGGGACTGGATGGAGGAAAGGTGCTCCGAACCAGTATAAATCTCGATGTGTACATTTACTTACTGCTTTATTATTTCATAATATAAAATAGTATATATATCTACTTGTTTTATTAGCTATACACGATCTACTGGTTCTTACATATCGATTACAAAATCACACAATTCATCACTTGTCATGTATATTGAAAAGACGTGAATATTCAAAAGATGTAATACTTTTGATGCAAGTTGTTAGGTTCTAAATCTAACATACAAAAGAGTATATGATACAGTACATATCATGTAGAAGATCAACAAAATATCAAATTAGCACTATAATCATCTGATTAGTATCACGATTATTATCACAAGAAGTTCAATGTATACTCTAGAATATGTCACCAAAAAGTGTTCTTTCAATTATTACTAACCTTTTGAACCCAGTATATGTATTCTCCCTTAAATTTAGAAATCTAGAAATATCTCTAATAGATGACCCTAAATCCTCTTGTTAGGATTTCATACACTTTAAATTTGATTGAACACAGAACTTTATAATTATATTGCATAACTTATATTGACTTAGTTGAGAAGAAACTAGAAAATAATATAGCAATATTATTTTCCAATAACATAAGAGCACAATTAAGTCAAAATATATTGACTTTCTGTTCCTAGTTGTGAAGGGGAGTGCAAAATGAATTGTTATCAATGGAGATATTAGGAAAAACTCTATGTCGGTAGATCTGATTACCCAAGGTCTTCATCAGCATATTGCTCAAATGAATGTAATTTTGATGTAAGGCTATTTCAAATCAGGGATAGTTAATACCTAGTGTTCTCATATGAGATCGCGCTATATTTTGATTATGAAAATATTTAAGTTTACTTCTCTGATGGCAAGTAATAAATTTTTGCTGCACTCCATTTAGTTCAAATATTGAACTTTTAATCACATTAAAGTAGAACCAAATCAAAATAGACATGTACCAATCACATTGCACGTAATTTACATGCAACACATCCATGATTGATTTATGTTATTTGGTTGTATTAGTATATTTGATCGTGATTTGCTTAGTTATGATATTCGTAATGAATGCCGCTTTAGTCTTTATTAACACAGTCGATGAACAAGATTGTTTCAGATATACTTTTTTATGAAATAGAATTTTTTTGATAGCTTATAAAGTTATAATACAATAATAAGTTTAGACATGAGATCTAATGGAAGACTATAGAAAAATTCCAACATATAAGATCATACATGTAAAATAAAACATATCATATTATTTTATATATAAATATAAATCTAATTAAAGTGATGTAATTTAAAATCAAATTAAAAAAAACTTGAAGGTGTAAATATCTTGATATTAATGTGTAGATACCATAATGAAATTCTAATCTGTTGAAATACTAAAATAGAAAATGTAAATATTATAAATAAAGGGTTATGGTCTTCAAATAACACAAGCTTTAGTTATTCTCTAAACCTTTTTTGTGGAAATAATTCAAGATCTAAGGTCCGTATCAATTTGAAATACCAAAATAATTCTTCTCTTTTAATCGCTAACAACAAATTAGGTACGCTTCCGCAATATATTTATTTTTCATTTAGTTTCTTCTTAGTTAGATCAATATGGCTATGTATCAAAATTATAAGGTTTAATGTTAATGTTTAATCAATTCTAAAGTGTGTGAAACCCTAATATGACAATAACATTATTTATCCTTAATCACCACTCATCGACATTCTTAGTAATCAAAGAAGAAGGTATTATAGTGTCTTTAGCACTATAGGATCATTGTAACATATCAATTATTTGGAATCAAGACTACGCGAAAATCAAGTTGCAATGTAATAGTGCAAGAAAATTTCCTTGCACCATTAACGTTGTGTATGTTTTGAACAAGAAGTCTAATTTTTGAATGTTGACTGGTTTTAAGGGTGTTTGTTTTCAATCAAAATTTTATTCGCATACCCCAATAAGCAACTACATTAAACGCTAAAAATGTGTTTAAAGCATTAGACACTTTTTTTATTGATTCGTCGCTAAATAAAGAGAAAAATTATAGGGTATTTCTCAAGTGTTTATATCAGAGAAGGCTTCAACGATTAGATCTCATATTCAAAAACAAGCGTTCAACAATTTTCTTCCGTTTCTTCCTATAATTTAGAGATCATTGAAATTTTCTTCTCTGATTCAAATTCACACTTTTAACATCTTTTCAGATAAAATATTTAACTTGATGATTATTATTTTTTGTAATAGAAGGTTTTTCATGTACATCTCCTTTCTCTCAATCACTTGCAAGATTAAGATTTTTCATTTGATGTTTTTTTAGTTACTGATTTTCAATCTTGTTTATTGCCCTAGCATCATAATTTATTGTGCATTTATCCATAATAATTTCTTATTATAGAAAAACATCGATAAATGAGATAAGATAATTGGTGGATTGAAGTTTGGTGTTATTACAATAATTGATGTTTTGTTGGGAATCGTTCTCAAAATGGTAGCTTAACAGATTATATCTTTATTATAATTTCTACATGTGAGCTCTGACGATTGTAAAAGCAAGACAGATTTTAAAACCTTTGAAGCTTACTTCTAAAACAATGATTTGTAGATATAATGAAAATACATAGGTATGTTATGTGCATGAGTTGAGAAGAAATTATTTTATTAAGTTTTTAATTAAAAGGGTTACAAAAGTGAAAACAACCAATCTTTACGGCCGGTTCTGGCCCAGTGCAAAGGGGCCTAGGCACAAGACATTAAATTTTGAGGGGCATCATTTTATATATATATATATTGGTATGGTTTCATAATGAATTAATTTTTTAGATTCAACAGTTTAATATTCGTTTACTCCTCTTAATCAAAATACAGGTGCACTAGAGGAAAAAGAAAGCAATTTCTCAATTTCAATAGAAATGTCAGATTTCATAAATCAACATCTAATTCTTCTTCTTTTCAAGTAACAAACCCTAACTCTAAATCATTATTTTATGAAAATGTGTTTATTTGAACCAGATTTTTTTATTTCAATAAATTTTCATTTAGCTTTTTAATTTTGAAAATAGTTATTGATTAACTTGTGTACTTGAATTCAAGATTGAAACTTTTGACGAATGACGTAATTGCCTTTCTTATCATTAATGAATTTAGAGAAAAAAAGATTTGAATAGTAAACTAATAGAAATTAAATGTTAATTTTGTTAAAAGAAACTACAGCTTTTATTTATATTTTTAGTTTTCTTGTGCTGTATCAAATCTAAAATCTTTTAAGCAAACAAATTATAGTTTAACTTAATTTATATTTAAAAACTGTTTAAAAAACTATATTTTTTTTACTAAGTATAAAATTTTATTTTGTAGTGAATTATATTTCCAAATTGAGATTTAAAGCTAGGTAAATGTGAAAGTTAGATTATAATCGAATCATACTAGATATCATGATATCCGAGAAAGCAACCGTCGGGAAGGTCGGATTAAAAAACAAAAAGAAAATAAGGAGATAGCCAAATCACTAAGGGGTCCTCTTATAATAGATAATAAAATTAATTATTGTTCAAATTTTTGCATCGCATTTATGAACTTTGAATCTTAAACTTGTTTGGAACGTTGGTTCATAAAATTATTATGTATTTGTTGATATACAAACTACATGGCAATTAATCTATTATTAATATAAGAGGTTGCATTCACTTTGTTGTATTAAGTTCCCAAAAAGAAGGATATTCTTATATATAATAATTTTATTCGCTATTTTTTCAGGGAGCTTATACCATGTAGGGCATCATTTAGAATACCGCACTGAACATCATAGTTCTCAGGACCAGCTCTGCCAACTTTTTATATTGAGAATTAAGTATTCAACATTTAGTGAAAACAAAACGAATCTACTATATAATGTACTACTGCAATCTACAATAACATTGTAATGTATTACACATTTAATATCAACTAACTTAATAAAGTTAAGCATAGATTAAGGTAATAAACATGCTACTTACACGAGAAACTAACTTAATCTTCCTTTCGTTTAACTTACGATAGTCCACATTCTTAACGACCCATCGAGTTTCTTCACGAACACCGCGGTCGCTCCCCAAGGAAAACTGCTTGGTCTAATAAAATCCCTTCCTTCTAGATCTACTAGCTCCACCTTCAATTCCTTCATCTCTGTCAGTGTCATCCTGCTATGTGGTCTACTCACAGGTTCAGCTCCTGGTACAAGATCTACCCAAAACTCAACAGCTCGTTTCGGTGGTAATCCAGTAACCGACTCAAAGACATCAACAAATTCCCTTGCCACTTGAACCTGACTTAGCTCTTCTCCAACCTCCATAGCACTTAACAATGCACAAACTATTGTTGGAATTCTCCACTGAGAAGATGATTTGGTTACGACTATCTAGGTGTCTCAATGTTATTTCTCTATCCTGGAAAAATATCCTAGCTTCATACTTACCCAACCAATCCATACCCAAAATGATCCTGAAATGTACGAAATCAAAGACATACAGACTGCATGCAAACTTATGACCTAACAAATCAAGTTCTAACCGGTCACATCTCATCCCTAGAGTTGCTTACCCTCCTATTAGATTGACAACTCTTAAGGAAGTAACAAGGTATGTAGGTGCTCTGCATTACCTATCAACCAAATACTGTGATATAAATGAATATGATGCACCGGTATCAAATAGTACCCTAACTGGTATACTTTAAATCAAAGCGTACCTTCCATCATAATTTTCCCTTTCTCTGCTACTGTAGACCTAGAAGAAGATGGCGGTCCAGTAGCAAAAACCTTCCCACTATCCGCCCTGACTGGCTTTGGACACTAGTTCTTATAATGCCCAACTTGGTCGTAGTTGAAGCATTTCACGTTCTTTTTATCTGCAGGCTTCTTCCCTTTTCCTGTCTGGCACTCATGAGCATAATGACCTTTCTTATCACACTTGATGCACACTAAATCAGCCTTCGCCTTCTTGGAAACATCCCCTTTCTAGGCTCCTTTCTTCTTAAAGAATTTACTCTTCTTTCCCTTAGGACCCTGGGACTCAACTAGCTTCTCCCTAACAGACACAGCTAACATCTCTTCATGGCGAATGGCCATCTCTGTCGCTACATTACAAGGTTCTTTGACATGTGCCATGGTCATTCTAGCTAACTCTGGCCTGAATCCTCCAATGAACCTTTTATTCCTTTTGATGCCAGTGTTTATAGTAGCATATCCATAACGAGATAGCTCATTAACTTAGCAGCGTACTCGATAACTGACAGCTCTTCCTGACCTCGATCCATGAACTTACTCATCAATCTTGACTTGGAAACCTCAGATAAAAACTTCTGCTCAATTCTCCTTCTAAAATCAGCCCATGTCAGCTCTTCCTTCTGTTCTCCGACGGTCACATTATTCCACCAGTAGAGTGTTGTCCCTTACAACTGTCTAGAGGCCAGTCTCCTCTTCTCTCCATCATCCAAGCATAGATTAGTAAAGATCCACTCACAGCTCAAAAGCCAATTCTCAACTTCAACAGCATCCTCCGTTCCAACAAACGGCTTTCCACCCAAACTAGCGTAGTCTCTGCTTAGCCTAGCATAATTATATCCAAATGGAGCTACAAGACTAGCTCCTCTAAAATTACCAGCAGCCTCAGCTTGCAAAAGATTGGCCAACAACTGATGCACCATGCCCGCATCTACTGGCGGATTTCTAGCACTTGCATTGGCTTCAGCATTTGGGTTAGAATTAGCTTGTCGACCTTGGTTCCACCTGGTAATAGGTCTAGCATTTATGATGGTTGTGGTGCTTCCTCCATCTAGATTTCCTCTTCCGTTTCCTACTTCCATATCCTCTTTTTCGTAAATTTACATATGAGCCTTGGTAAGATACAGAAGAACGGTCTAAGAGAGAGGGGAACACATACTTATATATATCTATATATCAAATACAAGTACGTTACTATAGCATTAACCCAAACCCCGATCATATTTTCAAATTCATTGGATTATGTTTGAAAATCTTTTAGGTTTAACTTTCTTTTAAAGTTTCATAAACCTATGCTCTGATACCAACTTGTAACATCCCCCTACTTGAAGGGCCAAAAGTAACGACTACGGATGTTGTAGTCATCCATAGTTATTAGTCCTCGATGACCAAATACGGCGATGTTAGATACATTAATACACAGATCACAAGAATATGAAAAAGATTAATAAATCAAAATATATCTCCACATTCCATTCCAAAACATTTCATGTTCGTTACATAATCCCATAAAAGTTAACCACGTTCAGGAAAATATAATTAGTATACATACACCAAGAGTGACATACGAAGATACCCCCTTGGTTGATCAGAGTATATAATAAGGCTAAGCTGCATTTACATCCAAACTACGTAGCGGAAAAAATAACTCTAAATAACTAATTGCCTCTTGCACGCCTCCGGAAGCTTTATTCCTCTAAGAAGAGTACCTAAAAACCCCGAACCTCAAACTGCTCAAAATCAATTGAGTACCCAAGAGTTTAAGGGGAAAAAAACTTCGAGGCAGATATAAAGCCTGGTATGAATTATAATCTAACATCTCAATCCTTATAGATATCTACTGAGACCACGCCGCTTAGCGAAATGGGTTTCCCAACACTAGTATCCTAAAACCTTTTCAAAACCATATACCGTGCTCCTGCATCCACAATGGTTAAAACATAACATTTTAAAATATTATGATGATATGCATATATATAAACATTTTGGATTTTCCATCCCCTGAACCTATTTCATAGTTTTCATGGGATCACTAAGAATCTATAGGCCCCTGCCAATTAGCTTAATTAATTCATGGGTTCCCCTGAACCTATTGGTCATTCCAATAACTCATCTCTTATCCTTGTTTTCATGGGTTGACTAGGAACCTATTGTTGCCTTCAAAAACTTCCTCCTTATCCTAGTATACTTAGGTAGACCAGGAATCCATTGACTAATGCCAATACTTAATCCGGATATAGTTTTCATGGGTTCGCTACAAACTAATTGGGCCCTGCCAACCACCCTTAATACATAATTTTCATGGGATCACTATGAACATATTGGTTACTTTGATAACTTCTAAAACATAGTTTTCATGGGTTTACTATGGACATATCTCTTGAACAACTTCATGATTTTGGCATCCTATATTCTGGTCTTCCTGACTCCCTAGATGCAATTCTACTCATTCAGGTGTTTAATAAATTTATATTCACTACTAGGTTAACCTAACTGGTTCTTCTACCCCTTTTATCCCAAAAATGCAGTTATGGGTCTTTTATCATGTGAATATATTTATATTTGAAGAAGCAAATAGAATACAAAATAGTACCACTCCTGTAGGTTTAAGGTCCTTGAAATACTTTTCATAGTTAATCCCTTTTACCAATATTCTTATCAAGAAAATACTTCTTTAAATTTACATACTCGAAATCCTTTCAAAACTCCTTTATTTAGCCATGGATTTTTCCTTTAAAAAATTGATTTTGGGTTTAGAAAGCCTTTCGACACCTTCGAAACCTTTGCTTTCGACCTCATAGGATGACCTCCTTCGAAAGTATTAAATTCTATCTTCAAAACAATAGGCTCTTGCCCATTGAATACTTTAAAACCTTTCATTCGGAACCTTTGTCCACGTTAAAGTATATCATACAATATAGAAGCATAACTTCGAAACCATTTGAAAGTGTCCCTTTCGAAACCATTGAAGTTTATCCTTCGAAACCATTGGAAGTCCACCTTTCAAAATCAATGGGTTTATATTTAAAACATCATTTTGGGTCAAAGTGAACATAAGCGAAAGCATCTCTTTCAAAACCATTCTTTATTTCATAAAAGTGTTAGGGCAACTTGACGGTGTCGAGACCATCCTTTCGAAAGCATTTAAAACATCCGGGTAAAACAATTGAAGGTTGGCTTCGAAACCCCTTTCGAAACCATTACCATCGAAACCCCTAACCCCTTTCGAAAGCAGTAAGAAGTGGCTTATATCTATGAAATAAACAATACCTTTCGACAACATTGATGTCTTCAATACCATCGAAAGGCAACAAATCACAGAAGGGTTTTGACTTGGTCGAAACTACCCTTTCTTAATACTTCACTTTGAAAACATAGTAACTCCTTCAAAAGCTACTTATTTTAAAACAATGGCGGTGGCTCTCCTTCGGAAGCTACTTATTTTAAAACAATGGTGTCAACTCTCCTTCGAAAGCTTTATTTGAAGTACCCATTTGCAATCATTGGTTTCAACTGCTTTGAAACCCTTTTGTAAACAGGCAAGCGCTTTTCTTTTGAAAAAAAACAAACAAAGGAACCAACTCCTTTGGAAGCTACGTTTGAACACACTACCTTCCACCTTTCTCCAATCCACTACGTACCAGCTAAGTGATACCATGTGTATTGGTTTCGAGGTAGAAGGTTTCGACTATGTCGAATGCGAAAGCTCTGGATCGAAAGCTCCTTCCAAAGGAGACGGAACCCACTTTTCTGATCAAAAGGCTGTTATTACTAAATAAAGCAAAACTTTTGTAACAAACATCCCCACATATAAACATCTGATTGGTTACATAAACTTTCAAATTATGTTGCTAATATTTTCCGCATTTTTCTCAGATCTAAAACCAACAAATAAGTCCTTCCTATTAACAAAACAATCAAATCATCCTTTCAAAATAATTTAATTTTCATACTAAATCACTTAGCAAAGACCCCCAAAAATTCTAAAAATTCACTTTAATCATGTTATCAAACGTACTAAAATTTTAACCCAAATTCTCAATATATTTTCCTAAATAAACTAATAAACCCGAATAACTGTATTTTCCTTTGAAAATTCATAACTAATTCTCCACGGCTTGGAAAAGTATAAAAATTGAAACCAAACTCTAAAATCATGTTTTACATAACATAAAACTTTCCCATGGTATTTAAACATCATTAAATCTTGGTTTTACCCAAAAATCGTGGATATCCTCTTTAACCAATCTTGTTTAAACCATAAAAATTATAAATCAAGCATATCATCATCCAATATATCATAAAAACGAATTCACCCTTAAATCCGAAAATATATGATTATAGAAACCAAAATAGAGATGTAGTGGTTATTATTCACCTTAGATTGAATAAGGAAATTGGAGATTGATTGAGATTGATTTCTTCTAGCTTGATCCTAAACTTTAGATTTGATTTTTCCTTCTTCTCCACTTCCTAATGGCTGGTCTTGATATTTTCTTTCTTACGTTTAAAAATTTGCTTATGGTAAAATGAACATGTATGGCCTAGAGGTAATGGTATAAGGGTGGGAAATAAGGACGACAATAGCCCTAATGCCCTTATAATTAATTAGCTAACACTTTAACTATATATAAGTTCATTTGTTTTAATAAGCACGACCACTACATTTATTTGCCAATCTCAATCTCTTTATCACTCTACATTATTCTATTTAATTTATTCTAATTAAATCTCTTGAATAATGTTAATAAAAATTAGGGGTGTTACACCTGTGAAGTAAGAAAAAAATAATGTACAAAAAAGAAACGATTGATGGAAATTGGTGCATATGTAACATGCACATTTTGTGTAATATTTTTGAATGTTTAAATAATATAGCTATATGTGTGTATGTGTATATGTATATATGTCACAAAACCTAGGTTGAACATACTTTTGATGACAAAATTATGTTTTCTGAATATACTTATATTTAAAGCTTCATACTTGTAGTTTTATATATGCAAAATTTTGGTTTGTATGCAACTTATTTTTTTGCGCTTTAAATTATATACATAATTAATTTTTGGAGATCGAAATACATGTTCATCTCTATTCGCTACATACTAAAAATAATTAAAACGTCAAATGAAGATTTACTTATTGTATCTATAACTTTTCGTAAATAGGTATCGTTTTAACTTTTGCTTGTACGACATGTTGTAACTTTTGATATACAACATCTTTGTACTATATATTTATTTATATATACAAAAGAAAAGGAATTGCAAATCTGTAACGACCCGTATTTTTCGATAATTAAAAATATTAAATTAAATAAGATTATGAAATTTAATATTCTGAGAAATTAAAATTGATGATTTATTAATGTGGAAAATAGTTAGAATATAATTTTATTTTACTGTTTGAATGTTATCGACAACTATTAGGGTTTATAACAGGCTACACACACACAATATATATATATATATATACATATATATATATAAAGATGGACAAGAACAAATGGACATAACGAATTGGTTCGAAACGATAATACGACCCGAAAGTCCTGTTCCATTTCCGAAACGAAATTAGGTCATCCAATATATCTAAATTTATGTTTTCCATATTTTTAAACTCAATGGAACTAGTTCCAAACCCTAATTCCATTTTATATAGACGTTATCTTTTAAAATCAAATATTATTCATTTAAATTCCATTAATTGATTCCCACCTCATGGGAGGTTTGAGGTTCCGCGGGCTTGGTCTGGTGGTAGGGTGATAGGTCTCCCTCATGGGAGGTTTGAGGTTTGATTTCCACCTCATGGGAGCGATACGCCTTCCTCATGGATTTTAAATCGACGATAAATCAAAGTTGAGTGATTTAACCCACTCATAAATACTAAACCATCTTATGTTAGTAAAAATAATTTTATGATGTGACGAGAATATTATTGATTTCTATTTGGTAGTTTAATTTAACACTTTAAATTTGAAATTGAATTTACATTTAATTAAATTTCCATTTCAATTAATATTGAATTTAGATTGTTCGTTAAATACCTGATAATGATAACCAGTTAATTGTTGTGATTTATTGGCTGATTTGGATGTTGATTGTGATGGATGTTTATTTGTTGACATTTTGGATGATTGGATGTTTATATCCCTGTTATCACTATGGGTTGAAATGATACATACCCAAACGATCGTCTAGATTTGGGAAAACCGTTATGGGTTAAAATGATAAACTGGAGCGATTTTACCGATTTGGAGATTATTGATTCGGGATACGGGTTGAAATGATATATAGCCGAAAAATTTAACTATTTTGGGGTTGAAATGATACATACCCTATCACTTGACCATAGGGTAGAAAACTATATACGGACACCGTTGGTCGGTTTTAAATTATTTTTTAAATTGTAAATTATGTTTGATTTATAAATTTTATTTTTAAATTTTATTTAATGATTTATTAAATCTACATTTTGAAAATAATTTATTTTATATGTTTTAAAGTTTCAAATTATAAGTTAATATATGGTTTTAAATGTAATTGTAAATTTTAACTTATAATTTTATATAGTTTTAAATATATAATTTAAATAGTTTAAAATTTTAATCTAATAAAATATTTAATGTAGTTTGATATATATATATATATTTTAAGTTTAATTTAAATAATAAATATAGTTTTAATTAAATATTATAAATATAAATTTTTTAAATAACTTTAATAAATAAAAATTGTAAGAGGTTTTGTAAAGAATATATAGAAATTTTATACGGGATTTTATAATGAATTTTATAAAGGATTTTCACAAATATTTTTGCGAGGGTTTTTATAAAAGATTTTATAAAGGATTTTTATAAAGGTTTTAAAGGATTTTATAAAGGGTTTTATAAAAGAACTTGTATAAAGGGATTTGAAAGTGTATAAAGGAATGTGTATAGAAGTTTATGAAAGGGAACGGCGGTAAAATGTTTTGGAATTTACAAATAGCTTTATAAATGGTTTTAAAGCATATAAATTGTTTATAAATGGTTTAAGAAAGATTTATAAATTATTTTCGAAATCGACTGAAAGAAATATTCCTCAATATTTATGATTATATTTATATTTTTGGAATAAGTATATGGATACCTTGATATCAAGGTATAAACTGTTTCTAGATTTATTATTAAAAAAATGTTTTAAATGACTACGGTGTGAAAAATGTAAGTGATTAGTTGTTAAAGAGACCGGAGTCGGATATTGTCATACTCTCTACCAATTCTGAAACCACTTTAATAACTGCGCACATGGTGGAGAATCTAGAACGAAGTAGGATGGTTTGGTGGACGCTACTGCATGAGATATGAATGCAGCCCTGACCTCCTCGGGTCAGCTTGATATGACTAAAATCAGGAACCATCACCAGGCTAAGTGAGGTCGCTCCTCCTGTCGGTCAGGCTTCTTTGATACCATATCTGTACTTTTTGATTGATTTGGTGGTCACCTTCGACTTGATTATGGGAGTGTTGTTCGAGGTGGGCGGTAGTAGTTGTTATGCGTTACCACCATCCTGGTGCTGCAATCCAATAGAATCCCACCGTGGGTATAGCCTCGTGTGCCCTGTCATATGCCTTATCGAGCCCATTATGATTTTTGTTTGTGTCGTACCTATGGAGTGCTCCCTGATAGCCCACCAGTTTGGTCGAGTTTACAGTATTGAATAGATTGCGACATTTATAAAAATGTTTTAAGGGGGATATGGGTAATGTCTTAACGCTATTTTAATACTTTGCTTTATTAATAGACATTACGTATATAGCGTATATTACTATATACATACATACATACATACATACATACATACATACATACATACATACATACATACATACATACATACATATTAACGGACCCTTAGGAGTAACATCTCTTACGTTATTGCACACACGTTATACACTGGATAGGAGATGTGAAATCGCGTAAACATCTCTGAAGCCGTTACACTCATATTTATTTGTTGTTGATTTAAATTATATAAGATCCTTTAGTTCCGACTCGGGTATTTTGTCTTTTCATTACGCTCGGGTCAGCCTGAGCTTTTCAACGTTGAAGACATTATTTCTGGAGGATGAAGACGAAGATTTAGTAAATTATTGCTATTTAGTATATTTGTCCCACTGCATCACGTTGTTCCACTACATTATCCTATTATACTTGTTGTATGTATGACTCTGATTGTATTGTAAGTGTTATCAAATGTTATTTGTAAAACAACTTCATGAACTGTTTATTTGATTGTTATGTTTTGTCATTCCGTTGTGAGATTCCGTGTTTTCTTTTTCTTTTTTTTCCTTATTTTACTTATTTACTCCATCAACTATCCTCCATTTTGAATGGTTTGAGTTTGACATGTGAGGTTTATTGTCAATTTAAACCATCCAAAAAGGTGGGCCATTACAGTTGGTATCGGAGCTTTGGAACTTAGCCAGTTTGGGGTTAATTCGTTAGAGATAGGATAGTAATACCCTAGAATGAGTTGTTGAGAGAATATATATATATATATATATATATATGAGAGAGAGAGCATATCTGTTAATGTTATAATTTTTTTATATTGTATTAATTTGTTTTGTTTAGTATTTATAAATTCTAGTCGGTACATAGGATGCTATGGCATCGATAGAGATTTCTAAACACTTAATAGGGCAGACCGACATAATATTGTTTTTGGAATATAGGTAAATGATATAATTTTACCTAGTATTATTTTTTATATATAAAAGAATAATTTTTATAAATGGATATAGTTATATGTGATATGTTTGTTTGTTAAGTAGTGAAATTTTATAAATATTAGTTGCAAAACAGAATTTACAAATAAAGTGAATATAAATTGAAAATTTGAGAACTTAAGTTCCGGGAACTTGAAATTGGTTATCAAAGATTTTGGAATATAATATTAGTATTATTTGGAAGTATTTTCGGATATAAATATTTTCAATGTGATTTGAAAGAAATGCTTTAAAAGAATTTTAAATGAAAATAAGTCATGTACTTCCCTCTTATGTCGCTAAAAAACAATTTTGGTGTTAACGGCCGCATCATCAGACATTCATTTTCGAGTCTCAAAGTTAGAAGGCCATTAGTAGCTTTGCTACACATTTGTCTTGATAAACAGATTTTAATTTTATTTTCTTAAGTATGATTTGATATATATAAGGATATGAATATATATATATTATTTCAAAATGATTTGAAATGAACCTAGTATTTAGTTCTTAAGTTCCTGTTAAATTAATGATTTCCAATTGTAGAAATAAAGTAAAATTTTAATAGTTGGAAACTTCTAAAATGAAAGTAAGAAATTAGAAGTAAAGTAATTAATAAAACTCTAAAGAATTGGAGATTTGTCAAGTGTAAATTAAAGGGTAATGAAATTTAGAAGATGTAAACTACTGAAAAATTTGTTAACTAAAATGAATAAGATAATTTGTATAACATTCAATTACATTCTAAAAGCATATATATAAAACTTACCAGAAATATTTAAAAAGTTGAAATGTAGAATGTATATGTAATAGAATATTATACAAGTAAAAGATTAATAACAAAAATGCTTCAAAATGAATATATAATTATAAATGAAAATTTAAGATGTTACAAGAATATTATAAACATAAGTCAATATTTTGAAATGCTTGTAATCAAATTAAATAGTAAAAAGTAAGTATTGTTTAAGTATATGATTATAAACTCAAGAAAATGACTGAAATGATAAGTAAATGATAAATGTGAAATAATATTTTTGTGGAAAATTAAATACTGTTTATCGATAAATGTAAATGATAAATGATAAGTAAATGATAAATTAAATAATGTTTATTGATGAATATTAATATTTAAAATGGATGTCAAGGTTATAAGTAATAATAAATGTGAGTTAAACTGCAAGAAACTTATATAATATTTCAAGAATTGATTTATTGATGTTCTAAATAATTGAGTTTAAAATAATCTATGTGAATAAATAAATGCCAATTTATAAGAGATAACGTTTATGAATAAATTGAAAATAAATGAAATGTATGTAATACTTTAACAATGTATTCAATGATGATTTCAAATATTGAATGGGAAATCTATTATGTAAGTAACTGAATGAAAATTTATAAAAAGATGACCCGGTGTTAATGGGAAATGAAAAAATAAAAGGTAAGTAATGTGAAAAGAAACCAATAGAATAAACTTAAATAACATTTGAATTTCTTTGTTGTTTGGCTAATGGGAAGTTTGGGAGATGATACTTCAAATTGTTTAAGGTTGTATGAATAATCTATTAAGTAATTATCTAAGGCTGTTGAGCTTAAGATACACTTAGTAGTTTATTTATCACCCTTCAATGATGAGAAGTTTCTGAAACTAAGCAAACCATTAGTTTGATTGCTATGGATGTGTGATGGATACTTTGATTGCATATAATGGTTATACTGTTTTGTTTGCATATGTTTGATGTTGATTTGCTTTTATTACTAATTGAAACAACTAAATATTTCTCTTGCACATAATCCTCACTATTTTGGATTATATAAGTGAAATACAGGTTTATGGAAACAATAGCTACTGCTTTTAGTTTCATAAATAAATTTGTTTGCCCGACAAATAGGTACGTTAGCGGATTACGGTTTTGAAATGATATTTTATCGTTTTTTCCATGGTTAGGATGTTTTATTATTAAAATATGATACATATATTGTAATTATTGACATTTTTTTTTTCGAACCTATCCGTACAAAGGCGACTATGCCGAATTTTTTTGTAAATTTAAGGTTTAGAATTTTTTTTGGTAAAAGTTGAGTTATCTTCAAATTTTGTTAAACTTAAATATGTAAGTTAAATTAATATAAATTGATTGTTTTGAAACTTAATTCCTTCTCATTCCTTTTCGAGGACGAAAAGTTTTAAGTGAGGGAGAGTCTAACAATCCATATTTTTCGATAATTAAAAATATTAAATTAAATAAGATTTTGAAATTTAATATTGTGAGAAATTAAAATTTATGATTTATTAATGAGGAAAATAGTTAGAATATAATTTAATTTTATTGTTTGAATTTTATTGACAACTATTTAATGTAATTTAAATCAATTGAAATAATTGTAAAGTTAATTTGGTTATAATTATAAATATGGAATTAAATTGGCAATTAATGGAATTAAGGCAATTGAAAAATTATAATTAATATGGTAAAAGATGATAATAGTGAATATGGATGTAATAAAATGTAAACTTAAGTTAATTATATTCATAAGGTAATAGTTGATTTAATATAAGAATGTAAATCGAAATAAAATAATTTGATTAAAATCAAAATATAATTAGCTGGATTTTATTACAGTTGTAATTGAACGCCAAAATTTATGCAATAGTTACATATTGGATTTAACATGGAAAATTCATTTTAAAGGATTATAAATTCCTAGTTAATCAAGAATGATGAAATTGTTAACGATAAAATTTGAATTTAAAGATGATTAAATCAATTTAATAATAATTTACTTAATTAACATGAAAATTAGCCATTTTGGCCACTATCTCAGATTTTGACGAAACTGGTTTCATCGGATTCATAACAGTGAATTATTATAGGATTTCAAGTCTCTTAGCGATCGGACTTATCATTTGATCGTGCGAGTTCGAAATACGCAGGAATCAATTAATGGAATTTAAATGAATATAATTTGATTTTAAAGATAATTTCTATATATAATGGAATTAGAGTTTGGAACTAGTTCCATTGAGTTTAAAAATATCGAAAACATATATTTCGATATATTGGATGACCTACTTTCATTTCAGAAGCGGAGCGGGCCTTTCGTGTCGTATTATCGTTTCGAACTAATTTGATTTGTCCATTTTTTCTTTTCCATCTTTATATATAGCCTGTTATAAACCCTAATAGTTTCTCATTCTCTTTTTCTATACGTATCTATTCATTCATCCGTTCCTCCTTCTCAAACGTCAAAACATCAAAACCTAATTCCAAAACCACAATTTCAAATTTCAAATCAAAATCAAATATTCAAACTCCTCAAACTATGCCATATTATATACCATTTTGAAGCTCTCGACGTACGCAATCTACTACTATAATTCGTTTTGGCAATTGATTCTCGGTTTGGCCAGAACTTGGGGAACTTTCTCAGCCGTCCGTTGCTAGGGTTTTGGATTTAACGGTGGATCGTCGACCATTTGATGATTGGGAAGTTGCTCTAGAAGAGGAGGGCGAGTAGGTATAAATGGTTTAAAAGAGATTTATAATTATTTTCGAAATTGATTGAAAGAAATCTTCCTCAATATTTATGAACTTATTTATATTTTTGGAATAAGTATTTGGATACTTGATACGAGGTATAAACTGTTTCTGGATTTATTATAAAAAAGTGTTTTAAATGACCATGGTGTGAAAAATGTAAGCGATTAGTTGTTAAAGAGACCGGGGTCGGATATTTTCATACTCTCTGCCAATTCTGAAACTACTTTAGCAATGTTGCACGTGGCGGCGAATCAAGAAATAGTCACCATCAGATGGAGATTTACTTATTGTATCCGTAACTTTTCAAAAATAGGCACCGTTTTAACTTTGCTTGTACAACATGTTGGAACTTTTGATATACAACATCTTTGTACTATATATGTATATATATACAAAAAAAGGAATTCCAACTCCATTACCATATAAAATAATCACAAAAATAAACTTTAATCTTGAACCCACACATTAATTAAATTCGCCAATTATTAGCATCAATAATTAAAAATTCTCTGAATTCATGTCAGCTTCTTACGCAAAATCACAAACCCATTTTGGTAGCAGAAAACAAAGCATACAAATATGGTGCCTACCCATATCGCTCCAAAACATATATAAAAATTGTACTCTTTCTGATTACATTTACACATCCTAACTTATGTTGGGATTGTGAAACTATACACATGTGCTCATTTATCATATCTCAAATCCGTAAGTTGTTTCTTTTGATTCAATTCTAAATTGCTAATGCATTATAGTTTACATCTTAGTTTTCCATCTTATTCAATCTTTACATCCTAATTAGAAGATAGTCGTCATTTCCTTTGGTGGTATGTGTACCTTTTCCTTTTGTTTAGTGACTAGTTATGCATTATATTATGTTAGCTCAAATATATACATGCCTGCCTTCAAGGTAGGTACGTTGATATTGGGAAAGAGATGGACAAACTTTCTCAAAGGGAAAGTCTTTTTTTTTTTTTGAAATGGTACTTTATATACAAAAAATCATTGGGACAACATATCCTATGTCAATAAACGTTCGAAAGCAAGTTTCGAACTTGTGACCTCTTGCACCAAAGCTGAATCAATTAACCACTTGGACAATAGTGCTTATCAAAGGGAAAGTCTTTTAGCACCTTCAATATAACCCTGAACCAATTTCTTCCTCCAGGAATTCTTATATGCTAATGATATGCTATTCTTAGGTTTGTGTTTTTAACAACTAGCCTACCTTGTAAACCAAACTTATTGTCCTCTGTTCCTTTTAATGTATGTCACATAAGTATGGTTTGAAGTTTCTAATGGGTCTGTTAGTTCTGAAGTCTGATTTATCTTGGTTTATATAAAAGCAAACTTATCTTAGTTTTGAACATATGTTAATGCGAACTTAGTATCCAAAAATTCAAAATCAAAACCTACACATTTAACAAAGTTTTCAACTATATGATACATGAAATAAAATTTAACCTTCAATTAGAACTGGAATTGAAATTGAGAATCAAATTGAAACTAAATTACAATTTTAAAATTAGAAAAATTATAATATACCTAAAGGATTGAAGGGGCAACGATGGTTACTCCAGACAAGGTGATGACGGGCAGTTATAGGCGATGGCAATTACTAAATTCATATGGAAACCATACCAATGGATTTTAGCTGACCAAATCGAAGTTCTTCATGCAACGACATCCAAATATATCTCGAACTCTAGATCTAATGGATCACAAAATTGACAGCAGATCGGGATTGCAAATGTTAACTTTAGGGTAGTTTTGGCGACTAAAGACTTAGGGCTCAGATCTATGGACAATGCGACAACCCTAGATTGAAAGCAGGAAGGAGGAAATATGAAAGGTTCAAGCGTTAGGATTGCGATATGTAAGAATATGGAGGAAATTACAAGTCTATCCATAGTACTTTTGCTTAATTACAAAATTACCAAAACTTCTAACGGTTATAACCGTGGCAACTGATTACCACGAAAATATCTGTCACTAATTTACAACAGCAATAACTATAACAAATTACAGGGAAAAAAGTATTAAAAAATGGTCTGTTTGGTGTAGTGAAGTGTGCTTGGTCAGTTGTAATGTAATGATCAAGAATTTCAGTAATTTGAACATGAAATTTTTAATTGATTTAAATATTGAATAGTTAATTTTATAAGTTAAACAACTTATATTTCAAATTCAGCGATTTATTTTATAATTCAAGTGATAATTTGAATATCTAGAATTTTTTCTTTCTTTATTTTTTTATTTTATTTATCTATTTTTAATTTATTATTTATTTCTATTTTTTTTACTATTTTTATATCATTATAATTTTTTATTTTTTTATATTTTTTTATTATTTTATTTATTTTTCTATTTTTACAAATTATTTTATTTTTTATTTTTTATTATTATAATTTATTTTATTTTTTATAGTTTTTATTTTATATATATATATATATATATATTTACATATTTTTATATATTTATTTTTTTAAATATTTTGAAAAAATAAATATTTAAAAGTGTGCAAAATATATATATATATATATAATAAAAAATATAAAGAAAAAATAATAATAAATTATAATAATAATAAATAAATAAATAAAATGTAAACGAGTATATACAAGACTTTATTATAAATAAAGTGACGTATATAAAAGAAAACGAAACACCTTTAGTATGAACAAGACTGGCCCTAGGGCATACTACTAACTCTTTCAAGAATGTATGACATGTCTAATAAAATACAAATTTCTGAAGAAAAAACTTAATGGACTTGAACAAATACGATAAGAGAAAACTAATTAGTGACATAGACTTTTCTAGAATTAAGGAGAGAGTATAAAGTTCTTCCATTATATTGTTCATTAAATTTGATTAGGTAATTGGTATATTTTTTGGAATATTTATAGAAGACTTGTATAAAAAAAATAAGATAATAAAAAAGAATACTAATTAAGTTAGAAACAATTTTTCGTTTAAGTTAGAAACATGTATTCCCCTTTCATTTTCTTAATGAAGCATTTATCGTCCTCTTTTAAATTAATTATCTTCCTTTATTTTTCTAGATTAAGAAATGTACATTATTCTAGTAGAGCACTTATTATGATGTTTTAGGGGTTCGAACCGAAGATTTCTAGAACCTCAATCTAAAGTGAATTACCACTTTTCACTTGAGTTAGTGGTGGCCTTTACAATTATCTTCCTTTATTTTTTATTCATTTTCTAAAAAATAAAGAAGACTAAATATGTTCCCACTTTTTTGGTTGCGCCTTCATGAGAAATTCTCTATATTTATAAACAAACTAATTTTCAATCCTAGTCGGTTCAACAGAGACATCATAGAGAAAACTCAAATTTTGCAATAGAGTCAACACGATAGATTCAAATCCTCTACCTATATTTCACCCTGGGTTTGAAGCTTTCAGCTTTGTTTAATGATTTTTTGCTGCTTTAGAAAAGCTCAAAAAATAAGGGCTAGAATAAATGGAGAGTAAATGTGTCTGCTGATATCGATGACTTATGAGACTAATAATGTGTCTATGAAAATAATAATTTTGGGTATCTTTGTTTTTATAGCATAAAATCTTTGCATTTGATATGTTTTTTTAAAATATACTTAGTCCATCTATGAGTACATATACATAAAATCAACTACCTAACAACCAATAATCAAATGTCATTTGAAAATTAGCTTGAAGTCGATTATTTAACGTTACTATATCGGTAACATTATTGAAAAATCTTCATTACATAAATATGGTTGATAAGGGGAATGAAATGAAGGAAAAAAACACAATTAACGTTGAATATAAATGTTAGGAAGTGAAAGCATCTTCTTATTATACACGATCTTGAAATGAGATAACCGAGTAACTATTAAGAATGATTGATTCGTGACATGCTAGAGGAGGCTTAATAATGATTACCATATGGTAATTATTGTTTTTCTTCATAAAACTTAATGGATTGAAGAACATTGATAATACTTGGAGAATTTATGTATGTCTTTACGACTTTTTTGAATGTTTTTGACAATAAAAAATGATATTAGCAATAGAAAGATTTGGTTATTGACATTCTTATAAGGCACTCTTTTCCATTAATAAAACAATATGGTTATTTAAGACATTTTAACTCTACAAACTTAATAGAAAGTGATTGATTCACCAGTAAGACTATCGAAAAAATCCACTGTATGAATAAATATTGGTTCATGGTTTGATGCATGTTTGGTTAAATCATCAAAGTTATGTTATTTACATCAATGATCCAATATTATAATGATAGGATACACATCAACCTTAAAAAATTATTATAAGCTTAACTTTATGCATCGATGCTACCTTTTACCTTCCAAAAGAACACAAATAACTTTCGTAGTGGAAACTTTTGTTACGTAAATACTAAAAGTTGACGCTTCTAAAATTTGTAATTGATGTTCGATAAATGAAAGTTGAGTAAGTTATTGTTTGTAGATGCTTGATCTTAATAGCGTCACATTATTTGGTGAAAGTTCAGTAATATTACCATATGGTACTCTAATAAACATTTGTTTTCTCTTGATGCGCCTACCATTTTCTTACAATTTTTATACCAATTCTAGAACGAGAAATTGTAGTATTTACTATATGGTGCTTTAGTAAACAATTTTAACCAAAGAACATTTATTTGTGCCATACGCATAATTTAGTCAACATCTCGACGTATTTATATTCACGATTGGTAACATAATTCTACATTCTCAATGTGACAAACTCACTCTACATTGTCATTATTTAACACTGTTACTTAATTTACTTCGAAATCATCATTACAAATGTCACATTGATGAATTATCATGCTAATCAATATTGTTTTGAGCATGGCATGTAAATAGTACAGATTCACAGTAGTGAGTGCATGTATGTATGCATGTATATACATGTGTGTATACGTATGTATCCTTCTAATGAAAAATAATATATAATTTCAATCGACTTATCCATAAAAAGGAAATACCGAGCATCTCTTTGTTTAAGGAAACCTACATGTGATCTATCTTCTATATATTTAAATCTTCTTTTTAAAGACATCCAAATAATTTGAATTTTTTTTTCAAAAAAGTGCTTGTCATTCACTTGAATTTATGTAGTTACTAATGTAACCAACACATAACAGGTTTCCATTGAATCATTACAACTGAATCATAATATCCATCATCTATAAACATCAAATTGTCAAAACCATAACTGGCGATATCATCAGTATGGTTGTTGGTTGATCCATCCATCATCTACAAATGACTTGTCCACAAAATAATATAGCTTTTGACCTCTTATACGTTTCATCCAATTTACTCTCTGTTGTATGTTCGCCCCTGGTCCTGAGTTATCATTCTCCGCAAATGTGATTAATGACCTATATAAGAAGAAACATTTGCTTAAATTTCAACACTTCTCTTGAAAAATACATATCTATACAACTTCCAAGTGAGTTTGAATACAAATCAAAACACTTGAAATAAAATAAGATAAAAAGCAAACATGTATTTACTTACGTATCAAAGTGATTATTATCCCATCCTTCGGGAACAACAATGGAACTCATGTTGGTTCTGTAAAAGATGACTCTTGATTTAGGACCCCATGCTCTACCTAAGTATGTATTCTCTTTTCCTTTTACAATACAATCTTTGAACACGAACGCTGTTGAATCGTCTTGATAACGTCCATGAGCTGTCACCCAACCAACTGCATTGGGCAAAGCTCGTACTGTTTGAATCTTGCATTTCTGATATTAAAGAAAGACACGAGCATGTTATAATTATATTTCTTAGTTACTACTCGACTATAGCATTTCAAATTGACCTTATAACTATGATTTAAAATGATATTTCTTTCTTAACCGATTCTTCTTTATATATGTAGAAATAATGATGAGGTAATAAAAACCGAATGGAGGGTGTGAAATATTTTCGAGGAACAGTGTTTTTCCATTCAAGTTTAATGAATAAGAAGATTGCAAGTGGGTATTGGTAGGGGTCTGTATATGTCAAATCTCAGTTGACGATTATTCAAAAAGTGGAAGGCATGCATTAAATATACAAAAGTGCTTCTTATGACTATACTTATTTAAGTAAGAATCTATAACCTTAACTTGGTGCTTTCGGATGAAGAGCTTATAATGCAGTTTCTAGTAATTGAATGTTCCATTAATGCTAAATAAATATGTAGAATTTAAAACAAAAATCAAAGTATATGAGAGTGATAATAGTAACAAATGCAAGTTCATATAAGTTAACTAAAACCGAGCTTTTTAATGGACCAAAGCTGATAATAGATGTGTAGTATGTATGAGTATAATCCTTTTCTATGTAATGCGTGCAAAGTCTTTGATCACAACCAAAAACAAAGTAAAAGAAGGAGATCGAAATGTGGATACATAATAAGAAAAGTTTAATACCACATATCAATGGAATATACTACTAAGCAAGTAGAAGAGATGAACCACTCAAATGAGCTAGAAGTTACAATTTATAACCTAGTGTATTAGGACTCAAGAATTTGAACTATCAAATGGATTCAAAACTAAATTTGGTAATAAAGAGATTAAAAGTAATTATTGTGACGAGTAGTATGATACATAATAGTTAAGTTGAGAAACGTACAGTTTGGCGGCATTAAAATATTTTCTGAAAGTATCCAAATGTATGTCAAAGGTACACTTACAAACTTCCAACCATGATAACATCATACAAATAACATTGAAGTATGTAAATATATATTTTGAGCAAACATGCATCTTTCGCAATCATTTTGCATTCATTTTTTTGAAACATAAGAAGGTTAGTCAAGAAACAAATAAATACCTCATATAAAGATTGTCCATAGCCCCAAATGAAGTCAATAGCACCTTCAATATAACAACCTTTAAAGTAGTGTCTATAATAGAGATCGCATAATGTATCCTGGATTCCCATGAAACTACATCTATATGCAGCAATTTTGTCTGCACCTAGGGTTACCGCAATAGCTTTTCCTTTGTACTGGCCTCTTCCATAAGAATTCTACAGGGAAACATAAACTCATGGATAATCCTAAATGTAAGTAAAAAATTGCAATCTAACAAAATATTTGTAAGTAAATCAAAATTATAGCGATAAAAACCTTGAAACCTATGTTTTTTAGCACAACATTTTCTGCCCAAACAGCAAATGTTGCACTATCATGAAGATCTAATCTTATATGAAAATGACTGCTCCTATGAAGTTGACGACGACGACTGTAGTTGTAATTCTTGTGATTATACATTGATTCATGATCTTCCCAAGATATTACAGTTGATTCACGTCCATCACCTTCAAACACCAAATACCCTTTTCCTTCTGGTACTATCACTTTCTCCCTATGTAATTTTAGTTAGTATGCCAAATATTAACTTTGCATTCAATTTTCTGCAGCAGATGATAAATATAGTAAGACTGATGGATATATGCAAGAACTTACGTGTAATACCCACTATTGATTCTTATTTTTATCCACCGATTGTTTCCCCATGGAACTGAATTGACAGCTTCTTGAACGGATTTAAAATTACCGCCACCATTAGGATCAACAACTATGGTTTTAGTAATTTTACCTTTTGCTACTGCATTGGAGAAAAACAATAAGACTAAAAGTAAGAAAAAATAAGCTTTTATTTTCATGTTTATGCGAGCTGGATAAATTATAGCTTGTGTTCTGTGCAAGAGATATATAGTGATGACTATGTTAGTATTGGTAAATGGATGATTCAATGTATCTGATTTTATCTAGGTATATTATGGTTTCTATGTACATTATGGTTTCTATGTACATTATGATTTCTATGTATATTATGGTTTCTATTTGATTAACCAATCATATTGCCAAACAATCACATTAAACATTCTTTTTTTTATTTCAAAAAATGCAGGTTGATAAGTATGTTGTACGTATACCATATTAGTCCTTCATTAAATGGGTGTATATTTGTTATTAATATGTACTATTGTAATAATAAATCAGAGATTTACTAATACATTTTAGGCTGTGTAAATCTTCTTAAAGCATGTTAATTAATCCGTTAAATTAAATTTGAACGAGGATGTTATATAATGCATAGGAAGATACATCAGGATTTGTTTGTAACAACTAATATACATAAGTTACATAATAACTAAAAAAAGGTATAATGTTAAACAAAGTCATTGAACTTACCATTAGTTTTCTCACTTTTAGCTCTTTGAAGATTCATTTATTTAGATAGACATTAATGACTCTTTGTTAACAAATCCACTGTTAAACCCCTACCTCGCTTCTAATGTACCCCATCAATCCGACCGTGCCCCTAATTTTGTATCTGATCTGTTTCAATTTCTGCGAGTGCGATTCATAGTTGATTGTAATTAATGATGAGAAAGTGGAGAAATTAATGGCTAAATTTCTCAAACGAAATGAAAAAGAGTGAGAATTGGAATGTAAATATAGGCACGGAGAAAGAGTTTAGTTGTAAAATTTTGTGTTTTAATTTTGATTCTTTGATGCCAAATTGATTTGAATTTTGTTTCATTAATCATAAATTTGGCTTGTTTTACATAGAAAATAATAACAATTTCAAATGTTTCCAAGAACTTGAACTTCTTTACATCTTATATAATTTTGTGGAAATTTGCATCCATCAAACCAAATTGTTTTAAATTACATTTTTTAAAATTAAATCGCACTTGATTTCTAGGATCAAATGGATTTAATTTTTTTATTGACTTAATTAAGTCTTATAAAAAATTCTGTAATAATCGACTTAATTTTTTTAATTAAATCTTTTTATGATTTTATAATGGATGCAGATTTGAAGAACAAATTGACTTAATTTTTTGTATGCTGCTGTTGGCATCTGTTTTTTTTCTTCCGGCCATCATAACTAAAGGGCACCTTTCTAATTTGTGTTTCATGCTTCTTCACACCAAGCATTATTTTTATCTATCAACCCAAGTATTTTAAAATCTTCCCCTTAAACCTTAAATCAAACCAACACACACCTATTTTACCTAATAATCGCCAAGATTATTTCTTATCGCCCAGTCGAAAGTCTTCTTCCTCTCGTCAACCAACGCAAAAGTAAGTATTTTATTATCGTCAATGATATCAACATCGTCATTTTCTCGTTGTTTTTTATTTTGATTTTTAATTGTTTTGATTTAGTAATACCGCCTGAAACCATAATGTCGAAGACATGAAACCCAATGTCGAGAGGCATCAGAACATAACCTAACAAACAATCAAAATACCCTAAATAACATATCTATTATTGATTTGTAAAAGAAAAATAGACTTAAATATATGGAAAAAAAACAACCACTTTGTGATCATCGTATTTGGGGTTATTCACTAAATCTTCAACTTCCATCATTTATTAGGCAAAAGGAAGTTATGTTAGGATTTAAGTTTTTGAATTTATGAGAAGTATGTAAGATTTGCTGAGAATAGAAGAAAGGTACGGTTGTTTAGGGCTGAGTGAAAGAATAGAATATGCTGGTCCGAAGCACGTGAAAACTATCAATATCTAATAAAATTATAACAGCGGTCAGAGAAAAAACTGGATGCCAATAGTAGTATTTTTTTCAAACGTGGCTACGTCTATGCACATAGTAAAATTAAAATCGTCAAATATCGTTGTCTCAGTGGTTATAATGCTCTGGCATCAAAGTATTAGTTATACAGATGACATATTTAAAACATGCATAACTTATCGAAACATTGGTACTCAAGACCTAAAGAGTTCTAATATGCACCCCATCCAATTTTTTAAAACAAATAATAAAGTCAAAATTTTAAACTACACAACTTACACCGCTGCCCATTTTACCGATTGTTTTTTCTGTTAACATACTAGTTATCGAATTGCAACGTGTGCAAAACCTTTCTAATAAATTAGCTATTTACAAATTGATTAATCAGTGACATGACAATGAGATTCAATTTCAGATTCCAAAGACTTCATATAATATTACAATTATTTCCAAAAATAAAACACAATAACAAACCAAAGAATATAAGAAATAACAGTACCACATTCAATAAAACATAATTCGGGCAAATAAATTAACTTTGAAATAAATGACATTGTAAACGGATCTGTACTGGCGCAGAGTTATACAGGCACTGTGAAGAGTAGTATCAGTCAATATTACGTTGTTCCACTTTCATATGTGGATTTGGCCACCATAGGGCAAAGATTATTGAACGTATAGAAACTACATTTCCAGATTTCGTCTTCCAAGACAAATTTGCTTTGCCTTTTTCCAGTCCAGAAATTCAGACTGTCTTCAAGTTTTTCATTCAACCACTCTTCATCATATGCAAACTCGTATTCTTCCAGCAACGAACAGTCTGATTGCAGTTCATATCTAACTTGGTGTAAACCAACATAACAAACAGTTAAAAATAGCAGTTAACATATGCAGACTAGTACATTGTACCACCTTAAGTGTTTGCTGCAAGGTTTCCAAATATATATGTTGTAAAATCAAAGAAAATTAGCTGTTTTAATATTATAAATAACATGTATTATCAGGTATAGCTGCAATTAAAACCCTCAGAGAAATATATCAAGGAAATTTAAGGGAAGTGAATTGGTGTATACTGTTGTACGTCTAGTATACCAAAACAGAGACGAATCAATAATAAACCTGTCTCATAAGTTTACAACTCAGATTTCCACTATTATGTAATTATGTAATAGTTATTTTAACACTAAGTATGTTATAATTAATTACAACAAAAAAGTAATAACTATAGCAATAATAACTATAGTAATAGATCAAACGGTATATACTATTTGAAGAAATAGTACAACGTAGAAACGAAAATGATATATATATATATATATATATATATATATATATAAAATAAACCTAACCGGTTGAAGAAGGAAATTCCGTTTGAGGCATGTCGTAACAATTTCCTTAAGACTTTATTTAAAGTCTCCCAAGATACAACAAACGTAATTTGCTCGAGATTGTGATGGGTATGTCAACTCTGTGATTTTTCTATAGAGCAGTAGAGAAGAAGAAATAGAAGAAATTAGAATTGAAATAGAATGAGAATATGATGAATATTCGTTAATGGGTTGCACCACTTCGAACAGTCGCGTCCGCCTAACGGGTTGCACCCGCTGCCTTTCATTGCTGCTGTTCGTTAACGGGCCGCACCCGTTCGCTACTTGTTCTGCGTTCGCACCCGCTGCTGCCATAAGTCGCACCCGCTCGCGTCTAACGGGTTGCACCCACTTCTGTCTGCTAATGGATGCATCTGTTCGCCAAAATACCCACGCCCGCTTCAGAAGTCGCACCTCCTCAGTCAATCCGCGTCCGCTTCTGAACAGATTCGTACCTGTTCGTATAGCCTGCAACTGTCAGAAAACCCGATGCATTTTTGCGGTAAAAATAGGATCATTTAGACCCGAGCCAGATCCCGGCCCAGCCCGGTTCGGTCGGACGAACGGCGGCCACGCGGTGGTGATGCATTATCTCCCTCCTCACAACGGAGCAAACATTTGGGTGCCCCGAGGCTCCAACCCATTCGTTGCAACGCTATTAATATACTAGAATAGCTTTGCAATTTTGGCGATGTGGGACTATGTTGTTTTCATTCGTTTTAGTATTAGGAATTCCAACAATCCCCCACATGTATGATGATATACATATCCCCACACAAAGTGAAATATCACAGAGTACATATAAAATAATGCTTTATCGTGGATAAGTAGATATTTCACTTTGAACTTTCCCTAGTTAAAACTTATCGGATCTACTTGGCTAATCGGTGAATTATTTCATCTTGAACTGTCGGCCTTTATTGTATATGCAGACAATAAGCTTTACGAAGCATTGATTCCCTTCTCATCCAATCTCTTGCTTGTATTCATTTTGGTCCTGAACAATTTTTGGTTCTGCGAGTGTTTATAGAAAATACAAGCCTTTAATATTCTCATAGAGCCAACCCAGCTCACACTAACATAGGTGATCGCAACCATTAAAAGTATCCTACATATACCCCACTTGTTATTTCCAAGATACAGTCATAATTAAAAAACATAGTTTTAACCTTTAAATACTTCTGTAGGCGTGCATTTATATTGTACACCATAGGAATGGAGTTGGACTATGCCCACGCAAATGCATTACGTCTTGAGTTACTCATAACTGGTTTGCCTATTGATCCTAGCCCGTGGGATCTCCAGTCGCTAGGATAGGTTTTCGTATAAGATAACTCTTGGTGATTTAGGCTTTTAAACTCATTCCCCTCGTTGCGCAGTCAATTTTCTCTCTTGATAAATTTTTAATAAATGTATCCGCTAGGTTATCATTTGTTCTCACATAATATATGGAAATAGTTCCATTTGAGAGTAACTGCCTAATTGTGTTATGGTGTCGACGAATATGTCGTGACTTTCCATTATACACAAAGTTGTGCGCTCTACTTAGCGCAGCTTGGTTATCACGGTGTATGCATATGGCCGGTACAGGTTTAGGCCAAAACGGAACATCTTCTAAAAAGTGACGAAGCCATTCTGTTTCTTCGCCTGCTTTATCTAAAGCGATGAACTTTGATTCCATAGTGGACCGAGCTATGCATGTTTGTTTAGTTGATTTCCATGACACTGCTGCCCCTGCTAAGGTAAATACATAACCACTCGTTGATTTTGATTCCTCTAAATCGACAATCCATTTTGCATCACCATATCCCTCTAAGACCGTAGGATATTTCCCATAATGTCAGGAATAATTTGTGGTATATTTTAAATATCCAAGCACTCTCAATAGTACTTTCCAGTGTTCCTTTCCTGGATTGCTTGTATACCTGCTCAGTCTACTTACTGCATAAGCTATGTCTGGTCTTGTGCAATTCATGAGATACATGAGACATCCTATTACATGAGAGTATTCCAGTTGCATTACACTCTCATTAGTGTTTTTATGCAGTACTTCTGATGGATTAAAAGGTGTTCTTACTCCTTTAATTCCAAAATTTTGAAAATTTTCAATCACTTTGTCTACATAGTGTGACTGAAATAATTCAATTCCATTAGATGTTCTTATTATTTTGATTCCCAAAATAACGTCTGCAACTCCTAAGTCTTTCATATCGAAATTGCTAATTAACATTTTCTTTATGGTCTCTATTACCTGAGTATTTGGACCGTATATTAACAGATCGTCTACATATAAACAGATCATAACATATGATTGTCCAATTTGTTTATAATAAACACACTTATCGCATTCATTTATACGAAAACCATTTCTCATCATTACACTATCAAATTTTGTGTGCCATTGTTTTGGAGCTTGTTTTAGTCCGTATAATGATTTTACTAATCTACAGACTTTGTTTTCATTTACTTTGGAAACAAAACCTTCAGGTTGCTCCATGTAGATCTCCTCATCGAGATCTCCGTTTAAGAATGTTGTATTTATACCCATTTGATGAATTTCTAGATTATAGATCGATGCAATTGCTATTCTTATAGTGGTTATTCGTGTTATTGGCGAATATGTATCAAAGAAGTCTACTCCTTCTTTTTGACGATATCATTTGGCTACTAATCTAGCTTTATACTTGTCGATAGAGCCATATGCTTTCATTTTCTTCTTCAAAATCCATTTACAGCCAATAGGTTTTATTCCTGGTGGAATATCAACAATTTCCCAAGTTTTATTACTTAGAATTGAATCAATTTCATTTTGGATTGTTTTTTTCCAACATGAAGATTCAGAAGATGACATTGCTTCCTTGTACGTCTGAGGATCGTGTTCTAACACATATGTGAAAAATCTGAACCAAATGTCTTGGAAGTCCTAGCCCTTACGCTTCTTCTTGGTTCAACTTTCTCAATCTCATGATGAGTTTCATCTTCATGTGAATTGCTTGATTTTTCTCTTGTCCTTTTAGGGACATTATTCCCTACATTCCTTTTGTGCGAAAATACGTCTTCAAAGAATGAGGCATCTCTAGATTTCATGATTGTATTTACATGAATATCAGCTATATCAGACTTGAATACCAAAAATCTGTAGGCACTACTATTTTGGGCTGGCCCTAAATAGTAACAATCTACTGTTTTTGGTCCAAGTTTGACTTTCTTGGGAGGCGGAACTGGAACTTTTGTCAAGCACCCCCACACTTTGAGGTATTTAAAACTTGGTTTGTGTCCTTTCCATAACTCATACGGAATTGTTCCTGTTTTATTGTGAGGGACTTTGTTTAATATGTGATTAGACATATTTAAGGCTTCCCCTTACAAGTTCGTCGGTAGACCAGAGGTTAAAAGCATGGCATTAATCATGTCTTTTAACGTTCTGTTCTTCCTCTCAGCAACACCATTTTTTTGTTGTGAATATGGAGCTGTTGTTTGATGAATTTTACCATTTTCGGTACAAACTGTTCAAATGGTGATTCATATTCTCCACCTCGATTAGATCTCAATATCTTGATCTTTTTATTTAACTGATTTTCTACCTCAACCTCATATTTTATAAATAATGTAATTGCTTCATCTTTACTATTCAAAAGATATACATAGCTATATCGTGTATAATTGTCAATAAACGCGATAAAGTATTTTTTTTCCACCTCTTGTAGGTAATGATTCAAAATCACATAAATCTGTATGAACCAAACCTAGTGGTTCGGTGCTTCTATCAACAGATTGAAATGGTTTTTTAACCATTTTTGCTCCTACACATGTCTCATATTTGTAGTTCTTATCTACTTGGCATTTCGGAAATAATCCCAAGTATGATAATGTTTTCATTTTTTGAAAATTTATGTGTCCCAATCTATTATGCCATAGTAAAATTTCGTGCTCAACCAAGTAAGATACTTCAGTTTTATTGATAGCAAAACCAGAATACATAGTTTTATTGCCGATAACGGCTACATTTGCCTTAAATAGGCCATCACATAATATCCCCTTTCGATATACATTCTAGCTTTGGACAGAACCATCTTGTCTGACTCGAACACTATTTTGAATCCTTTCTTCGATAGTACTGCACCAGAGATGAGATTCTTGCGTATGTCTAAAACGTGAAGCACATCATTCAACTTGACAGTTTTCCCGAAGTAAACTTGAGGATTACTGTGCCACTGCCTTTGATCATGGATACAGCAGAATTACCCATATAGAGTTTTTCTTCGTGATCGAATTTCCAGTATGTAGAAAACATGGATTTGTCAGAGCAGACATGATGAGTAGCGCCTGTGTCTACCCACCATTGGTTAGGATTCTAAACCAAATTGCATTCAGATACAACTATCGAGAAGTTGGACTTGTCTACTTCTATGTTGTCTACTATATTTGCCTCTTTATTGGTCCTTTTTGTGTCTGCAATCTCTAGAGGCATGTCCAACCTTTCCACAAATCCAACACTTGCCATTAAACTTTTTGGTTCGTTTGTTGTCTTTTGGTTTGCTGGAGCTTTCCTTTTCTTTTGAAAATTCTTCCTTTTAAATTTGGTCTCTGAACCTTCAGCCACAAATGCCTCCTCGCTTGGTTTTGTAAACTCCATGGTTATCTGCCTCAATTTTCAGTCAGACTATGAGATCCTACAAAGAGATTTCCTTCTTAGGTTTTAGATAGTTGCGATAATATCTCCAGGATGGCGGCAGTTTTCCCGTGATGGCTTCAACCAAAAATGATTCTCCAACCTTATTACCTTCCGCTTCGAGTTCAAGAATGATGATTTACAGTTCATACAGTTGAGCAATCACCAGTTTGGAGTCAACCATCTTGTAGTTCATGAATTTGTCTACAATGAATTTCTTAAGACTGATATTCTACGTCTTGTACTTCATGGCAAGTGCATTCCAGAGTTCTTTTGCTGTCTTTAGAGGCTGATATACTTTGTGTAGCACCTTGTTAAGACAATTCGGAATATAGTTTCTGCATAAAAAATCGAAATGCTTACATATATCAATATCTGATTCCTTGCCTGGTGCAGGAATCGGTTCCTCCTCCACGAAATACTATTGCAGACCGAGTGTGGTGACATAAAATAGCATTTGATTTTACCATGTTATGAAGTCATCACCATCTCCTTCGAACGGATCAGGCCTGTTGTGAGTAGTAGCCTTTGTTAATAGTTTAACTGTTGCCATCTCTGTTTTAGCGAAAACAAGAAAGTCTTAAGGTGTTATACGTCTAGTATACCAAAACAGAGACGAATCAATAATAAACTTGTCTCACAAATTTACAACTCAGATTTCCACTACTCTGGAATTCTGTAATAGTTATTTTAACACTAATTATGTTATAATTAATTACAACAAAAAAGTAACAATTATAGCAGTAATAACTATAGTAATAGATCAAACGTTATACTATTTAAAGAAATAGCACAACGTAGATACGAGGATGATATATATATATATATATATAAATCAATAATAAACCTAACCGGTTGAAGAAGGAAATTCCATTTGGGGCTTGTCGTAACAATTTCCTTAAGACTTTATTTAAAGTCTCCCAAGATACAACAGACGTATTCTGTTCGAGATTGTGATGGGTATGTCCACTCTGTGATTTTTGTATAGAACAGTAGAGAAGAAGAAGCTGAAGAAATTAGAATTGGAATAGAATGAGAATATGATCAGCATTCTCTTCTATTTATAATTTCGTCTGCACCCCTTTGAACAGTCACGTTCGCCTGATGGGTTGCACCCGTTGCCTTTCATTGCTGTTATTCGTTAACGGGCCACACCCATATGCTACTTGTTCTGCGTTCGCATCCGCTTACATCTAACGAGTTGCACGCGCTTCTGCTCGCGTCTAACGGGTTGCACCCACTTCCGCTTGCGTCTAATGGGTTGCACCCACATCCGTCTGCTAATGGATGCATCTGTTCGCAAAAAAACCCGCTCCCGCTTCAGAAGTCACACTACGTCAGTCAATCCACGTCCACTTCTGAACAGATTCGCACCTGTTCGTATAGCTTGCAACTGTTAAAAAACCCGGTCCATTTTTGCAGTAAAAATAGGAACATTTAGACCTAAACCCGAGCCCGGTTCGGTCAAACGGCGGCACCGCGCTTGTGTGGTGGTGATGCATGATCTCCCTCCTCACAACGAAGCAAACATTTGGGCACCCCAAGGCCCTAACCCCTTCATTGCAAAGCTATTAATATATTAGAATAGTTTTGCAATTTTGGCGATGTGGGACTATGTTGTTTTCATTGATTTTAGTATTAGGAATTTCAACATATACCTCAATTTAAGTTGGTCTTGGGATGGTGATAGGAATGAGAAAGAGTCTCTGAAACATTTTATTGCACCATCAAATGTCTGAACATAGAATGCAGATAGTAAAAACCATGGTAAGAACTTCAATCAAACACACAGTTCAATAGCATTTACATATTCAATAATGAAGTAAGAGTTGTCTTATATCTCTACTACACTTCCCTACTACGAATAAGGGTAATTGTTTGCATAGAATTTTAACCAATGCCATTTCAACCACCTGTATAATAACATAAATACCATTTTGAATTTTTCATAAATGAGTTAAAAGAGAAGGTGGAAAAGAGGAAAGGAAAGTGGCTGACAACTAATATAAATATATTAAATGAAATAGTCTATTTCATACAACAAATATTTGACGTATGCATTTATGCATTTATGTAACTGTGTATATGCCAATTTTGTGTATGTGTGTGTATAGTTTATCTTTTGGTGTGAAATGTAAATTTTTGAATTCAAGTGCCTTCTGACTCACTAGCGGCAATTTACTTCTCATATAACATTCACATTGACTCAAAGGGTACGGTATCACCAGAGGAGAAAACTGCTATATAAAAAATAATTGAAAAAAATAAAATATCAATTAGAACAAGAAAGATTTTACAAAGTTTTATACTGTTGGTCCAGATGTCTTGGATGGATTAAATCCCATTGGCATCAATTAACCGATTTTAAAAAAAGAAAAAAAAAATGAATGTGTACTAAAAATCATCACCACTAACAAGTCTAGTATCAATCTATCATTAATAAGGAAAGTGAAATGACTGAAGTCTGAAAACTACTTTGCTCCAGTTTTAAAATTGGACTGAAACAAAATAAAATAACAAACGAGGAGAGCAGCAGTTTTAAAATTTGCCTGAAGACTACCTTTGTATTAAAGCCTAATGAAGCTGAGTAGTGATTTATGATAATGTTATACGATCAGTATACCAAAACAGAGACCAATATGTTATAAACTCGTCACACAAGTTTCCAAATCAGATTTCCACTACTTTAGAATTATGTATTAGTTATTTTGATAAATAACCATGTTATAATTAATTTGCAAGAACAAACTATAGCAATCACAACAACAAATTGTTGTATTAAACTATAGCGATAAACAAGTGTTGTACTACTTCATAGAAACAACACAACGTTGAAACGGAAAGATTACAGAATGATGTATATAAATGTATAAGTGAACATAAATCTAACCGGACGAAGAAGGAAATTACATCTGAAGCTTGTCGTAACAATTTCCTTAAGACTTTATTCAAAGTCTCCCAAGATACAACAGATGAGAGCTGCTCAAGATTGTGATGAGTATGATCTTCTATGTGATATGTAGAAGCGCACGGATCTGAAGATTAAGAAATAGGAAGAAGAGAAAATTCAAAGTAATCTATTGATCAGGTTTCCTTCTCCTTTTATAGGCTAATTCCCAATGGTTATGTTTGTTGGGAAAAGCCGCATCTCTTCGTCTACAACGACCAAAAGCTGTCGCGATTTGCAACAGTCGCCTCTCTGCAACAACCAAGAAATGTCGCGGTTTGCAACAGTCGCGTCTCTTCATTCGCAACGGCTAAAAACAGCTTTGCAGCGCCTATTTTGAAAAGCCGCGTCCAATCCACTAGTCGCTTCTATTTGAATTTAAACAGCAGAAAATTGTTTACTTCTGTGCAGCAAAAATATAACACGGCCAACTCTTATTGGACCCACACCCGTCCCGGTACGGGACAGGCGGGCGGTGCGCATGCGTTAGTTCATGGCCAAATAGGTCCTCCCCCTCGCACAAAATTACCTGACCCTAAGGGCTAATATAGGTTTGAGGAAAGTAGTATTTAAGCGTGAATTTTAACTTAATTTTGGCGATGTGGAACAATATTTCATTCACTATATAAGGGTCCTCTAACAATCCCTCATATGAATGATGATATATGTCTCCCCCACACAAAGTGTAATATCACACAGTTCATGTAAAAATAATGATATATCGAGGATAAGTAGATATTTCACTTTAAACTTTCCCTAGTTAAAACTTATCGGATATACTTGGCTAATCGGTGAGTTATTTTATCTTGAACCGTCAGCCGTTTGTGCATAACCAGACAATAAGCTTTACAAAGCATTGTTTCCCTTCACATCCATTCTCTTGGTCATGTTCATTTTGGTCCTGAAAAAAATTTGGTTCTGCGAGTGTTTTAGAGAATTTAGGCCTTTAAAATTCTAATATAGCCGACCCAGCTCACACTAACATAGGTGATCGCAACCATTAAGAGTATCCTACATATACCCCGCTTGTTAATTTCAAGATATGATCGTCATTAAAAAGCATAGTTTTATCCTGTTAATACTTCTGTAGGCATGCATTCTATTGTGAACCACAGGAATGGAGTAGGACTAAGTTCAAAATGCATTACTTCTTGAGTTACTCAGAACTGGTTTGCCAATTGATCCTAGTCTGTGGGATCTCCAATCGCTAGGATAGCTTTCCGTATAAGATAACTCTTGTTGTTTTAGGCTTTTAAACTCATTCCTCTCGATGCGCAGTCAATTTTCTCTCTTGATAATCCTTTAGTAAGTGGATCTGCAAGGTTATTAGTAGTGATCACACAGTTAATGGAAATAGTTCCATTTGAGAGTAACTACCTAACTGTGTTATGGTGTTGACGACTATGTCGTGACTTTCCATTATGCACAAAGTTTTACGCTGTACTTAACGCTGCTTGATTATCCCAGTGTATGCATATGGCCGGTACAGGTTCAGGCAAAAATGGAACATCTTCTAAAAATTGACGAAGCCATTCTGCTTCTTCGTCTGCTTTATCTATAGCGATGAACTCTGATTCCATAGTGGATCGAGCTATGCACGTTTGTTTAGTAGACTTCCATGACACTGCTGCTCCTACTAGGTTGATGACATAACCATTAGTTGATTTAGATTCCTATGAATCAAAAATCCAGTTTGCATCACTATATCCTTCTAAGACAGTAGGATATTTTCTGTAATGTAGAGAAAAGTTCGTGGTATTCTTTAAATATCCCAACACTCCCATTAGTGCAGCTTTCCAGTGTTCCTTCCTTGGGTGGCTTGTATACCTGCTCAGTCGACTTATTGCATAAGCTATATCTAGTCTTGTGCAATTCATGAGGTACATTAGACATCCTATTACACGAGAGTATTCCGTTGCATTACACTCTCATTAGTGTTTTTGTGCAGTACTTCCGAAGGATTAAAAGGTGTTCTCACTCCTTTAATTCCGTAATTTTGGAATTTTTCAATCACCTTTTCCATATAGTGTGACTAAGATAAATCAATTCCATTAGGTGTTTTTATTATTTTAATTCCTAAAATAACGTCTTCAACTCCTAAATCTTTCATATCGAAACTGTTGATTAACATTTTCTTTGTGCTCTCTATTACTTTACTATTTGGACCAAAGATTAGCATATCGTCTACATATAAACAAATCATCACGTATGATTGTCCAACTTGTTTATAATAAACACATTTATTACATTCATTTATACAGAAACCATTTTTCATCATGACACTATCAAATTTTGTGTGCCATTGTTTTAGTCCGTATAATGATTTTACTAATCTACATACTTTGTTTTCATTTCCTTTGAAAATAAAACCCTTGGGTTGCTCCATGTAAATCTTCTCATCAAGATTTCCATTTAAGAATGTTGTCTTTACATCTATTTGATGAATCTCTCAATTATACATGGATGCAATTGCTATTAACATTCTTATAGAGGTTATTCGTGTAACCGGTGAATAAGTATCAAAGAAGTCTAAACCTTCCTTTTCACGATATCCTTTGGCTACCAATCTTGCTTTATATTTGTCAATAGAGTCATCTGGTTTCATCTTCTTTTTGAAGATCTATTTGCAACCTATCGGTTTTATTCCAGGCGGAAGATCAACTATTTTCCAAGTTTTATTACTTAGAATTGAATCAATTTCACTTTTGATTGCTTCTTTCCAACATGAAAATTCAGAAGATGACACTGCTTCTTTGTATGTTTGAGGTTCATGTTCTAACATGTATGTTAGAAAATCTGAACCAAATGTCTTGGACGTTCTTTCTCTTACGCTTCTTCTTGGTTCAATTTCCTCAATTTCACGATGAGTTTCATAGTCATATGTCTTCCTTGATCCTTCTCTTGTCATTTTAGGGACATAATTTCCTTCATTCCTTTTGTGCGGAAAGATACCTTCAAAGAATGAGGCATCTCGAGACTCAATGATTGTATTGACATTAATATCAGCTATATCAACTTGAATACCCAAAATCTACAGGCACTACTATTTTGGGCTGGCTTTAGATAGTAACAGTCTACAGTTTTTGATCCAAGTTTGACTTTCTTGGAAGGCGAAACTGGACTTTTGCCAAGCACCCCCACACTTTGAGGTATTTGAAACTTGGTATGTGTCTTTCCATAACTCATATGGAATTGTTCATGTTTTATTGTGAGGAACCTTATTTATTAAGTGATTAGACATATTTAAGGCTTCCCCCCACAAGTTCGTCAGTAGACCAGAGGCCAATAGCATAGCATTTATCATATCTTTTAATGTTATATTCTTTCTCTCGGCAATACCGTTTTGCTGTAGTGAATGTGAAGCTATTGTTTAATGAATTATACTAGTATCTGCACAAAATTGTTCAAACGGTGAATCATATTCTCCACCTCGATCAGATCTCAATATATTGATCTTTTTATTTAACTGATTTTCTACTTTAGCCTTATATTTTATAAACGATGTAATTGCTTACTATTCAAAAGATATACATAGAAATATTGTGTATAGTCATCAATAAAAGTGATAAAGTACTTTTCCCCACCTCTTGTAGGTAATGATTTAAAATCACATAAATAAATGTGAACCAAACCTAGTGGTTCTGTACTTCTATCAATAGTATGAAATGGTTTTTTAACCAATTTTGCTTCTACACATGTCTCCCATTTGTAGTTTTTATCTACTTGGAATTTAGGAATTAATACCAAATTTGCTAATTTTTTCATTTTTCGAAAATTTATGTGTCCTAATCTATCATGCCATAGTAAAATTTCATGCTCAACCAAATAAGAAACTTCCTTTTTATTAATAGCATAATCAGAATACATAGTTTTATTGCTAATTATGGCTACATTTGCCTTAAATAGGCCATCATATAAAGAACCCCTTCCTATATATATTACAAACTTAGACAGAACTACTTTATCTGACTCGAAGACCAGACGGAAGCATTTCCTTGAGAGCACAGGTCCAGAGATAAGGTCCTTTCGGATATCCAGGACATGAAGAACTTCACTTAGTGTCACAGTTTTTTCGGATGTAAATTTGAGGACGACGGTGCCGTTACTTTCGATCATGGAAATGCATACTTATCCATGTAGAGTTTTTTTCCTGATCGTATTTCTTGTTAGTGGAGAACATAGATATATCAGAACAGATATGACGAGTAGCGCCTGTGTCTACCCACCACTGTGCAGGGTTTTGGACTAAGTTGCATTCTGAAACAACACCTGAAAAGTTCATCTTCTCAATGGTTGAAATCAAATTTTTCACTATATTTTCCACCGATGTGTCATCCGTTTTCTTGTGCCTGCAATCTTTAGCTGCATGCCCAGTCTTTCTGCAGACCCAACATTCGCCTTTGAACTTCTTAGTTTGCTTATCTTTGGATTGATTATCCGGTGCCTTTCTCTTTTTATTTTTGTTGCTGAAGTGTCCTTTCTTCTTTGACCCTTTTGTAACAAGTGCCTCTTCGCCTTTGGGATGTGTTATTCCACGATTATCTGCCTTAGCTTTTAATCTGACTATGAGATCTTCTGAGGAAATCTCCTTTTTCTTATGTTTCAGATAGTTGTGGTAGTCTCTCAAGGATGGTGGTAATTTTTCTGTTATTTCTTCAACAAGGAACGATTCTCCAACTTGATGTCCTTCTGATTCAAGTTCATGAATTATATGTTGGAATTCCTGCACTTGACTATTTATGGATTTGGAATGCACCATTTTGTATTCCACAAATTTATCTACTATGAACTTCTTTAAACTGACACTCTACGTCTTGTATTTATTTGCAAGTGTAGTCCATAGGGATTTTGCTGTCTGATGTGGCTGATATACTTTATTTAGTACTTTATCCAGACAGTTCAGAATGTAATTTCGGTACAAGAAGTCTGAATGCTTCCATGAGTCAATTCCGAGAAAAACAGCCGCGTCTTTTTCTTTAGTTTGTCCATCTTTAGGCTTTGGTTCATCCTTCTCAATGCACTTCTGCAGCCTTAACGTGGTGAGATAAAACAACATTTGATTCTGCCATGTTATGAAGTCATCACCATCTCCTTTAAATGGATCAGGCATGTTGTGAGTAGCACTTTTGCTGATAGTTTAACTGTCGCCGTCTCTATTTTAGTAAAAACAGAAGATTTTTAAAATTTTATATGATCAGTATACCAAAAAAGAGACCAATATGTTATAAACTCGTCACACAAGTTTACAAATCAGATTTCCACTATTTTATAATTCTTTATTAGTTATTTTGGACAATAACTATGCTGTAATCAATTTACAAGAACAAACAATAGCAATCGCAACAAAAAATTATTGTATTAAACTACATGAATAAACAAGCGTTGTACCACTTCGTAGAAACAGCACAATGCTGAAATGGAAAGATTACAAAACGATGTATATAAATATATAAGTAAACAGAAATCTAACCGGATGAAGAAGGAAATTACGTCTAAGGCTTGTCGTAACAAATTCCTTAAGACTTTATTCAAATCTCCCAAGACATAACATACGTGATCTGCTCAAGATTTTGATGAGTATGATCTTCTGTGTGATATGTAGAAGCGCACGGATCTAGAGATTAAGAAATGTAGAGGAAGAAGAGAAAATTCGGAGTTACTTACTGATCAGGTTTCCTTCTCCTTTTATAGGATAATTCCCAACGGTTATGTTTGTTGGGAACATCCGCGTCTCTTCATCTGCAACGGCCAAAAACCGTTGCGGTTTGCAACAGTCGCCTCTCTTCATTAGCAACGGCCAAGAACTCTTGCAGTTTGCAACAGTCGCGTCTCTTCATTCGCAATGGCTAAAAACAGCTTTGCAATGCCTATTTTGAAAAGTCTTGTCCAATCCACTAGTCGCTTCCATTAGAATTTAAACAGTAGAAAACTGTTTACTTCTGTGCAGCAAAAGTATACACACGGTCCACTCCTATTGGACCCGCACCCACACATGGCCCGGTTCGGTAAGGGAATGGGCGGGCGACGCGCGTGTGTTAGTTCATGGCCATATAGGTTCTCCCCTCACACAAAATTACCTGACCCTAAGGGCCAATATAAGTTTGAGGAAAGTAGTATTTAAGCATGAACATTAACTTATTTTTGGGGATGTAGGACAATATCTCATTCACTATATAAGGGTCCTCTAACAATCCCCCACATGAATGATGATATGTCTCCCCACACAAAGTGTAATATCACACGGTTCAAATAAAAATAATGAGGATAAGTAGATATTTCACTTTGAACTTTCCCTAGTTAAAACTTATCGGATATACTTGGCTAATCAGTGAGTTATTTCATCTTGAACCGTCGGCTGTTTGTGCATAAACAAACAATAAGCTTTATAAAGCATTATTTCCTTTCACATCCAATCTCTTGGTTGTGTTCATTTTGGTCCTGAACAAATTTGGTTCTGCGAGTGTTTTAGAGAATTTAAGCCTTTAATATTCTCATAGAGTCGATCCAGCTCACACTAACATAGGTGATCGCAACCATTAAGAGTATCCTACATATATCCCACTTGTTGATTTCAAGATATGGTCAGCATTAAAAAGCATAGCTTTATCCTTTTAATACTTCTATAGGCATGCATTCTACTATGCACCATAGGAATGGAGTAGGACTAAGTCCAAAATGCATTACTTCTTGAGTTAATCAGAACTGGTTCACCTATTGATCCTAGTCCGTGGGATCTCCAGTCACTGGATAGGTTTCCATATAAAATAACTCTTGTTATTCAGGCTTTTAAACTCATTCCCCTCGTTGCACGGTCAATTTTCTCTCTTGATAATCCTTTAGTAAATGGATTTGCAAGGTTATCAGTAGTTCTCGCATAATCAATGGAAATAATTCCAGTAGAGAGTAACTGCCTAACTGTGTTATGGCGTTGACGAATATGACATGACTTTCCATTATACACAAAGTTTTGCATTCTTCTTAACGCTGCTTGATTATCACAGTGTATGCATATGGCCGGTACATGTTTAGTCCAAAATGGAATGTCTTCTAAAAATTAAGGAAGTCATTCTACTTCTTCGCCTGCTTAATCTAAAGCGATGAACTCTGATTCCGTAGTGGATCGAGCTATGCATGTTTGTTTAGTAGAATTTCATGACACTGCTGCTCCTACTAGGGTGAAGACATAACCACTAGTTGATTGAGATTCCTCTGAATCAAAAATCCAGTTTGCATCACTATATCCTTCTAAGATGGTGGGATATTTTCCGTAATGTAGAGAAAAGTTCATGGTACTCTTTAAATATCCCAACACTCTCATTAGTGCTTTCCAGTGTTCCTTCCCTGGGTTGCTTGTATACCTGCTCAGTCGACTTACTGCATAAGCTATATCTGGTCTTGTGCAATTCATGAGGTACAATAGGTATCCTATTACACGAGAGTATTCCAATTGCATTACACTCTCATTAATGTTTTTGTGCAGTACTTCCGATGGATTAAAAGGTGTTCTTACTACTTTAATTCTGTAACTTTGTAATTTTTCAGTCACTTTTTCGACATAGTGTGACTGAGATAGATCAATGTCATTAGGTGTTTTTATTATTTTGATTCCCAAAACAACGTCTACAACTTCTAAATCTTTCATATCGAAATTGTTGATTAAAATTTTCATTATGGTCTCTATTATTTTACTATTTGGACCAAAGATTGGCATATCGTCTACATATAAACAAATCATCACGTATGATTGTCCAACTTGTTTATAATAAACACATTTATCACGTTCATTTATACGAAAACCATTTTTCATTATGACGCTATCAAATTTTGCGTGCCATTGTTTTAGTCTGTATAACGATTTTACTAATCTACATACTTTGTCTTCATTTCCTTTGGAAATAAAACCCTCGGGTTGCTCCATGTAAATCTCCTCATCAAGATTTCCATCTAAGAATGCTGTCTTTGCATCCATTTGATGAATCTCTAGATTATATATGGATGCAATTTAAATTAACATTCTTATAGAGGTTATTCATGTAACTAGTGAATAAGTATCAAAGAAGTCTAAAAGGAAGTCTAAACCTTCCTTTTGACGATAACCTTTGGCTACCAATCTTGCTTTATATTTGTCAATAGAGCCATCTGGTTTCATCTTCCTTTTGAAGATCCATTTGCAACCAATCGGTTTTATTCTAGGCGGAAGATCAACTATTTATCAAGTTTTATTACTTAGAATTGAATCAATTTCACTTTTGATTGCATCTTTCCAACATGAAAATTCAGAAGATGACGTTGCTTCTTTGCATGCTTAAGGTTCGTGTTATAACATGTATGCAAGAAAATCTGAACCAAACGCCTTGGACATTCTTGCTCTTACCATTCTTCTTGGTTCAATTTCCTCAATTTCACAATGAGTTTAATCGTCATATGGCTTGCTTGATTCTTCTGTTGTCCTTTTAGAGACATAATTTCCTTCATTCCTTTTGTACGGAAACACATCTTCAAAGAATGAGGCATCTCGAGACTCTATGATTGCATTGACATTAATATCAGCTATATGAGACTTGAATACCACAAATTTATAGGCACTACTATTTTGGGCTGGCCCTAGATAGTAATAGTCTACATTTTTTGGCCCAAGTTTGACTTTCTTAGGAGGCGGAAATGGAACTTTTACCAATCACCCCCACACTTTGAGGTATTTGAAACTTGGTATGTGTCATTTCCATAACTCATATGGAATTGTTCCTGTTTTATTGTATTTATCATATCTTTTAATGTTCTATTTTTTCTCTCGGCAATAACGTTTTTTTGTGGTGAATATGGAGTTGTTGTTTAATGAATTATACCAGTATCGGCACAGAATTGTTCAAATGGTGATTCATATTCTCTGTCTCGATCAGATCTCAATATCTTGAACTTTTTGTTTAACTGATTTTCTACTTCAGCCTCATATTTTACAAACTATGTAATTGCTTCATCTTTACTATTCAAAAGATATACATAGCAATATCATGTATAGTCATCAATAAAAGTGATAAAGTACTTTTTCCCACCTCTTGTAGGTAATGATTTAAAATCACATAAATCAGTGTGAAACAAACCTAGTGGTTCTGTACTTCTATCAACAGTATGAAATGGATTTTTTAACCAATTTTGCTTCTACACATGTCTCGCATTTGTAGTTTTTATCTACTTATAATTTAGAAATTAATCCCAAGTTTGCTTATTTTTTCATTTTTCAAAAATTTATGTGTCCTAATATATCATGCCATCGTCAAATTTCATGATCAACTAAATAAGAAACTTCCATTTTATTAATAGCACAACCAGAATAAATAGTTTTATTGCCGACTACGGCTACATTTGCCCTAAATAGGTCATCACATAAATAAACCCTTCCTATATAGATTTCAGCCTTAGACGGAACTACTTTATCTGACTCAAAGACCAGACGGAAGCCTTTCCTTAAGAATACATGTCCAGAGATAAGGTTCTGCAGAATTACCCGTGTACAGTTTTTCTTTCGGGTCGTATTTCTTGTAAGTGGAGAACATAGATATATCAGAACAGATATGACGGGTAGCGCCTGTGTCTACCCACCACTGTGTAGGCGGCACGCATGTGCTAGTTCATGGCTATATAGGTCCTCTCCCTCGTACAAAATTACATGACTCTAAGAACCAATATAGATTTAAGGAAAGTAGCATTTAATCATGAACATTAACTTATTTTTGGTGATGTGGGACAATATCTCATTCACTGTATAAGGGTCCACTAACAGATAATACACACTTCAGATTCAATCCAAAGTAGTCAAGGAAGTGTTCTGTGGAGAATGCATCAGCAATTAAACCATCCTATAAGTACTTGTAGCACATCAACTGAAGCCTAGCAGTTTAGGATTGAAGCACATAGATTTTAATACATTCCTCTTGGACATACCAAATAATTGCCAAAAAATGATACTCAAAGCTACAGCTAACTACTATAACAATAAATGTGGATTATGTAATCACTAATATTACTATGACCCGTGTGAGGAAATATTCATGTTATGGTGCACAAATATTCTAGTATGACTAAATTGATGTGTATAAGAATCACAAAATTGAGAAATAAACAAATTTCTGTTACTTGAAAAAGGATTTAGTTTCATTACAATTTTAATAAATGTGTATCTGTGGCTTCTAAGCAATTATTTTCCATGATTTAGCACGATACGAATGACTTGGAAGACGAGAATTCTTATTGGTACGTAATTATTAAGAAGCTTATTTTTGTTAACCAAGGTTCAATTTTTTGGCAAATATATTTAGGAATTCTACTCATTCCATTCCACTTGTGGTCAAAACTGGAACGGAATCAGTAAAAATAATTCAGTTTTGATAATTGAGCATTATAGAACAACAATTTTTGATCTTTTACAAAGAGAATAAATTTCACAGTCTGTAATTGAGTGAAAGAACAAAAATAGTACATAAACAAACCCAAAAATGTTAAAAAAATCAAAAAAAAAAATCTGAAAAACTTATATAAACTACTTTAACATTAGCAAGATCACATTAAAGTGAAACATAACTTGGAATTAAAATGAATACCCAATTGAATTTTGGACATTGGTCACTGTATTTTTACGAGAAAAGCAATATAATTTTGCACAAAAACGCTAATCGATACAGTACTACGGTAGGGCCAATCCAAATTTGTCTACAAGACTGCATGGGTTTACCGTTTAAATTTTACATGCCGATAAGAAGAGGGTAATCATGTTATGGAGGGAGCTGAGTTTTTAAGAACTTCCCATAACAATTCTAAAAGTTTTGAAAATAACAGACTCCCCACACCCCCACCCCCCCTCCCCTCAAACTCACCCACCGAATAACAATAATAATAATACCTAGAATTCATCAATTATGCCCTTTGAAGTATTCAATGTTGATTGAAATTGCAAAAAATGGTAAATTGCCTAAATGGAAATGGAAATGGAAATCTTGAACCACGGGTCCTAATAATAAACAGAAACACTAATGACTTGGCTGCAACAATATACCTCGAATTTCTCTTTGTGCTTCTGTTGGAAGTGTGGCATTGTATTGGGTTTTTTTATCGATTAATATTGGATTTAATATTGATTCATCTTGTGGCATCCGATGTTCGTCGATCACTCCAAATATCCAGGTATTGCCATTGGCACCTACACTGAAAAGAATATTTATGCATTTAATCAAAAAAGTTATGTAACTAACAATGATGATGTAAATTAAAAACATGGCATCTAAAGTATTTAAGAGGGGCATCAGTCAGTCCGAACTATTCATTTTGAAATGATTCAGATTCTGCGAAAACTTGATCTGGCCTCTATGCAATGTATGCAATGCAATATAACATGTCTAGAATTATTATTCTAACAAATTGATATTAAATTTTGATTCGTAACTTATAATATTTGTTTCATATTGGAAATTTTCAACCTATGGAGTCACATGTGTAGTGTTATGCTAGTTTGTACAATAATCGAAGTGATCAAACTACGAAATAAGATTGAAAAGCTTTAGGGTATAATTGTCATCGTGTACCGGAATAACATTTTAATTTTTTATATGATCAAATTAAAAAAAATGGAAATATGTGTTATGGTCTCAAATTACACAAGCTCTAATTATTCTTTAAACCTCTTTAATCTATACTATTATATTAAAGCCGAGTTCAGCTTGGAGCTCACATAAGCCCCCCTCAAATTTAGAACCGAAAGGTCGCAGCATCTTCCTCTAATTCTACCCGTCACGTAAATGTAGCTTTTTCTTTTCGTCCTCTTCTATTTCTTTCTCTACATACGTAGCTCTACCCTTTCTCCTTCGTTATTCAACCTAAATTTCTTATTAAATCTCAGCTAAAATCCTCAATTCCTATGGTTTCTGCATCTAATTTTCAATTAAGCCACTCCGCATCAACAAATTATTTCTAATTTTCACATGAGCCGCTCAGCATTAGAAAACAAATTTCAACACATCCCCTTTTTCAAGACAAATGTCTACGTAAAGAAAAATTTCTTGACTGAGGTGAAACACGAATTTTCCTTCGTGCTACTGCTCATTGGAGATCGACTGGCTATCGACATATGACGAATGCTCAGTTTGTTTTGCCTTCTATTTTTGTAGATCTACAACGCAATTCAACCTTTTGTTCTATCTAAGGTGAAATCATTTGATTAAGTTGTATTTTATTATTATAATTATTTTATTTTTTGATCCATAGCTAAGGTCAAATTTTGGAAGGTTCAGTAAGTTGCAAATACTATCAACTAATCCAGGACTAATCTTAATTTAGGTGGAAAAACCTGGTTTTGAATTGTTATTTTCTTATTCAATCACTTTTACAGGCCAGTTTCCACGTAAGCTTCTTTCAGTCGTAAACCAAATTATTAGTAAGATCTATTAGTTGCTACTATTTTTCTTTTGTGCCTTTTCTTTTATTACAATTTAGTAGAAACTTTTCAACCCGTAAATTTGCATTTAGTTTTTGTTTTCAACATAAATATGAATTAGTTATTAATAAACATGAAAAGGAAAAAAAAACCTTGATAGATAAGATGAGAAGAAACATACCATGTTATAACTTCACAAGGTGCCACCATAAGAAAAATTATTTTCGTAAATAAAATGTCTCTTCACAACTATGTATTACTCTAATTAAATATGAGAGGAGGGTTTCATTTTTTGTGAAACATATTGTTTTCATCTCACAAATTTCTCCCTTGATAAGTGTAATACACTCAATATGCTACTGTTATGTTCTCCAATTCAACAGTTAATCATTGTTGATCAATTAATTCTGTTTTGTACAAAATGACTAGACAATAACTGAGCAGGATACATAAAAATTTGATTGCTATTTTACATGTTTTTCTCAAAAATATCAAGGAAATTTTACTACTCTAAGCTGATAAAGAAGTAAGATCTTAACATATTATCTTTTATTGATATTTATTTATGTCTTCAAGGTGATAAAAGTATCTTAAATTTGGCACTTCATTTTTTTAAATATATGGACCTGCTTTTTCGACTCTTTTAATACTATACTATGCATCATATGTAAATATTATGGAAATATAAATTAGTATCTGGTATTAAGTGATGATTTATTTTTTATGTCTACTTACGGACATATATCATGAAAATGTGATCAAACCTTCATGGTGTCATTGTCCAACTCTACCCTCTCAAGTTACTTATAACAAAGTAACATTCTAGGTACAAAAGAGTAATAGGTAATATTAATTATTGTTCTCTTTGCCTATCCAATTTTTTATATTAGTTATTCTTATATTTAGCAAGGACAATAGGAAGAAATAATCACACATTTTGATACACTTTAGGGAAGAAAGCAAATAAACAAATTTTAAAACCTATATAATTAATTATACACACACACATATTTATATATTTCACAACTACTATAAACTAAACTTCTATGAATAAAGAATTGAATGTCATTTATGTTGTTTCATGTAATGTTAACTTATTCCTCGAAAATCTTGACTCATTTTTAGTAGGGTTATACAAGTAATTATATTTACTTTGGATGAATCACGACCCTGTAGAAATATAGTTATCGTATTTTAGGTAAAAACTTTTAGATTGGTTTGACAAAGGAAAGCTTCTAGATCATTTTGTAATGATTACTTATGATAGAAGGGGATTTCATTGTTATATCTGTAGATGAATAAAAACTCATTGTCGGATTCAAGACAGACAGACTATTAATAGCTCACTTTCCTGATTTAAAAGGCAATGCTCTATTTTGTCTATATATGGTAACAAATGCACATTTCCTTGGCTGCAGATCCCTCTGAGTATGCTGAATATTGGAAATTAACATATTACCCCCTTTGTTTATGATACAAGTAGCTGTACGTAATTAAGAAAAATAGAGGTCAGCTTGAGTGATATGGTTGAACCAAATAAACAAGTTATCTTTATTTCAATTTCGTCGATCAATATTCTATATCAAGGTTCTTAAGCTTTTTAGTTTAGAAACTTTTCGACTACAATACTAAAATTATGAAAATAGAAATAATTTTAAATGAAGCAAAATATTTACGAATTGTTTCTTTCCTATATTCAACAAAATATTTTGATAAAGGGACAAAATTTTCTAATAATTTTTGGGTCATCTTATATTTATGTCGTTGGCTATGAAATGACATTATTTTAGTAATTTGGAATATGATTAAGAAAATGTTAGGAGATATCAAATGAATCCCGACTTATATGTTCAACTTGACATGTTATTATTAATGTTTGTTGGTATTTCTAATGTTTAGGCATATTTCTTTGTTTATTTCATTTTTGATCAGTTGATTATTAGGTCATAGTTATGCAGTTTATTTTAAAAACATCAAATTACAAAGTAATGTATCATGGACACACTATTTTACATAAATAGTTGGATTCTCTATTGGTTTAACAGTCATGGTCCATAAGCAGAAGTGTTTTAGTGGTGCGGTAGAACATTTCCACATCTCCCATTTGGAAATGAAGGTCTATTACATACTTGACGATACCTATCATGGTGTGGAGGTAATTTTCTATAAATTTTTCACCTAAAGGAATTATCTCTTTCATTATTTTTCACATATTCTTTATGAATAGGAAAAAAACTACGGTCATCATTATATCTGAATGCATGTCCTAAATATTTCACTTAAAGCATCTCAAAAACCGGCAAAAAAAGGAAAAAGAGAGAAGAAACACGCATTTGTAAACACTTCATTAAATTATATAACAAAAAGAAATGCGCTTACATCTTTACATCTAATACAATAAAATAAAATGAAATAAAGTACCTGTTAGATTTGCTCAAGTATGAGTGTGCATATCAATAAGAATGGAAAACAAATGGTTCACTTCTCAAGTATGAATGCACAAAAGAAGGATGACCATGTCAAAAAATAATGAAATAGGATAAACTAGTTATTATAATTCTAACTATATACATATATGTAGTCTCCATGCATAGGCTATATAATGTAAACACATCGTGTAAAAAGATTATTTTGTTATTTATAACATATAAGTGTTTGTTATTTAAAGAACAAAATGTTGATATGTTTGTTGCCCATTATACATATAATTATGCTATATCACAATGTCGGGTTGGACTAAAGTTGAAGAACTGAAATGATGATGAGCTAGATATTTTACAAAATGTGGTTAACGTTGTACTTAAATAATCTTATGTGAAATAATAAATTAGTCCATCTATCATTTGGAATGAAACATAAGAAAAGTTTCAATATCACAAGTGGTAAGTTTCAGGTAGAATATATTAGCACTACCTTTTCTGTTGCATTTATATGATTTTCATAGATTTATCATGTTATAAATAGAATGGGAGATTTGGTGCTTGATCAAAATTTTCCAATAAAGTGCTCCTTATTTCTGAATTGAAATGCTTATATACATGCCTATGGTTGCAGTGATCTGCACGAATAACCTACTCTAATGTGGAATAGTGAAACACTCATGATGTCACGTAGCTTACTTACCTTGCATGTCAAAGTAAACTGCGAAGACAATTACAACATTGCTCTAAGAAATATGATGAAGATAAAAATCAAATTCATGGTATTTGGATGGTGGATATTAGTCCATTTGTTGGGTTCATTTGTTACATTTAAATTTTATATACCAATGTACCATTAATTTAGTCTAGAATTCAATGTTATGTTAGGAATATGTGTGCACTTTAATTATTTTTATTGTACCATGTGAATCTCCAATATTTTAGGCGTAGATATAATTGGTTAATGTCCCTTTGATGAACTTTTAATAATATCACAATCTCTATTGCGGTTATATAGAATTAACCATTGTTATACTATAATCTCATTTTGCAATCATTCAAAGGATCATGAGTTCGTGCTATATGTATATACTTATATATATATATGCTATTAAATTGAATACCTCAATATAGGAGCAAATCTTCACAATCTTCTAAATAGCACCTCTAATATACCTTTAATTTTGCAGATTCTGTGGCCCAAGTGGCAACAAAATAAGAGCTTTCTTTTGTTCCTTTTTTACATTGATTTCCTCAAGACTGTGCAAGTATCATGCTGGACATTTGTACGTGGATGACCATATTTTTATAGCCACTTCCTTTTTATGAAAGAATAATAAAATGGCATAGATAGAACTTCGTTGTAACAAATAATATAACTTTGCACGCATAACTATTCCAAGACATCTTCCCAAACGACAGTCCACCCAAACAATCACGAGGTCCTTAGGAGAGATACATTAGTCGCGCTTTATATTGATGAAGAAATCAACAGATTCTTCTGTACTGAAATAAATCTGATAGTGAATTGAGTATTTTTTTTTTCAAAATAAGAAAAAATGTATGTCTTGATATATTACTCTTACTAGCTTGTAGGGAATTAAGATTGTGAGAGTGAGGGAGCGATTTATGAATTAAAGGGTAGACTAATAAAATTTAAAGATGCAAGAGAGTTGATGGAGGTTTTCACCATGACTAGGGAGTGAGGTTATTTTTCTCCCCTTTTGATTTGGCTTAGTGAATTAACAATCCAAATTTGGCATGGACTACAAAATTTTCTACTTACGGTAAGTAAATGATATTTGTTGAAAAAAATTTGGCTTTATTATCATGCATGAAGAGTTTTTTCCTTGAAAAGTATAAAAAAAATAAAAGTATTAAAGGTATTAATGATTATGACTAAAGATTAGATTCAATGAATAAGAGAATGTTTCAAATGGTAAATGAAATATACATGTCTTGCTTTTTTACCATGAATATATAAGTGTACAAGCTACAAGGCTGTGACTAATACGATCCGCTTATGGAAGACTGTAGATAACCACCACCTATAATCCAGCAAACTAATTTTCTCATTAATGGCTTCATATCTAAAATCTCTCATTTATTTATTTTCTTTCTTTTAGATAAGCAAAAGATAAAGATCCTTGCTGTAATATTTATGATCGAGTAAAATCACCAACGATAGAGATAAATTACCTTCAATCGTAGTAGAGGGAGAAGGTGTTGATATATGTCTACAGTGGATTAGGAAAAAGAGAGAATAGTACAAAAGTGTATGACGCTTTTCCATTATATGCACACCTATTCTCCATCATCTTCTCTACCTTTGTGTTTTGTCGAAAAAAAAGCTCAACAAAAGCAACAAATATTATAGTATCCCTCTTTGCTTCTAACCAATTTATCATAGATGCTACTTTAACTATTTGACCCTTTGTCTTTCAATTATTTGAAGATTCATATATGGCATAAATATCTATGTGATGTTCTATCAGAGTTCTGAAGCTCACCGTGATTTGGCTTACTTGGATATCTCTTGAGTATGATTTAATAGTGTTTTGGCTAGCACATATTAAATGCAGGTTCCCATTTTTATGTTCGAATTATTATTCGGTTATTAATTTTAAGGATAAGTTAAAAATATTACACTACTAATCTAATTTTAATTCAGCTTGGGGCACTATTATTGACTAATGGTTAAATATGTTTTCCCTTTTAGGTTTGTCTTCCTCTGTACATTTCTTCTTTGGCACAGCCTAAAATAGATCAATCTGTGACGATGGCACCTATAGGCCACTTATAAGCTTGACTGATTGATGCATCCATTAAACCCTAGTAGTTTAGCCGATCCCTTTTCCGTCCAGACCAACTTTCAAGGATTTTTCTTATTACCTTCGTGTTCTGAAATATTCATGTTTTTAGCATTTGGAAAACATGAAAACGATGTCGTGATTTATTTCCTCTTACTATTAGAAAATATTTACACCATTAGAAAAACATGTAACGAGGTTCATCCATTCTATGAACACTAGAGAACACTCTATGATGTGTAAAAAAGCTGGATTAAAGTTCCATTCACTATCAGAAAAAATTAGTTACCTTACTGTGGGTCAGCTATTTCCCGTCCCTCTAATACGATTTTTTTTTGAACTTTACTCTTTATTTACTGAATAAGAATGCAAACTTTGAATCTTATTTTGTGCAAGCTATAATTATTCGAATTCATGAAGAGTAGAAAATTATCATACTTTTACAGTAGCACCTTCATATTTCTCTCTACTGCTCAGGGCCGTTTCAGTTATGTTCGATTTGATTGTCTTTGTAACGACCCAAAAATTTCGATCCCGAAAATTACAGATAGTTAGAAAAAGAAGAAAAGAGATAGAAGAAGAAACTGAAAACAAGTCACAGAATCTCACATTCGCAGCGGATCAAAATATAATATCATATAATAACATTTATATAAAAGAAAACTATATCTGTCAAATTTACATGAATATACATCAGAGTTACAATATTTCACAATCACTGGACTGTTAAAATCAACATGACCCGGATAACTACAATATATTACAGCGGAATATACTCCATACGTTCCTGCCATCCATCTCAACTCTTGAGCTCTAGAACGTCCTTACCTGAAAATCTGTAATACTCGGTCTGACCTAAGCATTACATCAAAGTAACACCTGGGTCAGGCAGGAAACCAACGTGAGTAAACCCATATAACTTGAAACACTAAGTTATAACGTACTTAAATTTTTGGGGTAACTCGTACTTCACCATGAGTTCTTAACTTGTTATTAGTCAAGTCTTATTTCACAAAACAATCTCTAAGTACCCTTACTTAGTTTCAATGGCCCAGTACATTTATACTATTTCATTCCAGCCTACAAATCAAGTCTATAAAGAATAATGGTAGATTACAAATCAAAGTGGGTTCGGGTATTTACTAATACCCGACCCCGGTCTCTTCGAATTCAATACCATCTTATCCCGAGTTATTCAAGTGAAACACAATTCAAACTTCAAATACAGGGTGTCACCTATACACAGTAATTCATCATCGACAGATAACCACATTATCTCAGTTTAAACCCAACATCTCATATCACACAGCATCACAAATCACATATCCGAGATATCAATCAATCTAAGGCATACAATATTATTCAATAATTCGTAAGCAAGATAAATTAGTCATACCATTTCTAATTAATTTAAACAAATTTAATTAATTACTTCAATCACCCTTAATCCTGCTTGCTTAACATTAATCAATTACAAACAAATTAATTAATAATCCTTTAATTTTAAATTAATCATCCTTGATTAGTTAAGTAATTAGCCCTTAATTAATTCACCAATTAATTATCCTCAAATCAATCACCTTAATTAACCTTTAAATACCATCTTAATAAGTTATTTAAAGTTAATTTCTTTTACCCTCAATAAATTACATTAGTTATTCTATAATCACTTTCTTTCATTAATTAACCTTTAATTAATCTCATTCCTTGATCAACTAAACTTTTATTTAATTATCTTAAATAATTAATCCTTCAATTAATTAGACTAAGTAATTAATCCTTTAGTACTTCCATTAAATAATTTCCCTCTAATTAATTACTTTCGTCAAGTGATTATCCCATAATTACTTAAGTTAAATTAATTAACCATTAACCACTTTTATTAGTTAATTATCTTTAACTAATTACATTCATTTATTAATCTTTAATTAATCAAATTAAGTAATTAATTACCCTCTAATTAATTACATTCACTTATTTCTTTAATCACTTATACTAAGTAATTAGCTATCCATTATCTACATTTCTAAAGTATATTCAAAATTGATTAACTCTAATCCTTTAAATATATTTCTAAACTTGGCCCAACATTCCCTTTTAAAAACTAACAAATAACTTTATAAAATAAACTTTGTTAAACATTTTACTTTTGGAAAACATAGCAAACACTTTAACTTTGAAATTTATTTTACTTTGCCTTAAATTTTGTACCTTCCTTTACTTGAAAACTTGAATTCACTTTACTTTTATAAAACTATCCATTTTATTTTAGTTCAAAAATCTGGTTACCAAAGAAATTTAAAACCAGACTCGCTTTCCTAACGACCCGAGGCAAAACCAAATGAACCCGAGACAACACACGAGTTCATCCCTTCCTCAACCCCTTCGAGTCGCACACGAGAGAAACACGAAGAAATCCAAGGCCAACTCTCTTCTTCCACAAACCTAAAATCCATATGCACAGATTAACACCGTGCACATGCATGATGGAACTGATCAACGCCGACCATCTCTCCAGCCCTTACCATGCTACCAATGATCACGACAAACTCCTCGACCCTTTAGAACAACAAAATCGAAGGCAAGACAAAATCGAACAACTTCGATCAAATCAAGAAATCACACCCACACGAACAACCGCCGCTATCCACCACCTCAGACCATCAGGACTCTCGCCATACAACCTATAGTCGCGCCATGACATCTAGCTCTAATTTCCCCCTATACGATTCATCCCGGTGCGCCACCGTCGCCGTTCCACTCTTGACAAACCTGACCACCAAAACCTTCGACTAAACCCTACTTCCTCCTCCCCAGACCACAACGACCCAAGATAAAATCGACCAGCATTTTTCCAGTGACCTCTGACACCCTGGCTACCATGCCAAACCCCGATCATCCAAATGTCGCCGATCAACGGCAATTGACCAATAACCCAAGTTCGAACGACACAAAAATTCACAACCCCTACTGAGTTAAAAACCATCAAATTAATACTAAAATTCATGATTTGCTTGTATGAATCATATTCTATAATCTAAAGGTTAGTTCGTATGTATTGAATTTCATCTCAATTTAGTTTTTTTACTGTAAATCCTAATTTACAGAATAATTACCCATTATAGTCACCTAAAATTATTTTTAAAAACAAGATCACATCGTTATTAACATTTTCTTTTTAGTAATCAAAGTCTAATATTGATTATCTAGGAAGATAGGAATTATTTTATTGTTGAACTTGCCAGAATTTTTAGCAAAGACATGAATACAGGCATACTTTCCAAAATAACATAGTTCAAATCAGATTGAAACTGAAACATCCATGCAAACAAACATTTTTACATCATCACCATACAGATATATATTAGCATCCAAAGGATTTTACTTTAAGTGTTTACTCACCAGAATTTTAGGAGCGGGGAACGGCTCTGTTGTATTTTGTTTCCAAAAACTTTGAATTTGAACAGGCATTGTTTTGTTGATTTGAATATTGCTGTTTGAGTTGAATTTGCTTGTTGAATTTGAAACCTTGTTTGTTGAATTTTGGAACTCCCGGTTAGTTGAATCCTTGGAACTGCTGTTGATCTAGAGAAGTTTGCAGTTGCTTATATAGGTTGAGTTGAATCTTTAGAACTTTGAAAACTTGATGTTATTTGTTTTGAATTTTCTTTTGGTTTCCTGTTTTATTTTTTAAGAAGAAGGAACTGAAGAAGATTTGATCTGAAGAAAATATACAGGCTTTCCCTTTAGAATATTAGTTTATGTAATTAAATTTTGAAAAGAACCTAAGTTGCCACTTGTTATCTTAAATTGTAAAATGCTTACAAGTGTGTTTTAATCAATCTTAAGTGAATGACAAATGTAATATTCATTAATTACTAAATTGACAAGTGTTTAGTTTATCATTTTAAATTAATTTCTTATTTTTACAAATGATTTAAATCTTTATTAAATGTTTTCCTAAATACTTATGTTTTATACAAATTATGAAGTGTATTTATCTTTATGTTTTATTTATATATTTTTAAAATACATTTTCCAAAGCTAAGTTTGAAAGAAAGAAAAATTAAAAAGAAATGGACAATAATTTAAATCTTATTTTTAAAGTTTAAACTTAAGTTATTATACCTAATATTGATATTATATATAAACTAAATTTATTTTCAAGAACCAATTTTTAAAAGAAAACATATTAAACTTTTGTCATAATATAAATTTTAAGCTATTCTATATATAAACAATATAAATATTTCTTTAAGTGTTTTGAAAATATAAGATAAATTCTTAAATAGCTTTTAAAAGTTTTTTGTATCAAATTAAATCAAAATCTTTCAAGTCACAATATATTCATATATATATATATATATTATAAATTTGAAAATATTTATTAAATTTAAATTGAAACCAAACTTTCTTTTCACAATGTGTGTATATATATACATTATAAATAGAATACATTTTATTAGCTTAGAAAGATTAATTTTTACCAATTAAATATTATTAACTTTGAAAAGAATAAAATTTGCCAAATTAAATTATTATTAAGTGTTGGAAAGATAAATTCAGTTAAATTAGGTTATTAAATCAATATTGTACAATTTAAAATAATTATTAATGGGAATTATCAAATAAGTATTGCCCATAATTCCGGGACATCACATTCCTCCTCCCTTTGAATCTTTTCGTCCTCGAAAAGGAACGAAGCCATAATCAATTTTTGATCATTTTTAAAACACTTTAGAATCTATATAATATTTCCAAAATAGTTTATAAAAATATCATTTTATAACTCGATGTTTCAACAAGTCCGTTCTCGTTCTCACAGATATTCGGTCACAGTTGATCAGGCATAGGATTGAAAATCTATAAATTCTTGGTAAACCCATTTTCAACACCCAGTGAAAATACTTGAAAAATAATTTTATTGAAAATATAGAAAACATTTTTTTTTGAAAATAGAGGAAACATCTTTGGTGAGAATGTTATGGAAATTATCACTCCCATCCATGGTCGCGGTTGCATCCTGGGTTACGTTACAATCACAGCAAAAGTCCATGTAACTCTAGGCACTCCGCGTCACTCGATTATGCCATGGAACCCGCCACAGATCACAGTTACATCTTGGGTTACATTGCCATCATAGAAAAAGTCCATGTAAATGTAGGCATCAGCGCCCTCGATTTTTGCCGCCAAATGAAACTTCACTACTACTACATAGGTCGCAGACTACATCAGTCAAATCCCAATGCAGCCTTAGGCTCTCATGGCCTCTCGACTTTCGCTATGTCACCATAGGTCGTAGTCTAACGATGTAAAATCAAACGTAGACTGTTGGCTCTGAACAGCACACACGACTTTCCCAATGGTTTGCAGTAGATCGTAGTGACATCGAGTTACACTGTCGTCACAGCACAACCCAATTGTCTCAGTAGGTATCAGCACCTCCGACTTTCGCTACCCACTACACATAAGCTAAGGAACTAGTTTGTCCGGACTCCTCACAAGATCAACTTTAGAAACCCTCCCATTTGGGCTCAAGGCAGTAACACCCTATGGCACTCCTGAGAAGTTCATTTCAAGGGAACGCCTTTTTTCTCTAGAGCTGTGACGGCCTAATTTTTTCGACTTCTGAAAGTCGACATTGATACGTCCACTGTATCCAATGCCGCACAGTCGAATGCCGGAAAACCGAACCGTTAGGGTTTAAGAAGAAGAAGATAGAAGAAGAAACAAAAACAATAACAGAATCTCACATTTCACAGCGGAACAACATATAATAGATAAATGAATATCTTTAAAACAAAAGCACCATCTCAGTTTATACAATACATTATCAGAGTTTACAATGACACAATACAACGCTGGCAGTTATAATAACTTGTGTACAAGAAAATTGACTTGCACTAACCCAAAACGCAACGGACACTATATAGTATACGTGATACGTCTCGCCATTCAACTCTCGATCTCTATAGAAACTTCTTGACTTCGCTTTCGAATAACTGATAACCTGACTATAGGCTGCCCGTGTGGAAAATTGTGGGTACCCTGAGTTTAGAAAGGGAACAATAAACTCCAGGTCAGTCATGGGACTGGTGTGAGATCTTAAAAACAGTTATTTTCACAAAGAAAAGGAAAAGAAATCCGCTATGCTTTTGGAAAATGAAACTACTATGAGACCTCCCACCACACACACAATGCAAATGCAGAATTGGAGGAGATTTCTCCTTATGATAGTCAATCATGCTTAATACGCAAAATATTTTTAATATTATCATTAGTGTATAGTGCACGAAACATTTTGAAAGTTAAATATTAATCTTAGCCAGCATACAACCATTATTGTATGCCTAATATAGCTACCATGCTCAATAGCAGGTTACCGTCACCTTCCATGGCAGGTTATACAACTAAAACCGTACAGGGCGCATATTGTTTCTTTGGATTTTCAACAAATGGTCAGGCTAAGGAACTTCCTACTGCCACATGGGTACGCCTCTGGAGGGACGTCCCAAGAACTTAACCAGCTCTCTGCCAACAAAAGGCCGGGTTACCTCTGTAACAAGGTAACTACTACACGAGTATGCCATCCCCCGGTCGTTTGCGACCTTTATTCGAAGATCCTCAACCACAAAGAAACAACCACAAAGTGTAATAGATTTGCAGCAACCACATAGGTTAAATATCTAGGCTCCATACCATGATACCAACCTTTTCCAGAAGGAAATGACATACCCTAAAGGGAGCGACCCTTATAACCTTGCCGCATCTTTCCTGTTTCGACCATTTCCGGGGTATGAGGTCCTACGAAGTCTCGTCCACAAAGCTACACTTTTCACAAAGTCATGCTGTAACGACCCAGAATTTTTGATAATTTAAAAATTGGATATTTAATTGAATTTAAATATTAATAAATGAAAATTTTAAGTCGAATAATTTTATTTCGAATTTCTGGATTTAATTGAACAATTAAATTGATAATTTAATAAGTTAAATTCCAAAAATAATTAAAAATCAAGTTAATATGATTGAAAATGATTTGGAAAATTTTATTTTATCATATTGGAGTTATAGAAATGTTGTAGAACTTTTAAAATCGAATTAAAAGTTAAACTGTGAAAATTAAATATTTTAATATTTAATTATCGACTGAAAAATAGCCATTTTTCAAACGGTCTCGGATTTCGATGAAACCAGTTTCATCAGATCCGTAATGTGATATTATTGTAAGATTTCAAATTTCGTGTCAATCGGATTTACCGTTTGTCCAGGGCAAGCTAAAACGCCTAGAAAATCGTTTAAATCGATTTAATTCAAATTGATCGTTTAATTCCATATCTCGCACAGATGATCGAATTAGCTTCCGAAACCTATTCCATTGTGTTCGAAACACGGGATAAACCCTAGAAACGTCAGTTACCGTGCGTAAATCGGAGTTAGAAAAATCCGAAGTGAATAGTGTCCGTCAGTTTTCTATAAAAAGGACCATCCTCTTCATTCATTAGAGAAACCCTAAATTTTTATTCGTGGCCCCCACCATTGAAACCGAAGGCCGAAAATCTCCCACTTTCTCCCTCTCTTTTCTTCTAATCCACAAATCGAATTGAAAAAATTTCAACTAACAAATTGAAGAGGGCAGTGAGATCTATCATATCTGCGGTCAAGATCGTTTAATTCAAGATGGATTGGTGGCTATTGGGGTTTGAGCGCGATCGGTTCATGCACACAAATCGAGGAGGAGGTAGAGCCGAGCTCAGCCCTTCTCTGGCCGGTGGTAGAGGGTGCAAAGGCGGTCCTTGTGGTGGTTCTTGATCAGAGCAAAAGCGAGTGTGGTGGCCGAAAGCATAAACCCTAGTTGTGAAGCATTGGGTTTCTTGGCGTTCGATGTTACCTGGAGGGACGGCGGCTTTGGGAACAAAAAAGAGCTCGCGGCCCAGATTTCATCCAGCTTAAACGAACGGTGATGATGAAGATTGGTTTAAATAAAAGAAAATTAATTGTATTTAATTATGTATTAACTTCAAAATGTCATAACTTTGCGATGCGAGGTCGAAAAAATTCAAAACGAAGTGCGTTGGAATCGTATTCGCGAAGGCTACACGATGCAACCAGTTTGGAGTCGATTGGAGCTCGTTTGAATTTCGGGTAAAATTAAACGTTCATTTAATTTTATTCGAAACGAACGATGAAATCAGAAAGAAAATCAAGGTGAGAACTTCTCACTCAAAAGGGTATTTAAAATTTTAAATAGTTATATTTAAAATTTGTTGATTGATTGATTAATTGCTTGATTGTGATATTAGATATATTAGGATATATCTATATATAGCAATATATATATATATTGGCATATGTATATATTGCAGTTGATTGATTTCCCGCATTATATAGCGGATGAGACCCTATTGCGCCGTTAGTAAGCGGATGATATATTTTATAAATCCCATATACCGCTATATTCCACCTCGAAGTGGAATTGGTATTGTGCTAACATCTGTGGATATAGGGAAACAGGTTGGAGGGATCCAACTGGATTCCTCACAAATATTTATTTGATTATAGATATTGTGATGATTGCGATTATCATATCGATATATGATATTTGTGCAGTGATTGACCATTTGATGCTGTGGCATCATCGGATCCATTTTTAAAGTTTAAAGTAGCAATTTTTATTTTAAAAGGATTTTAAAGTGATTTCTCAAAGTATATGTTTTATTAAATTTTCGAATCTGACTCACTTTAAATAAATTAAGATTTTAATTTTAAAGTTATAGGATTTATATTTTTGTGAAATATAACCAAAGGTAATTTTTAAAATAAATAGATTTATAAAATAATTTAAATTTGGATGTCTGAATTTTTATAAAGGATTATATAAAAGACTCTAAAAAAATTGATATTTATGAATTAAAATATTGGAATTATAAACGAGTTTATTAAGAATCGAATACATAGATTTCATTGAAAATTATAGATTTTAGATTGTGAAGATTTAAAATGTATAGAAGTTGAAAATAAAGGATTTATAAGTAATTTACTTATAAACTGGATTTTGGGTATATAATTGGAATATATAAATTTAATTGGGTAAATAAAAGATATTTATAAATCGAAGTTTATAAATAGGAATGGAATTTATAAACATTGTTTATAAATTCGAAATCAATTGAATTTGATAAATTTAATATTGAAATTTATTAAAGAAAATATATTCACGATTTTGAACAGTAAATATATTATTAAAGAAAATGGATATATTTTGGGGAAAGGAATGTTTTAAATGGAATTTAAAACGATTAAAGGCGTTTTAAAATGCATTAAGTATCGAATTCATAGATTTCAACATTTATTGTTGAAATAGACGTTTTCGAGAAATAGAGGGAAATGAATACGTAGATTTCAACATTCATTGTTGAAATAGGCGTTTTCGAGGAAAATAAGGAAATTATGGACTATAACACCGTTGTTATAGTAAATGATTTTCGAAAGGAAATGTTTTGTATAGTATTGGGATTTATATATCTATTTTAATTTCGAATCCCTATACTAGTGATTTTGGGTTGTCGTAACGATGTTTTACGCAACTTTCGTTTTGACCCAAATAAATGTAAATAAAAGAACGTTTTCCTTAAACAAATGAAATATATACTTAACTATGGGTTAAGTATATTGAATATTCTCAAATTGTTGAAAATAAATAAGATTTTGTGAATTACTTATTAAACAAGTATGGAAATGCTTTTCCAATATGAAATGGAATGTTTTTAAGAATTTATCTTTTTGAAGATAAATTGGAATTGAATATTTGAAATCTATTGAAAACTATAGATCAGTAGATATTTTGAAATATAAATTCACTATGGAATTTATAAGTGGAAAGGGAAAATTGGTTTTCAAAATAAACGTTGTTTATTTTTGAAGTGTGGAAAATTTTATATCTTGTAAAGATATTTTTGGGAAAATAAATAATTTGGAAAATTATTTGGAATCTGATGATGTTGCTCATCTTTATTGATAGTTAAATAACCGACTATCAATATTTACCCTTAAATGAGTATTTGTTGTGATTACTTGAATTGAATGCCACACTTATTTTTAAAATAAGCGCTCACTATTCGGGTTAACCGGGAAAGGACCATGGGGTCGTATAACCCACTCCGAATATGTGATACGTCATTATAAATTGCATTTGAAGACCGGTGTTGAAGACCGGATAATTGTGAAAACGGAAGGATTACCGTCGAGTTACTCTGCATCGGCTGATCTCCGATACAGAGGTTTTATCACCCTTAGTGACGGGAAGTCCGGACGTGATTAATGAATATCCGGATTGCAAGGGCTTCTTTGGAAGTGCCTTCGATTCCGTTCGATCCCGGAACGGACTTTTATGGATTGTATGTCTGACATTACAATTTGAGATGTAAAGCTGGTTTCTATCAAATATATTCCTGTTGGTGGCGGAGAATTTATTCTCTTAGCTTAACACCCTTCTCTGAGACGTACGAGCTCAGAGGTTATATAGTTGATGGTTACTAGTGATACATTCCCGAATTGGTAATGTGGCATACTGAGTGATGCTGTGAAATGATCATTGGTTGATCGTTTGTGATAGGATCATTTTTTTGATCATCTATCTTGATGATCATTGCTTTGATCATTTGTTGACCCAAAGCAGCTTTTGTAAAACGTGGCTTTGTGGACGAGACTTCATCGGACCTCACACCCCGGAAATGGTCAAAACAGGAAAGATGCAGCAAGGTTATTAGGGGGTAGCCCCCCTTTAGTGTATGTCATTCCTTCTGGATAGAGGTGGTATCATGGTATGGAGCCCAGATACTTAACATATGTGGTTACTGCAAATTTATTACTTTGTGGTTGTTGGAAATCGGGGATCCTCGGATATAGATCGGTTACGATCGGGGAATGACATATTCGTGTCAGTTGTTACCCAGTTAGGGGTAACCCGACCTTGTGTTGGCAGAGATCCGGTTAGGTTCTCGGGACGTCATTTCAGAGGCGTTTCCATGTGGAAATGGGTAGTTCCTTGGCCTGACCATTTGTTGGAAATCCAAAGAAACAATACGAGCCTTGTATGGTTTTAGTTGTATTACCTGCTATGGAATGTGGCGGTAACCTGCTATTGAACATGGTAGCTATAGTAGGCATAAGTGCGGAATGCCTATGCTGGCTAAGATTTATATTCTACTCTCGAAATTGTTTTCTACATTATGCACTAATAATAATATCAAAGACGATTTGATTTTGCGTAGTAAGCATCTTTGACTATCATAAGGAGAAACCTCCTCCAAGTCTGCGTTTGCATTGTGTGTGTGGCGGGAGACCTTATGGTAGTTTCATTTTCAAAAAGCATTGCGAATTTTCTTTTAAAATTTCTCCTGTTCTTTGTTTAAAAGATAAATAACTGTTTTTAAGTTCTCACACCAGTCCCATGACTGACCTGGAGTTTATTGTTCCCTTCCTAAACTCTGGGTGCCCATCAATTTCCACACGGGCAGTCTAGAGTTTGGTTATCAGGTTATTCTGGATTTAGGAGTGCTATGGAGCTCAGGAGGCGAGCTGCATATCGAAACGTACCACTTGTATATGATATTATACTATGTATTATTCCGCTGTGTATTCTGTATGAGGACAAGTTTTATAGCTGTCCATTGATGTATTGACTCTGTTGTCTATTGTTGTTGTAAACTCTGATAATGATGTAATATATAAAATATTCAGTTCTTTTGTTTTAATGAATATCCATTTATCTATTATATGTTGTTCCGCTGCGATGGTTAGATTCTGATATTGTTCTGTTGTTCTTTCCTGTTCTTCTTCTCTCTTCCTTCTCTTTTCTTCTATCTCTTTCTTCTTTCTTAAACCCTCATGGTTCGATTTTCCGCCCTTCGATTAGGCGGCATTTGATACAGTGGACGTATTGATGTCGATTTTCGGAAGTCGAAGAATCGGGTCTTGACATTTGGTATCAGAGCATATGGTTAAGTGACAACATGCTCTGTTGGGTGTTACTCATTAGAGATAGAGTCAGTAGTACTCTAGAATGAGTTTGAGTGTAATAATAGATATGAGCGCGTATTTGTTAGTGAATATCAAATTTGTTTTATATTGTGATGATTGGTTTATTGAGTGACATATGAACCTTCGTCGGCACAGTCTGTACAACTGGATCGAAGGGGTTTCTAAACACTTGTATAGAACAATTCGACACAGTATTGTTTTAAAAAAAATAGGGTAAATGAAATAATTTTGCCCAAAACTATTTTTGTATATAAAAGAAATAATTTTCTCTAAATTATTATAGTATATGGATGCATGGTTGTTAGATAGTAATAATATTAAACTATTACCATTGAAATTGGAATAGAATTGAAATCATTGTTATATGAAAATTGAGGAAAAATAATAATAAGAAAATGAAATCCATATACAAATGAAATTTGGGAATGTAAATTATACATGTGATTTATAATTATAAATAGAATTCTAGAGAAGTTTTGGAAATGTTTTTGAATAAAATTGGAAATTTTAGGAATTAAATTCCTTTTTGATTTGGAAAATGAATTTAAAAGGTTTTGAAAAGTATTTTGAAGGAATGAAAAGCTCTAAACTCTTTTGGTCGCTGGAAAATAATTCCGATGGTGATCGCGACACTATCGGTGTTCATTTTCGGGTTTCTAAAGAGAAATTGCTGCCAAATTGTTTTAAATAAAAGTTGTTTGGAAAATTTGGATTTGGTTTTGGAAAAGCTGAAAAGACTCTGGAATGCTATATAAAAATATTTATGGAATATTATTAAGTTGAAAATAAATTTGGAGTAATTAAAATGAATTGGAATTGAAATTGATTTAAGCAAAGCGAAGTATTGAAATGAAAATTAGTAAGCTAAACTAATTGAATGAATGACAGTAAATAGATTTGTAAATGAATTGAATTAAATGAAAATGGAAATAAAATTGATATAAATTGAGTTAGAATCAATTCAAAATGGTTATGAGTTCTATAAATTGAAATGAATTTGGGAACTTAGGAGAATTCAAATTAGAATTGAATTTAACTTGGATAAAAGTAAATTTGAGAATTTAATCTAATGGACTCAATAAGTTGAGATAAAATGAAACGGTGAATGAACAAATGAAGCTACATTCGCAAATAAATGAAATTGGAAATTGTTTACAAGGAAATGAACTTGAGTTTGAAGTGAACTAGCTTAAGTAAATTCGAGATGAATATGAATATGGAATGTAAACAAAAAAATTGAATGGAATCAATTGCAAATGAAGTAGAATTAAAATAAATTGAATTGGTATCAATTTGAATTAGTATAAACTAGAATGAATATGAATTCGTTTGGCTTAGAAACAAATAGAATTGAGATTATAGATTGAATTCAAATAAAAATTGAAATTGTAAATTGAATTCAAATGAAATTAAAATGCAAAATTGAATGAAAATGAATGTATAACTCCAATAGTAAAGTAAAGATGATATAAGAAGTATATATCGAAATTTTGTAAAGGAAATGTGCAAAATGGTTTGAATATTGTAATTGGATACTACTACTAGCAGGTTATACAGGTATATAATGGAATTGGGATTTTGATTTTGAAGTTAAAAAATTGAATTGCTCGACAAAAAGGTACGTATTTCAATTTTAGTATGAGATTTGATGATTTCCTTCTCCAGCCACTTGGCTTTCTCTTTTCTTTTTGATTCTGAGGGGCCGTAGTGCCATTTTGTAGTCGTACCGATCGAGCCGCGCAAAGGGGACGCTGGCGAAATTTTTCGAAAATTTCGGGTGTTAGAAAAATTTTGAGAAAATTTGAAAGCTAAAGATTTGAATTTGAATTTGAATTTGAATTTTGAAGTAAACAATGTTGTTTGAAACTTATAATTGAAGTTTGAAAGCCAGTTGAAATGATAATGAATCTTTAATAAAAAGATTTCTGTTAGAAAGTTGATAAAACTATTTGAATTGTGAAAAATAATAAACGGTTTAGGATCATTCTCCTTAACTTGCAATTTCGGGATGAAATTCTTTTAAGGGGGGAAGATTGTAACGACCCAGAATTTTTGATAATTTAAAAATTGGATATTTAATTGAATTTAAATATTAATAAATGAAATTCTTAAGTCGAATAATTTTATTTCGAATTTCTGGATTTAATTGAACAATGAAATCTTTAATTTAATAAGTTAAATTCCAGAAATAATTAAAAAACAAGTTAATATGATTGAAAATGATTTGGAAAATTTTATTTTATCATATTGGAGTTATAGAAATGTTGTAGAACTTTTAAAATCGAATTAAAAGTTAAACTGTGAAAATTAAATATTTTAATATTTAATTATCGACTGAAAAATAGCCATTTTTCAAACGGTCTCGGATTTCGACGAAACTAGTTTCATCGGATCCGTAATGTGATATTATTGTAAGATTTGAAATTTCGTGTCAATCGGATTTACCGTTTGTCCGGGGCAAGCTAAAACGCCTAGAAAATCGTTTAAATCGATTTAATTCAAATTGATCGTTTAATTCCATATCTCGCACAGATGATCGAATTAGCTTCCGAAACCTATTCCATTGTGTCCGTAATGCGGTATAAACCCTAGAAACGTCAGTTACCGTGCGTAAATCGGAGTTCGAAAAATCCGAAGTGAATAGTGTCCGTCAGTTTCTATAAAAAGGACCATCCTCTTCATTCATTAGAGAAACCCTAAATTTTTGTTCGTGGCCGCCACCATTGAAACCGAAGGCCGAAAATCTCCCACTTTCTCCCTCTCTTTTCTTCTAATCCACAAATCGAATTGAAAAACTTTCAACTAACAAATTGAAGAGGGTAGTGAGATCTATCATATCTACGGTCAAGATCGTTTAATTCAAGATGGATTGGTGGCTATTGGGGTTTGAAAGCGACCGGTTCGTGCACGCAAATCGAGGAGGAGGTGGAGCTGAGCTCAGCCCTTCTCTGGCCGGTGGTAGAGGGTGCGAAGGCGGTCCTTGTGGTGGTTCTTGATCAGAGCAAAAGCGAGTGTGGTGGCCGAAAGCATAAACCCTAGTTGTGAAGCATTGGGTTTCTTGGCGTTCGATGTTACCTGGAGGGACGGTGGCTTTGGGAAGAAAAAGGAACTCGCGGCCCAGATTTCATCCAGCTTAAACGAACGGTGATGATGAAGATTGGTTTAAATAAAAGAAAATTAATTGTATTTAATTATGTATTAACTTCAAAATGTCATAACTTTGCGATGCGAGGTCGAAAAAATTCAAAATGAAGTGCGTTGGAATCGTATTCGCGAAGGCTACGCGATGCAACCAGTTTGGAGTCGATTGGAGCTCGTTTGAATTTCAAGTAAAATTAAACGTTCGTTTAATTTTATTCGAAACGAACGCTGAAATCAGAAAGAAAATCAAGGTGAGAACTTCTCACTCAAAAGGGTATTTAAAATTTTAAATAGTTATATTTAAAATTTGTTGATTGATTGATTAATTGCTTGATTGTGATATTAGATATAGTAGGATATATCTATATATAGCAATATATATATTGGCATATGTATATATTGCAGTTGATTGATTTCCCACATTATATAGCGGATGAGACCCTATTGCGCCGTTAGTAAGCGGATGATATATTTTATAAATCCCATATACCGCTATATTCCACCTCGAAGTGGAATTGGTATTGTGCTAACATCTGTGGATACAGGGAAACAGGTTGGAGGGATCCAACTGGATTCCTCACAAATATTTATTTGATTATAGATATTGTGATGATTGCGATTATCATATCGATATATGATATTTGTGCAGTGATTGACCATTTGATGCTGTGGCATCATCGGATCCATTTTTAAAGTTTAAAGTAGCAATTTTTATTTTAAAAGGATTTAAAGTGATTTCTCAAAGTATATGTTTTATTAAATTTTCGAATCTGACTCACTTTAAATAAATTAAGATTTTAATTTTAAAGTTATAGGATTTATATTTTTGTGAAATATAACCAAAGGTAATTTTTAAAATAAATAGATTTATAAAATAATTTAAATTTGGATGTCTGAATTTTTATAAAGGATTATGTAAAAGACTCTAAAAAATTGATATTTATGAATTAAAATATTGGAATTATAAACGAGTTTATTAAGAATCGAATACATAGATTTCATTGAAAATTATAGATTTTAGATTGTGAAGATTTAAAATGTATAGAAGTTGAAAATAAAGGATTTATAAGTAATTTACTTATAAACTGGATTTTGGGTATATAATTGGAATATACAAATTTAATTGGGTAAATAAAAGATATTTATAAATCGAAATTTATAAATAGGAATGGAATTTATAAACATTGTTTATAAATTCGAAATCAATTGAATTTGATAAATTTAATATTGAAATTTATTAAAGAAAATATATTCACGATTTTGAACAGTAAATATATTATTAAAGAAAATGGATATATTTTGGGGAAAGGAATGTTTTAAATGGAATTTAAAACGATTAAAGGCGTTTTAAAATGCATTAAGTATCGAATTCATAGATTTCAACATTTATTGTTGAAATAGATGTTTTCGAGAAATAGAGGGAAATGAATACGTAGATTTCAACATTCATTGTTGAAATAGGCGTTTTCGAGAAAAATAAGGAAATAATGGACTATAACACTGTTGTTATAGTAAATGATTTCCGAAAGGAAATGTTTTGTATAGTATTGGGATTTATATATCTATTTTAATTTCGAATCCCTATACTAGTGATTTTGGGTTGTCGTAACGATGTTTTACGCAACATTCGTTTTGACCCAAATAAATGTAAATAAAAGAACGTTTCCCTTAAACAAATGAAATATATACTTAACTATGGGTTAAGTATATTGAATATTCTCAAATTGTTGAAAATAAATAAGATTTTGTGAATTACTTATTAAATAAGTATGGAAATGCTTTTCCAATATGAAATGGAATGTTTTTAAGAATTTATCTTTTTGAAGATAAATTGGAATTGAATATTTGAAATCTATTGAAAACTATAGATCAGTAGATATTTTGAAATATAAATTCACTATGGAATTTATAAGTGGAAAGGGAAAATTGGTTTTCAAAATAAATGTTGTTTATTTTTGAAGTGTGGAAAATTTTATATCTTGTAAAGATATTTTTGGGAAAATAAATTATTTGGAAAATTATTTGGAATCTGATGATGTTGCTCATCTTTATTGATAGTTAAATAACCGACTATCAATATTTACCCTTAAATGAGTATTTGTTGTGATTGCTTGAATTGAATGCCACACTTATTTTTAAAATAAGCGCTCACTATTCGGGTTAACCGGGAAAGAACCATGGGGTCGTATAACCCACTCTGAATATGTGATATGTCGTTATAAATTGCATTTGAAGACCGGTGTTGAAGACCGGATAATTGTGAAAACGGAAGGATTACCGTCGAGTTACTCTGCATCGGCTGATCTCCAATACAGAGGTTTTATCACCCTTAGTGACGGAAAGTCCGGACGTGATTAATGAATATCCGGATTGCAAGGGCTTCTTTGGAAGTGCCTTCGGTTCCGTTCGATCCCGGAACGGACTTGTATGGATTGTATGTCTGACATTACAATTTGAGATGTAAAGCTGGTTTCTATCAGATATATTCCTGTTGGTGGCGGAGAATTTATTCTCTTAGCTTAACACCCTTCTCTGAGACGTACGAGCTCAGAGGTTATATAGTTGATGGTTACTAGTGATACATTCCCGAATTTGTAATGTGGCATACTGAGTGATGCTGTGAAATGATCATTGGTTGATCGTTTGTGATAGGATCATTTTTTTGATCGTCTATCTTTATGATCATTGCTTTGATCATTTGTTGACCCAAAGCAGCTTTTGTAAAGCGTGGCTTTGTGGACGAGACTTCATCGGACCTCACACCCCGGAAATGGTCAAAACAGGAAAGATGCAGCAAGGTTATTAGGGGGTAGCGCCCCTTTAGTGTATGTCATTCCTTCTGGATAGAGGTGGTATCATGGTATGGAGCCCAGATACTTAACCTATGTGGTTACTGCAAATTTATTACTTTGTGGTTGTTGGAAATCGGGGATCCTCGGATATAGATCGGTTACGATCGGGGAATGACATATTCGTGTCAGTTGTTACCCAGTTAGGGGTAACCCGGCCTTGTGTTGGCAGAGATCCGGTTAGGTTCTCGGGACGTCATTCCAGAGGCGTTTCCATGTGGCAATGGGAAGTTCCTTGGCCTGACCATTTGTTGGAAATCCAAAGAAACAATACGAGCCTTGTACGGTTTTAGTTGTATTACCTGCTATGGAATGTGGCGGTAACCTGCTATTGAACATGGTAGCTATAGTAGGCATAAGTGCGGAATGCCTATGCTGGCTAAGATTTATATTCTACTCTCGAAATTGTTTTCTAGACTATGCACTAATAATAATATCAAAGATGATTTGATTTTGCGTAGTAAGCATCTTTGACTATCATAAGGAGAAACCTCCTCCAAGTCTGCGTTTGCATTGTGTGTGTGGCGGGAGACCTTATGGTAGTTTCATTTTCAAAAAGCATTGCGAATTTTCTTTTAAAATTTCTCCTGTTCTTTGTTTAAAAGATAAATAACTGTTTTTAAGTTCTCACACCAGTCCCATGACTGACCTGGAGTTTATTGTTCCCTTCCTAAACTCTGGGTGCCCACCAATTTCCACACGGGCAGTCTAGAGTTTGGTTATCAGGTTATTCTGGATTTAGGAGTGCTATGGAGCTCAGGAGGCGAGCTGCACATCGAGACGTACCACTTGTATATGATATTATACTATGTATTATTCCGCTGTGTATTCTGTATGAGGACAAGTTTTATAGCTGTCCATTGATGTATTGACTCTGTTGTCTATTGTTGTTGTAAACTCTGATAATGATGTAATATATACAGTTCTTTTGTTTTAATGAATATCCATTTATCTATTATATGTTGTTCCGCTGTGATGGTTAGATTCTGATATTGTTCTGTTGTTCTTTCCTGTTCTTCTTCTCTCTTCCTTCTCTTTTCTTCTATCTCTTTCTTTTTTCTTAAACCCTCATGGTTCGATTTTCCGGCCTTCAATTAGGCGGCATTTGATACAGTGGACGTATTAATGTCGATTTTCGGAAGTCGAAGAATCGGGTCTTGACACATGCTTTGATCAACAAATGATCTGCAGCACTTCGTATGCCACATTACCAGTTTGGGAATATATCACTTGTAACCATCAACTACATAACCTCTGAGCTCGTACGTCTCAGAGAAGGGTGTTAAGCTAAGAGAATAAATTCTCCGCCACCAACAGAAATGTATCTGATAGAAACCAGCTTTACATCTCAAAGTGTAATGTCAGACTCACATCCATATAAGTCCATTCCAGGATCGAACGGAACCGAAGGCACTCAAAAGAAGCCCTTTGTGTAACGACCCGTAAAATTCGATGAAAAATGAGTTAAGTTAATAAGATTTTTAATTTAAATTTAGAAAGAAATAAAAATCTTGTATTTTATATGGGAGCGAATGTAGAAATTAGTGTATCATTTGTAATTAAAATTTATATTGCAGTTAATTGAAAATAATGTAAATTGAATAGGAACGTAAGTTTATTTATAGGGCATTAATTGATGAATAAAAAGTTTGAAACCAAATAAATTTATGGAAAACATTTAATAGTAATCAATGTATATATTAGGCAATTGACAATTTAAGGATTTGCTAAGATTACAAAGTTATAATTGAGTGTAGATAGGAATATTTGGTAATTAATTAAAGTAAGAAAGAAATGTAAATGTCATACCTTGGTTACAAAAATTATATATGGAAGTGATGAAAATATGAATTAATTAATGTAATTATTCTATAATGGGATAAAACGTAGATTAATGTAATAAAGATAATGCCGGTTGATAAGTATTCATAATGGGTGTGTTGATGTTAAACGTTACTTTAATGATTGTGATATAAAATAACGGAGGTGGAAATGGAAATTAATAGAAACGTAAACTTATTTTAAGGTAGCAATTGGAGAATTGGGAATTTAATTCAAAGGTTATATTAATAGAGGAAATAATACGTATAAATTACAATTTGATTAAATCAATGCAAATTAAGTAATTATAATAAATTGCAGTTGGTAATTAAGTATGAATGTGAGTAAATTTGGCATTTATGATAATTATAAAATTTGACCCATTCATCTAATTTATTTAATTAAATCTAAATCAATGGCAACATTGTTATTAATGATAATTGTAAGTGAATTTGAATGTTAAAAGGTAACAATTATTTAGGTTAACCATTTATTTAGTATATTAAGTTAAGAATGGCAATAGATTGCAAATAAATCTAAATTAATTATTTTCGTTTTGTTAATGTGATTTAGTTAATAAAGAAGAATTTATATGAAATGAAGCATGCTTTAATGAAATGTATCACAATTCAATGTTATTTATACCCATAAAATGTCTATTTACTGAATAACAAGATTTTAAATCAATAAACAAGTTTATTGAGGTTCCAATTTTTAGTTAATAACATTTAATGTGGAATCAATTACAATTAATTGACTTAAATTGTGCAGTTAGGGTAGATTTGTTTTGTAATTGAAGATGGTTAATTTTATAAGATGAAATTTATGCTAAGCCTATTTACTATATGAAAATTCATTGATTTAAAGAATAGAAAGCAAGATTTATTAATTTGATTCAAGTGCAAAATTCGATAATTGAATTTATTGCAAATAAATGAAATTCAACATTAATTTACCACGCTAATTGAAATGAAAATGAAATTTGAATATATTAGTGGAATGAAATGTGAGAAAAGTGTTAACTATGGCATAGAGTAATAATATACTCAATTAAGGGATTGGAATTGAATCTAATCAGTTTAATTGGAATTTATTTAAAATTAATTTGGATTTAATTTATAATAAAGAGATTATTTGAGTACGAAATAAAAACTATAATTGAAGAGATTAACACTGAAATTGATAGAGTTATCAACTTTTAATTTACATCTAAACTTGTTTAATTTTTTTTTGTAAATGATTAAGATATATAAAAGTGATAAAATTTTCAATTATAAGATTGAAATTTAAAGACTGAATTTAATTAATTAATTTACTTATTTATTTAATTAATGGAAAAATAGCCATTTTGGCAACTGACTCGGATTTCGACGAAACAAGTTTCATCGGATCCGTAACGGTGAATTATTGTAGGGTTTCAAGTTTCGTAGCGATCGGACTTGTCGTTTGATCGTACGGACTCGAAACGCCTTGAAATTTATGCAATTGAAATCAATTGAAATCAATTTGGAAAATCTGAATTTAGCATAACTTCTTCATATGATGGAATTTGGACGTGAAACTTTTTCCATCGCGTTTAAACATCTACTTTGATATATGGGTTGACCCATTTTCGTTCCGGAGCCAGAACGGGCTTTTTGGGCCAATTATCGGTTAGCACGTTTATAATTCGGATCCATCCGCCTATTTCAACTTTACATATAAATACTCTGCTAAACCCTAGCCTATGCCTATTCTCAATTGTCTGCGCGTAAACCATGAGCTCCTCCTCTTCCAATGGCTGCAAACGCTAGATCCAATTTCAAATTCAAAAATCAAATCCAAAGCCTAAAATTCAAAGTCCTCAGAAAAATCTGAAAAAAATATATGTTGAAGTTCTCGACTAGCGTAATTCACTGGTAGTGTTCGTTTTGGTTCATCATCTGATCAGTAAAAATCAATAAAATCTCGGTCGTTCATAACGTCGAAATCAAAATTCGTCGGATCGAGAAACCCTTTCTGGGTTTTGAAAGAGGACTGAGGGGAGTCGATCTATGCGGTTTGTTTCGAGAATCAACGGTCAGATGTGGTAGAAAATTTTGATTTGGAGCTGGAATTGTGGTCACGGCTGTAGAGTTTTTAGGTTGTATCAGAGCTCGCAACTCAGTCGCGTGGGGCAAGGGCACGTTGGCCGACGTCGGCGTGAAAGGCGGGGGTGATGTTGCGTTTCAATTCGATGGCGTACGAGAGGGGTGTCCAGGCTAGGGTTTTGAAGCGTCTGCTCACATGCGTGCGTGCGTTATTGATTTTTGCCTGCGCGTGAAATTAGGGGATATTAGATGACGTGGAAAGTTGAAGGTGATGTTGTGTTCTTTTTTTTTGAAATTTCAATCACAATTATCGCGATATCTTTCACATACGAACACCGATTTACGCGCGGTTTCTTTTGTTAGAATCATATTGAAATTTTGGACTTGACGACGCTGGTTTGAACAAATTTGAGAAGGTTGAATTTTTGCGTTTAAATTTGATTTAAATTCAATTTAAATTCAAAAGGTGAGTGCTTTAACCCACTCACAACTTCTAAAATTTCTTATGTTTGTTAAATTTAATTTGGTTATGATTATGCATTTATTTATGAATGTTTGTATATTTTTTAATCATCATCTCAGTTAATTGCAATTATTTAAATTAATATGTTATTTAATTTATTATTGAATATAACTGCCAGTTAATTACCTGTTTATATTATCAGTTATATATATATTGATATTGATTGATTGTTTGAAAGATGATTGTGAGGGATGTATGATTTACGATGCATGAATGGATGTTTATTTATGTCATCATAATCTGCAAGTTGTTATGCATTCATTTCATTCGGGATTGCGGTTTAAAATGATATACAACCGCATTTTTATTTTTAAATTGCGGATTGAAATGTTAAATATCCGTATCACTTGACCACAGGGTAGAAAATTTTATACAGACACCGTGGTCCGTATATAAAGTATTTTGAAATGATTTCTATGGTTTTGTAAAGAGAAACATACGGGTTATATAAATATTGATTTTTGATGTTAAATAAACGTCAAATTTATTATATATTTTAATTATATATAAATATGCTTTGAAATATAAAATAAGCCAAATAATTAAGTTTGAATATTTTATATAATATCATTTAGTGAATATTGATTTGGATATTATATAAATATTAGTTTTAGTTAAATGCTTGAATTTAAGCTTGGTATAAATTTGGTTTAAAGAATAAAAGAAGTTTAAAAATAAAAGTTTAATTTTATTTAGATATAATATGGAAGTATTTTATTTAAATTTATTGATAGAGTTTATAATGTCTTAAAAAAAAGATGTGGGAAGATATATATACATTTGCTTTTAAGTAAAGTATTTAAGAATTATCCTCGGATAAAAATTTATTTGAAATTTAAATGAATTTGGGATTTTAAACGGTATGATCTTTATAAATTGATTTTGGTTTAGGGGACTTAAATGAATATCAAGTCAATTTAAATGAATATTATCAAGTTAATTAAATTTAAAGAATATTCTGTTATTTGAAGTTTAAAGGTTTTACTTAAATGATATTTGATTTATTAAGTAAACATTTCAAATCTAAGAATTAGATATTTAAATTGGTATATATGAAATTATTGAAGATTTAGTTCGAAATGGGGGAATATTTAAGCTTTGAAATATATGGAAATTTATTGGTTTATTTGGGAATTTAAATCTATTTTGGAATTGATTTGTGTAAGTGAAGAAGCTATTTATTATATTAAGTAATTTAATATTTGAACCATTTAAGTGGTGTAGTTATATTTCAAAGTTATGTAAAATTCACAGGTTTATGTTTTGAAAGGCTATATTTCAAGAGTTGGTTTCGAAATATTATAATTGAGTTTTAGAAAAGAATGTTTTTGAAAAAGATATCATTATCGATTTGGTTTTAAAAGGGAAATGATATCGTAATTATATGGTTTTGAAATGGATATTTTATTCTGGTTTTAAAGTATAATTATTTTAAAATGACCGTAGTGTTATAATAACATTTGGTTGTTGAAGAGACCGGGATCGGAAGTTGTCATACTCTCTGCCAACTCCGAAAACCACTTTAACAACCGTGTATGCGGTGGAGATTACAGAATGAAGTAGGATGGTGGCGGCATTTCCTTTGTGGTAAATACGTGGACCCGACTCCCGTGAGTTGGCATAAGGTGGCTAAAACAGGAGCGATTCTCGAGCTAATGAGGTCATTCCTCTGATCGGACACATCCCTTCGATATTATACTTTGACTTTTGGATTGATTCGGTGGCCACTTTTGATTTTTTTATTTGGGGGTGTGGCTCGAAGTGGGCGGTAGCTGCGGCTACGCGTTTCCACCAGCCCGGATGCGTAATTGGTATATCTACCCTGACATTGTCTAGTTGTGCCGTGTCACCTACCATACCGAGCCTGGTACGAGTTTGTTTTTCTACCGTAGCCCGTGGAGTATTTAAGGTAGTCTCCTGATCTGGAGATGCGTTGATACTGGATGGACTACTGGGACTATTACGTGTTAAGAGCTATATGAGTAACCCCTTAATGCTAAGAAAAAAGTAAGTTTATTTTATAAATAGACATTATTATAATAGCAAAATATTACTACCTAGTAAATAGTTTAACGGATCCTTAGGAGATGTGAATCCCGAACATCTCTTGAGTTACTGCACTCATATTTATTCCTGTTGATTTAACTCACATAAGATATTTTAGTTCTGACTCGAGTGTTTTGTCCTTTCAATTCGCTCGGGTCAGTCCGAGCGTTTCAGGATTTGAAGATTTTATTCTGGAGGACGAAGACGAAGATTTGTAATACTATTACCTACTATATTATTCCACCACACCATTTAATTTCGCTGCATTAATTATTATTATCTAGTATGTGTACTCTGATATTGTATTGTATAAGTAAAGAAAATCGAATATTTTTGTAAAGCAATTTCATGAACTGTATATTTGATTATTATATTTTATCCTTCTGCTGTGAGATTCTGTTTTCTTTTATTTCTTTCTTGTTTTTCTTATTTATCCCATAACAATCCGCCCTTCCGTATGGTTTGAATTGGCATGTGTGTCGATTTAAAACGTGCGAAAAGGCGGGACATTACATCTGGTATCAGAACTTTGGTTTAGCGATAAAGCTTAGCTTTGTGGGGTCTGACTCTTTATTAATAGGGTAGTAATACCCTATGGGAGTCGCTGAGTGTATATATGAGAGAGCGTACTTGTTATTATTATAAAAAGGTTTTGTTATTGTGTTAATTTGTTCCGTTTTGTATTTATAAATTCTGATTGGTGCATGGGACGCTATGACATCAATAGGAATTTCTAAACACTTAATAGGACAGACCGACATAATATTTGTTTTAATATAGGTGAATGAAATAATTTTGCCTATTATATTTTCTATATATATAAAATAAAGTTTTATAAATGATATATACTTGGTTGCAATATATTGGTTGTTAGGTAATGAAATCTAGATAATAGTTGAAATAAGATTGAAAATAAAATAAATGAAAATTCGGAATTTAGAACTTAAGTTCAGGGGTTTAGAAAATTTCTTTCAAATGGTTTTGGAATATAATAATAATATTTTAGAAGTATTTTCTGATATAAATATTTAATTTACTTTGAAAGAATCGTTTTAAAAGAAACTTTGAAAAGAAATAAGTTATGTACTCCCCTCTCTGTCGTTGGAAAATAATTTCGGTGATGAGTGCACGCATCATCGACATTCATTTTCGAGTTTCGAAGTGGGAAGGCCACTGTAGTAGTTTTACTACAGATTTATTTTGATAAATAAATATAAATTTTAATTGTTTTAAATATAATTGGATATAAATTGTAAGTATACATTTATCTATTATTTTAAAATGATTTGAAATTAACTCGGTATTTAAATTCTTAACCATTAATTAATAGTTTCAGTTATTGTAGTGAATTTGAACGTAAGTAATTAATAATTGAAACCTCTAAAGGAAATAAGAGATTTAATGCTAAGTTATAAATAAAAAGAAATTAAAGGATAGGTTATAAATGAAATGACAAGAAAGTTGAAATTGTAACTTATAAAACAAAAGATATAATTACTGAACATTAATTAATTAAAAGAATTGAGGAAACTTGTATAACTTTCAATTACATTCTTAAAAAGCATATTTATAACTTACCAAATACTAAAAGTTGAAATGTTAATAAGAAAATGTAATAAATATCATACAAGTAATAAATTTGAGGTAATGAAAGTAATTAATAAAATTCCTTAATAAATTAGAATTTGATGTTGTAATATTATAATCTTAAGTGAAATTGAAAAGACTATTAATTGAAATAGAAATGTAAGTATTATAAATGAAATTTAGAATAAATGAAACTAAATAAATGAAATTAAGTTGTATAAATGAAAGATAATAAACGTAAGTGAACGATTGAAGTTATTTATTAATAAAATAAGCAAAAAGATGAATACTGCAGATGAATGAAAAAAAGAAGGAAAAAAAGAAAATAAAAAGACAAACCATTATATGTATAAAAAAGAAGTCAAACAACAATAGCATGAAATGAAATTGACAAGAATAAACTCAGTTTATTGTTTGGATTTGTTGTTTGTTTGGTTTATGCCTGTTTGGGTAAGAATACTTTAAAAATGTTGGATGAATGAATAATCTATTTAGTTTCACCTAAGACTGTTGAGTGAAGGGTACACTTAGTAGTTATTGTTCATTCCGTACAATTTAAAGTTTGAACCCGGACAACTATTTGTTTTGTTAATATGAATGAATGATTGATTTATATGGATTCTATGTGATGGTTGTATGCCTTGTTGCAAGTGATTGCTAATTGTATTGATTTGTTTGGTTGAAACGACTTTAAATATTTCATTCTATATAATTATTAACCTTTTTGGATTATATTAGTGAAATGCAAGTTATGGAAGCAGTCGCTACTGCTTTTGATTTCATAATTAAGCGTTAATTGCCCGACAAATAGGTACGCTTCCGGATTACGGTTTATAGCGATATTATATTGTTTTCCCGTGTTGGGATATATATTATTTTGGTAAATATATGTTATATATTGTTATATTGATATTATATTTTCTCTCGAGCCTCCCCGTACAAAGGAGACTCTGCCAAAATTTTCTGTAAATTTTGGACTTAGAATTTTTTTTGAAAATGATTTACAAACTTTATTAATTTAAGTATAAAAAGATTTAATGGTTATAAAATGGTATATTATATTTAAATAAATTAATTTTGTAAATCTGTTTGTTTATAAATTTAATATTTTAAATAAGATATATTGATTTCTTAATTCTTCTTTTCCTTTCTTTTTTCTTTTCGGGGACGAAAAGTTTTGAGTGGGGGAGAGTGTAACGACCCGTAAAATTCGATGAAAAATGAGTTAAATTAATAAGATTTTTAGTTTAAATTTATAAAGAAATAAAAATCTTGTATTTTATATGGGAGCGAATGTAGAAATTAGTGTATCAATTGTAATTAAAATTTATATTGCAGTTAATTGAAAATAATGTAAATTGAATAGGAATGTAAGTTTATTTATAAGGCATTAATTGATGAATAAAAAGTTTGAAACCAAATAAATTTATGGAAAACATTTAATACTAATCAATGTATATATTAAGCAATTGACAATTTATGGATTTGCTAAGATTACAAAGTTATAATTGAGTGTAGATAGGAATATTTGGTAATTAATTAAAGTAAGAAAGAAATGTAAATGTCATACCTTGGTTACAAAATTATATATGGAAGTGATGAAAATATGAATTAATTAATGTAATTATTCTATAATGGGATAAAACGTAGATTAATGTAATAAAGATAATGCAGGTTGATAAGTATTCATAATGGGTGTGTTGATGTTAAACGTTGCTTTAATGATTGTAATATAAAATAACGGAGGTGGAAATGGAAATTAATAGAAACGTAAACTTATTTTAAGGTAGTAATTGGAGTATTGGGAATTTAATTCAAAGGTTATATTAATGGAGGAAATAATACGTATAAATTACAATTTGATTAAATCAATGCAAATTAAGTAATTATAATAAATTGCAGTTGGTAATTAAGTATGAATGTGAGTAAATTTGGCATTTGTGATAATTATAAAATTTTACCCATTCATCTAATTTATTTAATTAAATCTAAATCAATAGCAACATTGTTGTTAATGATAATTGTAAGTGAATTTGAATGTGTAACAACCCGGATTTGCATTACCAATTAATAAATAAAAGTTAGGATTTTTATTTATTTTTAATGAAGCATAAAAGGATTTGGAATAACAAAATTTATTTGAAAAAGGCTATTTTAATTAAATGGGAAATACGGGATTTTAAAATGAGGATAAAATGTTATTTTTGGAAAGTTAAATATTTTAGGAGAGATTTTAAAACGGGTTTGGGTAAGAAAAATGAGTTTATAAACATACATGAACACATAGACTAATTTTTGGAAACATGTACATAACCTTCTTCTTATTGGGTTACTAAACTTAACCCAATAACCCACCCTAAACCTCCTCTATATATTATCTCAAACTCTCCTAACCTCATTCATTCAACCCTAATAAAAACCCTAGTCATTTCCTAAAGCTTTCTTAACAAAAATGGCCTCCATCTTCATCTCCTTCAAGTTTTAGCTTATGCAAGTCATTCTATGCAAAGGTAATGCAAATGCCCACCTCAAATCCATCTTTTATATCTCTCTAATTTCTGAAATAAGTTTGTTAACACATGTTTTATTATGTAACATGTGAATCATATCTCTTTGATCATCTTTGCTTTCAATTTGGGGTTGCAGATAAGCTGTTTGTGATATTGCTTCATAAGGTAATGCTAAGCTTTGGCCCTCTGTCTCCTTATTATAGTGTAGTAATCATTATATGCTAGTTAGTGATTGTTATTAGTGAAATTTGAAGCCAAAAACTTGAAAAAAACACCCCAAACCATCAAAAAACTGCAAAATATGTTGGTTGGAAGTGTTCAGCCTGAAACAGGCTGAAAACAGGGCTCTGGGTGCACCAGGACAGACCTGGCTTGCACCCAGGCTACAGCCCGAGCGCAGCAGGCCAGCCCATGCGGGCTGGCGCGCACGGGCCCAAAACCCCCAGCCCGCGCAGGCTGGGGGGGCGGTCCTAGACCCACCATCCCGCGCGGGATGGGGGCGGGCCCAGACCTCCCAGCCCGCGCGGGCTGGGGACGGACCCAGACCCCGCAGCCCGCGCGGGCTGGGGCGGGCCCCAAAATCCCCAGCCCACACGGGCTGGGGAAGGGGGCGGGCCCAAGTCCCCCAGCCCCCGCGGGCGGGGGGCAGGCCCCAAGTCCCCCCAGCCCATGCGGGCTGGGGGCCCGAAAAAAAAAAAGGGAAGCATTTTTTTTCCTGTTTTCAGTTTTGGGACTGAAATTTTGTGACATCGCCACGGTCACATCCTCGGTCGAAATCCAACGTTTTTGGACTCGTTGGAAAGCTGGAGTCCCGAACTCCATCTCTAGAAAGTTTGATTAGTATCCGAGTTCATTTGACTCTTCGAAATTGCTGTCGAAGAGGGACCTGGATCTCAGCCTGAAACAATGTATTCACTATTTCCGAGTCCGACTTTGGAGCATCGCTGCGACTTCGTTTCAAGTCGAAATCGAGTAATTCTTTTTGCGTTCTGAAGTAGGAATGCCGGACTACGTTCTTACCAATTTTCATGCCATTCGGATTCGGTTTGCTGGTCCGAATAATTTTTCAAATTTGGATTCGCGCCAGTTTTGGACTATTTTCCAACACTTAGAATATTTTCAGTGATTTTTTGGTTTTGTCGACTTCTTTGAGATTTGTTTTTGGATTTCGTACACGGGCCTTATAAAAAGGTTTTAAAAGGATTTTTCACTCCTAAATGGCTTTCAAAATTATTATATAATATTATTTTTAATTATTAAATTAATTACTCCATAATAGGAGAGTTTTCAAAAGCCGTTTTAAAGTGATTTCAAGATCAATTAAAAATCCGTTTCGCACCATTATTTTCTATAATAAAAATCTCACACTCACTTTTAGCACGTCGAGCGAAGTGGAAAGATGCTTAAACGGTTAGGAAATCTCCAGTCTATGGAACCGTGTGTATTTTCTTTCCGGTTAATCCCTGACCTATTCGATTGATCGTTTTGACCTTTGGGTCTAGTTTACCGATGATATGAGGTGAACTTTTTATTGTTTGGAGTGTGAGCATGCTATTGGTTAGTAAACCGTTTAGTGAGAACGTGGGGTATGGGACTCATTGTTAACACTTTACGGGTTCCTCTCCAAGAAGTTTGTGACACATTAGCCTCTGGGCAGCCAGTACTGGACCTCTGGGTCACCACGCCTCTGGGCAACCGTCTCTGGACACCTGCTCTATGGAGCAGTTTTTTTTTCGACGTGTGCCTCTGGGCCTTTATCCTTCTGGGAAGGATCTCGCCGTCTCGCGCATTCCGCATCTGTGCGAGTGATCGATCACAACTCTACAGTACTTGGCAATAACGACTCTGGTCGGTGCACGTGCTATACTTGTATTATCTGATGATTTTTATATCCATTCGAGTATCGCCATTCGGTGTTGGTTCTATGGAACCATTCGATGTAAGTGCAATTACCTTGTGGATTTACAGTGTCTCTGGACACTGCTTTTCAGTGTTTGATTTCATTGACTTTTCAGTATATCCCTATTGCTCTTTGGAGCATCGATCTTTGCTTGGGCATTGATTACAGACTCTGGTCACTCTTGGGATTATTGCTAATGGGCAACTTTATATAGCTTTGGCTACGCCGATGATATGAGGCGATTTTATTTACTCCACACTTTGGTGTTGATATTCTCTTTGGAGATTTTTACTGTTTATTGATGATTAAGGATCGTCATTATATTCATGTGGTCCATTATATTCTTCTCTTTGGAGAAGTTCTGTTTTGTTTATGTACCGCCTTATTATATATCTCAGTTATTACTGATTATTTAGCTAGCCTGACCCGAGTGTTTTCGCTCGGGTCAGACCGAATTGTTTCAGGTTAGGTCTCTGGACTTAGCTTTCTGTGCTTCCGCTTGGACATTATCTGCTATGCTGATAGATAGCTCTTTTTATTTGTCCACTATTTTGATACTCTGATTATTCAGTCTCTTATGTACATATTTTTGACTCACGTGTGTGAGCGGTGGCTTTGTACCCACCTCTTTGATACTTGGATCTGTATTGACGATATATTGTACCTATGTTCTGTGACTATTATGTGATTGTTCTGTGATGATGATGTTATCATTTAGTATTATGTTTGTTCTGAACCTATTTTCCTTAGCCATTGTAGTTTCGTTATAAATATCTATTGGATATGTCGAACCACTTGAGAAAAGAAAACCACCTATTCGACGTATTCAGTAGATAGTTATAGCTTGATTACATATGGTCGCTTCCATTATACTCTATTCTCCGTTCTAGTAGACGGTATTACTCCGTAATACTCTTTACTAGAGTGGGTCTCGGAGTGGGGCGTTACAGAATGTTAAAAGGTAACAATTATTTAGGTTAACCATTAATTTAGTATATTAAGTTAAGAATGGCAATATATTGCAAATAAATCTAAATTAATTATTTTCGTTTTGTTAATGTGATTTAGTTAATAAAGAGGAATTTATATGAAATGAAGCATGCATTAATGAAATGTATTACAATTCAATGTTATTTATACCCATTAAATGTCTATTTACTGAATAGCAAGATTTTAAATCAATAAACAAATTTATTGAGGTTCCAATTTTTAATTAATGACATTTAATGTGGAATCAATTGCAATTAATTGACTTAAATTGTGCAGTTAGGGCAGATTTGTTTTGTAATTGGTGATGGTTAATTTTATAAGATGAAATTTATGCTAAGCCTATTTACTATATGAAAATTCATTGATTTAAAGAATAGAAAACAAGATTTATTAATTTGATTTAAGTTCAAAATTCGATGTGACGCCCCACCTCTATGCCCACGCTAGCCAAGAACACTACAGTGTAGTGCTGTCAACTGGCGTGGAGAATAAGGCTGTTGAGGAGCGGCCATCCGTAGTTAGGCCTTACACTAGTATTGGTTATCTCGATAGGAGTGGTACATATATTCTTTCATTTTTCATCTCTGATTTATTTACTCCCATCGACATACCCCAATTCCAGTATAAAATGAACTACGATGGTTCATAATAGTTTAGGACAAAATATAAAATAATAACACAGATAATATAATGCGGAACACAAATGAAACAGAAAGTCTCATATATATATATATATAAAATAACTGATGTCATTTACAATACATTTGACACGGTACATATGATACAACTACAACAGTCGACTCAAGAAGTTACATATACAAGTACATTAACGTATAAAATATACATGAATACATATCTTCCTATACAATTATACTGACTACTATAAATGACGACGACTACTCCAAAAGATATGAAAGAACTTCATAGCTCTAGCAGCAACCCAAAGTTTAATATCTACAACCTGTAAATACTCGGTCTGACCCGAGTATTAGATTCAAAAGAAAATAATACTCGGGTCAGTCTTATTCAAACTCAGTTATTAGTGCACAGAAGCAATAATCATTAAGTAACAAATAGACGACAGTCACAATAAATCTCGTTTATCCGATCCTTAAATAAAGAAATCGGATAACGATAAACATAACACCGAGCAGTGTTAAATAACAAATTAGCAAATTAAACCAAATCAGAATGCAATTCAACATATTGGATTGAATAAACAAAACAGTTCAAACCATTGAAATATCAATTAAAACATTAATTCAAGTAGGGCTGCAGTACACGCACGCGTGTACTGCCTCGCCGCTACTACACATGGAATATGCTAAAGATCAATAAATCAAAAACAAAATAGAATATCATAAAAGCCATACCGTGTGGCTGTAGTTCACGCTTGCATGCACTGCCTTGCCACAACAGTGATGATGTACCCAAAAGATCAACGAACCAATATCAATGAAGGTTCAAATATCAATTCAAAATGTCGGTACTGTGTGGCTGCAGTGCACGCGTGCGTACACTGCCTCGCCACAACAGCATATACAGAAATAGCAACAAGGCACAAAGCTCAATACACAAGAATTCACAGTGCAAACTAATACACTAAACAAGTGGCAGCAGTTTAAAACTTCCACCAAATATGAATGTAAAATATGTACACAAATGAATGTACATAACAAACTGCACATGACAAAATAAATCAGAGGTGCACGAGAAGCAGTACAACTCAAATGAGCAGGTGCACCTGAGAAGGCTGCACAGATAGAAAGGCCAGGCAACACAATGCAAATGAATTCGACAAAATATTGCACAAGCTCAAGACAACTGCATCACAAAAGCAATAGCAGGTATACAATTTCGAACACAGCAAGACAATGCCAAAATGGTCAAGAGAAGATGACAACAGTGGTATAGTGGACCACCTTGAAACCAAAAGTGTATAAGTCAATGCAATGCAAAGCACAATAGACTCAAAGAGGAATGAAACTGGGTCAAGCAAGTGCAACCCCAAGTGACACAAATGTACATGACTTCACAGTACAACTACCACACAATGCAAGAAGGTCAAGTCAATGACTCAACACAGCTGCAGTTCAAATAAAATGCAATGCGTCATGTAGCAGTTCCAAATCGATAGTATACATCAAGCAGCACAATGACAACGACAGTGCCAACGCAATCCAGGCCAGATACAGAGGTGATGGAGATATGGTGATGGAAGTGCAGTGGTGGATCCAAGAATTCAAGTTTATATGCAATTAAACAGTGCAGTAAAAACATGCACACTTATATAAATGTATGCAAGAAACAATAAGACAACACATAACTCGAACAATGGTCAACCATACAGACATACACACATATGAATGTATGTATGCATATATATACAGATAAGTCAACCAAACAATTCGAACTCCATCAAGAGCCGAAGCCACAGTGAAACTCAAGCGTTTAATAATACATCTCGAAATCAATTTCACTTAAATAGAAAATGCACATGAACGTTGTGGCAACAGTTCAAGGCAACAATAACAACTCGAATGCAAACTATCATATATGATACAATGGCAAATTGCACAAACAAGAACAAGTGTGCTACAGAGAATATGCAACATGATAGACATGAAGGCAGTAAATTGCTGACTGGAAGCAAACTACAAAGACATCAACGAGTATGACATAAGGAAGTGCAACAAAGGCCACCCATGTTCAATGTAAATGCAAGCTAGTAGCTCACACTACACATCAGGTCAGAGACAAATGAGTGACCAGGTACAAAGTGCACCAAAGGGAACACAATCCAAACTGAGTTGCACACAAGTGATACTAGACAAAGTGCAGAAAATCAATGCACTGCATGTACAACAGGTAGATGAAGATGCAATAAAGCCAAAGCAATTCATAGCAGAGAACAAAACAACCGTGACCAAGTCAAACACTATCACAAACCCAATCAAGTTCAAACATCAGGTTGTATGTGCAACAGGTAAGGGACGAAGCACTGTCAAATATTTTTAAAAACCATGGTTATCAAAAATTAAAATCAATGCTTCAGGAGTGATTACAAAGATGGCTAGAGACGAAGCTCACATGGGCCATAAAAATCAAAGCCCTAAGGATCGGTGATGCTGGAAATTCACAAAATCAAAATACAGTCTAACCAAAGAAGTCAAAACTGTGAGCATCAATTAGTTAATCATAGAAAAGCATGAACCAGAACAAAACAGAAATCAAATGTCACAAAAATGCCAAGGCCGACATTAAACAAGTCATTGCCCAAAATCGAACCAAATTAACTTCAATAAAAAATCAAGTTGAAGCATAGTATGGTCCACCAGACAAAAGTCCCCAAAATCAAGTGACTGAAGTCACAAAAAACCAAGCCGTGGGTGAATTGAAACCATCAAAAATTATCGTCATTCAAACAAAACTAAACTGTCGAAACACGAGTGGAATTAGATGTGAGTGAAGGGGTTCACTCACCTTGTCGACGAATTGAAGCATCACAGAGACGAGCAAAGCCAAGAACGAACGAGACCCTAATTTGGGAAGAAGGAGTAGGGGCGAACGAACGTGGCCTCCATTCTTTTCATTTTATTTTTGGGCTTAGGGTTTCCAAAAAAATGAAGGAAATGGAGGGGGATCGGCATTGAATACTATCACGGCCTCAAACAATAAAAAATGAAAACGTGGGCCGCGATTAATATTAAAAATCCAAACGACACTTAACAAATTTCCAAAAGAATTTTAAACCGGATTCGAAACTCTCAATAGCAATTAACAACTAATTAAATCGTCATTTAACGAAAATTAATTGTTATAAAACTCCGGGTTATTACAGACTCCCCTCCTTAAAGAAATTGCGTCCTCGCAATCATAAGGAATAAATGAACAAATGGTAACAACCATAAAGAACATCACCACAAGATGAAGAAATTTGAAATAGGAAGTTTACCAAAAAGAGCAATATCTAATTATCAAAAACGATAATCAGGAATTACCACAATGGAATTCAAATTTCAAATCAACAAACATTCAATTATCAAAACGATAATCAAATCTTAAACCACAAATATTTAATTATCACAAACGATAATTAAATCACAATTATCCAATTATCAATAACGATAATCAGAAATCACAAATATCCGATTATCAAAAACGATAATCAGAAATCACAAATATCCGATTATCAAAAACGATAATCAGAAATCACAAATATTTCAATTATCGAGTCCGGAATTAACTGAAATAGCAACACACATGTCCCATAACCACGAGTTTTACTGAATCGTTTAATTCACTTCATCGTTTTCTTGAAAGTGCAAAATTGTGTATTTTAAAAATAACATTTCACATTCTCAAACGGACAAGTCCGGAATTAAGCGAATCAGTAAAAGAAAGGGGTCATAGTCCTCGATTTTTCTAAAACGTTTAAATCACTTCCTCATTCTTTTAAAACGTAAACTGTAAAAAAAATTGAAAACAATTTAAATTTATATTTTGAAATTTTTTTGAAAAATAACAAATTTTTAAAACACGTGATTAAAACAGCAACATCAGTAGCAATTCCGACAAGGAAATTGCACTTCTCAAAATACCGTAAAAACGGACAACAAAATCAGCATTGTGGGATAAATGCTTGAAAATCCATTTTCAAATCGACGGTTACTGAAGTTAATACATCAAAATCTGATCAAAATAACTGGCATCAAAAGATAATACCAATGAATCTTCATTCATCAAAAATGTCACAAGAATCTTCTCAAAGATAGAAAAGGGATATCATACCCTAAACTTGTATTCATAATAAGTCAATGACACAAGAATTCACCAATGCACAAAAATTGATAAAACTTATCAATAGAAATCACGAAAATTGGTGAAGCACAAATTCCAGAAGACTACACAAGAAACCCAGATATCACAAAATCAGAGTATGGAAACTCAAATGGGAGTACGGAAACTCAAATGGGAGTATGGAAACTCAAACGGGAGTACGGAAACTCAAACGGGAGTATGGAAACTCAAATGGGAGTATGGAAACTCAAACGGGAGTATGAAAACTCAAACGGGAGTATGAAAACTCAAATGGGAGTATGAAAACTCACCTACACGTGAGCATGAAAAATCACCAACACGTGTAACGCAAAGCGAGAACGGGAGCATGGAAACTCACCTAGACGTGAGCATGAGAACTAACCAATACGTGTAACGCAAAGCGAGAACGGGAGCATGGAAACTCACCTACACGTGAGCATGAAAAATCACTAACACGTGTAACGCAAAGCGAGAACGGGAGCATGGAAACTCACCTACACGTGAGCATAAAAAAAATCACCAACACATGTAACGCAAAGCGAGACGCTATCTCATAGTGGCCAACCATTAAATTTTGACACACGAATGGTTCGAAGACCGTGGGGAGCTACCCCATATGGATGAGTCGGAATCACCCAGATGAAGTCTAGGCTAACCAAAAAGCAAAAAGATATGTGTAAGTGGGATCACACAAATGGTGTCTAGGCTAACCAGAAAGCAAAAAAGGTATGTGTGAGTGGAATCACACAAATGGTGTCTAGGCTAACCAGAAAGCAAAAAGATATGTGTGAATGGAATCACACAAATGGTGTCTAGGCTAACCAGAAAGCAAAAAAGGTATGTGTGAGTGGAATCACACAAATGTGTCTAGCCTAACCAGAAAGCAAAAAGATATGTGTGAATGGAATCATAGAAATGGTGTCTAGGCTAACCAGAAAGCAAAAAAGGTATGTGTGAGTGGAATCACACAAATAGTGTCTAGCCTAACCAGAAAGCAAAAAGATATGTGTGAATGGAATCACACAAATGGTGTCTAGGCTAACCAGAAAGCAAAAAAGGTATGTGTGAGTTGAATCAAACAAATGGTGTCTAGCCTAACCAGAAAGCAAAAAGATATGTGTGAATGGAATCACACAAATGGTGTCTAGGCTAACCAGAAAGCAAAAAGATATGTGTGAGTGGAATCACACAAATGGTGTCTAGGCTAACGAGAAAGCAAAAAAGGTATGTGTGAGTGGAATCACACAAATGTTGTCTAGCCTAACCAGAAAGCAAAAAGATATGTGCGAGTGGAATCACACAAATGGTGTCTAGCCTAACTAGAAAGCCAACAAAGAGACATCGCACAATTGCTAGTCTAAATCATAAAATGATTGTCATGATCAACGAAAAGTGTCAATTACACTAAGCTAGTAAATATAAAAGTTTAGCTTCATGTCCCATAACCATTTGTTTAACTTAAATATTTACGAACAAACTGTAAATCTTCACTAGAAAATTGTCACAAAAGATTCAATCGAACAAGTCCAAGAATTAACCAACGAAGTAAACGCAAGCGTTTCATACCACTCGTTTTACTAAGTCGTTTAATTAGATTTCTCATACGAGTGAGGTAAAGGTTTGTATATACTAATAGATTGGAAAACGATTTAGGAAAAGAGCTTTGTAGTAAAATAGTTTTGAAATCGTTTGGAGAAAAGGGTTTTGATATTTACTACTAGTATAGAAAACCTTTATATTTTTAAAGTGAAAAATCACAAAAATGATTGTAGGAACAATCAATCACAAGAATTCACATACAAAGATGTGAATAGAATCCAAAGAAATCGATACCGTATCCATCAAAAGGTATGTTCACGAAAATCTCGAAGAAAATGTTATCAAAGTTGCTAATAAATGATAGCAACAAATCGGGAAATTAACATGAATCGATTAAATTTGGAAACCAAATCAATTCACTAAAATTCACATTCGAAGACATGAATAAAATCCAAAGAATTCGATTCTAAATCCATCAAAGTAGAAATACCCAAAATTTCCAGAAATAGAAGTTATCAAAGTCAACAAAGGAGATAACAACTAATAGGAAAAGAAGAATCGATTAATAATTGGAAAAACAAAGCAGAACGAGCATAAACGTATAAATGACTTCAACAAGAATAAAAATCAAGTCAATGCCGAAGTCAACGATTATTGGCCACAGTCGAGTACAAAACGAATCAACATCCTCATCAAAGAATTCAACGGCAAACAAAGTCAGAGTCTTGGAAATCAAGAAATTAGCAATTTCACAAAAACAAAGTGACCGAAGTCGAATGGAAATCAAGCTGAGGAAAAAAGAAAATATCAAGTTCAAAATCGTTGAGATTCGAACAAAATCAACATCGGCTAAATCAATTCAAAGGCGAAAACACAAGAACAAAATCCTCATCATCAAAAACTCAACTTGAGTTCACAAAGCAAACGGAGACCGAAGCCAAAATACTTCCACGAAATCAAAATCAAATGCACATGAATAAGCATTAGGAATTCATACCTAACAATCAAAGATAATCATATCCAAAGATGAGAGATAAAATATCGACAAATAGTTGTAACACATGTTCCATCTAAGTTATGTTTTATATTTGTTCTAAACCCCAGGCTCTGATACCAAGCTGTGACGCCCCACCTCTATGCCCACGCTAGCCAAGAACACTACAGTGTAGAGCTGTCAACTGGCGCGGAGAATAAGGCTGTTGAGGAGCGGCCATCCGTAGTTAGGCCTTACACTAGTATTGGTTATCTCGATAGGAGTGGTACATATATTCTTTCATTTTTCATCTCTGGTTTATTTACTCCCATCGACATACCCCAATTCCAGTATAAAACGAACTATGATGGTTCATAATAGTTTAGGACAAAATATAAAATAATAACACAGATAATATAATGCGGAACACAAATGAAACAGAAAGTCTCATATATATATATATATATATATATATATATATAATAACTGATGTCAGTTACAATACATTTGACACAGTACATATGATACAACTACAACAGTCAACTCAAGAAGTTACATATACAAGTACATTAACGTATATAATATACATGAATACATATCTTCCTATACAATTATACTGACTACTATAAATGACGACGACTACTCCAAAAGATATGAAAGAACTTCATAGCTCTAGCAGCAACCCAAAGTAGAATATCTACAACCTGTAAATACTCGGTCTGACCCGAGTATTAGATTCAAAAGAAAATAATACTTGGGTCAGTCTAATTCAAACTCAGTTATTAGTGCACAGAAGCAATAATCATTAAGTAACAAATAGACGACAGTCACAATAAATCTCGTTTATCCGATCCTTAAATAAAGAAATCGGATAACGATAAACATAACACCGAGCAGTGTTAAACAACAAATCAGCAAATTAAACCAAATCAGAATGCAATTCAAAATACTGGATTGAATAAACAAAACAGTTCAAACCATTGAAATATCAATTAAAACATTAATTCAAGTAGGGCTGCAGTACACGCACGCATGTACTGCCTCGCCGCTACTGCATATGGAATATGATAAAGATCTATAAATCAAAAACAAAATAGAATATCATAAAAGCCATACCGCGTGGCTACAGTTCACACTTGCGTGCACTTTCTTGCCACAACAGTGATGATGTACCCAAAAGATCAACGAACCAAAATCAATGAAGGTTCAAATATCAATTCAAAATGTCGGTACTGTGTGGCTGCAGTGCATGCGTGCGTACACTGCCTCGCCACAACAGCATATACAGAAATAACCACAAGGCACAAAGCTCAATACACAAGAATTCACAGTGCAAACTAATACACTAAACAAGTGGCAGCAGTTTAAAACTTCCACCAAATATGAATGTAAAATATGTACACAAATGAATGTACATAACAAACTGCACATGGCAAAATGAATCAGAGGTGCATGAGAAGCAGTACAACTCAAATGAGCAGGTGCACCTGAGAAGGCTGCACAGATAGAAAGGCCAGGCAACACAATGCAAACGAATTCGACAAAATATTGCACATGCTCAAGACAACTGCATCACAAAAGCAATAGCAGGTATACAATTTCGAACACAGCAAGACAATGCCAAAATGGTCAAGAGAAGATGACAACAGTGGTATAATGGACCACATTGAAATCGAAAGTGTATAAGTCAATGCAATGCAAAGCACAACAGACTCAAAGAGGAAAGAAACTAGGTCAAGCAAGTGCAACCTCAAGTGACACAAATGTACATGACTTCACAGTACAACCACCACACAATGCAAGAAGGTCAAGTCAATGACTCAACACAGCTGCAGTTCAAATAAAATGCAATGCGTCATGTAGCAGTTCCAAATCGATAGTATACATCAAGCAGCACAATGACAACGACAGTGCCAACGCAATCCAGGCCAGATACAGAGGTGATGGAGATATGGTGATGGAAGTGCAGTGGTGGATCCAAGAATTCAAGTTTATATGCAATTAAACAGTGCAGTAAAAACATGCACACTTATATAAATGTATGCAAGAAACAATAAGACAACACATAACTCGAACAATGGTCAACCATACAGACATACACACATATGAATGTATGTATGCATATATATACAGATAAGTCAACCAAACAATTCGAACTCCATCAAGAGCCGAAGCCACAGTGAAACTCAAGCGTTTAATAATACAACTCGAAATCAATTTCACTTAAATAGAAAATGCACATGAACGTTGTGGCAACAGTTCAAGGCAACAGTAACAACTCGAATGCAAACTATGTCATATATGATACAATGGAAAATTGCACAAACAAGCACAAGTGTGCTACAGAGAATATGCAACATGATAGACATGAAGGTAGTAAATTGCTGACTGGAAGCAAACTACAAAGACATCAACGAGTATGACATAAGGCAATGCAACAAAGGCCACCCATGTTCAATGTAAATGCAAGCTAGTAGCTCACACTACATATCAGGTCAGAGACAAATGAGTGACCAGGTACAAAGTGCACCATAGGGAACACAATGCAAACTGAGTTGCACACAAGTGATACTAGACAAAGTGCAGAAAATCAATGCACTGCATGTACAACAGGTAGATGAAGATGCAATAAAGCCATAGCAAATCATAGTAGAGAACAAAACAACCGTGACCAAGTCAAACACTATCACAAACCCAGTCAAGTTCAAACATCAGGTTGTATGTGCAACAGGTAAGGGACGAAGCACTGTCAAACATTTTTAAAAGTCGTGGTTATCAAAAATTCAAATCAATGCTTCAGGAATGATTACAAAGATGGCAAGAGACGAAGCTCACAGGGGCCATAAAAATCAAAGCCCTAAGGATCGGTGATGCTGGAAATTCCCAAAATCAAAATATAGTTTAACCAAAGAAGTCAAAACTGTGAGCATCAATTAGTTAACCATAGAAAAGCACGAACTAGAACAAAACAGAAATCAAATGTCACAAAAATGCCAAGCCCGACATTAAACAAGTCAGTGCCCAAAATCGAACCAAATCAACTTCAATAAAAAATCAATTTGAAGCATAGTATGGTCCACCAGACAAAAGTCCCCAAAATCAAGTGACTAAAGTCACAAAAATCGAAGCCGTGGGTGAATTGAAACCATCAAAAATTATCGACATTCAAACAAAACTAAACCGTCGAAACACGAGTGGAATTAGATGTGAGTGAAGGGGTTCACTCACCTTGTCGACGAATTGAAGCATCACAGAGACGAGCAAAGCCAAGAACGAACGAGACCCTAATTTTGGAAGAAGGAGTAGTGGCGAACGAACGTGGCCGCCATTCTTTTTGTTTTATTTTTGGGCTTAGGGTTTCCAAAAAAATGAAGGAAATGGAGGGGGATCGGCATTGAATACTATCACGGCCTCAAACAATAAAAAATGAAAACGTGGGCCGCGATTAATATTAAAAATCCAAACAACACTTAACAAATTTCCAAAAGAATTTTAAACCGGATTCGAAACTCTCAATAGCAATTAACAACTAATTAAATCGTCATTTGACAAAAATTAATTGTTATAAAACTCCGGGTTGTTACATTCGATAATTGAATTTATTGCAAATAAATGAAATTCAACATTAATTTATCACGCTAATTGAAATGAAAATGAAATTTGAATATATTAGTGGAATGAAATGTGAGACAAGTGTTAACTATGGCATAGAGTAATAATAGACTCAATTAAAGGATTGGAATTGAATCTAATCAGTTTAATTGGAAGTTATTTAAAATTAATTTGGATTCAATTTATAATAAAGAGATTATTTGAGTAAACGAAATAAAAACTATAATTAAAGAGATTAACATTGAAATTGATAGAGTTATCAACTTTTAATTTACATCTAAACTTGTTTAATTTTTTTTTGTAAATGATTAAGAAATATAAAAGTGATAAAATTTTCAATTATAAGATTGAAATTTAAAGATTGGATTTAATTAATTGATTTACTTATTTATTTAATTAATGGAAAAATAGCCATTTTGGCAACTGACTCGGATTTCGACGAAACAAGTTTCATCGGATCTGTAACGATGAATTATTGTAGGGTTTCATGTTTCGTAACGATCGGACTTGTCGTTCGATCGTACGGACTCGAAATGCCTTGAAATTTATGCAATTAAAATCAATTTGGAAAATTTGAATTTAGCATAACTTCTTCATACGATGGAATTTGGATGTGAAACTTTTTCCATCGCATTTAAACTTCTATTTTGATATATGAGTTGACCCAATTTCGTTCCGGAGCCAGAACGGGCTTTTTGGGCCAATTATCGGTTAGCACGTTTATAATTCGGATCCATCTGTCTATTTCAACTTTATCTATAAATACCCTGCTAAACCCTAGCCTACGCCTATTCTAAATTGTCTACATGTAAAATTCCATGAGCTCCTCCTTTTCCAAGGGCTGCAAACTCTAGATCCAATTTCAAATTCAAAAATCAAATCCAAAGCCTAAAATTCATAGTCCTTAGAAAAATCTGAAAAAAATATATGTTGAATTTCTCGACTAGCGTAATTCACTGGTGGTGTTCGTTTTTCGTTTTGGTTCATCATCTGATTAGTAATAATCAAAGAAGTCTCGACCGTTCATCACGTCGAAATCAAAATTCGTCGGATCGAGAAACCCTTTCTGGGTTTTGAAGAGAGGACTGAGGGGAGTCGATCTATGCGGTTTGTTTCGAGAATCAACAGTTAGATGTGGCAGAAAATTTTGATTTGGAGCTGGAATTGTGGTGGCGGCTGTAGAGTTTTTGGGTCGTATCTGAGCTCGCGACTCAGTCGCGTGGGGCAAGGGCACGTTGGCCGACGTCGGCGTGAAAGGCGGGGGTGATGTCGCGTTTCAATTCGATGGCGTGCGAGAGGAGTGTCCAGGCTAGGGTTTTGAACGCGTCTGCTCACATGCGTGCGTGCGTTATTGATTTTTGCCTACACGTGAAATTGGGGGAGATTTGATGACGTGGCAAGTTGAAGGTGATGTTGTGTTCTTTTTTTTTTGTTTTATTTTTTTGAAATTTCAATCACAATTATCGCGATATCTTTCACATACGAACACCGATTTACGCGAGGTTTCTTTTCTAGGATCGTATTGAAATTTCGGACTTGATGACGCTGGTTTGGACGAATTTGAGACTGACGAATTTTTGGGTTTAAATTCAATTTAAGTTCAAAAGATGAGTGTTTTAACCCACTCACAACTTCTAAAATTTCTTATGTTTGTTAAATTTAATTTGGTTGTGATTATGCATTTATTTATGACTGTTTGTATATTTTTTAATCATCACCTCGGTTAATTGCATTTATTTGAATTAATGCGTTATTTAATTTATTATTGAATATAACTGCCAGTTAATTACCTGTTTATATTATCAGCTATATATATATATATATATATATATATATATATTGATATTGATTGTTTGGATGATGATTATGAGGGATGTATGATTTACGATGGATGAATGGATGTTTATTTATATCATCATAATCTGCAAGTTGTTATGCATTCATTTCATTCGGGATTGTGGTCTGAAATGATATACAACCGCATTTTTATTTTTAAATTGCGGATTGAAATGATAAATATTCGTATCACTTGACCATAGGGTAGAAAATTTTATATAGAGACCGTGGTCTATGTATAAAGTATTTTGAAATGATTTCTATGGTTTTGTAAAGAGAAATATACGGTTTGTATAAATATTGATTTTTGATATTATATAAACGTCAAATTTATTATTGATTTTAACTATATATAAATATGCTTTGAAATATAAAATAAGCCAAATAATTAAGTTTGAATATTTTATATAATATGGTTTAGTGAATATTGATTTGGATATTATATAAATATTAGTTTTAGTTAAATGCTTGAATTTAAGCTAGGTATAAATTTGGTTTAAAGAATAAAAGAAGTTTAAAAATAAAAGTTTAATTTTATTTAGATATAATACGAAAGTATTTTATTTAAATTTATTGATAGAGTTTATAATGTCTTAAAAAAGATGTGGGAAGATATATATACATTTGCTTTGAAGTAAAGTATTTAAGAATTATCGTCGAATAAAAATTTATTTGAAATTAAAATGAATTTGGGATTTTAATCGCTATGATCTTTATAACTTGATTTTGGTTTAGGGGACTTAAATGAATATCATGTCGATTTAAATGAATATTATCAAGTTAATTAAATTTAAAGAATATTCTGTTATTTGAAGTTTAAAGGTTTTACTTAAATGATATTTGATTTATTAAGTAAACATTTCAAATCTAAGAAATAGAAATTTAAATTGATATATATGAAATTATCGAAGATTTAGTTTGAAACGGGGGAATATTTAAGCTTTGAAATATATGGAAATTTATTGGTTTATTTGGGAATTTAAATCTATTTTGGAATTGATTTGTGTAAGTGAAGAAGCTATTTATTATATTATGTAATTTAATATTTGAACCATTTAAGTGGTGTAGTTATATTTCAAAGTTATATAAAATTCACAGGTTTATGTTTTGAAAGGCTATATTTCAAGAGTTGGTTTCGAAATATTATAACTTGAAATTGTTATGGTTTTAGAAAAGAATGTTTTTGAAAAAGATATCATTATCGATTTGGTTTTAAAAGGGATATGATATCGTAATTATATGGTTTTGAAATGGATATTTTATTCTGGTTTTAAAGTATAATTATTTTAAAATGACAGCGGTGTTATAATAACGTTTGGTTGTTGAAGAGACCGGGATCTGAAGTTGTCATACTCTCTGCCAACTCTGAAACCACTTTAACAACCGTGTACGCGGTGGAGATTCTAGAATGAAGTAGGATGTTGGTGGCGTTTCTTTGATGTAAATATGTGGACTCGACTCCCGTGAGTTGGCATAAGGTGGCTAAAATATGAGCGATTCTCGGGCCAATGAGGTCATTCCTCTGATCGGACACATCCCTTCGATATTATACTTTGACTTTTGGATTGATTCGGTGGCCACTTTTGATTTTTTTTATTTGGGGTGTGGCTCGAGGTGGTCGGTAGCTGCGGCTACGCGTTTCCACCAGCCCGGATGCGTAATTGGTATATCTACCCTGACATTGCCTAGTTGTGTTGTGCCACTACCATACCGAGCTTTGTACGAGTTTGTTTTTCTCCCGTAGCCCGTGGAGTATTTAAGGTAGTCTCCCGATCTGGAGATGCGTTGATACTGGATGGACTACTGGGACTATTACATGTTAAGGGATATATGAGTAACCGCTTAATGCTAAGAAAAAAGTAAGTTTATTTTATAAATAGACATTATTATAATAGCGAAATATTACTACCTAGTAAATAGTTTAACGGATCCTTAGGAGATGTGAATCCCGAACATCTCTTGAGTTACTGCCCTCATATTTATTCATGTTGATTTAACTCACATAAGATATTTTAGTTCCGACTCGAGTGTTTTGTCCTTTTAATTCGCTTGGGTTAGTCCGAGCGTTTCAGGATTTGAAGATTTTATTCTGGAGGACGAAGACGAAGATTTGTAATACTATTACCTACTATATTATTCCACCACACTATTTAATTCCGCTGCATTAATTATTATTATCCGGTATGTGTACTCTGATATTGTATTGATAAGTAAAGAAAATCGAATATTTTTGTAAAGCAATTTCATGAACTGTATATTTGATTATTATATTTTATCCTTCCGCTATCAGATTCTGTTTTCTTTTATTTCTTTCTTGTTTTTCTTATTTACCCTATGACAATCCGCCCTTCCGTACGGTTTGAATTGGCACGTGTGTCGATTTAAAGCGTGCGAAAAGGCGGGCCGTTACACCTTGCAAATTCGGGTATTTACTAATCACGTCCGGAATCCCATTACAAAGGGTGATAAAATCTCTATGCCGGAGCAACCCGGTGCAGAGACATTTGACAGGTAATCTTTTCGCTTTCGAAAATACCCGGTCTTCAACACCATCGTCAGAGCAATCTCATTCTGTCGTATCATTATTCGGAATGGGTTTTGTGACACAAAGTCCTCTCCCGGCTAATCCGAATAACGAGCGCTTATTTTAAAAATAAACGTTCATTCAGATTTCAAACAAATCACAACTAATTTCCATTTTGATCTTTTAAACTAAAGATTCATCATAATCACATGTGGTTTTCGAATATTCATTTGGAATCCGACCCCCGGTCGCATCGAAATTCAAATGCCATTTAAAGGCTATATTGATAGTCAGTTATTTAACTATCAATCAACATTCACAACAATCGCTAGGATTTAAATAACTTTTCCCTCAATTGTTATTATTTTCAATATATCTTCGCAAGATATAATTTAACGCTCGAACCATTTGAAAACAAATTTCAAATCAATTTTCACCCATTCAATCCTTTAAAAACAAATTTCAAATCACTTTTCAACATTTCAATACCTTAAAAACAAGTTTCAAATCATTTTTCCTTACGTGGAAAACATTTTCAAATATTTATTCGTTTGCACTGAAAATCTGCCGAGTTCAAATATTTTAAAATAATTTAAAATACTTATCCAAAATATACTTGGAAATATTTAAAATAAAACTATTTTAAAATACTTACTTAAATATTAGTTATGAAAATATTATACTAATATCTCATATAAAAATTCAAATCCAAAACTAATTTTAAAATAAAATTAGCAGATAGAGTATAAATATTTAAATAACTATTTTCTAAATCAAATATCAATTTAGTCTTTAAATAATCACTTCTATAATAATTTAAAATATATCTTTACTTTAAAGATTCTCAAAATAACCTAAGTAAATAATTTTTCCAAAACATTCTTTCCCTTAAACCATCTTTACAACTTCAATTTATATTTATAAACTATATTGAAAACATTCTTGGCTTTCAGAGAAAATACACATTCCATTCTAAAATGATTCATTCGAATCAACTTATAAATCTTTCTGGATTTATTTTAAATTTACGCCCCAAATCCATAAATTCCTTTCCACACTTTTAAAAATAAAACAATATTTATTTTTAAAACAAATTCCCCTTTCTTTTATAAAATTCCCATTGTGGATTTCATTTTTTTAAATATCCACTAATTTACGATTTTCAAATCGATTTCCAAGTATTTACTTTCAATACCAAATCAATTTTTAAAATTTATTTCCAAATTTATTTCAATTACCAAATCCAATTCCAAATTGGTTTCTAAATTTATTTCAATCGACAAATCAATTTTCGTATCAATTTCCCAAAGGTTTATTTTTAAACACCAAATTAATTTTCAAATTGATTTCACAAATCTTTTCAAACACTAAATTAAATTCCAAAATTAAATAATTTCTAAAGTTTATCCCCTTTATCTCTACCAAACTATTTAAAATCCATATTTTAAATAGCTTCTTCAACTTTTGAATAATATTACCCGAAATCCATTGATTAAGCCTTTTTCTCATATTTGGAATTTATGCAATAGGATTCAGAAAAAAATAAAACTTTATTCTTTTTAAAAGTCCTTCTTTTAAATTTATCCAATTTTCAAAAATAATTTTTTTTACTATAACTTTTCGACTTGAATTTCCAAAATCCAATTTTTATTTATTTTCGGTATCCGACGGTACCAAAAATAAGTTCGGCTAAACTATAGCCTTCAACAATTTCAATCGCAATATATTCACACATAGATAATAAACAAATCAACACACAAATTATTGAAACAAATTCAATCATTTGAGGAATCCCGTTGGATCCCTCCAACCTGTTTCCCTGCATCCACAGACGTTAGCACAACAATTAAATACCCATTCCACTTCGAGGTGGAATATCGCTTTATATGGGATTTATAAAATAGCATCCGCAATTATGCGGCGCATAGGGTCTCATCCGCTATATAATGCGGGAAATCAATCGCTCCAAATACATATATAATACCAATTCCACTTCGAGGTGGAAAATCGCGGTATATGGGTTTAATATAATATCATCCGCTATTGTACGGCGCATAGGGTCTAAACTAATATAACTAATAATAAATTAATCATCCAAGCACACAGTCAATCAATTTTAAATTTAACTATTTAAAATTAAGTCGGAAGAACTTGAGTGAGTGAGAAGATCTCACATTTGCAATCCAATCCAATTCCGACTTGTTTTCTTCATTGTATTAGAACTTGTATAGACAATTTTATACAATTGATTAATATTCGAAATAAATCGAATAATTTGCCATTTTACAAATAAATTTAATTTTAAACTAATTTCTTTTAATTAAAAAAAAATATTTTTAGCAACTAAAACCATTAAATAAGTTTTATTAAACAAATTTATCTCTACATATATTATTTAAAAATAAACAATATAGGTTTCATTTTAAATTTCTATATTCTCCAAACCTTGTATATTATAAAATTGACTAGTAAATAAACTAGGTATATATTTTTTCAAAACATAAATTTTATAACTGCGTATATATACCATAACCATAATTTAGCAACTTTCAGAATTAGCAGTAAACTAAATATTTGTGTGTATATATATCTATATATTTTTATAAACATTCATACTTCACTGTAAATATTAACAAATTGTAAATTTCAAATTTATATGTGTAATTATTAAATTGAAAATAAATTTGAAAAACAAAAATCGAATATCTCACCACCTGCTGTTGCCGAACGACCGTCTCCTTATCCACTCGCCTCTGGCCGCGACTACAGCCTCATCAGAAATCACCGCATCACATCGAGACCACCCCAGCTTTGCTCGCGCACCTCGTCCCCACTTTCAACTACTCGCAGCAACACAGCAGCGAAGCCACCTACAATTGCGTTGCCGCCCCAATTCATACCCACGATTGAAAATCTTCCCCGAAGCCCTAAGCTCGAGTTCAAGCTCGCAACAGCAAGGGTCGAATCACGGAATCACTGACGATTCAATTTCGTTCAAGTACAACTCGAGTCGCTACCCCCCTAGACGTCTTCGCCGCCGTGGCATCGCGAACCTCTCCTTCTCTACCCAATATCGACGTGTACGGCTTGCGATACATCCTTTCATCATTTTTTTAAAGAGGAAGAACGAAATCGATTGAAACTGAAAGGAAGGTCGATCGAACGATTCGATTTAGGTTTCTTTTTGAATTCGAACAAGAGAGGGATCGATTTGCCTGGAGAAGATCGGCCATTTATATTTTGAATGAAAGAAAAGTTTTTTTTTTTTTTGATTTTGATACGCACGGTTTTGATTTTTTTCTTCTTTTTTTGTTATTGAAGACGAACGCATGTAAAAACAAATCAGAGAAAGCGGGACACGTACTCGAAGGGATAAAACGTGTAACTTATGTATTTGTGACATATTATTAATTTTAAATTTAAATTTGAATTCAAATCGCTTCGATAAACGCAATTCAAAATTTTGATCTCCAATCGAGGTGTGCCGACAGGTGTATATAATGTTTAACCCCTATTCTGAGCTCAGTGGAAAAGGTTTCGAGTCCAAATTTGATCGTATGGAGAAGATAGATTTTTGAACCAGATACTATTTTAATTTTCGATATAAATTTTCAGCGCGTTTGCTTATCGTACGATCACACGACAACAACCAATGCTACGAAAATTGAAATCCGATAATAATACAATATTACGGATCCAATGGAACTGGTTTCGTCGAATTCCGAGACCGTGTCTCGGAAGGCTATTTTTAAATATTGATTTAAACGATATAATTTCAAAACTGCTCAAAGCATTACCAAATTCAATTCTGAAGCTTCCATTTTCTTTAGTATTATCAATATAAATTCTCTAAGCCTTGAAAATATTTTAAATCGGCTTATAACCGAAGATTCAAATTTTTATCCATCCTCACTAAATTAAATTCAAAAATTTAATTGCCAAATTCATTCTAATACTTGAAATTCAAGTTAAAATAACTTTCAAACATTTAAAATCAATTAAATATTTCGATTCCTAATGTTCAAAATTCTGGGTCGTCACAAGAGCCATTTTCAAAACACTTTATATTATGCACATATAGTATCTTCCAAATCATACACCAAGTATGAATCTCAAATAAATTTCTTTTCTCAAAATCAATTATCCCAAAATCGATAATTCCCAAACTAGGCTTTCCAAATTTCTAAAATTGATTTTTCCCAAAAATCAAAAGCCTTTCCAAAATCCATAGGTTTCAAAAGCCTTTCCTCAAAATCATTCTCATAAAACCATATATATATATATATATATATATAAATTTGAAAAATCCCTGGAGTACTCTATACTTGTATAAATTTCCTTTTTATACTTCAAATACTTTAAAAAACCCTTTTGTTCTGGCAATAGATTCAACAAGGGGAGTATAAATATATATAACTTGTTTATGCCAAAACAATATTCATGTTTGATTGCTCGTATAAAGTTGTTTCCAACTTACTTATCATCATAGAAATATGTAACTTTCACTTTTATTCATTTTATATTTCACAAAACATACTTTTCATTTCAAAAATCATTTCACATTTCTTATCCATAATTCCCCAATATCAATTTCATTCAAACCCGTACGATGTACACATATCTTCTGTATGCTATATCAATCTGATCGCTCACTTGATCACACAATTTCACTTCTGAACTAGTATCGCCCACCCGACTTCCTAGTGCGGACTCAAATCTGGTTTCTTGATCAGAAACGTCATTCTCCTTACATAGTCATAACTATGATAGAGAATTTCCAGAACCAATCAAAACTCCATATCCAGGTTCGCCGTCGAAAATCGAGTGAAAAATACCAACTCGAATCAATATATTATCTCGAAATTTTGTGTTCGAATCTGGATCAAATTACTATGCGAATAGAATAATATACGTACATCCTACATATTTATTTGTTATTAGCCAAATCAATTCTCTTTCTATTCACCTTCACTTTGATTTTCATTCACTTACTCACAATTTGCTTAAATCCTCATTTGGATTATCACCTCAATTCTTATCTCAAATGGATATTTAATCATAAACAGTTTGGACTCTGACCGGCTTAAATTTAGAAAATAGCTTGAAAGGTTAAAAATAGATAAGTAGTTGAAAAATAATTATTAGTTTGTAAAATAGCTGTAGAATAGTCAAGTAATTATAAAATAGTTGGAAAATAGTTAAATAGTTATATAAATTTTAAATAATTGCAAAATAGTTGTAAAATAGAAATTAGTTATAAAGTAGTTGAAAAATAGTAATTAGTTTATAAAACAGTTGTAAAATAGTTAAATGTTTCCAAAAGTAGTTATCAAATAAGTATAAGATAGTTTGATTTTGAAAAGAAAGGTTGTATAGTAATAGCTTGGAAAAATAGGTTTATATTAAAACAATTTATTTTTAAAATAGTCCAGAGCCAAACTGTTTAACTTCCACATCTTCATTCCCATTAATTCCATCTGAATTTCCACTTTCTCTTGAATTGACTCAATTTCAGTTCAATTTAAATAACTTCAATTCCCATTCCAAATTCAAATTGTATTCAACTTCGCTTTCAATCACAATTAATTCAAATAAATTTCAAATTGGGCCAATTTTCAATTTCAATTCATTTCAATCCCAGTTTTGAATTAATCCCAATTCCAATCTCCATTTCCAATCACTTTCCATCCCATTAAATTTATTCGATCCCAATTCAAGTTGAATTAACCTCGATTCTTTCCAAATTCAAATCAAATTCCATTTGAATTTAAAACTATTCAACTTTAATCACAAATCCAAATTATTTAAATCAAATTCAATTTGAATTAATTCAATTCAAATCCCAACTTCATATCATCTCGAATTATACAAATTCAAGTTTAAATTTTTAAATGTTGATTTAATCCTTTAAATCAAATTAACATTTACTTTTAAGTCAATAACTTAAATCTTTAAACCATTTAATTCTAAGTCCAAACTTCAAAATTCCATTTTAAATTATTTTTACTTAACTTATTTCAAAGTTCAAATAAGAGTTTCAAAAACTCTTAAATCTTCAAAATCCAATTTATTACCCAATTTTATCTTCAAAACTCATTCTTAACAACCTTTAGTTTGCAAATTCATTATTTTAACCTTTGAATCTTAAGTCCAAAGTGATTTCCTTTTTCATAAGTTCAAATCTTAATTCTATTTTATTTCAATAATGGATGTATATTATCTCAATCCATTTCCAATTCCAGATCTCAAACCCATTTTGAGATCACACATACTCCCAATTCAAATCAACCATTTAACTTCCCAAATTAAATTTCAATTTCACCTTGAAATTTCCAATTCAATTTGTTTGTTCAAAACTTATTTAATTTCCCTTCAATTTATTCCAAACAACTTTACCCAATTTGAATTCCCATTTCAAATTTTAAAATTCATATTATTAATCTTCCACTTATAAGTTCGAAAACTTATCACTTTGGGTTTCCACATCACATTCCAAGTAAAAATTTAAAACTCAACAGTTAGAGTTTATTTCAAATCATCTTTGATATTATGTATATCCCTCATATATACATATTTATTTCCTTTCACATCAAGTTACACTTAAATTTAAAACCGCCTTGTTTTTAATTCAAAACAAATTCCTTTAAATTTTCAAACAACTCTTGTTTGAAATAGGACCCTTTCATTCAAATACATTAAATAATATTATTTATTATTTCTTTATCATTTTGAAACAATTTTTCAAATTTCTGGATTTAGATTTAAAACTTTACAATTTAAATCACCTTCAGTTCCAATTTATAAGTCATACTTACCTAAATGTTTTACTTCCTTAAAACATTTCATTTTACTTACTCATTAACACACATATCATTATTAAATCAATCATTTATGATAGTAACCAAGATTATCATATCTGGATACCCATTTCACTGTTATCTTATTCTGAAATTATTTCTACCAATTCAGGATTTTAATTTCAGTTTGGATCCATTTCAAACTTATCTTTATTCAATTTAAATTTGGTTATATTACAATTACCACTTAATTCTCATTATTTAATTCCAATAATCAACAACCTATTTCTTTATATTTTGGAGAAACTATTGCTTTATATATATTCAAAATATAAACTTATTTAAAAATCATTTTTATACGAAAATAACAAGTACGCTCTCTCATATATACTACACTCAACTCATTCTAGGTACCATTGACCCTATCCTTAATGAGTATACACACCAGAGCCAAGGTTCTCACTAAACCTGGCTCTGATACCAAATGTAACGACTCGAAAATTTCGATCCCGAAAATTCCAGATAGTTAGAAAAAGAAGAAAAGAGATAGAAGAAGAAACAGAAAACAAGTCATAGAATCTCACATTCGTAGCGGATCAAAATATAATATCATATAATAACATTTATACAAATGAAAACTGTATCTGTCAAATTTACATTTATATACACCAGAGTTACAACATTTCACAATCACTGGACGGTTAAAATCAACATAACCCAGATAACAACAATATATTACAGCGGAATATACTCCATACGTTCCTGCCATCCATCTCAACTCCTGAGCTCTAGAACGACTTTACCTGAAAATCTGTAATACTCGGTCTGACCTAAGCATTACATCAAAGTAACACCCGGGTCAGGCTGGAAACCAACGTGAGTAAACCCATATAACTTGAAACACTAAGTTATAACATACTTAAATTTTTAGGGTAACTCGTACTTCACTACGACTTAACTTGTTATTAGCAAGTCTTATTTCACAAATCAATCTCTAAGTACCCTTACTTAGTTTCAATGGTCCAGTACATTTAGACTATTTCATTCAAGCCTACAAATCAAGTCTATAAAGAATTATGGTAGATTATAAATCAAAGTTGGTTTGGGTATTTACTAATACCCGACCTCGGTCTCTTTGAATTCCATACCATCTTATCCCAAGTTATTCAAGTGAAACACAATTCAAACTTCAAATACAAGGTGCCATCTATGCATAGTAATTCTTTTAAACCCAACATCTCATATCATACAGCATCAAAAATCACATATCCAAGATATCAATCAATCTAAGGCATATAATATTATTCAATCATTCATAATCAAGATAAATTAGTCACACCATTTCTAATTAATTTAGACAAATTAAAGTAATTACTTCAATCACCCTTAATCCTGCTTACTTAACATTAATTAATTATAAACAAATTAAATAATAATCCTTTAATTTTAAATTAATCATCCTTGATTAATTAAGTAATTAGCCCTTAATTAATTCCACCAATTAATAAAGCTCAAACCAATCACTAAAATTAACCTTTAAATACCATCTTAATTAATTATTTAAAGTTAATTTCTTTAACCCTCAATAAATTACATTAATTATTCTATAATCACTTTCTTTCATTAATTAACCTTTAATTAATTTCATTCCTTGATTAACTAACCTTTTAGTTAATTATATTAATTAATTAATCCTTTAATTAATTATACTAAGTAATTAATCCTTAATTACTTCTATTAAATACTTTCCCTCTAATTAATTACTTTCATCCAGTGATTATCCCATAATTAATAAAGTTCAATTAATTAACCATTAATCAGTTTTATTAGTTAATTATCATTAACTAATTACATTCATTTATTAATCTTTAATTAATCACATTAAGTAATCAATTACCCTCTAATTAATTACATTTAGTTATTTCTTTAATCACTTATACTAAGTAATTAACTATCCATTATCCACATTTCTAAAGTATATTCAAACTTGATTAACTCCAATCCTTTAAATATATTTCTAAACTTGGCCCAACATTCCCTTTTAAAAACTAATAATAACTTTTTAAAAGAAACATTGTTAAACATTTTACTTTTGAAAAACTTAGCAAACACTTTAACTTTGAAACTTATTTTATTTTGCCTTTATATTTTGTACATTCCTTTACTTGAAAACTTGAATTTGCTTTACTTTTATTAAACTATCCATTTTATTTTAGTTCAAAAATCTGGTTACCGGAAAAATTTAAAACTAGACTTGCTTTCCTACAGACTCGAGGTAAAACCAAATGAACCCGAGACAACACATGAGTTCATCCCTTCCTTAACCCCTTTGAGTCGCACATGAGAGAAACACGAAGAAACCCCAGGCCAACTCTCTTCTTCCACAAACCCAAAATCCACCAGAATTTTAGGAGCGGAGAACAGCTCTGCTGTATTTTGTTTCCAGAAACTTTGAATTTGAACAGGCATTGTTTTGTTGATTTGAATGTTGTTGTTTGAGTTGAATTTGCTTGTTGAATTTGAAACCTTGTTTGTTGAATTTTGAAACTCTTGGTTAGTTGAATCCTTGGAACTGCTGTTGATCTAGAGAAGTTTGCAGTTGCTTATACAGGTTGAGTTAAATCTTTAGAATTTTGAAAACTTGATGTTATTTGTTTTGAATTTTCTTTTGGTTTCCTGTTTTATTTTTTAAGAAGAAGGAACTGAAGAAGATTTGATCTGAAGAAGATTTGATCTGAAGAAAATAAACAGGCTTTCCCTTTAGAAAATTAGTTTATGTAATTAAATTTTGAAAAGAACCTAAGTTGCCACTTGTTATCTTAAATTGTAAAATTCTTACAAGTGTGTTTTAATTAATCTTAGGTTAATTACTAAATTGACAAGTGTTTAGTTTATCATTTTAAATTAATTTCTTATTTTTACAAATGATTTAAATCTTTATTAAATGTTTTCCTAAATACTTATGTTTTATGCAAATTATGAAATGTATTTATCTTTATGTTTTATTTATATATTTTTAAAATACATTTTCCAAATCTAAGTTTAAAAGAAAGAAAAATTAAAAATAAATGGATATTAATTTAAATCTTATTTTTAAATTTCAAACTTAAGTTATTATACCTAATATTGATATTATATATAAACTAAATTTATTTTCAAGAACCAATGTTCAAAAGAAAACAAATTAAACTTTCATCATAATATAATATTTTAAGCTATTCTATTTTTAAACAAAATAAATATTTCTCTAAGTGTTTTGAAAATATAAGATAAATTATTAAATAGATTTTAAAAAGTTTTTATATTAAATTAAATCAAAATCTTTCAAATCACAATATATTCATATATATATAAATTTGAAAATATTCTTATTAAATTTAAATTGAAACCAAACTTTCTTTTCACAATGTGTATATATTTACATTATAAATAGAATACTTTTTATTAGCTTAGAAAGATTAATTTTTACCAATTAAAAATTATTAACTTTGAAAAGAATAAAATTCGCCAAATTAAATTACTATTAAGTTTCGAAAAGATAAATTCAGTTAAATTAGGTTATTAAATCAATATTGCACATTTTAAAATAATTATTAATGGAAATTATCAAATAAGTATTACCCTATAATTTCTTGACATCACAGTTTTTCTACTTTCATTTTTATAGTTGCGCAGGGAACGTAGGTACTATCATCAACAATATGTGACGATCGCGATTTTTTCGTTGACGAAAACCGACATCAATACGTCCACTGTATCAACTGCCGAGAAATCGAAAGCCGAAAAAACCGTACCGTTAGGATTTTAGAAAAAGAAAAAGTAGAAGAAGATAGAAAAAGATAGAACAGAAGAAATAACAGAACAACATCAGAATCTCAGAATTCACAGCAGAACAACATATAGTAGATAAATGAATAATCTTTAAACAAAGAACTATATCAGTTATTACATTACATTTCATTTCATTACATCATGAGAGTGTACAACAACAAACAACATCAACAGCGGAAAAGAAATACTATATACTAGTAATACGCCATGCCATCCAGCTTGCCTCCAGCAACTCCTGAATTCCAGAATACCCTGATAAACCTTACTCTTGACTGCCCGTGTGGAAATTGGTGGGCACCCAGAGTTTAGGAAGGAAAACAATAAACTCCGAGTCAGTCATGTGACTGGTGTGAGAACTCAAAATAGTTTATTTATCTTTAAAATCAAAATAGAAGAATATTTTTAAAGTCAATTCGCAATGCTTTTAAAAATGAGACTACCATAAGGCCTCCGGCACACACACACAATGTAAACGCAGAATCGGAGGAGATTTCCCCTTATGATAGTCAAAGATGCTTGATACGCATTAAAAAGAAGCATTTGATATTATTATTAGTGCATAGTGTAGAAAACAATTTCGAAAGTAGAATATAAATCATAGCCAGCATAGGCATTCCGCACTTATGCCTACTATAGCTACTATGTTCAATAGCAGGTTACCGCCACATTCCATAGCAGGTTATACAACTAAATCCGTACAAGATCGTATTGTTTCTTTGGATTTCCAACAAATGGTCAGGCCAAGGAACTTCCCATTGCCACATGAGAACGCCTCTGGAAGGACGTTCCCGAGAACCAAACCGGATCTCTGCCAACACAAGGTCGGGTTACCCCTAACTGGGTAACTACTGACACGAATATGTCATCCCCCGATCGTAACCGATCTATCCGAGGATCCTCGATTTCCAACAACCACAAAAATATGCAGAACAACATAGGTTAAATATCTAGGCTCCATACCATGATACCACCTCTATCCAGAAGGAATGACTTACACTAAAGGGCGCTACCCCTAATAACCTTGCTGCATCCTTCATGTTTTGACCATTTCCGGGGTGTGAGGTCCGACGAAGTCTCGTCCACAAAGCCACACTTTATACAAAAGCCGTGCTTTGGGTCAACAAATGATCATAGAAATGATCACAAAGATAAACGATCAAACTAATGATCCTATCACAAATGATCAACACAATGATCATTACACAGCAACACTCAGCATGCCACACTACCAAATTGGGAGTATATCACTAATAACCTTCAACTATATAACCTCTGAGCTCGTACGTCTCAGAGAAGGGTGATAAGATAAGAGAATAAATTCTCCGCCACCAACAGAAATATATTTGAAAGAAATCAGCTTTATATCTCAATTTGTAATGTCAGACATACAATCTATACAAGTCTGTTCCGGGATCGAACAGAACCGAAGACACTTACAAAGAAGTCCTTGCAATCCGGATATTCACTAATCACGACCGGACTTCCCGTCACTAAGGTGATAAAACCTCTATATCGGAGATCAGCCGATGAAGAGTAACTCGACGGTAATCCTTCCGTTTTCACAAACATCCGGTCTTCAACACCGGTCATCAAATGCAATCCATTTCGACGTATCACATACTCGGAATGGGTTATACGACCCCAAGGTCCTTTCCCGGCTAACCCAAATAGTGAGCGCTTATTCAAAAATAAGTGTGGCATTCAAATTCAAACAAATCACAACAAATACCTATTTAAAGGTAAATATTGATAGTCGGATTATTTAACTATCAATAGGCATGCTCAACATCACCAAATTCCAAATAATTTACCAAATTATTTACTTTCCAAAATATCTTTACTAGATATATATTTTCCACACTTCAACCATTTGGAAACAAATTTTCAAATCACTTTTCCTTACACGGAATTTCTTTCATTTCAACATGGTTCATTTAAACCAATTAAATAAATCCTTACCGATTTATTTTATATATTTACGTTCCAAATTCGTAAATTAATTCCCACACTTCAAAAATAAATCAACGTTTATTTTTAAACAAATTCCCCTTTTTATTTATAAATTCCATAGTGAATTTATAATCACAAAATATTTATGATATACGATTTTCAATCGATTTCAAGTATTCACTTTCAATTTATCTTTACAAGGATAAATTCTAAAACGTTCATTTCACATTGGAAAAATATTTTCATACTTATTTAATAATAAGTACATCACAAATCCATTTATTTTCAATACTTAGAAAATATTCAATATACTTAAATCGAAAATTAAGTATATATTTCATTCTTTAAGAAATCATTCTCTTAAACACATTTGTTTGGGCCAAAACGAATGTTACGTAAAACATCGTTACGACGACCCAAAATCACTAGTATAGGGATTCAAAGTTTAAATAGATATCTAAATTCCAATACTATACAAAACATTTCCTTTCGGAAACCATTTACTATAATAATAGTGTTATAGTCCACCATTTCCTTCTTTCTCGAAAACGTCTATTTCAACAATAAATGTTGAAATCTATGTATTCGATACTTAATGCATTTTAAACGTCTTTAAAATCATTAACTTCATTTCATAATGTTCCTTCCCCAAAACATATCCATTTCATTTAATAATATATTCACTGTCCAAAATCGTGAATATAATTCCTTTCATATATTCCTATATCCAACTTATCAAATTCAATTGATTTCGGATTTATAAACAACGTTTATAAACTCCATTTATATTTTTATAAACATCTATTTATAAAAATCCTTTTTATATCTCATTTTAAATGCCAAAATCCGATTTATAAGTTGATTACTTATAAATCTTATATTTTACAAAATCTATCCATATTATAACTTCATAATTTATAAATCTATAAATTGCGTTCACTTATGAAATCCATTTTTATTTCATTTTTAATACCTATAAAACTTGTTTTAATATTCCAAGATTTTTAATTTATAAAATATCAATTTTATAAGTCTTTTATACACATCGTTTTTAATACTTCAAAAATCCCAATTTAAACCAATTTATTCTTTTAATAACTTAAAAATCGTTATTTAAAGCTTATATACTTCAAAATCATACTTAAGCTTATTTTTCAAAAATCATAACTTTTATGAAAATAAAATTTTAACGTTTATTTATTTTAACAATTCAAATTTAATAAAACGTATACTTTTGAAAATCACTTTAAAATTCCTTTTAAAACCAAAAATCATTATTTTAAAACTTCAGAATTGGATCTGATGATGCAGCAGCACCAAATAGTCAATCACGACATCTAAATATCATATATCGATATGATAATCAACAAATATCAAAATATCTGTAAATTAATCAATATAGTTGAGGAATCCAGTTGGATCCCTCCAACCTGCTTCCCTGCATCCAAAAATGTTAGCACAATACCAATTCCGCTCCAGTACGGAATTATCGCGGTATATGAGATTTATAAAATATTATCCGCTTAATAGACGGCGCAATAGGGTCTCATCTGCTATACAATGTGGGAAATCAACAACTGCAATATATACATATGCCAATATATATATATATATATATATATATATATATATATATATATATTGCTATTATATATAATACCAATTTCACTGTTTATGAAATATTCGCGGTATATGTTCTTAATAAATAACATCCGCTTACTAACGGCGCATAATGTCTATTTTAACAATCAATAGATATCAATCATCATTCAAACATGCATTCAAATATTTTAAATATAACTATTTAAAATAAAATCGAAACCGATTCGATTGAGTGAGAAGTTCTCACCTTGATTTCAATTTCGTTTTAGCGATTTATTTCGAATAAAATTAAACGGACGCTTAATTTTACCCGAAATTCTCACTAACTCCAAACGACTCCAATCCAATTCCATAGCGTAGTGCTCGTCCATACGATTCTAACGCTTCCTGTTTCGCGCGTTTTCGACCTCGTATGAAAAAGATATCAATATTTGAAGTTACACGAATTTATTTAAACTAAATTTACAACTTTATTTTTAAATTTTAACCTACACTAAATCACAGCTCTCCATCCCACTGCCTGCAGATCTTGGCCGCCCATCATTTTCTTCCTTCCCCCTCACGTAAATACCCAGTAATTTGCACGCACCATAGAACCAATCTTCATGAAACTAGGGTTAGTTTATACTCCATCATCACCAACATATATCTCGATCAGAGAGTTCCATTTGAATGCCTTCGACGAGAGCTACCCACGGCCACCACCTTGCCAAGCTCGGCCACCATATGAGCCTTGAAACGCATGCGCAAGTGGCAGGCGTTGGCCCCCTGTACCTCCCCCTATGATCTCCAAACACGATCAACTCCGTATAGATTCGAAGCTCTCTTCATGCTCTTCGACTTTCGTGTTGAACACTTCGCGTAATTCCCTGTGGATTGAGAGTGATTGAGAGGAGAAGATTGATAATTTCTGGCCATTGATAATAAGGGGGGTGGCGGCTGCAGTTTTTGACCTTGGGTTTCTAATTTTTGCAAATTATGAATAGGGGAGGGGCTTTTATAGAAAATTCGCGCGACACTATTCATCCCGGATTTTCCAAACTCCAAACGAAGCGTGCCGGTTGGCGTTTCTAAGGTTTACCCCGCGTTTCGAACGCAATAGAACATGTTTCGAGAGCTAATTCGGTCATCTGTGCGAGTTATGGCAATAAACGTTCAATTTAAATTAAACCGATTTAAACGATTTTTTAGGCGTTTTAGCTTGCACCGGACAAACGGTAAATCCGATTGACACGAAATTTGAAACCATACAATAATATCACATTACGGATCTGATGAAACTAGTTTCGTCGAAATCCGAGACTTTTTGAAAAATGGCTATTTTAACTCGCCAAATTAATATTAAAACAATTTCGATGCGTTTCGAGCTGCTACGATCAAACGATAACTCCAATTGACACGAAAATTGAAATCCAAGAATAACGAACTATTACGGATCCAATGGAACTAGTTTCGTCCAATTCTGAGACTGTTCGAAAATTGGCTATTTTCACTAGTCGATTTAATATTAAAATATTCAATTTTCACAAATAAACTTTTAATTCGATTTTAAAAGTTCTAAAATATCATTCTAACTCAAATATGATAAAATAAAATTTTACAAATCATTTTCAATCATATTTAACCCAATTTGCAATTTTTTCCATAATTTGACATATTAAATTATCGATTTAATTATCCAATTAAATCCAATTATTCGAAATAAAATTTATTCGACTTATAAATTTCACTTCTTAATATTTAAAGTTAATTAAATATACAAATTTTAATAAATTAAAATTCTGGATCGTTACATACTTCCCCCCTTAAAAGAATTTCGTCCTCGAAATTACCAAGTAAGAAAAGTTACAGAATCTATCAATTTTCCCAAAATCCATAGTTAAACTTATTACAATAACTTTACTAAGTTTTCGAATCATACTTAGTTATCTTTTCAAAAACAACTACTGTTGTTTAACTTTCAATTCCAAATCAAGGTTAAAGTTTTCAAAATTTTCCAATTTTTCTCAAATTTTTTCTAACGCCTTAAATTTTTGGAAAAATTCGCCATAGTCTCCTTTGCGCGGCTCGATCCGAAAAAAATGACAGTATATATATCACAAATATACATCTCATCAAGTAATGAGGCATCCCGCAGGGAAAAAAGTGTAAAAGTACGATATGTAATCCGAGATATGTACCTTATTATATTATTAGCGAGCATATACGGCTAATATAGCGCGAAAGCGAGCTCCAAATGCAAAGCAACGCAATCCGCACCTACTAAACACTCAATAACAACATGAGAATCATGCATATATGTAAATGGTATCAATATACAACATATAGCAACATAACAACTACATCATATAGCAAATGCATCAAAACAACAAATGCAAACATCAACCAACTATCATCCATAACCAAACCAATATTCATTCATATTCTCATTAATATTCAATGAATTGGTTTTCAATTTAAATCACATTTGATTCATTAACGTTGGATTTACTAACATTCATTCATATTCAATTTTAATTAGTTTGCATTCACTAATTAAATCCAATTCACATTCAATTCTATTCAAATTTATTTACTTCCAATTTGAATTCAATTTCATAGCTTTCAATTTCACTAACACTTAATGAATTTATATATAATCAATCAACTATCAACTAACAACCAATGTTTAATCAATATAACCAAATTTATCCACTTTACATTCAATTTGGTTCAACACGTTTAATTCCAATTGGATCATATTAAATTGACTTCCATTCAATTTATTCAACTTCCAATAACATTAGCTTTTAATGAATTAAGACTTTCATATTCATTATTTCATATCAATTGTTTACATTTAATTGATTAACATTCAATCCATTTATCAATTCAATTGCTAATTCCTTTAACAATATAATGTTGAATTTCATTTATATAACTCAAGTTCAAATTCTTAATGACTTCACTTCATTAATTCACTTATTAATTTACTTCGACACCAAAAATGAACTTTATTCAACATTATTTAACTCATGTTCCATTTCAAACATCTTATCAAATCCAAATCAAATCCAAATTTTCCAAACAACTTTCTTTTAAACAATTTGGCAGCAATCCCTCTTTTGGAAACCCGAAAATGAACACCGATGATGACATGATCATCATCGGAATTATTTTCCAGCGACCGAAAAGAATTTAGAGCTTTCATCTCTCCAAAACAATTTTTCAAAATATCAAATCCTTTCAAAAAAATTCTCTAGAATTTTATTTTAGATTATAAATCACATTTACAAATCTTTTACTTATATAATTCCATTTCTTATATATAAGACCATTTTACAATTGTATATCATTTTAATTATAACTTCACACTTATAATTCATTTTTTTTACAATTTACTCTTTTTACTTGGATTATTCAAACAACTTTGATTCTCTTATATATATTTATATTTTCAAACAATCAAACAATTCAATTCATATACACTTTAATAATTCTGAAAAATTATTTCCTTTATATATAAAATATAATTAAGGTAAAATTATTTCATTTACCCAATTTAAAACAATATTATGTCGAATTGTTCTATTCAAGTGTTTATAAACCCCTTCGGCATAGTTGTACAGACCATGCTGACGAAGGTTCATATGCCACTCAACAAACCAATCATCACAATATAAAACAATTTTATATTCACTAATAAATACGCACTCGTATCTCTTATTACACTCAAACTCATTCTAGAGTACTACTGACCCTATCTCTAATGAGTAATACCCAACAGAACCATGGTTGTCGCTTAACCATAAGCTCCGATACCAAATGTGACGATCGCGATTTTTTCGTTGACGAAAACCGACATCAATACGTCCACTGTATCAACTGCCGAGAAATCGAAAGCCGAAAAACCGTACCGTTAGGATTTTAGAAAAAGAAAAAGTAGAAGAAGATAGAAAAAGATAGAACAGAACAGAAGAAATAACAGAACAACATCAGAATCTCACAATTCACAGCGGAACAACATATAATAGATAAATGAATAATCTTTAAACAAAGAACTATATCAGTTATTACATTACATTACATTTCATTACATCATCAGAGTGTACAACAACAAACAACATCAACAGCGGAAAAGAAATACTATATACTAGTAATACGCCATGCCATCCAGCTTGCCTCCAGCAACTCCTGAATTCCAAAATACCCTGATAAACCTTACTCTTGACTGCCCGTGTGGAAATTGGTGGGCACCCAGAGTTTAGGAAGGAAAACAATAAACTCCGAGTCAGTCATGTGACTGGTGTGAGAACTCAAAACAGTTTATTTATCTTTAAAATCAAAATAGAAGAATATTTTTAAAGTCAATTCGCAATGCTTTTAAAAATGAGACTACCATAAGGCCTCCGGCACACACACACAATGCAAACGCAGAATCGGAGGAGATTTCCCCTTATGATAGTCAAAGATGCTTGATACGCATTAAAAAGAAGCATTTGATATTATTATTAGTGCATAGTGTAGAAAACAATTTCAAAAGTAGAATATAAATCATAGCCAGCATAGGCATTCCGCACTTATGCCTACTATAGCTACTATGTTCAATAGCAGGTTACCGCCACATTCCATAGCAGGTTATACAACTAAATCCGTACAAGATCGTATTGTTTCTTTGGATTTCCAACAAATGGTCAGGCCAAGGAACTTTCCATTGCCACATGAGAACGCCTCTGGAAGGACGTTCTCGAGAACCAAACCGGATCTCTGCCAACACAAGGCCGGGTTACCCCTAACTGGGTAACTACTGACACGAATATGTCATCACCCGATTATAACCGATCTATCCGAGGATCCTCGATTTCCAACAACCACAAAAATATGCAGCAACAACATAGGTTAAATATCTAGGCTCCATACCATGATACCACCTCTATCTAGAAGGAATGACATACACTAAAGGGCGCTACCCCTAATAACCTTGCTGCATCCTTCCTGTTTTGACCATTTCCGGGGTGTGAGGTCCGACGAAGTCTCGTCCACAAAGCCACACTTTATACAAAAGCCGTGCGTTGGGTCAACAAATGATCATAGAAATGATCACAAAGATAAACGATCAAACTAATGATCCTATCACAAATGATCAACACAATGATCATTACACAGCAACACTCAGCATGCCACACTACCAAATTGGCAGTATATCACTAATAACCTTCAGCTATATAACCTCTGAGCTCGTACATCTCAGAGAAGGGTGTTAAGCTAAGAGAATAAATTCTCTGCCACCAACAGAAATATATTTGAAAGAAATCAGCTTTATATCTCAATTTGTAATGTCAGACATACAATCTATACAAGTCTGTTCCGAGATCTAACAGAACCGAAGGCACTTACAAAGAAGTCCTTGCAATCCGGATATTCACTAATCACGACCGGACTTCCCATCACTAAGGGTGATAAAACCTCTATATCGAAGATCAGCCGATGTAGAGTAACTCGACGGTAATCCTTCCATTTTCACAAACATCCGGTCTTCAACACCGGTCATCAAATGCAATCCATTTCGGCGTATCACATACTCGGAATGGGTTATACGACCCCAAGGTCCTTTCCCGGCTAACCCAAATAGTGAGCGCTCATTCAAAAATAAGCGTGGCATTCAAATTCAAACAAATCACAACAAATACCTATTTAAAGGTAAATATTGATAGTTGGATTATTTAACTATCAATAGGCATTCTCAACATCACCAAATTCCAAATAAATTACCAAATTATTTACTTTCCAAAATATCTTTACTAGATATATATTTTTCACACTTCAACCATTTGAAAACAAATTTTCAAATCACTTTTCCTTACGCGGAATTTCTTTCATTTCAACATGGTTCATTTAAACCAATTAAATAAATCCTTACCGATTTATTTTATATATTTACGTTCCAAATTCGTAAATTAATTCCCACACTTCAAAAATAAATCAACGTTTATTTTTAAACAAATTCCCCTTTTTATTTATAAATTCCATAGTGAATTTATAATCCCAAAATATTTATGATATACGATTTTCAATCGATTTCAAGTATTCACTTTCAATTTATCTTTACAAGGATAAATTCTAAAACGTTCATTTCACATTGAAAAAATATTTCCATACTTATTTAATAATAAGTACATCACAAATCCATTTATTTTCAATACTTAGAAAATATTCAATATACTTAAATCAAAAATTAAGTATATATTTCATTCTTTAAGAAATCATTCTCTTAAACACATTTGTTTGGGCCAAAACGAATGTTACGTAAAACATCGTTACGACGACCCAAAATCACTAGTATAGGGATTCAAAGTTTAAATAGATATCTAAATTCCAATACTATACAAAACATTTCCTTTCGGAAACCATTTACTATAACAACAGTGTTATAGTCCACCATTTCCTTCTTTCTCGAAAACGTCTATGTCAACAATAAATGTTGAAATCTATGTATTCGATACTTAATGCATTTAAAACGTCTTTAAAATCATTAACTTCATTTTATAATGTTTCTTCCCCAAAACATATCCATTTCATTTAATAATATATTCACTGTCCAAAATCGTGAATATAATTCCTTTCATATATTCCTATATCCAACTTATCAAATTCAATTGATTTTGGATTTATAAACAACGTTTATAAACTCCATTTATATTTTTATAAACTTCTATTTATAAAAATCCTTTTTATATCTCATTTTAAATGCCAAAATTCGATTTATAAGTTGATTACTTATAAATCTTATATTTTACAAAATCTATCCATATTATAACTTCATAATTTATAAATCTATAAATTGCGTTCACTTATGAAATCCATTTTTATTTCATTTTTAATACCTATAAAACTTGTTTTAATATTCCAAGATTTTTAATTTATAAAATATCAATTTTATAAGTCTTTTATACACATCGTTTTTAATACTTCAAAAATCCCAATTTAAACCAATTTATTCTTTTAATAACTTAAAAATCGTTATTTAAAGCTTATATACTTCAAAATCATACTTAAGCATTATTTTCCAAAAATCATAACTTTTATGAAAATAAAATTATAACGTTTATTTATTTTAACAATTCAAATTTAATAAAACGTATACTTTTGAAAATCACTTTAAAATTCCTTTTAAAACCAAAAATCATTATTTTAAAACTTCAGAATTGGATCTGATGATGCAGCAGCACTAAATAGTCAATCACGACATCTAAATATCATATATCGATATGATAATCAACAAATATCAAAATATCTGTAAATAAATCAATACAGTTGAGGAATCCAGTTGGATCCCTCCAACCTGCTTCCCTGCATCCAAAAATGTTAGCACAATACCAATTCCGCTCCAGTACGGAATTATCGCGGTATATGGGATTTATAAAATATTATCCGCTTAATAGACGGCGCAATAGGGTCTCATCCGCTATACAATGCGGGAAATCAACAACTGCAATATATACATATGCCAATATATATATATATATTGCTATTATATATAATACCAATTTCACTGTTTATGAAATATTCGCGGTATATGTCCTTAATAAATAACATCCGCTTACTAACGGCGCATAATGTCTATTTTAACAATCAATAGATATCAATCATCATTCAAACATGCATTCAAATATTTTAAATATAACTATTTAAAATAAAATCAAAACCGATTCGATTGAGTGAGAAGTTCTCACCTTGATTTCAATTTCGTTTTAGCGATTTATTTCGAATAAAATTAAACGGACGTTTAATTTTACACGAAATTCTCACTAACTCCAAACGCCTCCAATCCATTTCCATAGCGTAGTACTCGTCCATACGATTCCAACGCTTCCTGTTTCGCGCGTTTTCGACCTCGTATGAAAAAGATATCAATATTTGAAGTTACACGAATTTATTTAAACTAAATTTACAACTTTATTTTTAAATTTTAACCTACACTAAATCACAGCTCTCCATCCCACTGCCTGCAGATCTTGGCCGCCCATAATTTTCTTCCTTCCCCCTCACGTAAATACCCAGTAATTTGCACGCACCATAGAACCCATCTTCATGAAACTATGGTTAGTTTATACTCCATCATCACCAACATATATCTCGATCAGAGAGTTCCATTTGAATGCCTTCGACGAGAGCTACCCACGGCCACCACCTTGCCAAGCTCGGCCACCATATGAGCCTTGAAACGCGTGCGCAAGTGGCAGGCGTCGGCCCCCTGTACCTCCCCCTATGTGCTCCAAACACGATCAACTCCGTATAGATTCGAAGCTCTCTTCATGCTCTTCGACTTTCGTGTTGAACACTTCGCGTAATTCCTTGTAGATTGAGAGTGATTGAGAGGAGAAGATTGATAATTTCTGGCCATTGATAATAAGGGGGTGGCGGCTGCAGTTTTTGACCTAGGGTTTCTAATTTTTGCAAATTATGAAGAGGGGAGGGGCTTTTATAGAAAATTCGCGCGACACTATTCATCCCGGATTTTCCGAACTCCAAACGAAGCGTGCCGGTTGGCGTTTCTAAGGTTTACCCCACGTTCCGAACGCAATGGAACATGTTTCGGGAGCTAATTCGGTCATCTGTGCGAGTTATGGTAATAAACGTTCAATTTAAATTAAACCGATTTAAACGATTTTCTAGGCGTTTTAGCTTGCACCGGACAAACGGTAAATCCGATTGACACGAAATTTGAAACCATACAATAATATCACATTACGGATCCGATGAAACTAGTTTCGTCGAAATCCGAGACTTTTTGAAAAATGGCTATTTTAACTCGCCAAATTAATATTAAAACAATTTCGATGCGTTTCGAGCTGCCACGATCAAACGATAACTCCGATTGACACGAAAATTGAAATCCAATAATAACAAACTATTTCGGATCTAATGAAACTAGTTTCGTCCAATTCTGAAACTGTTCGAAAATTGGCTATTTTCACTAGTCGATTTAATATTAAAATATTCAATTTTCACAAATAAACTTTTAATTCGATTTTAAAAGTTCTAAAATATCATTCTAACTCCAATATGATAAAATAAAATTTTACAAATCATTTTCAATCATATTTAACCCAATTTGCAATTTTTTCCATAATTTAACATATTAAATTATCGATTTAATTATCCAATTAAATCCAATTATTCGAAATAAAATTTATTCGACTTATAAATTTCACTTCTTAATATTTAAAATTAATTAAATATACAAATTTTAATAAATTAAAATTCTGGGTCGTTACACAATATTAACAAGCGCAATGGATTATGTGAATAGTTTTCTTTATTATTAATGGTTAATAATTTCATAACTTTCATTTGCTAATGTACATCTAAATGTGTTTATATAAATAGTGCCATGTTTTATATTTTTGTTCATAGTGTACGTGCAACTTCTGGCTGTTTATTACTCTATTTTCATCGAACTAAAGTTGAATACATTTTGCCGAGACAAATTAATTTCAAGCATCAGTTTCTTTGATACATAATTTACACAGGTATGTAAGATACTACTTACAAAAACAGATATAATATTGGAATAGGCAGTGGAAAACATGTTCATATTTTGATGTGTAAACTATTACAAAAAAAAGTAAAAATCAACTCACATACTACATGAACATTATGTTGTCTTATTTTGTGACATAAAATATTAGAGTTACCCATATTTACAATAAGAGGAGATTATTTCATTTATATTGGTGCACTTCCATAGTTCACAACATTAACATGAGATTATTTTTCTTATAATAGTTGAAGTTTTATCCCAGGTGTCTGCATTCTTTGTTCTATGAAGATTTTTGAAATCGGTATACTCTTAGGACAATCTATGATCGGGCATGACAATGGAAATTGACTTTTAAATAGAGCATTGTGTAATATAAATAAAAGTGTTAAGTTTTGAATATTCTTTTCTCAGTACTTGGATTGTTTTTCTGGCTTCACATGCAACTGTGAAAATTGTCCAAGTTATCTTAAAATAAACAAATGTGATTATGTCATAGAAATAATACAATTTGAATTGTTAACGGTTTGAAGTTTTCTATTTTGCTATGTGACTCGCATTTCCACTTTTAATACTCACATGAAGGATTTTGTTCATTATAAAATTTTGAATTCCAAGATATATAATAGGTCATTAGTTTGCCCATGGAAAATCTTCTATGGTTTGGGTAACTTACAATGCATGAGTCCTTTGAACAGGTATAGGAGTTGGAGGCGGGCAATAGAAGAGATTTAAGTTTAAACATCTTAAGACAACTTAAATTGTCCACTAAGAAATAAACTTAACGATTACATACACTAATGATGGTAAAAAAAATATAACAACAACCCGTATGCGAAGCATAGGTTCACACTAGTTTAGATGATTTCAATGTGGAATTTGTGTCAATTTGAAATGTTAAACAATTCTTCTTTTTTACTCAATCAAAATGAACTCTGGTATGGTTTCCGTGATATTATTTATTTTTCATTTAGTCTCTTCTCAATTAAATCAAAATGGATTATGTATCTAAATCATCTAGCTTCATGTTTAATAAAATCTGAAGTATATTAGTTACTCCAACAAGCGGAATCAAAATCACATTATCGGTTTATTTGATAAATTTCTAGATTTAAGATTTGGATAATATATAAAATAAGGTTTCTAAATATTAAAAATAACTATGAAAAAAGCATTATAGAGTACGTATTTTAGAGAATGCGTTGAACTTGTCCTGATATTAATCGTGATACTAATCAGATGATTGTATTGCCAATATAACGTATTGTTGATCAAATACATAACATGTACTTTGTTATGCATATTTTTATATGTGAGATTTAAATTCTAATAGCTTGCATCAAAAGTACATTCCTTTGAATCATCACATATGTCCAATATGCCTAACAAGTGATGGATTGTATGATTTGGTAATAGACATTTATTGAACTTTGGCAGATATTTTGGAAATGGATTACCAATTTGTATCATTAAACATATTTCACATTTATATATATTCAAAATGCTTTTATGATGGAATAAATTTATCCATGTGAATAATTTCTGTCAACTCGTTTACATATTTGGATTGGCAATGAATAATGATTGATATAAAGAAATGTTATGATGAAAATAAACAATGTATTGATATTGTGAGTGCATAGAATTGTTAATTAATGTTGATGTAGATGTACATATTTGGTTGATTTCAGGGATAGTTCATCATTTTTTTATTCTGTTTAAAGATGCGTTCATTAATATAAGCTATTATAAGCTGGCAGAATTCATTGTCAATCCATTTGAAAATGTCATAATGTAAATATTCCTCTAGATTGACGAGCATAAGTTTTCAAATTTTGAAGGACGTGTATTATAATTAGTTTTGTTGATAAATATTATAAAGTAGCTATATGCCAAAATCAAGTGGATCCAACTATTAAATTTTGATGTTAGTTTAAAATGATTTTAGAAGTATGCAAGCATTTATGGCATTGACTAACTATAGCCATAAGGTTAAACTTAGTGGATTTAGTTATTTTATGTTTTATTAGCTATAATCGTTTAATCTTTGATGCATATAAACCTTACTTTGGTATGCAATTCGCATTATTGACATATATGGATCGCTTTTAGCATTATGTATAAAACTTATGTCATTTAAGGGAAGGTGCTTTTATTGTAGATACTATAGCGTGCTCATGTGAGTAAATGGTTTTTTTTCATCATTTTTGTGCATTAAGGTTATTATATGCTAAATAAATTAAGATTATATATATATATATATATATATATATATATTAATTCACATATGTTGATGACTCTTCTAATATATAAATTAATTATAACAATCTACCTTCCAAATGAATTAATTTAAGCAACATATCACCAAAACGACATCATTCGCATAGATTATTTATAAGGGTACTTGATATTTGTATGTATGTACCCATACAGATATTAACTGGCTCCAAAAGAGACAAATATCTAGCTGACATGTGTGAAAACAAACATGTGATTATTATTAAGTTTTACATGTGAAAAATAAATTGATACAAAGATAGATTCATTATGCGATACAAATTATTATTAATGTTTGATCATTACAACAAGAGTGCCACTTATAATTAATACAATGATCCAAGACTTGGTATTCATATTGTGTTGGGTATCTCAACAAGAGAATTACTAATTATTTGAATTTACTATGGCTGACTATTGATATGAGCATATATAGTGAAATTTTTTGTGTTGTTTTGGGCTAATTTTACTAAAGTAATTGTCAATCCCAACAATATTCTCATTTTTTTAATAGGACTAACTTTAAGGATTTACAACATAATGTATTGTTTGTTCTTCTATAAAACCTACTTTTGTAAGAAGGTTCGTCCCCGCTCCATCCTTTTTAATTCAAACCATCAAAGATGCATTTTTCGATCTCGAGATTTAACTCATTTGAGGGACTTAACTCAGGCCCCCACCCCTTTTGTTCTTCTATATTATTTGTTCTCGATTGCATATATTTAGACCTTTCACTTACGATAGAGGCCACCACCACCCTTACAGTTGGAAGTTCTTCCAACATTATGAAGAACTATAAAATGTTGGATCGTTTAAATAACAAGAGTATATGATCATAGAACGTGGTATACAAAGGCATTTATGTGTGCAGTGTTCGAAAGAATAGCCAATACCAAAGATTCCTTGTTGAGATTGAAAAGCGTTTTTCAAACAATAAGGCAAGAATATATATAATTTTACAATATTAAGTATGTATCCAAAGGGAACACAAGGGAGTACATATGAAAATTTCTAATGACGTTTCAAAAAATTAAGTCACTCAAGCTCGAGAATTTGGTATTGATCTCTCATTCTGCCCAAAATAGTCAGTTTAAGATGAATTATAATTGTCATAAATAGAAATGTACTCTTATTAAGTTATTTCATATCATGTGCAAAGGAAGGGATAATGAAGCATGAAAGGGTAAAAAGTGATTTTTTGCATATACCAAAAAGAAGAGGAAAAAAGATCGTCCGAGTTACCAAAACCAAACCGATGTTGATACATCTATATGAATGATGGAAAGTTGGTAAAAAAAAATAAAGTTTGTTGAGCATTTTAAGTTATTGTTTGAAAACTCTTTTTTTTTTGGGTTTGTTAGAACTTATATCGCATTGTCATATAGACAGAATATGGTTTCTATTTTCAAATTAGCCAATCAGTTTATTGTTGTTCATTTGGAAATAATTAGTTTACTACATCAGTAAACTCAAACAATGTTGAACTTGGTTCCCTTAAAGTATTTATAGGTTATATTTGTTTTATGTTATCTATCCTATTAAATTATTAGTAAGTTTGATTTGAGGGCGCAAAACACCTTTAGTATTTTGAGAAATGAGCTTTTCATTTGTTCTTCCTCCCTCAGCACTTTTGACTTTAATCCTCTCCCTTTGCTCTCATATATATTTCCTCCCAAATTACCCTAATTTTTTCCGATCTGCTGACATCCGACTCCAATTCACAAAACCCTAACCCTAATTCGTCATCTCACCCTCAAGATCTCACCGTCAGCTACATGCGCGAATACCTCAAACTGCTTTTCCAAGGCAAAGGCAAGGAAGTGGCCATGTCGTCGTCTTTGGTGCCACCTCCAATTGAGCGTGACTTTTTATAGCTGAAACGTGGGAGTATGCATAAATTCGAACGGGGAGTGTTGAATTTAAGTTGCATTTTCCAGCATAATAATCATGTGCCTTTGTTGACATCCAATTGAGGTAAGGCATTGTTTTTTTTTCTCTGTTGATTTTGATTTAAACCACCAAGTGGTCATAGATATGTCTTAGAGCTCCCTTTATTGTCTAATTTTTTAAATCTTGAAATGTACTGATATAGGTTTATGAATGATCTATAATAGATTAGGTTGCTATTTTTTCAAACGAATCTATATAGATTGTCAGTTAGAAACAAATATTAAATTTTTCCTCATAAATTTCCATATTATGTATTTCACCATTGTACACGTTAATGACAACTTGAATTAGGGTATAGCCTAGAAATCCAATGCAGATGTTGAGAAATTGAGTTTATAGTTCTATAAAATGCAATCAATGAATTGATTGCAGTGCAGACCATAACTTTTGAATTACAGTATAATAATTATTTAACATTGAAAGAAATTAAAGTCTATATTCATTGATGATAGTTTCTTTTGGAAATTCATCCAAAGATTCATAAAATTGCATAGTGGTCATAACTTCAAACCTTGACTACTTTTTCATTTCTAAATTGAGCTCATCGACAAAATAAAGTCCCATGGACCTTTTGTTCTTTTACCTATTAGCTTGCTTTGTTTCCTACATCTAAGGTTAAACTCCACAATTCAATGAACAACGCTACTTTTTCAATTTTAAAATTCCCGTCAACTGAAAATTGGAATGAAATAATTATTTTTTATTTCCTTGCCTTGTAGGGTAATCAATTTGTATATATTGTTTATTTAGAAAAAATTCGATTTTATAAAGCTGCTATGGTTGTAATTGACTTTGAGTTCTTGAAGAATTGACATTTTTTTACTGGAGAGTGTTTACGTTTTTGTGCGAGTAGAAGAAGTCAAGTGATTCTTCTTGCTCATATAAGAATAAATTCTGATTATTACTCAATCCCACATCAAATAATGTATGGACATATAGGTTAAGATGCGATCTCGAAGCCCCATAATTGTTGATCTGTGTTTAAAAGTCGAGATTATTAGACATCAATGAAAGATCATTGCTTTTGGTAATGTTTATTAATATGCAATTCTATTCTCTAACTCTTTGTGCCCCAAACAAGAGTTATATTCCTATTTACAAAAGTGGATGATTATTAAAAATAGCATTGAAAGTTGTGTTTTTTTACTAAGATTATTTTTATTCCATATGATACATTCTTGAAATGACACATATACTAAATATGAAATAATGAAACTATCATATTGTTATATGATATTTTGGTATAACATGAATTCTGAATGACATATATTTTTCCTTTAGTTTTCACTTAAATATGTCACAAAATCGGAAGATTATATATTTGATCGAATTGTAATTTTTCAACAGAGACAACACTTGTTTTGATAAGGAAATGCTTAAAATGATAGCCAACATTTATTTGTTCATCATACACTTTCTTTACCTACTTTATTTATTTCATTGTATCTATTTAAGTAGTTATAATCTCATTGTTATTCTGCAAAAAAAAAGTGCATTTGAATTTTTCATATTATTTATTACCATGAAATTATGTGTAACCTTATTTTGATATACATTTTACTACTTCTATTAATGTTGCCTCTTTAATCTAACCATGAAATTACAATAAATAAACTTCTACGTTAACCCAATTCTTCAAAAATGAGCATTTGTATAGTTGGTTATAATACTGAGTTTCTGCTATAGTCTGACAAATAATATGAGATCAGGTACAATTATTCATTTTTTGGCTACAAAACAACATCAATATTTTTGATACCAAAATCCCCAAAGTATGGAAGAAAAAAACTAGCCACTTGGACCTAATTTGTAATGTTATTGTTATTGTCATTTCTTATATATTTAAGCAAACCATCATCCATCCAAAATTTGAGGTATATCATTAGTGCCTATCAAACTCCCAAATATTTGACTGCGTTTCACAATATTTTCAAGCATTTTACTACTAACAAACGTTGATGCATGATAGTGTGTCTATATGGTATATAATTTAATAATATACTGCTCCTTAGATTATCAGGGTTTGTTGAATGTTATTAATAAATCTTTGCCATGTATAGCCTAGCAACAATTAAACACATACCCATGGATGATTACAAAACTTACTCAGAGGTATATCCCACTAAGTACATCTTTGTTAGGAGCCATCTAATAAAATGAGTAAATCAAATTCAAATAAGTACAATTACGCACCTATGACCTATGGCAGTTCTCATATTAAAACTCAATAAAATAAACACTTTATTATAATTCTTATTATGCAACAAGACCATTATTAATTTCTCAAATCATGCAAAAAAATCTAGAAATTTTGTGTTCATAAGCGAGAGATGAAGAGTAACTAATTTTTTATTTAAAGTCTGACGTCAGATACAAGTGTAAGTAGTATGTCATTTCGGTGAGAAATCACTCTTATTTTAGTTTCTTTCTACGCCGAGTATGCTGAAGCAAATGCAGAATGTTTTCATTGCAAAGAAGTTGGAGCAGAAACTGCATATTCACATATTTTCAATTTATTTCTTGAACTGTCTCTACACCAAGCAGGTATATCCTGATTTCTTTTGATAATTATAATTGGTGAATCCTTATATACATTTCTTTTTCTCATGATCAATGTTATCATTATGGTGTTCTTCATTAAGTTTTAATATACGATGAAACATCCTATATATATATATATATATATATTAATGTTATCAGATATAGATAAACCGTTTACAGCAATTTTGCATTTTTTTGATTTACTACTTAATTTGCATTTTATGGTATACTATCACTGTAGGAATCAATTGTTTGTTTTTATACTCAGTTTCTCCTTATAGTTTGTTTATTAGTTACTTTTGCAGTGAACAATTAATCATGCTATCAACAAAGATTTCCTTTGAATACCTCAAGCTCATCAACATTCAATACTGATAATAATATATCATAAGAATTGGATGAAAAAAGAATTATATTGATATTATGTGTATATATGCTAGAACATTATATGTTATACTAACTTTGTCCTTTAAATTTCTTAAGTTACTTTAAAGCTGTGATTGAACCAATGCGGGTGAACCTTCAATGATAAAACTGCTGATCCTTACAAAAATCTTCCAACTATGTAACACTTACCAGGAATTGTAAGTTTATATTGGTTTTTTGCTATTTCTGATGGTAAGGATTGTTTATTGCATGAATGTTTCATTCTCCCATCCTTAATAATAAAAACCTAGGTTAGATTAGTTGGTACTTTTATTTATTTTTGGTTTATTTACACGTAAGGTGTTAAATTTTGGTGATACAAAATCACAAATAGAGGGAAAGAAATATGCAAAAGAAATAAAGAGAAGATTTTGTTTTCCCTAATTAATAGGCATATTGAGTATGTTTATTTCTTTCTCTAATTGGCTAATCAAATTATTTTTTGCCATCTAATGTTAACTTGGGCATTAAGTAATTGATTATATAAATAGAGACTAGAAGAGAGGGTAAATGTATGGTGGAAAATCTATTTGCTAATTCTCTGTTCTCCATCTTTGTTCTTCTTCTTCAACAATTTTAGCCATATAGATATTTGCACCCTTTCTCAATTTGGTTATTGATTCAATTGTATTTTGTTTATTTTAGCTTTGTTCTATTAATTGTAAACAAAAATTTGGTGAATCAATAAAGTGGGTGGTTGGGAGGAATATTTTGTCTTATTGCTTTTAATTTCAATTCCATCTTATTTTTAATACAAGTTATCTCTTTGTGATTTGGATGACAAAGATCCGTTGATATAAGCTTGCGCAAAGCGCTGCCATTTTTTCACAACAGATTGACAGATCATCGCAAAGCTTAGAGTAATTTTGGATTGAAAAATTATTGATGTCAGATATGATTTCATTTTTGAAGATGGCTATTTTGGATGGGAAGAATCGGGGTATTTGGAAGCCTAAGATGGAGGATGTAATGTACCTCAATGATCTTCATGATCCGATTGATGGAGATGGAAAGAAGCCCTCCAATATAGATGAGGGAAAATGGAAGAAGATGGATAAGAAGGCGATTGCTTTGATTCACCAATATCTTGATGATTCAGTTTTCCATCATGTGGCTAGTTGTGAATCCGCAAAGGCTTTGTGGGATAAGTTGGTATCTTTATATGAGTCAAAGAGTGCTACTAGTAAGGCTTTTCTGGTTCGAAAGTTAGTACAACTGAGATTAGATGAAGAGAAGTCTGTTGCAGAGCATTTGAATGAATTTCAGGATGTAATAAATTAATTGGCAAATATGAAGGTCAATTTTGATGATGAGTTACAGGCTCTTTTATTGATGAGTTCGCTTTTAGAAAGTTGGGAAACCTTGGTTGTTTCGTTGAGTAATTCCAATGCTAATGGAACTATCTCTTTGGAAACTGTTCGAAGCAGTCTTTTGAATGAGGAGCTTAGAAGAAAAGGGTCGGGTATGAAATCAATTCAAAGTGAGGCTATGGTGGCAAGGGACTCGAAGAAAGATACAATTTGGAAGAAGAAGGATGCTAATGGTAAAGGTGTTATCACTTGTCATTATTGTAATAAGAAAGGTCACATACGCAGCAAGTGTTATGCTTATAAAAGAGATCAGAAAAAGGCTATGCATGGTGATACTAGTAGTGATGCACATGCTGGTTTTGCTGAAGGTACCGATAGTGATGCTTCTTATGATGTCCTTTTTAGTGAAAATAAGCCTTGGAAGATGGATTTGGGAGCCAGTTTTCACATTTGTAGAGATGTGAATTGTTTTTCCTCTTATGAGAAGAGTGTCGACGTGATTAGGACAACCAATGGAGAAGAGCTACCAATTTGTGGTATTGGATCTATCCGGTTTCGTATGCATGATGGTGTGGTTAGAGAAGTCTCTGGAGTGAGACATGTACCCACTTGTTCGCATAATCTTATTTCTCTTGGTCAGTTGGATCGCCGTGGTTGCACTTATGAGACTCAAGGTGGAGTTTTGAGAGTGAAGAAAGGTGGTCGTGTAAGGATGAGAGGAGTATTGGAAGAAGGAAACCTTTATAGCTTGGTTGGTTCTGTAGTCGACTATGGAAAGCGAGTGACGGTTGAAGAACCTAGTCTACAGCAAGGTGGAGAGGTTAATGTGGTCACTGCTTATGATTCTAGCATTGAGGATCATATTTTAGACAGGGGTCTTCATGTTGATGATGCTCGGGGGATCGATAGTGATCAGGTAATGAGATCAGATCGAGTGATAGACGGGTGTCGAGTTGCAAAATCCACAAAGACAAGACGAAGATCTTTGTGGTATTACAAACGTTTTTGAGACTGGATTTGTATGGTGCACCTCATGTGGGAGATGCATCATTTGCAGTCGGTGGTAGAGGTTTGTAATTTGGTATGATTGAGATATATGGAGTTGTGATAGATCTAGATATGGCATGTTTGATATGTTGGAGATATGTGATTTTGCATCAAGGTGGAGTGTTAAATTTTGGTGATACAAAATCACAAATAGAGGGAAAGAAATATGCAAAAGAAAGAAAGAGAAGATTTTGTTTCACATAATTAATAGGCATATTGAGTATGTTTATTTATTTCTCTAATTGGCTAATCAAATTATTTTTTGCCATCTAATGTTAACTTGGGCATTAAGTAATTGATTATATAAATAGAGACTAGAAGAGAGGGTAAATGTATGGTGGAAAATCTATTTGCTAATTCTCTGTTCTCCATCTTTGTTCTTCTTCTTCAACAATTTTAGCCATATAGATATTTGCTCCCTTTCTCAATTTGGTTATTGATTCAATGGTATTTTGTTTATTTTAGCTTTGTTCTATTAATTGTAAACAAAAAATTTGGTGAATCAATAAATTGGGTGGTTGGGTGGAATATCTTGTCTTATTATTTTTAATTTCAATTCCGTCTTATTTTTAATCCAAGTTATCTCTTTGTGATTTGGGTGACAAGATCCGTTGATATAAGCTTCCGCAAAGCGCTTCCATTTTTTCACAACATAAGGAAGATAAATTATCATGAAGTTTCTTCTTTTATGAACCTTGATTAAGTCCATATTTTACAAGGTTCACTCTTTATGAACTTCGGTTACATCAATAATTTTTGTTCCTTTATTTTTGAGTTCCATGATTGCATAAGAGTGCACGTCTTAATCCAGATAATTTATGAAATTTTCGTTCCTGCATTGTCAATCTTTCATGAACTTAAATGAAATTGAAATTTTAAATGGTTTTTATTACACTTTTAATATATTATTTACTATTGGTACATAATATATAACGTTTTTGCACATTTTTTTTAAAACGTGGACATTTCAACCCTAAATCTTTGCCTCCCCTCTACAGGCTTATATAATCACCTTATGATTATAACTTTATGCAACATACATACGCAAATGCAAAATTCTAAAAGTAGCTGAGAATCATGCTTTGGTTATTAATGGTGAGCCTTAGGTTACCATTGAGTTTTATATTGTGAGATAAGTATAAGTCCATTCCATATAGGTCACGATAACATAAATGTAGATTTACATTTATCTCTTATAACCTTAATGTTCCAAAGGAGAAAATAACATTTTCTGACTAGCCACCATGGTAACAAAATCATTAATAAGTCATATTTTTTTTTCTTCTATGCATATATATATATGCCACTCTTCCTTAACTTAATTATATATTACTTCGCAGATGTATAATGTAATCGATCTTATACGTCAAGTTGAGTGGCTGATTGAAAGGCGAGCACTGCAATAGTCAACAAGATAGGCAATAAATTTTATTCGGCTAATCTTATAATGCAGCAGTGAAGAACAATGCAAACTAGAGGGTCCCATATTATAAACTTTACCAGATTAGTAAAAAAAATTCTTACGTGTCCAATTATTATAATCGAAATTAACACTTTTACATGGTATGTTAAAAAATCTTTTATTAAGTTCGTAAAGGTATAAATTGTAATAATGCAATAAATCTTTGCATACGAGTCTACTCTATCTTCTACCAATGTGATTTCAGTAATCCTCTTTCAAATATATGTCAGGTTATTACTCTATATATATTGGAATATATTTGATTCCAATTATTGTAATGTTTAAAATGTCAATTTTTTGAACCTGCATATTTTTGAATCTAGCTTTGCATTGTGCATTAATGATTTAGGCTAAACCGTCAAATTTTAAAGTTCCTAATGAAATAGTGGATATAAGGAAAGTGTTAGAAATATACTATTTCTTTAGCCATGATTTTAGCTTTGCAGGAAAATTTGTTTACTGAAGTAGGAGATAGTAAATACACCATTATTGTGTTTGAAATGTCAATGTTTTCTGAACCTATAGATTGAATCTAGCCTTTTGCATTTTGCATTAATGATTTAGACCGAACTGTCGAATTTTAATGTTTCTAATGAAATAGTGCATGTAAGGAAAGTGCTAGAAATCTATTATTTGTTTACCCTTGATTTTAGCTTTGCATGTATATTTTTTACAATAGGAGGTAATAAATGTATCATTGTAATATTTAAAATGTCAATGCATTTTTTAACCTACAAGTTCTTGAATCTAGCATTTTGCATTTATGATTTAGACTAGACTGACAAATTTTGAAGTTTATAATGAAATAGTGCATGTACGGAAAGTGCTAGAAATCTATTATTGTTTAGCCATGTATATTCATTTCATCATAGTGTTTGAAACGTCAACGCATTTACAGGTTCTTGAATCTAGCTTTTTACATTTTACAATAATGATTTAAACTAAACTGTTAAAATTTTAAGTTTCTAATGAAATAGTGCATGCAAGGAAAATGCTAGAAAACACGGTGTATTGAAAAGCAATGGAATAATAGAACAAAGTTGCACAACAAGGTACCATTTACATGGATTGTAGCAATGTTATTCAAAAGGGATGAGATGTACCCTTTTGGCAAATTATGCAATCACTGATTGAAAAACATATCAAAGTCTAATAAATCTAATAAAATTGCCTTTAATTGTCTACTTTATATGGGTTCAAATTAATTAGCCACCGGTATAGAGAAGCCCTACTATCAGTGAAGCAATATACCATCATATTTTACTTTATTGTAATCCTTGCACTCATAGCTTCTTATGTATATTTGGCTTATACCTTACTCTTAACTCATATTTACCTGTTCGTATGCACAATCTTGATACACCAATCAAAGGACTATGCTTTGAGTCTTGGTTCTCTTCCTTTCTAATGAAAAACATAATGTCACAAATCATACATTTTATTATGTAAATCACCTGTTTTTTAATATTTCTCAATGATTGTTGAAACGGTTGGTGGAATCATTTATATATCTATGCACAATTATCAGGCCTTCGAAATTTGATGACAAATTCTATGCACGATTCAAGGCAGCTTATAAATAATATTAAATTACCCGCTCTTACCTTTTTGAATTTTCTCACATTTATAATGAATTTCCAGTATTTGCAATCTCAAATTAATATAATTGTCCAAATTTCTTTAGATTATAATGAATTTCCAGTATTTGTATTCTCAAATTTATTCTATATTATTAATACCGAATAGGAAATAGTTAGCTCTGAGATCCCCTCCATTTTCCCCTGAAATTGAATAAGATTGTGCCGGCTGTATTTGGGCGCTCAACCGTCCCAACAAAAACCTCGTGCCTATATTCCTTTCCACCCTCTTATTCCCTAACCCTAATTTCAGTCTGGGCACTCGTTCGAATTAAACTTCAAATAGACAAATAGCAGCTTGATCGTCAAGGTTTCTCCAACCGTCATTCTTCGCGTAGAACTTGGCGGTTTCCACTATTTGCCTATAGCCCTTTCGCTGGCTATTTTTGCCTCCAATTCTCCATTAATAACAATCCATTTATCTTTATTGCGTGGCTTCGAACTCGGATATATGTTTTTAATGGAACGGGCGAATTTAAATTGTATTAAATATGGTGAAGAGAAAACTTGTGATAATCCATCTCTGCATTACTATTTTTGCCCCTATTGTTATGTATACATATTGACTCTGTTCTTCTTCCTGTACTCCTTCAAGTAAGATTTATGATTTAATTTGTGATTCTTGGATTTTATTTGCGATGTTGTAACCTAATATGTGATATTCTAATCGGAATTGATTTTGACAGCAGATAATGGCTATTTCAACTATGGTTCCGCATTGTTATGCATTGAATTTTGAAAATCATATAACTTTATTAGTTTTTTATCACTCTATTTTATGTTCACTTGAATTTGGAAGCAGAATGCTAGAAAGAGGTCGAGAAATTAAATGTTGTTCATCGGGTATTATATGTAATTATTTGTTGATTGTGTTAAGTGAAAACTTGAGCATGGAATAAACAAGCTGTCATTATGTAGGGGAGTTCTACCGCTGTGAAGGAACAAAAGGGAGTTAGTTCATTGGATAATTTGAGAAATTATGGTCAGATCTGGACGGAAACTAGCCACGAATCAGTAAAAGGGTGATTTTGATTTTTGATACTGCTTATATAATTGTGCCTTCTTCAGTTGTCGAATTTTCATATTAATTTATTGTTTTATTATATAGAGGTGCCAATTGAGGTTCGTAAAGAGTAAAAATAAAGGGTGTTATTAGCAGAAAAAACTTGGTCACAGGAGCTTATAATCCAGTAAGTAAATGAGGAAGAGGGTTTACATAATTTTCGGCCTAGATCTTAAGATAGTAAACTGGTAATTTTATGATCTTTGTCATTTTTTCCATATACCTTTACCCATGTTAAAGCTCTATGCCTCTATCTATATATAATTGTGCTACGATTATGGACTTTTGAAATTTGATGTAAACAAAAAAATGCTGGTATTTGATTGTTTTCCATTACCTAGAATGTTGTAATCCATACATCATGTATTTCAAGCGCATGGATGGGTGAATCTCAATTGTTTAGGCACCCAAACTATTTGTACATATCCATTCCTAAAAATAAAAGTTATAGGGTTGTGATTTATACCATTTTAACTTTTAAGAAATCACACACTTCATTCCTTAGTTGATAAATTTTGAAATAGTAAAATTTCAAATACTCATTACAAGGTACATTAATATCATTGACTATATGTTAGATTAGTGACTCAAGTGGACATAGTCAAGTTAGCCTGATGATCTTAATGACAAAATAAGAGCATTTTGTGGAGCAGAAAGATTACAAGGCTCTTACAAAAAAATGATTTTTTTTATAATATTGCGATACTCGATCACTTTGAATTTGTTTATCTATTAAAACATGATATTATTTTCATTATTATTTTAATTGACGTTTTATTTTATTCTCCCCTATAATATATATTGAAAATTTCTTTAAAATTGAAGTCTCTTTAGCCAAACCAACAATTTTTTTAATACCATCCATTAAAATTATGTTTACATCTCACAAAATTATGTTTCCATCTTTACAGACACAGGCCATATGTCCTATGCTCAATAAATGAACTGAAAATATGAGTAGCAATATGAAATAACCATTTCTTCCTAGCACTTCTAACTTCGGTAAATAGATTAGGTTCCTTAGCATCATATCAACAATATTCGATATCTTACACATTGTTTTCCAGTTTTGCTCATCCTGTTTCTTCAGCCGGGTTTTATGAAAGTAAAGAATCTGCATCTCTTGATAAAGTAGAATCCAATCAAATTTCTTCAGTCCGAGTAAAGTATCATTTGAAGTTCAAGATATCGTTTCCTTATATTACTTTGGTTTACAATATTTTGATGTAATAATCCTACTGTAATGTAAGGTATTGGACCTATTGATTTTGCAACTAATCTGTACTTATTAATGGAAACTTTACTTGCAAGTAAATCTGAAGCACATTCCATTATTATGTGACAGTTTTGTTACAGCTTCATTAAATTATTAGTATTTAAATTTTGGTTTTTTCAATTATGCTAATATTAATGGTTTCTGGGGCATGTTAGCACAATCCTACTTTTACTATGGTTGTTGAATATCTTATTCATTATAACAGTAGAGAGCTTAGTACCATATGGTATTAAAATTTTATTTTTTACCAGTAATTGTGGTTGTAATCGTACCATCAAAAATCAAGTTTACTCATGTCGTAGGGTTGTGAATATGTTAATATAAATAGTTATGTTTAGAAGCTTTACACAATAAGCAAAGGTATGTGGACTTTTGAATACCATATGCCTTTTGTGTTGGTCTTCCTATATAAAGCGATCAACATCGAGAACATTGTGATTGCCTATGCAAACACATCCCTTTTTCGAGTCTCTAATTATTTTGAAATGTTACCAAAAATTTTTTTGCCTTACAGTAGATGCAATACTTATACTATCAAAATAGTCAGATGAAGACCAAGAAATACTGAATTAGCAGATAAATTTATCATACAAAAATAATAAGTGAATTAGTTTATTATCTATTTCAAGTTTATAATACTATTACCGACCTAATTGTGTGCATATTTTAATTTGTATGTTTAGCATCGAATAAAAATATGTTGATATTACATTTGAAAATTAATTAATAGGCATGCTTAATAATGAATGCTTATCAAATTGGGAATAACTATAGTTGATGTTATCGTTTGTTGTATAAAACCATTATGCTCAAAATAGTAATTACGGTTTATGTGTTTTGAGTTTTATTAACAAAATTTATCAAAAAATATTTGTCAGTAGTATTTACGAAAAAGCTAATTTTACAAATTATGATCCATAAACATATATTTTCTGCATCATAAAACTACAAATTACAAAAAACGCATCAATTATATGATGAAATCCGTGTGCGTAGCACGGGTTCACACTAGTTACTACTTATAATGAAGCTACAAATGTGGACATGGTAAGGAATGTGACTATTTATTTTACCAAAATTTGTATAGGAGATGTTTTATAAGAATGCATAAGTTTTCTTATACCTAGACATTGCATACGCTATTTATATTGGACAAATACTTAATACCATATAATGGATCTTTCAGAAGAAGGTAAAAGGGTTATGAGTTATTTTCAAACAGTAGCTCGTATATAAAAGATCGGGTTGGTTGGAGATCATAAAGTATATAGTTCGACATTGTTGGATGCCAAAACAGTATACTATATTTTTCTATAAACTAGAGGAGCTATGTCTGAAAAAAGCGTCAATCAAATAATTATAGCTTTTTTCCATTATGAAAGTTATATTTGTAACTTGTCAAGAGGTATCCAACGATGGAAATAATTGCAAATTTTGTTACTAATTACGCACTATGAAAGAAAAAAAATAAAAGATCATTATTGTATTATGGAACAAATAGCAGTATTATTTTCTTCTACCTTATTCTCAACAAAATCAATATGGATTATGTAATATAATTACAAGGTGTTCAGTCAAATCTAAAGTGTGTGAAATCCTAACAAGTGGTATGTACTTGTCACATTGTATCATCACACGTGTGTACATAATTCAATCAAATATTTGTCCTTCTTTAGGTCGGTTACAATGCACATGAATACAGAAGCAAATATCAACACACTTATGAAAAATCAACATCTAAACAAGAGATGTCATTTTGGTGGCATATTGCATAAATTAGTTCATTCGAAAATTAGATTATTATAGTCAACATATATGAAGAGTCACTAAAATATTTGAATTTAATTTATTTATTACCTTAATTTATTTAACATCTAATAATCTTAATATACACAAATGAAGAAAAGAAACACATTTACTCTCATGAGACCCAAAATAAGGTTTGTAATAAAAGCGTCATTCCACCTTAAATGATGTGATTTCTTTTCCATATGTTAATAATCGCGAATTGTGTAACAAATTAAGGTTTATATTGTACCGAAGAATACTGAGTAGTAAATAAAGAAAGCCTATTCTGTTTATCCTTGTAGCATTAGTTAGCCAACACCACAAATGCTTATATCACTTAAGCATTGAAAAATAACATCAAAATTCAATAGCTGGATCCACTTGATTTTGGTATATAACCACTTCATTAATTTAACAACAAACCCAATTATAATACGTTTCATTCATTCAAAATTTGAAAACTAATGTTTGTCAATCAAGGGACATGTTTATTTTTAAACCTTGGCGACACTATATGGAGAACTGTAGATGTCGGAAGAAGCTTCGTAACAGAGAAAACGGTTCACAAATCGAAGTTCGGAGGTGGAAGTTATGTAGGAAAAGGTGAAGTGGTGCTGAATTAACAACGACAGACGTTTGTGAATAAGGGAAGACGTCTGTCGCTTCAGCAAATCTGCATCCCAAGACATTGGATAAACGTCTATCATATTATGACAGACATCTGTGGCGACTTCCGCCTGTTTTCGGGCATGGGATTGACATGAAGATTTATGATATTTGCAGGGGTAATTTTGGAACTCTGCCTAGGTTTTCTATTCTTCTATATAAGCTAGCTTCAGTTTCAGATCTAGATGTAGCAAAAAGCGACTGTAAGAGATTAGCCTTCACTAATTAGGGTTTATCAAAACCTAATTTTTTTCTTCAATTCTCTTCTCCACAAATCAATTATATTAGAATTTTGATCATTGTATTTAATCTCGTGTACTCTTTTCATCGATATTAAAAAAGCTCTCTCTTAAAGTGGATGTACACTAACAAACGTTAGTGGAACCACTATAAATCGCTATGTGATTTATTTTTCGTTATTGCTTTGATTTCAATATTGCTTGTTTGGGATTGTGATTGCATTTGGATTGGATTGATTGGAATTGAGATAATGATTGGTTGTTTTTACACTTCTTTTACTACGATCTTATCTTCCGCTATGTTTTTTGGGATTTTGATTTGAGTGGTCTATAGTTGGAATCTCGTCCCAACATTTGGTATCAGAGCTTTAGTGTTTGTAGAAATGCCGGAATCAGATAATACCTCAAGTAGTTCCTCGTTGGGTAGTCCAAGTGGTGTAGTGCCTTATGTACGTGGTTCATACGCAGCTTCAGGATCACAATTGTTTATAAATAAGTGGAATAGCGATAATGATTTTGAAAAAGAGTAATGGAAGATGAATGTGGTTCTAAGGTGGAATCGGGCGCATCGGGTAGTGTTTGACACACATTTGTTGCCAACAGACATCTCAGATGTTGAGAGAGTGGAAATGAAAGAGTGAGCATTCACTACACTTCAACTTGCTATGGGAGAGAATGTTATCTCTGAAATTAGTTGTCAGACCACCGCTAAGGGTATTTGGGATAAGTTGGAGGAGTTATACATGAAGAAGTCGCTGACTAATCGTTTGAACTTATTGCGAACATTCTTTATCTATAAGATGAAGGTACTTCATTAAAGGCACACTTGAATACTTTTGATGATTTGCTAATGAAGATGACGACAGTTGATTTGAAGATCGAGGAAGTGCAAAAAGCAATGATATTGTAGTGTTCGTTGTCGGAAGGTTTCTCAAATAGTTTGATCTATAGTCGGGATACATTGACTCTTAATGATGTCAAAATAGTTCTTCTTAGCGAGAAGTTGTGGGATCAAATGAAGGAGTTAGGTGATGTAAGCAGTGGTGCTAGTAATAGTCATGTTTTGTTTGTGGAGAAGGAGAGGTATGTGAAGAAGGAGAACCAGGGGCGTTTTAAATCAAGGAACCTCGATTTAAGAGGAATGTCGAAGGAAAGAAAAGGCAGGTGCTATATTTGTAAGAAGCCTGGTCATTGGAAGAATGAGTGTCCGGACAAGGAGAAGAAAAATAAGGAAGAGCATCTTCATCAGTAGCGGTGGAGAGTGGAGTTGGTGAGGAAGACGTAGATGTGTTATCGGCGGCAGCATCGAATATTTTGGGTAGCAAATGGGTGCTCGATTCGAGGGCATCTTATCATATGACGCCAAATAGGAATTGTTTTTCTTCTTACATCGACAAAGAATGAAATTCAATTGTTATGGAAAATGGCGTTATTTTTAAGTCGAATGTCATTGGTTCTGTGCAATTCGAATGTTTGACGGAGTGGTTCGTACTCTCACTAATGTGTGCTATGTTCCGGGACTTAGAAAGTTTTTTATCTCTTTGGGGCAGCTGGATTCTTTAGGTTGTAAAATCACTATTGAGAGTGATAGCTTGTGGGTTTCAAAGGGTGTGCTTGTGGTGATGAAGGGTACTAGGACTCATGGTGTTTATTTGCTTCAAGGAGTGACAATAGAAGGTGAAACTTGTATAGGAGTTGATAGTTCTCATGGCTTGGATGCGACTAGGTTGTGGCATTTAAGGTTAGGTCATATCTTGGAGAGGAGTTTGAATGTTCTTCAGAAGAGGGAGATGATCGATGGAGAGAGTTCAACAAGCTAGAGTTTTGCGAAGAGTGTGTAATGGGGAAGAAAACTAAAATTTCATTCGGTGAGGGAAAACATGATTCGAGAAGGGTTCTTGAGTATGTTTACACGGATGTTTGAGGACCGACACCGGTAGCTTCTTTGGGTGGAGCTCACTATTATATTTCTTTCAAAGATGACTTTTTTTGAAAATTTTGGGTTTATATAATGAAGGCCAAGTCAGAGGCATTTGCAAAGTTCCAAGCATGGAAAGCTCTTATTGAGAATGAGAGTGACAAGTCTTTGAAGGTTCTAAGGTTTGACAATGGAGGAGAGTATGTTTCTGGAGAATTTTTGTTGTTTTTCAAGTATCATGATATTCAGAGACATTTTACACCTGGAGATACGCAGTCGAATGATGTTGCGGAGAGGATGAATCGTACTCTACTTGATAAAGCTCGATGCTTGAGATTGACATCGGGTTTGCCTAAGGGATTTTGGGCCGAAGCTTTGTCAACCACAGTGCTTATTATTAATCGAATTCCATGCTCAACTATTGGTAACAAAATTCCAGAGGAAGTGCGGAAGGAAAAGAGCATCGACTTGAGTTATCTTCGTGTGTTTGGTAGTTCGGTTTATGTGTGTGATCCAAGAAATGATAAGCTTGAACCTAGAGCTTTCAAGGGTATTTTGCTTGGTTATACAGATGGAGTAAAAGGCTATCAGATTTGGAATCAGAAAATGAAGAAAGTAGTGAACTCTCATCATGTTACTTTTGATGAGTTGGCGATGTTCAAGGAGAATGTGAGCTCATCGGATGTTTCGGACTTGGTTCATGGTGAATCAAAGGAGAAGGAAGGTATTTTCACATTTTTTCCAATGAGTAAAGAGAGTAGAGTAGTTGGAGATGCTTGCAAGGAGGTAGCGGTTGAGGTAACATCTTATAGTCCACCGGGTATCTCTAGTAGTGTTTGTGATGTGCATGATTCTAGAGAACATTCAGTTCAAGGTGGATTTGAAGGAGGTTTGGATGATGGTATTGCTACTCGAGTTGGTCGACGTACTATAAGACCAACCGAAAGATATGGTGATTGAAACTATCTTAGCTTTTTTGATAATTTGGACTATGCTCTTCATGTAGTCCAAGATGAGCCAATGAACCTTGATGACGTCATGGAGTCGAGTGATAGCTCGAAGTGGATTTATGCCACAGAGGAAGAGATGCAATCATTGTTGAAGAATCAAACCTGGGATTTTGTTCCACTTCCTAAAGAAAACTGTGCTATTGGGTGCAAATGGATATATAAAGTGAAGGACGATGAGAGGTACAAAGCAAGGTTAGTGACTAAGGAGTTTTCACAAAGGAAGGGGAAGGAGTATGATGAGATATTCACACCGGTAGTGTGTCATACTTCTATCCGGATATTACTTGCTATGGTTGCTATTCATGACTTGGAGTTGGAGCAACTTCATGTGAAAACCGCCTTCTTACATGGTGACTTGGACGAAGATATCTACATGGAGCAACTGGAAGGTTTTGTTGTGGATGGTAAGTCAAATTTGGTTTGCAAGGGGAAGAAATCACTATATGGATTAAAGCAATCATCTTGACAATGGTACAAGAGATTTGATCATTTTATACTTGAAAGTAGTTTTGATTGAAGCATCAAGGATGCTTGTGTTTATTTCAAGAAGTTGAAAAATGATTATTGAGTGGATTTACTCTTGTAGTGGATGACATGCTCATTGCTTCTAAGGATAAGAATGAAATCAACAAGCTAAAACTGAGTTTGGAATCGAGTTCGAAATGAAGGATCTTGGAAAAGCAAGAAGGATATTGGGCATGGAAATTTTAAGAGATCGAAAGCGTTTTGAGTTGAAATTGACTCAAAAGGAGTACATACAGAAAGTGCTTTGTCGGTTTAGCATGGAGAATGCAAAGGCGTCAAATACACCTTTACCTTTGCATATGAAGCTTTTAAGTAAAAGATCACCTATCTTGGAGAAAGATTAGCCTTATCGAGATTGCAGAACGTAGATGCTTTATCCACTACGGAGGTGGAGTTGATAGCCGCGGTGGAGGCAACAAATGAGGCACTCTATTTGAAGCGACTGTTGTATGATTTGGGCATGATAGCATTGATGTTCGATGTGATAGCCAAAGTGCTATTCACTTGGCGGAAAACTTGGCTGTGATGACCCACATTTCGAAAGGCTTAAATCGACAGTAATCCACACATGTCCAACTTAAATAATCTGGAACATGGATAATCAATGGGGTTAATTAAAAAAATAAGAAAAGAAGAAGAAGAAAAACATAGAATCTCGCAGCGGAACGACAAGCTATAATAATCAAATAAATAGTTCATGAGGCTTTTTGTATTATACATTTGATTATAATTTACACAACATTTATCAGAGTTATATATACACAATATGGATAAATAAAACAATGCAGCGGACAACATGATGCAGAGAATAATAATAGTAATACTATACCAAATCGTCGTCTTCATCCTCCAGAATAAATCTTCAATAAGCTGAAAACTCAGGGCTGGCCGGATCGTAATGAAAAGACAAAACACTAGGGTTAGGACTGAAATATTCTTATGTGAGTAAAATCGATATTGCATATAACATGAGTGTCGTGGCGTCAGAGATGTTTACGGGGTTTCACATCTCCTATTCAGTGTATAACGTGTATGCAATATCTCAAGAGACGTTACGGGATTTTCCATCTCTTAAGGATCCGTCAAAATATTTATATATAGTAGAATATGCTACATATCAATAAAATTAACATTTTTCTTAGTGTTAAGGCTTTACATTGATCCCCTTTAACATGTTTTTAAGCATTGTCATACAGTTTGCATATAAAACACTAGTAAACCGTAGGTGGATAGGGAAGCGCCGTGATACAAATACACTAAACCAAAATCTTAGGGGTCTCGTATAGGGATAAAAGTATGACAAGGCACGCGAGGCAATGCCCAAGGTAGGAAACTACCAGTTCGGGCTGCAGGGCTGGTGGTAACGCATCATAGCCATGATCGCCCACTGTGTCCATCCATCCCATATCGACTCAAAGAGAGGCTATCCCAGATCAAGGTGCACCAATCGAAACCAACAACAATAGTAATAATATGGACCGAGTCCAAAAAAAATCGAAGAACGGATGCCCGCTAGGGGTAGTTAGCCCACTTAGCCCTGGCAAGCCATCATATTTTAGTAATTTCAAATTGGCACAATTTCCAAGGTCTATCCATCATCGTTCTCTTTCTTCAAATCCAACAATCATCGCCAAATCCATGCACTTCTTCTGGAGTCTCCTCCACGTACATAGTTGTTAAAGTGGTTCCAATATTGACAGAGAGTATGCCAATAAGAGGGCCCGGTCTCTTTAACAACCAAACATCGTTTTACACACTGGTTGGTTCTTTTATATTTTGAAAACAATTTGTACTTGATAGCAAAATATCATATTCACTTCAAATCAAATCCATTTCGAAATCATCATATTTACTCAAAATACGCTAATCCACTTTAAAATCATTTTCGCCTTAATATTTCATTTGAAAATAGTTTCAAAGTCAAACCGATCCAATTCCAAATTTCCCAATTCAAATCAATTCCAATTTTAATTTCAATTTAATCGATTCAATTCCTATTTCAAGTCGAATTTTACTTTGATTTCAAATTAATTTCAATTTCAATTCCAAAATAATTTCAACCCAAAATATAAACCATTTCAATTTACACAATTCCGAGTTTGATTTTCAACATATCGATTCAAAACACTTAAATCAAATTTACCTTCAATATCCAATTTAAAATCCACATCCTCAAATATAATTCAGTTCCGAGCTCAATTCCAAAATATTTTTATATCACTTTTACTTAGCAATAGTCAAAGTTCGAATAAAAGTTCAATCTTTTAAAACAAATCATTTTCTAAAATTCACATCATATTTCCATTATAATTTCAAAATCTCAACTTCATTTATTTAAAACATTCCTATTATCAAACTTAAATTTCAACACTTTGAGCTCTAGTTCGAAAATAGTTCGATTTCCATAAATTCGATTTTCATTTTCTTAAAATCAAAGCATTTAAATACATTTTAAATCAAAGATTTTAAAATCATTTAATTTAAATAAAGTAGTCAACCTTTTATTCCAACCATTTAATTACGCTTGGCTACTAAATGGCACATATAAGAACAATTAAATAAATATCCAATATCAATACCAAAGCATAGATCGTTAGCTAATTTTAACAATTTACAAATAATACCCAACCATTCACAATCTGAATTCAATCAACTTAAATTAAACCGAATCTACTTATATATTTTTCCCAAATTAATATTAAATTAAAGAAATTATATAAAAATGCAATTAATGGTTAGTTAGTTAGTTAGTTAGTTAGTTAGGATTTAACAACGAAATTAATAGCTAATTTATTTATTTACATGAGGCTAAACCATCTTTAATTAGTTATCTGCTTGATAACTAATTTGTTGATTAACATAAGGTTTTAACCAGATAAGAAATCTAAGTAATACTCACTTTAATTATTTTAAAATGATTATATGTTATATTACAAAAAATTAAAAACATTAATTCTAGGCAAAAATATTGGATGATAGGATTTCATTACAATTTCCATCATACCGTTTTGATTTTAAAATGGAGATAATATATGTATATATATTTTTCTTTTTTTTTAAATGATATTACATAAACTTATGCGATCCCAAAAAATAAATGCCCGGCCCAAACACACTAGACCCAGCCCAAAAACAACAGGACCGAATCCCCTCTCATTTTTCTTTCTTCTTTCCAAAAATTTTTGGAACGAAATCGTGGACGCCAGTGCATGCATGCACCATGCACGCCAGTGCACGCGTGCACCACCCCGACCCATCGACCATCAAAATCTCACTGCCGACCAACCACGCGAGCCACCTACAACCCCCTCGTATCGACTACCCTCAAGAAAACCCACGACCTTGCCCAGTTCAAAATTCAAACTTCCCACGCTATATTGGAACATAACCAACGTCCATTCAAACTCCTCGTCCCGCCAACCACCACCACTATCGACCACCTGCCCTTGCCAAAATGATTGCCACCTCCTCCTCTTGCCTTCCCCCTCATAACGCACGTTCCTCGCTCCCCATCGACGTCGCATTTCCCCTCAAAACCGAAGCCTCCTTAAGCCCTAAAGCCACATCGTCTGGCCACCATGATCAACAAAAAACGCCGTACCATTTTTCGTGAGTGCGCCTCCACCCAAGCCTCCTTCACGCCAAGCTACCAACCCCAAAACCAATTTGTTTGCCAGAATTTGATGAAATTCCCAAAACTGATCAACTCCGATTCCTCCTTCCACATGTATCTAAAAATCCCATAACTATCTCCAAAAGTCATGAATTTCAACAACGATCGTGATCATGTATCCAATGAAACAATTTTTAAATTGTTCTATACTCAGAAATAACGATTTTCATTTTGGTATCATGTCTTAAAAATCGATGGGTAATGAGATATTGATTTTCAAAAAAAATAATTCAACTGTTTTACCAATAAAATGAACAGAGCAATTCTTTTGGAGAAGATGTACAGTATTTCTTTGATGGCCAATGGAGCATATTCAAGTCTAACCACATATAATTACACATATACACATGCCTGGTGTATTTTTACTTGACAAAGTTCAAGTACTCATCCAAAACTCACAGATATTTGCATATATACAACAACCAGTATACAAGATAGTGATTACTCACTATCATAAAGGAATGATGAACTGCTGCTATGCTATGTTTGCTGCTGCTTCAAACCTTGATCATATTTTAAATGGCAGCACTTGGTTTTCTTTTTTCTTTTGCTTTATTCATTTTAATGTTAACGTGAAGGTAACAAGGCAGTGGTAACACATTTTTTATTTTTATTTTGTCTTTACTTTCCTTTTTCTTTTGTGTGATTTGATTTTTGAATGATTTGATCTTTTATAAGACTTGATTTTATGTTGTGCTTTGACTTGATTAAATGTTTTGTATGCTTGAATTAAATGCTTGCCATGATGATGTTCCCCTCTATGTTTATATATACAATTGTATGTATGCATTCATGTGTGTGTGTGTATAGATCTAACCACCCACTATTTTAATTTAACATACACACATGCTCACATACTTGTATATATTTTATCATATCTACATATATTTATTTCATCCAAAGTTAGGAGTTTTATTATCGTGAAGCTTTTACTTTATATAGCTATATCTAATTTCATTTACACTATCTTTTAAGCATATATACATACACATATATTACATTTATTCTTCATATTCTACCTCTTTATACACATATATCTACATCTCACTATTTAATATAAGTATATATATATAATTATACATATAATTATGAGTTTTTGAATTTTCCATCTGGATTATACATTCATGTATATATATACACTTATTAACATATGCATATTTTACAAATATATATATATACTTATTCACTAATTTACACAACGTGTATATACATATACTTATGTATATGTGTGTGTGTCTATATATATACACATTATTCCCTATTAACATATACATTACTTCATATGGCATATATACATACATATATGTATACACACACACTCTTTTATGCTTATCTATACATGTATTTGAACATCATTAACTTGTATATATTTATATTTATGTACAAATATATGGATATTCTATCTTGAATTTCAATGGTGGAGTTTATATACGTATTTCTATAAAATCTACCATATTCGAAAATTTAAAATTTAATATAGTTTTTAATCAAGTTATAGATTCAAATATTTTAATTATCAAAACATTTATCTATTCGACTAATAAAAATTAATATTTCAATAATTAAAATCGGCTAATTACCCCCAATAACAGGTGACTGGAAATCCGGGTCGTTACATTCCTCCCCCCTTAGAACTTTTCGTCCTCGAAAAGGAACGAACAAACGAGCATTTGAATTTTGATGTGTATTATCAATTAAATCATCCTTTTAAACATTTAAAACCTCTTACTCCTTTACTATACATTTTAAAACACCTTAAATCCCATAGTATTACCAAGCTAATTTTATATTTAAAACATTTTTCATAACTCGATGTCTTAACAAGTCCATCCTTGTTCTTATAGAAATTTAGTCATACGTTGATCAGGCGTAGGACTGAAAATTTTTAAGTACCTAGTAGACCCATTTTAACACCTAGTGAAAATACTTGAAAAAACATTTTCAAAAATGATACGGAAAGTATCACCCCTCCCTCTTTCCTACCATGGATCGTAGTTAATCCGATGATTGCGTCGCCACCTGGCGAAATCATAAGAAAATTGTAGGCCCCAATACCCCTCGACTTACGCCATGGGAACAACATAGTCCGCAGCTACACAAAGGTTGCGTTGCTATCACAGCAAAACAGTAAGTAGTATGTATGCAATCTCTGCCCCTCGAACTACGCTACCAAACAAAACTTTACCACATAGATCGTCGACTACACAAAGGTTGCGTCACTATCCCAGTGAAACCCAATGTACACCGTAGGCACTCGCTGCCACTCGAATTACGCTATGGAACCAAGCCACATAGATCACAATCTACCGATGTTATGTCGTAATCCTAGCGAAATCAAATGTAGATTGTAGGCAATCACTACACTCGACTTACGCTATGGAACTGCGATAGATCACAGTTAAACAAAGGTTATGTTGATATCGCAGAAAAATCCATCTAAATGTAGGCATCAGCACCACTCGACTTACGCTACCCAACAAATGATCACCAGGAACTCATGAGTTTTGTCCGGACGTCCTCTAGTATCCCAATTCTCATAGATCCCACTTTGTGGATTCTTAAGCAGAACCACCCAGTGGATCTCCTTCTCTAAATTTCGACTTTCATGCGGTGCCTTTCCATACTTTTGTCTTAACATATATCATACTATATATATTTATAGTACCTTTCAAATCATACTCTTTATATGTATCACATATAAACTTTGTCTATACAAAATCGATATCTCCAAAATCGATAATTTTCAAATTTGATTTACCCAATTTCCAAAATTGACTATTGGCCAAAATCAAAAGTCTTTTAAAATCAATGGGTTCCAAAACCTTTTCAATTTCATATGCATATGAGATTATCATTCTTTTCAACTCGGATAACTTCGGACCAATAATTTTCTAAGTCCGCTTCTTACTAATATAAACTCCATTTCGTATTTCAAATATCTTTCAAGGATCATTTCTTTCCGGTTATACATTCAACATGAAGAGTTTGAATATATAACAAATATATGGAACCTTATTTATGCCAATTATATATATCCCAAGTCTGATTTCTTTACACAATTATTTGTCACATTTCTTACCTTTTATAAGGTAAGTTTTTAGTTATAGTAACTACTAAGTCTTTACTTTTAAATCATCATATTTACCTAAAATATACTATTTCAATTCAAAATCATTTTTGCCTTAATATCTCGATTTTGGTTCCAATTCAAAAATTGCTTTGAATTTCCATTGTGTTATAACTTCAATTTATCCCAATTCATATTTAAATCCATGTTTTAAATATAAACAATTTCCACTAACCAGTTTGAATTTAGAAAATAGCTTGAATAATTGTAAAATAGTTAAATAGTTTATATAAGATAGTTTGATTTTTAAAAAGAATGGTTTATACAAATAGCTTGAGAAAATCAAAATGATCTAAATATTTTAAGAAGATAGATTTTAAACAGTTTATATTAAAATTATTTGTTTGAAAATAGTTTCAAAGTCAAATTAAGTCAATTTCCAAATCTTCCAATTCAAATCAACTTAAGTTTCCATTTCCGTTTAAATTGATTCAATCCCGAATTCAATTCGAATTAACTTTGATTCCTATTCTAATTCAAATCAATTCCCGTTTCGATTTCAACTAAATTCAATTCCGAATACAATCCCAATTAATTCAATTCAATTCCAATTTGAGTTAATTTCAATTCAATCCTCAAATCTAACCATTCTGATTTATATAAATACAGGTTTGATTTTTCAAAATATCGATTTAAATCACTTAAGCCCAGTTAACCTTCAATATTCAATTTAACGATCCAAATCCTTAAAAATAATTCAATTCCGACCCCAATTTGTCGAAATATCCACTTAAATTACTTTTTACTTGGATTTATTCCAAGGTTCGGGTGAGAGTTCAAATCTTTTTAAAACAACCCAATTTTCGGAATTCAATTGATTTTTTAATTATAACTTCAAAATTTCAAACCCGATTCTTTAAATAATTCCGTTTGACAAGTTCATTATTAACATTTCAAATTCAAGTTCAAAATGATTCCATTTCCTTAAATACGATTTTGTTTCTTAAAATAAAAATCATTTAATAATTTCAAATCAAAATTTTATTTCTATTTAATTTTAGGGATGGATATATATCGTTTCAACCTATTACTTAATTTGTTTGAAATAATTCGATTAATAGTTCTATATACGGTAAATAATATACAAAATGATAGCAGGACATATTAAGGTAAATAAACATCCAAATCTTCTAAAACATCAATCAATAGCATCCGCCACAAATTTTTAGAATTCAAAACTTGTTTTATTTCAAAATCGTTTTGAAATCATTCTTACATAACTTCATTTGCTCCCCTTATCAATTCTATACCTTTTCTTTTACAATTTAACCTAGTTGTAACGACCCGATATTTCAACCATTCGCATCCTCACATGTCAGACCTGAATTGCTTAAAATATCGAATTGTAAATATAAATTTGGCAAATCTCAAAATATACAGCAATAAATAAATCACAAAATCACAGACACAGAGTAATATAATAATGCAGCAGAAGCAAAGAAATAGTAGTTCATGAAGCTACTATATAAATATACATCAGAGTTGAACAAGATACAACAGAAGTCTCAATATGATAATCAAGTACAACCAGAATACATCGTTGGAATCAAGTGGATAACTGAGATGAAACGGATAGCTGGATCTTCAAGCAAGGCTCCAACTTTGAAGGTGAGTTTCAAATGTTGTATCACTTAGTCTGACCCGAGCGTAAAGCAAAATACAAAACACATGAGTCAGGATATACATACTTATACAATGTAAACCAATTCAAGTGAACTGTAATATAAGGTACAATTAACTTAAAGGATGCTTGGGACCGCCCATCCTCTAAGGATCTGTTAAACTATTTACTATGTAGTAATATTTCTCTATTATAATAATGTCTATAGTAAAATAAACTTACTTTTAAGTAGCATTAAGAGGTTATCCATATAACCCTTAACACATAATAGTGCCAATAGTCTATACAGTACCGTAATACCTCCTGATCGGGAGGCTACCAGAGGATACTCCATAGGTACGACACAAATCAAACTCGTACAAGGCGTGCTAGGGTAGGTGACACGGCATAACTAAGCAATGACAGTGGAGATATACCAATTGCCATCCGGACTGGTGGTGATGCATAGCGTGCAACTACTGCCTACCTTGAGCAACATCTTCATAAATCAAAAGGGCCTCAATCAATCACAAAGTAATAGAATGGTATCGAAGGAGTGTGTCCAATAAGAGGAGCTACCTCACTAGCCTGAAATCGCTCCTGTTTTAGCCACCATATGCCAACTCACGGGACTCGAGTCTACGTATATACCTCAAAGGACGTCGCCACCATCCTACTTCATTCTAGAATCTCCACCGTGTACACGGTTGTTAAAGTGGTTTGCGGTATCGATAAAGAGTGTGCCCATTTCCGATCTCGGTCTCTTCAGCAACCAACTTTTATTATAACCAATGGATATTTATTTCAAAATGATTTATACTTTCAAAACCAAAATAGCATATCCATTTCAAAACTAAATACTATATTATTTCATTTCAAAACCAAATCAATATATCATTTCCATTTCAAAAACCAAAGTAATATTATATCATTTATATTCCAAAACCATAGTACTTTCAAAGTTATAACAACTCTAAGACCAAAACACTTTGGAACCATAATACTTTGAAATCATAACACTTGGAAATGTTATTATTGGTAAATCATAATATTTAGAAAATCATAACACTTTGAAATATGTTTATTTAAACCATTTAAATTCAATGTCAAATAATATTCATTTCAAAGTTGTAACATTTCTATGTTCATTCATTCAATTATAAAATTTCCTAAATATTGTAAATTTCAGCTACAACAGCATTTAGAAAGTGTTGTAGTAGATATATTAGGATTTCAAAAACATTGCCAAATTCAGAAATAGCAGCACTTACAAATTGCTATATTAGATATTTGGTTATTATTTACAAACAGTTTACTTTCAGCAACAAAAGCACTTACAAAGTGTTGTAGTAACTTTATTTTTTATTTCAGAACTTAGTCTATTTCCAAAAATGATAGCACTTAACAAATGCTGTCTTAAAACCACAACATTTCTGAAGTGCTACCAATACTAATTCCAGATTTAATAAAAAAAATTCAGAAACATTAAAACTTCAATTTTAGCCATTTTAACTTATAAAAATCATATTTTTCACTTCAACAATATTCATTTAGATATCATTTAACTTATGATTTATTAAAAAAAACTTTTATAAATAGAATATCCAAATTAAACTATACTTCTTAAGTCAAAGTTCGCTAATTTACTTAACTTTTAATTTAACAAATAACTTAACACTTTATTTTAAAATATCCATCCCATACATAAAATATTTCTATCACTAAATTTGCTTAACTTTCATTTGAAAACTAAGTTTCCACTTATCAAGTTAAGTCATCTTTAAATTACATTTTCCATTTAAAACATAATCATTTATTTTTACAAAACATAACCATAAATAAAATATTTTATCATAGTTAATATAACAATCCAAATCTCTTCATAAATCTATCCATTTAGACATAATTAGCTATGATTTCAAGTTAAATAAATTTTATTACAAAATGCCCAATTAAAACTGTATTTAATTTTCTCAATTCAAAATACATTATTTATTATACAAAACATGTCCATTTCAGGAAATAATCTTTATTGAAATTTCTAGGTTAGATTTAAGGTTCCATGTTAAATCAAATTTAATTATTAAGTTATCTAAATAAAACTCTTTAAATCCCCTTTTTAAAACAAAAAATTGACTTATAAAAATTTAACTTATAGAAACTAATATCTCTTACAGAAAACCAATATACCTTTATATGTAAATCATTAAATCAAATTTTAAGTTAAAATTACATATATTCTAAGATTTTAGAATACTTAATAAAATTTTAGGAATATTATTTGAAAAATATTAACCCTGGGCTTGTATAATATTTTCTAACCTAGGTTAAGCGATACGGATATGTATCATTTCAATCCGTAATTTAAAAGAAAAATCCGGTTTCTATCATTTCAAACCCGCAATCCCAAGTAAAATAAATACAATAAAAATTACAATAAAAATCACTCGAGCCTATCATTTTAGCACATAATGATTTCCTTATTCTAATGTCCGTTCGGGTATGTATCATTTCAACCCATAGTGATAGGGAACTTGCAGTGTGATAAACAGGAAATAACAGTATGGCATATAATATCATATCAGATGATGTAACATGTAACAACCCCAGATTTTTGTATATTATTTAAATTGGACTTTATTTTAATTTTAAATTATTTTAAATTTGTTTTATTTCAAACATTTCATTTTTAAATATAAATGATGATTATTAAGTGAGTTATAGTTCAAACTAGTATAATTTGAATATTTTACTATAAGTGAATTTCTGGTCAAGGTGTTCAATCTGTGACTTTTAAACTTCAAATTTAAATTATTTAAAATCTTAAATTTTATCTTTTATTATGAAAATAGATGTAATAACTTGAACACTGCTTTTCGTTTCGTTGAAAACGGAGTTAAACTGTGAAAGTTATGCATATTTCAATATTGAGTGCAATTTGTTTATTCTACAATTTTGTTATTTTTAAATTGTATAAATCATATTTTATTGTCATATTTCATTTTAATCTGGGTCAATATGTTATTGTATGTATATTTTTGTATTATAATAATTTTAAAATGAAGTAAACAATTTTTCCAAAGTTTACTGTGTTGATTTCTTTTTTTTAAGACTGTTTTCTTATTTTCTGCTATTTTCTTCATTAAAATTATATGTAAATTTAATTTTTTTATATTTATTTTGTGAATGTAATTTTATTTTATATTATTATTTATGTTTAAAAATATATTACAAGCTCATAGAATTTTCTAAAATTTATTTCATTTAATTTCAAATTTTCTAGACAAGTTTACTATTTTTAGCTATTTTCCTTAATTTAACTTTATATAAATAATAAATATTATATATTTTTTTATATTTTGATAAATTTTGGAAATTTTATCTGGGATTATTATTATTTCCAGAAATATCAAGTTATATAAACAAAATTAAGGAAATTTGAAAGGTTTTAAAAGCTTTAGAAACGTAAGTCGTTTCTTTTACCGTTTCCCCATTTACTCTTTGACCGTTTTTTTTCTCTCTTTTGTCCGTGACTTCCTCCTTCATTTTTCACGTGGATCTCAGATCCATTTCTCATCTAAAAAAATAGAAAAATACAGCCATGGCTTGAAGGAGTTGAGGTAAAAATTATCTTCTTCTTCCTTTGTTTTTCTACTTTTCTATTTTGAATTTTGTACTTGTTCTCACCTTCATAGCTTGGCTCCTCCTCAACCAGATCTGACCTGACCTCTACCACCCCTTTCCTCTGACAATCACCCATCCTACTACCTCTCCATTTCAGGTCGAGACCATCCATGGCAAGGACCACCACAAAATCCACAAAAACCATCACCTATTGCACTAGCCTAGCCTAGTTTATCATCTCCTCCTTCTACCACCATTAGCCGCCACTACCTCCACCATCACCACCTCTGACCTGACCTCCACCCTCTTCCACATCACCCACCACCATCTGCACCACTGGTTGGGCCCACCTAGCCTCTGGCTGAACCAAACAAGAGCAAAAAATGATGTATGTTGCATAGTTTTAGCCTTGTACACCTAATTTTATGCACCTAGACTAAACCCACCTTCAAACCCATGTGTAGGCCAACCCTTGCACACCCAAACCTGACCCAATTCCCTGAGTTATTTGAGCCTAATCACTGCCTAACTAAAGTAAATGAGGTTGAGAACAAGTGCAATTCATTCGATGTTGTTTTGGGCTTTGAATTCTAATGTTATTTGATGTTTAAATCGTGTTGAAACTTACATATATTTGTATTGTTTTGTGTAAATGTTTGAACAAGTCAAATTGCTTTGGCTCTCCACTCTCAAGTCATATCCATGTCATCGTGTCTTCATTGTGTTGCGTTGTGTGCTTTGGTGGATATCTCCAGCTTTGAACATGTGAGTTATTCTCACCAGACAGTATGTACATATATAACTAGTAAATTGACCCCTTTTGAATCTGTAAAATGCATTATCATGTTACACCTGCTATATTATGATGTTATGATATTCACCCATGCTTAAACACCTGTTATAACATCTGTTACTGTTATATTATGTTGTTCTGCTATTTTATCAGTTTATCACACTGCAAGTTCCCTTTAGATTAGGATCACTATGGGTGAAATGATACATATCCGAACGGACTTTAGAATAGGGGAAAATCGTTATGGGTTGAAATGATAGGCCTGAACGATTTTCAACTTATTTTATTCACTTGGGACTGCGGGTTTGAAATGATAAAAACCGGATTTTTCTTTGTAAATTACGGGTTGAAATGATATCTTACCCGTATCACTTTACCTAGCGTAGAAAATTATATACAGGCCCGTAGTTAAAATATGTTTTTCTAAAAATTTTAAAATATTTTAGAAATTTAATTATTATAATATTTTGATTTAAAATTAAATAAAAATATAATTTTTGTAAAGTATTATTGATTCTCTGGAAATCTATAAGTTAAATAAATTATGGAAAAGTTAGAAAATCTGAATGTAAGTTATTTTGGAAATTTTGATTTTTTTTTATATTGAAAAGCAAGAGCATGAACTCATTTTATTGACTTATGTAATATTACAAGAATAATTACAGATCCACGAAATTTCACTCAATTACAACCATCTTGACCAATACAATGATAATAAAACAACAAATACAATCAAAAATCATTACAAAGACCAAACTATATAAAACACTGCATACAGTCCTGGGAATCTTTATGCATAACAATCCAGAGAAAGACCATCTGCATGTAAAATACTTCCATGAACTTCAAATATGATCTGCTTTAATATCTCTGAGAATGCTTCCATGAACCAAATTATAGAGCTGTGCTGAATTTTTACAACCAATACCAAAAACTCTATTATTCCTTTCAGACCATACTGCATATATCAATCTCTTTAGAAGTTTAAGCAGCAACATGGTCATTTGAGTCTTCCATCTTGTAGCTTTGAACACATTAAACCATTCAACTGAACTAACAGGTGATGGTTTATAAAATCCACCATTAGAAAGTAATCTATACCAAATCTGATACACAAAGGAGCACTCAAAAAACAAATGAGTATTACTTTCAGTTTCTGATTTGCATAAAACACACATATCCTTTGAAATAATACCCATTTTACTTAGCTTATCCTTGGTATTTAAAGCATTAGCCATCACTTTCCATAACAATAAATTTTCTTTTGCACTACCTCCAATATTCCATATTCTTGAATGCCAAGGAAAATGATAACCATTTTGACAGAGAGAATTATAAACAAGTCTAATGGAATGAGACTTACCCTTGTCAGACCAAATTAAAACACTGTCATTATTCTTAATGGGATTGCCAGTGATAACATTCCATAAGTTCCTAAGAAGAGAGAAACTAGAATAAGGTAAAACTATACCATCATCATGTAAAAACTCTTCTACCGTTGCCTGTTCAGAAATACCAGAGTTTCTTCTCAAGTTATAATCCACTATAGAACTTAAGATCAACCCTTGTTTAGCCCATGGTGAATGCCAGAAGGATAAACCTTTAATGAAAACATAGTTACATTGTAAAAGAGGAATGAAAGTCTCCCTAAGCTTGAGAATACATCTCCAACTCCAACTGTAGTTTTGTGGTATGGGCATAGTCCAAAAATTCTTTTTACCAATAAGGTTGTTATTGACCCATTGTGACCATAAAGTCCTATCAGATTCAAAGATCTTATTAAAATATACCGATATAGCAGCTTTATTCCATAGAAAAATATTAGTAATACCAAGACCACCTTTCTTTTTGGATTCAAATAGTTTATAAAAAGAAATAGGAATCAGCTTTCTGGAGAAAGGGTCACCATGCCAGAGAAATTTATTAAGAGCACTAGAGATCATATTAATTAGCTTAACAGGAAGTATGTAATGTCTAGCTCAATAAGTTGTCATAGCCACTGCAATTGATTGAATGATAGTAAGCCTACCAGCTTGTGACAGTTTATCCACTGGCCATAACTGAAGCCTTTCAATAATCCTCTCAAAAAGAGGTAGGCAATTTTGCTTAGTAATTCTAGAGCAAAAGATAGGCAAACCCAAGTAGAAAGAGTTTTTGGATAACTCCTGAAGACCTGAACACTTAATAATATCATTTTTCTGAATTGAATTCAAACCAGCAACCAAGATATTTGATTTATGAAGATTAATCTGTAAGCCAGTGATAGAATAGAAAAGATATAGAGAAGAAATAATACATTGAATATTATGATAAGAAGGCTTTGTAAAAATGATAAGATCATCAGCAAAAAGAAGGTGAGTAATAACTGGTTTTTAACATTTAGGATGAAGCTGAAATTCTCTTTTAGCAACAAGATCCATCAAAATAGAATTAAGAAGTTCCATAACTATTATGAACAAGTATGGAGAAATTGGATCACCTTGCCTAACACCTTGTACACCTTTAAAATAACCATACAGCCCACCCTCTCTTGAAATAGAATACATAGGTGATGATATACAAGTGTAAATCCATGCAAGAAAAGGCTTTGGGAAATTCATCCTAGACATGATTGCTAAAATAGAGTTCCAAGCAATATAGTCAAATGCCTTCTTAATGGAATTTAATTTAACTTTGAAAATATGATAAATTTATGATATTTTGGATTTAAATTAATTTAAAATGATTTCATAACATATTAATGATTTTTGAATAAAGTTAAAATGTTAATGAGTGAATATTGAGTTGAATTTGGAAATATAACTTAAATTGGAATTTATGAATTTGGTTTAAAAGTGAAATTTTAAGTTAAGTTAAATAAAATGGAATTAAGTTATATTTGAAATTTTAAACTTAAGTGTTAAGTTGAAAATTTAATGTAATGAATTTAAATTTGAATGTTGAAATTTAATAAGTGAATTATTAATAAATATTGATTTTTGAAAGGAAACTTAACTTTATAAAATCATGAATCTAAGAAAAATTAAATGATGCTTATAAATGGGAAAATGTATGATTTTATAAGTAAAAAATGATTTAAATAAAAATATAAGTGTTTGTGAAATTCTGTTGGATATTTGAAGTTAATCAACAGCATTTTAAATGCTGTCTTTTGTTAAATTGAATTGTTTTGAATGTAACTTTCTGTAGCATTTTCCAAATGCTGTGAAACTTGAATTTTCATTGTTTTAATAAATTTAAGTGCATAAATGAACATTGAAAAGCTTAAATTTTTGGAAGTTAATTATTTAATTATAAAATGGAATAACTTCATTTTTATGATTTAAAATGAAGTAATTTGTTTTGAAATATAACTATTTGACATATTAAAATGATTGAAATGTGGTTTCAAAAAGATATGATATTTTGATATATTAAAATGATTTGAAATATGGTACTGAAAGATATGATATTTTGGTATATTAAAATGATTTGAAATGTGGTTTTGAAAAGATATGATATTTTGATATATTAAAATGATTTGAAACTAAGTTTTGAAAGATATGATGTTTTGATATTAAATGATTTGAAAAGAAGTTCTGAAAGATATGATATTTTGGAAATGAAGCTTTGAAAGGTTATGATATTTTGATATATTAAAATGATTTGAAAGGAAGTTTTGAAAGGATATGATAATTTAATATATTGAAATGGTTAGAAATGACTTGATATTTATTTTGATAAATATTTGAATTGAAAGATATGGTATGATGATATATTGAAATGGTTTGGAAATGATTTAATCTTTATTTTGATAAAGATTTGGGTTGAAATGATATTTTATTTTGAAGTATAAAATATTGTTTTAAAGTTATAACTACGGGTTATAATAACGATTGGTTGTTAAAGAGACCGGGATCGGATATTGTCTTATAGCGGGCCAATACCGAAACCACTTTAACAATTATGTACGCGGTGGAGATTCCAGAATGAAGTAGGATGGTGGCGACGTTCTCGAGGTATATTACGTGGACCCAACTCCCATGAGTTGGCATATATGACTAAAACAGGAGCTATACCGGGCTACACAAAGGGTCGCACCCTTTCATCGAGCATGCTCCATCGGAAACCATTCTATTACTTTTGTGATTCGATACGTGGCGCCATTGTGATTCAGGGGTATTGTTCGAGGTGGGCGGAAGCTGCTGGCTTGCCGTCACCACCGGTCCAGGAGTGCAAACGGTGTATCCACCCTGGCATTGCCTCGCGTGCCGTGTCATCTCCTTATAGCGAGCCCACTACGATTTTGGTTTTAAAGATCCGACCGCGTTAAGGTTCACCATCCCCTTAACGCTATTTTCTATATGATTATACTTTACTGATTAGACACTACTATATATGGCGTATATTACTATATAATAAATAGTTTAACGGATTCTTAGAGGATGGGCGGTCCCAAGCATCTTCTAAGTTACTTGTACATTTGCTACAGTTCACTTGAGTTGGTTTACATTGTATAAGTATGTATGTCCTGACTCGAGTGTTTGTAATTTTATTTACGCTCGGGTCAGCCTGAGTTATTCACAGATTTGGATTTCCACTTTCTGGAGATTGGAATCGCTGGAGATTATCTACTTGTCAAGTTTTATCTTTTGTAGTCTGTTGTTCCTTTCAGCTCTTGTATTAGTAGACTTCTATGTAGTGAGACTTCCTTTGTACTTTGCTCTTCTGTTGTATTTTATGTAACTCTGATATATTTATATAGCAGCTTCATGAACTACTATCTCTTTTAATTCCGTTGCATTATTATTACTCCGTGTCTGTGATCTGTGATTTTATTTATTGTATATTCTGAGATTTGCCAAAATTTTATTTACAACGCGGTATTTTGAGCAATTCAATTCCGGCATGAGTGTCTATCTATACACTTATAATGGATGCGAATGGTCGAAAATATCGGGTCGTTACAGTTGGTATCAGAGCTTTGGTAGCTCTAGGCAAAACTCAGCATATGGAGTGAATGTATTTACAGAACCACTTTCATTCGAGTTTGAATCTCTTCCTTTTTGACTCGATTCCTTTGAATTTTGGAACATTCCCTACGGTTCCAAAATCCATTCGTGTCCCTCACTATTCATCTTCTTTTGACTCTGGAGTATTCCAAAACTCCGCTTCGAATGATCTTTCAAGTAAGTCGGCGGTCACGCCAATTTCAAACTGAATTGAAAAAAAGGGGAAAACTCCTTTACAACTAGCATCGATTCACCAAAGATTTATATTATCCTTGGTTTAGATGCTAATATCTTTTGTTATTCCAAACTTTATCTATTGAGATTGAATGTATATTTACCTTAGAAAATCCACTTCGATCTTATTATTTAAGTCACGGTTGACCCGGTTAAGGTTGCCCGCGATTTATTTAAGCTTACCCACCTCCCTACTCTGTTATTTAATCATCTTGTCTTTTGTTTCCAATCTATTCTTCCAAACATTTTGAATTGTACTTGTATATCTATGTTTTGTTTTATATATTGTGTTGTTTGGGTTGTTGATGTTGATTTGGGTTTTCGATCGATTCGTCTGATCAACGCTATCGATAGGATCTCTAAAACACATTGACAGAACAAACTGACACAATATTATTTTAAAATTTGGTTAATGAAATAATATTTTGATATATAAATAAATTTATGGAACTTAATAAATTGATTTAAAATTGATTATTTGAAATTATAATACTTAATTTATCATTTATTGTTCTATAAATGAATTTATATATAGTTATAAATTGATTTGGGAACTGAAATGAATTTAAAATAAGAAATTTGAGAATTTAATTTCTGATGGTTTCAAACCTTGTGTTTGAAGTTTTAAAGGGTTATATTATTTAAAGTATTTTCGAATAGAAATTTGTTTTCAAAGAACTTAAAAGTTTAAAAATTAGTGCTCTTCTCTTTGTCGCTGGAAAATAACTTCGGTGATGACTGCAGCATCATCGACATTCATTTTCGAGTTTCGAAGTGAAGAGACCGCTCTGTAGTCTTACTACAGCTTTGTTTTGGTAAATCAATTTATTTAAATTTCTAAAATATGACTTGATCTACAATATATATAGACATATGATTTAAATTTGATTTGATAAACTATGTACATACCTTTAGTTATCTCTAAATGGTTTGAAGAAATCGGAAATTTAATTCTTAAATTTTATTTTTAAGAATAATTTCAATTATAAAAAGAAAATAAAAATTTTGGATGAATATTCAAGCATGAAATGATTTAATTGTATAATACAATTGCATTCAATACAACTTACCTTAATTTTTCAAATGTTAACAATGTAATTGGATAATATACAATATAAAAAGATTTTATAAATAAAATTTGAGTGGTTATAATAAATGTTATACATTTAATTTTTAATTATAAATGATTAACAGAGGTAAATAGAATAAATGGGTAATTGAATAATTTACAATATAAAATAATGTTCAAAGAACTAAGAATAAAAGAAAGCAGTTATAATAAGTGTAAGCATATTTAACATAAGTGATGAATATATTGAGAGGAATAAATTTAATTTTAATTGGGAATAAAGAAGAATTAAATTTATTACGTACATTGTGAGTGTAATAAATGATTATTTTTCAAACCCATGGTTTTAAAAATTGTTAATTTAAGATGATTGGATAATAAGATAATGAAATTTGGGATAGTTAAGATTTATTTGACTTGTGTAAAGATTTATTCTCTATTTAAGATGAAATTTCCATGCTTTCAAATTTATTTCCTTATTTTGTTTTTCAAACTATCTTTTTATTTTCCTTATTATCCTTATCTTCCTACAGACTGGTATAGACATCTTTCTATAATGTTTCCGTTTAGAAATCTTTTTATAATCCTTGATAATCTTTGGCAATCATGTTGGATCCACCTTTTTCGTGCTTGTGTTCTTAATTTTGGAGAATCTTGGAAAGATCATCTCCACCTTATTAAACTTACCTATAACAACAGTTATCAGATATAATTTCAATCTTCTTGGCATCTTATCTTAATCCTATTTCACTCTATCTTTTTATGTGCTTTTCCGTACCTCATCCCTTTTCGAGGACGAAAAGGTTTGGGAGAGTGTAACAACCCCAGATTTTTGTATATTATTTAAATTGGACTTTCTTTTATTTTTAAATTATTTTAAATTTTTTTTATTTCAAACATTTCATTTTTAATTATAAATGATGATTATTAAGTGATTTATAGTTCAGACTAGTATAATTTGAATATTTTACTGTAAAGTGAATTCTGGTCAAGCTGTTCAATCTGTGACTTTTAAACTTCAAATTTAAATGATTTAAAATCTTAAATTTTATCTTTTATTATGAAAATAGATGTAATAACTTGAACACTGCTTTTCATTTCGTTGAAAACGGAGTTAAACTGTGAAAGTTATGTACATTTCAATATTGAGTGCAATTTGTTTATTCTACAATTTTGTTATTTTTAAATTGTATAAATCATGTTTTATTGTCATATTTCATTTTAATCTGGGTCAATATGTTATTGTATGTATATTTTTATATTATAAATTTTTTAAAATGAAGTAAACAATTTTTCCAAAGTTTACTATGTGGATTTCTTTTTTTTTTAAGACTGTTTTCTTATTTTCTGCTATTTTCTTCGCTAAAATTATATTTAAATTTAATTTTTTTATATTTATTTTGTGAATGTACTTTAATTTTATATTATTATTTATGTTTAAAAATATATTACAAGCTCATATGAATTTCCTAAAATTTATTTCATTTAATTTCAAATTTTCTAGACTAGTTTACTATTTTTAGCTATTTTCCTTAATTTAACTTTATATAATTAATAAATATTATATATTTTTTTATATTTTGATAAATTTTCTAAATTTTATCTGGGATTATTATTATTTACAGAAATATCAAGTTATATAAACAAAATTAAGGAAATTTGAAAGGTTTTAAAAGCTTTTGAAACGTAAGTCGTTTCTTTTACTGTTTCCTCATTTACTCTTTGATCGCTTTTTTTTTCTCTCTTTTAGCCATGAATTCCTCCTTCATTTTTCATGTGGATCTCAGATCCATTTCTCATCTAAGAAGAAAGAAAAATACGGCCATGGCTTGAAGGAGTTGAGGTAAAAATTATCTTCTTCTTCCTTTGTTTTTCTACTTTTCTATTTTGAATTTTGTACTTGTTCTCACCTTCATAGCTAGGCTCCTCCTCAACCAGATCTGATCTGACCTCTACCACCCCTTTCCTCTGACCATCACCCATCCTACTACCTATCCATTTCAGGTCGAGACCATCCATGGCAAGGACCACCACAAAATCCACCAAAAACCATCACCTATTGCACTAGCCTAGTCTAGTTTATCATCTCCTCCTTCTACCACCATTAGCCGCCGCTACCTCCACCACCACCACCTCTGACCTGACCTCCACCCTCTTCCACATCACCCACCACCATCTGAACCACTGTTTGGGCCCACCTAGCCTCTGGCCGAACCAAACAAGAGCAAAAAATGATGTATGTTGCATAGTTTTAGCCCTGTACACCTAGTTTTATGCACCTAGACTAAACCCACCTTCAAACCCATGTGTAGGCCGACCCTTGCACACCCAAACCTGACCCAATTCCCTGAGTTATTTGAGCCTAATCACTGCCTAACTGAAGTACATGAGGTTGAGAATAAGTGCAATTCATTCGATGTTGTTTTGGGCTTTGAATTCTAATGTTATTTGATGTTTAAATCGTGTTGAAACTTACATATATTTGTATTGTTTTGTGTAAATGTTTGAACAAGTAAAATTGCTTTGGCTCTCCACTCTCAAGTCATATCCATGTCATCGTGCCTTCACTGTGTTACATTGTGTTCTTTGGTGGATATCTCCAGCTTTGAACATGTGAGTTATTCTCACCAGACAGTATGTACATATATAACTAGTAAATTGACCCCTTTTGAATCTGTAAAATGCATTATCATGTTACACCTGCTATATTATGATGTTATGATATTCACCCATGCTTAAACACCTGTTATAACATCTGGTACTGTCATATTATGTTGTTCTGCTATTTTATCAGTTTATCACACTGCAAGTTCCCTTTAGATTAGAATCACTATGGGTGAAATGATACATACCCGAACGGACTTTAGAATAGGGGAAAATCGTTATGGGCTGAAATGATAGGCCTGAACGATTTTCAACTTATTTTTTTTACTTGGGACTGCGGGTTTGAAATGATAAAACCCGGATTTTTCTTTGTAAATTACGGGTTGAAATGATATATTACCCGTATCACTTTACCTAGCGTAGAAAATTATATACAGGCCCGTAGTTAAAATATGTTTTTCTAAAAAATTTAAAATATTTTAGAAATTTAATTATTATAATATTTTGATTTAAAATTAAATAAAAATATAATTTTTGTAAAGTATTATTGATTCTCTAGAAATCTATAAGTTAAATAAATTATGGAAAAGTTAGAAAATCTGAATGTAAGTTATTTTGGAAATTTTGATTTAATTTTTAGTGGAATTTAAATTAACTTTGAAAATATGATAAATTTAAGATATTTTGGATTTAAATTAATTTAAAATGATTTTATAACATATTAATGATTTTTGAATAAAGTTAAAATGTTAATGAGTGAATATTGAGTTGAATTTGGAAATATAACTTAAATTGGAATTTATGAATTTGGTTTAAAAGTGAAATTTTAAGTTAAGTTAAATAAAATGGAATTAAGTTATATTTGAAATTTTAAACTTAAGTGTTAAGTTGAAATTTTAATGTAATGAATTTAAATTTGAATGTTGAAATTTAATAAGTGAATTATTAATAAATATTGATTTTTGAAAGGAAACTTAACTTTATAAAATCATGAATTTAAGAAAAATTAAATGATGCTTATAAATGGGAAAATGTATGATTTTATAAGTAAAAAATGATTTAAATAAAAATATAAGTGTTTTTGAAATTCTTTTGGATATTTGAAGTTAATCAACAGCATTTTAAATGTTGTCATTGTTAAATTGAATTGTTTTGAATGTAACTTTCTGTAGCATTTTCCAAATGCTGCGAAACTTGAATTTTCATTGTTTTAATAAACTTAAGTGCATATATGAACATAGAAAAGCTTAAATTTTTGGAATTTAATAATTTAATTATAAAATGGAATAACTTCATTTTTATGATTTAAAATGAAGTAATTTGTTTTGAAATATAACTATTTGACATATTAAAATGATTGAAATGTGGTTTCAAAAAGATATGATATTTTGATATATTAAAATGATTTGAAATGTGGTACTGAAAGATATGATATTTTGGTATATTAAAATGATTTGAAATGTGGTTTTGAAAAGATATGATATTTTGATATATTAAAATGATTTGAAACGAAGTTTTGAAAGATATGATGTTTTGATATTAAATGATTTGAAAAGAAGTTCTGAAAGATATGATATTTTGGAAATGAAGCTTTGAAAGGTTATGATATTTTGATATATTAAAATGATTTGAAAGGAAGTTTTGAAAGGATATGATAATTTAATATATTGAAATGGTTAGAAATGACTTGATATTTATTTTGATAAATATTTGAATTGAAAGATATGGTATGATGATATATTGAAATGGTTTGGAAATGATTTAATCTTTATTTTGATAAAGATTTGGGTTGAAATGATATTTTATTTTGAAGTATAAATTTTTTTTAAAGTTATAACTACGGGTTATAATAACGATTGGTTGTTAAAGAGACCGGGATCGGATATTGTCTTATAGCCGGCCAATACCGAAAACCACTTTAACAACTGTGTACGCGGTGGAGATTCCAGAATGAAGTAGGATGGTGGCGACGTTCTCGAGGTATATTACGTGGACCCAACTCCCGTGAGTTGGCATATATGACTAAAACAGGAGCTATACCGGGCTACACAAAGGGTCGCACCCTTTCATCGAGCATGCTCCATCGGAAACTATTCTATTACTTTTGTGATTCGATACGTGGCGCCATTTTGATTCGGGAGTATTGTTCGAGGTGGGCGGAAGCTGCTGGCTTGCCGTCACCACCGGTCCGGGAGTGCAAACGGTGTATCCACCCTGGCATTGCCTCGCGTGCCGTGTCATCTCCTTATAGCGAGCCCACTACGATTTTGGTTTTAAATATCCGACCGCGTTAAGGTTCACCATCCCCTTAACGCTATTTTCTATATGATTATACTTTACTGATTAGACACTACTGTATATGGCATATATTACCATATAATAAATAGTTTAACGGGTCCTTAGAGGATGGGCGGTCCCAAGCATCTTCTATGTTACTTGTACCTTTGCTACAGTTCACTTGAGTTGGTTTACATTGTATAAGTATGTATGTCCCGACTCGAGTGTTTGTATTTTTATTTACGCTCGGGTCAGCCTGAGTTATTCATAGATTTGGATTTCCACTTTCTGGAGATTGGAATTGCTGGAGATTATCTACTTGTCAAGTTTTATCTTTTGCAGTCTGTTGTTCCTTTCAGCTCTTGTATTAGTAGACTTCTATGTAGTGAGACTTCCTTTGTACTTTGCTCTTCTGTTGTATTTTATGTAACTCTGATATATTTATATAGTAGCTTCATGAACTACTATCTCTTTTAATTCCGCTGCATTATTATTACTCTGTGTCTGTGATCTGTGATTTTGTTTACTGTATATTCTGAGATTTGCTAAATTTTTATTTACAACGCGGTATTTTGAGCAATTCAATTCCGGCATGAGTGTCTACCTATACACTTATAATGGATGCGAATGGTTGAAAATATCGGGTCGTTACATAACAGGTATATAAACATCATTACCATCATATAAACATATCACAGGTGGGTATGAACATAACATATTAATTTATACAATTCACTTGTCATCATTTCACAATCGTACAAGTACGTAATGTCTAGAGTTAATAGCTCACCTTTTTAAAGCTAGAATTGAAATTCAAGCCCAAATCTAAACTCCGCAAAGCATGAAAAGGCACGACAAAGCACGACTATATTATTCGAGTGAATGAAGAGCCAGATCCATATCTTGTACATAAAATAGTACACACAACATATGTATGATTCAATGCATAAGAATATAAATAAAACAATGGTAAGATAATAGTTTACATGACATAAGTTTGATAAATCAAAGCAAGGTGATTAAACAACAAGCAAGTGGGCTCGACCACATTATGTATAGGCTCGGACAGCCTTGTTTTGTGCAACATAGGCTCAGCTATGATGGTTAGTTTCTGGCAAACATGCACGACAATAGGCTAGAAGGTGAAGAGATATAGGTTACAAGGCAATGGAAGGCCAAAAGATCAAACACAAGGCAATATTGGGTTCGTCCTTATGACTCTATGGCTCGGCCAGATCTTGTCATCATCCAGAGGGTGTGGCAGAGGTCATGTCAGTCACATCATGTGCTGGAGGAGGTGGCAGGTAGTGAAGGCCGAGGCAAAGGAGGAAGGGGATGGTGATTATAAGAGTTCGGCTAGGGTTTTTGCAATTTTGGTGAAGGGCTTTATCAAGGCAGGTCACGGCTAGGGATTGGTGATGAGGAGGAGGTAATGTGGTCGGTCATGGTGGTGGTGGAGTGGTGGTAAGGTCGGCTAGGAGGTGAACAAGGTGGTGGCCGAGCATGCCTAGAAGGAAAACAAAGGAGAAACAAAAATATAAGAAGAAGGTAAGGAGAAGCCATAAAAATGAGAACTTGTTTTTTTCTCACGCAAATGAATAAGACGAGGAACTATTATGTACGTGATTCACAAAGTAGTAGGCGGCTAGGGTTATGAAGATGTGGACGGCTAGAGATGTAGGGTTTAGAAAATGAAAGGCTAGCAAATAAAAAGGCTTACTTGATTTCCAAGAAAAGGAGCCATGAGATCTTCAATAGATTTTTCTTTATTTGCACGCAAATGAAAAATGAAGTGAATGGGAAGTTTCTCACAATTTAAGAAAATAAAATACATGGCTAGGCAAGTGAATGCTAGGGAAAAGGAAAAGATATTGAAATAAAAAACAAGTAACCTAAGTCTCTTCAAATTTCTAAGCCATTTATCCAAAATAAAACAAGTCGAAACCCAAAAATTAAATCAAAGTGAAAACCGTACAATAAAAATAAATAAATAGAAAATAAAATATAGAAATCAGCATAGGAAATAGAAAATAAAAATATAGAAAATTATTGCGTGTAAAACCCTGTAATTTATCCAATTTTAAAAGTATATATCAGAATTTGATGAAATGAAAAGCAGAATTAATATTAAAATAAAATACAGTTTCAAAAAAAAAGATTAGAATTTAAAATTTAAAATTTAAAATTTTCAATTGTGGTCAAACTTTGATTTTTAGTTGACCAAAATATAAGATTTTCCAAAATTGTTTATATCATTGTATTTGGAAAATAAATTACAACAAATTCCACACTTACATTGGAAAATTATAAAAATTCAATTTTTAAATGATTAAAAATCAAAGTTTTCAAATAAAAACTAATTTAAAAATATTTATAAAATTATGGGCTGTTACACTTTCCTCCACTCAGAACTTTTCGTCATCGAAAAGGAATGAGACATGGAGAACAAGGAAAACAAGACAGAATGAGATAAGATCAAGGCAAGATGAAAAGAAGATTGAAATTGTACCTGATAACTGTCGTTATAGGTAAATTCAACAAGATGGAACGATCTTCCCCCGGTCCTCCATAAATCAAGAACACAAGCACGAAGAAGATCCTCTAGAATCTGATTCACCGTTTCCGTTTGACCAACGGTCTGTGAATGATAAGTAGTGCTCAGATTCAAATGAGTACCAAAGATTTATGAAAAGCTTTCAAAGAAGACTGTCAAGGATAAGTTCTTCTGGGAGGAAGAACTACAGGTCGAACTTCAGAAATAAGATTAATCCAGAATTCCATTTTCCGCTTAGGATGTAGGAAAATAGGAATGTGACGACCCGGCCTTCTACTACCAGAAAACCGTTTCGTCTTCAAGAAAGAAAGGGATGAGAAAATAGAAAAGATAGAGAAGAAAGAACAACAACATCAGAATCTCACAGCGGAACGAATAAATTATAATAATCACATAAGTATTTACATAGTATACAACATCAATCAGAGTTATACAGACAATACATCACGTACTAGACAGTTATAAACACCTGTCTAGTTAATACAACACAATACAACAATACGACTCAGAGATATCAACACAGCGAGACCTATATGTATATCTACAACGCTGAAACCTCCTGCTCCATTTCTCCTCCAGAATTCGTCAAAACTAACCTGAATCCCTTGGCTACCCATACAAATTTGGGTACCTGAGAGTTTATGAAAAACAAAAATAAACTCCGGGTCAGACATGGGTCTGGTATGAGTAACAGGTTAAAGTTGCTTAACTTTGAAAATCTTTTGAAAACAAAAGGTATCACGTAAGACTCCCCACAAATAAACATGGGAAAGTTTTTACCTTACGCTAACCAAAACATTTGATAGGAAATTCAGTGATATTGTAATAGGTCTAGGGTTTTCAAGTAAATAGAAAATAGTCGAAATTGTTACATGATTAAATTCCAGCTACTAGCCACAAAAGTGGGTAATACAATCAAAACCGTTGGCACTTATTGGATTGTGGATTCCATACAATGGCAGGGCTACTGGGGTACCGCCCGTCACAGTATGTGGCCTAGATCAACGTACCGAGGATCACTCCCGACCCCCTGCAACACAAGGCCGGAACCATTCCTTACTGAACAATCCCGAACAAGATAAACCCCGGCAGTTGTTGCAATCAACCGCCCACACAGCCGAAAATAAAGGGACATCTAGACAGGGGAATGTCCTTGTCCTGCATGGGCATGACCCACCTAACCTTGCTGCACATTCCCTGTTTTAGTCATTCCCGGTTGATGAGGCTTGAGGCTGCGATTACCTTTAAAGAATACAATTCTTAGAATGCTCATCGTACGCCTGACGATGTGTTGAAAGCATTCAATCCATACAAGTTCGTTCCGGGTTCGAACGAAACCGAAGGCATTATCTTATTACACTCATTTTGGAATCACCCTCAGAGTTAACGACGATAACCCTTGCATTCTGAATCTCCATCTTCATTTCAGATTCACGAGCTATCGTTAATTTGGAATCGATGTGGTTTTCGGATGTTCCAAATGTGGGAAACCCGATCCCGGTCTCATCGAAATCCAAAACGTGTCTTTTAAGGCCAAGTTGTCTATTTAGTCTTAACAGTTTAATTCAATATAATCAATACACTCAGATGGATAATTCATAATATTACAATAGATAATCACAGATAATCTCATAAACATATAATCAATATTATCATCCAAAACAGATAACTAAATATTATCATATTTAAACCAAGCATCCATATCACATAGATATTACTCATGTCATATCTGAATTCACAATCAATCAAATATCAATATCATTCATCCATAAGAATCGATTTATAAATCACAATCTATAATTAATTTAAAATGAATTAAATTAACTACTTTAATCTCTAATTAATTTAAAGTAAATTAGTTACTCATCTATAAATCTTGCTTGTACAATCATTGATTAAATTAATTAATCATCCTCTAAATATTCATCTTGATTAAACACCCTTGATTAATCATTCTCTAATTACAATAAGTAATTAGTCTTTAATTAATTTTACAAATTAATTATCCTAAATCATTTATAGTAATTAACATTTAATTACTTCATTTATAATTGATTACATTTATTCTTAATTAATTACATCAATTAATCACCACATTATTAATTTTTTCCTTAATTAATCCATCATTAATTATATTAATTAATGATCTTTAATTTAGATTTAAATTGAATTACTTTGATTAAATTTATTACATTAAGTAATTAATCTTTAATTAAACGCAATTATTAATCACCTTTGATTAATATCAACCAGTAATTAACTACCCTTAATTACTTATTAATAAATTAATTATTCCATAATTAATTATCTCTATTAATCCTTTGATTAATTTCAAAAGTAATTACCCAAATTACTTTATTAACACATCGTCTTTTACTAATTACATTCAATAATTAGCTTTAATTACTTCTCAAATAATTATGCTCCATTGAATTCACTAAGTAATTACATTTACCAATTTATCAAATGATTTTCTTAAATTAATTAAAATAAATTAATTAACTTAAATTAATCATTTTATCACAATTTATTACATTAAGTAATTAATCTCTTAATTACTTTTATCAAGTAATTCCACTTAACAATTTACAATAGATTATCTAATTAATCTGATTAATTATCAAAATTAATCACATTAATTAATTAATTAGTAATCTTTAGTTAATTATCTATATTAACTAATATCATCTCTTAATTTACTTTTTAATTTATCTTTATTTATAAATTAATCTAAATTATTAATTTATAAATTCAGTAAATACACCATTCCTTTATTATCTTATTAATTAAATCATTTAATGCCTTAATTATTCTTAAGATAATTTATTTCTTATTTAATGACTTAATAAATACAAATGTGTATTAGAACATTATGGTTTTAAATTTACATTCAAATTCCCTTCTGAATTTGAGATTCAAAGGATTAATTATTAAACATTAAACAAATTTAGGTTCAATTTAAAATCTGGTAAATAACATTAATTACGTACATATGAAACTTATATAAGGAAACCCCTTTTAAATTCAACTACCTAACTTTTATTTAAATTTAAATTTCCAAAATACATTAATGTTTTAACTTGCAAGTTTAAGTTAAAACCCTTTATTTACTTCCCATTCAAAAAAATTCCTTTATAAAGAACTATACCCATAATCAATTCAAATATTAATTTGAAACAAATTTACTTTTAAAAATTATTTTATGTGAACTTATTGTATATATCTAGTTTTAAAAACTGATTTAAAATTTTAGATTTGAATTCAAGAGATACTTGAATTCATTAGTTTTAAACATTGATTCCAAACTTTGGTTTTAAGCCTTGATTTAAATCTTGATTTAAAGGCCCAAATTCATTTTGAAAACTTCAGATTCAAAAGTTTCATCCAAAATTACTTTAAACACTGAATTCAAACACTGTTTCAATCTTAGTTTATATTTTGAACTAAATTTAAAACTGAAACAAATCAGGTTTTGTCAAAACCTGAAACCATCCCCTGTCTCGAACCAACCCAGATTCACTTCGAGTCTTCCCTTACCTTTCTTCGAGTCGCATACTAGAGTGACTTGTGTATTACCCTAGGAAAAAAACTGCACACAGAAAAAAAAAACACCCCAACACCTAAACGGCACGATGCACGTCCACCATAGCCCCAGCCAACGCGGCCACTCACCTGTGCTCCAACATGTCGCCGATCGCCTCCAGACAACGTCACGACCACCTAAATTCGCCACGACAACCTGAAACGGTAATGGTTCGAAACCCAAACCTGCAACACGACAGCCTTCCCCTCTCGAACCTGTCAACGTCACTTATTCGACGCTCTGACCACCGGCGGCCACCCAACTCCGGTCACCGCTTCGACTACAACCCCACTACAAATCCCCAAAATCTTGTAACTCTCGATCAATCCTAGGACGTGCAGTTGATTGAACAAATAAGTCCAGATAAACTAGGGTTAAGAACAGAAAATCTCCACCATCCTCAACACAATGATCACCCACCTCTCCCACCATTTTTTCCATCTCCGCGGTAAGCTTCTCCACCTCCTCACACAACCCGACCATCTCCAAGTGCGTAGATCACCAGAAATTCCCAAGTTTGCATTTTTAATTCATTTCAGAACTGCTCTCAACTTCTGGTATTAAAAATCTTGATTTAAGTTTTAAAATCCATATTTTGTTATAGTGATTCAAAGTATGTTCTTGAATTTATGATTTAAAGTGTTTGATTTTTCTCTTATTCAACTTTTCCTCTGTTATTTTGATTTCCAGAACCATATTCAATTTTTATTCAACTTAAATATACTTAAACTCTAAATCATATTGAAACAAACAGTTTCTATTTGTATTATAAATCCTAAAAGCTATTAGATCAAGTGGTAAAATAATTTGAATCAATTCAAGCCTGAGAACAAAATGGATAAGCTTGTTTACAGAGACATTAATATGTACTCTGACCACATCCATATGCACAGAAGGTTTTATACATACAAATCACACTTATTTCTGGTTTTAAACTTGCAACTGGTTTAAATACTTAAGTTTAGAAATTAAAGCTACTCACAACAAATGAAAAACAGAACAAGTTAAATGAAGGCAGTTTTAATTTGCAGGTTTTGAAATATACAGAGTTTCACCACACAACACCCAGAGAATAATGAATAAATGAATATTCACACCATATATTTAAGCATCCAAATATCAACATGCAACAGATTTTAAAACTTAAGTAAATTTAAAAGTGTTACTCACCATTGTTTGTAAAAATGAACAGAGCATCCCGGTTATTGAAATAGCTTAAACTTTAAAAACTGGAAACTGTTTTGCTTTCCAAAATTTCTTGCCTTGTTGATGATGCTTCAGTAGTAAAAAAAATAGAAATGCTACTTGTATATGTTAAGTTTACTATGCTATGTTGAATGAACTAAAGAAGAAAGACATGTATATATAGAAGTTTATAGGGGGAGGTGATAACTGAGTTAAGCACATAAAGGTACACTACTTGTTTTTGTTTGTATTAGGCAAAATCTTTTAATTAGGGGCTGAGTTGATTTTTAAAATAGTTCGAATTGACTTAAGTTGTGCTAGCATTAAATGTTTAAGTACTTATGTTCCCTACTTAGCTAATTTTATCATTTCTTATGCCAGCATCCTATTCTACTGCTTTACTTTAGCTTGCTCTACAAACTTCCTTGTATGTTTAACATGCACAAAGATATTTTTTGTTTAGCTTTGCATCTTATTTTCAGTCTTCATAGCTTACCTGATTTGCTTTTGTATTTTATACATCTATATACTTGCCTACATACGTTTAGATATTTTATTGATTTATTTTCTTTTTCTTTTTTTATTTTGTTTTCATACCTGTTTGAATCTTAATCTATTCTTGCCTGCATACTTTATTTACAAGCTACAAGCATTTTATTTTATTTTGTTTAATTGCCAACATAATTATTGTACAGACATGATTACATGCTTTTGTATTTTACATACACATTATAAAAATTGCTTTAGTCATTTGTTTTGCCTCATAACTTTGCTTTACTTTTACTACTTGCCTGCATGTTATATCTTATTTTTGTTCTTAGCTTATTCTAGTTATTAATTATAAACTTTACTTATGTATTAAGTTTTATTTCTAGTACAAGTGCTTGTTATTATTACACTTATTATTTTAAACCTAAATTATCAATACTAAATTTACTTCTTATTATTTCAAACTTATGTAAATCTTTGTTATAATATTTATTTTATTTTAAACTTACAAATCTTAGTTTTCCAAAACATGGGTTTAAAATAACAATTCCTATTTATTTAAAATCCATTGTAAAGATATTACATTATTATTATTGTTTAAATAAAAAACTCATTATTAAATTGAAAATAAATTTAAAGAAGAAACTATCAATATAAATACTTATTTATCAAGCTATATTTAAAAAAAAACAAAACAAAACTTTTTATTTAATTTAAACTCTAGGCTAAACCATTTTAAACAAATTAAACTTTATCTTGGGTATTTTTAAGATCATATTATTATTTATTCAATATTAGATTTCCAAATTATCAAAAATAGTAGAATTAGAAAACACAGCTTTATCTATTAAATTTAAAAACAAAACTGATCTATTTATAGTATATACCAATATATACATATATACATTATAAATAGAAACAATTTAAATTAGCTTTTAAAAGATAAATTATCAGTTAAATATTTATCAAAAGGAGATTATTAAATCAATTCAAATATTATTAACAAATATTATCAAATCAATTTAATTTTTAATGTAGATTATTAAATTGATACTGCCCCAAATTTCCGGGATGTCACATTCCTCCCCCCTTAAAAGAATTTCGTCCCCGAAATTTAAAACAAAGGTAATTTAATAATATAGTTAAGATTTAAATTTTAAACTCAAGCATATATCAACCATAAGCTAACAATCATAGCAACCAATTCATCCAAACGAACAAATCTAACTATCCAGACAAAATTCTGAATAGAATTTTCTCGAGTTTCCCTAAGTATAAATATCGGGATACTCGCTCTACAGAATCCAAACAAACAATACTACTAAGCCACAGAGCTTCCACTCATCTAGATCTATAAAACAAGACAGGATATTAGCCTACAGACAAGTCTGAATCAACAACCAAAACTCCCTGAACTGCTGATTCAACAACCAGAGATAGATCTTACACGTACTCCTTCAAAGATACGTGAAACACAACAAATCTTAGTTATCCAAACTGGCAATTCAATCCTGAAGACCCAACACTTATCCAAAATCAAATCCCCGATTTCAGAATCCAAATTCCTCCGTCTCTTATCCAGAAAACTCTTCGAACGATCCTGTGCTGCCTACATCTTCCCTGACCAGCTCAACTCTTGCCGATGTTCCATAGAAATAAACTGGACCAAAAATAATCCACAAAATGATCTTTCCAATCTCGACCAAAACTCAAAACACAAACTCGATTCCAAAACAGAAAACAGAACTCACTTCTCTTATCCGGAAAAGATAAAACAGGTGCACTCAAATCTGGTCTCAAATCCTGAAAAATTTCCTGTAGAACCCTTCAATCCAAACATTGCAACATCCAATTGCTTCCAAATTAAAACAGCTGTCACCATGCTTCCACTGCGCAACTCTGATTGTACAGATGAAAATGCTGAAGATGAACACAGATTGGACAACACATTCCAAAAATAAAGTTCAATATCCAAAAAGAAAATTCCGAAGTTTCTCCAAAACCTGAGCTACTTCCACAACTCATTGTCCAGAAACCATTCTGTTCCTAAGTTGAACCATCGGTACCACACCTGGAAATCCAGTCGACACCAAACTCAATCTTCAGATGCTGACAAAATTCTGACTTCCTGGAGACATCCAGAAAAATTCAGAAGCACAAGAGAACACCCAAACCATCGCAAGTCACTTTTGCGATCGATCCAGCCAAATTCCAAAGATACTGCTCCCTCTTTACCAAACAGAACAGCTTACACTTATGTGGCCGATCCATCGAAGAAATGGAACTACTCTGCTGCTTCTGAAGTTACCCAAGAAAAACTGCTATGCCAGAAGACTTCCTAATCCAAAGCTCTTCGAGAAACTCGGTCCTCAAAGCAACCAGAAACACCCAGCTGAACACAGCCACAACACCGAAGCAGACACACTTCCTTACTTGTTCCAAAGAAACATCTTCGGAGACATTCATAATCACTGTATCTCATCACACAGCTACTACTCCTTAATATATCAAGATATCATGACTTGCTTCCGTCCAACCGACAGATCCAAACTCTAGCTCAACCAAATTACGCTTCAAAAGATGAACTCCGAACCTTAACAGGTTTCCTTCAGAGATCGATGAAATCCATACACCACTCAAAGCTTACTCGAGACGGTATTAGGTCTACAGTCTCGATAAATACACTTCCAACCTCAATCATTCCAATTCCAACCATTGGTAGTCGTGTTACACACACCACTACCCTAGCTACCTTTATAGCTCATTGGAAAACCCGAACAGGTAACCCAACAATAGGTAGAAATAAATATATATATTATATATCAAAATTACAAATATGCTCTCTCAGGAAGAAGAAATCACTCAAGAGCCTAGGTATTCACTCAACCTAGCGCTCTGATACCAACTGTGACGACCCGGCCTTCTACTACCAGAAAATCGTTTCATCTTTAAGAAAGAAAGGGATGAGAAAATAGAAAAAATAGAGAAGAAAGAACAACAACATCAGAATCTCACAGCGGAACGAATAAATTATAATAATCACATAAGTATTTACATAGTATACAACATCAATCAGAGTTATACAGACAATAAATCACGTACTAGACAGTTATAAACACTTGTCTAGTTAATACAACACAATACAACAATACGACTCAGAGATATCAACACAGCGGGACCTATATGTATATCTACAACGTTGAAACCTCCTGCTCCATTGCTCCTCCAGAATTCGTCAAAGCTAACCTGAATCCCTTGGCTACCCGTACAAATTTGGGTACCCGAGAGTTTATGAAAAACAAAAATAAACTCCGGGTTAGACATGGGTCTGGTATGAGTAACAGGTTAAAGTTGCTTAACTTTGAAAATCTTTTGAAAACAAAAGGTATCACGTAAGACTCCCCACAAATAAACATGGGAAAGTATTTACCTTACGCTAAACAAAACATTTGATAGGAAATTCAGTGATATTATAATAGGTCTAGGGTTTTCAAGTAAATAGAAAATAGTCGAAATTGTTACATGATTAAATTCCAGCTACTAGCCACAAAAGTGGGTAATACAATCAAAACCGTTGGCACTTATTGGATTGTGGATTCCATACAATGGCAGGGCTACTGGGGTACCGCCCGTCACAGTATGTGGCCTAGATCAACGTACCAAGGATCACTCCCGACCCCCTGCAACACAAGGCCGGAACCATTCCTTACTGAATAGTCCCGAACAAGATAAACCCCGGCAGTTGTTGCAATCAACCGCCCACACAGCCGAAAGTAAAGGGACATCTAGACAGGGGAATATCCTTATCCTGCTTGGGCATGACCCACCTAACCTTGCTGCACATCCCCTATTTTAGCCATTCCCGGTTGATGAGGCTTGAGGCTGCGATTACCTTTAAAGAATACAATTCTTAGAATGCTCATCGTCCGCCTGACGATGTGTTGAAGCATTCAATCCATACAAGTTCGTTCCGGGTTCGAACGAAACCGAAGGCATTATCTCGTTACACTCATTTTGGAATCACCCTCAGAGTTAACGACGATAACCCTTGCATTCTGAATCTCCATATTCACTTCAGATTCACGAGCTATCGTTAATTTGGAATCGATGTGGTTTTCGGATGTTCCAAATGTGGGAAACCCGATCCCGGTCTCATCGGAATCCAAAACGTGTCTTTTAAGGCCAAGTTGTCTATTTAGTCTTAACAGTTTAATTCAATATAATCAATACACTCAGATGGATAATTCATAATATCACAATAGATAATCACAGATAATCTCATAAATAGATAATCAATATTATCATCCAAAACAGATAACTAAATATTATCATATTTAAACCAAGCATCCATATCACATAGATATTACTCATGTCATATCTGAATTCACAATCAATCAAATATCAATATCATTCATCCATAAGCAATGATTTATAAATCACAATCTATAATTAATTTAAAATGAATTAAATTAACTACTTTAATCTCTAATTAATTTAAAGTAAATTAGTTACTCATCTATAAATCTTGCTTATACAATCATTGATTAAATTAATTAATCATCCTCTAAATATTCATCTTGATTAAACACCTTTGATTAATCATTCTCTAATTACAATAAGTAATTAGTCTTTAATTAATTTTACAAATTAATTATCCTAAATCATTTATAGTAATTTACATTTAATTACTTCATTTATAATTGATTACATTTATTCTTAATTAATTACATCAATTAATCACCACATTATTAATTTTTTCCTTAATTAATCCATCATTAATTATATTAATTAATGATCTTTAATTTAGATTTAAATTGAATTACTTTGATTAAATTTATTACATTAAGTAATTAATCTTTAATTAAACACAATTATTAATCACCTTTGATTAATATCAACCAGTAATTAACTACCCTTAATTACTTATTAATAAATTAATTATTCCATAATTAATTATCTCTATTAATCCTTTGATTAATTTCAAAAGTAATTACCCAAATTACTTTATTAACACATCATCTTTTACTAATTACATTCAATAATTAGCTTTAATTACTTCTCAAGTAATTATGCTCCATTGAATTCACCAAGTAATTACTAAATCAATTTATCAAATGATTTTCTTAAATTAATTAAAATAAATTAATTAACTTAAATTAATCATTTTATCACAATTTATTACATTAAGTAATTAATCTCTTAATTACTTTTATCAAGTAATTCCACTTAACAATTTACAATAGATTATCTAATTAATCTGATTAATTATCAAAATTAATCACATTAATTAATTAATTAGTAATCTTTAGTTAATTATCTATATTAACTAATATCATCTCTTAATTTACTTCTTAATTTATCTTTATTTATAAATTAATCTAAATTATTAATTTATAAATTCAGTAAATACACCATTCCTTTATTATCTTATTAATTAAATCATCTAATGCCTTAATTATTCTTAAGATAATTTATTTCTTATTTAATGACTTAATAAATATAAATGTGTATTAGAACATTACGGTATTAAATTTACATTCAAATTCCCTTCTAAATTTGAGATTCAAAGGATTAATTATTAAACATTAATCAAATTTAGGTTCAATTTAAAATCTGGTAAATAACATTAATTACGTACATATGAAACTTATATAAGAAAACCCCTTTTAAATTCAACTACCTAAATTTTATTTAAATTTAAATTTCCAAAATACATTAATGTTTTAACTTGCAAGTTTAAGTTAAAACCCTTTATTTACTTCCCATTCAAAAAAATTCCTTTATAAAGAACTATACCCATAATCAATTCAAATATTAATTTGAAACAAATTTACTTTTCAAAATTATTTTATGTGAACTTATTGTATATATCTAGTTTTAAAAACTGATTTAAAATTTCAGATTTGAATTCAAGAGATATTTGAATTCATTAGTTTTAAACATTGATTCCAAACTTTGTGTTTAAGCCTTGATTTAAATCTTGATTTAAAGGCCCAAATTCATTTTGAAAACTTCAGATTCAAAAGTTTCATCTAAAATTACTTTAAACACTGAATTCAAACACTGTTTCAATCTTAGTTTATATTTTGAACTAAATTTAAAACTGTAACAAATCAGGTTTTGTCAAAACCTGAAACCATCCCCTGTCTCGAACCAACCCAGATTCACTTCGAGTCTTCCCTTACCTTTCTTCGAGTCGCATACTAGAGTGACTCGCGTATTACCCGAGGAAAAAAACTGCACACGGAAAAAAAAAACACCCCAACACCTAAATGGCACGGTGCACGTGCTCTGTAGCCCCAGCCAACGCCGGCCACTCACCTGCGCTCCAACATGTCGCCGACCGCCTCTAAACAACGTCACGACCACCTAAATTCGCCACGACAACCTGAAATGGTAATGGGTTCGAAACCCAAACCTGGAACACGGCAGCCTTCCCCTCTCGAACCTGTCAACGTCACTTATTCGACGCTCTGACCACCGGCGGCCACCCAACTCCGGTCACCGCTTCGACTACAACCCCACTACAAATCCCCAATATCTTGTAACTCTCGATCAATCCTAGGACGTGCAGTTGATTGAACAAATAAGTCCAGATGAACTAGGGTTAAGAACAGAAAATCTCCACCATCCTCAACACAATGATCACCCACCTCTCCTACCATTTTTCCCATCTCCGCGGTAAGCTTCTCCACCTCCTCACACAACCCGACCATCTCCAAGTGCGTAGATCACCAGAAATTCCCAAGTTTGCATTTTTAATTCATTTCAGAACTGCTCTCAACTTCTGGTATTAAAAATCTTGATTTAAGTTTTAAAATCCATATTTTATTATAGTGATTCAAAGTATGTTCTTGAATTTATGATTTAAAGTGTTTGATTTTTCTCTTATTCAACTTTTCCTCTGTTATTTTGATTTCCAGAACCATATTCAATTTTTATTCAACTTAAATATACTTAAACTCTAAATCATATTGAAACAAACAGTTTCTATTTGTATTATAAATCCTAAAAGCTATTAGATCAAGTGGTAAAATAATTTGAGTCAATTCAAGCCTGAGAACAAAATGGATAAGCTTGTTTACAGAGACATTAATATGTACTCTGACCACATCCATATGCACAGAAGGTTTTATACATACAAATCACACTTATTTCTGGTTTTAAACTTGCAACTGGTTTAAATACTTAAGTTTAGAAATTAAAGCTACTCACAGCAAATGAAAAACAGAACAAGTTAAATGAAGGCAGTTTGAATTTGCAGGTTTTGAAATATACAGAGTTTCACCACACAACACCCAGAGAATAATGAATAAATGAATATTCACACCATATATTTAAGCATCCAAATATCAACATGCAACAGATTTTAAAACTTAAGTAAATTTAAAAGTGTTACTCACCATTGTTTGTAAAATGAACAGAGCATCCTGGTTATTGAAACAGCTTAACCTTTAAAAACTGGAAACTGTTTTGCTTTCCAAAACTTCTTGCCTTGTTGATGATGCTTCAGTAGTAAACAAAATAGAAATGCTACTTGTATATGTTATGTTTACTATGCTATGTTGAACGAACTAAAGAAGAAAGACATGTATGTATAGAAGTTTATAGGGGGAGGTGATAACTGAGTTAAGCACATACAGGTACACTACTTGTTTTTGTTTGTATTAGGCAAAATCTTTTAATTAGGGGCTGAGTTGATTTTTAAAACAGTTCGAATTGACTTAAGTTGTGCTAGCATTAAATGTTTAAGTACTTATGTTCCCTACTTAGCTAATTTTATCATTTCTTATGCCAGCATCCTATTCTACTGCTTAACTTTAGCTTGCTCTACAAACTTCCTTGTATGTTTAACATGCACAAAGATATTTTTTTGTTTAGCTTTGCATCTTATTTTCAGTCTTCATAGCTTACCTGATTTGCTTTTGTACTTTATACATCTATATACTTGCCTGCATATGTTTAGATATTTTATTTATTTATTTTCTTTTTCTTTTTTTATTTTGTTTTCATACCTGTCTGAATCTTAATCTATTCTTGCCTGCATACTTTATTTACAAGCTACAAGCATTTTATTTTATTTTGTTTAATTGCCAACATAATTATTGTACAGACATGATTACATGCTTTTGTATTTTACATACACATTATAAAAATTGCTTTAGTCATTTGTTTTGCCTCATAACTTTGCTTTACTTTTACTACTTGCCTGCATGTTATATCTTATTTTTGTTCTTAGCTTATTCTAGTTATTAATTATAAACTTTACTTATGTATTAAGTTTTATTTCTAGTACAAGTGCTTGTTATTATTACACTTATTAGTTTAAACTTAAATTATCAATACTAAATTTACTTCTTATTACTTCAAACTTATGTAAATCTTTGTTATAATACTTATTTTATTTTAAACTTACAAATCTTAGTTTTCCAAAACATGGGTTTAAAATAACAATTCCTATTTATTTAAAATCCATTGTAAAGATATTACATTATTATTATTGTTTAAATAAAACTCATTATTAAATTGAAAATAAATTTTCAAAAGAAACTACCTCTTTAAAATATAAATACTTATTTATCAAGCTATATTTAAAAAAAACAAAACAAAACTTTTTATTTAATTTAAACTCTAGGCTAAACCATTTTAAACAAATTAAACTTTATCTTGAGTATTTTTAAGATCATATTATTATTTATTCAATATTAGATTTCCAAATTATCAAAAATAGTAGAATTAGAAAACACAGCTTTATCTATTAAATTTAAAAACAAAACTGATCTATTTATAATATATACCAATATATACATATATACATTATAAATAGAAACAATTTAAATTAGCTTTTAAAAGATAAATTATCAGTTAAATATTTATCAAAAGGAGATTATTACATCAATTCAAATATTATTAACAAATATTATCAAATCAATTTAATTTTTAATGTAGATTATTAAATTGATATTGCCCCAAATTTTCGGGATGTCACAAGGAACTTCCCGAAAGAAAAGAGATTGGGAAAACAAGATAATAAAATAAATTTAAAACCATGAAAAATTTCAACTTAAATTAATACTTGATTTCACCTTAGTTAAATAAATCTTAACTAATTCTAATTTCATTATCTTATCATCTCTTAAATTAACAATTTCTAAATCCTGAATTTGAAAAAAAATCATTTATTACATTTATAATTTATATTGTATTTTATTCAATTAACCTTCCATTCCATTTACCCCTATTAATCTTTTTATAACTAAAATTTAAGTGTATAACATCTATTATAACCACTCAAATTTTATTTATGAAAATCCTTTTATATTGTATAATTTTTCAGTTACATATTTAAGTTTTACATAAATAGGTAAGTTATATTGGAATGCAATAGAATATTATAGAAATAAATTATTCCTAATTCAAATAGGTAAGTTATATTGGAATGCAATAGAATATTATACAAATAAATTATTCCTAATTCAATTATCCAAGCTTACATATTTATTTATAATTTGATTTCCTTTTATAATTGAAATTTCCTTAACTTCAAACAATTAGAGATAAATAAATATACATAATATATATCAAATCAAATTTAAATCTTATATCACCTTTATTACAAAATCAAGTCATATTTTACAAATCCAAATAAATTTAATTCTCCAAAGCAAGACTGTAGCAAAACTACAGAATGATCTCTTCACTTTGAAACTCGAAAATGAAAGTCGATGATGTTGTAGTCATCACCGAAATTACTTTCCAGCGACAAAGGAAAGAGCACTGATTTATAAATTATAAATTCTTTGAAACAATTTCTACTTGAAGTACTTCAAATAATATACCCTTTAAAACTTTAAACACAAAGTTTGAAACCATTGGAAATTAAATTCTTAGTTTCTTGTTTTAAATTCATTTAAATTTCTAAATTAATTTATAACCATGTTATATAGTTCAATTATATATATGAAGTCAATTATTATTTTTCAACATCCAATTAAATTAAATATCAAAATTCAAAATATTATACTTATATAAAATATAATTATACCAAATCTATTCATTTATAAATTTATAAACTATATTGTGTCGGTTTGCTCTGTTCAAGTGTTTTGGAGATCCTATCGATAGCGTTGATCAGACGAATCGATCGAAAACTCAAATCAACATCAACAACTCAAACAACACAATATATAAACATGTAAATATAGATTTACAAATACACTATACAGGAATAAATTTTCAAAGCAAGGGTAGAGGTTCAAATTTGATTAACTCAAATCAAAGAAAATTTTGATTTGAGGATAAGTTGGAACAAAAGATAAGATTATTCTAACCGAATAAGGAAATGGATAAGCTTATATAAATCGTGGACGACCTTAACCGGGTAAACCATGACTTCAAGAATTAGATCGATTTAGAATTCCAAGGCAAATCTACATTCGATATCAAGATATAGAATTCGGGATAACAAGAGATACTAGCATCTAAATCGAGGATATATATAAATCTTCGATGAATCAATGCCAATTGTAAAGGAATTTCATCCCATTTTCAAGTCATTTGAAGGTTGGCGAGACTGCCGATTCACTAAAAGATCATTTGAAGTGGATTATGGGATACTCCAAAATCAAAAGAAGGATGAGTAGTGGGGGACAAAAATGAACTTTGGAACCGCAGAGAACTTCAAAAATTCAAAGAAAACAGGGTCAAAGAGGAAGAGATTCAAGCTCGAACGAAAGTGATTCTATAAATAAATTTACCATATATGCTAAGTTTTGCCAAGAGCCAAAGCTCTGATACCAAATGTAACGACCCGATATTTCAACCATTCGCATCCTCACATGTCGGACTTGAACTGCTCAAAATACCGAATTGTAAATATAAACTTGGAAAATCTTAGAATATACAGCAATAAATAAATCACAGAATCACAGACACAGAGTATTATAATAATGTAGCGGAAGCAAAGAAATAATAGTTCATGAAACTACTATATAAATATACATCAGAGTTAAACAAGATACAACAAAAGTCTCAATATTATAATCAAGTATAATCAGAGTACATCACCGGAATTAACTGGATAACTGAGATGAAACAGATAGCTAGATCTTCAAGTAAGGCTCCAACTCTGAAGGTGAGTTTTACGTGTTGTATCACTCTGTCTAACCCGAGCGGAAAACAAAACACTCGAGTTAGGACATACATACTTATACAATGTAAACCAACTCAAGTGAACTGTAATATAAGGTACAAGTAACTTAAAGGTTGCTTAGGACCGTCCATCCTCTAAGGATCCATTAAACTATTTACTATGTAGTAATATTTCGCTATTATAATATTGTTTGTAGTAAAATAAACTTACTTTTAAATAACATTAAGGGGTTATCCATATAGCCCTTAACACATTATAGTACCAATAGTATATACAGTACCGTAATACCTCCTGATCGGGTGGCTACCAGAGGATACTCCATAGGTACGACACAAATCAAACTCGTACAAGGCGCGCTAGGGTAGGTGACATGGCACAACTAGGCAATTTCAGGGTAGATATACCAATTGCCATCCGGACTGGTGGTGACGCATAGCGCGCAGCTACCGCCCACCTCGAGCCACACCCCCAAAAATCCAAAGGGCCCCAATCAATCACAAAGTAATAGAATGGTATCGAAGGAGTGTGTCCAATAAGAGGAGCTACCTCATTGGCCCGGAATCGCTCCTGTTTTAGCCACCGTATGCCAACTTACGGGAGTCGGGTCCACGTATATACCTCAAAGGACGTCGCCACCATCCTACTTCATTCTGGAATCTCCACTGCGTACGGTTGTTAAAGTGGTTTTCGGTATCGACAGAGAGTATGCCCATATCTGATCCCGGTCTCTTCAACAACCAACCGTTATTATAACCCATGGATATTTATTTCAAAATCACTTATACTTTCAAAACCAAAATAGCATATCCATTTCAAAACTAAATAATATATTATTTCATTTCAAAACCAAATCAATATAACATTTCCATTTCAAAAACCAAAGTAATAATATATCATTTAGATTCCAAAACCATAGTACTTTCAAAGTTATAACAACTCTAAGACAAAAACACTTTGGAACCATAATACTTTGAAATCATAACATTTGGAAATGTTATTATTGGTAAATCATAATATTTAGAAAATCATAACACTTTGAAATATATTTATTTGAACCGTTTAAATTCAATATCAAATAATATTCATTTCAAAGTTGTAACATTCTGAGTTCATTCATTCAATTATAAAATTTTCAAAACATTGTAAATTTCAGCTACAACAGCATTTAGAAAGTGTTATAGTAGATATATTAGGATTTCAAAAACATTGCCAAATTCAGAAACATCAGCACTTACAAAGTGCTACAGTAGATATTTAGTTATTATTTCAAAACAGTTTACTTTCAGCAACAACAACACTTACAAAGTGTTGTGGTAACTTTATTTTTTATTTCAGAACTTAGTTTATTTTCAGAAATGATAGCACTTAACAAATGCTGTCTTAAAACCACAGCATTTCTGAAGTGCTACCAATACTAATTCCAGATTTAATAAAAAAAATTAGAAACATTAAAACTTCAATTTCAGCCATTTTAACTTATAAAAATCATATTTTTCGCTTCAACAATCTTTATTTGGATATCATTTAACTTATGATTTATTAAAACAAATTTTTGTAAATAGAATATCCAAATTAAACTATACCTCATTTATTAAGTCAAAGTTCACTAATTTACTTAACTTTTAATTTAACAAATAACTTAACACTTTATTTTGAAATATTCATCCCATACATAAAATTATTCTATCGCTAAATTTACTTAACTTTCATTTGAAAACTAAATTTCCACTTATCGAGTTAAGCCATCTTTAAGTTACATTTTCCATTTAAAACATAATCATTTATTTTTACAAAACATAGCCATAAATAAAATATTTTATCATAGTTAATATAACAATCCAATTCTCCTCATAAATCTATCCATTTAGACATAAATTAGCTATGATTTCAAGTTAAATAAATTTTATTACAAAGTGCCCAATTAAAACTGCATTTCATTTTCTCAATTCAAAATACATTATTTATTATACAAAACATGTCCATTTTAGGAAATAACCTTTATTAAAATTTCTAGGTTAGATTTAAGGTTCCATGTTAAATCAAATTTAATTATTAAGTTATCTAAATAAAACTCTTTAAATCCCCTTTTTAAAACCAAAAATTGACTTATAAAATTTTAACTTATAGAAACCAATATCTCTTACAGAAAACCAATATACCCTTATATGTAAATCATTAAATCAAATTTTAAGTTAAAATTTCGTATATTCCAAGATTTCAGAATACTTAATAAATGTTTAGGAAAATATTATTTGAAAAATATTAACCATGGGCCTGTATAATATTTTCTAACTTAGGTCAGGTGATACGGACATGTATCATTTCAATTCGTAATTTAAAAGAAAAATACGGGTTCTATCATTTCAAATCCGCAATCCCAAGTAAAATAAATACGATAAAAATTACAGTAAAAATCACTCGAGCCTATCATTTCAACCCATAATGATTTTTCCTTATTCTAATGTCTGTTTGGGTATGTATCATTTCAACCCATAGTGATAGGGAACTAGTAGTGTGATAAACAGGAAATAACAGTATATCATATAATATCATATCAGATGATGTAATAGGTATATAAACAACATTAACATCATATAAACATATCACAGGCAGGTATGAACAAAACATATAAATTTATACAATTCACTTGTCATCATTTCACAGTCATATAAGTACGTAACGTCTAGAGTGAATAACTCATCTTTTTAAAGCTAGAATTGAAATTCAAGCCCAAATCTAAACTCCACAAAGCACAAAAAGGCACGACAAAGCACGCCTACATTTTTGAGTGAATGAAGAGTCAGATCCAAATCTTGTACATAATCAAGTACACACAACATAAGTATGATTCAATACATAAGAATATAAATAAAATAATGGAAAGATGAGAGTTTACATGACATAACTTTGATAACTCAAAGCAAGGTGATCAAACAACAAGCAAGTAGGCTCGGCCACATTATGTGTAGGCTCAGCCATCATTGTTTTGTGCAACATAGGCTCGGCTATGATGGTTAGTTTGGGCAAGCATGCACGACAATAGGCTAGAAGGTGAAGAGGTGTAGGTTACAAGGAAATGGAAGGCCAAAAGGTTAAACACAAGGCAATATTGGGTTCGGCCCTATGACTCTACGGCTCAGCCAGATCTAGTCATCATCCAAAGGGTGCGGGAGAGGCCACGTCATGTGCTGGAGGAGGTGGCAGGTGGTGAAGGCCGAGGCAAAGGAGGAAGGCGATGGTGATTATAAGAGTTCGGCTAGAGTTTTTGCAATTTTGGGGAAGGGCTTTGTCAAGGCAGGTCACGGCTAGGGCTTGGTGGTGAGGAGAAGGTAATATGGTCAGCCATGGTGGTGGTGGAGTGGTTGTGAAGTCGGCTAGGAGGTGAACAAGGTGGTGGCCGAGCATGCCTAGAAGGAAAACAAAGGAGAAACAAAAAGAAAAATAGAAGAAGAAGGTAAGGAGAAGCCATGAAAATGAGAACTTGTTTTATTTTTATTTTTTCTCACGCAAATGAATGAGATGAGGAACTAATGAGTACATGATTCACAAAGTAGTAGGCGGCTAGTGTTATGAAGATGTGAACGGCTAGAGATGTAGGGTTAGAAAATGAAAGGCTGGCAAATAAAAAGGCTTACTTGATTTCCAAGAAAAGGAGCCATGAGATCTTGAATAGATTTTTCTTTGTTTGTACGCAAATGACAAATGAAGTGAATGGAGTTTCTCATGGCTTAAAGAAAATAAAATGCACGGCTAGAGTAGTGGAGTGAACGGCTAGGCAAGTGAATGCTAGGGAAAAGGAAAAGATATTGAAATAAAAACAAGTAACCTAAGTCTCTTCAAATTTCTAAGCCATTTATCCAAAATAAAACAAGTCAAAACCCAAAAATTAAATCAAAATGCAAACCATACAATAAATATAAATAAATAGAAAATAAAATATAGAAATGAACATAGGAAATAGCAAATAAAAATACAGAAAATTATTGTGTGTAAAATCTTGTAATTTATCTAATTTTAAAAGTATAAATCAGAATTTGATGAAACGAAAAGCACAATCAATATTAAAATAAAATACAGTTTCAAAGAAATATTAGAATTTAAAATTTAAAATTTAAAATTTTCAACTGTGGTTAAACTTTGACTTTCGGTTGACCAAAATATAAGATTTTTCGAAACTTTTTATTTCATTGTGTTTGGAAAATAAATTACAACAAATTCCACACTTTCATTGGAAAATTCTAAAAATTTAATTTTTAAATGATTAAAAATCAATGTTTTCAAATAAAAACTAATTTAAAAACATTTACAAAATTATGGACTGTTACACTATTACACTTCCATAAGTTAAATTTTAATTTCAGCTTGAAATTTCCATTTTCAGGTTATAAGTTCAAAACTTATTTAACTTGATCTGAGTTAAATTTCCAATTCTTTCAATCCCTTTAACCTTCTCAATTTAAATGTTTGCCTCCCAAATTTAAATTTCTTATTAATATCACTTCCCATTTATAAGATCAAAAACTTAATTTTCTTTTGGGTTATACTTCTCATTTTCAAGGGGGATTCCAGAATTCAACACCGGTATTTATTTCAATTCACCTTGAAATCATCTATATATATTCCTTTTATATACCAAATCACTCTTTAAATTTTAACTAACTTTAGTTTTTATCAAAAATAGCCCCTTCGGAATTTTCAAAACAACTCTTGTTTTTAAGCAAAAATTTTCTATATCAAAATATTCTAATAACATTACTTATTATTTCCTTAAACACATTGAAACACATTTTAAAGTTTTCAAGACTTAGACTCAAAACTTCTCAATTAAGAACCATTTTTAATTTATAAGTCACATCTATAACTTGTGCTTATATAATTTCACTTCCTTAAAACATTTCACACTATTTTGTCATTGTTTATTCTGTAGTAAACATCCACAACAACCAATCAATATTACCATACCAAGAAACCAAACACACCATATATTCCATAATAATTTCCTAGAAAATTATTTCTATATATAAAATATAATCAGGGTAAACTTATTTCATTTCAAAGCACTTTCAATTTAACTCATTTGCATAATTCATTCTTACCCAAATTTCTATTTGGTTATATATATTACCACTTAAATGTTGTAATATTATTTGATTATAATAATAACAACCAATCACCTTAATATACTTCAATAATTTAGAAAAATATTTCTTTTTATATCAAAAATAACCTTATATAAAAATTATTTTTAAATCATTTTTAAAACCGTTATATAAAAAACTAACAAGTACGCCCTCATATATAATACACTCAACTCATTCTAGGTTACTACTGACCTTGTCTCTAATGAGTAATCCCACCATAGTTATGTTCTCGCTTAACCTTCAGCTCTGATAACAAGTGTAACGACCGGACATTTTCGACCCTCGAAAATCGACACTTATACGTCCACTGTATAAAGCGACGAGTAATTAAGTGTCGAAAATACCAGGTTATTAGGGTTTAAGAAGAAAAGAGATAGAAAAAGAACAGAAATAACAATACAGAATCTCACAATCGCAGCAGAAAAAAATATAATATACAATAACATCATTTTTATACAAAAGGAAAACTGTACCTTTTAATATGCATACAAGTTATTAGAGTACAATCATCAACATATAAATCCGGACAGTTATATTAACTTGTCCCTAAATGCGGAGTATATAGCGTAGAATACATAGAGGAATATAGTCAAATACGTGCAATACGTCTCTGCCATCCAGTTCGTCTCCTGAGCTCCAAAGTGTCCTAACCTGAAAACTGTAATACTTGGTCTGACCCGAGCATTACAATAAAGCAACACCCAAGTCACGCGCGACAACTAGATGAGTAAAGCACACTTAATTGAAATACTCAAGTTATAAAAAAAATTGAAAAACCAAGGTATCTCGTACAAACACGACGAGTTTTCATCTTGTTTTAACCCAAACGCTTTTACAAAAACCCATCGATATTTTGAAAATTTCTGTGTACAATTACTTATTTAAAATAGTTTAATTTGTGAAAGTTAATCCAATAACAGCGTATTAAACTCCATAACCAAAACCGCAAAGGTTCATAGTGGTTATCAAATCGAATTGGCTCCGGATAAAACTGATATCCTATTCTGGTCTCTTCGAATCCAAGCAATAAATTTAAAAGACTAATTGTTTTAAAATAAACAATTTATATTCAGAGTGTTAATATACATATATGGAATTTTACTACATATGTCTATTTCAAATAAAATGTAATCAACCTTTTATTCAAACCATTTAATTTCGCTTGGCTACTAAATGGCACAGATAAGAACAATTAAATAAATATCCAATATCAATACCAAAGCATAGATCGTTAGCTAAATTTAACGATTTACTAATAATATCCAACCATTCACAATCTGAATTCAATCAACTTAAATTAAACCGAATTTACTTATATATTTTATTCCCAAATTATTATTAAAATAAAGAAATTATAAAAAAAACAATTTATGGTTAGTTGGTTAGGATTTAACAACCAAATTAATAGCTAATTTATTTATTAACATGAGGCTAAACCAAATAAGTCTTTAATTAGTTATCCGCTTGATAACTAATTTATTGATTAACATATGGTTTTAACCAGATAAGAAATCTAAGTAATACTCACTTTAATTATTTTAAAATAATTACATTTTATATAAAAATTAACAACATTAATTCTAGGCTAAAATATTGGATGATTGGATTTCATTACAATTTCCATCATGTTGTTTTGATTTTAAAATGGAGAGAACATATATATATATATATATATATATATATATATATTTCTTTTTTTTAAATGATATTACATAAACTTATGCAATCTAAAAAAAGGAAATGTCTAGCCCAAACACACTAGATCCGGCCCAAAAAAAACCGGACCAGATACCCTCTCCTTTTTCTTTCTTCTTCCCATAAATTTCTGGAACGAAATCATGCACGCCAGTGCACGCGTGCACCGTGCACCACCCCGATCCATCGGCCATTAAAACCTCACCGCCGACCAACCATGCGAGTCGCCCACAACCCCTTCATCTCGACTAACCTCAAGAAAACCCACAACCTTGCCCAGTTCGAAATTCGAACTTCCTATGCGATACTGAAACATAACCAACGGTCGTTCAAACTCCTCGTGCGGCCAAACACCACCACTATCGACCCCCTGGCCTTGCCAAAACGATCGCCACCTCCTTCTCTTGCCTTCCCCCTCATACTGAATGTTCCTCGCTCCCCATCGACGTCACATTTCCCCTCAAAGCTGAGGCCTTTTTAAACCCTAAAGCCAAATCGTCTGGCCACCACAATCAACCAAAAACGCCGCACCATATTTCATGAGTGTGCCTCCACCCAAGCCTCCATCACGCTAAGCTACCAGCCCCGAAATCAATTTGTTCGCCGAAATTTGATGAAATTCCCAAAACTGATCAACTCCAGTTCCTTCCTCCACACGTAATTAAAAATCCCATAACTATCTCCAAAAATCACGAATTTCAACAATGACCATGATCATGTAATACAAATATTTAATTTCGTAAGTTAAATTTTAGCCGTACTTTTATCACTTGTTGTAAAAAGGGTTTTTCTTTTACCTGACTTCATAAAATCCAATGAAACAATTTTAAAAAATTTCTATACTAAAAAACAGATGATTTCATTTTGGTGTCATGTCTTAAAACTCGATGGGTAATGAGATATTGATGTTCAAAAAAAGAATTAATTGTTTTACGAATAAAATGAACAGAGCAATTCTTTTGGAGAAGATGTACATTATTTCTTTGATGGCCAATGGAACTTATTCGAGTCTAACCACATATAATTACACATATACACATGCCAGGTGTATTTTTACTTGACAAAGATCGAGTACTCATCTAAAACTCATAGATTACATATATACAACAACCAATATACAAGATAATGATTACTCACTGTCATAAAGGAATGATGAACTGCTGCTATGCTCTGTTTTCTACTGCTTAAAACCTTGATTATATTTTAAATAGTAGCACTTGGTTTTTTTTTCTTTTGCATTATTTATTTGAATGTTAACGTGAAGGTAACAAGCAGTGGTATATATAGAAGAGAATGGGAAGGAACAGGCTGAAGCTTGTTACAGGCTTTACACATTTTTTATTTTTATTTTATCTTTACTTTCTTTTTGCTTTTGTGTGATTTGATTTTTGAATGATTTGATCTTTTATGAGACTTGATTTTATGTTGTGTTTTGACTTGATTAAATGTTTTGTATGCTTGAATTAAATGCTTATCATGATGAACTTCCCCTCTATGTTTATATATACAATTGTATGTGTGCATTCATATACACACACACACACACACACACACACACACACACACACACACACATTTATGTATAATATATTACCACCTACTATTTTAATTTAACATACACACATGCTCACATACTTGTATATATTTTATCATATCTACATATATTTATTTCATCCAAAGTTAGGAGTTTTATTATCGTGAAGCTTTTACTTTATATAGCTATATATAATCTCATTTACACTATCTTTTAAGCATATAGACATACATATATACTTACATTTATACTTCATATTCTACCTCTTTATACACATATATCTACATCTCACTATTTAATACAAGTATATATATACACACTTATACATACAATTATAGGTTTTGAAAATTTGCCATCTAGAGTTTTATATATTCATGTATATATATACTCATTTACATATACCATATTTTACAAATATATATATATATACACTTATTCACAATTTTACACAATATATATATATATATACATATACCTATGTATATTTTATCATCACATACACACTCACACACACACACACACACACATATTATTTCCTACTTACATATACATTATTTCATATGGCATATATATATCTATGTGTGTATGTATGTATGTATGTATGTATGTATGTATGAATGTATGTATATGTATTTGAATATCGTTAACTTGTATATATTTATATTTATGTGCAAATATATGGATATTCTACCTTGAATTTCAACGGTGGAGTTTATATACATATTTCTATAAAATCTATCGTACACGAAAATTTAAAATTTAATATAGTTTTTAATCAAGTTATTGTGACGACCCGACTTTCTACTCCCAGAAAATCGCGTCATCTTTAAGAAAGAAAGGGATAGAAGAAGAAAAGAAAGAGAAAGAAGAACACAAACAACATCAGAGAACTCACAGCGGAACGAATAAAATATAATAATTAACATAAAATATTACATAGTATCTCAATACATCAGAGTACACAACTATACAATATGTATTAGACAGTTATAACATCTGTCTAATTCATACAACTCAAGTACAATAGAAGAAACAGATATTCAAACACAGCGGAACCAAAATATATAACTACACGTCGAGGCCTCCTGCTCCATTACTCCTCCAGAATTCGTCAAGCTAACCTGATCCCCTTGACTACTCATACATAATATGAGTACCCAAGAGTTTAATAAAACAGAAAATAAACACTCGGGTCAGACAGGGGTCTGGTATGAGTAAACGGGTTAAAATTGCTTAACTTTAGAAAGCTTTTGAAAGGAAAAGGTATCACGTAAGACTCCCCACACATAAACATGGAAAAAATTTTGCCTTACGCTAACCAAAACATTTGATAGGAAATCCAGTGATATTATAATAGTGTCTAGGGTTTTCAAGTAAATAAGAAATAGCCGAAATTGTTACATTTATTAAATTCCAGCTACTATCCACAAAAGTGGGTAATACAATCAAAACCGTAGGGTCTCGTAGGAAGAATGAGTTTCCATCAATGGCAGGGCTACTGGGGTACCGCTCATCACAGTACGTGGCCTAGATCACCGTACCGAGGATTACTCCCTTCATCCCCTGCAACACAAGGCCGGAACCATTCCTTACTGAACAGTCCCGAACAAGACCACCCCGTAGTTGGCGCGACCAACCACACACTAAGCCGAAATAGAAAGGGACCTCTAGACAGGGATGTATCTTGCTCTCCAGTGGAAGCTACCCACGAAGCCTTGCTGCACCTCCCCTGTTTTAGCCATTCCCGGTTGATGAGGCTTGAGGTTACGATTACCTTTATAGGACATATCTATCTTAGAATGCTCATCGTCCACCTGACGATGTGCTGAAAGCATTCAATCCATACAAGTTCGTTCCGGGTTCGAACGAAACCGAAAGCACTATCTCGTTGCACTCATTTTGGAATCACCCTCAGAGTCAACGACCATAGCCCTTGCACTCTAAATCACCATCTCGAATCTATAAGCACTATTCCGTCAAACTCATTACGGAATCACCCACAGAGTTATATTGACGTATATCCCTTACACCTCGAGTCTTCACTCGCTCCACTAGGATTAACGACTTAACGTTTAATTGGAATCGATGTGGTTTTCGGATATCCAAATATGGAAACCCGATCCCGGTCTCACCGAAACAAAACGCCATTTTAAATGTCCAAGTTGTACTTAAGGGATTTAAACATTTTAAACTTATAATCAGGATGATATAAACAGATAGATGAATCATATTATCACAATAGATAATTCATAATAAACATTCATCTCATAACATCATATCACATATCATAGATATCCAAATCATCCAGTATCAATCAATCACCCAATATCAATCACCCATTAACATTCAACATCCAATATCAATCATTCAACATCAGCCATTTAGTACTAATCAATCACCATAGCAGAATTGATTAACTCTAAATTAATTTAATTAACCTCTAATTAAATTATTTACTATCCTTTAATCATTTGGATTACCTTAATCCTGCTTCATTGATTTATTACAAATCAAACTCATTATCATCTCTTACATGATCTTCTTTAATTAATCTTCCTTGATTAATCATCTTTAATTACATTCAAGCAATTATCCTTAACCATATTTAGTAATTAACCTTTAATTACTATCATTAATTACAATAATTAATGATCCTTCATTAATTAATTAACTATAATTAAACCTTAATTAATTACGATTAATTAATCATACTTAAATTAATTACTTTTATTAATCACCTTGATTAATTTCAATAATTAACTAATCCTTATTAATTAATTAACCTTTTAATTAATTAAATAATTAACTTATAATTTATCATCTTATTTAACATAAACAGTAATTAACAATTTGTAATTACTTATCTTAATTAATTACTTCTTAACTAATTAATCTAATTAATTAATCTTTAATTACTTCATTAAGTAATTATTAATCAATTTAAATTAACCATTAATCCTTAATTAATTACTTTAATAATTAATTACATTTTTAATTAATTACACTTAGTCATTAATCTTAAACTAATCACATTCATTAATTAATCACATTAATTAATTAACTAAAATAAATTAAATAATTAATCCTTAATTACTTACATAAGTAATTATCTCTAATTACTTCATTAGTCAATCTTAATCACTTCCTTATCAATTACTTAACAAATAATTAATTTCATCATTAATGCTCCTTAATTCTTTAATTAATTAATTAATTACCCCATAATTAATTAACTTTTAACAAATTAATCAACTCCTTAATTGATAACATTAAGTGATTATCACTTTCATTTAATTTCTCCCATGAGTAATTTCCTCTAATTACTTCCATAAGTAATTATCATTCTTAATTACATTCAATAATTATCCAATAATCACTTCATTAAGTAATTACCTTAATTAATCCATAATTAAGTGATTAAATAAACAATTAACTAATTATTTAAAATAAATTAAATAATTAATTAACTAACTTCTTATATTTTTAAATCTTCAATTAATTAAGAAAATCATTAATCTTAATTTAACCTTACTTATTAATAAATCGTATTAAATAAGTATTCTTAAGTTAATAACAAAGATAAATTAACCCTATTTATCTTTATAATTAAATTATTTGAACGAATCAAATTTTAATAACCTTAAAGCCAATTATTCTATTTGGTTTACAATAGTATTAACCTTTATTGAAAATAGTACATTTAAAAACAAATTTTCAAAATTCAAAACACATTAATCATCAAAGTTAAACTTATTCATTCAAAATGAAATTTGAAACCTTAGTTTTAAAACCATTACTTAGAAATTTCTCTAAACTTTGATTTAATATTTAAAATCAAATCACTCTTTTAAATTGAAGTTCAAAATTTAATTAGATAATTATTTTCAAAAACAATCTTCTTAAAACAATTTAATTTTGAAATATAAATTCTATTAACACTTTTATAAGTTTGATTTACATTTACTTTTATCAAAGAACAAGTTTAACTTTCATAATTTTGTTTCCCTTTTTATCAACTTGCTTTAAAATTTTAAAACTACCTTCATTTATCAACATCAAGTTCAAAGTTGTAACTTCATCAATTTTTAACAGAACGAAAATTACACAGTACAAACAATACAACACCACCTTAAAACCCCGAGCAAAACAAAGGATCTACCCGTGCCTAACCCGAAGCAACCCAGCACTTCTTCCTCTTCGAGTCCAACCCGAGCATAACGCGAGAAAATCTTCAGGAAACACTCGTCTTCCCCAAACACAAAACCTCCCAGTGCACAACCCAACACGGTGCACATGCACCTTCACTGCCGGCCTAGTTACGTCGTCGCGACTATCGACGTTGATCGCAATAACACACGCGACCCTTAAAACATACTCAGATCCTAGAATATGCACTCGAATCAAAAATTCGTCCTCAAGCTTGAGCAACTGTAGCTGCCACTACCCAAAAGCCACCCACGGCCGATCACCACATCGCCGTTCAACCTCGCCGACCCCTCCATCGAGACGTCACGACCACTAGCTTCATCCTTCCCAAAGGCGAGCAAACTCGATTCACTATCCACGATGCAAATTCCGCGACAGCCAAACCCATCAAATGTCTGTATAAAACCCTAGTTCGTTCTAATTCGAACGATTCGCTCATTTGAAAAATTCCATTTCATTTTTCCTATAATCTATGATCCATAAACATGCTATGATCAAAATCCTAGCTACAATCATCAAGTAAAACTTCGGCAATCACTAAAAACCCCAAAAGTATTCAAACCAAAAATTCTCTCGAACTAACCAATTAAAAATCATAAATTTTATATCAAAATTCATGATTTACTATCCAGATTACATGCATGATCTTCAACATAAAATTTAAGGTAGTTAAATTTTGACTAAAATTTTGTTTTACCGTTATTCTTTCTTTTATAATGATTTGTTATATTTTAAATTATGAACCTATTTTTAAATTAATCAACAAACCATGATAAACAACTATTATTTAGATTTCCAGATCTAATATAGTTTAGATTAAAAGATTTTCATTTATCTTTGAAATCCCTTAAGAAAACTGTTTCTCTTTTTTTTTCTTTCTTTTAAAGAACAGAGATGAGAAAAGTAAAAAAAAAACAATCTCCTACTCCAAGCAGAACATAATATATACACCAGTACAAATATTTATTAACATAGCAAAATCCATCACATGCATAAACAAATTCAACTACACAAGAATAAAACTGTTTTTAAAATAGTTTACTCACCTGTTCATTAAAGAGGCAGAGCAGTATTTATCCAGGCCTTAACAACTTTAAGTTTGAAAAAAAAAACTTGATGCTGTTGAAATTGATCCTTGCATGCTTCTGTTTGATGCTTTAAAATGATTGAAAGTGCAGATCTTCATTTGCATGTTTAAGTTGCAGGTTGAACATTATTTTGAAATGCAGGTTGAGGCTTTGATCTTGATTCCTTTGATATTGCAGTTTCAGGTTTGTAAAATTGCAGGTTTTTAGTTGCTAGAAAACTTGCTTTGCAGATTTTAAATTTGCTTTTGATTTTGCATTTTCATTTTAGATTTGAGGAAGAAAAATTTCTGGTTTTGAATGTTTTAAAAAAAAGAAAATAGAGGAAAAAGAGTTATGTTTATTAAAAATTAATGAAAATAAGTTTTTAATGAAGACACTTGTCACTTAAGTATCAATCTTCTTACACTTGTTTTTAAAATATGCTAATATGATTACACATGTTTTCTTATGTATTTTAATAAACTTTTATTTAATTTAAATGTAAATGTAAACTTACATGTGTTTTGAAAGGTGATAATATGTTTACATTTGTACTTTAAGTCTTTTTAGTAAATTTTACTTAGTTTAAAATGTAGTATAAACTTATTTATCAAATTTACTTTATGAATAAATATAAGTTTACTTCTAAAAGAAATATTCTAATACTAATAAAAATGCAAATAATTCTTATATATGTATTTAAAATCTAAAACAATTGTACATATGCATTTATAACCATTTTAATATTTAAACATTATAAAAGAAAACAAAACAAAACTTTGATTAATTCTTTTATAAATTATCACACTTAAAATAAGCAATTATCTTATATTTGAAAACAAATTGAATTAATCTTTAACTTTTGAAAATTATCAATTTTTAAACAAAGCTTTAAATTTTAATTTCATACATATTCAAATTATCAATAGATTATATTACATTTCAAAGTAACATCAAATTATAACATATACGTACATATATATTACAATTTGAAAATTCATCTTTAATTAAAACAAATGATGTTTCTATTCACAATATATATCAAACATATATATTATAAATAGAATAAAATTTTATTAGCCTTTGAAAAACAATCTTATCAATTATTTCCAGATTATAAATTCATTAACTTTTAAAAGATTAAATTATCCAATTCAAACTAAAATTATAAAGAAAATTTATCAAACCAATTCAATTATTAATACAGATTATTAAATTCTTATTGCCCAAAATTCCGGGTCGTTACAATCCTCCCCCCTTAAAAGAATTTCGTCCCCGAAATTTAAAAGCAAAGGTAATTTAATAACCCAACAAAGATTTTTAATTTCAAACAGTAAAGCATACCTATCATCCAATTACTAACAACCAAAGCAATCTATCACACAAACAAACTTAACTAATTATCCTGACATACGTCAGAATAAAACTCTAATACTATCTCGAGTTCCCCAAGTAAAAATCACCAGGAGACTCGCTCTATAGAAGCTAAACAAACTACACCATCCAAAAACCAGAGCTCCTCTCATCTCTAGATCCATAAATCTGAATAGAACATCAGACTATACTCAAGTCTAGCTCAACTTCCAAATCCAACTGAACTACAGATTCAACAACCAACGATGAATCATACACGTACTCCCTTAGAGACACGTGAAATACAATGAGTTCCAGCTATCCAAACTGGCAATCCAATCTTATCCAATCACTTCTCTCTTAACCAGAGAAATCTATCAACAACGAAGTCTCCAACTTCGAATTCCAAACTCCTCATCTCATATCTGTAACTCAACAGACAATCCAAAACTACCAATCTCTTCCTGATCAGCTCAATCTATGCTGATAATCCCAGAAACAACAAAACCAACACAAACCAGCTTCTGGATCCTATTCAACAGAAAAGTCTTCCAAGATTCGTTGAAATCCAGAACACAGGCTCTACTCCAAAGCAATAGCAAACAGAACTCGCTTCCGCTGCACAACTCTGATTCTGAAATAGATGAGAATACTGTTGATGAACACGAATACAAACTTATCCAATATATCCGGGAAAACTTAGTTCATCAAATCCATAAAATCTGAGTAACTCATCTGACTCAGCCACACTACCATATAGCAGACTCCAATTTAAAACTAGATCCAACCAATCCAAATTCCAAAAATATCTGAGCTGTTACATCAACTCTTCTCTCTCCAAAAACCATCCTACTACCAGGCTAACTACCAAAATCACTTCTGGAACCAAAAACAATACGGAACTCAACTCCAGATGCAGACAAACTTCTGATTACTTCTGTAGCTCTTACTTCCACATGAGAACCCTCAGCCTTAAACAAGGATAACCCAAGAAAAATTCCCAAATTAATCGCAAGTCACTTTTGCGATTCAAACTAATTCGGATTCCAAAGAAACTGTCCTCACTCTACCAACTAGAACAGCTTTAAGCTTTTCCAAACAAGCTTAACCCTTCAAGAAAACATTCATCGTCTGCTCGGACTGCTAAAAGAAGAACCACAAAGATTTCTGAACCTTCGGAGAAACAAGCTACACTGCTGCTTCCAAACTCTACCTCGATGATACTGCAAAGGCAAAAGACCTCGTCAGCACACCAAACACTCCCGAGCTGCACTGCTACCACAGCTAACCAAGACTTCTGATCCAAAGGCTTCTCAAAATCAAAACTTTCAATAAACCACACAACAGAACCTTCGAGATGGCAGACACCCTCTCAAGAAATTCGGACTCCAAACCAAGCATCAACATCACGCTCTCCTTAAGGAATGACAAATGAGACCATGCCGAAGTGAAACAACTTATAGACCTTAGTCTCATATTCCAAAACAGCCAACCTCCATGCTGATGATCCAAACAACTTTTACACAGACGAGTCTTACCTACAGCAGGTAAAGACTGCACTTCAACACCTTTCAAACTGCCTCAAGAGAAAACATCTTCTGAAAATATCCAAGGATACTGCATCTCATCACGCAGTTACCAAGATATCATCACTTACTATTGCACTTCCAACAAATCCAAACAATAGAAAAATTCACTTACCCAAGCGAAATCCAAACTTACATTCCAAAGATACACTCCGAATCTTCAAAAGATTCCCTTCGGATATCAGAGAAATCCTTCTCCAAACTACAAATCTTATTCGAGACGGTATTAGGTCTACAGTCTCGACAAATACTTCCAACCTCAAACATATGGATCTCTTCCATTAGTGGTAGTCCTGTTACACACACAAACCACTACTCCATCTATCTACCTCTAAAACTTATGTTGGAAAATCCGAACAGATAACCCAACCTATTAGGTAGATACAGATATATATATACATATAGTTATATATTAAAAATTACAAGTACGCTCTCTCAAGAAAGATACTACTACAGAGCCTAGGTATTCACTCAACCTAATGCTCCTTACAGAAAGACACACTTCAGAGCCCAATGCTCTGATACCAAATGTGACGACCCGACTTTCTACTCCCAGAAAATCGCGTCATCGTTAAGAAAGAAAGGGATAGAAGAAGAAAAGAAAGAGAAAGAAGAACACAAACAACATCAGAGAACTCACAGCGGAACGAATAAAATATAATAATTAACATAAAATATTACATAGTATCTCAATACATCAGAGTACACAACTATACAATATGTATTAGACAGTTATAACATCTGTCTAATTCATACAACTCAAGTACAACAGAAGAAACAGATATTCAAACACAACGGAACCAAAATATATAACTACACGTCGAAGCCTCCTGCTCCATTACTCCTCCAGAATTCGTCAAGCTAACCTGATCCCTTTGACTACTCATACATAATATGAGTACCCAAGAGTTTAATAAAACAGAAAATAAACACTCGGGTCAGACAGGGGTCTGGTATGAGTAAACGGATTAAAATTGCTTAACTTTAGAAAACTTTTGAAAGGAAAAGGTATCACGTAAGACTCCCCACACATAAACATGGAAAAGTTTTTTTCTTACGCTAACCAAAACATTTGATAGGAAATCTAGTGATATTATAATAGTGTCTAGGGTTTTCAAGTAAATAAGAAATAGCCGAAATTGTTACATTTATTAAATTCCAGCTACTAGCCACAAAAGTGGGTAATATAATCAATCTCGTAGGAAGAATGGGTTTCCATCAATGGCAGGGCTACTGGGGTACCGCCCGTCACAGTACGTGGCCTAGATCACCGTACCGAGGATTACTCCCTTCATCCCCTGCAACACAAGGCCGGAACCATTCCTTACTGAACAGTCCCGAACAAGACCACCCCGTAGTTGGCGGGACCAACCACACACTAAGCCGAAATAGAAAGGGACCTCTAGACAGGGATGTATCTTGCTCTCCAGTGGGAGCTACCCACGAAGCCTTGCTGCACCTCCCCTGTTTTAGCCATTCCCGGTTGATGAGGCTTGAGGTTACGATTACCTTTATAGGACATATCTATCTTAGAATGCTCATCGTCCACCTGACGATGTGCTGAAAGCATTCAATCCATACAAGTTCGTTCCGGGTTCGAACGAAACCGAAAGCACTATCTCGTTGCACTCATTTTGGAATCACCCTCAGAGTCAACGACCATAGCCCTTGCACTCTAAATCACCATCTCGAATCTATAAGCACTATTCTGTCAAACTCATTACGGAATCACCCACAGAGTTATATTGACGTATAGCCCTTACACCTCGAGTCTTCACTCGCTCCACTAGGATTAACGACTTAACGTTTAATTGGAATCGATGTGGTTTTCGGATATCCAAATATGGAAACCCGATCCCGGTCTCACCGAAACCAAACGCCATTTTAAATGTCCAAGTTGTACTTAAGGGATTTAAACATTTTAAACTTATAATCAGGATGATATAAACAGATAGATGAATCATATTATCACAATAGATAATTCATAATAAACATTCATCTCATAACATCATATCACATATCATAGATATCCAAATCATCCAGTATCAACCAATCACCCAATATCAATCATCCATTAACATTCAACATCCAATATTAATCATTCAATATCAGCCATTCAGTATTAATCAATCACCATAGCAGAATTGATTAACTCTAAATTAATTTAATTAACCTCTAATTAAATTATTTACTATCCTTTAATCATTTGGATTACCTTAATCCTGCTTCATTGATTTATTATAAATCAAACTCATTATCATCTCTTACATGATCTTCTTTAATTAATCTTCCTTGATTAATCATCTTTAATTACATTCAAGTAATTATCCTTAGCCATATTTAGTAATTAACCTTTAATTACTATCATTAATTACAATAATTAATGATCCTTCATTAATTAATTAACTATAATTAAACCTTAATTAATTACGATTAATTAATCATAATTAAATTAATTACTTTTATTAATCACCTTGATTAATTTCAATAATTAACTAATCCTTATTAATTAATTAACCTTCTAATTAATTAAATAATTAACTTATAATTTATCATCTTATTTAACATAAACAGTAATTAACAATTTGTAATTACTTATCTTAATTAATCACTTCTTAATTAATTATATTAATCTTCGACTAATTAACCTAATTAATTAATCTTTAATTACTTCATTAAGTAATTATTAACCAATTTAAATTAACCATTAATCCTTAATTAATTACTTTATTAATTAATTACATTTTTAATTAATTACACTTAGTCATTAATCTTAAACTAATCACATTCATTAATTAATCACATTAATTAATTAACTAAAATAAATTAAATAATTAATCCTTAATTACTTACATAAGTAATTATCTCTAATTACTTCATTAATCAATCTTAATTACTTCCTTATCAATTACTTAACGAATAATTAAAAAAAAAAATACTTAACGAATAATTAATTTCATCATTAACACTCCTTAATTCTTTAATTAATTAATTAATTACCCCATAATTAATTAACTTTTAACAAATTAATCAACTCCTTAATTGATAACATTAAGTGATTATCACTTTCATTTAATTTCTCCCATGAGTAATTTCCTCTAATTACTTCCATAAGTAATTATCATTCTTAATTACACTCAATAATTATCCAATAATCACTTCATTAAGTAATTACCTTAATTAATCCATAATTAAGTGATTAAATAAACAATTAACTAATTATTTAAAATAAATTAAATAATTAATTAACTAACTTCTTATATTTTTAAATCTTTAATTAATTAAGAAAATCATTAATCTTAATTTAACCTTACTTATTAACAAATCGTATTAAATAAGTATTCTTAAGTTAATAACAAAGATAAATTAACCCTATTTATCTTTATAATTAAATTATTTGAACGAATCAAATTTTAATAACCTTAAAGCCAATTATTCTATTTGGTTTACAATAGTATTAACCTTTATTGAAAATAGTACATTTAGAAACAAATTTTCAAAATTCAAAACACATTAATCATCAAAGTTAAACTTATTCATTCAAAATGAAATTTGAAACCTTAGTTTTAAAACCATTACTTAGAAATTTCTCTAAACTTTGATTTAATATTTAAAATCAAATCACTCTTTTAAATTGAAGTTCAAAATTTAATTAGATAATTATTTTCAAAAACAATCTTCTTAAAACAATTTAATTTTGAAATATAAATTCTATTAACACTTTTATAAGTTTGATTTACATTTACTTTTATCAAAGAACAAGTTTAACTTTCATAATTTTGTTTCCCTTTTTATCAACTTGCTTTAAAATTTTAAAACTACCTTCATTTATCAACATCAAGTTCAAAGTTCTAACTTCATCAATTTTTAAGAGAACTAAAATTACACAGTACAAACAATACAACACCACCTTAAAACCCCGAGCAAAACAAAGGATCTACCCATGCCTAACCCGAAGCAACCCAGCACTCCTTCCTCTTCGAGTCCAACCAGAGCATAACGCGAGAAAATCTTCAGGAACCACTCGTCTTCCCCAAACATAAAACCACCCAGTGCACATGCACCTTCACCGCCGGCCTAGTTACGTCGTCGCGACTACCGACGTTGATTGCACTATCACATGCGACCCTTAAAACATACTCAGATCCTAGAATATGCACTCGAATCAAAAATTCGTCCTCAAGCTCGAGCAACTGTAGCTGCCACTACCCAAAAGCCACCCACAGCCGATCACCACATCGCCGTTCAACCTCGCCGACCCCTCCATCGAGACGTCACGACCACTAGCTTCATCCTTCCCAAAGGCGAGCAAACTCGATTCACTATCCACGATGCAAATTCCGCGACAGCCAAACCCATCAAAAGTCAGTATAAAACCCTAGTTCGTTCTAATTCGAACGATTCGCTCATTTGAAAAATTCCATTTCATTTTTCCTATAATCTATGATCCATAAACATGCTATGATCAAAATCCTAGCTACAATCATCAAGTAAAACTTCGGCAATCACTAAAAACCCCAAAAGTATTCAAACCAAAAATTCTCTCGAACTAACCAATTAAAAATCACAAATTTTATATCAAAATTCATGATTTACTATCCAGATTACATGCATGATCTTCAACATAAAATTTAAGGTAGTTAAATTTTGTCTAAAATTTTGTTTTACTGTTATTCTTTCTTTTATAATGATTTGTTATATTTTAAATTATGAACCTATTTTTAAATTAATCAACAAACCATGATAAACAACTGTTATTTAGATTTCCAGATCTAATATAGTTTAGATTAAAAGATTTTCATTTATCTTTGAAATCCCTTAAGAAAACTGTTTCTCTTTTTTTTCCTGTAAAGAACAGAGATGAGAAAAGTAAAAAAGCAGTCTCCTACTCCAAGCACAACATACATATACACCAGTACAAATATTTATTAACATAGCAAAATACATCACATGCATAAACAAATTCAACTACACAAGAATAAAACTGTTTTTAAAATAGTTTACTCACCTGTTCATTAAAGAGGCAGAGCAGTATTTATCCAGGCCTTAACAACTTTAAGTTTGAAAAAAAAAACTTGATGCTGTTGAAATTGATCCTTGCATGCTTCTGTTTGATGCTTTAAAATGATTGAAAGTGCAGATCTTCATTTGCATGTTTAAGTTGCAGGTTGAACATTATTTTGAAATGCAGGTTGAGGCTTTGATCTCGATTCCTTTGATATTGCAGTTTCAGGTTTGTAAAATTGCAGGTTTTTGGTTGCTAGAAAACTTGCTTTGTAGATTTTAAATTTGCTTTTGATTTTGCAATTTCATTTCATATTTGAAGAAGAAAAATTTCTGGTTTTGAATGTTTAAAAAAAAAGAAAATAGAGGAAAAAGAGTTATGTTTATTAAACATTAATGAAAATAAGTTTTTAATGAAGACACTTGTCACTTAAGTATCAATCTTCTTACACTTGTTTTTAAAATATGCTAATATGATTACACATGTTTTCTTATGTATTTTAATAAACTTTTATTTAATTTAAATGTAAATGTAAACTTACATGTGTTTTGAAAGGTGATAATATGTTTACATTTGTACTTTAAGTCTTTTTAGTAAATTTTACTTAGTTTAAAATGTAGTATAAACTTATTTATCAAATTTACTTTATGAATAAATATAAGTTTACTTCTAAAAGAAATATTCTAATACTAATAAAAATGCAAATAATTCTTATATATGTATTTAAAATCTAAAACAATTGTACATATGCATTTATAACCATTTTAATATTTAAACATTATAAAAGAAAACAAAACAAAACTTTGATTAATTCTTTTATAAATTATCACACTTAAAATAAGCAATTATCTTATATTTGAAAACAAATTGAATTAATCTTTAACTTTTGGAAAATATCAATTTTTAAACAAAGCTTTAAATTATAATTTCATACATATTCAAATTATCAATAGATTATACTACATTTCAAAGTAACATCAAATTGTAACATATACGTACATATATATTATAATTTGAAAATTCATCTTTAATTAAAACAAATGATGTTTCTATTCACAATATATATCAAACATATATATTATAAATAGAATAAAATTTTATTAGCCTTTGAAAAACAATCTTATCAATTTTATTTCCAGATTATAAATTCATTAACTATTAAAAGATTAAATTATCCAATTCAAACTAAAATTATAAAGAAAATTTATCAAACCAATTCAATTATTAATACAGATTATTAAATTCTTATTGCCCAAAATTCCGAGTCGTTACAGTTATAGATTCAGATATTTTAATTATCATAAAATTTGTCTATTCAACTAATAAATATTAATATTCAATAATCAAAATCGATTAATTACTCTAATAACAGGTGATTGTAAATCCAGGTCATTACAGTGCACGAAAATGCGACTCCACGAAAGGTGATCGGACCTTCTCCCCTCTCTGCTGATGACTCCCTTGCCTCCGCTGAACTTGCCAGTGCCAACGCCTCCTTTCAGAACCTCTCCTCCAACCGACAAATCCACCAAACCCAAACCCATATGCCTTTTGATCATCTTCATATTTTGACCACCACACTAGTCTAGTCATCATGAAACTTGGCCAAAATCTTGCTCTAATCGAGCTCTCCACTTTTGCTTCAGGTCTCCACGTCTGATTCGTCGCCGTTGATGAGAAATCGACAAAAGGCTAATGCGGTTCAACTTGCTTTTCCAGTCTCCATGGTTGATCTTCGGTCACTAAACTTCAACCGAGGTGCGCCTGCCCCTCCCCTACGATTTTCCTTCAGACACCATCCCGCCAATCTCCATCAAAACGCCGCAATCACCCAAACCCTGCAGTGTCGTTCAACCGAGAACCTCCATTCATCCACCATGTTAAAATCCATCTCCACCGTTCACTAAGTCCATCACCTTAAGACGAGCAAGATCCTAGTTGGCGACTTCGTCTAAAAATGTCGAGATTGGCTCTAGCGATTGAGTGCCGTTAGATGAGGCCTTGTTTTTAAAAGAAGAAGAATGTATAATTTTTCTTTCTTTGTTTTAAAAGAAGAAAACAAGTGCAGGCGCAAGATATAAAAAGGGAGACAAGAAGGAACGTGAGTAGCTCGGCTGATTTGAAGAATAGGGTAGCTTGCTTTTAGAGATAGGATGGCTGATGGTGAAAGAATGTAGGCTAGTGAAAGTCATATATATCTTTACTACTAATAATGAAACTTCCATAAACTATCTTCAACCGTGTCTTTTTGAAATGTCAAAAATACCCTTGGTTGAAAATCCTTCATCGTCGCTTCCCACCAAACCCTAAATCATTCTCAGATCCAACCTCTTCCGTCCTTTCTTCCCTATCTCCCCCACGCATTCATTCTACATCGAATCCTCTCATCATCCACAACTCCTCCATTGCCGAGCTCGAGACGAATTCTCACATCCACAACTCCTCCAGCACCGAGCTCGAGCCGAAATCTCACATCCACACTACTTCACCGTCGAGCTCAAGACGAAATCTCATATCCACAACTCCTCCATTGCCGAGCTTGAGACGAAATCTCACATCCACGACTCCTCCACCACCGAGCTCGAGCCGAAATATCACATCCACAACTACTTCACCACCGAGCTCAAGTCGAAATCTCATATCCACAACTCCTCCACCGCCGAGGTCGAGTCTAAATCTCTTTACCCCTGTTTACTTATTTTTTTCCTTCCTAATTTAATAACCGAAATCATTCGAAACCCTAGAGACAGTTTTTGATTCATTTGATATGCTGTTATGGTTTACATGTTTGCACTCATGGTTATTCAGTTCAGTAACTATATTATACTATCATGTTTGTGTTGATTATTTAGTTATAATTTTTTTGCTGAGTTAGAGAACCAACAAACGGAACTTAAAAGTAAAGCAAGTCAATGTGACAGAGAGATACCACCCTATCTCAGAAGAAGGTACGCCTACTTTTGCTTTGTATGTTTAAGTGCATTTTATGTTATTATTTTTTAACATGAACCATTCACTATTGTTAACCTTTCATTTTTTGTAATTTGATTGCAGCCAAGTATAGTGAACGAGCGGACAAACTGGCTAGCGCTATCAACTTCCTGGTAAGAGTTTTCAATGTGTTGCATGAATATGATATACGTATTATAAATTTTGATCACCCTCATTTTATTTTCCAATTTCTTATTAATCCTAGAGCTTTTATACCTTATTTTCTGAGTTGGTTGACAATGACCATAATAACTTCAGTTGTTCATTTTCTTTTTTTACTATTTTATTTTAGTGGTTTAAGATAGGAAGGAATATAGATTTAACTTCCACATAACCAACAGTTAATGTATTGTATTAGGAAGGGAAATTAGATTTGATTGGTTTTCTAAGAGGCACTTGAAGGTTTTTGCGCTGCTTATTAAATGAAACAGTTGCTAGAAGTGATATCAAGTGAAACACTTGCTATGAATGTATGCGGCCTGTGATAAAAAATAAAGTTTAAATTGAGAAAATAGGATTTGAGAAGAAAACCTCAAAAATTAGAAACTGAAACAATGAGACATGTAGATAATGAGAAACATATAGCAGAGACATGCTATTAGACTCTAAATGGAAGTTTGCTGAATTTTCATGAACACATGAGTAATGTTATATTTCCTAATACATGTCTTTTGGAAGGTTTAAATGTATGCAAGAATATTTAGGAGCATTGATCTATCTCCTTATTATTTTGCTAACTTACATTACTCATACGTTTCATTTTCATCATCACACTTTTATGTATTAGATAAAACATATATGTATTTAAATTTTATGAGCTACCTCATACGTATTGATATAAATGTTTAAGAGTTTTTGGTGATTTATATGCTAAAACTGATTACACATACTTTAGGATATGGAATCTTTTAGCCTTGAAAAATTTCCATAATTCATGTGATTATAGTTGAAATAGAGTAATACATTTCAACTTACAACCTATATAAGTTTCAGTTAACCTTTTAGGATCAAAGAAGCTAATGTGTTAATATGTCAATAAATGATACCCTTTTATATGTCAAAAAATTACATTAATCCCATTTACGGTTAGGTGCCGTGATTTGTGGTTTGAGATGATTCTGTCTTTTCCACTGTAATTTTCTACTTTAGGTGATGATTGTATCCTTCAAAAATTGTTTTTATTATTATGTACCATAATTAGTGGTTTCAATTACAAAATAATCAGTAGTTTCACCATTATGAATGATTTTAATGCTTTGTTACCACTACATTTACAATTGACATCAATAAATGTAACAAAGACTGTTAATAAAGCCGTTAAGTTCATTTTTGGTTATGGATTGCTTGGAAATGGTATAACATCGGTTAATTTAACAATAGATTGCAATGTACTTAAACTCTAAACAGTACGTCATAGAAAGTAATTACTTCAACGAAGGGTCCATTTGCAAGTGAAAAAAATCAACGTACTAACTCCGTACAAATTGCTGGACAGTGGGTTTGCAACAATGTCTCATAAACCCTATCATGTGAAATTAATGTTCAAGTTTACTGATTCAGAACAAGTATATCTTTGTCTAATTCATAACATGTATGTTTGTCAAGTAAAGTTTTTTTAACGCAGGTTGGAGGTGGGATTAACAACTCTTTATCGGTTATTAAAATTGATACTGCAATATTAGCAAGCGTCTTTGAATCCTACTCTATCAATTCTACAATGCTAGAAACAACAGAAAGGTACACAATTTACAATAGTCGGTACTATTGTTTAATTTCTGGATAATTTTTTTTACAGTATATGATAGATTAACTACAATAATATGAATTATGCTTATGTTTTCGCTTTCATTTATAGTAAACAATTTAGAATAAATTATTACCGATAAACATTTCTTTTTCTTAATCTGTTTTGGATTTGAGCAATAATCGGTATATATCTATGGTGGATTAAAATTAATACTTTTTGAGATTTTAGAACCTTGGTATATCTAAAGAAAGGCTTTTAAAGTACTGCATTACTATTTACAATAAGTGTTCGTGACTCTTTTGATTTAATGAATCAGTCACTAAATGTTTTGCAGATAGTGATTGACCTTAGGTGTACATGTTCCCGTAATCTTAATCTCCTATATGCATTTTCAAACACATGGGATATGTAAGCAGAACAAATATGTGACGTTTCGAGACTGTTAATGGTTTCTGTAATTTGCTTATTTCTAAAATATTTGGAAAACGTTGGTTGTGCTTTGGTGTCCTCTATTGTGACAAATAAGTAAAGTGACAAAGCCTAAGAGAAAGTCATGATGTACTATAAAATTTTTAAAATAATTTACATGTCATCTAAGCTCGATTTACGGAAAAAAAGAAAAGGAATAACATAATTCCACCCACTTTTTTGTTTCAATCATTTTATTACACAACAGCCTACTGTAATAACCGATTATTGTACCATTTGCATTCTGCATGGTTTTGCTGCAACAACTAGTACCTGCGCTTTCTATTTATTACTTCTACAAACATATTTTGTACTACAGTTACTGTACTGTTCATTTTTACTATAACATTTGTTACTTGCTCCTTTCTTTAATACTACAAATAATTTACTTTGTTCTCATCTTACTGTACTATTTATTATTCAGTACAATTCCAACAGTGCAACTATGTAAAACTGGCATTGATACTAAGGTAGGAGTGCAACAGAAAAGGCAAAGGAAACAATGTTAGGGAGAAGTTATAAAGGTTGCAACTTCAGCTCTTCAAATTTTTTCATATAATAGATAGGTTGATTCACTTTCAGGCAGTGGAAAACAAACCATTTACACCTGAAATAGAATATCAGTCGTAGGGTTAAATGGCCTCTATTCAGCGAACGGTGAATGTAAAAATTCAGTTCAAACCTATCAAATTTGTGAACCTGAAGCTCCTATTCCTATCTGTATCAAAAAAGTTTTGAACATTATTGCTATTTGTGACTTAATATGCTGCACTGCAACTCAAAACGGTTTTATCATGAGTTCTGAAATAAACATATGCTTTTTATTTGTTGATTTTTCTGCCAATTTTAGACGCTATAGCTACATAGATGTATGGGAATAGACTTAACCTTCTAATTATAAGTTTGTTTATTGAGTTATCTGCACTTAATTTTTTATAGGAATGAAAAAAGTGTACAATCTGATATCATTGGCATTGTTGTATCCTACTTTCAACAATAGCCAATGCTATCCACGGAATTGCACATTTTTATGCAGCCGATGTCTAATTTCCTGAAAGCTTTTAATAATCGCCCTTAAATGCTACGTGCAATTATGTTCGTTGTTTTGTTTCATTCAAAAACCTTTTTATTTGCATACAACTAATACCGGGTGTACAACTGTATGTACCGTTTTATACAATTTTGTTTTATCGGTCATATTGTCGGCAATACAAAATGTTGATTAATAAATTGTATGGATAGGCTATAAAATTTATTTTCCCAAGTAAAAGTTCAACTGAAAAAAAAAATCCGCTCTCCGCATTGTTATTAATTTACCAAGAAATGGGTTGAACTAAATGCCAGATTCACTGTCATTCAATAATAATTGTGTGCTTGCTAAAGAAGATTACCATGGGTAAATATAGTTATGGTCCATTTGTGTACTTTTACTCAATTTAAATTAATAAATTCGCCTTGATTCACAATAAATCAGCAACGATTATCATGTTTATCTACTTTTCAAAATCAAATTAATATGGAGCTTTTAGTCTTTACATAGGTATATGCCAGTGTAGTCGTTATCTAACAGTAACCTTATCATTATGCTATAAAAGATGAAGATTGAATCCATTAGGATTTAGCTGCAGAAGCAAGGAAAGCCGACACAAACTATCAACACCTCCTTCCACAACGCTACTACACTGTTAGGTAAACACTTTTTTTTAAATACCTAATGTAATGCAGTTGACTCTCGAATTTATGGAATTGGGCTCGATAGACTGATAGAAGTTAGGTAACATCCTCACATTTGTCTTTCAACGTAATTATACTGCATTTTTTACGCATTGTTTTTCAGTCTGATTTGTTAACTTAATTAGTAGTAATTTGATATTAAGATGCACAGTACAGTTGATTAACAATTTTATTACCCCATATTGAATGAAACAGTTTACCGTGTATGATATATTATTGTCAAACATTTACCGGTTGCGGGCAACTTTTTTCCCTCCTCTTATGTGCAAATCGTTTACAAATTAGGTTTCAACCAATGGCATACCATTGTGTTTTCAAAGTTATTACGTTCAACGCAGGCGTAGCACGGATTCGCACTCTAAATAAATTTTCCAGTTTTAGCTAAATCAATAGTCGATGCTTTGTAATAATTGAAAACAATGGTTGTTCATTAGAGAAGTAGATGATTAGGACAAAAGCATCATCAGAGTGAAATTCTTCCACAGCATAGACACGGCTAACGGCACATGTGGAAATAATTAAAAATTAGATTTAATGAATTTTTAATGCATGAATTAAGTTTTAATTTTTCTCGATATATTTTATAGGTTCAGAAGGAAATAATTAAAAATTAGATTGACATCTCACTAGCTTTCAAGTACTTTGTTTCTGCAGGTAAATATTATGTCGTCTTTGATTTAAAATGTTAGTCATTAGAATCGTGAACCTTACTTTTTGAAGTAATTTGATATATATTGAACAAGCAATAGATGGATGCCTATAGCTTTGACATGGATAATGAATATGCCATTATTTTCTTCAATGTATATGTGTAATAATAGGCTATTCTATCATGCTTCTGATTCTTCTACCTATGCTCTAAAATTATTATTTTTTCGTTACAAACACTTTTTAACATATCTTTCAGATTATTTATTAACAAGTATCTATTGTTTGAAAATGGAAATATCTTAAACTTGGTTCCATAACTGAAAATGGATCGAATGAGCAACATATAACATGAGGGCCAAATTAGGACTTTTTTCATTGCAAACTTCTTTTAACATATATTTCAGATTAAATATTAACAAATATACATTGTTTGAAAATGGACAGACTTCAGTAGTTAGTTCAGCAAAAAAGTAAATAATGTGGATGATATGCAGTGGCGAAGCCCAAAGCCGAACCGAAAATACAGGTTCAAATTGATTGAGATTTTCTTTTTCCTTTTTCAGAAAAATAGTTTCCGTTTTCTAAAAAATTATTGCAGTATTTCCTTTTGCAAGTAAGTTGCTTACTTATTTTATACAAAAAAATTCTGCAAAGAATCGGTAACATTATTTTCAAGTTTGCTATGGTTTCTCTTGGAAGATAGTAAATTTTCTTTTTTCTTTTTTATTGCTATGAAGTATTTCCTTTCTCGAGTTTAACTTGATTTGGACATTGCTTTCTGTTGCAATCGATTTGAAGTTTGGTCTAGCTTTTAACAATATGCAAATCAAATATATTCTTACACCTTTTACGAGTCGAGTCCACAATTTTACATTTAATCATTAAACTACAAATATTTTTGTTCATGTTTCATAAATGGGGGCTATCTATTGTCTATTATGGCATGCTTTGGTTTTGATTTTGGCTCTTCTTTTGTATAACAGTGTATTATGATATACTTCATCATATATATCTTTTATTTTAACCTATGATTATTCTTTGTCAATATTAAGAAAATGGTGAGATTATTATTTGTTATACTTCTTCACAATTTATTGCATTTTAATTGTTTTTGTAGAATGATGACTCGATTGCGTGAAAAACTGTATTTGGTTTAATTGATAATTTTCTGGTAGAAACATTTAATCATAGCAAATAAGGAATCTCATAAAATACTGCTTTTTCTATTTGATGTTTATTTTGATCGACTATATAAGGATACCAAATGTTTAACAAATACAACCTCGCCTATTTGATTTTAGAATGCATCCAACACCTTTTATTTGTGGGAATATTTTAAGTTTGGACACAATTAACTAAGAGTATATTAGGTTACAACCACTTCTATTCTGTTCATTTTTTTTGTGGTCAGTAATAAGTTTTTTATTACAATTCTTATTTTAACATCAAATAAGAATAAATAATAGATAATTGCTTCATTGGATGTTATCTTTGATTATATAAACGAAAATAATTATCCTGCAAATTTGCAATGAATATGAAAACATCACATTCTATTGGTGACCTTCACTTAAAGATACTTTGCTTTATAAAAGTTTCTAATTGAGTTAACTTCTGGATCTATAGAACACATTTTTGCTACTGGATTTTTCCATACTTGCCTCCTAACGCAAAAGTTAATTTCCATCATATCTTTATTTATCTATGCATATATTTAAGGAAAATTCCAATGAGTATATTTTGTACAAATATTTGTGGAGTGAGTAATACATGAATGCAATTTCAGGTCGCAATGTTTTATCGTGTAAAAAATATACAATACGATTGAACTTTTGTTGTACAGAAGAAAGGTATTTGCTGTAAAAAAAAATTAGTTGAACTAGAAGTCATTCGCTTTATGGGCATGGACTCATTTATCTTCATCGATTCACTGATCATTCACAGTTTATGAGTTTTATTTCCGTTCGTTTTATGTAGTTTAAAATTTATGCTCAAAACTGGATTTGATTTTAGTTTTACTTGACTATAATGGTAAATCCATTATGTCAATGCTTCTTTTTCACCTTTCTGGTAAATTGTAGATTTCAGCAATGATAGAACTTATATTTCTGTATAAAATAGTATAACATCCGAAGTTTTCCTATTCACTTCAGTTTTACTTGGACCTTTGAAAAGATCATTGGTGCTGGTTCTTCAATTCAAGAACTCAACGGCTTATTATAGCAAATTTTTTATGTTTGATTTCTTCTTGGTGAATAAATGAAGAATTGGATGATTTAAAAACTCTCAACTGAAAAGAAAATTCTTTTATGTGATAACAATCTTGCTTCATATTTTCTGGCTCATAAAAAAAGAAAATGACTAACTCAAGGAATGGAACTTTCTTCCTCTTTTTTAAATATCACTGTGAATTTAAGTAGAATCATTATTGTATTATTATACCATTTTCTACTACAAAATGAGACTTTGAAAATGTCACAATATGAAATAAAAAGCCGAAGAGAAAATTTTTAATCGGATGATAGTTTTTATGATTAATTTTATGTATTTGCCCTCCTTACGGGCCTACATATATTATTCAGGATTTTCTGACGCAACATAGTCTTGCTATATGGGTAATAATTGAAGAAATAATTTAAATGTATATATGTTGAGCAGTGTAATTTAAAGACAGTTGTTTCAGTTGAAAATGGACTGTCATATGAAAATATAAAATTTGACATTGTGTTTAGTTGGTTTAGTTATGTTTGGACCATACTTATAATGTTGCTATCATGTCATACGAAAATAGATAATACCATGCTATGTTAATATGGATCAAACATCAAAATGATAGTTTTTTTTATTGAGCACATATATCAGAGGAAAGTCTGTAAACCAAATAACATTGTCTAAATATGAATCACATGAGGTAACCAGGTAAAAACAAAAGTTGAATCAATTATATTTTCATTATTTGGCTCTTTTATAGTGTCTTGAAATTCAAATAAAGTAAAATAATGATAAATATTTACTTAAACATCCTTGAGAAGTACTATATATGTAAGTTGTAATACTTTTGTTAATGTATTATTAAATTTCAGTATGAATATGTAAGAATATAAATGGAGTAGTAATAATTCTTATACACTTGAGCCATAAATTCCTTGCTAGAAATGGTAAATGTATACTGTACAACTTTTTTCTATGTACATAAGTTTTCTAAAGTATTTTATATTCGAGTTCATAAGCTATAAAATGTAAAATTATTAGGGATTAAGCATTAACTACTTCCTATAATAATCTTTTAAAGAGTGTCACCATGATCATGCAAAGAGTCTTGGTTACATAGTATTAAAGTGAAGGTATAAATCGCTATTACGAAATATTTATTTTTTTAAGTTCATTTGTCATGCGTTTGTCTTATATTTAATGTTTTAGAGGCTTTGAGTCAATTGGACATTTTACAAGGTAGTATTTTATATTATGTTCTCTATTACGTGATGATCAAGAGATCTAAATATTTAGAGGCGGTGGAGTATAAAATAATCACTCAAAGCTCTATTTCTCAATCTTTCTGACTTGTGCTCCTACGGAACCAAGGTCGAAAGATTGAAAAAGTCAGTCATTAACAACCACTGATGAAGGATTCCTCGAAAAGTTATGGTTTGGACTTGAGTAGGCTGAAAAAAGACATACAACCTTGGTAAGAACGACGTTCGGCAGAATATATGACTCATGCTCCTTTAGGTTATTCAATAGGTCATTTACAGGCCCAAATCTCTATAAATAATTCACTATTGTAGATTACATATGCTAAATAAAACTATTCGAAAGTATATATTTATTCATTAGTTTTATACTACATGCTTTTGGTTACTTCTCCAATTTCCTTTCATTAGTTACAACTAATTAGCTTATTAATTTGCATGTCCTACTTCTTTCATCCTGTAATATTGCTACAATAGGCTAAGGTTATATATCAGTTGAAAGATAGAAATATGTTAACAACTAACTGTGCTAGCGCTTATTACTCCGTTTTTGCTCATAAGTCATTGGGTAATAATGTTATTTAATCATGATTGTATAACCGTGAATTTTATATCTTTCCTAAGCCCTCGTTTGACCTTACATGATTTATGGATTCTTGGTAGTTTTATGTACTTTGTTTAACTAAAAACTCAAATTCTGATAATGCAGTCAATGCAGTCATTAATATCCTTACACTGTTTCAATAGGTTGCTCCATGAAGACATCCAAAAGATGAAGGATTTTTAAAATTTAAACTGGGTTGATGCTTACAATGCTGCCCATGTCATGGTAATTTTTGAGCCTGCCAATTCTAATTTTGTATTACATAGATGTATTATCAGAGAATAATTTACAAAATCTTATAACAAGTTTTAATTTTTATGGAAATGATAATATAACAAGTTTGTATCTATCTAAATAATTGTTTATAGTAAGTCGGGTAATAATGCATATCTTCATTAGATAATGTTTATTTTAACTTTTCTACAATTAATTTCCTACATATCAAATTTCTACTTAATCCAAAATGATATCTTACTTCAATTTTTATATAGAATTTATTACTTATAATATACATTTAGTTTTATATAGCATTCAAAGATAATTAATAATTACAAACCAATGTTGTACATTGTGATTAGTCGTAACATGCGATGGCATGAACATCATTTGAGAATAACAGTCTTACGAATCGCTCTACAAAATAACGAGCAGCAAACGGATAAAATCCTAAATCAACAATCACAAGTATGCATAATTTTATGTTAAAAAAAACATTATGTTAGAAATAAAAAGAAAAAAAAGATTCACCAATCGAATACAGGTCCTTCTGGACGTGCATATTTTTTCGTATATATTATTTTAAATTATCAAAATATCCAACTATACATTCTGGACTCCAATCAAAACATGCAGGCCCACATTTCTAATGTTATATCCCTATTTCGAAAGTAATGGAACAGGTTTTGAGTCCCAATTCGATCGTATATAGAAAATAGATTTTTGAACCCACTTATTATATGAAATTTCCGATGTTAATCTCAACGTGTTTCTATTCCGTACGATCAAACGAAAACTCTAAACTCTATGAAATTTGAAATCTGATAATAATATACTATTACGGATCTAATGGAACTGGTTTTGTTGAATTCCGAGACTATGCACTGGAAGGCTATTTTTATATGTTAATTTTAAACGGGTTATTTTTAAAATTGAGTAAACCACTTTTAAATCCAATTTAAAATTTATTTACCTACATTCTTATAAATAAAAATTTAGTAAGCTTTGAATTTTATTTTCTAGATTAGAATTCAAGATACCATTATTTAACCAATTTCAATTATTTAATTCAACAATTAGTTCTCCAACAAATCATTATATTTGAAATTCAAGTTATAATATCTATAAAATTAACTTTTAAATATCCAAAATCAATTAATAATTCCAATTTCAAATAACCAAAATTCTGGGTTGTTACATTGGTGTAATGATCCCGTTTTTAAATCAAATTTAAATTGGTAATTGATATAAATTTTTGGATTAAATTGTGAATTAATTTGAATTTTTCCAAAATAAATAGAATTTAGTTGTTTATACATGTATATAAATTGATTGTAAATAGATTTGGATTTGAAATTTAAAAATAAATATTTTAAAAATAAATTGGATTTAAAACTCTATATTTTAAAACTAATAAAAATTTGTTTTCTAATAATAATATATATATATTTAATATATATTTTGGAAGTTAGGAGTTGAATTTAATATAATGATTTTTCAAAAGCTATTTAAGGATTAGATTCTAATATATATTTATATATTTATTTATTAATGTATAATTAGTTTTAAAATCATTTTTTTAAGATTATATAAATATTTATAAAAGGAAAAGTAATTATTAAAATTGAAAATAGAATAAATATATATAATTAAATATAAGATAATATATATATATATATATTATTAATAAATGTAATTTACAAGTGTAAACCCTTTATAATGTAAAGTGACATTTTTAATCAATTTAGCATACAAATTAACAAGTTTTATCTAATGTATCATTCAAATTTACAAATGTCATGTTTTTAATTTTTTTTTTCATTTTTAATTAATAAGAAATCAAGGCTATAAATATACTACTTTCCCGTCTCTTTCACTTTTCTTCATAATTTCAAAAATCTAAACCAAACTAAAGAAAATTATAAACCTGAGGAAAATAATTCAAAACAAAGAGTAATAAAAAAAAATACTTCAACGTGAGATAGTAGATTCAAGTTCAAATGCAACTCAAAGACTAAGTAGCAGATTCAACTAAAATCCAGATCAAAGCAAACAAAGTTTCAGATTTTATCACACCTGAAGCTAAAATCAAGTCCCAGCTTTCCCAAGTTCAAATTCATCTCAAAATCTAGAAGCTACAGACCAGAGCATCTCAAACTTAATCAAGTAGATTCAAGTTTAACTCAAAGTATATCAAGCAATAATTCAAATTCCAACATTAAAGCTTCAGATCCAAACTCAACAAAATTAAGATCAACTTCAGTTTCAAATCAAGTGCAGATCAAACAGTTCCGGATCAACAACCTGTTTCTATTTTCAAATTTAAAAACAAAGTTCCAGGCTTTATGTTCTCTGTCTCTTTCAAACCAGTTGAGCAAACTTCTAAATTTAAAAGCTTAATCTATTTATATGTTGTTGATTGTGATAATCAATCAAAGTATATATGTTTGCATGGATGAAAAAGTGTTACATGTATATAAATATGTATATCTATCTGTGCATGTGAATGTATATCCATACATCTGTTCCTCTGTGGTATTACAGGAACAGATCCATCTAAATAAATTCCATTATCATCATATGGTCATTGTTAGGCTATGATCTTGTAGCATACCAAAATTTATCAGTTCAGATGGGTAAATGTTGAACTTTTATAATATAATTTAAAAAGTTACAGATAAATAAATAATAAGTGATAATTTAAATGAATAAAAAAATTAAATTTCTTTTAAGTTTAAAAATTTAAAATACTGAAAGTTTTAAAATCATTTAAATCTAAATTTTGATTCATATATGTGAATATATATGTATTAGTACATATGTGGGAAAATTAGAAATTTATATATTGAATTTGATTTTTAATTTGAATTCAAATTTTATAATAAATGTTTTGTAAAATAATTTGATTTATAAATGTATATCTATGCAATTTATATAATATGTATTTAAAGATTCAAAACACTTTCTTTTGATAATATGCATTAATATAAAGTTAATATTTGTTAATGGAAAAATATAAGTCTAAATACAATTTATATAATATAAAAAAATATAAAAATATTATAAGTGTTAAACTAATAATAACTAAGATGATAAGTGTAAATCAAGAGAGAAATAAAAAGTAACAAGTGTCATTTTATCAATTTCTTTTTTCTTAAGTAATTTTTTAAAAAAAGGAAATAAACTTATACAATACCTTCTCCTCTTACTTTTTATTCATTTCAAAAGAAAAATTGTATGCAATTTTTACATCAGAAAAGAAAAATCATCAAATACAAACACATTTAAAATCAAGAAAACACATTCTAGAAAAGAATAAAATCTGTAGCAAATTTCCCTTTTGTTTCTCAAGCTAGAAGAAGAATGCAAGGATAACTCCAATCTTCAACAAACATTACAAAATCAAGCAGAAAGCTTCAAAGATTAAGGAATTCAGGAATTAAATAGAAGAAAAAATAAATTAAAACAACAATAGACACAAGCTTTTAAAAGTGCAGGCCAGGATTTTCACCTCTGTTTCAACTAAGATTAAAGTGTGAGTAAATTTATTTATTTTATTTTGTTGTTAAAAGATTAAATAAGTAAATTAAATCAAAGTTTAAACAAGTTCATACAAATTTGTTGCAGCTAACAAATTTAAAAAATTCAAGCTAAGAAGAAGAAGAAAAGACAGTCCAGATTTTAAAATTTTTAAACAGAATATGTCTCTGCTAAAATTTCAGGTGAGTAAACCTTTGTTCTCTCAATCTTTGGTTGCTGTGATATAGGGAGTTAAAGTTTGTTTTGCATCCTAGATATATGAAGGAATGTTTTGTTTTTGCATGTTGATTGTATACATTTCAATCTCTAGTTTAGTTTCAGGAAAGAAAAAAAAATGGAAACCTGTCAACAATTCTTTTCTTTACCTCTGTCTCTCTTTCCTGTTGTATTTAACAAGTTGGAATTTGTACTTTAAGCTTGCACCATATTTTAATAACAAAACTTAATAAGTTTTGAAGTTGACCAGGTTTCAGTAATTAACTTAAAGCAAAAATTTGAGTTTCTTTTAGAAACCGTAAGAACAAAACAAAAGGAAAAGAAAAAAAATTACAAGTGAGTAAAACGTTCCTAAGATCTGATGTTGATGAATGTAAAAAAGGTTGAAAAAATTGTTTACATGCACAAATTTTACAGGTAAAAAATTACTTTTACCTGTGCATGTTAAATTAAAATTAGATTGCTTCTGTTCTATGTTACAGAGATCCATAATCCTTTAGAAAAATCCAATTTCCTTACCCTCTGATCCTTGTTTGATCTTAAAGTTCAAACAAAAGTAGTTTTTTTTGTCATGTTTTAAATTTAAAAAAAAAATGAATTCAAGCTAAATGAATAGCAACTGCTCTGGAAAATTAAAAATGCAGACACCATCCATATCGGGTGGAAATTCAAATATGATGAATCGTAGTTTCAGGAATAAAATCTGAATTTTTATATCAAATAATGATATTTGAAAGTCAAATCAAATTTTTTAAGCAATTATTCATTTAATAAAGCGGGGATGATCAGATTCGAATGTCTTGGCAATTTCTAATGATCGGCAGCACAATTCATCTTATAATCTTGGGTGAAGCTGGCTGGGGGGTAGGGAAACTTAAGAAAAATGCTCAGGAATTTTTTTAAACATTGTGGAATGAAGACGAGATCGAATTAGGGCTTTAGCCCAGGTTTTTGCATTGATCGGTAATTGGCCAATTTTGTGATCTTAGGTGCATCGGACTAGATGAGATCGGTTTGTGGAGGAGCGTGGTTGACATGGAAGCTAGTGACGGAGATACATGGCTTCTGGTGATCTTTGGCGTCGGAGGGAGGCATTGGTTTGAGGCACTGATGGGTCCAGTTTTGGGTTTGTGAACGAAATTTCAAATTCGTAATTTGTTCGAACTGGTGAGTGTTTGAGAGGCTCAAGCACATCATCGACGATGTGTTGAAGACCAGCAGTTGGACCAGAGGTGGCCGGCGAAGTTGTGCAGGTGCACATAGTTTGGTTGTGTCAGGGGAAACGAATTTGGGGAAGAGGAAGAGAACTCGAAGCACCTATCGGGTAATAAGGCTTTGAACTCGAGTGTCAACTCGAAGTAATTTAGGGGTTGTTCGAGTGGTACATAGAAAATTTTGAAGAAAAAAAATATCAGCACTCGGGTCAGATTTTGTGGAGACTCGAAGCAAACAGCAAAATCTTCCAGGGAAGACTCAAAGTGGCCTCAGATTTTATATACAAAACAGTTTTGCTTTAAAATGAAAATTCAACTTTTTGAACGATTTTAAATGCCTTTTATTAAATGATGATTTTTATTTGAGCTTTAGCTAATTAAGTTTTAAAACAAGACATTTTAAAGTAATTAAACTCAATTTAAATTTTGTTACATTAATTCAAGAATTTATTTATATAAATTAATAATGAAATTAAGGAAGGTAATTAAAATAAATGTTATTTAAGCAAAACTTAATCTTTTAACTAACTGATGTAATAGAGATAATTTATAAAACAAGCTCTAAAGAAAAATTAAAGTAATTAATTTATCTTTTGATTTATTAAATAATTGAAGATTTGATAATATAATTACTTGAGAAGTAATTACTTAAATTTAAGGTTTAATTAATAAATAAAAGTAATTAGGGTTTCATTAATTAACAATTAAGGATTTATTAATTAGGGTAATTAATTAAGGAATGCTTAATTAATGAAGATAATTAAAGATTTAATTATTTTTTATTAGGGATAACGAATCATTGATTAAAATCATTAATGAATTAATTTTGTGATTAATTAGTTTAATTCACACAATTTATTCATTGTAGTTGTATATGATTGATAACTATTGTATGATGGGTATGTAGGATCGATTTCACCCTAGAGGGGGGGTGAATAGGGTGATAGTGTTAATTATAAAAATTAATTGCGGAAACTTATAAACTAATATTAACACAGATCACAGATAAGCAGCACAGATATCGCAGAATATAAATAACAGAAAAAACAGAACAACACAGAATTTACCCAGCTTCGGCAAAACCCTGCCTACGTGCTGCCCCCAAGGTTTCTACTAGAAATTAGATAGTCCCTCGCTTACACATGTAAACTCGCTATACCCGCTATTGACTAATCTAACTCTACGCTCAAAACCTTGCCACAACTCAATCACCGAGTTGCGAATTCTCAAGCTACGCCACGCAGCTTGTCCCCTAGTCACACGACTAGAAAATTAAACGGTTTAAAAAAGAAAATACAAATTAAAAGCAATTTGAAATACAAAACCCTAATTAATAAAAACTAAGCCCAAATTAATAATACAAAGGCCGGCCCCTATTCACTTCTTCAACCCGTTCCTTTTTCTTTGCTTTGTGAAAATATAGCCGATCCTCTTTCGTTCCTCTTTGCGAATTAGGGCTTTCGTTCGTGCGATCCAATTTAGGGTTATTGGAGAATTCGACTGATTAGTTGGTTGATTGCAATCACTGTTCCTCTGATTTGCTTCGGCAATCGACCGTATCTTCGATTTGAACACGACTTCTTATTTGATCGAGTTCGACTGCAAATTGGTATGTGATTTTTTTTATTGCTCTAAGTTAATATTCTTGAACTCGATGGATTTTAAATTGCCGATGATGATTGTGTTTAAATAGGGTTTGTAACCCTAGATTTGCGTTCGTACAATTCTCTATTTGAATTTATCTCGGCCGATCGTTTATGCTTTGATGCTTGCGATTTTGATTGACTTTTTCATATGCGTATAATTTTGTTACTTGCTTCCCACGGCTTGGTTGACACGGTTTTGATTATTGACTCGTTCAATATTGACTTCGGCCTTTTTTTGATTTTGTGATTTTCTGGCTTTGGCTTGAATTTATCTCGAACTTGCATCCTTCTTGCGTCTTGAATTTGTTTGTGATTTCGTGTATACCACTGCACAACTCTGCATTACTTTGACCATCACTGTTTTTCATCTCTGCGAGCTTCGTCTCTGGCTTGTTTGATTTTGTTTTGTGTATGGTCGACATTTGATGTTTGTAGCTTGTGATTGTCACTATGTTGCATTGTTATTGATACATGGTTGCTCTGTTGGTTCTTCTCATCCTGATGCCGAACTTGCTTGATATGAAATTCTGGTAGCATTGCTTTGTTGTATCATGATACTTGTTTGCCTGCAGACCATGTTGCATGTATGTTTGTTTGGTAGTTGCTTCAGTCACTTTGTTGTATACTTGGGCTTTGAACATTTTCAACCTGATGCATCTGGACTTGAGCATATTTGATGAAATTGTTGTCTGGTCTTTGCATTGCTGTGCATACTTGTTGTTTGGACATTTGTGCAGTTTGGTCTTGCTATTTGTCGAGTTGCTTTTGTTAGTTTAGTCGCGCACTTGGTCTCTTCACTGTGTTCTCTTCATGCCTGACTTAATGCTGCATACATGTTTGTTGCGTCACTTACTTGTTGTTTAAGTTAGTATGTTGCCTGACTGTCTTGAACTCCATGTGTTGTCGTAGTGTGTATGTAGTTGAAGTGGTCTGTTGGCACTGCTCATTTGAGTTGCTGCGTGGTTCGATGCTCCAAGTATATGTTTAATGCATATGGCTTCTCTTCTATACTTCACTTGTTCTGTCCATTCATGATGCTATGTGTTTGTTGTATAATTTGGTTTTGGTATCACTATGCATTGCCCACATTTCTGTTGTTGCTTGGATATTTAACTGCTTCATGTTGGCTTCGGCCTTTGCAGTTTGTAGCTGCCGTGTGCATGCAGTTTTGTAGGCTTGGAGTCTTTGTTCATTGATGATTTTGGTCATTGCATTTGCTGGGTACACAGTCTTGACCTGTTGCAGTATGGTCCATTGAGTTTAATCATCTGTTGTAGCCTGACTTGGTCTTGTTTCATGGTGACTTGAGTCTGGGCATGTGTACTCCCGACCATTTTATTGCATTTGAATTGATTTTTGAATTTGCACTTGTGTTGAATCCAGTTTCACAACACGGGTTTGACCTTGTGCTCATGTCGTGATTTTCAATGTTATTGCACGTGAGTTGAACCCGGTTTTTCAGTTGGGTTTGACCTGTGCTCGCCTGTCCCTGTAAATCAATCAAGTGTATATATCGGCGTGCACGGCCTTGTGGCTTATACAGTAATACACTGTGTATGTCACAAGTTGTTCTGTATGATGAATTCAAATTTAAATTATGACGAACAACCCAAATAACTGAGGCAAATCATATTTACAAAATTATCTTTTATTTTTGAATTGCAAAAATATTTCTTTTTCAATTTTACTGTGTTAGTTTATATTTTAGCAGATTGCTCAGATGCTGGATTCAAACTGCAATGCAGTTGAAGATAGAAATATGAGTGTGAGTGATATGTAGTGAGGTGAATTGTAAATATGAAATGTGATGTAATGAATTGTAAATATGAAATGTGATGTAATTGTAATCAAAGTTGTATAGTTATAGTGAGAGCTTGAAATTGTACTATTCAAAAATGTAATAAATATTTATTTGAATAAAATATCTGTTTGAATTCAAATTCTGTGTAATTTATTTATTTAACAAATATTTATTTAAATTGTGAAAATAGAATAGTATATTAACAAATACGTTTAAACGAATGTATATATGTTTATTATCATCAAACAAAAATCATATAAGCGCATATTCAACAATCTCCCCCTTTTGATGATAACAAACATATATTTAAGATTTTGAATATGTTAAATGTATTTGATCATTGATATGTCCTAATTTCTCCCTCTATTTAAATGCTTCCTCTCTACACAAAGCTCCCCCTACATATATGCATACAAATAAAAATATGCAAATGAGTCTAGTTGCAAATAGAAAATTATTTGACCTTTGCTTGATTTTATTTGACAAAATCTTAACTTTTCTCTCCCCCTTTTGTTACCAGCAAAAGAATAATAGTAATGGAAAAGTAGAGATATAGTGATCGATATCAATCCAACATTAAAACTCAATTGAATACAAATATTAAATTTCGATAAAAAATCAAACAAAAAATCATAAATATTTTGTTAGGCGCATATTCCACTTTTAGAATGATGGAAATGATGTCATCATATAAAACCATACAGTTGTGTCTATTAGTGGTATATTTATATCAGGAATTTGAATATCTACTAACCATGCATAAACGTTAAGACTTTTAAATGAGATTGGTAGTATTCCAATTTTATTTTAAAAAAATGAATTCAAGTATCTTCTAACCACGCATAACCGTGAGGACTTTTAAATGGGATTAGAATCAACTTGTTTATTTTAAAACTCAACTTTTGATATGCGTCCCATACATGCATAACCGTGAGGACTTTTAAATGAGCATGGAAGCACATAACAAATTCCAAGTAATTCACCCATGCATAACCGTGAGGACTTTTAAATGAGAGTGAATACATTGGTATTTATTTATTTATTTATTTTATTATCCTCTTTTTTTTTAAAAAAAAAATGTGAAAATGAAAAACGAACGATTCCTGTTTAAAGTACCACATATCGACAAACTATATAGAATTTTGATGAGTGATGGTCGTTAGAAATATGATAGATATAGAGATGGTCATGAAATTTTTACCAACAAAAAGTTTTATAACTCTTGTTTAAATTTCTAAAGAAATTTTCTAATTATACTTTCTCGAGTTATAATATATGATCAATATCAACACTCATCACTTTTTCAATCACTATTTTTCTTTTCGATAATCATTTGGAAGTCAGATTAGTCAAAATAGTCATTTAAAATCAAATTCAAAAATAATTATGAAATTAAATTTTTTTTTTAAAATGACTAATCTGAAACTATGGTCAAAATGATTTTCTCCAGGGGGTTTTAAAAGAAAATTTTCTGCTATTTGAAAATTATTTGAAATGAAAAATATGCAGATATTTTCTTTGAAAAACGATGCAGTTACTAAATGTCTCAACAAAACTCACGTTTCACTAGTAATTTTTCTAGCAACTAGATTACCAGTGAAATCTGCATCTGAATTTCTCTTTCACTCAAAAAATTATCATCAATTGAATTTTATAGACCAAAACATGAAGTGTGCACCAAAAATTTCAAATTCAACAATTTAAATGACATTCTTTTGAATTTGAATTGAAGCCGTGTAAATAATCAAAAAACGGTGAATAAGGAGTCAGCCGTATTATAACCAAATGTATTATCCAACAAAACACTATTTTAATCCAAAATGATATATATGAAGTAATTCAAAGAATTTAGAGATTTATTATAGTGTTTTTGGCAAAAGAATATAATTTGGCCAACTATGTTGAATAAGTCAGAATCAAAATCATCATCGTTTCATCAATCTCAATATTGGCTGATTTAATTCAAAATACGGTGCAGATTATCACATTTAATATATCGTTTAAAACATACCATTACCTATTTTACCTTTACGATATTTTTCGTTATTGTCCATTGTGATTCTGTCACCTTTATACTAGGCTAAGGAACTTTGTTTTGTCGCCCGTTGTGTTTCTGGAACAGCCAAAAATCCAGAGAACACTATTGTTGTTCCTTAGTCTGCCACCACACCTACACGATGAAAGATTTATGTGACCTATTTGTTTTTATAGGTCCATGGTTGTTAGTGGCAGAAAATTTTGAAAAACAATTTTGTAAAGACCCAAAAATATTTATAATTGTTCCCTTTGGCACCCAAATTTGTTTAACTTTGAGAGATTTTATATTTGTGCCTTTTGGAACACAAATCGGTATAGTTTTCACATGTTTGGGTCTATACCAACAATTATTGTGATTGTGTCCATATTTTCTACAAATCGTGCATATTGAATTTTCTTGATTAATCTTGTTTTCAACAATTTTCGAACTATTATATCCAAGTCCTTGTCTAACCGTATTAACAGTTTGCTTTCCTAATAGCATATTCAATGATTTTTCACTTTTGAAAAATTTATCTAAAGTAGTAGACAGTTGTTGGACTTGTGTTTTGAGAGACTCATTTTCGTTTAATAATTGTGTGCACTTTTTAATAGAATTCTCTCTTCTAGTATTTTCATTCTCTTTTAAAATCAGAATTTCATTTTCAAGCGATTTCATTTTAATTTCTGATTTTTTAATTTCTTCATCAAATGTTGGACACTTATCATACTTAGGGATCCTACTTTGATAGGTTTTAACTAATTGATCAAGTTGTTTATTACATTCTATCAAAGTATCCTTTTGAGATTCAAGTTTGGCGTATTTTTCCCTAAGTCGTTCAAAACAACCGTTTACTTCATGAAAATTTATAAGCAACTCAGAATGGGTAAGTTTTGATACCTCACTTGGCTCGTCATCGTCACTGTCAGTTGTATCACCTCGAAGACACAATTCTGCCTTTTCGCTTTCACTGCCAGTGCTTTGATCATTCTCGTCTATTTCATCCCAAGTGGCTGCAAAACTTTTCTTTTTCTGTTTCTTTCCATGGCTGGATTTAATTTGCGGACAATCGGGCTTGATATGGCCGGGTTTGTTGCAATTGTAAATAATCTTTTGTTCTTCTGAGTGGTCAAGTGCTTTGCCTATTCTGCTTTTCAAGTCATGATTTTGAGCTGGATTTCCGTATTTGCGATTCCACCTTTTGAATTTCTTTATTAGTAGCGCCAGTTCTTCTGCACCATCATCATCGTTATCATCATCACTTTCGGTTGTTCCTTTGAGAGCTATTGATTTCTTTCGAGTATCTCCTCCTTCACGCTCTTCCTTGAATTTCATTTCTAGCTCATAAGTGGTGAGATTTCCGATGAGTTCTTCGACTTTCATTTGTTTCAAATCTTTTGATTCTTGAATGGCAGTCACTTTTGCTTCAAATTTTCATGGAAGGACTCTAAGGATTTTTCGGACTATCTCCAACTCTGTGTATGATTTTCCAAGAGCTTTTGATTTGTAAACGATATTGGAAAGTCGTCCATGCATCTCTTTGACATTTTCTTCCTTCGCCATTGTGAAGTTCTCGTATTCGCTGCTTAGCATTGCAAGGCGAGATTCTTTGACTTGAGATGTTCCTTCGTGGGTCACTTCTAGTATGTGCCATATTTCCTGCGCAATTAGACAATGTGAGACACGATTAAATTCAAATTGATCTAATGAACAGATAATAGAATTCATAGCTTTAGCATTAGTATTCTGTAATTTATTTTCTAGTTCTTTCCATTGTTCCTTTGGTTTCTCTATTTCCTGATTATCTACAGTTATAGTTGGTATTCTATAACCTGTCTCAATAAGATCCCAAGCGTCAATGGTTTTCAAAAAAAAAATTCATCCTATTTTTTCAAAAAGCATATTCACCATTGAACATTGGTGGTCTAACTATCGACTGACCCTCTGCAAAAGCATTATTAAAAGAAGCCATTTTAAAAATTCAAATTTTTAAAACAAAAACTGATTTTTTTTTTCAAAAAAAATACAATTTTTTAAAGCAGATGTTGACTTCTATTCCTAGCTCTGATACCACTTGTAGGATCGATTTCACCCTAGAGGGGGATGAATAGGGTGATAGTGTTAATTATAAAAATTAATTGCGGAAGCTTATAAACTAATATTAACACAGATCACAGAATAGCAGCACAGATATCGCAGAATATAAATAATAGAAAAAACAGAACAACACAGAATTTACCCAGTTTCGGCAAAACCCTGCCTACGTGCTGCCCCCAAGCTTTCTACTAGAAATTAGATAGTCCCTCGCTTACACATGTAAACTCGCTATACCCGCTATTGACTAATCTAACTCTACGCTCAAAACCTTGCCACAACTCAACCACCGAGTTGCGAATTCTCAAGCTACGCCACGAGCTTGTCCCCTAGTCACACGACTAAAAAATTAAACGGTTTAAAAAAGAAAATACAAATTAAAAGCAATTTGAAATACAAAACCCTAATTAATAAAAACTAAGCCCAAATTAATAATACAAAGGCCGACCCCTATTCACTTCTTCAACCCGTTCCTTTTTCTTTGCTTTGTGAAAATATGGCTGATCCTCTTTCGTTCCTCTTTGCGAATTAGGGCTTTCGTTCGTGCGATCCAATTTAGGGTTATTGGAGAAGTCGACTGATTAGTTGGTTGATTGCAATCACCGTTCCTCTGATTTGCTTCGGCAATCGACCGTATCTTCGATTTGAACACGACTTCTTATTTGATCGAGTTCGACTGCAAATTGGTATGTGATTTTTTTTATTGCTCTAAGTTAATATTCTTGAACTCGATGGATTTAAAATTTCCGATGATGATTGTGTTTAAATAGGGTTTGTAACCCTAGATTTGCGTTCGTACAATTCTCTATTTGAATTTATCTCGGCCGATCGTTTATGCTTGGATGCTTGCGATTTTGATTGACTTTTTCATATGCGTATAATTTTGTTACTTGCTTCCCACGGCTTGGTTGACACGGTTTTGATTATTGACTCGTTCAATATTGACTTCGGCCTTTTTTTGATTTTGTGAGTTTCTGGCTTTGGCTTGAATTTATCTCGAACTTGCATCCTTCTTGCGTCTTGAATTTGTTTCTGATTTCATGTATACCACTGCACAACTCTGCATTACTTTGACCATCACTGTTTTTCATCTCTGCGAGCTTCGTCTCTGGCTTGTTTGATTTTGTTTTGTGTCTGGTCGACATTTGATGTTTGTAGCTTGTGATTGTCACTATGTTGCATTGTTATTGATACATGGTTGTTCTGTTGGTTCTTCTCATCCTGATGCCGAACTTGCTTGATATGAAATTCTGGTGGCATTGCTTTGTTGTATCATGATACTTGTTTGCCTGCAGACCATGTTGCATGTATGTTTGTTTGGTAGTTGCTTCAGTCACTTTGTTGTATACTTGGGCTTTGAACATTTTCAACCTGATGCATCTGGACTTGAGCATATTTGATGAAATTGTTGTCTGGTCTTTGCATTGCTGTGCATACTTGTTGTTTGGACATTTGTGCAGTTTGGTCTTGCTATTTGTCGAGTTGCTTTTGTTAGTTTAGTCGCGCACTTGGTCTCTTCACCGTGTTCTCTTCATGCCTGACTTGATGCTGCATACATGTTTGTTGCGTCACTTACTTGTTGTTTAAGTTAGTATGTTGCCTGACTGTCTTGAACTCCATGTTCTGCCGTAGTGTGTATGTAGTTGAAGTGGTCTGTTGGCACTGCTCATTTGAGTTGCTGCGTGGTTCGATGCTCCAAGTATATGTTTACTGCATATGGCTTCTCTTCTATACTTCACTTGTTCTGTCCATTCATGATGCTATGTGTTTGTTGTATAATTTGGTTTTGGTATCACTGTGCATTGCCCACATTTCTGTTGTTGCTTGGATATTTAACTGCTTCATGTTGGCTTCGGCCTTTGCAGTTTGTAGCTGCCGTGTGCATGCAGTTTTGTAGGCTTGGAGTCTTTGTTCATTGATGATTTTGGTCGTTGCATTTGCTGGGTACACAGTCTTGACCTGTTGAAGTATGGTCCATTGAGTTTAATCATCTGTTGTAGCCTGACTTGGTCTTGTTTCATGTTGGCTTGAGTCTGGGCATGTGTACTCCCGACCATTTTATTGCATTTGAATTGATTTTTGAATTTGCACCTGTGTTGAATCCAGTTTCATAACTCGGGTTTGACCTTGTGCTCGTGTCGTGATTTTCAATGTTATTGCACGTGAGTTGAACCCAGTTTTTCATTTGGGTTTGACCTGTGCTCGCCTGTCCCTGTAAATCAATCAAGTGTATATATCGGCGTGCACGGCCTTGTGGCATATACAGTAATACACTGTGTATGTCACAAGTTGTTCTTGTATGATGAATTCAAATTTAAATTATGACGAACAACCCAAATAACTGAGGCAAATCATATTTACAAAATTATCTTTTATTTTTGAATTGCAAAAATATTTCTTTTTCAATTTTACTGCGTTAGTTTATATTTTTGCAGATTGCTCAGATGCTGGATTTAAACTGGAATGTAGTTGAAGATAGAAATATGAGTGTGAGTGATATGTAGTGAGGTGAATTGTAAATATGAAATGTGATGTAATGAATTGTAAATATGAAATGTGATGTAATTGTAATCAAAGTTGTATAGTTATAGTGAGAGCTTGAAATTGTACTATTCAAAAATGTAATAAATATTTATTTGAATAAAATATCTGTTTGAATTCAAATTCTGTGTAATTTATTTTATTTAACAAATATTTATTTAAATTGTGAAAATAGAATAGTATATTAACAAATACATTTAAACGAATGTATATATGTTTATTATCATCAAACAAAAATCATATAAGCGCATATTCAACAGGGTATTGATCGATATCTCTGATTGTAATTGTGATGCTATGTGATATGAATTGTTTGTGCTGAGCTGTGGTCCTGTGTTTTCTATGTGAATGTGAACCCCTTTGGCCCGTAGAAACGGCACTTGAATTTCGATGCGACAGGGGGTCGGGTTCCAGTTGGTTATCCGAAACCCACATCGAACCTGTGAATCTTTATGAATGACATATCCACATGTTTTTAAAAATTGACGCTCACTATTCGGATTAGCTGGGAGAGGACCTTTGTGTCATATAACCCATTCTAAATAGTGATTCGACGAATGGAGAGCAATTGAAGACCGGTGGTGAAGACCAGGTGTCTTCGAAAATGATAGGATAACATATCGATTGTCTCTGACTGAGTTGCTCTGGTATAGGGATTTCCTAAGTGATGGGAAGTCCGATCAAAATTGTAGGCGCCGGATTTGCAAGGGCTTCTTCCTTTATTGGACGAAGTGCCTTCGGTTCTGTTCGAACCCGGAACAGACTTATATGGTCGTGTGTCTGACACTACACTTTGAGATATAAAGCTGATTTCTTTCAAATACATATCTGTTGGTGGCGGAGAATTTATTCTCTTAGCTTAACACCCTTCTCTGAGACGTACGAGCTTAGAGGTTATGTAGTTGAAGGTTATCAGCGATATACTCCCAATTTGGTAGTGTAGCACGCTAAGTGCTGCTGTGTATTGATGATCAATTGTTGATCATTTGTTGATCAAAGCATGGCTTTTATGAAAAGCGTAGCTTTGTGGACGAGACTTCGTCGAACCTCACAAACCGATAATGGTCAAAACAGGAAAGATGCAGCAAGGTTATTGGGGGTAGCGCCCTTTAGGGTATGTGCATTTCCTTCTGGATAGAAGTGGTATCATGGTATGGAGCCCAGATACTTAAGTTATGTGGATATCGCAAATATATATATTACTTTGTGATTATTGTTGTTGGGGCCACGGATAAAGGTTGGTTACAACCGGAGGGTGGCATACTCTTGTCAGTAGTTATCTAGTTATAGAGGTAACCTGGCCTTATGTTGGTAGAGATCCGGTTAGGTTCTCGGGACGTCCCTCCAGAGGCATTACCATGTGGCCCATGAAGTTCCTTAGCCTGACAATTTGTTGGAAATCCAATTACCAATACGAACCCAGTACGGTTTTAGTTGTAGAACCTGCCATCTAATATGGTAGCTATAGTAGGCATACTATAATGGTACGCATGCTGGCTAAGATTAATATTATACTTTCGAAAATGTTTTCACACTATGCACTAATAATAATATATAAAGTGTTTTCTCGTATTAAGCATTTTTGATTGTCATAAGGAGAAATCTCCCCCAAGTCTGCGTTTGCATTGTGTGTGTGGCGGGAGGCCTTATGGCAGTTTCATTTTCAAAAAGCATTACGAATTTCTTTTAAATTATTTTGTTTGCTTTTGATTTAAAATAAACTGCTTTTATTTCAAGCAACTGTTTTGTTTACTCATACCATTCCCATGACTGACCCGGAGTTTATTGTTTCTTTTCTAAACTCTGGGTGCCCATAATTTCCACACATGCAGCCTAGTAGCAGGTCTTTCGTGTTTTAGTGCTAGTTGTATTTTGAAGTCGAATGTTTGAAAGCTACTGGTTTTGAAGACTTTTGACTTGGAGATAACGTGAAAAAATTTTGATCTCAAGGTTCTTAGTTGGATGTTCGCTATCATTTCATTTCATTTGAAGACTTTCTTGAGATGCAATCACTTGTGGTTATGTCGTGATGGTCTATTTTGAAGTTGTGTTGTATATGTTTAAAAATACTCTGATGTTGGTGTTGTTGTTGTGATGGTATTGTGATGTTGTATCTGGGATATTGATGTTTGGCAGTTTATTTTGTTTTCCGCTGTTTATATTCATCTAATGTTGTTATAAGCTCCATCCGAACTGGAATTCGACGTTCGAATCTCCGGCAGTCGAATACAAGTGAGGTATTTGATGTCGACTTTTGAACGCTGAACTTCAGGTCGTCATAAGTGGTATCAGAGCTAAAGGTTGAGTAAGAACTTTTGCTATGAAGTATAACACATTAGATGGCTCATTAGAGATAGGGTGAAGTATACCATAGAATGAGTATAAAACGAGACTAAAACCTCAAATTTTCTTAGTCTATTTCCTTTAACTGCTGATATTCCTCAAGATATTTCGTCCAAATATCAAAATCAAGTTTCTTACTAATTACAGATAGTAAGAATGAGCGGGAGAAGAGGTAGAGTTAGGGGTCAAGGGAATGCTACAACAGCTAGTCAAGTTTCTCCTTCAGCAGAAGCAGTTATGCCTGCTCAACCTTAGCCAAATCTGGCTGATTTGTATAAGAGTTTCACAAGGCTGGGTGGTAGGCCATTTACCGGCAAAGAGTCAATTATTGAGGCCCAGGCATGGATAAGATCATGTAAAAAGATCTTTAAAGGGCTTAAGCTGCAAGATGATCAAATGCGTCTAATTGCTTCTTGGCAGCTACAAGATGAAGCCTCAGCCTGGTGGGAAACAGTCACAATAGATGAACCGGAAGAAGAATTTACTTGGAGTCGATTCAAAGAGGTGTTTGAAAAGCGCTATATGCCGTCGGCAGGAATTTCCCGAATGTATTAAGAATTTCTGGACTTAAAGCAAGGAGGCTTGTCTTTTGAGGAGTACTTAAACAAGTTCAACGAATTATCTCGTTTCGGTCCAGAGTTGGTGAATACGCCTCTAAAGAAAAATGAAAGGTTCATTCGTGGAATGAACAAGAGGTATCACGAAAGGATGACAGCACACATCAAAGAATCTTTTTCTGATCTTATTGATATGGAAAATCGGTACGCCACCCTGGATATGCAGGAGATTCCAAGGGAAAGCTGAAATTCAAGTAATCAGAATTGGAAGAAAAGAAAGTTTGGGGGCAAGAAGCCACATCAAGGCGAGGATAAGAGGAGCAGTCAAGAAAATTCGGCTAGAAATGTAAATTGTTACAATTGCCGAGAGAAGGGGCATTATTCAAACAACTGCAAAAATCCGAAGAAGCAAGTTAAGAAGGAACAACCTGTGAAGAATGATCAAGGAGTTAGAGAATGCTATAATTGTCACAAGCCTGGACATGTTGTTAAGAATTTCCCAGTAATGAAACAAGCAAAGGTGGAAAATGTTTATGCGATAAAGGAAGACCCTTCAACTTCGAAAGCTAATAAAGGAAAAGGTGTTCTGAAAGGTAACCTTACTATTTATGATAAAGTTGTTAGAGTTTTATTTGACACGGGAGCTTCACATAGTTTTATCTCCCAACAAACCGTAAATGAGTTAGAACTTAAAACTGAATTTGTTGACGACCCTATTTGCGTGAAAAATCCGGTTGGAGTTCCCGCAAATCTTTGTTTGTATTGTAGAAAAGTCCCTATTTCATATGCTTGTTATCAATTTCCTATCAAACCTCGAATTTAATGAATTTGAAATCTCACTTGGAATGAACTGGTTATCGAGATACGAAGCTAAATTGGATTGTAATAATCGGACAATTTTAGTCAAAATAAACCTTGGAAATTTTATTGAAATCTCTTGTGAGGATCCGAGTCCCAAGAGAGATAAATTGATGTATACTTTGGGATATCCTGAACCCAGTCGGGAGTTTAAACCTGTTGTTCGGGAATTTTCCGACGTATTTGAAGAAGTGAAATCCTTACCCCCACACAGAGAAATAGAATTTCGAATTAACTTAGTACCCAATGCCCGTCCTGTCGTCCACGCAAGTCGCAGGATGACACCTAGGGAAAGAATTGAATTAGTTAATCAAACTCGAGATTTGCTAGAAAAAGGATTGATTCGCCCCAGTGTTTCCGAATGGGGTTCAACTGTCGTGTTTGTGGCTAAATCAAACGGATCTTTGAGATTGTGTGTAGATTACCGCGATCTCAATAAACAAACTCTCAAGAACAAATTCCCTTTGCCTAGAATCGACGATCTATTCGATCAACTTCATGGCGCTTGATTCTTTTCTAAGATGGATTTAGCTCAGGGATTCCATCGGCTGTGAATAGCCAAGGATTGTGTTCATTTAACAGCCTTCAGGGCTCCTAACATGTTCTACGAATGGTTAGTCATGCCCTTCGGACTAACCAACGCTTCCGCGTATTTCGTAGATTTAATGACCCGTGTGTTTCGAGAAGTATTGAACAAATTTGTCCTTGTATTTATTGATGATATCTTAATTTACTTCAAAACTGAAGAGGAGCATGCTGAACATCTCAGAATTGTTTTGGAAATATTGCGGAGGAATATCCTATTCGCTAAATTCTCTAAATGTCACTTTTGGGTCAAAGAAGTCAGATTTCTCCGTCATATTGTTAATGAGGAAGGGATTTCTGTTAATCCAATAAGATTTCTGCAATTCTGTACTGGAAGCGACCCACTACTCCTAGAGAAGTTCGAAGTTTTCTGGGTTTAGCGGGATATTATAGAAAGTTTGTCCAGGATTTTTCTAAGTTGGCTAGTCCACTGACTAAGCTAACAATGAAGAACGCTAAATTTGATTGGACTCAAAAGTGTGATGAAGCTTTCCAGGAATTGAAAAGGAGATTAACTACCGCTCCCGTTCTCGCTATCGTTAACGGGAACCAAGGCTTATCCTTCTATACTGATGCTTTTAGAGACGGTTTGGGTGCAGTACTAATGCAAAATGGGAAAGTAATTGCCTACGCAAGTAGACAATTACGCCCGCATGAGAAAAATTACCCAACACACGATTTGGAGCTTTTAGCTGTTATTTTCGCTCTGAAAATCTGGCGACACTATCTTCTGGGTAAGAACTTTTCAGCTTTCTTAATGATATAAGAAATTTAACTTAACTAAATTAGTATACATAATGAACTCTCTCTGTTTTAGGTGAAAATTTTGAATTATTCACCGATCATAAATCTTTAAAGTATCTCTTCACCCAAAAAGATTTAAATCTACGGCAACAACCATGGTTAGAATTTCTAACGTCATATGACCTAGATATTCTGTATACTCCCAGTAAAGCCAATGTAGTTGCTGATGCATTAAGTAGAAAGCATGCTATTCTTGCTCATCTCGTTATCACTCCTACTCTCCTTAAGAAAATCGCCAGCAAGCAAAATGAAGACAAATTTCTTCGAGATATTTATGGGAAAATTCTTCAAGGCCAAGATACTAGTTTCGAAACCAATCATAGTGGAGTTATAAGGTTGAAAGGCAGGTTATGTGTGCCTGATATCCCTGAAATAAAACGTGAAGTTTTAGATGAATGTCATAAGTCAAAACTCAGTATCCATCCAGGAGTTAATAAAATGTATAAAGATATTAAAAGAACCTTCTGTTGGAAGACAATGAAAAGAGATATATCCATATACGTGAGTCGCTGTGCTACCTGTCAGCAAATTAAGAGCGACCAGAAGAAGATGGCAGGTTTACTCCAGCCTTTGGAGGTACCAAAATGGAAATGGGATCAGGTATCAATGGATTTTATCGACGGATTGCCACGAACCAAGAAGGTAAATGAAGCAATTTGGGTTATAGTGGACCGTCTAACCAAAACTACTTACTTCATTCCAGTGAAATCCACTCGGATAGCAGCAAGTTTAGCTGAGCTATATATCAAAGAGATTGTCCGTCTCCATGGTATACCGAGCAGTAGATTGAGTGATCATAACCCGATCTTCACTAGTAGATTTTAGGAAGCGTTTTAGGCCACGTTAGGAACAAAGCTAAATTTCAGTACTGCTTATCACCCACAGTCAGATGGGCAGACTGAAAGGATAAATCGAATTTTAGAGGATCTTTTACGAGCTTGTATTCTCGACTTTGGTGGTTCTTGGGAAGACTATTTACATTTGGTTGAATTTTCATATAATAACAACTATCAAGCCAGTATCGAAATGGCTCCTTTTGAGGCTTTATATGGTCGACCGTGTCGATCACCGGCATGCTGGATTGAATCCGATGATAGACTCATTCTTGGACCAGACATGATTAAGGAAGCCATTGAAAAGGTTGATTTTATTCGAAAGAGGTTAATAACTGCTCAAAGTCGCCAGAAGAATTATTACGACCGCAGAAGGTGAGCTTTGGAATTTCAAGTTGGAGATTCTGTTTTCTTGAAAGTATCTCCAATGCGGGGTGCGTTAAGATTTGGGAAAACTGGTAAGTTGGCACCGCGATACATTGGACCTTTTTCTATTTTGGAAAGGATTGGTCCTCTAGCATATCGAGTGCAACTACCTAACTGGTAATCCGACGTACACGATGTATTTCACGTTTCACATCTTCGGAAGTACGTGCACGATCCAGACAGTATTATCGAAGAGGCAGCACAGCAGGATCTGTAGATCACACCGAATTTATCAGTTAAAAGAGAACCAATTAAGATTGTGGATCGGGACGAAAAGCAATTAAGGAACAAAATTGTGAAACTGGTTAAAGTGCAATGGAGCGATGATCCAAAGGACTGTACTTGGGAGACAGAAGACAGTATGCAAAGGTCTTATCCAAAATGCAGGGTGGATATCTTGGCTTAAATTGGTAAGCCATTTCTCTATTCTTTTCTGAATTCGTATATTCTTTGTTTACTTTTCTCTCTCTTTCAAATTTCGAGGGCGAAATTTTCTTAAGGGGGGGAATCTGTAACATACCAAAATTTATCAGTTTAGATGGGTAAATGTTGAACTTTTATAATATAATTTAAAAAGTTACAGATAAATAAATAATAAGTGATAATTTAAATGAATAAAAATTTCAAATTTCTTTTAAGTTTAAAAATTTAAAATACTGAAAGTTTTAAAATCATTTAAATCTAAATTTTGATGTATATATGTGAATATATATGTATTAGTACATATGTGGGAAAATTTGAAATTCATATATTGAATTTGATTTTTAATTTGAATTTAAATTTTATAATAAATAATTTGTAAAATAATTTGATTTATAAATGTATATCTATGCAATTTATATAATATGTATTTAAAGATTCAAAACACTTTCTTTTGATGATATGCATTAATATAAAGTTAATATTTGTTAATGGAAAAATATAAGTCTAAATACAATTTATATAATATAAATAAAGAAAAAAATTATTACAAGTGTTAAACTAATAATAACTAAGATGACAAGTGTAAATAAAGAGAGAAAGAAAAAGTAACAAGTGTCATTTTATCAATTTCTTTTTTCTTAAGTAATTTTTTTTTAAAAAGGAAATAAACTTATACTATATCTTATCCTCTTACTTTTTATTCATTTCAAAAGAAAAATTGTATGCAATTTTTACATCAGAATGAAAAAATCATCAAAAACAAACACATTTGAAATCAAGAAAACACATTCTAGAAAAGAATAAAACCTGTAGCAAATTTCCCTTTTGTTTCTCAAGCTAGAAGAAGAATGCAAGGATAACTCCAATCTTCAACAAACATTACAAAATCAAGTAGAAAGCTTCAAAGATTAAGGAATTCAGGAATTAAATAGAAGAAAAAAAAAAGGAAAAAAAAACAACAGCAGACACAAGCTTTTAAAAGTGCAGGCCAAGATTTTCGCCTCTGTTTCAACTAAGATTAAAGTGTAAGTAAATTTATTTATTTTATTTTGTTGTTAAAAGATTAAATAAGTAAATTAAATCAAAATTTAAACAAGTTCATACAAATTTGTTGCAGCTAACAAATTTAAAAAAAAAATCAAGCTAAGAAGAAGAAGAAAAGACAGTCCAGATTTTAAAATTTTAAAACAGAATTTGTCTCTGCTAAAATTTTAGGTGTGTAAACCTTTGTTCTCTCAATCTTTGGTTGCTGTGATGCACGGAGTTAAAGTTTGTTTTGCATCCTAGATATATGAAGGAATGTTTTGTTTTTGCATGTTGATTGTATACATTTCAATCTCTAGTTTAGTTTCAGGAAAGAAAAAAATGGAAACCTGTCAACAATTCTTTTCTTTACCTCTGTCTCTCCTTCCTGTTGTATTTAACAAGTTGGAATTTGTACTTTAAGCTTGCACCATATTTTAATAACAAAACTTAATAAGTTTTGCAGTTGACCAGGTTTCAGTAATTAACTTAAAGCAAAATTTTGAGTTTCTTTTAGAAACTGTAAAAACAAAACAAAAGGAAAAGAAAAAAAAATTTACAAGTGAGTAAAACGTTCCTAAGATCTGATGTTGATGAATGTAAACAAGGTTGAAAAAATTGTTTACATGCACAAATTTTACAGGTAAAAATTTACTTTTACCTGTGCATGTTAAATTAAAATTTGATTGCCTCTATTCTATGTTACAGAGATCCATAATCCTTTAGAAAAATCCAATTTCCTTACCCCCCGATCCTTGTTTGATCTTAAAGTTCAAACAAAAGTAGTTTGTTTTGTCATGTTTTAAATTTAAAAAAAATGAATTCAAGCTAAATGAATAGCAACTGCTCTGGAAAATTGAAAATGCAGACACCATCCATATCAGGTGGAAATTCAAATATGATGAATCGTAGTTTCAGGAATAAAATCTGAATTGTCATATCAAATAATGATTTTTGAAAGTCAAATCAAATTTTTTAAGCAAGTATTCATTTAATAAAGCTAGGATGATCAGATTCGAATGTCTTGGCAATTTCTGATGATCGGCAACACAATTCATCTTGTAATCTTGGGTGAAGCTTGCTGGGGGGTAGGGAAACTTAAGAAAAATGCTTAGGAATTTTTTCAAACATTGTGGAATGAAGACGAGATCGAATTAGGGCTTTAGCCTAGGTTTTTGCATTGATCAGTAATTGGCCAATTTTGTGATCTTGGGTGCATCGGACTAGATGAGATCGGTTTGTGGAGGAGCGTGGCTGACATGGGAAGCTCGTGACGGAGATACGTGGCTTCTGGTGATCTTTGGCGTCGGAGCGAGGCATTGGTTTGAGGCACTAATGGGTCCAGTTTTGGGTTTGTGAACGGAATTTCAAATTCGTAATTTGTTCGAACTTGTGAGTGTTTGAGAGGCTCGAGCACATCATCGACGATGTGTTGACGACCAACAGTTGGACCAGAGGTGGCCGGCAAAGTTGTGCAGGTGCACATAGTTTGGTTGTGTCAGGGGAAACAAATTTGTGGAAGAGGAAGAGAACCCGATGCAGCTATCGGGTAATAAGGCTTTGAACTCGAGTGTGAACTCGAAGTGATTTAGGGGTTGTTCGTGTGGTACTTAGAAAATTTTGAAGAAAAAAAAATATCAGCACTCGGGTCAGATTTTGTAAAGACTCGAAGCTAACAGCAAAATCTTCCGGGGAAGACTCGAAGTGGCCTCGATTTTATATACAAAACAGTTTTTCTTTAAAATGAAAATTCAACTTTTTGAATGATTTTAAATGCCTTTTATTAAATGGTGATTTTTATTTGAGCTTTAGCTAATTAAGTTTTAAAACAAGACATTTTAAAGTAATTAAACTCAATTTAAATTTTGTTACATTAATTCAAGAATTTATTTATATAAATTAATAATGAAATTAAGGAAGGTAATTAAAATAAATGTTATTTAAGCAAAACTTAATCTTTTAACTAACTGATGTAATAGAGATAATTTATAAAACAAGCTCTAAAGAAAAATCAAAGTAATTAATTTAACTTTTGATTTGTTAAATAATTGAAGATTTGATAATATAATTACTTGAGAAGTAATTACTTAAATTTAAGGTTTAATAAATAAAAGTAATTAGGGTTTCATTAATTAACAACTAAGGATTTATTAATTAGGGTAATTAATTAAGGAATGCTTAATTAATGAAGATAATTAAAGATTTAATTTTTTTTATTATTAGGGATAACGAATCATTGATTAAAATCATTAATGAATTAATTTTGTGATTAATTAGTTTAATTCACACAATTTATTCATCGTAGTTGTATATGATTGATAACTATTATATGATGGGTATTGATTGATATCTCTAATTGTAATTGTGATGCTATGTGATATGAATTGTTTGTACTGAGTTGTGATCCTGTATTTTCTGTGTGAATGTGAAACCCCTTTGGCCCGTAGAAACGACACTTGAATTCCGATTCGACAGGGGGTCGGATTCCAGTTGGTTATCCGAAACCCACATCGAACCTGTGAATCTTTGTGAATGACATATCCACATGTTTTTAAAAATTGACGCTCACTATTCGAATTAGCCGGGAGAGGACCTTTGTGTCATATAACCCATTCCGAATAGTGATTCGACGAATGGAGAGCAATTGAAGACCGGTGGTGAAGATCGGGTGTCTTCGAAAACGATAGGATAACCTATCGATTGTCTCTGCACCGAGTTGCTCTGGTATAGGGATTCCCTAAGTGATGGGAAGTCCGATCGAGATTGTGGACGTCCGGATTTGCAAGGGCATCTTCCTTTATTGGACGATGTGCCTTCGGTTCTGTTCGAACCCGGAACAGACTTTTATGGTTATGTGTCTGACACTACACTTTGAGATATAAAGCCGATTTCTTTCAAATACATATATGTTGGTGGCGGAGAATTTATTCTCTTAGCTTAACACCCTTCTCTGAGACGTACGAGCTCAAAGGTTATGTAGTTGAAGGTTATCAGCGATATACTCCCAATTTGGTAGTGTGGCACGCTAAGTGCTGCTGTGTATTGATTATCAATTACTGATCATTTGTTCATCAAAGCATGGCTTTTGTGAAAAGCGTAGCTTTGTGGACGAGACTTCGTCGAACCTCACAAACCGGTAATGGTCGAAACAGGAAAGATGCAGCAAGGTTATTGGGGGTGGCGCCCTTTAGGGTATGTGCATTTCCTTCTGGATAGAAGTGGTATCATGGTATGGAGCCCAAATACTTAACTTATGTTGATATCGCAAATATATATATTACTTTGTGATTATTGTTGTTGGGGCCCCGGATAAAGGTTGGTTACAATCGGGGGATGGCATACTCGTGTCAGTAGTTACCTAGTTGTAGAGGTAACCCGGTCTTGTGTTGGCAGAGATCCGGTTAGGTTCTCGGGACGTCCCTCCAGAGGCGTACCCATGTGGCCCAGGAAGTTCCTTAGCCTGACCATTTGTTGGAAATCCAATTACCAATACGAACCCAGTACGGTTTTAGTTGTAGAACCTGCCATCTAATATGGTAGCTATAGTAGGCATACTATAATGGTACGTATGCTGGCTAATATTAATATTATACTTTCGAAAATGTTTTCACACTATGCACTAATAATAATATATAAAGTGTTTTCTCGTATTAAGCATTTTTGACTGTCATAAGGAGAAATATCCCCCATGTCTGCGTTTGCATTGTTTGTCTGGCGGGAGGCCTTATGGTAGTTTCATTTTCAAAAAGCATTGCGAATTTCTTTCAAATTCTTTTGTTTGCTTTTGATTTAAAATAATCTGCTTTTATTTCAAACAACTGTTTTGTTTACTCATACCAGTCTCATGACTGACCCGGAGTTTATTGCTACTTTTCTAAACTCTAGGTGCCCATAATTTCCACACGGGCACCCTGGAAGCAGGTCTTCCGTGCTTTGGTGCTAGTTGTATTTTGAAGTCAAATGTTTGGAGGCTACTGGTTTTGAAGACTTTTGACTTGGAGATATCGTGAAACTTTTGGATCTCAAGGTTCTTAGTTGGATGTTCACTATCATTTCATTTCATTTGAAGACTTTCTTGAGATGCAATCACTTGTGGTTATGTCGTGATGGTCTATTTTGAAGTTGTGCTGTGTATGTTTAAAAATACTCTGATGTTGGTGTTGTTGTTGTAATGGTATTGTGATGTTGTATCTGGGATATTGATGTTTGGTTGTTTATTTTATTTCCGCTATTTATATTCATCTAATGTTGTTATAAGCTCCATCCGAACTGTAATTCGACGTTCGAATCTCCGGAAGTCGAATACAAGTGAGGTATTTGATGTCGACTTTTGAACGCTGAACTTCGAGTCGTGACATATTTATAAATGGAAAATGATTGTAATGATGTAGCATCATTTTTAAAAATAATTTCAAATGCAAATATTTAGCAAATATTCTAAAAATAAGAAATTATAGTAAAATTCTTTTCAATACTGAAAATTTGATGTTCTGTAAATCCAGTTTGGTGATAGAAACAAATTCGTATTGGAAATTAATGAATTTTGATCATAGTTTCATAATTTTTAAGTTTGTATACGATGGGAATTCTCGAGTTGATCGGTTTGGGTCTTTTCGTCAATTGCCAACCATCGGTAGGTTTGGGTTCATTTTGGTTGATGTCGAAGATAGTTTGGAGGATGCCGATCGATGGAAAAATGGGGGGATTTTTCAGATGATCGGATCGGCCGGGCGACGTTGAAATAGGGTTTAAGGACCGGGTTTGATTGTCGATAATTCTAGTGCTCGTGTGTCGCCGATGGTTGATCGAAGGTGATCGCACCAGAAGGGATCGAAGTGTTGACGAGTGGCGCTGCTCTGGTCGAGTTGGCGTGGTCACTGGTGGCCGGGATCGTCATCACGAGGATGTTTTGGTTAATCAGTTGGGTTCCAGGAAGGTGCTGATTGGCTTGATTTCAATTTTGGCACGAGTTCATCGATCCGGGCAGATGGAATCGTCGGCGAGGTTGTCGACGATGTGTGGGTGATCTCGGCAAGGATCGAAGGTGGTCGGAGTGTCGGTGCACGCGCACACGTGTACATTTGAGTATGGGTTCTGTTGGATCAGAGAAGAAGGTTGTGGCTTGAAGTGGATCTCGTGAAAACATGAATTTAGCACGGGTTTGTTTTCGTGTATTTACGCAGGTATAATACAATGTTTAAAAATTTAATCAAAACAAAGTTTAAAAAGAAAGAAAATGGTGGCTCGGGTGTATACTCGGGAAAAATGGAAACTGGCTTCGGTTAATACTCGAGTTGCCTCGGGTACATGTTACAACAATTTTGAAATTAAAATAAAATAGGTTTTTTCAAGTTTTAAACTATTTTCTCTATATAATAATTTTTTAAAATGTTTGGTTAAAGAAAAGCTGTATAATTTATTTAACTTAAATTAATCAAGTTAGCTTTAAGTTTATTTAAAACTCAAGTATAAATGATGAAGGTAAAATGTTTCAATTCATTATTAATGATTTATTTATTAAACAAGTTTTCAAATTATAAGCATGGAACAAGTTTTTTAAGAAAATTAAAGGTAATTACATGAAAGGATAATTAATTAATTAATTAATTTATTAATGTAAGCAATTAAAGGTAATTAATTACTTAAAGATAATTACTTAATGAAAGTAATTAATTAATGATTAAAGATTGATTAACTAAGTGAGTAAAGAATAATTAATCAAAAGGTAATTTGTAATTAAAGGTTAATTAAAGGATAATTAAGGATTAATTACTTAACAATTAAAGGTTAATTAATTAATTAGAGGATGTTTAATTAATGTAATTAATTAAGGGTTAATTAATTTATGTAATTAACTTAAGGTTAATTAATTTATGTGATTAATTCAGGATAATTAATTAATTAAGGATAATTAATTAAAATGGATAATTAAGGTTGATTAATTAATTTCATAAATTTATATAATGGCTTGTAATTAATGTTAATTAACCAGGATTAGTAATTTATTGATAAGTAATTAATCTGGTTTAAATTAATTATAATCAGATAATGAATTGATCTTACTTATGGATGATTGGATTCTATTGAATGCTTTGAATTGTTTAATATCTCGGATGTGTGATGTTCTGTGGTGTGATCGTTTTGAATTAAGCTGTGAACTGTGATTTATTTATTTGTGATGAATTTACTTAATTATCTGTGAATAAAAGATAAGCCTTATAGTATTAAACCTTTTATCGATATTGTTGTGCTTGAATTGATGATGGTTGTGATATTTTATTGTTGCCTGTGAAACCCCTGGACTACACCACACACACACAAATATGGATTTCACGGGAAATTGGTTAAGTCATGGGTTTTTGAATTTAATATTATTATTTTTTAAATGGTAAAAGAATTTCAAAGTGAAATTTTGAATCCAAAATGGTTTGGAAGTGAAATTGGGTTTAATATGAAAGGAGTTTTGAAGTTAAAATTATTTTGAATGGCTTGTTAAAGTTTTGAAATTAAATAATTTAATTTGAATTTGAATTCAAGATTTTGAAGTTGAACACTATTTGAAAATTATGGTTTAAAGGGTTATACAAGTTATATAATATATATATATACATATATATATATATATGGACATTTTTAAGTATTTTCAAATGTATTATTTTGGGAATTTAAATTTAACCCAAGTTTATACTTTAAGGGCTATAACTTGAGCAAATGTAATCGGATTTTCCAGAAACGAAAACTCTTTGTTTTCAAATGATGATAGCGTTCATATAAAGAAAGAATTCCCAGTTTTGTTGAAAGGATTTCAAGTTTGAAATTAAAATAGTTTTGAAAGCTATGAATGAATCTTTGTTAAAGATTGGTGAACTTTGTTTCAAATTTAAGAGGATCTTAAATGTGTATCTTTTGTTTAAAAAGATTTGTTTAAACCATTCAAAAGGGAAGGTTTTGGGAAACAAGTGTTGAAATTTGTGACTTAAATAAGATCCCAATATATCCATATGCTTTTTTAAAATAAGCGCTCATTATTCGGATTAGCTGAGAGAGGACTTTATGTCATAAAACCCATTACGAATAAATGATACAACGAAATGGATAGCAATTGAAGATGGTGGTGAAGACCGGGTATTTTCGAGAACGAAAGGACAACCTGTCGAATGTCTCTGCACTGAGTTGCTTCGGTATAGAGATCTCCGTATGTGATGGGGAGTCCGTTCGGGGTTGTGAATATCCGGATTTGCAAGGGATTCTTTTTGAAGTGCCTTCGGTTCGATTCGAACCCGGAACAGACTTGTATGGACGTATTTCTGACGTTACACTTTGAGATGTAAAGCTGGTTTCTATCAAATACATTTCTGATTGGTGGCGGAGAATTTATTCTCTTAGCTTAACACCCTTCTCTGAGACGTACGAGCTCAGAGGTTATGTAGTTGATATTTACTAGTGATACATTCCCAATTTGGTAATGTGGCATGCTAAGTGTTGATCATTTGTTGATCGAAGCATGGCTTTTGTGAAAAGCGTAACTTTGTGGGACGAGACTTCGTCGAAGCTCACACCCCGAAAATGGTCGAAACAGGAAGGATGTAGCAAGGTTATGAGTGTCGCGCATTTTATGGTATGTGCATTTCCTTCAAGATAAAAAGTGGTATCATGGTATGGAGCGCAGATATTTAACTTGTGGTTGTTGCAATTTGTTGGTGAATCCCGGGATAAAGGTCTGTGACGGTCGGGGGATGGCATACTCGTGGCAGTTAGTTACCTAGTTACAGAGGTAACCTGGTCTTGTGTTGGCAGAGAGCTGGTTAAGTTCTCGAGGCGTCCCTCCAGAGGCGTACCCATTCAACGAAGGAAGTTCCTTAGTCTTGACCATTTGTTGTAAATCCAAACAAAACAATACGAGCCATTTACGATTGCAGTTGTATAACCTGCAACCTCAGGTGGTAGCTATAGCAGGCATAATATAATGGTACATATGCTTGCTAAGATTAATATTATACTTTCGAAATTTTTCTGCACTATACACTAATAATAATATAAAAAGGATTTTGCGTATCAAGTATGTTTGATGATCATAAGGAGAAATCTCCTCCAAGTGTGCGATTGCATTGTGTGTGTGGTGGGAGGCCTTATGTTACCAAAAAGCAGAGCGAATTTCTTTTTATTTCTTTTTTTCAAATAAAACTGTTTTTGTTTGCTCACACCAGTCTCATGACTAATCTGGAGTTTATTGTTCCCTTTCTAAACTCTAGGTGCCCACAATTTTCCATACGGGCAGCCTAGAGTCAGGCTATCAGATAGTCAGCCAGTAGGTGTATCTTTGGCAATCTTTGGAGTCTTTGGATTCTGGCAATCTCATTCTGCATCGAGCTTGCTACAAGTTCAGCATGATAGCTTAGGGGTTCTCGCTTCTGGTTTGGAGCTTTGTCAATGATGTTGCAGTCAGTTGCAGTATCTAGCTCTCTCTATCTTAAAGACTTTTGTAGATGTTATCTTTCCGCTCTTATTGCTGCTTTGTCTTCTGCTCTCTGTTTTTCTGCTGTTGTATCTATCTCTGATAGTGTTGATCATTTCATTTGTATCATTTTTGTATCAAATATTGTATATCAATAAAATTATTCATTTCTGTTTTCGCTGTGTCGTATTGACTTAATGTGTTATAAGCTCCGACGAAATCGGATTTTGACGTTTGAATCTGCGGCATTCGGATACGGGTTAAGTATGGATGTCGATTTTCGGACGTTGAAACCCAGGCCGTCACATCTGGTATCAGAGCTAAAGGTTGAGTAAGAAATTTAGCTTTTTGTAACAGCCCGCAAATCCATACCCTCTGTCATCACTATTCTATCTAAATCAACTCAAGTTGTACAGAAATACGAACCATTTGGGTTAAAGAAGAAGAGGTAAAAGAAGAAAATAGAAAACAACAACAGAATCTAACCATCGCAGCGGAATAAAATATAATAGATAATAAATAATAAATGATCTTTACTCTAAATCAAATATCTCTGTTTATATATTACATCATCAGAGTACAACAATCACAGCTCAACATCAATACCATACAAATGGATACACAGCAACTCAACACAGCGGAATATATAAATATAAAACAAGTACGAATGTACGTATCGTCATCCAGCTCGTCTCCTGAGCTCCACAGCATCATATCCTATATCCTATAATACTCGGTCTGACCCGAGCATTACAGTTAAATAACACCCGAGTCAGTCTGGAATACCAGCGTGAGAAAATCACACCCAATTGATTATTAAAGTTTCAAAAATCCTTTGAAAAGAAAAGCATCTCGTAAGACCACGCCACAAAATAAACATGTCGGGTTTTTACCTTACGATAGCTAAAACACTTTCTATGGAAATCCTCTGATATTATAATAGGGTCTATATACAAATACTTATAAAATAGCCGAAAGTGTTACATCTATTAAATTCCAGCTACTAGCCACAGAGTGGGTAATACAAACAAAATTCGTACAAGGCTCATAGGGAGAATGGATTCCAACTAATGACTAGGCACTGGGGTACCACCTGTCACAGTACGGGGCCTAGATCACCGTACCGAGGAGTACGCCCGCTCCTCTGCAACACAAGACCGGGACTACCCCTTACTGGATAATCCCGAGTGAGATCACCCCGCGGTTGGGATCAGCAACCGCCCACTAAGCCAAAATAAAAAGGGACATCTAGACAGGGATGACCTCACCCTGTTTGGGTGCTACCCACCTAGCCTTGCTGCATAACCCTTGATTTTCAGTCATTTCCATTTGATGAGGCTTGATCCTAAGCGTTACCATTTTAGAACACATCCCTTAGAATGCCCATCGTCCACCTGACGATGTTTCGCAAGCATTCATCCATACAAGTCCGTCCCGGGTTCGAACGGAACCGAAGGCACTATTCCTACTACATCCAATTTGGAAATATCCTCAGGATTAGTAGCGACTAGCCCTTGCACTTCACTGCTCCATCTTCGAATCCAAACTCGTTTTCACGAAACGTACACACCGAATCGAAGTGGTTTTTGAGAAATAAATCTCGATCCCGGTCTCTTCGAAACGATCAACGCATTGTCCAATATTGATAGTCGGTTATTTAACTATCAATTTCTATTCACAAACACCCATCAACAATAAATAATTTCCCAAATTATTTATTTATCTCAAAAATATCTTCACAAGATATATTTTCACTTTTCAAATTCCTTTGAAAATAGTTTTCAAAACTATCTGCTTTCTCAGAATAAATTCCAAGTATTTCTATTTCCACTGGAATCACCAAGCACAAACTTAAGATTTTTGAAACACTTTATTGTAAAATATGTTTAACATTTAATTTAGAAAAATTTACTTTAATACTTAATTTATAATAATACTTTAAACGAAATACCAAATCATTCTTTAAATAATTATGGGTAATAGATTAAACAAAAATACTTACTTTAGATTTTAAATATTAGAAATAATAAATTTTACAAAACTTGCTTTCTTTAAAAAAACAACTTTAAAACATTTAATTTATATATTTAAAATTTTCTTTTTAGAAACATGTACTTGACTATCCAGAGGAAAATTCCAACTTCAATCGCTTAAATCAATTTTCCCAAATTGATTTCCAATTTATTTTACTTGAAATAAATTCTTTTTACTCGTCAGTTCATTTTCAAATTACTATTATTATTATTATTCCTTTTCTTCTTTACTCTTCAATAATCCAAATCTCAAAATCTAAATAAATATTGGTTCTTTTTAATTAATAATACTGCATTTTAAAATTCATTAACTTTCTGTTTATTAAATTTTCCCTTTTCATTCTCAGGATTCATTTATTAGAATTTTAAAGTCACTTTATTTCTTTCCCAAGTCATTCTTAAACTTATTCTATAATTATTTCACTTGCAATTTCACTTCTTTTATTTTCATTTCCAAAAATCAAATTTATATTTTTGGTAATTCATTATACCCAATTATATCAACCAAGCCATAGCATTCAATACTTCCACATAATTCATTATGGAACATCAAATAATCAGAGCAGAGAATATTAAATAATTTAAATAAAAGTTGAGGGGTCCAATTGGATCCCTCCAACCTGTTTTCCAAACAATAATAAGAGCAGAGAATATTGAGACGTTAGCATCACATAATATGCAAATTTCAAACTATATCATGCTATATCACATAAATCAATTCAGCCATTCAAACAATTAATTAGATTTAATCATTTAAATTTAAAATTTAACTGAGCGAGATTAACTCACCTTATATTATTAGCATTCCATTTCCAATCCAGTTTGCTTTTTTCTCAAATTTGACCTTGTACAAACATTACAGGATTTATTAATATTTGAACTAACCAAACAGTTCATTTTCATTTGATAAAATTTAATTGTCCAATGGTTTTATTTTAACTAAACATTTGGGTTTAAACCAAAAATTTATCCTTCAACTAATTCCTTTTTTAAATAATTTTTGACTAAGGAAATTTAATAAATTTATTAAACCATTTAATTCCCAAAAAGCATTACTTAGAACTTAACTAGTAACCAAGAATATTTATAAATGAATACTTATTGAATTTATTTGTCTTTGGATCTGCATAAACTAAGATAATCTATACAGGCCAAAATTTAATATAAACCCTTATGTTTGTTTTTCCGAGTCCTATATATATATGTGTGTGTGTGTGTGTGTGTGTGTGTGTGTGTGTGTATAAAAGAAAATTTTGTTTTCCCTTCCTGCAATTATTCATGATTCTACTAACTGAATTTATATATAGATATCTATAACTGAAAAAGAGAATTGTTTTATAACTTACAGTAATATTTTTATATAAACACAATTTCTGCAAAGAATAAAAATAAAAACAGCTCTTACCCAAAACGAACCCAGCCGCCGCGAGCATGTCGACACTGACAAAACCCCACCTCGAGATCCCTGTACTTCGCGACTACGCGGCGCCGCCACCAATTGTCGCAACCCAACTCACTTCACGACACACCACGACTCCTGCGCCTCGCATCTCGACTGCCATATGCTGCCCCTACTGTCGCATCCTAAAGTCTACCCTCGAAGCAGCCAAACACGGTGGCGTCCCTCAAATTGAACCCTAATGTCGCCTCGAGTTCCCTAGCCTGGTAAGTCACGAACGAACTCGAATCGAAACCCACACTTTCTCCAAAAATCAAAAACCCTAGCAAACATTATCGACGACACCGAAAGCATTGAATCGCGACTCGAAGTGATCAGGGGAAAAAGGAAGGAATACGGGTTCGATCTGATTAGCTCGGCCCCTCTGTATTTTTATTTTTATTTGATTATAACTTCCCTTTTGTTCCGCCGTTCGATTTGAATAATTTAGGCTTCAGCCATTGTTTAACTTTTTTTTTGTAAAACGAGGCGGACATCGAATTGAAAGGAGAAGGAGGTTTCGGCTTTGATTCAATTGGAAAGGAAAAGCACCTATTTTTTTTTCTAATCGAATTTGACATTGAAATTTTATAAAACTGTCTTGGTTTTTTTTCTTAAACAAGAAGAAGGGCTTTTGTTGAAAGGAAACGGGTGTTCGATTTCTGTAGAAGAAAAAGGCGTATACGATAAGATAACGGAAAACGTTAGCGTATAAGGGAAGACTCAATTATTAATTTAAATTCAATTTGATTATTCTAGGCATTGACCAATCGTACGACCCAACGGTAACTCCAAACAATGCGAAAATTGAAATCCGATCATAATAAAACATTACGGATCCAATGGAGCTGGTTTCATCGAATTCCGAGATTGTGCCTCGGAAGGCTATTTTTAAATTCAATTTAAAACGATATAAGTTTCAAAACTTAACAAACCATTTTTAAATTTGACTTCATCACTTCTACTTTCCTCAGTATTATCAATAAAAAATTTATAAGCCTTCAAATTACTTTTAGCAAGCTTAAAATCCTAGATTTCATATATTATCAAATTTTCTAATTATTTAATTCAATAATTTAATTATCGAATAAATAGTGATATTCGTAATTCAAGTTAAAATTACTCTATTGAATATTTAAAATCAATTAAATATTCAGATTTTAAATGCTCGAAAATTCCGGGTCGTCACACTTTTGGAGTATAATACATTTGGTGGCTCATTAAAGGTAGGGTTACGAATACCCTAGAATGAGTATCCCTAATATATCTTGTCTGAATGCCTCGGTAAATTCCCTTACTATTCACTGATAGTGAGAACTAGTGCAAGAAGAGGACGAGGTAGGGGACATGGGAGTACACTACAAATGGTCGATACCCTGTAACAACAAGGAACAACTTTTTCTATCAATCTCTTTGATCATCATCCAATTTCAATTCTTTGATGGATTCATGGCAGCTTCAGGAAGAAGCTTTGGTGTGGTGGTGGCCCTACGAATATTTGTTTACGTTGTAGGAAGTTCCTATCTCATATTTTCGTCATCAATTTCCTATCAGCCTTTTTGTTCTCGACTTTCATGAATTTGATATTTTACTTGGAATGAATTAGTTAACGAAATATGAAGCTAAATTAGATTGTATCAGTAAAACGATTTCGGTCAAAAGTTTAGGAAATTTGGTTGTGATTTCTTGTTAGGATCCAAGTCCGAAGAGGGACAAGCTAGTGTATACTTTAGGGTATTCTGACCCGAATATTTCGTGAAGTATTAAATGAGTTCGTTCTCATAATTATTGATGATATTCCGATTTGGAAAGCCAAATATAGAATAGATATTCAGTTTGATCTGGTAAACCAATTCTCTATCTTCGATGTGTTTATCTGTTCTTTTGTTGTCTCCTTGTCCAGCAAATTTCGGGGACGAAATTTTCTTAAGGGGAGAATATGTAACGATCCAGTTTTTAAGTCAAATTTAAATTGGTAATTGATATAAATTTTTGGATTAAATTGTGAATTAATTTGAATTTTTCCAAAATAAATAGAATTTTTGTTGTTTATATATGTATATAGATTGATTATAAATAGAAGTTGGACTTGAAATTTAAAAATAAATGTCTTAAAAATAAATTGCATTTAAAACTCTATATTTTAAAACTAATAAAAATTTGTTTTCTAATTATAATATATATATATATATGTGTAATATATATTTTGGAAGTTATGATTTGAATTTAATATAATGATTTTTCAAAAGGTATTTAAGTATTAAATTCTAATATATATTTATATATTTATTTATTAATGTATAATTAGTTTTAAAATGATTTTCTTTAAGATTATATAAATATTTATAAAAGGAAAAGTAATTATTAAAATTGAAAATGGAATATAAACATATATATAACTAAATATAAAATAATATATATATATATATATATATTATATAAAAATTATTATTATTACATGTAATTTACAAGTGTAAACCCTTTATAATGTAAAATGACATTTGTAATCAATTTAGCATACAAATTAACAAGTGTTATCTAATATATCATGCAAATTTACAAATGTCATGTTTTTAAATTTCTTTTCATTTTTAATAAATAAGAAATCAAGGCTATAAATATACTACTTCCCCTTCTCTTTCACTTTTCTTCATAATTTCAAAAATCTAAACCAAACTAAAGAAAATTACAAACCTGAGGAAAATAATTCAAAAAAAAGAGAAAGAAAAAAATAATACTTCAACTTGAGATAGCAAATTCAGGTTCAAATGCAACTCAACAATTAAGTAGCAGATTCAACTAAAATCCAGATCAAAGCAAACAAAGTTTCAGATTTTATAAAACCTGAAGCTAAAATCAAGTTCCAGTTTTTCCAAGTTCAAATTCATCTCAAAATCGAGAAGCTACAGACCAGAGCATCTCAAACTTAATTAACCAAATTCAAGTTTAACTCAAAGTATATCAAGCAATAATTCAAATTTCAACATTAAAGCTTCAGATCCAAACTCAACAAAATCAAGATCAACTTTTGTTTCAAATCAAGTGCAGATCAAACAGTTCCAGATCAACAATCTGTTTCAATTTTCAAATTTAAAAACAAAGTTCTAGGCTTTATGTTCGCTGTCTCTTTCAAACCAGGTGAGAAAACTTCTAAATTTAAAAGCTTAATATATTTATATGTTGTTGCTTGTGATAATCAATCAAAGTAGATATGTTTGCATGGATGAAAATGTGTTACATGTATATAAATATGTATATCTATCTGTGCATGTGAATGCATATCTATATATCTGTTCCTTTGTGGTATTGCAGGCACTGATCCATCTAAATAAATTCCATTTTCTTCATATGATCATTGTTAGGCTATGATCTATAAATGGAAAATGATTGTAATGATGCAGCATCATTTTCAGAAATAATTTCAAATGCAAATATTTAGCAAATATTCTAAAAATAAGAAATTACAGTAAATTTCTTTTCAAAACTGAAAATTTGATGTTCTGTAAATCTAATTTTGGTGATAGAAACAAATTCGTATTGAAAATTATGAATTTTGATCATAATTTCAATATTTTTAAGTTTGTATATGATGGGAATTCTCGAGTTGATCGGTTTGGGTCTTTTCATCAATTGCCGACGATCGGTGGGTTTGGGTTCATCGTGGTTGATGTCGAAGATAGTTTGGAGGATGCCGATCAATGGAAAAATAGAGGGACATTCTTCAGATGATCGGATCGATCGGGCGACGTTGAAATAGGGTTTACGGACCGGGTTTGGTTGTCGATAATTCTCATGCTCATGTGTCGTCGATGGTTGATTGGAGGTGATCGCACCAGGGGGGTCGAAACGTTGACGAGTGGTGCTGCTCTGGTTGAGGTGGCATGGTTGCTGGTGGCCGGATCGTCGGCACGAAGATGTTTTTGTTAATCAGTTGGGTTCCAGGAAGGTGCTGATTGGCCCGATTTCGATTTTGGCACGAGTTCACCGATCTGGGTGGATGGAATTGTCGGCAAGGTTGTTGACGATGTGTAGGCGATCTCGGCAACGATCGAAGGTGGTCGGAGTGGCGGTGCACTTGCACACGTGTACATTTGAGTATGGGTTGTTGTTGGATCAGAGAAGAAGGTTGTGGCTCGAAGTGGATCTCGGGAAAACATGAATTTGGCACGGGTTTGTTTTTGTGTATTTACGCGAGTATAATACAGGGTTTGAAAATTTAATCAAAACAAAGTTTAAAAAGAAAGAAAATGGTGGCTCGGGTGTATACTCGGGGAAAATGGAAACTTGCTCGCGTTAATACTCGAGTTGCCTCGGGTACATGTTACAACAATTTTGAAATTAAAATAAAACAAGGTTATTCAAGTTTTAAACTATTTTCTCTATATACTAAATGTTTTAAATGTTTGGTTAAAGAAAAGTTATATAATTTATTTAACTTAAATTAATTAAGTTAGCTTTAAGTTTATTTAAAACTCAAGTTTAAATGATGAAGGTAAAATGTTTTAATTCATTTGTTAATGATTTATTTATTAAACAAGTTTTCAAATTATAAGCATGGAACAAGTTTTTCAAGAAAATTTCAAAGGTTGAAATTTTAAAGTATAATGTTTTTAATTTAAGGTAATTTGTAATTAAAGGTTAATTAAGGATTAGTTAATTTTTTAAGAGTTAATTAATTAATGATAAGTAATTAGAGAATGATTACTTAATGAAATTAATTAAGTATAATTACTTAATGTGATTAATAAAAGATTATTACTTAATGTAATTAAGGGATAATTACTTTATGTAATTACATTAAAGGATAATTAATTAATTAAGATCAATTAATATAAGCAATTAAACGTAAAATTACTTAAAGATAATTACTTAATGGAAGTAATTAATTAAGGATTAAAGGTTGATTAATCAAGTGATTGAAGAATAATTAATTAAAAGGTAATTTGTAATTAAAGGTTAATTAATTAAAGGTTAATTAATTAAAGGTTAATTAATTAAAGGATAATTAAGGATTAATTACTTAATAATTAAAGGTTAATTAATTAATTAGAGCATGATAATTAATGTAATTAATTAAGGATTAATTAATTTATGTAATTAACTTAAGGTTAATTAATTTATGTGATTAATTAAGGACAATTAATTAAGATGGATAATTAAGGTTGATTGATTAATTTCATAATTTATATAATGGTTTTTAATTAATTAATGTTAATTAACCAGGATTAGTAATTTATTTATAAGTAATTAATCTAGTTTAAGTTAATTATAATCAGATAATGAATTGATCTTACGTATGAATGATTGGATTCTATTGAATGTTTTGAATTGTTTGATATCTCTGATATGTGATGTGTAGTGATGTGCTTGTTTTGAATTAAGCTATGAACTGTGATTTATTTATCTGTGGTGAATTTACTTATTTATCTCTGAAAGGAAGATAAGCATTATAGGATTATAGCGCTTATCGATATTGTTGTGCTTGAATTGATGATGGTTGTGATATTTTATTTTTGCCTGTGAAACCCTTGGACTACATCAAACACACATAAATATGGATTTCACGGGAAATTGGTTAAGTCATGGGTTTTTGAATTTAATATTATTTTTTTTCATAATGGTAAAAGAATTTCAAAGTGAAATTTTGAATCCAAAATGGTTTGGAAGTGGAATTAGGTTTAATATGAAAGGATTTTGAAGTTAAAATTATTTTGAATGGCTTGTTAAAGTTTTGAAATCAAATAATTTAATCTGAATTTGAATTCAAGATTTTGAAGTTGAACTCTATTTGAAAACTATGGTTTAAAGGGTTATACAAGTTATATAATGTACATATACGGACTTTAAACCATTTTTAAGTATACTTAATTGTATTATTTTGGGAATTTAAATCTAACCCAAGTTTATACTTTAAGGGCTATAACTTGAGCTAATGTAATCAGATTTTCCCAAAACGAAAACTCTTTGTTTTCAAATGATGATAACTTTCATATAAAGAAAGAATTCCCAGTTTTGTTGAAAGGATTTCAAGTTTGAAATTGAAATAGACTATGAATGAATCTTTGTTAAAGATTGGTGAACTTTGTTTCAAATTTAAGAGGATCTTAAAGCTGTATCTTTTGTTTAAAAAGATTTGTTTAAACCATTCAAAAGGAAAGGTTTTGGGAAACAAGTGTTGAAAGTTGTGACTTAACTAAGATCACAATATATCTATAGGCTTTTTTAAAATAAGCGCCCATTATTCGGATTAGCTGGGAGAGGACTTTATGTCATAAAACCCATTCCCAAATAAATGATACGACGAAATGGATATCAATTGAAGACGGTGGTGAAGACCGGGTATTTTCGAGAACGAAAGGATAACCTATCGAATGTCTCTACACTGAGTTGCTCCGGTATAGAGATCCCCATATGTGATGGGGAGTCCGGTCGGGATTGTGAATATCCGAATTTGCAAGGGCTTCTTTTTGATGTGCCTTCGGTTCCGTTCGAACCCGGAACAGACTTATATGGAGGTATGTATGATGTTACACTTTAAGATGTAAAGCTGGTTTCTATCAAATACATTTTTGATTGGTGGCGGAGAATTTATTTTCTTAGCTTAACACCCTTCTCTGAGATGTACGAGCTCAGAGATTTCGTAGTTGATATTTACTAGTGATACATTCCCAATTTGGTAATGTGGCATGCTAAGTGTTGATCATTTGTTGATCGAAGCATAGCTTTTATGAAAAGCATAGCTTTATGGGACGAGACTTCGTCGAACCTCACACCCCGAAAATGGTCGAGACAGGAAGGATGCAGCAAGGTTATGAGTTTCGCGCCCTTTAGGGTATGTGCATTTCCTTCTGGATAAAAAGTGGTATCATGGTATGGAGCCCAGATATTTAACTTATGTGGTTGTTGTAGTTTGTTGGTGAATCCCGGGATAAAGGTCGGTGACGACCGAGGGATAGCATACTCGTGACAGTTAGTTACCTAGTTATAGAGGTAACCCGGCCTTGTGTTAGCAGAGAGCTGGTTAAGTTCTTGGGGCGTCCCTTCAGAGGCGTACCCATTCAGTGAAGGAAGTTCCTTAGCCTTGATCATTTGTTGTAAATCCAAACCAAACAATACGAGCCCTTTACGATTGCAGTTGTATAACCTGCCACCTCAGGTGGTAGCTTTAGCAGGCATAATATAATGGTACCTATGTTGGCTAAGATTAATATTATACTTTCGAAATGTTTTCTACACTATGCACTAATAATAATATAAAAAGTATTTTGCGTATTAAGCATGTTTTACTATCATAAAGGAGAAATCTCCTCCAAGTGTGCGATTGCATTGTGTGTGTGGTGGAAGGCCTTATGGTAGTTTTATTTTCCAAAAAGCATAGTAAATTTCTTTTTATTTCTTTTGTTCAAATAAAACTATTTTTGTTTGCTCACACCCATCCCATGACTGACCTGGAGTTTATTGTTCCCTTTCTAAACTGTGGGTGCCCACAATTTTCCACACGGGTAGCCCAGAGTCAGGTTATCAGATACTCAGCTAGTAGGTGTATCTTTGGCAATCTTTGGAGTCTTTGGATTTTGGCAATCTCATTCTGCATCGAGCTTGCTACAAGTTCAGCGTGATATCTTGGGGGTTCTCGCTTCTGGTTTGGAGCTTTGGCAATGGTGTTGCATTCAGCTGGAGTATCTTGCTCTCCCTATCTTAAGGACTTTTGTAGATGTTATCTTTCCGCTGATGTTGCTGCTTTGTCTTCTGCTACTCTGTTTTTCTGCTGTTGTATCTATCTCTGATAGTGTTGATCATTTCATTTGTATCATTGTTGTATCAAATATTTTGTATCAAATATTGTGTATCAATAAAATTATTCATTTCTATTTCCGTTGTTTTGTATTGACTTAATTGTTATAAGCTCCGACAAATTCGGATTTCGATGTTTGAATCAGCGGCATTCGAATACGGATGAAGTATGGATGTCGATTTTCGAACGCTGAAACCCGAACCATCAAAATTGGTGTTGAGCTCACGGACCAAGCATATTTAGGTGAGAGAGTAATTTTTAGTAGCCATGGATGAGGATAAGCAAGTATATCTTTGAAAAGTGGATACAAAGGACAACGCTGTTGATATGTTCACTAAGGCGTTGCCGGTTGGGAAGTTCGAGCTTTGCTCGAACTTGATTCGCTTGGAGAAGTGTTGGGTGCCACGGGGTGCCACGGTTGAGAGAGGAGCTTGGTTATGGATGAGGAAGAGTATCGGTGAGAGATCGAGGTTTTATCTTCTTGATAAGTGCTAGTTTAAACTCCTTGGCACTTTAGTCTTTGGTGAGAAGGTTTAGGATTTGGATGTTTTCAACATTTCATTAGTGGGTGGGGGCTTTTCCGAAGCTCTTTGGCGAAGTGTAATGGACGGTGGCTTTGCCGGAGCTCATTGGGAAAGCATTCATGTTTGGTTAAAGGTAGAAGAAGCGATAGTGGGTGCTATCGGTAGTTGTTCATGGTATGGTACCATTGGTGTTGGAGATGGATATAGTTTTGAGATGTAGTGTTAAATTTTGGCGACACTATATGGAGAATTATAGAGGTCGGAAGAAACTTCATAACGGAGAAAATGGTTCACAAATCGGAGTTTGGAGGTGGTAGTTATGGAGGAAAAGGTGAAGTGGTGCTAAATTGACAGCGACAGACGTCTATCAAAAAGGATAGACCTCTATCGCTTCAGCAATCCTACATCCCGAGACATTGGACAGACGTTTATGAAAAAGGACAAACGTCTGTCGCTTCAGCAATTCTACATCCCGAGACATTGGATAGACTTCTATCATATTATGACAGACGTCTATGGCGACTTCCGCCTGTTTTCAGGCATGGGCTTGATGTGAAGATTTGTGATATTTGTAGGGGCAATTTTGAAACTCTGCCTAGGTTTCTATTCTCCTATATAAGCTAGCTTCAGGTTACAGATCTAGATGCAACAAAAAGCAGCTGCAAGATATTGGCCTCCACTAATTAGGGTTTATCAAAACCTAATTTTTTCCTCAATTCTCTTCTCCATAAATCAATTCTATTAGAATTTTGATCATTGTATTCAATCTCTTGTACTCTTCTCATTGATATTAATAAAAGCTCTCTCTTAAAGTGGATGTACACTAACATAATATTAGTGGAACAACTATAAATCGTTGTGTGATTTATTTTTTGTTATTGCTTGTTTGGGGATTGTAATTGCGTTTGGATTGGATTGATTGGAATTGAGATATTGATTGGTTGTTTTTACACTTCTTACCACGATCCCATCTTCCACTGTGTTTTTTGGGGTTTTGATTTGTGTGGTCTCTAGTTGGAATCCCATCGCAACATTTATGTACAATCGATGACCTTTAAAAATGAACTGATAATGAATTATACATAGCTCAAAATAGCTTTAAACAACATCAATAAATGCATCTTTAAATGGAACAAAATAGTTATGATACGTATCCACAAAAACATCATCCAAACATGTCTACAGCTAAACTGTCAATACATTCTTTATATACCATTCTAACATTTTAAGATTAATTTATATCAATCATTATGACCAATCCAAATATGTAAATGAGTTGAAAGAAATTGCTCGCATGATTAATTTTATTCCATCATAAAAGTAAACTAAGGACATATATAAACATGAGAATATATTTGATGATTGGTAATCTTGTAGTTACTAAAGGCGCATGATGCAAAAAGATGCAAAACATCTCTAAAACATTGACGCAGAGCCCGACAAATGACGCGTGCCTTCTTAATTTACTGTGCATGTTTAGAATATATATATATAATTAATACACATAACAATTAATTTAAAAATTTAATGTAATTTATATTATTATTTACCAAACATATGTAATAACGATATTTTAGACGTTTTGCAAAAACATCACCAAATATAATATCATAAGCACAGAATTTCAAGCATAATAGTCTTCGAAAGCCAAAATCCAAGATAGTAGTATCAAGGACCATTAGCTTAAGTGGTTAGAAATATGACACTTTAAACAAAGGTTCTAAATGTCATGCGTTCGAGCCCCGAAAACATCATAATGATTGCTCTGCTTGAATAAAGTATCAATTTTGTAATATAAAAAATCCAACATAATAATACATGTTACCTCTGTTGTAAATATCCTGATAGGCCCCCACTTAGGCCTCGCCTAGACGCTAAGCAAGGTTTGCCGCCTATCTATCTTCCTAGACCCACTTAGACATGGCATACCGCACTATCTAAGCATCTTAACATGTATATAAGTACATTTTAGGCACCAGCTGAGGGTTGTTGTCTCGTTTAAGCAGTTACATGCATGTTTCAAATGTTTTACCTAGTTGGCTGCTACCATGCTCATCCAAACCTTATCCAAACCCCTAGATTTTCATTTTAGATCAATTAATACTTAAAAAATACTAAAAGTTTATTAAAATTCATAAGTTTATCAAAAACTTCTAGTTTCGATTAGTCGCCAACTAAATGATTAATCCCTAATCCATGCTTGTAGCCTAGCATCCACATAGTGATTTTTACGACTTTTCATATTACTGATAAATTAGAAATTTAAATTTGGTTAAGCAATCATATTTTATAAACTAGTATCTCCATCATCAAATTCATAAGCTTCGGTATCCTCCTCATCTGTCTCGTATCGATTAACAATTTGTTTGATGCTCGATTATCAATTTGACCATAATAAGAACAGACAGTTCGAAATTAGTTGGAGAATAATTTGAAAAGGCATCCATTTGAGATTAATTTGGTCGGTGCAACAATAACTAAAACAGATAGTTCGAAGTTCATTCGAGATCAATTTGGAAAATGCAACCATTCAATATTATTTGTTCGGCGCAGGGATGGTAATTAGGTATATTGTGTCGAATCTGAATCTGACCCAGCGGGTGCCGATTCTAGTCGAGTTGAGTATTGTTGAGTCTAACTAGTGTATTTTAAAACTTTACCTGACCCGAGGTTCAATTCAGATTGGGTCGATTCAGATCCAATTGGGTAATAACACTTAAAATATGTATATTTTCTCGTTTTTGTCTAATCTTCTGGGTCGGGTTCGGATCGATTTGGTTCGAACATCATGTTAGAACATCAGTTCTCCATTTTAATGATGACAACTATATACTGCACATATATACTACATCATGATATCCAACTATCATTCAAGAAGACATAAAGCAAAAAGAATCATCTACAAGTCAAAGAAATCAAAACTATGAAGCTTCAAAACCAATAGTATGTATATGGTCTTAGATTGAATTATAAAAGCTCCTTGGTAGTTCATAAACGCACAGAAAGACACATACAAACACAGATATCAACATAGCATAGAGAATTGAAATTGAAAATAACAAAAGTATATAAAAACTGAACTTATACTGTATAGTCGACTGAAATTGGTTTCAGTCACTGAGCCCAATTTCAGTCTATCGAAACCGTGTTAAACTATTTTTTTTTAAAATTCAAATATTTTCCATGAAAATTAAAATGTTCATACTCGGTAGACTGACGTATTCGCTCAGTAGACTGAGATGCTGTTACAGCTACTTTTTATGAAAGGTTGTCTTCAAGAGTTGCGACTTTTTAAACAGTTTTCTACAATTCTGAAAGGATTTATTGAAGATAGACAACTTTTGATTGCTTCTCTTCAATATATATAAATAGCACAACAATTCATACTTAGATATATATCTTTTACTCTGATTTCTATCGATTCTACTCTCTTGTGCTATTCTAAGAATTTGTACTTTCAACTCTATTATTTCATTTGTTATTGTTCCAATAATCATTGTGCACTCACTACGAATCATTAGGGAGATTATAGGAACCGTTGTACTATCAAGTCAAAATCAGTGTTAGACGAACACAAGATTGTCAAGCAAGAATTATATTTTTCAAAGTAAAGAATAAATCCGAGAGGTTCTCAGATTGGTTAAGTTGTAAACCTATTCCTCCGAGTCAAGTAAGGGATTTACCAGGGAAATACCTAAGAGGTGCTTAGGGACTAGGCGTAGGAGAGGTTCTCCGAACTAGTATAAATCTCAGTGTGCACATTTACTTACTGCTTTATTATTTCATAATATAAATTTATATATATACACTTGTATTATTAGCCATACACGGTCTACTAGTTCTTACCTATTGTATTAGAGTGCGGTTTATTCAAAATCATAACACATTTTTGAATACTATGGCCAATATGAGTTACAACACATTTCAAGAAGGATAATCAACAGCACATCCACCATTTTTTACGGGTTCTAATTATATGTATTAGGCAACACGTATGAAAGTTTTTATGAATCAACCGGTCTTGACATTTGGTTATCTACTCAATCTCAGCATGTAGCTCCTACTACTGAAATTATTACCTGGACAGATGCTCAGAAAATTGTTGCTTCAAATAATGCAAAAGTTATGAATGTTTAATATTGTGCATTAGATAAGAACAAATTTTCTAGGTTTATTATGTACAAAACAACTTAAGATATATGGCACATGCTACAAGTCAGATATGAAGGAACCACCAAAGTAAAGCAAACTAAGATAAGTTTGTTGACAAATCAATTTCAATCATTTAAAATGAAAACTAATAAAACATCGTAGAAATGTACTCTAGATTTCAAACCATACAACACGATCTTATGGCATTAAGAGTTTTATTTACTGATTTTGATTTAGTTACACGTTGGGAAAGAAAAGTATTAGCTATAGAAGAAGCCAATAACCTCTCTACACTCAAAACAGAAGAGTTAATTGGAAATTATAATGTCATATGAAGCAAATTTGCAATCTAGAAAAGATCTAGCCCAAGAAAATTGAAGTATTCCTTTTCAGGTAAATAATGACCGCGACTCAAATTTGGATGAAGAAGATGTTGTTTTCTTTGCTAAAAACTACAAGTTCAGAAAATTCAATAAAATGGTGCAAAAGCAAAGAACCAAGCAACTCCAACGATGCTTCGTCATTCAAATGCTATGAGTGCAGTCGATTTTCTCATATGAAAAAGGATTGTCCGAAATTAAACAAAGATAAGAAAATCTTCAACAAGAATAACAAACATCAGATATTCTCAAAAAAGAAGCGTGTATTTCAAGTAATTTGGGATGATTCCTCAAGTGACGGTGACGGTAACAGTGATAGTAATGAAGAACAAGCCAATGTCTGCTTCATGCCAACTAAAGATGGGGTACTTTCAGATTTATTTTTTGACGATGTCGTACAAATAGCTTTGGAACTAGATAATAAATATAGAAACGTTAGAAAGACTCATAAAGAATGTTCAAAAAAATGACTAGACTAGAATTAGAAAATAAAATGCTAAAAGATGAGAAAATTATATTAGAAGAGGAAATTCTAAAATCAAAAAATATTTGTATATCTTTTGAAGAAAATCAAAATGTACATATTTTAGAATAGGAAAATTCAACTTTATCAAAGGATAACGTAAAATTAAGAAAAATTGTCGTTGATTTGGAAAATCGGGTTAAAGTGTTAAATGAAGATAAATAGTCCTTAGAAAAGAAAATAAATGATCTATCTACAAACATTTCTAAAATTAACAAATGAAAAGAGAATCTATCTCACTTATTTAGTATTTCAAAATCCCCTAGCAACAAAAATTGTTTAGGATTTATAAAATCAAAGAAACCAAAAGTTCAACACAAATATACTACACTTTATTCTAAATTTTGTAAACCAGTAAGTAGCAAATCAAATTATGATAAATAGATTATTTAGGTATGGATTCCAAAAATTAACAATAATTTGGTTAGACAAAAACATATGGATGGATTTTTGAATGATGTTCATTTTAATAAAGATTTTAAATTCAAAGGTTCTACCAAACCCTCCTGAGTATGGTTATCTTCAGTTTAACCCCAAGGACCCAAATGGAGGAAGTGGGTACCATTAAATTGCTTTTATATTTGTAGGTACCCCGACACAAACAGGAGAAATGGATGGATGCTCCAAGCATATGATCGGAAATACTAATATGATAATGAATATCTCTTATAAGGATGGCGGAACAATCACTTTTGGAGATAATTCCACAGGCTATGTTATAGGACAAGGAGATGTTGCTTCTGTCGAAATATCTACCTCTCCCCTTATTTCAAATGTTTACTTAGTTAAAAATTTAAAACATAACCTTCTTAGTATTAGTCAATTATGTGATAAAGAATTTACTATAACATTTAGAAAGAGGAAAATGCAATATCTTTGATAAAAATAAAAATCTAATCTTTGAAGGAATTAGAAAACATAATATTTATATTTTAAATATGAAAATAAGGCATGATAAAGATGTTTGCTTACTAGCTAATATTTTTGATCCATGGATTTGACATAAATGTTTTTGTCATGTGAATTTTAAAAATATTCATAAATTAGCTAAAAATATTTAGTTCGTGGTTTACCTAAAATAAATATTAAAGTCAATAATCTATGCGATTCATGTCAAAAAGAAAAACTTAAAAAAATCCTCTTTTAATTCTAAGCATGAGATTTCCACAATACAACCTTTAGAACTTTTACATTCAAATCTTTTTGTACCAATGCAAATTAGATCAATTAATCATAATAAGTGCGTTTTTGTTATAGTTGATGAATTTTCACGATATTCGTGGACCTTCTTAAAACACAAAAGTGACAATTTTGAAACATTCAAAAAAAAATTCAAAATGTATTCAAAATCCAAAAGATTTAAAAATTAAAACAATTAGAAGTAATCATAGTGGAGAATTTGAAAATGAATCATTTCAAAAAATTTGTAATAAAAAGGCGATAAGTCCTTATTTTTCATTTCCTAGAACACCGCAACAAAATGGTATTGTAGAAAGGAAAAACAGAACTCTCCAAGAATGTGCAAGAACTTTTCTATGTAGTAGTAATTTACCTCAAAAATGTTGGGCAGAAGCTATAGCTACTGCATGTTATGTTCAAAATCATGTCTCCCTAAGGTCTTTAACCAAAAATATTCCTTATGAACTTCTTTTTGAAAGGAAACCCAAAGTATCTTATTTTAAATATTTGGATCTAAACTTTTTATTTTAAACATTAGTGATCCTCTATGAAAGTTTGATCCAAAAGCCGACGAAGGAATATTCGTAGGATACTCAAATCAAAGTAAAGCATATTGAATTTTTAATAAAAATCTAATAAAATTGAAGAGACATTACATGTATCGTTTGATAAAAATTTTAACGAAGATGATGAAAACATGAATCGATTATACATTCAAAATGGACAAATCAAATCAGTTAATCCTGATAACGCTGATTTAAAATCACCCCTTAGAATATTAAAACATCATCGAATAGATAATATTATAAGAGACATTAATACTAAAGTTTCAACGCGCAATTAATTAATTCAAATTGTACATGTATCTTTTATTCCAAATATTGAACCAAAGAATGTTAAAGAAGCATCTATAGATGATTATTGGATTATCGCAATGTAGGAAGAACTAAATCAATTTGAACATACCAAGACCCAATGATCAATCTGTTATTAGTACTAAATGGATTTTCAAAAATAAAATGGATGAAAATGGTGGTATAGTTCGAAATAAAGCAAGACTTGTAGCTCTGGGATTTTCTCAAGAAGAAGGAATTAATTATGAAGGGATCATCGCTCCCGCAGCATGTCTCGAAGCTATAAGAATTCTCTTAGCATTTACATGCCATCATAACTTTATATTATATCAAATGGATGATAAAAGCGCATTTTTAAACGGATACATTAAAGAAAATGTCTATGTTGAACAACCACCATTGTTTATACATGAACAACTTCCAAATCACATTTTTAAATTATGAAAAGCACTTTATGGTCTTAAATAAGCTCCTCATGCTTGGTATGATAGATTAAAAACATATCTTTTAGAATCTGGTTTTTAAATTGGCAACATGGATTCTACTCTGTTTATAAAAACAAGTAAAAACAATATTTAGTGGTTCAAATATATGTAGATGATATTATCTTTGATCAATTAATAAAAACTTATATGATGAATTTTCTAAAATTATGAAAAATGAATTTGAAATGTCGCATATGGGAGAATTAAATTACTTTTTAGGTTTACAAATTAAAAAATTAAAAGACGGAATTTTTATCAATCAAGAAAAATATTGTAAAGATTTAATTAAACGTTTTAGAATGAATAATGCAAGTAGTAAAGCTACTCCTATGAGTACTAGTACTCACTTAGACAAAGACGAAAATGGAAAAGATGTCGAAAAAAATTATATAGTAGTATGATAGGATCGCTATTATATTTAACTACCGTAGACCCGACAAATGAGTGTTTGCTTGTGTGCCCTTTTTCAAGCTAATCCCAAAGAAACGCACTTACAAGCAGTCAATAGAATTTTGTTATACTTATCAAACACCAAAGATCATGGACCTTTTAATCCCATAGACTGTCCATTCGAACTCGTATCGTATAGTGATGCCGATTTCGATGGTTGTAGATCGGGTTAAAAAAGTACAAATGGAATTTTCACTTTATCTGTTAGTCTTTGGTATCATGTTTTAGTAAGAAACAAAATTGTGTTTCATTGTCTACGTGTGAAGCAGAATATATATATGCAGCACTAGCTTGCACTCAGGTTATATGTATGCAACAAACACTACAGAATTTTGGAGTAAATCTAAACAAATCTCATATCTTTTGTGATAATACTGGTGCAATTAATTTATCAATAAACCCCATTAATCACTCAAGAAATAAACACATCGACATTAGACATCATTTCTTAAGTGATAATGTAGAAAAAGATAAAATATTATTAGAATTTGTTACTATAGCCAAACAAATAGCAGATATATTTACTAAATCTCTTTGTGAAACTACGATTTCAAACCTTCGTTATAATCTCTGAATATGCCTGGTTAAAGATTTAGATATGTAAATTATATTTCACATCATATTACATTGAACCAACATCAGAAATTAGAAAATGAAAACCGTTGGACATCAATTAGATTATAAATATAGCTAAATTTTGTAAGGAACACAATTGATTAATAAATTTAACTAAAGGAAGAAATTATCCTAGAAATTATAATGCTTACAAATAGTAAAAACCAAAATATATATAAAGAGTCTCTGTAAAAAGAAAAGGATACATACAAAAGTTAAAATCCATATACTACAAATTGAATAATATCGGACAATTACGATTCCAATCATTCGTCTCTCGATTTTAGCTCTCCTTCATCTTACAGTGAATATCCATCTCCAAACGTTTTAACTCCTCATTCTACAAAATCAACATCCACCCAAATTTCTCCTTCTTCGACTTACCACACCGGATTCTCGCCTAAGGGAAAGAATATAAGAACGGTTTTGTAACTGGACACTCATACTAAAATAGACGAAATATATCGCTATCAACAAGAAATAATGGATGTACAAATGAGATGTATTACAGACAAAAACGTCAAGGTGTGCATCTAATTTTTTGAAAAGGTGTGTTCTTGCTATCTACAGTCATTCACTAACCAAAAAGAGCATACATCAACGTAGTCCGTGTATTACTGAGTCTCCAATTGTTATCGTAAACACTCCACTAAGAAATTCTTGGAAAGCTAGACCATCCACGCCAAACTGGAACAGAACTCCAATTCAGTATAACAGGTGGCCACCACATCGGCTATTAATTAAAGATACCAAGGTAGAACCAAATTGTTGGGATCGTTTTTCTTGATAACAAGTTTAATGATTCGAAAGATAATTAATATGTTTTTATAATATTTTTTATAAAGCCATGTGTTATAATTATCCAAAAAATGGACGTAAACAATAATATATATCATATGTAATATTAAATTAGTTTGTATTCAAAATTCTTCTTTCAAAATAACTTTTAAAGGCAAAGATGGAAGAAAATCTATGGATCTTAAACTAATTGAATGACAACCGAATTTTCCAAGAAACATTTTACAATATGGAAGATTTCACCGCTTTTGGAATAAAAGATTTAGCAAGACAATATGGGTTCGTTTCTTTGATTGATGAAAACAAAAATAAGGTAAAAGTTTACCCATTCTTAATTAAATTATTATATGCAATTTTTGGAGATTTCTATAGACCTCCATATGAAACCGTGAGGTAATTTTATTGAGTAGAGTTTTAAGAGTTATATAGTGCTCAATGATCAAGACCCAGGAGCTGGATTAGATTGTAATAACCATGGATCTAACTTAGATAATATCTACCCCCGTGATTTCGCCTATAATTCAACTAGCTACAAATTCCATATTGAAAACACGAAAATACTTCGGTGAATTTAAGACCTCAAGCCCGAATCATTAAAAAAATGCTTTTTCATGTTGTTTTTCCTCACTCCGGGGGTTGTGGAAAAATGTATGACTATAACTAAAAGGCCCTTTATGCCATCTATTCAAGCACACAACTTAATTGGGAAAAGAATATTCATGATGAATTAAAAAGCTTTAGTTCTCGTTATTGCAAAATAATGTTTCTTGGCTCCAATCTCATGAAAATTGTTATTCATTTTGGAATTCATGTGGAAATTTTACAAAATTTCATCTCACCCAAAGTTATGGACCAAAAATCTATTTCACATTTGAAACTAACCTCTCAAATGGAACCCTTACCTCCATATAATTTTTTTAGCGAACTCGGTAAAAAATACCTTGGGTCAATCCTCTTCCCAACCGTTTCAAGCTACGGTCAAACAAGTCATGGAATTGTTGAAAAATACAATTGGTCTTCGAATAGTGAAACTGAAGTTTCAGTGGTTCAATCTTGTAGAATCATCAATGCCACAACATTTATTCTCTGAAACCAAGAAATTCCCTTCAAACAAAAAAAATGATGAAGCGTCAAAAAACAATTGGGAGTTTGCTAAGAAAAATTTGGAAAAAAGTTTCTTCATGCTCAAATTCATCATCATCCAAGCCTGAATCTTAGGATGTTTCAAATCGTCCTATATATATTTGCTAAGTCTATCATATCTCCCTTTTTGATTTCTTAGTGTTTGGATTTGTGGTCGTTCAAAAACTTTCATAGTATTTGGTTTTGTGTTGTATTATGACTTAATTTTTAGTCTTATGATGCGGTATGTATGTGCAAACTTCTCTTTTATGTTTTGTATGTGAATGTTAAGTATTGTGAGTATTTATACACATCTTCATTTTTTTTACTATCACCTTTTTGTTGATGCCAAAGGGGAATTTAGGGGGAACATGAATTTAGGGGGAGTATGAATTTATGATGACAACTATCAAACCAAAAATATTCATTTTGAGGGAGCATGAATTTAGGGGGAGCAAAATCAATATTTTTAAATTAAAACTTTGATAGTTGTCATCATCAAAAAGGGGAATATTTTTAGAACATTAGTTCTCCGTTTTAATGATGACATCTATATACTGCACATATATACTATATCACGACATCAGTCTATCATTCAAGAAGACAAAAATCAAGGCAATAAGAAAGAAGAATCATCTACAAGTCAAAGAAGTCAAAACTATGGAGTTTCAAGATCAATAGTATGTATATGGTCTTAGATTGAATTTCAATATCTCCTTGTTAGTTCATATACACACACAAAAACACACACAAATACAGATATCAACATAGCATAGAGAATTAGATTTGAAAATGACAAAATGTTTATATAAAAATTGAACTTACACTGATCAGTCGATTGAGCCCAATTATAGTTGACTGAACCTTTGTTAAACTATTTTTTTAAATTCAAATATTTGCCACAAAAATTAAAACGTTCATACCCGATAGACTGTTGTATTTGCTCGGTAGACTGAGATGATGTAATGGCTACTTTTTATGAAATGTCATCTTCAAGAGTTGCGACTTTTTAAACAGTTTTCTATAATTCTGAAAGGAATTCTTGAAAATTGACAACTCTTGATTGCTTCACTTCATATATATAAAGAGCACTACAATTCATACTTAGATATATGCCTTCTACTCTGATTTCTATCGGTTTTACTCACTTGTGCTATTCTAAGCATTTGTACTTTCAACTCTATTATTTCATTTGCTATTGTTCCAATAATCACTATGCACTCACTACAAATAATCAAGGAGATTATAGGAACCGTCAATGTTAGATGAACACAAGATTTCCAAGCAAGAAATGTATTTTTCAAAGGAAAGAATAAATCCGAGAGGTGTTCAGATTGGTTAAGTTGTAAGCCTATTCCTCCAAGTCAAGCGAGGGATTTACCAAGGAAATAACTAAAAGGTGCTTAGGGACTGGACGGAGGAAAGGTGCTCCGAACCAGTATAAATCTCGATGTGTACATTTACTTACTGCTTTATTATTTCATAATATAAAATAGTATATATATCTACTTGTTTTATTAGCCATACACGATCTACTAGTTCTTACATATCCATTACAAAATCACACAATTCATCACTTGTCATGTATATTGAAAAGACGTGAATATTCAAAAGATATAATACTTTTGATGCAAGTTGTTAGGTTCTAAATCTAACATACAAAAGAGTATATGATATAGTACATATCATGTAGAAGATCAACAAAATATCAAATTGGCACTATAATTATCTGATTAGTGTCATGATTATTATCATAAGAAGTTCAATGTATACTCTAGAATACGTCACCAAAAAGCGTTCTTTCAGTTATTACTAACCTTTAGAACCCAGTATTACGTATTCTCCCTTAAATTTAGAAATCTAGAAATATCTCTAATAGATGACCCTAAATCCACTTGTTAGGATTTCATACACTTTAAATTTGATTGAACAAAGAACTTTATAATTATATTGCATAACTAATATTGACTTAGTTGAGAAGAAACTAGAAAATAATATAGCAATATTATTTTCCAATAACGATAGGAGCTCAAATAAGTCAAAATATATTGACTTTCTATTCCTAGTTGTGAAGAGGAATGCAAAATGAATTGTTATCAATGGAGATATTGGGAAAAACTCTATGTTGATAGATCTGATTACCCAAGGTCTTCATCAGCATATTGCTCAAGTGAATGTAATTTTGATGTAAGGCTATTTCAATTCAGGGATAGTTTGTATCTAGTGTTCTCATATGAGATCGCGCTATATTTTGATTATGAAAATATTTAAGTTTACTTCTCTGATGACAAGTAATAAATTTTTGCTGCACTCCATTTAGTTCAAATACTGAACTTTAATCACATTAAAGTAGAACCAAATCAAAATAGACATGTACCGATCACATTGCACGTAATTTTCATGCGACACATTCATGATTGATTTATGTTATTTGGTTGTATTAGTATGTTTGATCGTTGATTAGCTTAGTTACGATATTCGTAATGAGTGCCGCTTTAGTCTTTTATTAACACAGTCGATGAACAAGATTGTTTCAGATAAACTTTTTTATGAAATAGAAATTTTTTGATAGCTTATAAAGTTAAAATACAATAATTAGTTTAGATATGAGATCTAATGGAAGACTATAGAAAAATTCCAACATATAAGATCACACATGTAAAATAAAACATATCATATTATTTTATATATAAATCTAATTAAAGTGATGTAATTTAAAATCAAATTAAAAAAACATAAAGGTGTAAATATCTTGATAATAATGTGTAGATGCCATAATGAAATTCTAATCTGTTAAAATACTAAAATAGAAAATGTCAATATTATAAATAAAGGGTTATGGTTCTTCAAATAACACAAGCTTTAGTTATTCTCTAAATCTTTTCTGTGGAAATAATTCAAGATCTAAGGTCCGTATCAATTTGAAATACCAAAATAATTCTTATCTTTTAATCGTTGACAACAAATTAGGTATGCTTCTGCAATATATTTATTTTTCATTTAGTTTATTCTTAGTTAGATCAATATGGCTATGTATCAAAATTATAAGGTTCAATGTTAATGTTTAATCAATTCTAAAGTGTGTGAAACCCTAATATGACAATAACATTATTTAGCCTTAGTTACCACTCATCTACATTCTTAGTAATCAAAGAAGAAGGTATTATAGTGTCTTTAGCACTACAGGATCATTGTAACATATCAATTATTTGGAATCAAGACTACGCGAAAATCAAGCTGCAATGTAATAGCGCAAGAAAATTTCCTTGCACCATTAACGTCGTGTTTGTTTTGAACAAGAAGTCTAATTTTTGAATGTTGACTGGTTTTATGGGTGTTAGTTTTCAATCAAAATTTTATTCGCATACCCCAATAAGCAACTACATTAAACACTAAAAATGTGCTTAAAACATTAAACATTTTTTTATTAATTCGTCGCTAAATAAAGAAAAAAATTATCGGGAATTTCTCAAGTGTTTATATTAGAGAAGGCTTCAACGATTAAATCTCATATTCGACAAAAAACGTTCAACAATTTTCTTCCGTTTCTTCCTATAATTTAGAGATCGTTGAAATTTTCTTCGCTGATTCAATTTCACACTTTTAACATCTTTTCGGATAAAATATTTAACTTGATGGTTATTATTTTTTGTAATAGAAGGTTTTTCATGTACATCTCCTTTCTTTCAATCACTTGCAAGATTAAGATTTTTCATTTTACGTTTTTTTAGTTACTAATTTTCAATCTTGTTTATTGCCCTAGTATCATAATTTCTTGTGCATTTATCCATATAATAATTTCTTATTATAGAAAAACATAGATAAATGCGATAAGATGATTGGTGGATTGAAGTTTGGTGTTATTACAGTAATTGATGTTTTGTTGGGAATCGTTCTTAAATGGTAGCTTAACAGATTATATCTTTATTGTAATTTCTACATGTGAGCTCTGACGATTGTAAAAGCAAGAAAGATTTTAAAACCTTTGAAGCTTACTTAAAAACAATGATTTGTAGATATAATGAAAATACATAGGTATGTTATGTGCATGAGTTGAGAAGAAATTATTTTACTAAGTTTTTAATTAAAAGGGTTACAAAAGTGAAAACAACCAATCATTACGGACGGTTCTAGCCCAATGCAAAAGGGGCCTAGGCACAGGACATCAAATTTTGAGGGGCATCATTATATATATATATATATACATATATATATATATATATGTATATATATATATATATTGGTATGGCTTCAAAATGAATTAATTTTTCAGATTCAACAGTTTAATATTCGTTTACTCCTCTTAATCAAAATACAGGTGCACCAGAGGAAGAAGAAAGCAATTTCTCAATTTCAATAGAAATGTCGGATTTCATAAATCAACATCTAATTCTTCTTCTTTTCAAGTAACAAACCCTAACTCTAAATCATTATTTTATGAAAATGTGTTTTTTGAATCAGATTTTTTTATTTCAATAAATTTTCATGTAGCTTTTTTATTTTGAAAATAGTTATTGATTAACTAGTGTTCTTGAATTCAAGATTGAAACTTTTGACGAATGACGTAATTGCCTTTCTTATCATTAATGAATTTAGACAAAAAAGATTTGAACAGTAAACTAATAGAAATTAAATGTTAATTTTGTTAAAAGAAACTGCAACTTTTATTTATATTTTTAGTTTTCTTGTGTTGTATCAAATCTAAAATATTTTTAAGCAAACAAATTATAGTTTAACTCAATTTATATTCAAAAAATGTTTAAAAAACTATATGTTTTTTTACTAAGTATAAAATTATATTTTGTAGTGAATCATATTTCCAAATTGAAATTTAAAGTTAGGTAAATGTAAAAGTTAGATTACAATCGAATCATATTAGATATCATGATATCCGAGAAAGCAACCGTCGGGAAGGTCGGATTAAAAAACAAAAAGAAAATAAGGAGATAGCCAAATCACTAAGGGGTCCTCTTATAATAGATAATAAAATTAATTATTGTTCAAATTTTTGCATCACATTTACTTACTTTGAACTTAATCTTGTTTGGAACGTTGGTTCATAAAATTATTATGTATTTGTTGATATACAAACTACATGGTAATTAATCTATTATTAATCTAAGAGGTTGCATTCACTTTGTTGTATTATGTTCCCAAAAAGAAGGATGATTCTTATAAATAATAATTTTATTCACCATTTTTTCAGGGAGCTTATACCATGTAGGGCATCATTTAGAATACCGCACTGGACATCATAGTTCTCAGGACCGGCTTTGCCAACTTTTTATATTCAGAATTAAGTATTCAACATTTAGTAAAAACAAAACGAATCTACTATATAATGTACTACCGCAATCTACAATAACAATGTAATGTATTACACATTTAATATCAACTAACTTAATAAAGTTGAGCACAGATTAAAGTAATAGACATGCTACTTACACGAGAAACTAACTTAATCTTCCTTTCGTTTAACTTACGATAGTCCATGCACATTCTTAATGACCCATCGAGTTTCTTCACGAACACCGTGGTCGCTCCCCAAGGCAAACTGCTCGGTCTAATAAAATCCCTTCCTTCTAGATCCACTAGCTCCACCTTCAATTCCTTCATCTCTGTCAGTGTCATCCTGCTATGTGGTTTACTCACAGGTTCATCTCCTGGTACAAGATCTATCTGAAACTCAACAGCTTGTTTCGGTGGTAATCCAGTAACTGACTCAAAGACATCAACAAATTCCCTTGCCACTTGAACCTGACTTAGCTCTTCTCCAACCTCCATAGCACTTAACATGCACAAACTATTGTTGGAATTCTCCACTGAGAAGATGATTTGGTTATGACTGTCTAGGTGTCTCAATGTTATTTCTCTATCCTGGCAAAATATCCTAGCTTCATACTTACCCAACCAATCCATACCCAAAATGATCCTGATATCTACGAAATCAAAGACATACAGACTGCATGCAAACTTATGACCTAACAAATCAAGTTCTAACCGGTCACATCTCATCCTTAGAGTTTCTTACCCTCCTATTGGATTCACAACCCTTAAGGAAGTAACAAGGTATGTAGGTACTATGCATAACCTATCAACCAAATACTGTGATATAAATGAATATGATGCACCGGTATCAAATAGTACCCTAACTGGTATAATTTAAATCAAAGTGTACCTTCCATCACAGTTTTCCCTTTCTCTGCAACTGTAGGCTAGAAGAAGATGGTGGTCCAGTAGCAAAAACCTTCCCAATGTCCGCCCTGACTGGCTCTGGACACTGGTTCTTTTAATACCCAATTTGGTCGTAGTCGAAGCATTTCACATTCTTCTTCTCTGCAGGCTTCTTCCCTTTGCCTGTCTGGCACTCATGAGCATAATGATCTTTCTTATCACACTTGACGCACACTAAATCAGCCTTCGCCTTCTTGGAAACATCTCCTTTCTGGGCTCCTTTCTTCTTAAAGAATTTACTCTTCTTTCCCTAAAGACCTTGGGACTCAACTAGCTTCTCCCTAACGGACACGGCAAGCATCTCTTCATGGCGAATGGCCATCTCCGTCGCTACATCACAAGGTTCTTTGACATGTGTCATGGTCATTCTAGCTAACTCTGGCCTCAATCCTCAAATGAACCTTTTATTCCTTTTGATGTCAGTGTTTATAGTAGCATATCCATAAGGAGATAGCTCATCAAACTTAGCAGCATAGTCGATAACTAACATCTCTTCCTGAACTAGATCCATGAACTTACTCATCAATCTTGACTTGGAAACCTCAGATAAAAACTTTTGCTCAATTCTCCTTCTAAAATCAGCCCATGTCAGCTCTTCCTCCTGTTCCCCGACTGTCACATTATTCCACCAGTAGAGTGTTGACCCTTGCAACTTTCTAGAGGCCAGTCTCCTCTTCTCTCCATCTAGATTAGTAAAGATCCACTCACAGCTCAAAATCCAATTCTCGACTTCAACAGCATCCTCCGTTCCAACAAACGGCTTTCCACCCAAACTAGCGTAGTCTCTACTTAGCCTAGCATAATTATATCCAAATGGAGCTACAAGATTAGCTCCTCTAACATTACCAGCAGCCTCGGCTTGCAAAAGATTGGACAACAACTGATACACCATCCCCGCATCTACTGGCGGATTTCCAACACCTGCATTGGCTTCAGCATTTAGGTTAGAATTAGCTTGTCGACCTTGGTTCCACCTGGTAATAGGTCGAGCACTTCTGTTGGTTGTGGTGCTTCCTCCATCTAGATTTCCTCTTCCGTTTCCTACTTCCATATCCTCTTTCTCGTAAATTTACATATGAGCCTTCGTAAGATACAGAAGAACGGTCTAAGAGAGAGGGGAACACATACTTATATATATCTATATATCAAATACAAGTACGTTACTATAGCATTAACCCAAACCCCGATCATATTTTCAAATTCATTGGATTATGTTTGAAAATCTTTTAGGTTTAACTTTCTTTTAAAGTTTCATAAACCTATGCTCTGATACCAACTTGTAACACCCCCTACTTGAAGGCCCAAAAGTAACGGCTATGGATGTTGTAGTCATCCATAATTATTAGTCCTCGACGACCAAATACGACGATGTTAGACATATTGATATGCAGATCACAAGAATATGAAAAAAAATTAATAAATCAAAATATATCTCCATATTCCATTCCAAAACATTTCATGTTCGTTACATAATCCCATAAAAGTTAACCACGTTCAGGAAAATATAATTATTATACATACACCAAGAGTGACATATGAAGATACCTCCTTCGTTGATCAGAGTATATAATAAGGCTAAGCTGCGTTTACATCCAAACTACATAGCAGAAAAAGATAGCTCTAAATGACTAATTGCCTCTTGCACGCCTCCGAAAGCTTTATTCCTCTAAGAAGGGTACCTAAAAACCATAAACTCAAACTACTCAAAATCAATTAAGTACCCAAGATTTCAAGGGGAAACAAAAACTTCAAGTCAGATATAAAGCCTGGTATGAATAATAATATAACATCTCAATCCTTATAGATGTCTACTGAGACAGCGCCGCTTAGCGAAATGGGTTTTCCCATCACTAGTATCCTAAAACCTTTTCAAAACCATATACGGTGCTCCTGCATCCACAATGGTTAAAACATAATATTTTAAAATATTATGATGATATGCATACATACAAACATTTTGGATTTTCCATCCCCTGAACCTATTTCATAGTTTTCATGGGATCACTAAGAATCTATAGGCCCCTGCCAATTAGCTTAATTAATTCATGGGTTCCCCTGAGCCTATTGGTCATTCCAATAGCTCATCTCTTATCCTAGTTTTCATGGGTTGACTAGGAACCTATTGTTGCCTTCAATAACTTTCTCCTTATCCTAGTATACTTGGGTTGACCAGGAATCCATTGACTAATGCCAATACTTAATCCGGATATAGTTTTCATGGGTTCACTACAAACTAATTGGCCCCTTCCAACCACCCTTAATACATAATTTTCATGGGATCACTATGAACATATTGGTTACTCTGATAACTTCTAAAACATAGTTTTCATGGGTTTACTATGGGAATATCTCCCGAACAACTTCATGATTTTGGCATCCTATATTCTAGTCTTCCTGACTCCCTGGATGCAATTCTACTCATTCAGGTGTTTAATCAATTTATGTTCACTACTGGTTAACCTAACTGGTTCTTCTACCCCTTTTATCCCCAAAATACAGTTATGGGTCTTTTATCATGTGAATATATTTATATTTGAAGAAGCAAATAGAATACAAAATAGTACCATATCCGTGGGTTTAAGGTCCTTGAAATACTTTTCATAGTTAATCCCTTTAACCTATATTCTTATCAAGGAAATACTTCTTCAAATTTACATACTTGAAATCCTTTCAAAACTCCTTTATTTAGCCATGGATTTTTCCTTTAAAAATTTGAGTTTGGGTTTAGAAAGCCTTTCGACACCTTCGAAACCTTTGCTTTCGACCTCATAGGATGACCTCCTTCGAAAGCATTAAATTCCATCTTAAAAACAATAGGCTCTTGCCCATTGAATACTTAAAACCTTTCATTCGGAACCTTTTGTCTATGTTAAAGTAAACCATATAATATAGAAGCATAACTTCGAAACCATTTGAAAGTGTCCCTTTCGAAACCATTGAAGGTTACCCTTCAAAACCATTAGAAGTCCCCCTTTCGAAATCAATGGGTTTATATTTAAAACATCATTTTGGGTCAAAGTTAACATAAGCGAAAGCATCTCTTTCGAAACCATTCTTTATTTCATAAAAGTATTAGGGCAACTTGATGGTGTCGAGACCATCCGTTCGAAAGCATTTAAAACATCTGGGTAAAACAATTGAAGGTTGGCTTCGAAACTCCTTCTGAAACCATTGCCTTCGAAACCCTTAACCCCTTTCAAAAGCAGTAGGAAGTGGCTTATATCAATAAAACAAACAATACCTTTCGACAACATTGATGTCTTCAATACTATCGAAAGGCAAAAAATCACAGAAGGGTTTCGACTTGGTCGAAACAACCCTTTCTAAATACTTCACTTTGAAAACATAGTAACTCTTTCAAAAGCTACTTATTTTAAAACAATGGCAGTGGCTCTCCTTCGGAAGCTACTTATTTTAAAACAATGGCAGCAACTCTCCTTCGAAAGCTTCTTTTGAAGTACCCATCTGCAATCATTGGTTTCGACTGCTTCGAAACCCTTTTGTAAACAAGAAAGCGCTTTTCTTTTGAAAAAAACAAAGGAACCAACTCCTTCGGAAGCTACGTTTCAACACACTACCTTCCACCTTTCTCCAATCCACTACGTACCAGCTAAGTGATACCATGTTTATTGGTTTCGTGGCAGAAGGTTTCGACTATGTCAAATGCGAAAGCTCGGGGTCGAAAGCTCCTTCCAAAGGAGGCGGAACCCACTTTTCTGATCAAAAGGTTGTTATTACTAAATAAAGCAAAACTTTTGTAACAAACATCCCCACATGTAAACATCTGATTGGTTACATAAACTTTCAAATTATTTTGCTAATATTTTCCGCATTTTTCTCAAATCTAAAACCATATAAAAATTAACAAATAAGCCCTTCCTATTAACAAAACAATTAAATCATTTAGATCCTCCTTTCAAAATAATTTAATTTTCATACTAAATCACTTAGCAAAAATCCCTAAAAATTCACTTTAATCATGTTATCAAACGTATTAAAATTTTAGACCCAAATTCTCAATATATTTTCCAAAATATAATAAATCCGAATAACTGTATTTTCTTTTGAAAATTCATAATTAATTCTCCACAGCTTGGAAAAGTATAAAAATTGAAACCAAGATCTAAAATCATATTTTTCGTAACATAAAACTTTCCCATGGTATTTAAACATCATTAAATATTGGTTTTGCCCAAAAATCGTGGATATCCTGTAACGACCCGATATTTTCAACCATTCACATCCATTATAAGTGTATAGGTAGACACTCATGCTGGAATTGAATTGCTCAAAATACCGCGTTGTAAATAAAAATTTGGCAAAACTCAGAATATACAGTAAATAAAAATCACAGATCACAGACACGGAGTAATAATAATGCAGCGGAAGTAAAAGAGATAGTAGTTCATGAAGCTACTATATAAATATATCAGAGTTACATAAATACAACAGAAGGAATAAAGTACAAAGGGAGTCTCACTACATAGAAGTCTACTAATATAAGAGCTGAAAGGAACAACAGACTGCAAAAGATAAAACTTGACAAGTAGATAATCTCCAGCGATTCCAATCTCCAGAAAATGGAAATCCAAATCTGTGAATAACTCAGGCTGACCCGAGCGTAAATAAAAATACAAACACTCGAGTCAGGACATACATACTTATACAATGTAAACTCCTCAAGTGAACTGTAGTAAAGGTGCAAGTAACTTAGAAGATGCTTGGGACCGCCCATCCTCTAAGGATCCGTTAAACTATTTACTATGTAGTAATATACGCTATATACAGGAGTGTCTAATCAGTAAAGTATAATCATATAGAAAATAGCGTTAAGGGGATGGTGAACCTTAACGCGGTCGGATCTTTAAAACCAAAATCGTAGTGGGCTCAATATAAGGATATGACACGGCACGCGAGGCAATGCCAGGGTGGATACACCATAGCACTCCCGGACCGGTGGTGACGGCAAGCCAGCAGCTTCCGCCCACCTCGAACAATACCCCCCGAATCAAAATGGCGCCACGTATCGAATAACAAAAGTAATAGAATGGTTTCCGATGGAGCATTCTCGATGAAAGGGTGTGACCCTTTGTGTAGCCCGGTATAGCTCCTGTTTTAGTCATATATGCCAACTCACGGGAGTTGGGTCCACGTAATATACCTCGAGCATGTCGCCACCATCCTACTACATTCTGGAATCTCCACCGCGTACATAGTTGTTAAAGTGGTTTTCGGTATTGGTCGGCTATAAGACAATATCCGATCCCGGTCTCTTTAACAACCAATCGTTATTATAACCCGTAGTTATAAGTTTAAAACATTATTATATACTTCAAAATAAAATATCATTTCGACCCAAATCTTTATCAAAATAAAGATTAAATAATTTCCAAACCATTTCAATATCATCATACCATATCTTTCAATTCAAATATGTATCAAAATAAATATCAAGTCATTTCTAACCATTTTAATATATTAAATTATCATATCCTTTCAAAATTTCCTTTCAAATCATTTTAATATATCAAAATATCATAACCTTTCAGAGCTTTATTTTCAAAATATCATATCTTTCAGAACTTCTTTCAAATCATTTTAATATCATAGTATCATATCTTTCAAAACTTCGTTTCAAATAATTTTAATATATCAAAATATCATAACCTTCAAAGCATCATTTCCAAAATATCATATCTTTCAGAACTTCTTTTCAAATCATTTAATATAAAAATATCATATCTTTCAAAACTCCATTTTTCAAATCATTTAATATCAAAATATCATATCTTTCAAAACTCCATTTTCAAATCATTTAATATTAAAATATCATATCTTTCAAAACTTCGTTTCAAATCATTTTAAAATATCAAAATATCATATCTTTTCGAAACCACATTTCAATCATTTTTAATATATCAAAATATCATATCTTTCGAAACCACATTTCAATCATTTTAATATATCAAATAGTTATATTTCAAAACAAATTACTTCATTATTAAATCATAAAAATGAAGTTATTACATTTAATAATTAAATTATTAAATGCCAAAAGTTTAAACTTTTCAATTTCATTTATGCACTTAAATTTATTAAAACGATGAAAATTCAAATTTCGTAGCATTTGGAAAATGCTGCAGAAAGTTATATTCAAAACAATTCAATTTAACAAAAGACAGCATTTAAAATGCTGTTAATTAACTTCAAATATCCAATAGAATTTCACAACACTTATATTTTTATTTAAATCGTTTTTTTACTTATAAAATCATACATTTTCACATTTATAAGCATCATTTAATTTTTCTTAAATTCATGATTTTATAAAGTTAAGTTTCCTTTCAAAAATCAATATTTATTAATAATTCACTTATTAAATTTCAACATTCAAATTTAAATTCATTACATTAAATTTCAACTTAATACTTAAGTTTAAAATTTCAAATATAACTTAATTCCATTTTATTTAACTTAACTTAAAATTTCACTTTTAAACCAAATTCATAAATTCCAATTTAAGTTATATTTCCAAATTCGACTCAATATTCACTCATTAACATTTTAACTTTATTCAAAAAATCATTAATATGTTATAAAAATCATTTTAAATTAATTTAAAATTCATAATATCATAAATTTATCATATTTTCAAAGTCAATTTATTTAACTTATAGATTTTCTAAATCAAAATTTCCAAAATAAATTACATTCAGATTTTCTAACTTTTCCATAATTTATTTAACTTATAGATTTCCAGAAAATCAATAATACTTTACAAAAATTATATTTTTATTTAATTTTAAATCAAAATATTATAATAATTAAATTTCCAAAATATTTTAAAATTTTTAGAGAAACATATTTTAACTACGGGCCTGTATATAATTTTCTACGCTAGGAAAAGTGATACGGGTAATGTATCATTTCAACCTGTAATTTACAAAGAAAAATCCGGGTTTTATCATTTCAAACCACAGTCCCAAGTAAATAAAATAAGTTGAAAATCATTCAGGCCTGTCATTTCAGCCCATAACAATTTTTCCTTATTCTAAAGTCCGTTCGGGTATGTATCATTTCAACCCATGGTGATTTCTAATCTATAGGGAACTTGCAGTATGATAAACATATATAAATGAATAGTAACAAAATATATATGATAACAGATGATACGACATGAAATTTAACAGGTTTAACATCATATATAAAAAAATCACATGGCAGTTATAACATCATATTTAATTCTATACATTCAGTTGTTGTTATTTCACAACCGCATAAGTATAAATGTCATGTGAGCTCTACTCACCTTTTATGGCTTGAGATTGCAATACAAATGGCACAACGGATTCCAGAAGGCAATAGCACGATTTTTGATTTGAGTGGAGAGCAAATACAAGCTATAGAACTTGTGTTATAACCCACAAAAAACAAAATAAAATTATAATTCAATACAACATTGAATAGGAATAACTTTGAATTGAAAAGCAATACGAATACACAACTTTTTGCCTTGCTTTCTACACTTGCTAGCACGGCTTAGGGAATGTTTTGGCTCAGGTTTGGACATACTTTGGTTCAGGTTTGGGTCCTATAAGGCATGGCTACAAGGTATTGAAGTGGTGGAGGAGTTACTACGCATGAATATGAAGAGGTTTATGCAAAATAGTGGTTTTTGGTTCATTTTGGGCTTGGCTACATGGATCTATGGCTCGGCTATGGCATGTTTCAGATCTGGACAGAGAATGAAGGTGATGGTTAGGGGTGTGTCAAGGTGGTGGTGGAGCAATAGGAGGTGGCTAAGGTCATCTAAGGTGATGGTGATGAAGACTAGGTGGCTAGACATGCTTTTTAAGGAGTTTTAACATAGTTTTTGTGGATTTTGCATCATGGGATGGTCATGGCATTTGCTGGTCAGAGGAGGAAGGGTTTTGGTCGTGTATGATGTGGGGAAGGAAGTGGTGGTGGTCGGTGGAGGAGATGGTGGAGGTCTTAGGCCAAACAAAGCAAGAGAAGCAAGGCAAAAATCAAGCAAAACAATAGAAAAAGGAAGAAGAAAAGAGAGAAGAGAGGAGACCATTACCAAGAAAGTTTGAAGAAGCCATGAGAATGAGAAGTGCTGACTTGTTTTTCACGTGAAAATTGAAGGGAATACACAGCAAATGAAAAAAAATGCACGGCCTAGAGGAGTAATGGAGAGGTTATGGCAAATGAAACGACTTTGGACAATGAAACGTCTAGAAATGAAACGCATTTCCGTTTTCTAAAGATCAAATAAAAGCAATAATAAATCAGCAAATACCTTAACAAACCGAAACCAAGTGAAATAATATGAAAATAAATAATTAATTTTAAAGAAAATATAAAAAAGATGAAGGAAATTGCTTAAAAATACAAAACAGTGTTCAGAAATTACAAACAAATCACTACTAGTCTTGGGAAAATATCCACTTCATTTTAAAACTATTATGAAGTGAAAATTTGAAATAAAATAATTTAGTTATCATTTTCAAAATAAAATAAATAATTATATTGGAGAAAAACAGAAAACGAACTAAAGAAGATGTTTAAAAATTGAAAACAGGGCATGGAAATTACAAGAAAAATACTACTAGCTCTAGAAAAATTCCTACCTCACTTCAAAAATATTAAAAGACAAAAATATACATAAAATAATATATTAATAAATATTACAATAAAATATGACAAAGAAAATAAAATTTATACTATTTAAAATAACAAAATTGCAGAATAAACAAATTGCACTCAATATTGAAATATATATAACTTTCACAATTTAAATCCGTTTCCAACGAAACAAAAAGCAGTGTTCTTAAAATTTTATGTACTTTCATAATAAAAGATAAATTTTAAATTTTCAAACTTTTAAAATTTTAAATTAAAAGTCAAAGTTTGACTATTTTGACCAAAAATTCACTTTTTGGAAAATATTCTTTTTAGTCATGCTTTGGAATGATAATTCATATCAAAACTAAAGTTTATATATAAAAGAACAAAATTAATCATTCAAAATAAATAAATAAGTTTTTAAATCAAAATTCAATTAAAATAATTAAAATATACAATTAAAATAAATCATAAAATACAGGGTTATTACACTCTCCCCCACTCAAAACTTTTCGTCCCCGAAAAGGAATGAGGTACGGGAAAGCACAGAAAAAAAATAGAAATGAAATAAGATTAAGACAAGGTGACAAGAAAATTGAAATTATACCTGATAACTGTTGTTATAGGTAAGTTTAACAAGGTGGGGATGATCTTTCTAAGATTCTCCAAAATTAAGAACACAAGCACGAAAAAGGTGGATTCAAAATGATTACCAAAGATTATCAAAGATTATAGAAAGATTTCTAAACAGAAAGATTATAGAAAGATGTCTATACCAGTCTATAGGAAGATTAAAATAATAAGGACAACCAAAAGATAGTTTGAAAAACAAAATAAGGAAATAAATTTGAAAGCATGGAAATTTCATCTTAAATAGAGAATAAATCTTTACACAAGTTAAATAAATCTTAACTATCCCAAATTTCATTATCTTATTATCCAATCATCTTAAATTAACAATTTTTAAAACCGTGGGTTTGAAAAATAATCATTTATTACACTCACAATGTACTTAATAAATTTAATTCTTCTTTATTCCTAATTAAAATTAAATTTATTCCTCTCAATATATTTATCACTTATGTTAAAAATGCTTACACTTATTATAACTACTTTCTTTTATTCTTAGTTCTTTTAACATTATTTTATTGTAAGTTATTAAATTACCCTTATTATATTTACCTCTGTTAATCATTTTATAATTAAAATTTAAGTGTATAACATTTATTATAACCACTCAAATTTTATTAAAAAAATCTTTTTATATTGTATATTATCCAATTACATTGTTAACTTTTGAAATTAAGGTAAGTTATATTCGAATGCAATTGTATTATACAATTAAATCATTTCATGCTTGAATATTCATCCAAAAATTTTATTTTCTTTTTATAATTGAAATTATTCTTTAAAATAAAATTTAAGAATTAAATTTTCTATTTCTTCAACCCATTTAGAGATAAATAAATGTATGTACATAATTTATCGAATCAAATTTAAATCATATGTCTATATATATTATAAATCAAGTCATATTTTAGAAATTCAAATAAAATTGATTTACCAAAACAAAGCTATAGTAAGATTACAGAGCGGTCTCTTCACTTCGAGACTCGAAAATGAATGTCGATGATGCTGCAGTCATCGCCGAAATTATTTCCCAGCGACAAAGAGAAGAGCATTAATTTTTAAACTTTAAAATCCTTTGGAAACATATTCTTATTCGAAAATACTTTAAATAATATAACCTTTTAAAACTTTAAACACAAAGTTTGAAACCATTAGAAATTAAATTCTCAAATTTCTTGTTTTAAATTCATTTCAGTTCCCAAATCAATTTATAAACAACTATTTATAAATTCATTCATAGAACAATAAACGATAAATTAAGTATTATCATTTTAAATAATCAATTATAAATCAATTTATTAAGTTCCATAAATTTACTTATATATCAAAATTTATTTCATTAACCAAATTTTAAAACAATATTGTGTTAGTTTATTCTGTCAAAGTGTTTTAGAAATCCTCTCGATAGCGTTGATCAGACGAATCGATCGAAACCCAAATCAACATCAACAACCCAAACAACACAATATATAAAACAAAACATAGATATAGAAGTACAGTTCAAAATGATTGGAAGAATAGATTGGAAACAAAAGACAAGATGATTAAATAACAGAGTAGGGAGGTGGGTAAGCTTAAATAAATCGCGGGCAACCTTAACCGGGTCAACCATGACTTAAATAATAAGATCGATGTGGATTTTCTAGGGTAAATCTACATTCAATATCAATAGATAAAGTTTGGAATAACAAAAGATATTAGCATCTAAACCAAGGATAGATATAAATCTCTGGTGAATCGATGCTAATTGTAAAGGAGATTTCCCCTTCGTCAATTCAAATTTGAAATTGGCGTGACTGCCAACTCACTAGAAAGATCATTCGAAGCGGAGTTATGGAATACTCCAGAGTCAAAAGAAGATGAATAGTGAGGGATACGAATGGACTTTGGAACCGTAGGGAACGTTCCAAAATTCAAAGGAATCGAGTCAAAAGGGAGAGATTCAAACTCGAATGAAAGTGATTCTGTAAATACATTCACTCCATATGCTGAGTTTTGCCTAGAGCTACCAAAGCTCCGATACCAACTGTAACGACCCAATATTTTCAACCATTCACATCCATTATAAGTGTATAGGTAGACACTCATGCCCGAATTGAATTGCTCAAAATACCACGTTGTAAATAAAAATTTGGCAAAACTCAGAATATACAGTAAATAAAAATCACAGATCACAGACACAGAGTAATAATAATGCAGCGGAAGTAAAAGAGATAGTAGTTCATGAAGCTACTATATAAATATATCAGAGTTACATAAATACAACAAAAGGAATAAAGTACAAAGGGAGTTTCACTACATAGAAGTCTACTAATACAAGAGCTGAAAGGAACAACAGACTGCAAAAGATAAAACTTGACAAGTAGATAATCTCCAGCGATTCCAATCTCCAGAAAATGAAAATCCAGATCTGTGAATAACTCAGGCTGGCCCGAGCGTAAATAAAAATACAAACATTCGAGTCAGGACATACATACTTATACAATGTAACCAACTCAAGTGAACTGTAGCAAATGTACAAGTAACTTAGAAGATGCTTGGGACCGCCCATCCTCTAAGAATCCGTTAAACTATTTATTATATAGTAATATACGCCATATACAGTAGTGTCTAATCAGTAAAGTATAATCATATAGAAAATAGCGTTAAGGGGATGGTGAACCTTAACGCGGTCGGATCTTTAAAACCAAAATCGTAGTGGGCTCGCTATAAGGAGATGACACAGCACGCGAGGCACTGCCAGGGTGGATACACCGTTTGCACTCCCGGACCGGTGGTGACGGCAAGCCAGCATCTTCCACCCACCTCGAACAATATCCCCGAATCAAAATGGCGCCACGTATCGAATCACAAAAGTAATAGAATGGTTTCCGATGGAGCATGCTCGATGAAAGGGTGCGACCCTTTGTGTAGCCCGGTATAGCTCATGTTTTAGTCATATATGCCAACTCACGGGAGTTGGGTCCCCGTAATATACCTCGAGAACGTCGCCACCATCCTACTTCATTCTGGAATCTCCACCGCGTACACAGTTGTTAAAGTGGTTTTCGGTATTGGCCGGCTATAAGACAATATCCGATCCCGGTCTTTTTAACAACCAATCGTTATTATAACCCGTAGTTATAACTTTAAAACAATATTATATACTTCAAAATAAAAAATCATTTCGACACAAAACTTTATCAAAATAAAGATTAAATAATTTCCAAACCATTTCAATATCATCATACCATATCTTTCAATTCAAATATGTATCAAAATAAATATCAAGTCATTTCTAACCATTTCAATATATTAAATTATCATATCCTTTCAAAACTTCCTTTCAAATCATTTTAATATATCAAAATATCGTAACCTTTTAGAGCTTCACTTTCAAAATATCATATCTTTCAGAACTTCTTTTAAATCATTCTAATATCAAAGTATCATATCTTTCAAAACTTCGTTTCAAATCATTTTAATATATCAAAATATCATAACCTTCAAAGCTTCATTTCCAAAATATCATATCTTTCATAACTTCTTTTCAAATCATTTAATATCAAAATATCATATCTTTCAAAACTCCATTTTTCAAATCATTTAATATAAAAATATCATATCTTTTAAAACTCCATTTTTCAAATCATTTAATATCAAAATATCATATCTTTCAAAACTCCGTTTTTGAATCATTTAATATTAAAATATCATATCTTTCAAAACTTCGTTTCAAATCATTTTAATATATCAAAATATCATATCTTTCGAAACCACATTTCAATCATTTTTAATATATCAAAATATCATATCTTTCGAAACCACATTTCAATCATTTTAATATATCAAATAGTTATATTTCAAAACAAATTACTTCATTATTAAATCATAAAAATGAAGTTATTACATTTAATAATTAAATTATTAAATGCCAAAAGTTTAAACTTTTCAATTTCATTTATGCACTTAAATTTATTAAAACGATGAAAATTCAAATTTCGTAGCATTTGGAAAATGCTACAGAAAGTTACATTCAAAACAATTCAATTTAACAAAAGACAGCATTTAAAATGCTGTTAATTAACTTCAAATATCTAATAGAATTTCACAACACTTATATTTTTATTTAAATCGTTTTTTTACTTATAAAATCATACATTTTCACATTTATAAGCATCATTTAATTTTTCTTAAATTCATGATTTTATAAAGTTAAGTTTCCTTTCAAAAATCAATATTTATTAATAATTCACTTATTAAATTTCAACATTCAAATTTAAATTCATTACATTAAATTTCAACTTAACACTTAAGTTTAAAATTTCAAATATAACTTAATTCCATTTTATTTAACTTAACTTGAAATTTCACTTTTAAACCAAATTCATAAATTCCAATTTAAGTTATATTTCCAAATTCGACTCAATATTCACTCATTAACATTTTAACTTTATTCAAAAAATCATTAATATGTTATAAAAATCATTTTAAATTAATTTAAAATTCATAATATCATAAATTTATCATATTTACAAAGTCAATTTAAATTCCATTAAAAATTAAATCAAAATTTCCAAAATAACTTACATTCAGATTTTCTAACTTTTCCTTAATTTATTTAACTTATAGATTTCCAGAAAATCAATAATACTTTACAAAAATTATATTTTTATTTAATTTTAAATCAAAATATTATAATAATTAAATTTCCAAAATATTTTAAAATTTTTAGAAAAACATATTTTAACTACGGGCCTGTATATAATTTTCTACGCTAGGTAAAGTGATACGGGTAATGTATCATTTCAACCCGTAATTTACAAAGAAAAATCCGGGTTTTATCATTTCAAACCCGCAGTCCCAAGTAAATAAAATAAGTTGAAAATCATTCAGGCCTATCATTTCAGCCCATAACAATTTTTTCTTATTCTAAAGTCCGTTCGGGTATGTATCATTTCAACCCATAGTGATTTCTAATTTATAGGAAACTTGCAGTATAATAAACATATATAAATGAACAGTAACAACATATATATGATAATAGATGATACGACATGAAATTTAACAGGTTTAACATCATATATAAAAAAATCACATGGCAGTTATAACATCATATTTAATTCTACACATTCAGTTGTTGTTGTTTCACAACTGCATAAGTATAAATGTCATGTGAGCGTTACTCACCTTTTATGGCTGGAGATTGCAATACAAATGGCACAACAGATTCCAGAAGGCAATAGCACGATTTTTGATTTGAGTGGAGAGCAAATCCAAGCTATAGAACTTGTGTTATAGCCCAAAACAAACAAAATAAAATTATAATTCAATACAACATTGAATAGGAATAACTTTGAATTGAAAAGCAATACGAATACACAACTTTTTGCCTTGCTTTCTACACTTGCTAGCACGGCTTAGGGAATGTTTTGGCTCAGGTTTGGACATACTTTGGTTCAGGTTTGGGTCCTATAAGGCATGGCTACAAGGTATTGAAGTGGTGGAGGAGTTACTACGCATGAATATGAAGAGGTTTATGCAAAATAGTGGTTTTTTGGTTCATTTTGGGCTTGGCTACATGGATCTATGGCTCGGCTATGGCATTTTTCAGATCTGGACAGAGGATGAAGGTGATGGTTAGGGGCGTGTCAAGGTGGTGGTGGAGCAATAGGAGGTGGCCAAGGTCATCTAAGGTGATGGTGATGAAGACTAGGTGGCTAGACATGCTTTTTAAGGAGTTTTAACATAGTTTTTGTGGATTTTGCATCATGCGATGGTCATGGAACTTGCTGGTCAGAGGAGGAATGGTTTTGGTCATGTATGATGTGGGGAAGGAAGTGGTGGTGGTCGGTGGAGGAGATGGTGGAGGTGTTAGGCCAAACAAAGCAAGAGAAGCAAGGCAAAAATCAAGCAAAACAATAGAAAAAAGAAGAAGAAAAGAGAGAAGAGAGGTGACCATTACCAAGGAAGTTTGAAGAAGCCATGAGAATGAGAAGTGCTGAGTTATTTTTCACGTGAAAATTGAAGGGAATACACAGCAAATGAAAAAAAAATTCACGACCTAGAGGAGTAATGGAGAGGTTATGGCAAATGAAACGACTTTGGACAATGAAACGTCTAGAAATGAAACGTCTATAAATGAAACGCATTTCCGTTTACTAAAGATCGAATAAAAGCAATAATAAATCAGAAAATACCTTTAAAAACCGAAACCAAGTGAAATAATATGAAAATAAATAATTAATTTTAAAGAAAATATAAAAAAGATGAAGGAAATTGCTTAAAAATACAAAACAGTGTCCAGAAATTACAAACAAATCACTACTAGTCTTGGGAAAATATCCACTTCATTTTAAAAATATTATGAAGTGAAAATTTGAAATAAAATAATTTATTTATCATTTTCAAAATAAAATAAATAATTATATTGGAGAAAAACAGAAAAAGAACTAAAGAAAATGTTTAAAAATTGAAAATAGGGCATGGAAATTACAAGAAAAATACTACTAGCTCTAGAAAAATTCCTACCTCACTTCAAAAATATTAAAAGACAAAAATATACATAAAATAACATATTAATACATATTACAATAAAATATGACAAAGAAATAAAATTTATACTATTTAAAATAACAAAATTGCAGAATAAACAAATTGCACTCAATATTGAAATATACATAACTTTCACAATTTAAATCCGTTTCCAACGAAACAAAAAGCAGTGTTCTTAAAATTTTATGTACTTTCATAATAAAAGATAAATTTTAAATTTTCAAACTTTTAAAATTTTAAATTAAAAGTCAAAGTTTGACTATTTTGACCAAAAATTCACTTTTTGGAAAATATTCTTTTTAGTCATGCTTTGGAATGATAATTCATATCAAAACTAAAGTTTATATATAAAAGAACAAAATTAATCATTCAAAATATATAAAATAAGTTTTTAAATCAAAATTCAGTTAAAATAATTAAAATATACAATTAAAATATACAATTAAAATAAATCACAAAATACAGGGTTGTTACATATCCTCTAACCAATCTTGTTTAAACCATAAAAATTATAAGTCAAGCATATCATCACCCAATATATCATAAAAACGAATTCACCCTTAAATCTGAAAACATATGATTATAGAAACCAAAATAGAGATGTAGTGGTTATTATTCACCTTAGATTGGATAAAGAAATTGGAGATTGATTGAGATTGATTTCTTCTAGCTTGATCCTAAACTTTAGATTTGATTTTCCCTTCTTCTCCACTTCCTAATGGCTGGTCTTGATATTTGCTTTCTTACATTTAAAAATTTGCTTATGGTAAAATGAACATGTATGGCCTAGAGGTAATGGTATAAGGGTGGGAAATAAGGACGGTAATAGCCCTAATGCCCTTATAATTAATTAGCTAACACTTTAACTACAAATAAGTTCATTTGTTTTAATAAGCACGACCGCTACATTTATTTACCAATCTCAATCTCTTTATCATTCTACATTATTCTATTTAATTTATTCTAATTAAATCTCTTGAATAATGTTAATAAAAATTAGGGGTGTTACATCTGTGAAGTAAGAAAAAACAATGTACAAAAAAGAAACGATTGATGGAAATTGGTGTATATGTAACATGCACATTTTGTGAAATATTTTTTAATGTCTAAACAATATAGCTATATGTGTGTATGTGTGTATGTATATATGTCACAAAACCTAGGTTGAATATACTTTTGATGACAAAATTATGTTTTCTGAAATGTAGCTTCATACTTGTAGTTTTATATATGCAAAATTTTGGTTTGTATGTAACTTATTTTTTTACGCTTTAAATTATGTGCATAATTAATTTTTGGAGATCGAAATACATGTTCATCTCTATTCGCTATATACTAAAAATAATTAAAACGTCAAATGGAGATTTACTTATTGTATCTATAACTTTTCATAAATAGGTATCGTTTTAACTTTTGCTTGTACAACATGTTGTAACTTTTGATATACAACATCTTTGTACTATATATTTATTTATATAAACAAAAGAAAAGGAATTGCAAATCTATAACGACCCGTATTTTTCGATAATTAAAAATATTAAATTAAATAAGATTTTGAAATTTGATATTCTGAGAAATTAAAATTTATGATTTATTAATGAGGAAAATAGTTAGAATATAATTTTATTTTATTGTTTGAATGTTATTGACAACTATTAGGGTTTATAACAAGCTACACGCACACACACACACACACACACACACACACATATATATATATATATAATGATGGACAAGAACAAATGGACAGAATGAATTGGTTCGAAATGATAATACGATCTGAAAGGCCTGTTCCATTTCCGAAACGAAATTAGGTCATCCAATATATCTAAATTTATGTTTTCAATATTTTTAAACTCAATGGAACTAGTTCTAAACCCTAATTCCATTCTATGCAGAAGTTAGCTTTTAAAATCAAATATTATTCATTTAAATTCCATTAATTAATTCCCACCTCAAGGGAGGTTTGAGGTTCCGTGGGCTTGGTCAGGTGGTGGGGTGATAGGTCTCCCTCATGGGAGGTTTGAGGTTTGATTTCCACCTCATGGGAGTGATACGCCTTCCTCATGGATTTTAAATCGACGATAAATCAAAGTTGAGTGATTTAACCCACTCACAAATACTAAACCATCTTATGTTAGTTAAAATAATTGTATGATGTGATGAGAATATTATTGGTTTCTATTTGGTAGTTTAATTTAACATTTTAAATTTGAAATTGAATTTACATTTAATTAAATTTCCATTTCAATTAATATTGAATTTAGATTGTTCGTTAAATACCTGATAATGATAACCAGTTAATTGTTGTGATTTATTGGCTGATTTGGATGTTGATTGTGATGGATGTTTATTTGTTGACATTTTGGATGATTGGATGTTTACATCCCTGTTATCACTATGGGTTGAAATGATACATACCCAAACGATCTTCTAGATTAGGGAAAACCGTTATAAGTTGAAATGATAAACCGGAGCGATTTTACTGATTTGGAGATTATTGATTCGGAATACGGGTTGAAATGATATATACGGACACCGTTGGTCGGTTTTAAATTATTTTTTAAATTGTAAAGTATGTTTGATTTATAAATTTTATTTATAAATTTTATTTAATGATTTATTAAATCAACATTTGGAAAATAATTTATTTTATATGTTTTAAAGTTTTAAATTATAAGTTAATATATGGTTTTAAATGTAATTTTAACTTATAATTTTATATAGTTTTAAATATATAATTTAAACAGTTTAAAATTTTAATTTAATAAAATATTTAATATAGTTTGATACATATATATATATATATTAAGTTTAATTTAAATAATAAATATAGTTTTAATTAAATATATAAATATAGACTTTTTTTAATAACTTTAATAAATAAAAATTGTAAGAGGTTTTGTAAAGAATATATAGAAGTTTTATAAGGGATTTTATAGTGGATTTTATAAAGGATTTTCATAAAGATTTTTGCGAGGGATTTTTATAAAGATTTTATAAAGGATTTTTATAAAGGTTTTAAAGGATTTTATAAAGGGTTTTATAAAAGAACTTGTATATAGGGATTTGAAAGTGTATAAAGGAATGTGTATAGAAGTTTATGAAAGGGAAGAGCTGTAAACTGTTTTGGAATTTACAAATAGCTTTATAAATGGTTTTAAAGCATATAAATAGTTTATAAATGGTTTAAGAGAGATTTATAAATTATTTTCGAAATCGATTGAAAGAAATATTCCTCAATATTTATGATTATATTTATATTTTTGGAATAAGTATATGTATACCTTGATATCAAGGTATAAACTGTTTCTAGATTTATTATTAAAAAAATGTTTTAAATGACCACGGTGCGAAAAATGTAAGCGATTAGTTGTTAAAGCGACCGGAGTCGGATATTGTCATACTCTCTGCTAATTCTGAAACCACTTTAATAACTGCGCACATGGTGGAGAATCCAGAATGAAGTAGGATAGTTTGGTGAACGCTACTATATGAGATATGAATGCAGCCCTAACCACCTCGGGTCAGCTTGATATGACTAAAATCAGGAACCATCACCAGGCTAAGTGAGTTTGCTCCTCCAGTCGGACAGGCTTCTTCGATACCATATCTGTATTTTGTGATTAATTTGGTGGTCACCTTCGACTTGATTATGGGAGTGTTGTTCGAGGTGGGCGGCAGTAGTTGCTACCATATCTGTACTTTGTGATTGATTTGGTGGTCACCTTCGACTTGATTATGGGAGTGTTGTTCGAGGTGGACGGTAGTAGTTGCTATGCGTTATCACCAGCCTGGTGCTGCAATCCGATAGAATCCCACCATGGGTATAGCCTCGTGTGCCCTATCATATGCTTTATCGAGCCCACTACGATTTTTGTTTGTGTCGTATCTATGTAGTGCTCCCTGATAGCCCACCGGTTTGGTCGAGTTTATAGTATTGAATAGATTGCGGCATTTATAGAAATGTTTTAAGGGGGATATGGGTAATGCCTTAACGTTATTTTAATACTTTGCTTTACTTATAGACATTACATATATATCGTATATTACTACACACACATAGATATATATATATATATATATTAATGGATCCTTAAGAGATGGGAATCCCTAACATCTCTTACGTTATTGCACACACGTTATACACTGGATATGAGATGTGAAATCCTGTAAACATCTCTGCAGCCGTTATACTCATATTTATTTGTTGTTGATTTAACTTATATAAGATCCTTTAGTTCTGACTCGAGTGTTTTGTCTTTTCATTATGCTCGGGTCAGCCTGAGTTTTTCAACGTTGAAGACATTATTTCTAGAGGATGAAGACGAAGATTTAGTATATTATTACTATTTATTATATTTGTCCCGCTGCATCATGTTGTTCCACTACATTATCCTATTATACTTGTTGTATGTATGACTCTGATTGTATTGTAAAAGTGTAATCAAATATTATTTGTAAAACAACTTCATAAACTGTTTATTTGATTGTTATGTTTTGTCATTCCACTGTGAGATTCCGTGTTTTCTTTTTCTTTCTTTTCCCTTATTCTACTTAGTTACTCCATCAACTATCCTCCATTTTGAATAGTTTGAGTTTGACGTGTGAGGTTTATTGTCGATTTAAACCGTCCAAAAAGGTGGGCCATTACAGTTGGTATCGGAGCTTTGGTTTAGTGATAATCTTAGCCAGTTTGGGGTTAACTCATTAGAGATAGGGTAGTAATACCCTAGAATGAGTTGTTTGAGAGAACATATATATATATATATATATATATATATATATGAGAGAGCGTATCTGTTAATGTTATAAAAATGTTTTTATATTGTATTAATTTGTTCTGTTTAGTATTTATAAATTCTAGTCGGTACATAGGATGTTATGGATTGATAGGTATTTCTAAACACTTAATAGGGCAGACCGACACAATATTGTTTTTGAAATATAGGTAAATGATATAATTTTACCTAGTATTATATTTTGTATATAAAAGAATAATTTTTATAAATGGATATAGTTATATGTGATATGTTTGTTTGTTAGGTAGTGAAATTTTATAAATATTAGTTGCAAAACAGAATTTACAAATAAAGTGAATATAAATTGGAAATTTGTGAACTTAAGTTCCGGGAACTTGAAATTGGTTATCAAAGATTTTGAAATATAATATTAGTATTATTTGAAAGTATTTTCAGATATAAATATTTTCAATGTGATCTGAAAGAAATGCTTTAAAAGAATTTTAAATGGAAATAAGTCCTGTACATCCCTCTTATGTCGCTGAAAAATAATTTTGGTGATACGGCCGCATCATCAGACATTCATTCTCGAGTCTCAAAGTTAGAAGGCCATTAATAGCTTTGCTACACATTTGTCTTGATAAACAGATTTTAATTTATTTTCTTAAGTATGATTTGATATATATAAGAATATGAATATATATATTATTTCAAAATGATTTGAAATGAACCTAGTATTTAGTTTTTAAGTTCCTATTAAATTAATGATTTTCAATTGTAGAAATAAAGTAAAATTTTAATAGTTGGAAACTTATAAAATGAAAAGTAAGAAATTAGAAGTAAAGTAATTAATAAAACTCTAAAGAATTAGATATTTTTCAAGTGTAAATTAAAGGGTAATGAAATTTGGAAAATGTAAACTACCGAAAAATTGTTAACTAAAATGAATAAGATAATTTGTATAACATTCAATTACATTCTAAAAGCATATATATATAAAACTTACCAGAAATATTTAAAAAGTTGAAATGTAGAATGAACATGTAACAGAATATTATACAAGTAAAAGCTTAATAACAAAAATGCTTCAAAATGAATATATATTTATAAATGAAAATTTAAGATGTTACAAGAATATTATAAACATAAGTTAATATTTTGAAATGCTTGTATCAAATTAAATAGTAAAAAGTAAGTATTGTTTAAGTAAATGATTATAAACTCAAGAAAATGACTGAAATGATAAGTAAATGATAAATGTGAAATGATATTTATATGGAAAATTAAATACTGTTTATTCATAAATGTAAATGATGAATTAAATAATGTTTATTGATGAATATTAATATTCAAAATGGATGTCAATGTTATAAGTAAATAATAAATGTGAATTAAACTGTAAGAAACTTATATAATATTTCAAGAATTTATTTATTGATGTTCTAAATAATTGAGTTTGAAATAATCTATGTGAATAAATAAATGCTAATTTATAAGAGATAACCTTATATGAATAAATTGAAAATAAATGAAATGTATGTAATACTTTAACAATGTATTCAATGATGATTTCAAATATTGAATGGGAAATCTATTATGTAAGTAATTGAATGAAAATTTATAAAAAGATGACCTGGTGTTAATGGGAAATGAAAAAATAAAAGATAAGTAATGTGAAAAGAAACCAATAGAATAAACTTAAATAACATTTGAATTTCTTTGTTGTTTGGCTAATGGGAAGTTTGGGAGATAATACTTCAAATTGTTTAAGGTTGTATGAATAATCTCTTAAGTAATTATCCAAGGTTGTCGAGCTTAAGATACACTTAGTAGTTTATTTATCACCCTTGAATGATGAGAAGTTTCTGAAACTAAGCAAACCATTAGTTTGATTGCTATGGATGTATGATGGATACTTTGATTGCATATAATGGTTATATTGTTTTGTTTGCATATGTTTTGTGTTGATTTTCTTTTATTACTAATTGAAACAACTAAATATTTCTCTTGCACATAATCCTCGCTATTTTGGATTATATAAGTGAAATACAGGTTTATGGAAGCAATAGCTACTGCTTTTAGTTTCATAAATAAAGTTGTTTGCCCGACAAATTGGTACGTTAGCGGATTACGGTTTTGAAATGATATTTTATCGTTTTTTCCATGGTTAGGATGTTTTATTATTAAAATATGATACATATATTGTAATTATTGACATTATTATTTTTCTGAACCTATCTGTACAAAGGAGACTATGCCGAATTTTTTTGTAAGTTTTAGACTTAGAATTTTTTTGGTAAAAGTTGAGTTATCTTCAAATTTTGTCAAACTTAAATATGTAAGTTAAATTGTTATAAATTGATTGTTTTGAAACTTAATTCCTCCTCATTCCTTTTCGAGGATGAAAAGTTTTAAGTGAGGAAGAGTGTAATGATCCATATTTTTCGATAATTAAAAATATTAAATTAAATAAGATTTTGAAATTTAATATTGTGAGAAATTAAAATTTATGATTTATTATGACGAAAATAGTTAGAATATAATTTAATTTTATTGTTTGAATTTTATTGACAGCTATTTTAATGTAATTTTAATCAATTAAAATAATTTTAAAGTTAATTTGGTTATAATCGTAAATATGGAATTAAATTGTCAATTAATGGAATTAAGGCAATTGAAAAATTATAATTAATATGGTAAAAAATGATAACGATGAATATGGATGTAACAAAATGTAAACTTATGTTAATTATATTCATAAGGTAATATTTGATTTAATATAAGAATGTAAATCGAAATAAAAGAATTTGATTAAAATTAAAATATAATTAACCGGGTTTTATTGTAGTTGTAATTGAACGCCGAAGTTTATGCAATAGTTACATATTGGATTTAGCATGGAAAATTCATTTTAAAGGATTATAAATTCCTGGTTAATCGAGAATGATGAAATTGTTAACGATAAAATTTGAATTTAAAGATGATTAAATCAATTTAATAATAATTTAATTAATTAACATGAAAATTAGCCATTTTGGCCACTATCTCAAATTTCGACGAAACCGGTTTCATCGGATTCATAACAGTGAATTATTATAGGATTTCAAGTTTCTTAGCGATCAGACTTATCGTTTGATCGTGCGAGTTCGAAATGCGCAGGAATCAATTAATGGAATTTAAATGAATATAATTTGATTTTAAAAGATAATTTCTATATATAATGGAATTAGAGTTTGGAACTAGTTCCATTGAGTTTAAAAATATCAAAAACATATATTTCGATATATTGGATGACCTATTTTCGTTTCAGAAGCGGAGCGGCCTTTCGAGTCGTATTATCGTTTCGAACTAATTTGATTTGTCTATTTGTTCTTGTCCATCTTTATATATATAATATATATAGCCTGTTATAAACCCTAATAGTTTCTCATTCTCTTTTTCTGTACGTATCTATTCATTCATCTATTCCTCCTTCTCAAACGTCAGAACATCAAAACCTAATTCCCAATTCCAAAACCACAATTTCAAATTTCAAATCAAAATCGAATATTCAAACTCCTCAAACTAAGCCATATTATATACCATTTTGAAGCTCTCGACGTACGCAATCTACTATTACAATTCGTTTTTGCAATTGATTCTCGGTTTAGCCAGAATTTGGGGAACTTTCTCAGCCGTCCGTTGCTAGGGTTTTGGATTTAACGGTGGATCGTCGACCATTTGATGATCGGGAAGTTGCTCTAGAAGAGGAGGGCGAGTAGGTATAAATGGTTTAAAAGAGATTTATAATTATTTTCTAAATTGATTGAAAGAAATCTTCCTCAATATTTATGAACATATTTATATTTTTGGAATAAGTATTTGGATACTTGATATGAAGGTATAAATTGTTTCTGGATTTATTATTAAAAAAGTGTTTTAAATGACCATGGTGTGAAAAATGTAAGCGATTGGTTGTTAAAGAGACCGGGGTCGGATATTTTCATACTCTTCCAATTCTAAAACTACTTTAACAATGGTGCACGTGGTAGCGAATCAAGAAATAGTCACCATCAAATGGAGATTTACTTATTGTATCCGTAACTTTCCAAAAATAGGCACTGTTTTAACTTTGCTCGTACAACACGTTGTAACTTTTGATATACAACATCTTTGTACTATATATGTATATATATATACAAAAGAAAAGGAATTCCAACTCCATTACCAAATAAAATAATCACAAAATATACTTTAATCTTGAACCCACACGTTAATTAAATTGGCCAATTATTAGCATCAATCATTAAAAATTCTCTGGATTCATGTCAGCTTCTTACGCAAAACCACAAACCCATTTTGGTAGCAGAAAACAAAGCATACAAATATGGTTCCTACCCATATCGCTCCAAAACATATATAAAAAATGTACTCTTTCTGATTACATCTACACATCCTAACTTATGTTGGGATTGTGAAACTATACACATGTGCTCATTTATCATATCTCAAATCTGTAAGTTGTTTCTTTTGATTCAATTCTAAATTGCTAATGCATTATAGTTTACATCTTAGTTTTCCATCTTATTCAATCTTTACCTTAGAAGATAGTCGTCATTTCCTTTGGTGGTCTGTCTACCTTTTCCTTTTGTTTAGTGACTAGTTATGCATTATATTATGTTACCTCAAATATATACATGCCTGCCTTCAAGGTTGGTACGTTGATATTGGGAAAGAGATGGATAAACTTTCTTAAAGGGCAAGTCTTTTAGCACCTTCAATATAACCCTGAACCAATTTCTTCCTCCAGGAATTCTTATATGCTAATGATATGCTATTCTATTAATGGTCACTGCTATTTTAGGTTTGTTTTTTTAACAACTAGCCTACTTTGTAAACCAAACTTATTGTCCTATGTTCCTTTTAATGTCTGTCATATAAGTATGGTTTGAAGTTTCTAATGGGTCTGTTAGTTCTGAAGTCTGATTTATCTTGGTTTATATAAAAGCAAACTTATCTTAGTTTTCAACATATGTTAATGCGAACTTAGTATCCAAAAATTCAAAATCAAAACTTATACATTTAACAAAGTTTTCAACTATATGATACATGAAATAAAATTTAACCTTCAATTAGAACTGGAATTGAAACTGAGAATCAAATTGAAAATAAATTACAATTTTACGACTAGAAAAATTATAATATAACTAAAGGATTGAAGGGGCAATGATGGTTACCCCAGACGAGGTGATGACGGGCGGTTATAGGCAATGGCAATTACTAATTTCATATGGAAACCATACCAATGGATTTTAGCTGACCAAATCGAAGTTCTTCATTCAACGACATCCAAATATATCTCGTGTTAGAGAAATTAGTCTTTGTACTTTCTATTATAGGCTATGTACGTTTTACTGTTGGTGCATATGCACAGTTTCATTTCTTGCAACTATATATACCTTGTGATTCTCAGATCTGAAGTGGGGGTTTTTTGAATCATTTTCTTTTCTTCTTTGTATCTGTTTCTGACTTTATCATGGTACCAAAGCTCTAATGTCCAACGGCAATCAAAGATCCAGATCTGAGATCTGATTATCACATTCATCATCATCAATCTCACTTCAGTATTCAGATCCATTTATCACCAATCGGATCCAATCACCCACTCTAAATCATGGCAGGAGACGATGATACTAATTCAAGATCAGATTCAACCAACGTTGGAGATACTGCATCAAACATCAAAAACTCTCGAAGAATCACTGAAATCGATCATCAATCCTCAAACTCAACTGATAACTATAACCCTAGATGAGGACAGTTTCCTGTTATGGAAATTTCAAATCGAAATGGCAATTAAGGGACACGGTCTTCAGAAATTCATAGATCCAGTAACTACTCCTCCATCTCAGTTTGTTTCCAGTCAAGATGGTCAATCAACTCCAAGTACTGAATTCCTGATATATACCAGACAAGATAGCTTGCTCTGTTCTTGGATATTGTCCTCAATCAGTCCTAGCCTCCTCTCATCTGTTGTTGGATGCAAAACATCACTCGAAGTTTGGAGTGCTATTCATCAAAATTTTAACTCACGGACAACGGCAAGAATCATGAACTATAAGAGACAGCTGCAAAATGCTAGGAAGGAAAATGTAAGTGTCAGAGAGTATCTCAGCAAGATAAAGAATCTTTGTGATCTTATGGAATCATCAGGATATAAGGTTAGTGAAACAGAACATGTTCTTCACATTCTTAATGGATTAGGAGACGAATTTGAAGCCATAGTTGCGGTTATAACTTCAAAAGAATCCACACCATCTGTTCAGTATGTTAGTTCTTGTCTTCTTGCTCATGATGGAAGGTTAGAGCAGAAAAATAATTCAACAGCTGAATTCTCCATTAACTATGCTGCTAATGCTAAGAACAAGAACATTCAACATAGCTCAAAATCTGATTTGTCAACTAACAACTATAATGAAAGCCAACCAGCCAGAGGATACACTATGTATGAAAGAGGAAGATCTCAAGGTCGAGGAAGAGGAAGAGGAAGATACTTCAATAACCGACCAAAATGTCAGATATGTGGGAAGATCGGCCACACAGCCGTAAGATGTTACTTTAGATTTGAATCCAACTACAATGGCAATCAGCAGATTTCACCAAATCAAGGCACAACAAGGACTTCTCCTTACAGTGTTAATCTTAGTCAAATCCGGAATGAAACAAGACTTAACTCAATGGATTCAACTTATCAGAATGAGAATCAGAACACTCTAGCTTGTGATATGGATATACAGGATGAAGCTTGGTTTCTCGACTCAGGAGCCACTCATCACGTGACAAATAATCTTCAGAACCTTAATCTTGAAGGAGCAGCCTACAAAGGTAAGAATTTTATACATATGGGCAATGGTACACCTCTTGATATCACACACATTGGCAATGCTCAATTTAACTCAGATCATAGAAACAAAACATTACTGTTAAGAAATCTACTTAGGTTCCTCAAATTAAAAACAACTTGATTAGTGTCTCAAGGTTTGCAAGTGATAATCAAGTATTCTTTGAGTTTCATCCAAACATATGTCTGGTCAAGGATAAATCAACAAGAAACACATTATTGCAGGGGGAACTGCATGATGGGCTTTACAAATTCAACCTCAAACCATCTGATGAAGGAAGACACAATAATATGGTATGCTATAGTACTGTTACTAACAATGTAGATGATGAATATGATATATGGCATAAAAAGCTTGGACATCCAAATGCAAGTGTAATGAAAGTTGTATTGAATAAAGAAAATATTTTGCATTTAAATCATATCAAACCACATTTATGCAGTCAGTGTCAAGTTGGCAAGTGCCACAAGCTACCTTTTAATTAGTCAGAAACAATCTATAATAGTTCACTTGAACTTATTAAATGTGATCTATGGGGTCCTGCACCTTTGAATTCTGATTACGGATTCAAGTACTACATTGCATTTGTGGATGCATATTCGAGGCATACATGGATTTACTTCTTAAAACTGAAATCAGAGACAACTGAGACAGTCAAGAAATTCATTACTCAAGTGGAAAGACAATTTGATAAGAAATTGAAAGTGTTTCAAACAGATGGTGGAGCTGAGTTCAAACCATTAAAGGAATTCTTCAATCAAAAAGGAATAGTTCATAGATACACATGCCCTCATACCTCTCAACAAAATGGTATTGTAGAGAGGAAGCATAGGCACATTGTAGACATGGGGTTAACTCTTCTAGCACAAGGGTCTTTGCCTCTTAAGTTCTGGCCTGAATCATTTTCAACTGTAGTATATTTAATTAACAACCTACCAACTAAAGTTCTAAAGTATATCAGCCCACATGAAGCCCTATATGGTATCAAACCTGATTACAAAAGACTAAAAGTGTTTGGGTGCTTGTGCTTCCCAATGTTAAGACCCTACAACACTCATAAACTTGACTTCAGATCCTCTCCATGCACATTTTTGGGTTATGGATCAAGACAAAAAGGCTATAAGTGTTTGACAACAGATGGGAGAATTATCATGTCCATGCATGTTATGTTTAATGAAAGAATATTCCCATTTGCTAACAATCAGATGAAGTGTACCAAGAAAGTTATCAATGCACAGAGATCCATGCTATTAGTTCCTTTACCTATAATTAGTGAAGATGTACACACTATACCAAAGGTGATGTTAGAGAAAGATTCAACACCCAGTATGCTAGAAACAAGTACAAATGATGATGAAGGCAACTGGATACAGAATCAAATGGAAGAAGAAGACAGTAACATAAATGACAGGCATCAAACATCACAGCCAGGAAACACATCAGACAATTCAGTCAGTATTCAACCAAGAGAAACTATTACAACCAGACCAATGGAACAACCCAAAGGAATCACATGATCACCAGAGGCAAAAGTGGAATCTTCAAACCAAAAGCATACACAATACAGTGTTCATCACTGGAACCAACAAGCTATGAGCAAGCTATAAAGAATGCTAACTGGAGAAAGGCCATGGAAGAGGAATACAAGGCTTTACTGAATAATGATACGTGGAAATTGGTGACATTACCAAGAAATAAAACTGTGATAGGATGTAGATGGACCTATAGACTGAAGTATAATGCAGATGGTACTATAGCCAAGCATAAAGCTAGACTTGTGGCAAAAGGATTTACACAGCAACCAGGCTTCGATTTCAAAGAGACCTTCTCACCAGTAATAAAACCCACTACAATAAGGGTTATACTCACCATTGCCTTACATAATAAATGGCCAGTTAAGCAACTAGATGTGCATAATGCATTCTTAAATGAAGAACTAGAAGAGGAGATGTATATGGAACAACCCAAGGGATTTGAAGATAATAGCAAGCAACAGATGGTTTGTAGATTGAATAAAGAAATATACGGTTTGAAACAAGCCCCTAGAGTTTGGTTCGAAAAGATCAAGAACACTCTAATGAAACTGGGCTTCAACCCAACCAGGTCTGATAATTCATTGTTCATCAGAAAAGACGGTACTAGTATTATATATGTTCTAGTCTACGTGGATGATTTTGTCATAACAGGAAGCAACATAGAGCAGATAGATTACTTAATAAAATACTTGAATGATCAATTCAAGCTCAAGGAACTGGGTGACTTAAACTTTTTTCTGGGAATACAAGTAAAAAGAACTAAGGATGGTAGGCTTCATCTTAGTCAAACTAACTATATTCAAACTGTATTGAAAAGGGCCGGAATGGACAAGGCTAAAGCATCCATCACACCCATGACTACAAACCTACAGCTATCCAAGTATTCTGGTGATCAAATAGACAATCCACATCTCTACAGAAGTATAGTTGGAGCTTTCCAGTATATCACCATTACGAGACCTGAAATATCATTCAGTGTGAATAAGATTTGTCAATTTATGGCTAATCCATTGAGTGAACATTGGAAAGCAGTTAAGAGAGTGCTTAGATACTTGGCCGGAACAATAGACTATGGACTGAAACTACACTTCAGTGATACATTAAAAATTAGTGCATTCGCTGATGCAGATTGGGCTGCCGATAGAGATGATAGAAGGTCAGTTAGTGGTTATTGTGTGTACTTTGGTAAGAATTTGATATCCTGGTGTTCAAAGAAGCAAACTACAGTATCTAGATCATCTACTGAAGCTGAATATCGTAGTGTTGCTGCTGTTGTATCAGAAATCATGTGGCTTAAGTCATTGTTATCTGAAGTGATTGGCAATGCAACAGGGCCATCAACTATCTGGTGTGATAACTCAAGTGATGTACTGATAGCAGCTAATCCAATTCTCCACTCAAGAACCAAGCATATAGAATTAGATCTTTATTTTGTGAGAGAACAAGTCACTAAGGGTAACGTTTGTATTAATCGCATTCCAGCTTTGTATCAAAAAGCAGATGTTTTAACCAAATCTCTGTCATCCACTCGCTTTGTGAAGTTGAGGCAAGAATTGAATGTAGAAGAAGCATCAGATATAACAAGTGAAGAAAAGGAGAAGGCAACAGAGAAGAAAGTTTGAATTGAGGGGAAGTGTTAGAGAAATTAGTCTTTGTACTTTCTATTATAGGCTATGTACGTTTTACTGTTGGTGCATATGCACAGTTTCATTTCTTGCAACTATATACACCTTGTAATTCTCAGATCTGAAGTGGGGGTTTTTGAATCATTTTCTTTTCTTCTTCATATCTGTTTCTGACTTTATCATCTCGAACTCTAGATCTAATGGATCACAAAATTGACAGCAGATCGGGATTGCAAACGTTAACTTTAAGGTAGTTTTGGCGACTAAAGACTTTGGGCTCAGATCTATGGACAATGCGACAACCCTAGATTGAAAGCAGGAAGGAGGAAGTATGAAAGGTTCAAGCGTTAGGATTGCGATATGTAAGAATATGGAGGAAATTACAAGTCTATCCATAGTACTTTTGCTTAATTACAAAATTACCAAAATTTCTAACGGTAATAACCGTGCTAACTGATTACCACGAAAATATCTGTCACTAATTTACAACGGCAATAACTGTAACAAATTACAGGGAAAAAAGTACTAAAAAAATGGTCTATTTAGTGTAGTGAAGTGTGCTTGGTCAGTTGTAATGTAATGATCCAGAATTTCGGTCATTTGAACTTGAAATATTTAATTGATTTAAGTATTGAATAGTTAATTTTATAAGTTAACCAACTTATATTTCAAATTCAGCGATTTATTTTATAATTCAAGTGATAACTTGAATATCTAGAATTTTTTTCTTTCTTTATTTTTTTACTTTATTTATCTATTTTTAATTTATTATTTATTTATATTTTTTTACTATTTTTATATCATTATATTTTTTTATTATTTTATTTATTTTTCTATTTTTACGAATTATTTTAGTTTTTTGTTTTTTATTATTATAATTTATTTTCTTCTTTATATTTATTTATTTATTTATTTATATATATAATTTTTTACATATTTTTACATATTTATTTTTTTAAATATTTTGAAAAAATAAATATATAAAAGTGTGTAATATATATATATATATATATAATAATAATAATAAAATAAAAATAAAAAATAATAATAAATTATAATAATAATAAATAAATAAATAAATAAAATGTAAACAAGTATATACAAGACTTTATTATAAATAAAGTAACGTATATAAAAGAAAACGAAACACCTTTGGTATGAGCAAGACTGGCCCTGGGGCATACTACTAACTCTTTCAAGAATGTATGTCATGTTTAATAAAAAAATTTGAAGAAAAAATTTAATGGACTTGAACAAATACGATAAGAGAAAACCAATTAGTGACTAAGACTTTTCTAGAATTAAGGAGAGAGTATAAAGTTCTTCCATTATATTGTTCATTAAATTTGATTAGGTAATTGGTTTATTTTTTGGAATATTTATAGAAGACTTATATAAAAAAATAAGCTAATAAAAAAGAATCCTAATTAAGTTAGAAACAATTTTTTGTTTAAGTTAGAAACATGTATTCTCCTTTCATTTTCTTAATGAAGCATTTATCGTCATTTTTAAATTAATTATCTTCCTTTATTTTTCTAGAATAAGAAATGTACATTATTCAAGTAGAGCACTTATTATGATGTTTTGGGGGTTCGAACCGAAGATTTCTAGAACCTCAATCTAAAGTGGCTTACCACTTGTCACTTGAGTTAGTGGTGGCCTTTACAATTATATTCCTTTATTTTTTATTCATTTTCTAAAAAATACAGAAGACTAAATATGTTCCCACTTTTTTGGTTGCGCCTTCATGAGAAATTCTCTATATTTATAAACAAACTAATTTTCAATCCTAATCGGTTCAACAGAGGCATCATAGAGAAAACTCAAATTTTGCAATAGAGTCAACACGATAGATTCAAATCCTCTACCTATATTTCACCCTGGGTTTGAAGCTTTCAGCTTTTTGTTTAATGATTTTTTGCTGCTTTAGAAAAGCTCAAAAAATAAGGGTTAGAATAAATGGAGAGTAAATGTGTCTACTGATATCGATGACTTATGAGACTAATAATGTGTCTATGAAAATAATAATTTTGGTTATCTTTGTTTTTATAGCATAGAATCTTTGCATTTGATATGTTTTTTTTAAATGTACTTAGTCCATCTATGAGTACATATACATAAAAGCAACTACCTAACAACCAATAATCAGATGTCATTTGAAAATTACCTTGAAGTCGATTGTTTAATGTTACTATATCGGTAACATTATTGAAAGATCTTCATTACATAAATATGGTTGATAAGGGAAATGAAACGAAGGAAAAAAACACAATTAACATTGAATACAAATGTTAGGAAGTGAAAGCATCTTCTTATTATACACGATCTTGAAATGAGATAACCAAGTAACTATTAAGAATGATTGATTCATGACATGCTAGAGGAGGCTTAATAATGATTACCATATGGTAATTATTGTTTTTCTTCATAAAACTTAATGGATTGAAGATTATTGATAATACCTGAAGAATTTATGTATGTCTTTACGACTTTTTTGAATGTTTTTTACAATAAAAAATGATATTAGCAATAGAAAGATTTGGTTATTGACATTTTTATAAGGCACTTTTTTCCATTAATAAAACAATATGGTTATTTAAGATATTTTAACTCTACAAGCTTAATAGAAAGTGATTGATTCACCAGTAAGACTGTCGAAAAAATCCACTGTATGAATAAATATTGGTTCATGGTTTGATGCATGTTTGGTTACATCATCAAAGTTATGTTATTTACATCAATGATCCAATATTATAATGGTAGGATACACATCAACCTTAAAAAATTATTAGAAGCTTAACTTTATGCATCGATGCTACCTTTTACCTTCCAAAAGAACACAAATACCTTTCTTAGTGGAAACTTTTGTTACATAAATACTAAAAATTGACACTTCTAAAATTTGTAATTGATGTTCGACAAATGAAAGTTGAGTAAGTTATTGTTTGTAGATGCTTGATCTTAAAATCGTCACATTATTTGGTGAAAGTTCGGTAATATTACCATATTGTACTCTAATAAACATTTGTTTTCTCTTGATGCGCCTACCATTTTCTTACAATTTTTATACCAATTCTAGAATGAGAAATTGTAATATTTACTATATGGTGCTTTAGTAAATAATTTTAACCAAAGAACATTTATTTGTGCCATACGCATAATTTAGTCAATATCTCGACGTGTTTATATTCACGATTGATAACATAATTCTACATTCTCAATGTGACAAACTCACTGTACATTGTCATTATTTAACATTGTTACTTAATTTACTTCGAAATCACCGTTACAAATGTCACATTGATGAATTATCATTCTAATCAATATTGTTTTGAACATGGCGTGTAAATAGTACAGATTCACATAGTGAGTGCATGTATGTATGCATGTATATACATATGTGTGTATACGTATGTATCCTCTAATGAAAAATAATATATAATTTCAATCGACTTATCCATAAAAAGGAAATACCGAGCATCTCTTTGTTTAAGGAAACCTACATGTGATCTATCTTGTATATATTTAAGTTTTCTTTTTAAAGACATCCAAATAATTTGAGATTTTTTTTCAAAAAAGTGCTTGTCACTCACTTGAATTTATGTAGTTACTAATGTAACCAACACATAACAGGTTTCCATTGAATCATTACAACTGAATCATAATATCCATCATCTATAAACATCAAACTGTCAAAACCATAACTGGCGATATCATCAGTATGGTTGTTGGTTGATCCATCCATCATCTACAAATGACTTGTCCACAAAATAATATAGCTTTTGACCTCTTATACGTTTCATCCAATTTACTCTCTGCTGTATGTTCGCCCCTGGTCCTGAGTTATCATTCTCCGCAAATGTGATTAATGACCTATATAAGAAGAAACATTTGTTTAAATTTCAACACTTCTCTTGAAAAATACGTATCTATACAACTTCCAAGTGAGTTTGAATACAAATCGAAACATTTGAAATAAAATAAGATAAAAAGAATACATGTATTTACTTACGTATCAAAGTGATTATTATCCCATCCTTCAGGAACAACAATGGAACTCATATTGGTTCTGTAAAAGATGACTCTTGCTTTTGAACCCCATGCTCTCCCTAAGTATGTATTCTCTTTTCCATCTACAATACAATCTTTGAACACGAATGCTGTTGAATCATCTTGATAACGTCCATGAGCTGTCACCCAACCAATGGCATTGGGCAAAGCTCGTACAGTTTGAATCTTGCATTGCTGATATTAAAGAAAGATACGAGCATGTTATAATTATATTGCTTAATTACTACTCAACTATAGCAAACTGGCCTTATTTAAAATGATAGTTCTTTCTTAACTGATTCTTCTTTATATATGTAAAAATGATTCTTCTTTATATATGTAAAAATAATGATGATGTAATAGAAACAAAGGGAGGGTGTGAAATATTTTCGAGGAATAGTGGTTTTCTACTTATGTTTAATGAATAAGAAGAATACAGGATGGTGTTGGTAGGGATCCGTATATGTCGAATCTCAGTTGACGATTATTCAAAAAATGGAAGGCATGCATCAAATATACAAAAGTGCTTTTATGACTATACTTATTTAAGTAATTAATAATCTATAACCTTAAAATAGTGCTTTCAGATGAAGAGGTTATAATGATGTTTCTATTAATTGGATGTTCCATTAATACTAAATAGATATGTAGAATTTAAAACGAAAATTAAGGTATATGAGAGTGATAATAGAAACAAATGCAATTTCATATAGTGAACTGAGCTTTTTAATGGACTGAAGCTGATAATAGATGTGTAGTACGTATGATCGGTATAATCCTTCTTGGTGTAATGCATGCAAAGTCTTTGATCACAACCAGAAACAAAGCAAAAGAAGGAGATAGAAATGTGGATACATAATAAGAAAAGGTCAATACCCACATATCAATGGAATATACTACTAAGCAAGTAGAAAAGATGAACCACACAAATGAACTTGAAGTTACAATTTATAACCTGGTGTAATAGGACTCAAGGATTTGAACTCTCAAACGGATTCAAAACTAAATTTGGTAATAAAGAGATTAGCAGTAATTATTGTGATGAGTAGTATGATACAAAATAGTTAAGTTGAGAAATGTACAGCGTAGCGGCATCAAAATATTTTCTGAAAGTGTCCAAATGCATGTCAAAGGTACACTTACAAACCCTAGCATCGTTCCATAACTTTCCATTTTAGTCGAAAGGAATATTAACTAATTAAGCATCAATTTTAGATGAAAATTTAGCAAACTTCCAACCATGATAACAACATATAAATACCAATGAAGTATATGTAAATATATATATATATATATATATATATATATATATATATTCTAAGCAAACATGCATCTTTTGCAATCATTTTTCTTTCATTTTTTTAAAACATAAGAAGGTTAGTCAAGAAACAAATAAATACCTCATATAAAGATTGTCCAAAGCCCCAAATGAAGTCAACATCACCTTCAATATAACAACCTTTAAAGTAGTGTCTATAATAGAGATCACATAATGTATCCTGGATTCCCATGAAACTACATCCGTATGCAGCAATTTTGTCTGCACCTAGGGTTACTGCAATAGCTTTTCCTTTGTACTGGCCGCTTCCATAAGAATTCTATAGGGAAACATAAACTCATGGATAATCCTAAATGTAAGTAAAAAGTCGCAATCTAAGAAAATATTTGTAACTAAATCAAAATTATAGGGATAAAAACCTTGAAACCTATGTCTTTTAGCACAACATTTTCTGCCCAAACAGCAAATGTTGCACTATCATGAAGATCCAGTCTTATATGAAAATGACTGCTCCTATGAAGTTGACGATGACGACTGTAGTTGTAATTATTGTGATTATACATTGATTCATGGTCTTCCCATGATATTACAGTTGATTCGCATCCATCACCTTCAAACACCAAATACCCTTTTTCTTGTGGTACTATCACTTTCTCCCTATGTAATTTTAATTAGAATGCCAAATATTAGCTTTTCATTCAGTTTTTCCACAACAGAAGATAAATACAGTAGGACTGATGGATATATGCAAGAACTTACGTATAATACCCACTTTTGATTCTTATTTTTATCCACTGAGTGTTTCCCCATGGAACTGAATTGACAGCTTCTTGAACGGATTTAAAATTACCGCCACCATTAGGATCAACAACTATGGTTTTAGTAATTTTACCTCTTGCTACTGCATTGGAGAAAAACAATATGAATAAAAGTAAGGAAAAATAAGCTTTTATTTTCATGTTCATGTGAGTTGGATAAATTATAGCTTGTGTTCTGCACAAGATATTTATAATGATGACTATGTTAGCATTGGTAAATGGATGATTCAATGTATCTGCTTTTATCTAGGTATATTATGGTTTCTATGTACATTATGAGTTCTTTGTATATTATGATTTCTATGTATATTATGGTTTCTATCTGATTAACCAATCATATTGCCAAACAATCACATTAAACATTCTTTTTTAGTTTCAGAAAATACAGGTTGACAAGTATGTTGTACGTATACCATATTAGTCCTTCATTAAATGGGTGTATATTTGTTATTAATATGCTATATTGTAATAATAAATCAAAGATTTACTAATACATTTTAGGCTATGTAAATCTTCATAAAGCATGCTAATTAACCCGTTAACTTAAATTTGAACAAGGATGTTATATATGCATAGGAAGATACATCAGGATTCGTTTGTCACAACTAATATACATATGTTACATAATAACTAAAAAAAGGTATAATGTTAAACAAAGCCATTGAACTTACCATTAGTTTTCTCCCTTTAAAATGCTAAATGAGAAGAAAGAGGATACAAAAATCTTTAGCTCTTTGAAGATTCATTTATTTAGATGGATGTTAATAACTCTTTGTTTAACAAATCCACTGTGAAATCCCTACCTCGCTTGTAATGTACCCCATCAATCCGACCGTACCCCTAATTTTGTATCTGATCTTCTTCAATTTCTGCGAGTGCTATTCATAATTGATTACAATTAATGACGAGAAAGTGGAGAGATTAATGGCTAAATTTCTCAAACCAAATGGAAATGAGCGAGAATTGGAATGTAAATTTAGGCACAGAGAAAGAGTTTGGTTGTAAGATTTTGTGTTTTAATTTTGATTCTTTTATGTCAATTTTGATTTGATTTTTGTTTCATTAATCATAAAATTGGGTTATTTTACATAGAAAATAATAACAATTTCAAATGTTTCCAAAAACTTGAACTTCTTTACGTCTTATATAATTTTGTGGAAATTTGCATCCATCAAACCAAACTGTTTTAATTACATTTTTTTAATTAAATCTGTAGTTAATTTCTAGGATCAAATTGATTTAATTTTTTTATTGACTTAATTAAGTATTATAAAAAATTCTGCAATAATTGACTTAATTTTTTTTAATCAAACCGACCGTTAGGGAGGTTTGCTTACTGTCACTGGTCAAAATCAATTTCTCTGATGCCAAAAAAACAAGCTCCATGTTTTTCGTATTGTTCCTCCGTAAATTTTCATCCGATATTTACTGCTTAATGTCGGTCTATTTCAAATTTCCCGATCTAATCAAACCTAGAAATCGCCTCCAGTAACTAGCTGACGTCGTAAGCTCCTACATCTACACGAAAAAAATCGCTTCCCTAGAAATTACCTCGATGACTTGGCTACCACTTAAAATTACATTCAGGTATTATACAATTTCAAATATCAAGTATTCTGTTGTTGATTCATGGCTCATTTTTTCATGTTTTAGATTTGAAAATTTTCCTAATTTAATTATGCACAAAAAATGGTTTTTTTTTCGGTTTTCTATCTATACGGTAAATCATACCTGACTTCTACACCTCCTACTGCTTCTGCACCTCCTGTTGCTTCTCCTATCAAAAGCTATGCTACTCCCACTTTGACCGCTTTTGGATCCAGCTTTGCTGTTTTTATTGCTTCTCTTGCTGCTGCTCTTTTCTAGTTTTCTTGTTTCTGTTTTAATCCACTTTTTAGTTTTACCCTGTCCTGTTTAATGATGCGTTGTGTTGTGATTATGGTTTTTAACTATTCACGAATGCTGTTTTGTATGTTATTTTCAGTATGGTTCGCTTTGGTAAAAAAGATAATAAAATATAAAACGAAGACCATACTTATTTACCAGTTACATTTTCAGATACTCGCCTTTAATCGAGCACTTTTGAAATAGTTGTAGGAAATAATCATAAATTTTTTTTTTTTTTTTTGGAATAGCTTCCCTATAAAAAATAATATCCTATTGTAACAACTTTGAACCAGATGAATAAATTTTTGAACAAACTGTCTCCATTTTAGATATATTTAGAGAAAACTTTCATTTTCATGTAGTTGAAAGAGGAATTGCTTTTATAAACTCATCATAACCGACAAAACATAGCATTTAATGTTATTTAGTCAACCATTATTGCAAATAAAAGCAAATAGTATTGAAACCATACTATGTGTGCTTCATGTATATGTAACCATGAGTAAATTCACTTTAATGTTTACTGTAGGTTTGTTATGAGCTATTCGACGACTAAAAAACTATTTAGCATAGAGAGTACCTTCAGTGCAGTGTCAGGCAAGAGGAAAGCAATAGAATAGAAAAGGAATATATATGTGTAAGAGGTGTGAATATTTCTTTTACTGAACCAAGGTGTTTAAGTTTGGGGTTTATTCGCTAAGATAGAGCACTTTGTTTGTTTATAAGTTGGTTGACTCATGGCTTATGATAATAACCATTTTCCTCTATTATGAAAATGTTTATTGTAGCCAACAGGGTTGGCGCAGTTGGTTGATGGTCCGGACTGCGTGATCGAAGATCATGAGTTCGAGCCTCGAAACTGACAACCCTGTAACAAGTACCCGAAGTATGTGTTTGGCAGGCACATACTTCCCTAGAGTTTACAAGCGAAGCTTGGTTCTCTAGGTAATTCAAAAAAAAAATGTTTATTGTATTTGCAATTTGATTGATGAGTGGATTATTTTATGAATATTTCTTTAGCACATTAAAGACATATTTTTTGCAGGAGAATCATATTTTTACAATATTATACCAGATTCTACCTTTGTAGCATGTTACTAACTACGTAATGAGTAGCTACCTCAAAATCCAACATTCTAATAAGTACATTGCTGTAATACTGTTTAGATATGATATCGTATAATAGGTCATAGTTTACCGTTATATGTTTTCATTACATATAATGATAGCTTCGAATATCCTTATCAGCTTTATATAAGATTTTAAATAAACTTAAAAATATTAAACGTTTGCCTTTTGACCCGTGAGTCAGATTCATACCAAAGTTAAAGCTTTATTTTCACCTTCTGGACTCGACATATAAGATTTGTTCCATATATTTTGCGCATATGTATAATATTATCAAATTTTAAAGCGAGTGAATACAAATCCACAGAAGTGGACTATTTAGGACTATTTTTGTCATAAGTTTCAAAGTAAGCCTATTATTGCAATAAGTTTTCAAAGAATGCATTGGTTACACATACACACAGACACCAGATTTGTGTATGTATGTACGTACGTGCAGATATCTTTTCCAATACATAAATTTTAATAATTTTTCTATTTTATATTTACATTATATGTTTATATAAACAATTTTTTTTCAACATAACCAAATTAATCGAATAAATGTTTGTTTTTAAAATTTATCCATTTAGACGGTCGGTTCCCCACCGTTGTACGGTTATATTGGTTAAATCTTTTTATGATTTTATAATGGATGCAGATTTGAAGACCAAATTGACTTAATTTTTTTATGCTGCCGTTGGCATCTAGTTTTTTTTGGTTTATCATAACTAAAGAGCACCTTACTGATTTGTGTTCCATGCTTCTTGATACCAAGCATTATTTTTTCCTATCAATTAGACGCCCAAGCATTTTAAAATCTCCCTCCTAAACCTTAAATCAAACCAAAACACACATATTTTACGTGACGATCGTCAAGATGATTTCTTATCGTTCAAATCCCAATCAGAATTCCTCTCGTCAATCAACGTAAAAGTAAGTATTTTATTACCGTCGATGATATCAACACCATCTTTTTCTCATTGTTTTTTTTATTTCTAATTATTTTGAATTAGTAATGCCGCCTGAAACCATAATGTCGAAGACATGAAACCCTATATCGAAAGGCGTGAAAACATATCCTAAAAACCAATCAAAATACCCTAAATAATATATCTATGATTGATTTAATTTATAGAAGAAAAATAGATTTTAACAAATGAAAAGAAAACTAACCACTTGTGATCATCGCATTTGGAATTAACCGTTAAATCTTCACCTTTCATCATCTATTAGGCAAAAGGAAGTTATTTTATGATTTAGGTTTTCGAAAAGATTTGTTGACAAAGGATGAGTGGTACGGTTGTTTAGGGTTGAGTGAAAGAATTGAATATGATGGTCAGAAGCACGTGAAAAATATTGATATCTAATAAAATTACAATGGTGGTCAAAGAAAAATAAATGGACGCCAATAGTAGCATCTTTTTTTCAAATCCGACTACCACTACGCACATAGTAAACTTAAAATCATCAAACGTCATTGTCACAGTGGTTAAATGCTTTGTATAGATGACAAATTTAAAACTTGCATAACTTGTCCAAACGCTGGACATATATCAACACATTTTCACATTTTATGTTGCATGCTACTCAAGACACAAAAAGTTCTAATATGCACCACAGCCAATTTTTTAAAATAAATAAAATCAAAATTTTAAACTACACAAAGTTGTACCACTGCCCATTTTACCGATTGTTTTTTCTGTTAACATCCTAGTTATCAAATTGCAACGTGTGCAAAACCTTTCTAATTAATTAGCTATTTTTAAATTGATTAATCAGTGACATGACAATGAGATTCAATTTCAGACTCCAAAGATTTCATATATTATTGCAATTATTTGCAAGTAATAAATAAACAAATAAATAAATAAATAAACAACCCAAAAATAGCCGCGGTATATTACCTGCAAGTAAAACGTCAAAGAAAGATATAATAACATTGGAGATAAACTCTCATCAATATGTGAAATCAGTAAGAAATAACAATACCACATTCGATAAAACATAACTCGGGCAAATAAATTAACTGTGAAATAAATGACATTGTAAACCGATCTGTATTGGCGCAGAATTATACAGGCACTGTGAAGAGTAGTATCAGTCAATATTACGTTGTTCCACTTTCAGATGTGGATTTGGCCACCATAGGGCAATGATTATTGAACGTACAGAAACTACATTTCCAGATTTCATCTTCCAAGACAAATTTGCTTTGCCTTTTTCCAGTCCAGAAATTCAGACTGTCTTCAAGTTTTTCATTCAACCACTCTTCATCATATGCAAACTCGTATTCTTCCAGCAACGAACAGTCTGATTGCAGTTCATATCTAACTTGGTGTAAACCAACATAACAAACAGTTAAAAATAGCAGTTAACATATGCAGACTAGTACATTATACCACCTTCAGTGTTTGCTGCAAGGTTTCCAAATATATATGTTGTAAAATCAAAGAAAATTAGCTGTTTTAATATTATAAATAGCATATATTATCAGGTATAGCTGCACTTAAAACCCTCAGAGAAATATATCAAGGAAAATTTAAGGGAACTGAATTGGTGTATACCTCAATGTAAGTTGGTCCTGAGATGGTGATAGGAATGAGAAAGAGTCTCTGAAACATTTTATCGCACCATCAAATGTCTGAAACACAGAATGCAGATAGTAAAAACCACGGTAAGAACTTCAATCAAACACACAGTTCAATAGCATTTACATATTCAATAATGAAGAAAGAGTTGTCTTATATCTCTACTACACTTCCCTACTACGAATAAGGGTAATTGTTTGCATAGAATTTTAACCAATGCCATTTCAACCACCTGTATAGTAACATAAATACCATTTTGAATTTTTCATAAATGAGTTAAAAGAGAAGGTAAAAAAGAGGAAAGTGGCAGACAACCGATATAAATATCTTAAATGAAGTAGTTTATTTCATACTACAAATATTTGATGTATGCATTTATTTTCCTGTGTATATGCCAATATTTATGTGTGTGTGTAGTTTAACTTTTGGCGTGAAATGTAAAATTTTGAATTCAAGTGCCTTCTGACTCACTAGCGGCAATTTACTTCCCACATAACATTCACGTTGACTCAAAGCGTACGGTATCAGCAGAGGAGAAAACTGCTAAAAAAATTGGAAAAAATAAAATATCAATTAGAACAAGAAAGAATTTACAAAGGTTTATACTGTTGGTCCAGATGTCTTGGATGTATTAAATCCCATTGGCATCAATTAACCGAGTTACAAAAAAAAAAAAAAAAAAAAAAGGATGTGTACTTAAAATCATCACCACTGACAAGTCTAGCATCATGCTATCATTAATAAGGATAGTGAAATGACTGAAGTTTGAAAACTACTTTGCTCCAGTTTTAAAATTGGACTGAAACAAAAATAAAATAACAAACGTGGAGAGCAGCAGTTTTAAAATTTGCCTGAAGACTACCTTTGTATTAAAGCCTAATGAAGCTGAGTACTGATTTATATCTTTTGATAATACGCACTTCGGATTCAATCCAAAGTAGTCAAGGAAGTGTTCTGTGGAGAAAGCATCAGCATTTAAACCATCCCATAAGTACTTGTAGCACATCAACTGAAGCCTAGCAGTTTAGGATTGAAGCACATAGACGTTAATACATTCTTCTTGGACAGATCAAATAATTGCCAAAAAAGGATACTCAAAGCTACAGCTAACTACTCTAACAACAAATGTGGATTATGTAATCATTAACATTACTATGACCAGTGTGAGGAAATATTCATGTTATGGTGCACAAATATTCTAGTATGACTAAATTGAGGTGTATAAGAATCACAAAATTGAGAAATAAACAATTTTCTGTTAATTGCAAAAGGATTTAGTTTCATTACAATTTTAATAAATGTGTATCTGTGGCCTCTAAGCAATTATTTTCCATGATTTAGCACAATACGAATGATTTGGAAGACGAGAATTCTTATTTGTACTTAATTATTAACAGCTTATTTTTTTAACCAAGGTTCAATTTTCTGGCAAATATATTTAGGAATTCTACTCATTCCATTCCACTTGCAGTCAAAACTCGAACGGAATCAGTAAAAAAATCCAGTTTTGATAACTGAACATTAAAAACAACAATTTGCAATCTTTTACAAAAAGAATAAATTTCACTCGCTGTGATTGAGTGAAGGAACAAAATAGTACATAAACAAACCCAAAAAGTGGAAAATCCAAAAAAAAAAAAAAAAAAAAAAAAAAAAAATCTGAAAGTTTTATATAAACTACTTTAACATTAGCAAGATCACATTAAAGTGAAACATAACTTGGATTAAAAAGAATACCCAATTGAATTTTGGACATTGGTCACTGTATTTTTACGAGAAAAGCAAATATAATTTTACACAAAAACGCTAGCCGATACAGTACTACGGCAGGGGCCAATCGAAATTTGTCTACAAGACTGCATGGGTTTACCGTTTAAATTTTACATGCCGATAAGAAGGTAATCATGTTATGGAGGGAGCAAAGTTTTTAAGAACTTCCCATAACAATTCTAAAAGTTTTGAAAATAACAGACTCCCCACACCCACACCCCCACCCCCTTCCCCCCAAACACACCCACCAAAATAACAATAACAATAATAACTGGAATCTCATCAACTTTGAAGTATTCAATGCTGATTGAAATGGCAAAAAATGGCAAATTGCCTAAATGGAAATGGAAATTTTCAACCACGGGTCCTAATAATAAACAAAAACACCAATGACTTGGCTGCAACAATATACCTCGAATTTCTCTTTTGTGCTTCTGTTGGAAGTGTGGCTTTGTATCGGGTTTTTGTATCAATTAATATTGGATTTAATATTGATTCGTCTTGTGGCATCCGAAGTTCGTCAATCACTCCAAATATCCACGTATTGCCATAGGCACCTACACTGAAAAGAATATTTATGCATTTAATCAAAAAAGTTCAGTAACTAACAATGATGATGTAAATTAAAAACATGGCATCTAAAGTATTTAAGAGAGGCATCAGTCGGTCTAAACTATTCATTTTGAAATGATTCAGATTCTGCGAAAACTTGATCTGGCCTTTATGCAATGTATGCACAGTGCAATATAACATGTCTAGGATTATTATTCTAACAAACTGATCAAATTTTGATTCGTAAGTTATAACATTTGTTTCATGTTGGAAAATTTCAACATGTGGAGTCACATGTGTAAAATAAAATGTGTTATACTAGTTTATACAGTAATCGAAGTGATCAAACTACGAAATAAGATTGAAAAGCTTTAGGGTATAATTGTCATCGTGTACCGGAATAACATTCTAATTTGTTAAATGATCAAATTAAAAAAATGGCAATATTATAAACAAAGTGTTATGGTCTCAAATTACAAAAGCTCTAATTATTCTTTAAACCTCTTGAATTTATATAGTTTCAATGTAGAATTTGTGTTAATTTGAAATGTTAAACCAATTCTTCTTTTTTACTCAATCACTATGAACTCTGGCATGGCTTCCGTGATATTATTTATTTTTCATTGTCTCTTCTCAATTAAATCAATATGGATTATGTATCAAAATTATCAAGCTTCATGTTTAATGAAATCTGAAGTGTATTAGTTACACCAACAAGTGGAATCAAAATCACATTATCAATTTATTTGATAAATTTCTAGATTTAAGACTTGGATAACATATAAAATTAGGGTTCTAAAGATTGATAATAACTATAAAATAAGCATTATAGAGTACGTATTTTAGAGGATACATTGAACTTATCTTGATATTAATCGTGATACTAATCAGATGATTGTACAGCCAATATAATATATTGTTGATCAAATACATAATATGTTCTTTGTTATGCATATTTTTATATGTTAGATTTAAATTCTAATAGCTTGCAACAGAAGTACAGTCCTTTGTATCATCACGTATGTCCAATATGCCTAACAAGTGATGGAATGTGTGATTTGGTAATAGACATTTATTAAACTTTGACAGATATTTTGGAAATGGATTACCAATTTGTCTCATTAAACATATTTCACATTTATATATATCCAAAATCCTTTTATGATGGAATAAATTCATCCATGTGATTAATTTCTGTCAACTCGTTTACATATTTGGATTGGCAATGATTATCGATTGATATAAAGAAATGTTATAATGAAATAAACAATGTATTGATATTGTGATTGCATATAATTGTTAATTAATTGTGACGTAGATGTACATATTTGGTTGAGATTTTCATGGATAGTGTCATAATTTTTTATTCTGTTTAAAGATGCGTTCATTAATATTGTTCAAAGCTATTATAAGCTGGCACAATTTATTGTCAATCCATTTGAAAATGTCATAATGTAAATATTCCTCTAGATTGACAAGCATACGTTTTCAAATTTTGAAGGACGTGTATTATAATTAGTTTTGTTGATAAATACTATAAAGTAGCTATATACCAAAATCAAGTGGATCCAACTATTAAATTTTGATGTTACTTTAAAATGATTGTAGAAGTATATAAGCATTTATGGTGTTGACTAACTATAGGTATAAGGTTAGATTTATTAGCTAAAATCGTTTAGTCTTTGATACATATAACCCTTACTTCGGTATGCAATTCTTATTGACACATATGGATTGCTTTTACCAATATATATAAAGAACTTATGTCATTTAAGGGAAGATGCTTTTATTGTAGATGCTATAGTGTGCTTATGTGAGTAAATGCTTTTGTTCATCATTTTTGCACATTAAGGTTATTATATGCTAAATAAATTAAGATAATATATAAGTTAATTCAAATATGTTGACGCCTCTTCTTATATATAAATTAATTATAACAATCTACCTTCCAAACGAATTAATTTAAGCAACATATCACCAAAACAACCTCATTTTTGTTGATTATTCATAAGGGTATTTGATATTTGTATGTATGTGCCCATACGAATATTAACTTGCTCCAAAAAAGACAAATATTTGGCTGACATGTGTGAAAACAAACATTTGATTATTTTAAAGTTTTTACATGTGAAAAATAAATCGATACAAAGATAGATTCATTATGCGACATGAATTATTATTAATGTTTGATCATTACAACAAGAGTATCACTTACAATTAATACAACGATCCAAAGATTTGGTATTCATATTGTGTTGAGCGTCTTGACCAGAGAATTATCGGTTATTTGAATTTATTATGGTTAAATATTGATACGAGCATATATAGAAAAAATTTTGTTTTGTTTTGGGCTAATTTTACTAAAGTAATTGTCAATCCCAACAATATTCTCATTTTTTTAATAGGACTAACTTTAAGCATTTACAACATAATGTATTGTTTGTTCTTCTATAAAACCTACTTTCGTAGACCAGGAATGTAAGAAGGTCCATCACCGCTCCATCTCTTTTAATTCAAACCATCACTGACACATTTTTCGATCTCGAGATTTAACTCATTTGAGGGACTTAACTCAAGCCCCCCACCCCCTTTCGTTCTTCTATATTGTTTGTTCTTGATTGCATGTATTTAGACCTTTCACTTATGATAGAGGCTGCAACCACCCTTACAGTTGGAAGTTCTTCCAATGTTATGAAGAACTATAAAACGTTGGATCGTTCAAATAACAAGTATATGATCATAAAACATGGTACATAAAGGCATTTATGTGTGCAGTGTTCGAAAGGATAGCCAATGCCAAAGATTCCTTGTTGAGATTGAAAAGCGTTTTTAAAACAATAAGGCAAAAATATATAATTTTACAAGGGAAAGTCTACTTGAACATAATTTGATGACACAATTGGTGACACAAGGGGTCTTTACCATTAGATTGTCCTCTGAATTCCACCTACATGTAAAGACAAAAAGATCTGATGGTCCAGATCTTTTGTGTTCTCATTTGTGTCATCAATTTGTGTTCAAATAGCCGGTCCCATTTTACAATGTTTTATTTCCATTAAGTATATATCCAAAGGGAACACAAGGGAGTACATATGAAAATGTCTAACGACGCTTCAAAAAGTTACGTCACTTAAGCTTGGTATTGATCTCTCTTTCTGCACAACATAGTCGGTTTAGATGAATTATAATTGTCATAAACAGAAATGGACTCTTACTGAGTTATCTCATATCATGTGGAAAGGAAGACAGAATGAAGCATGAAAAGGCAAAAAGTGCTTTTTTGCATATACCAAAAAGAAGAGGAAAAAGGATCGTCTGAGTTACCAAAACCAAAGATGTTGATACATCTATATAAATGATGGAAAGTTGGTAAAAAAAAAAGTTTGTTGAGCATTTTAAGTTATTGTTTGAAAACTCTTTTTTTTTTGGGTTTATTAGATACTTATATCGCAATGTCATATAGACAGAATATGGTTTCTATTTTCAAACCAGCCAATCAGTTTATTGTTGTTCATTTGGAAATAATTAGTTTTTAATATCAATAAAATTCAAACAATGTTGAACTTGGTTCGCTTAAAGTATTTATAGCTTGTATTTGTTTGATGTTATTACTACATATAATGAAGCTACAAATGTGGACATGGTAAGGAATGTGATTATTTATTTTACCGAAATATATATAGAAGATACTTTACAAGAATGCATAAGGTTTCTTATACCTAGACATTGCGTACGCTATTTATATTGGACAAATACTTAATACCATATAATGGATCTTTTGGAAGAAGCTAAAAGGGTTATGAGTTATTTTCAGACGGTATGCTCGTATATAAAAGATCGGGTCGGTCGGAGATCATAAGGTATTCTAATTCGACGTTGTTAGATGCCAAAACAGTATACTACATTTTTCTATAAACTAAAGGAGCTATATCAGGAAAAAGCATCAAGTAAATCATTATAGCTTTTTTCAATTATGAAAGCAAAATTTGTAACTTGTCAAAAGGTATCTAACGATGGAAATAATTGCAAATTTTGTTACTAAATTACGCACTATGAGAGAAAAAATGAAAGATCGTTAAAATTGTATTATGGCAACAAATAGCAGTATTATTTTCTTCTACCTTATTCTCGACTAAATCAACATGGATTATATAATATAATTACAGGGTGTTCAATCAAATATAGAGTGTGTGAAATCCTAACAAGTGGTATGTACTTGTCACATTGTATCATCACACGTTGTGTACATAATTCAATCAAATATTTGTCTCTCTTTAAGTCGGTTACAATGTGCATGAATACACACGCAAATATCAACAATCTTACGAACAATCTACACAAGAGATGTCATTTTGGTGGCACATTGCTTAAATTAGCTCATTTGAAAATTAGACTATTATAGTCAGCATATATGAAGAGTCGCCAAAATAATTGAATTTAATTTATATATTACCTTAATTTATTTAACGTCTAATAATCTAAATATACACAAATGAACAAAAGAAACGCATTTACTCTCATGTGCACAAAATAAGGTATGTAATAAAAGTGCCATTCCACCTTAAATGATGTGATTTCTTTTCCGTATGTTAATAACCGTGAATTGCATAACAAATTAAGGTTTATATTGTAACAAAGAATAATGAGTAGCAAATATAAATAAAAAAATAAAACCTATTCAGTTTATCCTTGTAGCAATAGTTATCCAACACCACAAATGCTTATATCACTTTTAAAGCATTGCAAAATAACATCAAAATTCAATAGCTGGATCCAGTTGATTTTGGTATATAACCACTTCATAAATTTAACAACAAACCCAATTATAATACACATCATTCATTCAAAATTTGAAAACTAATGTTTGTCAATTAAGGGACATGTTTATATACAATCGATGACCTTTAAAAATGAATTGACAATGAATTATGCATAGCTTAAACTAGCTTTAAACAATATCAATAAATACATTTTTAAACGGAACAAAACAGTTATGATACGTATCCATAAAAATTTCATCCAAACATGTCTACAACCAAACTGTGAATACATTCTTTGTATGTCATTCTAACATTTTAAGATTACTTTATATAAATCATTATAACCGATCCAAATATGTAAATGAATTGAAAGAAATTGCTCACATGGTTAATTTTATTCCATCATAAAAGTAAACTAAGGGCATATATAAACATGAGAATGTGTATGATGATTGGTAATCTCATAGTTATTAATGACGCATGGCGTAAAAAGATGCAAAACATCTCTAAAACCTTGACACACAGCGCGGCAAATGACGCATGCCTTCTTAATTTACTGCGCATGTTTAGATTTATATATATATATACACACACACACACACACATATATATATATATATAACACAACAACAACTAAGGCAATTCCCAAAAAGTTGGGGATGCCTAAAGATGGAACCCAAAACTAAATAAGAAAGTCAATTTAAAAGTCATAATAATAATAATAATAATAAAATAAAGTCAAATAAATAAATTAATAATAATAATAACCAAGTAATTTATGAATATAAAATATAAAGAACAAAAAACTTATAAAACTCATAGCTCCTAATTCTGGTACGTGGATCACTAACTTCCACGCGCTCATGTCCGTCACTAGTTCTTTGGATATATTCCAATCCTATAAGTCTATTTTTACTACTTCCTCTCATGTCAACCTTGGTCGACATCTACCTCTCTTTGAGCATTCGACGCGTAATTCCAACGTACACAGGTGCATCGGGCGGCCTCCGTTGGAGATGTCCAAACCATCTTAAGCGATGTTGGATTAGCTTCTCCTCAATTGGTGCTACTCCAAGTTTATCGTGTATATCATCATTTCTAATTCGGTCTCTTCTTGTATAACAGCAGCTCCATCGCAGTATACGTAGCTCTGTTACACTTATCTTCTGCACGTGTTAACTTTTAGTAGACCAACATTCTACATCATACAACATCGCAGGCTTGATTGTCGTTCTGTAGAACTTTCCTTTAAGTTCTTTGGAATTTTCCTATCAAACAGAATGTCAGACGCTTGTCGTCATTTCACTCATCCCGCTCGAATTCTAAAACTAACATCTTCATCAATCTCACCATCATACTGCAACATTGATCTTAAATATCGAAATGATTCCTTTTTGAAATTATTTGTCTGGCCAGAGTGACATCTCCATCCTCTGACCTGTCACCTTGAACTTGCATTTTATATACCATGTTTTAGTTCTGCTAAATCTAAATCTCTTTGATTCTAAAGTCTATTTCCACAGCCTCAGTTGTCTATCAACCTCAATTCTACTTTCATTAGTTAGTACAACATCATCAGCAAAGAGCATACATCAAAAAATCTCGCCTTGTATACCCTTCGTAACCTCATCCATCACTAGGGCAAAAATATAGAGGCTCAAAGCTGATTCTTGATGTAATCCTTTGTTAATGGAAAAGTCACCGGTTTCACCATCGCATGCTTTGACACTAGTCACAACATCATCGTACATACACTTGATAAGGATAATGTAATTTGTTGGGACTCTCTTCTTTTCCAGAGCCCATCACATAACCTTTCGTTGTACTTTTTTATATATAAATTTAATGCATGTAACAATTAATTTAAAAAAATTGATGTTATTTATATATTTTTTACTAAACATATGTAATAACGATATTTTAGACGTTTTGCAAAAACATCATCAAATATAATATCGTAGCATAAGATTTCAAACATAATAGTCTTCAAAAGCCAAAATCCAAATTAATAGTATCAAGGGCCTCTGACACTTCAGACAAAGGTTCGAAATGCCATGGGTTCGAGCAACGAAAACATCATAATGAGTGCTCTGCTTGAATAAAGTATCACTTTTGTTATATGAAAAATCCAACATAATAATACATATTACCTTTGTTGTAAATATCCTTCTAAGTCCTCACTTAGGCCTCGCCTAGACGCTAAGCAAGGCATGCCTCCTAGCTATCCACCTAGACCTTATCTAAGCATCTTATTATGTACATAAGTACTTTTTAGGCACCACTGGAGGCTTGATGTCTCATTTAAGCAGTCACATGCTAGTTTCAAATGTTTTACCTGGTTGGCTGCTACCGTGTTCATCCAAACCCCTGAATTTTCATTTTAAATCAATTAATACTTAAAAAATACGAAAAATTTATCACAATTCATAAGTTAATCAAAAACGTCTAGTTTTGATTAATCCCCGACTAAATGATTAATCTCTGATACATGCTTGTAGCCTAGCATCCGCCTAGGATTTTTACAACTTTGCATATTACTGATAAACTAAAAATTTGAATTTGGTTAAGCAATCATATTTTATAAACCAATATCTGCATTATTAAATTCATAAGCTTCAACATCTTCATCATCTATCTCATATCGATTAACAATTTGTTTGATGCTCGATTATCAATTTGACCATAATAGGAACAGACAATTCGAAGTTAGTTGGAGAATAATTTGAAAAGGCATCCATTTGAGATAATTTGTTCGGTACAACAATAATTAAAACAGATAGTTCGATGTTCATTCAAGATCAATTTGGAGAATGCAACCATTAAATATTATTTGTTCAGTGCAGGGATGGTAATTAGGTCTATTGTGTTGAATCTGGATCCGACCCAGCGGGTCTCGATTCTAGTCGGGTTGGGCATTGTCAAGTCTAACTAGTACATTTTAAAACTTTATCCAACATGAGGTTCATTTCAGATCGGGTTGGTCAGCTCCAATTGGGTAATAAACTAAATATATGTATATTTTCTCGTTTTTTGTCTAATCTTCTGGGCCGGATCGGTTTTCATGTTATTTTCATCAACTAAACCCGACCAACGACTCATCGGATTCGAATCGATTTGGTTCGGATTTGCGATCGCACTTCTATTGCACACCGTAGTTCGGTACGACAATAATATAGATGAATAATTTACAATTTATTGTAGATTAGTTTGAAGTGTAATCATAGCATTGTATAAAAAAATAATGCATTCAACCATGTCTCGAGATTAGTTTGGATTGTGAAAAATGAAAATTAAATAAATAAAAAGTAAACATCAATAAAATTACGAAAGATGCACCATTTGCGTTGCTAGCGTCATTTGCGCCATTCGCCGCACCTTCCCATGTGCATCGCACCATGCGCGATGGACTAGCCCGCAGCGGAAGTTATGGGTGAATTTCAAAAAATTTACTCTATTGGATTTTTTATTGGGCCTCTGAAGTCTAACTGAATTAGAACATTTCTAAATCTTATCGAGCGATAATTTTGTGAGTAAATATGAATTAATTTAAGAATGTTGAATACCGAATTTGTTATGCTAATTTCAACAATTGAAATTTGCAATATTATTCTTATTAACATTGCTTATTTAATTCAGACCACATTAGTCTTTCCAATAAAGACACAATCTCGGCCGATGTATCACATCTCTTTGGTTACGACAACCAAAACCATATTTTGATAGCGTACTTGAAATTCTTTTAGATATGCACATCCTACCACACAGGGTCGGTCCTAAAGGTTTTGGTAGCTAAAGCGAATTATAGAAACAAGGCCCCAATACAAAATTAATATTATATTTGTTAATTAAATCATCGAGATAATATATATTGTTTATAAATAATGAGAGGAGGAAAAAAAATAACTTCATTCATAACAGTAATTCAAGTCATACAACAAAATTAATACTAATTGCTTATGAATATTTTTCTAGCCTTCTGACTTACAAAATTAATAATAATATTGTCATATTCAAGTTCATTGACATTATCTCGTTCAATCGATAAAGTGCTAAACCATTTAATCTTTCTTGTGACATAGTGGAACGAAGATAAAACTTGATCAACTTTGACTTTTAAAAACTTCTTTCGGCCGAGGTAGCTGTAACTGGTATAGTCAGAATCATTCCATATGCAATCCAAACATTAGGAAAATTTAACTATCTAGAACAAGAATTTATGAAATTCAGCAACTCAATTGTTTTTGTTTTTTCCTTTGACAAGATAGCTTTCAATACTTTTAATTCTGAAAATAGCTCTCTTCCATCAATATCATAGTGCAAATCATGCAAATTTTCCTCAAGTTTTAAACAATGACCATCCAGTTTCTCGTCATATGTAGAAGAAGTGAACTTTTTTAAATCAAATAAGAAGCCAAATCTGTCATCACATTCTTTGAATTGCTCAAATCGAGTCATTAACGAAACATGAGCTTTATCCACAATTTGCAAAAAGTAATTGATTCCGGAAAAATTCTTCGATGTTTGCATATGTTCTTTAACGTTCGTATCTTCATCGAACTGTTTCTTTCTACGAATAATTCTTTTTGAGAAAAAACTGGTTCAATATCTAACATTTGGGCCATTTCTTTAACATCAACCATCGTAGAATTAAATCCTGAAATATTTATAAAAAAATCAACAAGCTCTTATAATCTAATGATAGCAACATCAATTTGCATATCCTAGGTTTGAAGAATTTTGCTAACGGTGTTTACGTTTTTCAACATTTCATACCAAATGCATAATCCGAACAAGAATTCGAAATTTTCAATCTCATTTGTTACAAGAGTTCTGGCTTTCACTATTCGTCATGCAATCCTTCGTGCTATTTGATAAAAAAATTAGAGCATCTCTTATCTCTACTATTTGATATCTTATAGATTTTACCGCTTCGATGTGACTTTCTCAACGTGTATCTGATAATGGCTTAACAGTACAACCTGATATATGATCTTTAAAAACTTGTCATATTTGTGTGGATGAAGAAAATATATTAAATATCCGTTGGATCACCCCAAAAAAGTTTGATGCTTTAGGACATGATTTTGTCATATCACATAGCACAATATTAAAACTATAACAACCACAATGTGTGTAGAAAGCCCTTGAATTAATTTGTAATAGTCTATGTTGCACTCCTTTATGTTTTCTTATAGCCATATCACACACTTTTAATTTGATTCAACACGGAACTTTATAATTAATTACATAACTTATACTGACTTAGTTGAGAAGAAACTAGAAAATAATATAGCAATATTATTTACTAATAACAGTAGGAGCTCAACTAAGTCAAAATATATTTACTTTATGTTCCTAGTTGTGAAGGGGGGCGCAAAATGAATTGATGTCAATGGAGATATTGGGAAAAACTCTATGTTGATAGATCTGATTGCCCAAGATCTTCATCGGCATATTGCTCAAGTGAATGTTTTGATGTAAGGCTTTGCATCTAGTGTTCTCACATGAGATCGCGCTATATTCTGATTATGAAAATATTTAAGTTTACTTTTCTGATTACAAGTAATAAATTTTTGTTTACACTTCATTTAGTTCAAATATTGAACTTTTAATCTCATTAAAGTAGAACCAAATCAAAATGGACATGTACTGATCACATTGCATGTAATTTCCATACGACACATTCATGATTGATTTATATTATTTGGTTGTATTAGTATATTTGATCATTGATGAGCTTAGTTACGATATTCAAAATGAATGTCGCTTTAGTCCTTAATTAACACGAGCGTTACAGCACATGCTTTGCGCGTGATGAAGGCATCTAAATTGGTTTTCTTACAAATTGAATTTGTTTAACACGTTCAAAAAAATGATTTCCATAAATATTTAATCATATATTTGTGTATAATCAAACGTAGTTAATTTAAAATTTTATTTTTAAGTTGCAAAATCTAATTTTTTATTAGATTACATTTTTATTTATATTATTAATTAATAAAAAATGAATTTGTAAAGTAGTTTATTTGTTAGATCTTATTTTTAAGTGGTATTAAGACTTGTTAAATATTTATAAAGAAAATTTTGAATTTGTAAAGAAAGCTCGGATCCTACTACTTTTAAGTGATGTTTTCATCCTAACACCAAAAGAGTGACAGCAATTGCAACTATTACTAAAGGAATACATATAAAGGGAAAATTTGAAACTTCGTGATTGGACCAAAAAATTATGCTTCCAAGCCAACTATTAATAAACATGTCGATGAACAAGATTGTTTCAGATATACTTTATTGTGAAATAGCAAAATTTAGATGGCTTTTAAATGTTAATTTTGTTAAAAGAAACTGCAATTTTTATTTTTATTTATAGTTTTCTTGTGTTGTATCTTTTAAGCAAACAAATTATAGTTTAACTCAATTTATATTTAAATAATGTTTAACAAACTATATGTTTTTTTCTTACTAGATATAAAATTTTGTTTTGTAGAGAATTATATTTCAAATTGAGATTTAAAGCTGGATAAACGTAAAAGTTAGATTACAATCGAATCATATTAAATATCATGATGTCCGAGAAAGCAACCGTCGGGAAGGTCTAATTAAACAACAAAAAGTTTGATTACAATTGAACTTTTTGCATCACATATATGAACTTTGAATCTTAATCTTGTTTGGAACATTGGTCCATAAAATTATTATGTACCTGTTGATATATAAACTATATGACAATTAATCTAGTATTAATCTAAGAGGTTGCATTCACTTTGTTGTATTAAGTTCCCAAAAAGAAGGATGATTCCTATAAATAATAATTTTATTCACTATTTTTTGAGGGAGCTTATACCATATAGGGCATCATTTAGAATACCGCACTGGACATCATAGTTCTCAGGACCGGCTCTGCCAACATTTTATATTCAGAATTCAATATTCAATATTCAACATTCAGTGAAAACAAACGTAATCTATCATACAATGTACTACCGCTGTCTACTATAATAATGTAATGTATTGCACATTTAATATCAAATAACTTAATAAAGTTGAGCATAGATCAAGGTAATAGACATGCTACTTACACTGGAAGCTCACGAGTGAGCCCTTCGTACATCAATTGTTTTGCACCAACTATGAAATTGAAAAACTTCAATGCCCAAACATCCTCTGGAGATTCAGTCCGAATTTCAACCTTATCAATGACCTATGTTTGTCTCAAAAGGTGAAAACACAATTCCATTACTAATCATCAGAAACTAACCTGATATAGAGCATGCAAGGTACTCGCAACTATAAACTACGTAATAACTCATAAACATAACAATGTGCTAAAAAACGCTACCTCCTTTTCCAATACGGTGTGTCTATCAGAACCTGCTTTCATAGCAGCAGTCCTTTTAGGCTTACCGCGAGTAAGCTTAAACTCGGTTTGCTTCTCACACCATTCCTAACCACAGTCAAAGCATTCAATTTTACCAAAATCAATCATCTGCACATAATCCAGGAAAGAAGAGTTTATTACCGAACTTGTAATATCAGTCACCATCAACGCTCTCCTTGCCCTAAATCTTTGCAAAAAAGATGCTTCTTTGGAGCTCGAAATCAACTTACATGATTCCTCGATATCTTTAACAACCGATTTGATGCTTCTGTTACTGCAGCTTCGGATTCCGGTCGTGGCGTATGGAATAGAAGGGGATAATATGGAGGAGAGTGCCGGTCGAGTTGAAGCGAGAGCTGCTTCAATGAAGGCCATTTCTTCTTCGCTGATTATTTCGATCGGAATGAACGGAGGTTGTTGAGAAGTGGAGGAAGAAGACGATGAGTCCATTTTTTCCGGATCGCAATAGGTTCGTGTCGGAGCAGTTTGTGCCGTCGTGGGTAGCGGTTTTTCATTTTTCCTATATAATATTTATTTATTTGTTATTGAATTAAGTCGGCGGATATATGTCCTTTCCTGTGTTTTGGGCTGCATCTTGTCTCTTGCGGGCAAATTGGATAGAGTTTGCGATGGGGTGTGTGTATATGTATATATAATTTGAATATTTAAATCTAGAAATAAATAATCCAGGAAGAAGAATTAATTTTTTAGATAAACACAAACATATATGCTATATAAAAGACAATACCTATAAACATTTGTTACATTCTGAATCACAACACTTAAATTCAATAACGAATATAGTTATTGAATTAGAAGATTCGTTACATTGATATAATAAAAAATTCTATAAATTAGTTGATTTTATTTCTGAAAATATGGTTTCAAGGAATAAAAAACTTCAACAAATACATGGTAACCAAGATTACCTAAAAACTTGTTTAACAGAAAATAGATGAATTTGATATACAAAGAAGAAAACTAACAAACAAAATTTAAGGCTTTGAATCTTAAAAGTTTCCCTAACAAATACGATATAGTCACGTTAAGGCAAATGATCGAAGAAAATAAACCTAAAAAAATTGAAATACAATCCAAAGACTTGATTTTACAAATCAAAAATCAAGCTGAAACTAATAAAAAAAAACATTTTGAATCTCATATTCAAAAACTTGAACGAATATTACAAGAAATTAAATATATACAACTAAATTAGTAAAGGTTATGATAACACGTGGTATACAGAAGCCACGGCTTATGTAAACATGACACTTAAACAAAATGAATCCTTAACGGTAGGATATAATAAAGATACATTTTCAGCTACGGGAGATAATGCATTATGTCTAATGAGAAATCTATTATTGCAATGATAACTCGATTACATGACATATTAGACCTAATGGATAAGCAGATAACAAATTTATCTAAACAAATGAATAACTTAGACAAATTAACACAAGAAAAAGATTATGATATTAATCAACTAACGGAATCAAACCTAAATTTAGGACCAGTTGATCCAAAATCAAATAAAAATAAGAAACCTAAGATAAGTTTCTTAACTTTCAAAAAAATTGATGACATCTAATGAATATTAGACCTTTTACAGGAACCTCTACAACAATAATAGATAGAGATAGACCTATTGAAAGTAACAATTTATCCTCAAATAATTGGATTGACGGTATTCTGAGAATATCTATAAGTTCACAATCCCAGTTAGAAGAAATAATAAATATTGATAGTGACTTAGAAGTATTTTCAAATAACCAACTAAATACTTCAAATCCAAGAGAATTACATAGAATAAGGATTTTTACAGTAAGTACAGAATTATATAGACACCGCTGAGAAGAAATTCTTTCTATCTGTGATGGAAACCAACAAACAATAAATTTAATGTCCGTAGAAGCCACTAAACAACTAAAAATACAAAATTAGGGATAAGAGGATTAACAAGACAAAAAAACAGAGGCTAAGTTACTAATAGTATTAATAGACGACAGACATCAAGATTTAGAGAAAGCGGTATTTGAAACTATAGAAGTAGATATGAACAATAACATATGTATAGTTTATATCTCACCCAACTACACAATGACATTATTAGACTTTTATAAACATATAAAGATAATTATTCAAACTAATGGATTTGAAAATTTTGAAGGAAAAAATATTTTATTAGATATAACATTTCTAGGAAAATGTATGACAAAGTATATTCATACAATAAAAATAAAGCTAAATGAAGTAATTAAAAAATTAACTTCTACTGGAATTAAATTTTTAAAACCAATGGAAATAGACTCTTCTATACTTGCAGAACATGAATGGACAATTCAAAATTCCAATGAAAATAAAATACACTAAAACCTAACGATGTAATAACATACATAAATCCTAACGGTTCTATATCTTTGAGATTCAAATACTATGATCATCCAATCAGAAAGAAACTGATACTGACAATGAATCTTGTTCAAAATTACAAAGAAATTTATAAATGGATAAAACAATTTACCTAAAAGAACTTGGAGTGGTTTTAGAACCATTTGAATTATATGAACTATAACAACAACTAAGACAAAGTAATCAAATAAACAATAATACTTTTGTTTATATGGATGATGAAAATAATATCAGAATCAAAACAATACATACATTAAAAACCATTTTAAAAGATTCTACTAAGTTAATAACAAATAATAACCAATTAAGTGAAAAGTCTATATCTGAATATACGGAACACATAAAATTGATGGAAGGAACAAGAGAAAGTTCAACTATAACTTATCCAAAGGATCCTCCCCATAAAGACTACCCTCTAGGACATCCTCCTAGAATTCAGGTTAACCCTTACAATAATGAGAATAAAAAATTGAGAACTGCGAGTAAAAGAATACCAACCGAAATAACATTTTTTGAAACAAATTCTATAATTCTTAATGTCACAGAGTGCCATCCGCAATTACTAGATATCTATTTAGAACAATGGACTGCTGCAATAGGCAGAGACTATTCAGCAAAACATCCTAGTATAAATTTTGGCGAAGAAATGATTAGAATTGCAAAAAATTACTTAGGAGATATTGCTAAAGGCATGTGGAAAGCTTATAAAAGCAAATTCCCAAATGAAGTAGCATCACTTGTAGTACAAGGTGGAAATATATACAATTTTGCTTACCTAATATATAGAATAATAACTAGCAGAGAAGTAAATATTGGATTGACTCTTAGGCAACAAGAAGCTATGGGTGATATAGAACAAATAAAACTTTTAGATTGGAAACATATAATAAAATTCTTAAATGAATTCTTATATTATGCAACGACTTCTGGTAATTACTATTCTAAAGAAATAAGTGACAGATTATTTTCTAAATTACTTGGTGATTCAGGAAAAGAAACACATAAATCTTGGGATGAAATGTATAAAAATATAACCCCTACTTATGATAATATAGGAATTAGAATAACCCACATTATATCTAAACTTAAAAAGAAATGTACATACATCCAAATACAAAGAGAGTTGAAACAAAAGAATTATGGCTTTTGCTCTCAAATATATACTCCACAACAATATGGATCTAAAGAATCTAGTATTAGAAAACCTAAAAAACATTATACAAAAAAAAAAATATTTAAGAAGATCAACTGCTAGAAAACCTTACCTAAATAAAACAAGGCATGTTAGAAAATACAATCCCAAGAAAACATATACAAACACGATTACATGTTTTGCATGCAATGAGAAAGGACATTTATCGCCCACATGTCCAAAAAAAACATAATTTATTCACTAGAGAATCAAATCTAATTGATTCAGTAAAAGAAGATTTACTAGAAATAGCCTCAGATGTCTCTGAGACTTCTACTATATACTCTATAATATCGCTTCAAGGCCTAGAAGAACAAGATTTACCTTCTAATTCAAACTATTTCCTAATAGAAGAATTAAAAAAAGATCAACTAAACCAAAAAGAGTATTTAGAACAATTCCTTAATTTAACAGATCAAGGAATTTTTATACATGAATTTAAATATAAGATGGGAATGCGTACTAATAAATTTACTTCTGTCGCTTGTACCAGCCTTTGACAAAAGATTTAAATGCAAAAAATGTACCATAGAAGTATGTTACATTTGTGCAGACAAAAAATTCAGATTAAATATACCGAATGAGAAAAAACCACAATACACCAATAAAAATTAAGTTAATGAAGATGGAATAAAGATTCTTGAAGAACGAATAAACAATTTAGAACTTGATATGGATGAATTAAAAACACAACTCCAGAAGCTTGAAATAGAAATAAAACGGTAACCTAAAATCTAAGACAAAATAAAGGAAAAGAATTCATACAAGAAAATCCTGACCTAATACATGCAAATAATCTTAATATGATTGACCAACCAATACAAATTCCTCTAATATGTAATATAGAAAACCCAAAGGAATTAAGAATATTAACAATGATAAATGTGAAAGGATTAGAAATCCAATTACTAGCATTTATAGATACAGGAGCTACAAGTTCAACAATAAACTCGGAATTAATACCTCATTATCTGATAACTAAAGCTACAAAACCAAAAAGAAGTCTCTAGATTGACGGAACTATAACAACAATGTCAGATATAATACCAAATGCTCAATTAAGATTCCAAACAACTTGCAATGATTGGTCCAAACATTACAACCTAAAACAAATATGGGTAACTAAACTAAATTTAGGAAATATAAATCTAATATTAGGATTAGATTTTTTATTAAGTGAAAACGGACATTTTTCCTTTAACAAGATTATTTACAAATATCAAAGAAAACAACCCTAACACCTATCCTATTAGAGTATACACTAGAGAATGTGGTGGACATAAAAACCAAGAATCAGAAAACCAAGAACCAGAAAAAATTTGCAACTGTAAAATTCCTGGACAATGCCAGCAAAATTGCAGTCACATTGAAAATATAAGCTCAAGTCCCAATTCAGAATTTGAAAACAATACTGAATATGATATATTCTTTGAAATGATATACCCAACTAAAATAAGTAAACTATTATTAGCTATAGAATACATAGACCAAATAATTAGCAGGTTAGAAAAAATAGAAATCATAGGGGAAAAACCTTTAAAATATTGGAAAAATGATGCTATTTACTGTAAGTTAGATATAATTAATCCTGATATTACAATAAAAACTAGATCTCCAAAATACGATTATTGGATGATTGAAGAAATTAAAATGCATATACAAATATTAAACAAATTAGGCATAATAAGAAAAACATATTCCAAACATAGAACGACGGCATTCATAGTACAAACAGAATCTGAAAGAAAACGAGGATAATCTAGAATGGTAATGGACTGTACTAGATTAAATGATAATACTAATAGAGATGGATATTGCATTCCTGATAAAGATGTACTAATTAACAAAATACAAAACAATTATTGGTTCTCTAAATTTGATTTAAAATTCGAATTTTGGCAAATAAAAGTGCATCTAGAATCTATACCATAGACAGCTTTCACCTGTTCAGAAGGACATTATATATGGCTTGTAATGCCATTTAGACTAAAAATGCACCACAAATGTTTCAACGAAAAATGGATAACATCTTTAAACATTGTAGTCAGTTTACCTGTGTATACATAGATGATATATTAGTATTCTCCAAAAATAAAAAAAGAATACATATCTCATTTATATAGTATATTCAGATTATTGGAAGCACATGGTTTAATAATCTCTAAAAAGAAAATGGAATTATTTAAAATACTATTGAATTTTTAGGAGTTAAGATTGATAAAGGACAAATAAAATTACAACCCTATATTTTGAGAAAAATATTAGAATTGCTTGATAAAATATAAAATTTAAGACAATTACAGTCATTTCTAGGATTAGTAAATTATGCGAGACCCATTTTAAAAACCTATCTAAATATACAGGACCTTTATATAATAAAGCCAGTCCTAAAGCAAAGAGAGAATTTAATGATGAAGATGTTAAACAAATCCAAAAAATAAAAGAACTAGTCAAGAAATTAGAACCAATGACTTTACCTCTTAATACATATTATTTGACAATAGAAACTGATGGATCATCCCATGGCCGGGGTGGTATTCTATTATCAAAAACAAATAAATTAGACCCTAAATCTACAGAAAAAATATGTAGATATACTTCTGCTACATATAAAGAAAAAGGATATATGACATCTTTAGATTATGAAATTCTTGCTACAATATACTGCTTGGAAGTATTTCGTTTATTTATTATTTCTCATAAAGAAATTACAATTAGAAATGATTGTGAAGCTATAGTAAAATATGTCGATAAAAGAAAAGAAAAATCCATCATAAGTAATAGATGGATAAAAATTAGACATACTATACAGAATTGTGGTACTAAAATTACATGGAAACATATAAAAAGAAAGACAAATATACATCATGAGTCTCTTTCTAGATTCTTTATTGGATTAGAAGAAGAGATAAATGATCTTGATAAAACCCTAAAGCATACAGATATATGTGGATATACTAATTCTAGAAATGGCAGCCTCTCCAGATAGGAAAAGATTCCTAAAAAGCTATACACAAAATAAATTTGTGACTAAAACTCAGCTAACTGAAGACCAATATTTGATCCTTGATAATATATGGAATATTCCAACTGCTCCCCAAGACAATAAACATAAGATGAGTATATTATAAAAGTTGGTAGAAAGATTCTCCAGCATAGAAAATAGAAAATTTTCCCATTATGCTTTGTTCAATGGGCCCGATGTAGGGATTTATATAACTTGGAAAGAGATTGTCCAAAAGATCAAATATATAGAACAAATTCCCAAATACCGGAGGCCAGTATATAAAGGATATAATAATTTGGATTTAGCAAAGAAAGCCATAGAAAAAAAATCCTTGGTAAGGACTATATATTATCAGATTCCATAAAACAGCTAGAAAATATAGCATCAGGAAACCTAATAAAAGAAGATACATCTTCACCTCCATTAGATCTAAAGCCACACACTACTTTTGCAGCAATTTTAGCCAAAGAGATACATAAAGGAAAAATGATGTCCCTTGGAAGTCCTATAACTATTTCACCCATAACAAAATCCACTAAAAAAAGAGGAACCACCATCAACCTTTCCTAAACCCCTAAAACGAGAACCATACTTCTTAACTTTCCCTTTAGATCATGATGCAGCAACCTATAAACTAATATACAGGGTTCTGACTAGCATAACAACAAGGCAAACTGCAGGGATAATTATCAATTGGGAAGTTATCAGGAATAACAATATTCCTTGCATAAATTTATATAAAGATTGTTTAGATTACATGGCAGACCGCAGATGTACTATAATTGCCTCAATGCCCCAAATAGATTCAAAACTCTCACAATATAAATATTTGGTTCAAAATGATATTGTTATAGAACCTTCCCTTCTACTAAACTATGGGTTTATGAAAAGAATATATGTAGACACATGAAATCAGACTGATCTGCCAGAACCTCTCAGCTCGATTACTGATTATTTTATAGAAATATTGGATACTGAAATATGCTTAGAAATAACCTCTACACCTCCACATTTTGGAAAATACATATATGAACCTGCCAGACATGTCATAAAGATCAAGGCTTATAATTTTGATCTAATTATAAAACATAGGAAAATCAGACACCATCCCTAAATATGTCATCCAACAAGATGTACGAGCTGCAAAGCTACGAAAGATATAAAGCATATATTCTGGACTCCAACGAAGGATGGGGATAAAGCTGAAGAAAAGGAGTTTAAATTATATGCTGAAACCTAAACTATGAAAATATACATTAGTAAATCCATAGAGGGCATCCATTTAGAGAATTCGATATTTTCCACCCAAAGCCTCACATAATAAATAATTTCAAGCATCTTTCCAATAAACACCAAATTGAAGAAAGGGAATCAACAAATTCTATCGAGGAATGATGTAATACTCCACTAAAATAAAGAATCTCTATAGAGCTTTCCAAGTGGCCATTATCTCATATAATACTCAATTACATATATTTGGACTACATGCAGCTGGAAGATGCTTTTTCTTAGTGCCTTGCCACTTTCTATACTTTATTATGTAGTATAGGACAGTTGTGTCCTTTGTATGATTATTATATGTCCTTTGTCTAATTATTAATGTATAAGCTGTCGATGATGATAGACAACTGTATGGTAATGTAACCTACTAAACTGCCTATATATATGGCAGAAGAGTGTGTTGTGAAGTATCAGAAAATTTGTAATCAAAGTCCTATTGTAAAATAACAAGCCTTATTCTCCAAAAACTTTAATTTTCACGGCGATTGCTTCTTACTCCATGATTTGTAGCTAAAACCTTCTAGTCAGAGCCGAAGGAAGAAAATATTAAAGCTTTATAGCTATGTAAAATTTTACTTACTTAGATTACTTACTCAGCTTACTTATGATTATGCTATTTGTGCCCAGATATTATATTTGAAATATTTTACTTTGACACCAAAAACTAAGACCATCCACATCTCTCTTAACCTATAATCCAACAAACGTAAGCTTGTTTAGATCTGAAAAAGCACCAACCTAGGTAAAAAATACTGTTAGGAGAAAATAGTAAGACGAGAGTGACAATGTGAGGATTTTGCTAGTTAAGAAAAGATTTTTGGTAATAAGTAAACATATTTCCAAATATAACCATACCTAAGTATAATTATCCATACGTCTAAGCAATGCTTTGTAAGCTTAATTTTGGTAATTTATTATCTTTTGTACTTTAAATCTTTACCTGATTATTCTAGAAAGCTCTGATTACTCTCTCCAAGCAAAACAAAATAGTTCTAAAAATTTTGCCATATAGAAACATTTTTAAAAATTCCAGAAATATCTAAAAGAATTTATTTCCCTACGGAAAAACATATGGAAATACTTGAACAACATCTAGAAGAAATTTTTTTAACAAAACTATTTCATAAAATGAACGGCTTGAACATAAATAAAAAAGAACAATATGAAATTGCTACTATATTCAAAAATAAATATACAAAAGAATTAATAGACATGACTAATGACCCTGACATAAACTTATTCTATACCCGAAGGAATATAAATAAGCATATTGTAACCGCCCGCAAATCCGTACCCCTTGAATCGACACTATTTTCTATCAATCAACTCAAGATGATCAGAAATACAAACCATTTGGGTTAAAGAAGAAGAGATAGAAGAAGAGAAAACAACCAATAACATCAGAATCTTACCATCGCAGCGGAATAACATATAATAGATAATAACATATCTTTACACAAATGAAAACTATATCTATTTTATACATACATCACCAGAATACATCATCAGAGTTCAACAACATCAATAATATACAACTGGACAGTCATATAAACTTGTCCTCAAATCTGAATACACAGCGGAATAATAAAGTACGAAAGTACGTATCGCCATCCAGCTCGTCTCCTGAGCTCTACAGCATCATATCATGTATTCTATAATACTCGGTCTGACCCGAACATTATAGTTAAATAACACCCGAGTCAGTCTGGAAAACCAGCGTGAGAAAACCACACTCAAATTGATTATTAAAGTTTCAAAATTCTTTTGAAAACAAAAGCATCTCGTAAGACCACGCCACAAATAAACATGTCGGGTTTTTACCTTACGATGGCTAAACACTTTTTATTAAAATCCTATTATATTATAATAGTGTCTATATACAAATACTTATTAAAATAGCTGAAATTGTTACATTCATTAAAGTCCAGCTACTAGCCACAGTCGTGGGTAATACAAACAAAACCGAAAAAGGAACGTAGGGAGAATGGATTTCCAACTAATGACTAGGCACTGGGGTACCACCTGTCACAGTGCGTGGCCTAGATCACCGTACCGAGGATTACTCCCAATTCCCTGCAACACAAGACCGGAACTACCCCTTACTGGATAATTCCGAGTAAGATCACCCCACAGTTGGGATCAGCAATCGCACCACTAAGCCGAAAAAAGGGACATCTAGACAAGGATGACCTCACCCTAATGGGCGCTACCCACCTAGCCTTGCTGCATAACCCCTGATTTTCAGTCATTCCCGGTTGATGAGGCTTGAGGCTAAGCGTTACCTTTTAGAACATTTCACTTAGAATGTCCATCGTCCACCTGACGATGTTTTGAAAGCATTCATCCATACAAGTCCGTCCCGGGTTCGAACGGAACCGAAGGCCCTACTCCTACTACATCCATTTTGGAATCACCTCAGGATTAGTAGCGACTAGCCCTTGCACTTCACTGCTCCATCTTCGAATCCAAACTCGTCTTCCTCACGAAAACGTTCAAACCGGATCGAAGTGGTTTTCAGGAAATAAATCCCGATCTCGGTCTCTTCGAAACGATAATCGCATTGGCCAATATTGATAGTCGGTTATTTAACTATCAATTAACATTCACAAACATCCATCAAACATAAATAATATTTCCAATTTATTCATTAATCCCAAAATATCTTTACAAGATATATTTCCACTTTTCAATCCTTTTGAAAACAGTTTTTAAACCATCTTCCTCTCACGGAATACATTCCCTAAATATTTTCTACTTTCATTGAAATCACCAAGTACAAATTATTTAAAACACTTATTATAAAATATACTTTAAAACATTTAAATTAAAATCTACTTTAATTTTTATTCAAATATATATACTTTAAGAATATTTAAAGTAAAACTACTTTGTACAATATAAAACTGAATTTCTAACTTGTAAAACATAATACCAAGCCACCTTTAAATAATTACTACTATAATAAATTTGAAAAAAATACTTACTTACTTTAAAATTTAAACATTTTGAAATAATAAATTTTCAAAAACATGCTTTTTAAAATAACATTAAAGCTTTTAACTTATATTTAAAAATTTGCTTTGAAAACGTACTTGGCCATCCAGGGAAATATACTTCTCTTCACATCCTTTAAAAATAAATCACTATTTATTTTTAAAAAAATTTTCCCATTCCTTTAATAAATTCCCACCGTGAATTTATTCTTTCAAACATCCACTGATATATTGCTTCGCTTTTATAAACCCAGTTTATAAATTTTTTAGTCTCAACTTCCTTTTAAAATGCCGATTCCAAACACTTAGATCAATTTCCAAATTGATTCCAAATTTACTCCATTTGAAATAAATTTCTTTACTTAATCTATTTCAAAATCCATTAACTTCAGATTTTATTCCTTAATTATGATTTAAAATCTTATTAACTGAAAACACCAATTTCAGATTTCCCCAAATTTCTTCTTTATCCTTGTAAATAAATTTAAACCTTGAATTTTAAAATAAATTCTTTATTCCTTTAAATAATATTATTTGGGTTTTAAAATTCATTTTTTTCCCTTTTATTCAAAATCTCCCTTCCCAAAATCGGATTTTATTTATTAAAATTTTAAAATCACTTTTATTCTTTTCCAGTTCATTCTTAAATTTATTCAAATTCTCTATAATTATTTTTCTCAAAAGTTCACTCTTTTATTTTCTTTTCAAAAATCCAATTCTATATATTTTGATAACTCGGTGTACCGAAATATATTCAAGCAAACCATAGAATTCGAAATTCGAATTATTAAAATAATTCATCACAGAATATTCATAACACAGAATATTAAACAATCTAAATAATTTTGAGGAATCCAGTTGGATCCCTCCAACCTGTTTCCCTGCATCAACAGATGTTAGCACAATACCAATTCCACTTCGAGGTGGAATATCGCGGTATATGCGATTAATACAATATCATTCGCTATTATGCGGCGCATAGGGTTTCATCTGCTATATAATGCGGGAAATCAATCATTCCAATATATATTATATACTACTATATATAATATAGCACACCAAATCAAATTCAATCATTCAACCAATTATTTAAATTTAACCATTTAAATTTAAATCAAACCCAGATGAGTGAGATTAACTCACCTTTTATTTTGCTGTTTGCAATTCATTCCAATTCGATTTTTTGCCTTCACAGTATTAGACCTTGAATAAATAATTTATATGATTATTAATATTCGAAATAAAATCGAGCCATTAGGTACCATTTAAAAATTCAGTTGGTTAATGATTTAAATTTGAACTTATTTCCTTTTTAAATAATAAAAAATTATGTTTAGTGACATATAATTAAATAGGTTTATTAGACAAATTAATCGCTATTTAATAGTTTAATTTTAACTAATGATTTGATTTAAACAACACTAAATTCTAAACTAATCTCCCTTTAAAGATCTTTTAGCAACTAAAATAAGTTAAATAAGAAATTCAATATTTTAACCATCTTAATATTTATTTTTAAAATGAAACAGTAAGTGAAATTGTATATATTTATCAGATTAAAAGCAGAATTATGTTATACTTTACTGCAAATATTGTATTTAATAAAAATAGAAACTAATACCTGCTGCTCAAACAAAAATCCTAGAACCACGCAAGATGCTCCATGCGACTACACCAACCCAGATCGCGATCCACCCCCAATCCTCGAACACCATTGCCTCCCCCTCGCGATTTCCCTTCCACGCGCACGCATCAAAGCGCCGCCACCCATCGCCTCGCCAGCAACAACGAACATGATCCCTTGAAACTGTGAGCCTCGATGCTTCACCCCCTTCCAGCGACCAAACCCTAAGCTCGAGCCTCCCCGATCGCCTCGCTGCCACACTCGAACCTCCCCCGTCTTCCCTTTTTTTTTATATATCGATTTCACGAATCGATTTAGAGAAAGAACGCAAATTCGATTTCTAAGGAAGAGGAGGATGCGCGAGTACGTTATACATGAAGGGTATGGTGTGCTTTAGAAGATTGGGCATAGGGTTTTGACTTTCCTTTTCCATTATAATATTTTATAATTTTCTTTCTAAAGTATCTCATTTTAGCAAATTAAAATTTAGACCTCCTATCGAAGCATGCCACTAGGCGTTTATAATGTTATACCCCTGTTTCGAATGCAATGGAAAAGGTTTCGAGTCCTAATTCGATCGTATGGAGAAGATAGCTTTCTAAACCCAATTATTATATTAATTTTGATTTAATTTTCAGTGCGTTTACTTACCATATGCTCACACAACAACCCCAACCACTACGAAAATAGAAATCCGATAATAATACAATATTACGGATTTAATGAAACTGGTTTCGTCGAAATCCAAGACTGTACCTCGGAAGGCTATTTTTAAAAATCAATTTAACGATATATTTTCAAAACTGAACAAAACATTTCCAAATTCAATTTCAGCACTTTTACTATCTTCGGTATTATTAATATAAATTTTACAAACCCTTAAATTAATTTTAATAGGCTTAAAACTCCAGATTCAACATTTGACCCAATTTCCAGTAATTAAATCCAATAATTAAATTTCCAAATAATAGTGATATTTGAAATTTAAGTTACAAACTAACTTTTAAATATTAAAATCAATCAAATATCTCAATTTAAATTGTTTAAAATTCCGGGTCGTCACATTCCTCCCCATTAAAAGAATTTCGTCCCGAAATTACTAGTTAGGAAAAATGGTCCAATACCCGTTTATTATTTTCCCAAAACGAAACAGTTTTTAACAACAACCAAACAATCTTTATTAAAGACACACTATCCATCTTACTAACTTTCCAAACTTTTTCATAGTTCCCAAACAACTTTACTTATTCAACCATTCAAATTGTAATTAAAAACCAAGTTTTAAATTTTCAAAATTTCTCAAAAATTTTATAACTCCCTAAATTTTTGAAATTTTTTGTCAGCGTCTCCTTTGCGCAGCTAGCTCGGTACAACTACAAAATGCCTCCACGGGCTCCCAAATTCCAAAAGAAAACAAAAGGCCAAGTGGCTAGATCCAAAACCCAATCAAATTTCATACAGAAATTTAAACACATACCTTTTTGTCGAGCAATTCAAATTTATCTTCTGAAATCAAAACAAAATTTCCTTTTCCTTTATAATACCTGCATATCTTACATAGCAATAATATCCAATCACAACATTCAAAATCATTTTATTGACTCCCTTACAAAATTTCAATATTTATTCATCTAAGCCTGTACGCAATATCAAATTCGATCACTCGCTCGATCACACAATTTCACTTCCGAACTAGTATCGTCCCCCGACTTCCTAGTGCGGACTCAGATCTGGTTTCTTGATTAGAAACCGTCATTCTTCTTGCATAGTCATAAATATGATAGAGAATTTCCAGAGTCAATCAAAATCCATATCCAGGGTTCGCCATCGAAAATCGAGTGAAAAATCCTAACTGGATCGATATAACTCTCGAAATTCTGTGCTCGAATCTGGATCAAATCGCTATGCGAATAAAATAATATACATACACCATACGTATTTATCTCAATTGATTATCAACTACATCAATTCTCTTTTTATTCACATTCAATTGATTTCTATTCACTTATCAACGCTTATCATTTCACATATTTTTATTAAATCTTCACTCAAATGCTTATCCAATATATTTTCCCGACACCCATATTACTTAAGAATTTCACCATTTCTTCTTAAGTTCCATATAAGTATTTTATACGCTTCTTATATTAATTTTCACTTCACTACTTAAGTTTATATCTACTTCTATTCAAATTGGTTCTTCCATTTCCATATGAATTCAATTTATCTTCAACTCTGGATATTGAATTTTATCTTCCATTTATAACTGATTCATATCATTATTTTAAATTAGTTTCATCTACTAATTTATTTCAATTTCCAATTTGAAATCGTTTGTCGCTAACAAAAAAAAAATTCAAAAATTTTTCTAACTCCCAAAATTTTCGAATTTTTTTTGGTAGAGTCTCCTTTATACAGAGCAGCTTTTGCAATTTGACAAGAGATATAAATATATATACATCGACCCACACGGTTGGAAAAACAAAAAAAGTTCATATTTCCTATTTTTATTGCGTAGGCATACCTTTATTTAGCATTTTAAGCAAGCGGCTTATTATTTTAGCAATTTGCACGACCAAAATCTAGCCAAACGGTCATCCGGTACCTGTACTTACTCAATTTAAATATGTAAGCACCATATATAGGAAATTTATTTACATTTTACTCATTTTCAATAGCTAACACATGGATTTCATAAGCCATACCTACCAAACAACACTTAAAAGTAATTAATAAAGTTTCAATCACTAATTCAATTGCTTTCACTCGCTTTTCTTATCCTTGCATTCAGTTTAAGTGATGTACAACTCACTTACTTACCTTCAATTCATTTATAATTCCAAACAAACTCATATTAATATCAATTGATTCAAAAATTCAATTATACTTGCTTCCACTAATTCTTAGAATTTTATAAAATCTTGTTTACGTCAAATGACAATCATTTCTATGCAATTTCGATGATATTCACTTAATGGCATATCCATTTTAGTTTTTAACTTCTCCAATCGATTCCAACTCAATTTTCATTTAATTCTTTTCCATTTTAACTTACATTGTATTTTATTTCATATTTGCATAAGTTCCATTCGAACCCATTTTATCTAGCTCGACACATTCCATGCTTGTATATTACTAACCATTTCCAAATTAATTCAACCCAAACTTTATTTAACGGACTTTCACTTTTACTCGAAGCCAAACTTCTATTAACTTTAAACTTAAGTTAATTTACTTTCTTCAAATTATCTCAACTTCATAACTTAAGCCCACTTCTATTTAATTTGATTCTCATCAAATTCAATTACCTCACTCTCCACTCTTTATTCATTTTAATTTTAATCCCATTCTTAGTTTGTTAAAATAATATTCAAATTTATAGTTAACTCATTTACACTTGAATTGGATTATTTGCAACCCGAATCATTTCGATTTTAATCCAATTCAATGTTGGATTTTACCCTTCAAAAATCACTTCACTTAATTTTCTTGAGTTCAATCTATTTTATAATTCAAGTTTCTGGATTTTTATTCATTTGTCAAAATACAAACCATTTTATTTTGGCTTATTTATTCCACTTCTAAGTTTTATAAGTCGCAATTTATTTATATCCATACTTTCATCCATTTACCATCAATCCCGTTCAGATTTTACTTTTTAACTCAGGATTATACATTTAATTTAGCCAAGTATATATTTTTATTCAATGGGTTTTAAATTCTTTTATAAGCCTCAAAATCTATTTATTCCGATTCAACCTTATTTAACTTAACTCCAGTTAAATCTAACCTCATACTATTCTTTTTACTTCACACCATTAATTCAAATTTTATTAAGTAAGAACTTAATTTCATTTAATGTATCCACCACGTGATACAATTTCATCTCAGTTATATTTCAACTTTAATTCAAATCTAATCACAATCTATTATTAAACTTAGCTTAAGTTCATTTAACTCGACTTACTCTTCTAACTTATTACTTTACAAGTTAATTCCATTCCAGGAAATTTTCAAACTTTATAAATTTTCATATCTTTTTATAATGCATAAACATTTTTAGTTAAACCTCTAGAGTTTAAACCATTACTTAGACACTCGAAACATTTTAAACCAATTCCAGAGCCTTCAATAGTCACTTAAGTATTTCAAAAATCATTTGAAATCAATTATATCCAAAATTCTTTGGTAAATTCAATTATCTCTTTGAATTTCAAAATCAAACTCAGTTTGCAAACAATTCTAATTAAAACAATTTGGTAGCAATTTCTCTCTTGGAAACTCGAAAATGAACATCGATGATGCTGCAATCATCACCGAAGTTATTTTCTAGCGACCAAAGAGTTCAATGCTTTTATCTCTTTAAAAACATTTTCAAATGCCCTTAAATTCCAAACCTCACCATATTTCAAATCCAATTCAAAATATTTTCGAATAATACTCCAATTATTCCTCACCAAAATCTTTGAAAATCATTTTCAAACCCAAAGGAATTTAAACTTTTCCCAAAAATTCCAAATCTCAAATCCATCCAATTCATGTTCAAACATTTCTCTGGAATTTTCATCACAATTATAAATCACATTTTCAATTATAGATCACATTTATAATTCACATTTATAATTCACATCTATAAATTTCATTTTATAAATGAATTTTATTTCCTTAACCTTTGGTTATTTTTAATTTCTAGTTAAATTTCCATACAACAATGATAATAATTACCATTCCTAACATCCAAGCAACCAATAATTTTCAAAAACTTTTCTTTTATACCCGAAAATAATTTGGGGTAAAATTATTTCATTTACCCTATTTGAAAACCATATTGTGTTGGTTTATCTCATTCAAGAGTTTAGAAACCCCTATCAATGACATGGCATCCCATATATCGGCCAGAATCCGTAAACACTCAACCGATAAGTCAACACAATATAAAAACAAATTTTATATTCACTAACATATACGCGCTTATATCTATAAATACATTCAAACTCATTCTAGAGTACTACAGACTCTATTCTATGAGTAATTCCCACCAGAGCCAAGGTTATCACCATCCTAAGCTCTGATACCACTGTAACGGCCCGCAAATCCGTACCCCTTGAATCGACACTATTTTCTATCAATCAACTCAAGATGATCGGAAATACAAACCATTTGGGTTAAATAAGAAGAGATAGAAGAAGAGAAAACAACCAATAACATCAAAATCTTACCATCGCAGCGAAATAACATATAATAGATAGTAACAGATCTTTACACGAAAGAAAACTGTATCTATTTTATACATACATCACCAGAATACATCATCATAGTTCAACAACATCAATAATATACAACTGGACAGTCATATAAATTTTTCCTCAAATCTGAATACACAGCGTAATAATAATCAAGTACGGAAGTACGTATCGCCATCCAGCTCGTCTCCTGAGCTCTACAGCATCATATCATGTATTCTATAATACTCGATCTGACCCGAGCATTATAGTTAAATAACATCCGAGTCAGTCTGGAAACCAGCGTGAGAAAACCACACTCAAATTGATTATTAAAGTTTCAAAATTCTTTTGAAAACAAAAGCATCTCGTAAGACCACGCCACAAATAAACATGTCGAGTTTTTACCTTACGATAGCTGAAACACTTTTTATTAAAATCCTTTGATATTACAATAGTGTCTACATACAAATACTTATTAAAATAGCCGAAATTGTTACATTCATTAAATTCCAGCTACTAGCCACAATTGTGGGTAATACAACCAAAACCGAAAAAGGCATGTAGGGAGAATGGATTTCCAACTAATGACTAGGCACTGGGGTACCACCTGTCACAGTACGTGGCCTAGATCACCGTACCGAGGATTACTTCCAATCCCCTGCAACACAAGACCGGAACTACACCTTACTGGATAATTCCGAGTAAGACCACCCCACAACTGGGATCAACAATCGCACCACTAAGCCAAAAAAAGGGACATCTAGGCAAGGATGACCTCACCCTAATGGGCGCTACCCACCTAGCCTTGCTGCATAACCCCTGATTTTCAGTCATTCTCGGTTGATGAGACTTGAGGCTAAGCATTACCTTTTACAACATTTCACTTAGAATGCCCATCGTCTACCTGACGATGTTCTGAAAGCATTCATCGATACAAGTCCGTCCCGGGTTCGAGCGGAACCGAAGGCACCACTCCTGCTACATCCATTTTGGAATCACCTTAGGATTAGTAGCGACTAGCCCTTGCACTTCACCGCTCCATCTTCGAATCCAAACTCGTCTTCCTCACGAAAACGTTCAAACCGGATCGAAGTGGTTTTCAGGAAATAAATCTCGATCTCGGTCTCTTCGAAACGATCAGCGCAATGACCAATACTGATAGTCGGTTATTTAACTATCAATTAACATTCACAAACATCCATCAAACATAAATAATTTCTCCAAATTATTCATTAATCTCAAAATATCTTTACAAGATATATTTTCACTTTTCAACCCTTTTGAAAACAGTTTTTAAACCATCTTCCTCTCACGGAATACATTCCCCAAATATTTTCTACTTTCACTGAAATCACCAAGTACAAATTATTTAAAACACTTATTATAAAATATACTTTAAAACATTTAAAGTAAAATCTAATTTAATACTTATTCAAATATATATACTTTAAGAATATTTAAAGTAAAACTACTTTGTACAATATAAAACTGAATTTCTAACTTGTAAAAAATAATACCAAGCCACCTTTAAATAATTACTACTATAATAAATTTGAAAAAAATACTTACTTACTTTAAAATTTAAAAATATAGAAATAATAAATTTTCTAAAACATGCTTTTTAAAATTACATTAAAGCTTTTAACTTATATTTAAAAATTTGCTTTGAAAACGTACTTGGCTATCCAGGGAAATATACTTCTCTTCACATCCTTTAAAAATAAATCACTATTTATTTTTAAACAAATTTTCCCATTCCTTTAATAAATTACCACCGTGAATTTATTCTTTCAAACATCCACCGATATATTGCTTCGCTTTTATAAACACAGTTTACAAATTTCTTAGTCTCAACTTCCTTTTAAAATTCCGAATCCAAACACTTAGATCAATTTCCAAATTGATTCCCAATTTACTCCATTTGAAATAAATTTCTTTACTTACTTAATCTTTTTCAAAATCCATTAACTTTAGATTTTATTCCTTAATTATGATTTAAAATCTTATTAACTGAAAACACCAATTTCAGATTTCCCCAAATTCCTTCTTTATCCTTGTAAATAAATTTAAACCTTGAATTTTAAAATAAATTCTTTATTCCTTTAAATAATATCACTTGGGTTTTAAAATTCATTATTTTCCCTTTTATTCAAAATCTCCCTTCCCAAACTCGGATTTTATTTATTAAAATTTTAAAATCACTTTTATTCTTTTCCAGTTCACTGTTAAATTTATTCAAATTCTCTATAATTATTTTATTTAAAAGTTCACTCTTTTATTTTCTTTTCAAAAATCCAATTCTATATATTTTGATAACTCAGTGTACTGAAATATATTCAAGCAAACCATAGCATTCAAAATTCCAATTATTAATATAATTCATCACAGAATATCAAATATTCATAACACGAAATATTAAAACAATCTAAATAATTTTGAGGAATCCAGTTGGATCCCTCCAACCTGTTTTCCTGCATCCACAGATGTTAGCACAATACCAATTCCACTTAGAGGTTGAATATCGTGGTATATGCGATTAATATAATATCATCCGCTATTATGCGGCGCATAGGGTCTCATCCGCTATATAATGCGAGAAATCAATCATTCCAATATATACTATATACTACTATATATAATATAGCACACCAAATCAAATTCAATCATTCAACCAATTATTTAAATTTAACCATTTAAATTTAAATCAAACCTAGATGAGTGAGATTAACTCATCTTTTATTTTGCTGTTTGCAATCCATTCCAATTCGATTTTTTGCCTTCACATTATTAAACCTTGAATAAATAATTTATTTGATTATTAATATTCGAAATAAAATCGAGCCATTAGGTACTATTTAAAAACTCAGTTAGTTAATGATTTAAATTTGAACTTATTTCCTTTTTAAATAAAAAAATTATTTTTAGTGAAATATAATTAAATAGGTTTATTAGACAAATTAATCATTATTTAATAGATTTAATTTTAACTAATGATTTTGATTTAAACAATACTAAATTCTAAACTAATCTCCCTTTAAAGATCTTTTAGAAACTAAAATAAGTTAAATAATAAATTAAATATTTTAACCATCTTAATACTTATTTTTAAAATGAAACGGTAAGTGAAATTCTATATATTTATCAGATTAAAAGCAGAATTATGTCATACTTTACTGCAAATATTGTATTTAATAAAAATAGAAACTAATACCTGCTGCTCAAACAAAAATCCTAGAACCACGCGAGATGCTCCACGCGACTACACCAACCCAGATCGCGATCCACCCCCAATCCTCGAACATAATCCCCCTCCCCCCCCGCGCAATTTCCCTTCCACGCGCACGCATCTAAGCGCCGCCACCTATCGCCTCGCCAACAACAACGAACCCGATCCCTTGAAACCGCGAGCCTCGATGCTTCATCCCCTTCCAGCGACCAAACCCTAAGCTCAAGCCTCCCCGATCGCCTCGCGGCCACACTTGAACCTCCCCCGTCTTCCTTTTTTTTATATATCGATTTAGAGAAAGAACGCAAATTCGATTTCTAAGGAAGAGGAGGATGCGCAAGTACGTTATACGTGAAGGGTATGGCATGCTTTAGAAGATTGGGCATAGGGTTTTGACTTTCCTTTTCCATTATAATATTTTATAATTTTCGTTCTGAAGTATCATGTTTTAGCAAATTAAAATTTAGATCTCCTATCAAAGCGTGCCGCTAGGAGTTGATAATGTTATACCCCTATTTCAAACGCAATGAAAAAGGTTTCAAGACCTAATTCGATCGTATGGAGAAGATAGCTTTCTGCACCCAATTATTATATTAATTTCGATTTAATTTTCTGCGCGTTTACTTACCGTATGCTCACGCAACAACCCCAACCACTACGAAAATTGAAATTCGATAATAACACAATATTACGGATCCAATGAAACTGGTTTCGTCGAAATCCAAGACTGTGCCTCGGAAGGCTATTTGTAAACGTCAATTTAACGATATATTTTCAAAACTGAACAAAACATTCCCAAATTCAATTTCAACACTTTTACTATCTTCAGTATTATCAATATAAATTTTACAAACCCTTAAATTATTTTTAACAGGCTTAAAACTCCAGATTCAATATTTGACCCAATTTCCAATAATTAAATCCAATAATTAAATTTCCAAATAATGGTCATATTTGAAATTTAAGCTACAAACTAACTTTTAAATATTAAAATCAATTAAATATCATAATTTAAATTGTCCAAAATTCCGAGTCGTCACACATATCATAATAAATAATTCTAGGAAATGAGACCAGTAAGCAAAAGAACATTTAAAAAATTCTGTGAGGAATATCGCAAAATGTTTAAACAACAAAGCAAAGAAATAGAAGAAAAAAATAACTCATATTGTTTATTAGATACATATAATGACCGTTGTAATAAATCAGAAGGACGAAGAAATTATAAGTTTTAAGAATAAAATTAGAAGACTCTGAAAATAAGATAAGGTTCCTAATTCCTAGCTTAGAAATCTACTTAGTGCACCCTTGGAAGAAAGTCTTACCAGTTGCCACTAAGATAGTTAAAACCATACCTCCCTCCTTTTTTTTCTTTTTTTATTTGGTTCTGGATCAATTGGTCCTAAATTTAGGTTTGATATTTTTTCTGTTAGTTGATTAATATCATAATCTTTTTCTTGTGTTGATTTGTCTAAGTTATTTATTTGTTTAGATAAATTTGTTATCTGCTTATTCATTAGGTCTAATATGTCATGTAATCGAGTTATCATTACAATAATTGTATTGCTCATTAGACATAATGCATTATCTCCCTTAGCTGAAAATGTATCTTTATTATATCCTGCCTCTAAGGATTCATTTTGTTTAAGTGTCATGTTTACATGAGTCGTGGCTTCTGTATACCATGTATTATCATAACCCATACTAATTTAGTTGTATATACTTAATTTCTTATGATATCTGTTCAAGTTTTTGAATATGAGATTCAAAATATTTTTTATTAGTTTCAGCTTGATTTTTGATTTGTAAAATCAAATCTTTGGATTTTCAATTTCTTTGTTCAGACAAACAAATGAGAAAAAATCATTCAATCTCTATGAAATAAAATATTTTATAAAATGATTTGTAATTGTTTTAGCTATTAATATATACCATAGAAAGCTTTACAACTATGTAAGATTTTACTTACTTAGATTACTTACTCGGCTTACTTATGATTATGCAACTTGTACCCAGATATTATATATATAATTTAATATACATTCTTTATTTTTTCAATAATTATGGATTAATGTGTATTGGTTACTGCTAGTTATCAATTATTAATATTTAATAAGCAATAATATAAATTCAAATACAATTTAAACATGCACATTCTGATTAAAATTTACAATTAGAGATGATATTCCATGATAAAATTTATTAAAGATGATATTCCACGATAAAATTGCGGACAATCTCAAAATTTGAGTCTAGAACGTCCGTTCCCAACATCAACAAAATCAAGTTCAGTCTATGTCATGAAAAGAGCGTTTAAACATCACTTAAGCACTAAATTCATGCATAATGCTTAATATTTTGAAAAAGCAAACGATTAAGCGATGTGCGCTTAATTGATGCTTATTTGTACTTTGCTTAAATTTAAACAATGTTTAAATAATACTAAGTAAAAAAAAATTATTTCTAAAATAAAAAGAATTGGGATTATAGCAAAAGACAACATTCCTTACAAAATTTTCTCATTTTCTATGATATGGATCGTGGAAGGTATGCATTAAGATATGGTTTTTTATTCAACGAATGTGCACGGTTTGTAGTCAACTCGGTTATGCTAATTTTTAATGAATAGCATCAACTTTTGAAACCTATGAATTTATCAGTTAACTTCAAAGTTAAATTTTACTTCTTTGTGATGAATTTGTATGTATACATACAACATACTTGCACACATACAATACATTTAATACAATCTCTTTATAATAGATTTATATAGGTACCGATAAAGTATGCTAAAAATTAAGTAGCACTTAGGCGATGTTGATGCTTAAGCGATGCTTAAACGATATTAAGCGAAGCAAGACTTCTATCACCTCATCTCGCTTAGCGTTTATTATAATATGAAGTTCAGTTACTGTAACAACCCGTAATTTCGCTACTTAAAAAATGAGAGATTTCGTTCATTTTAAATTTAAAAGATTTAAAACTTAAATAAATATGTTATACATAATAGATAACAATGAAGAATTTATTTATTCTTATAGTTAATAATTTTAAAAGTATAAATTTGGATTTAGAACAAATCAACGAAAGTTAAGTTTTGATAAAAATAAATAAAGTCTTTAATAAATATGTTTAAATATTTATTTGATAAGTTAAACCTTACTTAAAACATCTAATAAAGATAATATAAGTATATTAATATATTTAAAAATATGTCGATAATTGCTTTACAAAAATAACAAAATTTTGTCAGTTTTGCATACATTGTAAAATTAGAGTTTTTGATATTAATTAAATATAATTTTAAAATATAAAGAGACATGTTTTAATTTATTTAAAGAAGTAAAAAGTTCATTTTAAAGTTTTGCTTACTTCAATATATAGCTTAACAAAAAAGTCAAATTTTTACTGTTAAATTTGTCGACAAAAACATTGTTTATTAACCAAAATAAGTTGTCATCGAGTTGTTGCAACACAATACATTTTCTAACATATAAATAAAAGTTTACAAAAATTTTAAACACTTTACATTTATCACTAAAAGACAAAAGGAATTTACTTTTGAAAAGTTTACAAAAATAAAAAATGTATAAAAGTTACAGTTTGACAAATTTAAATTTAACTAAAGCTTTTATAAACAACATCATTGACTTACTTCTCATCTCATTAATGAGATGTTATGCTTATACATAGAAAGAGAGCAAAATTTTATGTTTAAATAATTACAAACCATTAAAAAGTGACACCTCTTCACCTCTTAACACACTCTTCCATAACCATCATTCCTCACATTAAATGTAACTCAAATCAAAGCTAATCAAAGTTCAAAAGTAAACAAGGCTATTTGTGTCATTTACCACCTAAATCTCCACTTATAAATACAACCTCAAATCCATTCATTTTCATTTTACTTTCATTTTACAAAATTTCCAAAATCCTTCACTACTTCTTCATTTCCTTCCACACCATCACCAAACATCACCACGCCTCCACATCACCAAAACCTAGCCACACCATCACCCTACACCCTCAAAACTCACGGCCAAACCCACCTACCCTTCCAAAACCCCAAGGCCAAGCCCAAAAGACCCAAACCCGAGCACTTACAAGCCAACCCAAGCCCAAACTTTCACCTCCCACACCCACCTACACACCTCTACCCCTACAAACCTTAGCCCAAAGATCCCATACCCGCCGTGTACAATCCCTACCCAAGCCCAAAGCAACTACCCAAGCCGCACACACCCTACCTGTAGGATCGATTTCACCCTAGAGGGGGGGTGAATAGGGTGATAGTGTTAATTATAAAAATTAATTGCAGAAGCTTATAAACTAATGTTAACACAGATCACAGAATATTACCAGCACAGAAATAAATAGCAGAATAATAAAATGCAGAACAGAACAACACAGAATTTACCCAGCTTCGGCAAAACTCTGCCTACGTGCTGCCCCCAAGGTTTCTACTAGAAATTAGATAGTCCCTCGCTTACACACGTAAACTTGCTATACCCGCTATTGACTAATCTAACTCTACGCTCAAAACCTTGCCACAACTCAACCACCGAGTTGCGAATTCTCAAGCTACGCCACGTAGCTTGTCCCCTAGTCACATGACTAGAAATTTAAATGGTTTAAAAAAGAAAATACAAATTAAAAGAAAATAAAAACAAAATAACCCTATTTAACAAATTTTAAGGCCTAAACAAAATTAATCCCCTTTTTTTCTTTTAACAAGGCCGGCCCCTTTTATATCTTCGTTCACTCTTGCCCGTTCGTTTTTGCCTCGTTCCTTTGTGAAAATGGTGGCTCTGCAAATTAGGGCTTCGTTCCTCTTTGAGATAGTGGCGGCTCTGTTCGATCTTAGGGCTTTGTTTCTTTTGCGAAATTTAGGGCTTATGCAAATTGAAGTTCGTCGCTTGATATAATTTGATAGTAGACTTAGATGCTTTTTGATTTGCTCTCGGCTCTTCAATTTGGATCGAATTCGTTCTGCGTTTTCGGTATGTACTTTACTCCTTTTGCTTTTCTGGTTTTGCCTTGCTCGAACTCGATGATGATGCCGATGATGTGAATTTGATTATATAGGGTTTGTAACCCTAGATTTGCGTCGTATATTCTCTATTTGAATTTGTCAACTGATTTACCTCGGCCACTTGATTTTGTTTCGATGATTGAGATTGATTCTGACTAATTCACATGTGAATATTCTTGATATTGCTCGGTTGACTTGGTTTAAAATCTTCGGCTTTGAATTTGTGATAATTGACTATGGCTCCGTGATTTTCTCTGACTTGATAAATTTTGTATAATTTGATACTCTGGCTATGACTTGTTTGTTGAATTTCTTTGTAACTTTATTCAAACTGCTTCACTTGTCATTTTGATCGATTGATTCATCATTGACTTACTGGCAATATTTTGAATTTGCTACTGAACCATGGCTTCAACTGATAATTTCGATTTCCCACTACACTTCTTACTGTTATTTGACTTGCCGAGTCTTGTTATTCCCTCTGGTGTATCACTGGTTCACTGGTGGTCTTCATATTGTGTATGTTGTATGGTGTCTTTGTATATTTGTTCAGTGTAGCTTCACTGGTTTATGCATTGAGCTGTTTCACTGGTGGTCTAGTGGGTTCTTTTCACCGGCTTGTTGAGTTACCCTGATCTTGTGCACCTTTGTTCATATCTGTAGTATATCCTGATGCGCCTGTGCATATTGTTGCTTGATTAAAAATTGGTGCATTTCATATACTGTCATGTTCGCTGTGATGTCATATCTTTGTGCTACCATCTTTTGATTGTTGCATTCACTTCATTGTCACTGTTGCTTCGAGTCAGTTTCATTGTGTTAGTTTCATTGTTGCTGCTCCTTCGGTGCACTATGCTTTGTGTACATGTCTTGTTGAGTTTGTAGTTTGTTGTTGGTTTTGGTTTTCATTTTTGCTGTTTGCATGCTTCATCGACATCTGATTCACTTGCACCTGTACTTGGTCATAATTGATGGTTCAGTGGTGTTTTTTGAAACTTGCAGTAGTCTTCATTGCAGTATTTGCCATTGTTTGATATAGTTTTGAATTGTGCAGTATGGTCCATGAATGCAAGATATTGAACTTGTATATATTTGCACATTTGTTACTGCCACTGCTGTAGTCGCTATGCAGTTGCTATGCCTTGCTTTTGAGTTGTTTTGTCTCTGCCCAGTTGATGTTTTGTTCATTGCTTGTGACATCCATGTTGCAACTGTTTTGGTCGAGACTTGTTGTTTGTTGGCACTGGACCTGATCTGCATACATGATTGTTGCAGTCCATTTTGCTGTTGGTCTTCGTTGCATTCATGTCATGTCGCCTTGTGTTGAATCCAGTTGCAAAACTCGGGTTTGACCTTGTGCTCGTGTAGTAATTTTGAATATACTGCACGTGAGTTGAACCCGGCTTTTCATTTGGGTTTGACATGTGCTCACCTGTCCCTGTAAATCAATCAAGTGTATATCGGTGTGCACGGCCTTGTGGCATATACAGTGATACACTGTGTATGTCACAAGTTGTTCGGGTATGATGAATTCAAATTTAAATTATGACGAACAACCCAAATAACTGAGGTAAATCATATTTTCAAAAATCATATTTCATTTTATATTGCAAAAATATTTCTTTTTCAATTTTACTGCGTTAGTTTATATTTTTGCAGATTGCTCAGATGCTGGATTCAAACTGGAAGGAAGTTGAAGATAAAAATACGAGTGTGAGTGATATGTAGTGAGGTGAATGTGTAAAATAGTGATGTAATTGAATTTGTATCAAAGTTGTATAGTGAATAGTGAGAGCTTGAATTTGTACTATTCAAAATTGTAATAAATATTTGTCTGAATAAAATATTCGTTTGAATTCAAATTCCGTGTTATTTATTTTATTCAGCAAATATTTATTTAATCTTTGAAAAATAAAATAGTACATTAACAAATACATTTAAACGAATGTATATATGTTTATTATCATCAAAAAAAAATCATATAAGCGCATATTCAACAATCTCCCCCTTTTGATGATAACAAACAAATAGTTAAGATTTTGAATATGTTAAATGTATTTGATCATAGATATATCCTAATTGCTCCCCCTATTTAAATGATTCCTCTCTACACAATACTCCCCCTACATATATGCATACAAATAGAAATATGCAAATGAGTCTAGATGCAAATGGAAAAATTATTTGACCTTTGCTTGATTTTATTTGACGAAATCTTAACTTTTCTCTCCCCCTTTTGTTATCAGCAAAAGAGTAATAGTGTTAGAGAAAATAGAGATAAAGTGATCGATATTAATCCAACATTAAAACTCAATTGAATATAAATATTAAATTTCAATAAAAAATCAAACAAAAATCATAAATATTTTGTTAGGCGCATATTCCACTTTTAGAATGATGGAAATGATGTCATCATATAAAACCATACAGTTGTGTCTATTTGTGGCATATTTATATCAGGAATTTGAATATCTACTAACCATGCATAACCGCTAGGACTTTTAAATGAGATTAGTAGTATTCCAATTTTATTTTAAAAAAATGAATTCAAGTATCTTCTAACCACGCATAACCGTGAGGACTTTTAAATGGGATTAGAATCAACTTGTTTATTTAAAAAATCAACTTTTGATATGCGTTCCATACATGCATAACCGTGAGGACTTTTAAATGAGCATGGAAGCACATAACAAATTCCAAGTAATTCACCCATGCATAACCGTGAGGACTTTTAAATGAGAGTGAATACTTTGGTATTTATTTATTATTATTATTACCCTTTTTTTTTAAAAATGTGAAAATGAAAAACGAACGATTCCTGTTTAAAGTACCACATATCGACAAACTATATAGAATTTTGATGAGTGATGGTCGCTAGAAATATAATAGATATAGAGATGGTCATGGAATTTTTACCAACACAAAGTTTTATAACTCTTGTTTAAATTTCTAAAGAAATTTATTAATTATACCGTCTCGAGTCATAATATTTGATCAATATTAACACTCATCACTTTTTCAATCACTATTTTTCTTTTCGATAAACATTAGGGAGTCAGATTAGTCAAAATAGTCATTTAAAATCAAATTCAAAAATAATTATGAAATTAATTTTTCAAAAATGACTAATCTGAAAATATGGTCAAAAATGATTTTCTCCAGGGGGTTTTAAAAGAAATTTTTTTGCTATTTGAAAATTATTTGAAATGAAGAATATGCAGATATTTTCTTTGAAAAACGATGCAGTTACTAAATGTCTCAACAAAAATCACGTTTCACTAGTAATTTTTCCATCAACTAAATTACCAGTGTAATCTGCATCTGAATTTCTCTTTCACTCAAAATTATCATTACTTGAATTCGATTGACCAAACCATGAAGTGTGCACCAAAAAATTTCAAATTCAATTTTAACAACAATTTAAATGACATTCTTTTGAAATTGAATTGAAGCCGTGTAAAAAACCGTGAATATAGAGTTAGCCGTATTATAACCAATTGTATTATCCAACAAAACACTATTTTTAATCCAAACTGATATATATGGAGTAATTCAAAGAATCCAGAGAATTTTATAGTGTTTTTGGCATAAGAATATAATTGGCCAACTATTTTGAATAAGACAGAATCATCATCTTTTCATCATCTCAATATTGGCTGATTTTAATTCAGAATATGATGCAGATTGGCTGATTTTAATTCAGAATATGATGCAGATTATCACATTTAATATATCGTTCAAATAAATATACTTTTACCTGTTTATACCTCTACGATATTTTTCGTCGTTGTCCATTGTGATTCTGTCACCTTTATACTAGGCTAAGGAACTTTGCTTTATCGCCCGTTGTGTTTCTGGAACAGCCAAAATCCAGAGAACACTATTGTTGTTCCTTAGCCTGCCACCACACCTACACGGAAAAGGATTTATGTGACCTATTTGTTTTTATAGGTCCATGATTGTTAGTGGCAGAATATTTTGAAAAACAATTTTATGGAGACCCAAAACTATTTATAATTGTTCCCTTCGGCACCCAAATTTGTTTAACTTTGAGAGATTTTATATTTTTGCCTTCTGGAACCCAAATCGGTATAGTTTTCACATGTTTGGGTCTATACCAACAATTATTGTGATTGTGTCCATATTTTCTATAAATTGTGCACATAGAATTAACTTGATTAATATTGTTTTCAACAATTTTCGAATTATTATATCCAAGTCCTTGTCTAACCGTATTAATAGTTTGTTTTCCTAATAGCATATTCAACGATTTTTCACTTTTTGAAAATTTATCTAAAGTCGTTGACAATTGTTGGACTTGTGTTTTGAGAGATTCATTTTCGTTTAACAATTGTGCGCACTTTTTAATAGAATTCTCTCTCCTAGTATTTTCATTCTCCTTTAAAATCAGAATTTCATTTTCAAGTGATTTTATATTGATTTCTGATTTTTTAATTTCCTCTTCGAATGTTGGACACTTATCACACTTAGGGATTCTACGTTGATAGTTCTTAACTAATTGATCAAGTTGTTCATTGCATTCTATCAAAGTATCCTTTTGAGATTCAAATTTGGCATATTTTTCCCTAAGTCGTTCATAACAGCCATTTATTTCATGAAAATATATAAGCAATTCAGAGTGAGTAAGTTTTGATACCTCGCTTGGCTCGTCATCGTCGCTATCGGTTATATTCCCATGAAGGCACATATCTTCTTTCTCACTCTCACTGCTATCGCTTTTATTCCACGTGGCTGTAAAAGATCTTCGTTTTGATTTCTTTTCTTTGTCGAGTTGAAATCGGGAATAATTGGGCTTGATATCACTGGGTTTGTTGCAAATGATCCCGTGTTGTTTCGAGTTATCCAGTGCTCTGATTATTCTGCTTTTTAATTTTTTATTTAGAGCTGGATTTCCGTATTTGTGATTCCACCTTTTGAATTTCTTCATTATTAATGCCAGCTCGGCTGCTCCATCTTCATCATCCTCATCACAACTGCTATTTACCAATCCTGTTAAGCACATCTCTTTAACTGAGTCAGTTGTGGAGGACTTCTCATTGCTGTTGACTTTTGCTCCATATATTGCATCGAAAGTATTCCAGATTTCTTGTGCATTTTCACAATGAGAAATGAAATTAAAATTATCTTGATTAATATGAGAATATATTATATGCATAGCAAGAGCGTTAATCGAGATAATTTTCTTATCTGTTATATCACACCCATTTTCAATAATATCCCAACATTTAATATTAACAGATTTTAAATAAAATTCCATTTTTAATTTCCAATTCAAAAAATCTGTTCCATCGAAAATAGAAGGAATAATATTGGAACGACCCTCAACAAAAGTATTATTAAAAGAAGCCATTTCAAAAATTCAAATTTTTTAAAACAAAAACCAATTTTTAAAACATTTTAAAACAAAAATTGATTTTTGTAAAAAAAAAAATTAAAACAAAAACGGCTTTTGTTCCTAGCTCTGATACCACTTGTAGGATCGATTTCGCCCTAGAGGGGGGGGGTTGAATAGGGTGATAGTGTTAATTATAAAAATTAATCGCAGAAGCTTATAAAATATTCAATTCAGATCACAGAATAGCAGCACAGATATCGCAGAATATAAATAACAGAAAAAACAGAACAACACAGAATTTACCCAGCTTCGGCAAAACCCTGCCTACGTGCTGCCCCCAAGGTTTCTACTTGAAATTAGATAGTCCCTCGCTTACACACGTAAACTTGCTATACCCGCTATTGACTAATCTAACTCTACGCTCAAAACCTTGCCACAACTCAACCACCGAGTTGCGAATTCTCAAGCTACGCCACGTAGCTTGTCCCCTAGTCACACGACTAGAAATTTAAACGGTTTAAAAAAGAAAATACAAATTAAAAACAAATAAAAACAAAATAACCCTATTTAACAAATTTAAAACCCTTAAAAAATAAAAAGGCCTACACAAAATTAATCCCCTTTTTTTCTTTTAACAAGGCCGACCCCTTTTATATCTTCGTTCACTCTTTCCCGTTCGTTTTTGCCTCGTTCCTTTATGAAAATGGTGGCTCTGCAAAGTAGGGCTTCGTTCCTCTTTGAGATAGTGGCGGCTCTGTTCGATCTTAGGGCTTTGTTTCTTTTGCGAAATTTAGGGCTTATGCAAATTGAAGTTCGCCGCTTGATATAATTTGATAGTAGACTTAGACGCTTTTTGATTTGCTCTCAGCTCTTCAATTTGGATCGAATTCGTTCTGCATTTTCGGTATGTACTTTACTCCTTTTGCTTTTCTGGTTTTGCCTTGCTCGAACTCGATGATGATGCCGATGATGTGAATTTGATTATATAGGGTTTGTAACCCTAGATCTGCGTCGTATATTCTCTATTTGAATTTGTCAACTGATTTACCTCGGCCAATTGATTTTGTTTCGATGATTGAGATTGATTCTGACTAATTCACATGTGAATATTCTTGATATTGCTCGGTTGGCTTGGTTTAAAATCTTCGGCTTTGAATTTGTGATAATTGACTATGGCTCCGTGATTTTCTCTGACTTGATAAATTTTGTATAATTTGATACTCTGGCTATGACTTGTTTGTTGAATTTCTTTATAACTTTATTCAATCTGCTTCACTTGTCATTTTGATCGATTGATTCATCATTGACTTACTGGCAATATTTTGAATTTGCTACTGAACCATGGCTTCAACTGATAATTTCGATTTCCCACTACACTTCTTACTGTTATTTGACTTGCCGAGTCTTGTTATTCCCTCTGGTGTATCACTGGTTCACTGGTGGTCTTCATATTGTGTATGTTGTATGGTGTCTTTGTATATTTGTTCAGTGTAGCTTCACTGGTTTATGCATTGAGCTGTTTCACTGGTGGTCTAGTGGGTTCTTTTCACCGGCTTGTTGAGTTACCCTGATCTTGTGCACCTTTGTTCATATCTGTAGTATATCCTGATGCGCCTGTGCATATTGTTGCTTGATTAAAAATTGGTGCATTTCATATACTGTCATGTTCGCTGTGATGTCATATCTTTGTGCTACCATCTTTTGATTGTTGCATTCACTTCATTGTCACTGTTGCTTCGAGTCAGTTTCATTGTGTTAGTTTCATTGTTGCTGCTCCTTCGGTGCACTATGCTTTGTGTACATGTCTTGTTGAGTTTGTAGTTTGATGTTGGTTTTGGTTTTCATTTTTGCTGTTTGCATGCTTCATCGACATCTGATTCACTTGCACCTGTACTTGGTCATAATTGATGGTTCAGTGGTGTTTTTTGAAACTTGCAGTAGTCTTCATTGCAGTATTTGCCATTGTTTGATATAGTTTTGAATTGTGCAGTATGGTCCATGAATGCAAGATATTGAACTTGTATATATTTGCACATTTGTTACTGCCACTGCTGTAGTCGCTATGCAGTTGCTATGCCTTGCTTTTGAGTTGTTTTGTCTCTGCCCAGTTGATGTTTTGTTCATTGCTTGTGACATCCATGTTGCAACTGTTTTGGTCGAGACTTGTTGTTTGTTGGCACTGGACCTGATCTGCATACATGATTGTTGCAGTCCATTTTGCTGTTGGTCTTCGTTGCATTCATGTCATGTCGCCTTGTGTTGAATCCAGTTGCAAAACTCGGGTTTGACCTTGTGCTCGTGTAGTAATTTTGAATATACTGCACGTGAGTTGAACCCGGCTTTTCATTTGGGTTTGACCTGTGCTCACCTGTCCCTGTAAATCAATCAAGTGTATATCGGTGTGCACGGCCTTGTGGCATATACAGTGATACACTGTGTATGTCACAAGTTGTTCGGGTATGATGAATTCAAATTTAAATTATGACGAACAACCCAAATAACTGAGGTAAATCATATTTTCAAAAATCATATTTCATTTTATATTGCAAAAATATTTCTTTTTCAATTTTACTGCGTTAGTTTATATTTTTGCAGATTGCTCAGATGCTGGATTCAAACTGGAAGGAAGTTGAAGATAAAAATACGAGTGTGAGTGATATGTAGTGAGGTGAATGTGTAAAATAGTGATGTAATTGAATTTGTATCAAAGTTGTATAGTGAATAGTGAGAGCTTGAATTTGTACTATTCAAAATTGTAATAAATATTTGTCTGAATAAAATATTCGTTTGAATTCAAATTCCGTGTTATTTATTTTATTCAGCAAATATTTATTTAATCTTTGAAAAATAAAATAGTACATTAACAAATACATTTAAACGAATGTATATATGTTTATTATCATCAAAAAAAAATCATATAAGCGCATATTCAACAATCTCCCCCTTTTGATGATAACAAACAAATAGTTAAGATTTTGAATATGTTAAATGTATTTGATCATAGATATATCCTAATTGCTCCCCCTATTTAAATGATTCCTCTCTACACAATACTCCCCCTACATATATGCATACAAATAGAAATATGCAAATGAGTCTAGATGCAAATGGAAAAATTATTTGACCTTTGCTTGATTTTATTTGACGAAATCTTAACTTTTCTCTCCCCCTTTTGTTATCAGCAAAAGAGTAATAGTGTTAGAGAAAATAGAGATAAAGTGATCGATATTAATCCAACATTAAAACTCAATTGAATATAAATATTAAATTTCAATAAAAAATCAAACAAAAATCATAAATATTTTGTTAGGCGCATATTCCACTTTTAGAATGATGGAAATGATGTCATCATATAAAACCATACAGTTGTGTCTATTTGTGGCATATTTATATCAGGAATTTGAATATCTACTAACCATGCATAACCGCTAGGACTTTTAAATGAGATTAGTAGTATTCCAATTTTATTTTAAAAAAATGAATTCAAGTATCTTCTAACCACGCATAACCGTGAGGACTTTTAAATGGGATTAGAATCAACTTGTTTATTTAAAAAATCAACTTTTGATATGCGTTCCATACATGCATAACCGTGAGGACTTTTAAATGAGCATGGAAGCACATAACAAATTCCAAGTAATTCACCCATGCATAACCGTGAGGACTTTTAAATGAGAGTGAATACTTTGGTATTTATTTATTATTATTATTACCCTTTTTTTTTAAAAATGTGAAAATGAAAAACGAACGATTCCTGTTTAAAGTACCACATATCGACAAACTATATAGAATTTTGATGAGTGATGGTCGCTAGAAATATAATAGATATAGAGATGGTCATGGAATTTTTACCAACACAAAGTTTTATAACTCTTGTTTAAATTTCTAAAGAAATTTATTAATTATACCGTCTCGAGTCATAATATTTGATCAATATTAACACTCATCACTTTTTCAATCACTATTTTTCTTTTCGATAAACATTAGGGAGTCAGATTAGTCAAAATAGTCATTTAAAATCAAATTCAAAAATAATTATGAAATTAATTTTTCAAAAATGACTAATCTGAAAATATGGTCAAAAATGATTTTCTCCAGGGGGTTTTAAAAGAAATTTTTTTGCTATTTGAAAATTATTTGAAATGAAGAATATGCAGATATTTTCTTTGAAAAACGATGCAGTTACTAAATGTCTCAACAAAAATCACGTTTCACTAGTAATTTTTCCATCAACTAAATTACCAGTGTAATCTGCATCTGAATTTCTCTTTCACTCAAAATTATCATTACTTGAATTCGATTGACCAAACCATGAAGTGTGCACCAAAAAATTTCAAATTCAATTTTAACAACAATTTAAATGACATTCTTTTGAAATTGAATTGAAGCCGTGTAAAAAACCGTGAATATAGAGTTAGCCGTATTATAACCAATTGTATTATCCAACAAAACACTATTTTTAATCCAAACTGATATATATGGAGTAATTCAAAGAATCCAGAGAATTTTATAGTGTTTTTGGCATAAGAATATAATTGGCCAACTATTTTGAATAAGACAGAATCATCATCTTTTCATCATCTCAATATTGGCTGATTTTAATTCAGAATATGATGCAGATTGGCTGATTTTAATTCAGAATATGATGCAGATTATCACATTTAATATATCGTTCAAATAAATATACTTTTACCTGTTTATACCTCTACGATATTTTTCGTCGTTGTCCATTGTGATTCTGTCACCTTTATACTAGGCTAAGGAACTTTGCTTTATCGCCCGTTGTGTTTCTGGAACAGCCAAAATCCAGAGAACACTATTGTTGTTCCTTAGCCTGCCACCACACCTACACGGAAAAGGATTTATGTGACCTATTTGTTTTTATAGGTCCATGATTGTTAGTGGCAGAATATTTTGAAAAACAATTTTATGGAGACCCAAAACTATTTATAATTGTTCCCTTCGGCACCCAAATTTGTTTAACTTTGAGAGATTTTATATTTTTGCCTTCTGGAACCCAAATCGGTATAGTTTTCACATGTTTGGGTCTATACCAACAATTATTGTGATTGTGTCCATATTTTCTACAAATTGTGCACATAGAATTAACTTGATTAATATTGTTTTCAACAATTTTCGAATTATTATATCCAAGTCCTTGTCTAACCGTATTAATAGTTTGTTTTCCTAATAGCATATTCAACGATTTTTCACTTTTTGAAAATTTATCTAAAGTCGTTGACAATTGTTGGACTTGTGTTTTGAGAGATTCATTTTCGTTTAACAATTGTGCGCACTTTTTAATAGAATTCTCTCTCCTAGTATTTTCATTCTCCTTTAAAATCAGAATTTCATTTTCAAGTGATTTTATATTGATTTCTGATTTTTTAATTTCCTCTTCGAATGTTGGACACTTATCACACTTAGGGATTCTACGTTGATAGTTCTTAACTAATTGATCAAGTTGTTCATTGCATTCTATCAAAGTATCCTTTTGAGATTCAAGTTTGGCATATTTTTCCCTAAGTCGTTCATAACAGCCATTTATTTCATGAAAATATATAAGCAATTCAGAGTGAGTAAGTTTTGATACCTCGCTTGGCTCGTCATCGTCGCTATCGGTTATATTCCCATGAAGGCACATATCTTCTTTCTCACTCTCACTGCTATCGCTTTTATTCCACGTGGCTGTAAAAGATCTTCGTTTTGATTTCTTTTCTTTGTCGAGTTGAAATCGGGAATAATTGGGCTTGATATCACTGGGTTTGTTGCAAATGATCCCGTGTTGTTTCGAGTTATCCAGTGCTCTGATTATTCTGCTTTTTAATTTTTTATTTAGAGCTGGATTTCCGTATTTGTGATTCCACCTTTTGAATTTCTTCATTATTAATGCCAGCTCGGCTGCTCCATCTTCATCATCCTCATCACAACTGCTATTTACCAATCCTGTTAAGCACATCTCTTTAACTGAGTCAGTTGTGGAGGACTTCTCATTGCTGTTGACTTTTGCTCCATATATTGCATCGAAAGTATTCCAGATTTCTTGTGCATTTTCACAATGAGAAATGAAATTAAAATTATCTTGATTAATATGAGAATATATTATATGCATAGCAAGAGCGTTAATCGAGATAATTTTCTTATCTGTTATATCACACCCATTTTCAATAATATCCCAACATTTAATATTAACAGATTTTAAATAAAATTCCATTTTTAATTTCCAATTCAAAAAATCTGTTCCATCGAAAATAGAAGGAATAATATTGGAACGACCCTCAACAAAAGTATTATTAAAAGAAGCCATTTCAAAAATTCAAATTTTTTAAAACAAAAACCAATTTTTAAAACATTTTAAAACAAAAATTGATTTTTGTAAAAAAAAAAAAATTAAAACAAAAACGGCTTTTGTTCCTAGCTCTGATACCACTTGTAGGATCGATTTCGCCCTAGAGGGGGGGGGGGGTGAATAGGGTGATAGTGTTAATTATAAAAATTAATCGCAGAAGCTTATAAAATATTCAATTCAGATCACAGAATAGCAGCACAGATATCGCAGAATATAAATAACAGAAAAAACAGAACAACACAGAATTTACCCAGCTTCGGCAAAACCCTGCCTACGTGCTGCCCCCAAGGTTTCTACTTGAAATTAGATAGTCCCTCGCTTACACACGTAAACTTGCTATACCCGCTATTGACTAATCTAACTCTACGCTCAAAACCTTGCCACAACTCAACCACCGAGTTGCGAATTCTCAAGCTACGCCACGTAGCTTGTCCCCTAGTCACACGACTAGAAATTTAAACGGTTTAAAAAAGAAAATACAAATTAAAAACAAATAAAAACAAAATAACCCTATTTAACAAATTTAAAACCCTTAAAAAATAAAAAGGCCTACACAAAATTAATCCCCTTTTTTTCTTTTAACAAGGCCGACCCCTTTTATATCTTCGTTCACTCTTTCCCGTTCGTTTTTGCCTCGTTCCTTTATGAAAATGGTGGCTCTGCAAAGTAGGGCTTCGTTCCTCTTTGAGATAGTGGCGGCTCTGTTCGATCTTAGGGCTTTGTTTCTTTTGCGAAATTTAGGGCTTATGCAAATTGAAGTTCGTCGCTTGATATAATTTGATAGTAGACTTAGATGCTTTTTGATTTGCTCTCGGCTCTTCAATTTGGATCGAATTCGTTCTGCGTTTTCGGTATGTACTTTACTCCTTTTGCTTTTCTGGTTTTGCCTTGCTCGAACTCGATGATGATGCCGATGATGTGAATTTGATTATATAGGGTTTGTAACCCTAGATCTGCGTCGTATATTCTCTATTTGAATTTGTCAACTGATTTACCTCGGCCACTTGATTTTGTTTCGATGATTGAGATTGATTCTGACTAATTCACATGTGAATATTCTTGATATTGCTCGGTTGACTTGGTTTAAAATCTTCGGCTTTGAATTTGTGATAATTGACTATGGCTCCGTGATTTTCTCTGACTTGATAAATTTTGTATAATTTGATACTCTGGCTATGACTTGTTTGTTGAATTTCTTTGTAACTTTATTCAAACTGCTTCACTTGTCATTTTGATCGATTGATTCATCATTGACTTACTGGCAATATTTTGAATTTGCTACTGAACCATGGCTTCAACTGATAATTTCGATTTCCCACTACACTTCTTACTGTTATTTGACTTGCCGAGTCTTGTTATTCCCTCTGGTGTATCACTGGTTCACTGGTGGTCTTCATATTGTGTATGTTGTATGGTGTCTTTGTATATTTGTTCAGTGTAGCTTCACTGGTTTATGCATTGAGCTGTTTCACTGGTGGTCTAGTGGGTTCTTTTCACCGGCTTGTTGAGTTACCCTGATCTTGTGCACCTTTGTTCATATCTGTAGTATATCCTGATGCGCCTGTGCATATTGTTGCTTGATTAAAAATTGGTGCATTTCATATACTGTCATGTTCGCTGTGATGTCATATCTTTGTGCTACCATCTTTTGATTGTTGCATTCACTTCATTGTCACTGTTGCTTCGAGTCAGTTTCATTGTGTTAGTTTCATTGTTGCTGCTCCTTCGGTGCACTATGCTTTGTGTACATGTCTTGTTGAGTTTGTAGTTTGCTGTTGGTTTTGGTTTTCATTTTTGCTGTTTGCATGCTTCATCGATATCTGATTCACTTGCACCTGTACTTGGTCATAATTGATGGTTCAGTGGTGTTTTCTGAAACTTGCAGTAGTCTTCATTGCATTATTTGCCATTGTTTGATATAGTTTTGAATTGTGCAGTATGGTCCATGAATGCAAGATATTGAACTTGTATATATTTGCACATTTGTTACTGTCACTGCTGCAGTCGCTATGCAGTTGCTATGCCTTGCTTTTGAGTTGTTTTGTCTCTGCCCAGTTGATGTTCTGTTCATTGTTTGTGACATCCATGTTGCAACTGTTTTGGTCGAGACTTGTTGTTTGTTGGCACTAGACCTGATCTGCATACATGATTGTTGCAGTCCATTTTGCTGTTGGTCTTCGTTGCATTCATGTCATGTCGCCTTGTGTTGAATCCAGTTTCAAAACTCGGGTTTGACCTTGTGCTCGTGTCGTAATTTTGAATATACTGCATGTGAGTTGAACCCGGCTTTTCATTTGGGTTTGACCTGTGCTCACATGTCCCTGTAAATCAATCAAGTGTATATCGGTGTGCATGGCCTTATGGCATATACAGTGATACACTGTGTATGTCACAAGTTGTTCGTGTATGATGAATTAAAATTTAAATTATGACGAACAACCCAAATAACTGAGGCAAATCATATTTTCAAAAATCATATTTCATTTTATATTGCAAAAATATTTCTTTTTCAATTTTACTGCGTTAGTTTATATTTTTGCAGATTGCTCAGATGCTGGATTCAAACTGGAAGGAAGTTGAAGATAAAAATACGAGTGTGAGTGATATGTAGTGAGGTGAATATGTAAAATAGTGATGTAATTGAATTTGTATCAAAGTTGTATAGTGAATAGTGAGAGCTTGAATTTGTACTATTCAAAATTGTAATAAATATTTGTTTGAATAAAATATTCGTTTGAATTCAAATTCCGTGTTATTTATTTTATTCAGCAAATATTTATTTAATCTGTGAAAAATAAAATAGTACATTAACAAATACATTTAAACGAATGTATATATGTTTATTATCATCAAACAAAAATCATATAAGCGCATATTCAACACTACCCATAGGCCGTACCCTCCGCTATAGCTCACGCACCTCCAAAATAAAAATAAAAAAGAAAAGAAAACGAAAGAAAAAGAAAAGAAAAGGCAAAGGAGAGAAAAATGCAAACTCAAGACGCTCGAGAAGAAGCACGCTAGTTTAGAAAAAAGTTTGATGGAGTGGATATGAAGGTGAAAAATCCTCATCGCTTTTGAAATTATATTTTGGTTATGTTAAAACAATCGTATTTATAACCTTATAACACATGAATGTTTATACCAATTGATTATAATATGAATGATTGGATAGTTGGTTAGATAATTGAATTGTGGTAATATATCCCATTATGGTATTAATAGTGAATGTTGGATTTGAAATCATATGTTATGTGATTGGTTGAATGGATGTTATGATAGTGATGAATATGGACATTGGTTATGTTCATTTTGATTTAATAATCCCTTTGTTAATAAGACCAAATTTTAATGATATGAGATACTTTGAAAAAATAAGTCTCTTTTAATTAGAAGTGAAATTAAAGTGAAAATAAAAGAGAATTTGAAATTTGAAGTGAAACGGGTCTGAAAATGATAGTTAAATTGAAATTGAAATTGAGATGAATAGTGAAATTGAAGTTGAAATCGATTTTGGAAATTGAAAGTGAGATTTAGGTTGAATTGATGTTTAAATTGAAATGAGATTTGAAACCTAAGTTTTAAATGAGTTTAATTTGAAGTTTGAATTGAAATTGGAATATAAAATTTAATATTAAAATAATAGGAATAAAATAATATTTTAATACGGTAATAGTAAAAGTACATTTTAAATACTTTAAAAAGTGAAAATAATGATTTACAATGATTTGTTACGATTTTATAAGTGTTAAAATTCAATTTGAATATATTATTTCAAATATTGAAAAATAAGTTAAAACTACACACGTTGCGCAATGGTAATTCGCGATTTCGCGCCGAAAAGTTCAAATGAACGTGTAGAGTGGAATATAGCTCGGAATTCTTCGAGATAAGAAAATTTAGGACTATCATATCCACATCTTCGAGAAGAAAAAAAAATCAATAATTCGTCGAGTAGATTTTGAATTAAGTCCAAATCAATTTTCCAAAAATATCACGCTAGTGTAGTTAAGTGACTATAACACGTAATCTGTTTAAATGAACGTTTTTAATTATGAAAAATATGAAATAAATTTGATATATCTATTTAAATGATTTAAAAGAGATTTGGATTGAAAAATATGATTATCGAATGTTTAAAAGTTGTTTAAATCGAATAAGCTTATATAGCACTTTCCGTAGCACTTTTATGCTGCGAATTCTATAATTTTTGGAATATGAGTTTAAATGTAACGATTTTTTCCAAAATCAATTGTCAATGTTTCTAAAAGGAAAATTTTAACTATTGAAAGATAATTTAGAATATTTATAATCAATTCCAAAAAAAAGTTGATAACTGAGTATGCGGAAACGACTAGTACGTTTGTCCCACTTGTGAGATCTAGGGAGATAAAACAAGGTGTTTAACTAAGGTTTGAGATGAAACAACCAGTGCTCTAAACTTACCTGGCCTATGTTTTCTTTTCTTAGGCGAGGGGTGGAACAGATCGAAAGGAAAGCCCGGATGCTCTAAAATTAAAGGATTGTTTTAATTTTCCAAAATAAAAGAAGATTAGTATTATCCAAAATTTAAGCAATCTCCAAAATAAACAGACTATGACTTGGATTACATAGAGATAATCTTCTTATACTTGGTATTAAAATCCAAAGAGGGAACTCATCCTATTCGTGGAATTTAAAAGGTGATTTCACCGTTATTCCGCCCATAGCACTTGTTGAATCCGGAAATTGATGTTGAGTGAAATTAAAATGATTTCTATGATCCTATTTACTCAAAAAATGTGTTGCTAAAATTGATTTAGGGTTTATCGTAAACGTTATCTTAAATAACATTGTTTTGGCCTGCCTAAAAGTTAGGGAATTTGGATCGAGAGTGAAGTGAGGAAATTTGAGATATTATCCAAAGCAAAAGAATGAATTACTTAGAATTATTCTAAGTCAAAAGAAAGAGATTTTTAAATCATCCGAAAAGAATTGAAGTGGAAAGAGACTAAATAAATCATGTATACTCATATTCACTTTTTATCGATAATTGGATTTCGAAGGAACCGGGGTCGGATTTGGGATATTCCTATTCGAAAATCACTTCGAACCAATATATTTGTTCGGAAGTGAAAACTTGTTGAAGATGATGATTATTGAAGACCGTGGATCTTCATAGCGTGAGGACTGCTTGTTGAACGTGCTATGGGTAGCTTCTATTTTAGAGTTATTTATAGCAGTGGTCTCCTCGTAGTGGAGATTTTTTTAGATTGCAAGGACTACTCGCTACTAGTGGTAGTAGAAGAGTGCCTTCGATTTGTCCTATTCCTGGACAACTTGTATGGACGTTTGTTTGACATTGCATTTCTAAAGATTACGTACATTGGTTTTAACAAACATACATCAGTGGTGGCAGAGAAGGCAACTTCTTTTAGCTTAACACCCTCCTTAAGACATACAAGCTCAAAGGTTGTATTTTTGTGGAAGGCAATTAGTAGTCAACGGAAATGGCAATGTGGCATTCAGAGATGTGATATGTGTTATGTGGAAAGGTAATCGTAGCCTCAAGCCTCATCAAACCGAAAATGACCAAAACAGGATTAAATGCAGCAAGGCTAATTGGGTCATTCCCAATTTGGGTATGATCATCCCCTTCTAAATATATTTCTTTCCTCTATGACATTTAGTATGTAAATTAATGTGATCTATAAAAAACGAGCGCTCGGTTAAAGGTCGGCAATGACCGGGGAATGACATATTTAGTACTATCTAGTTATTGAGGTAGGTCGGTCTTGTGTTGGTAGAGGCTCCTTTGTGACGTTCATCGGGGCATCCATCTAAAGGTGTACCCATTCAAAAGGTAGATCTTTCACTTGTTCATTTGTATGGAAATCCATTATCTAATAAGAACCTACGGTTTTGTTTGTATTGGCGTAATAAACAACCTCAAAATTTAATAATGGTAACAATTTTGGATAAGATTAATAAGTTTATTTGCAAATGTTTTCAAAGAGATGTCATTAGAAATAATATCAAATATTTTGATATAAAAACGTTTTAGTTATCATAAGGTAAAACCCATCCGTGTTTATGTGTAGCGTGGTCTTATGAGATACTCTTTTTTTTCAAATGATTTTATTTCAAGGCTGAAATATGACACTATCATTTATTATTGAGTTTTTCTCACGCTGATTTATCAAGCCTGATCCGGGTATTTTCAATACTCGGGTCGGATCCGAGTAATTTCAAATTAGTCGAAGATGATTGGAGTTTTCCAAAGGAGAGATGGAGATATTTATCTACGTATGGACATATTCTATTATCTGCTGTACTTAATGTGTTTTAGTTTGATATTTGTTCGCAATTGTAAGGACAGATGTTTATAACTGCCCACGCTGAATTTAGGTTAGACTCTGATATATGAAATGTAAAAAAATTTCCGTTGTAAAGATATTTGTTCAATATTATATGTTATTCCATTCATGTGAGATTCTGTTCTGTCTATTTTTCTTTATTACCCTTTATGTTCCGTATTTTCGTACAATTTGAGTTGGACATGTGTGGTTTATTATTGATTCAAAGGGTATGAAAAACAGGCCTTGACATTTGTTATTAGAGCTTTTGGTTGAGCGAACACCGAAGCCTGATGAGGGTAAGTCTCATCAGAGATAGGATTAGTATATCGTAGGATGAGTAACTCATTAGAGATAGGGTTAGTAACACCCTAGAATGTGTTATGAGAGTATTATATATATGAGCGCGTATTTGTTTATTTTATAAAAGTGATTTTGTTTTAAAGAAATTGGTAAATAGAATAATTTTACCTTGGATTTATATTTTAAATATGCAAAGGGTTATTATTATTTTTGGTTAGAAATTAAGGATTTTTTGAAATTGAGCTTAATAAAACTAAAATATGAATGTTTTGTGATCAGAATTGCACAGTTTGACTATAAGATATTTCATATCGAATCAATCGATTGAGAACTATAATTTAGAACTTTTATCATATAACCTTAGACACCCAGCCTTAAAAATAATAATAATAGCAACTTGATAAGTATAAAATGGGTTAATTTAAAAGGACTAAGAACATATACCTTGTGAATTAAGTTTCACAATTTGACTGTAAGGTATTTGATGATAATGTATAGAAAATAATATTCTTTTCAGGAAAGACCAAGCCATTGAACTTCACTTTGTCGGGAATTTGAGATCCTAAGTCAAAGGAAATTTTTGAGATCAGAAAACATCATGGAAGTTAAGGGGTGGTTAATCAAGTGTAATGAGCACCAACATAGCATGGTACGCTCATCTATGGATCATTTAGGGAAATGATAAGCAATGCCCTAAAATTCAAAGATGTTGTTCCACAGTCAGCTATTGAAGTACCAGCCAGGAAGAAAAGGCATAAGGAGAACAAAGATTGTTGTTTCAAATGTAGACAAAGATGTCACCTTGCAAAAGAATGTAGATCAGCAATAAAAATAAAGACCTTTAATAAAGCCACCCCAAAGAGTTGTTATTTCTTCCATATTAGGAGACATGTCCCTAGAGACTGTCCAATGCTCAAGGTGATAGAGCAACCTAGGCATTTTGTTACCCTTATTTGTCCATCTACTGCTGCAGAAAAAGGAAAAGGGATTGTGGAAGCATAAGTTAGTTAAGCATGTATTAGTAAACACCATCTAAGTATTTTAACCATATGACTTTTGTAAAACTTTTTGAGAGTACTTTTTAGAAATCACTTAGTATGAATGTATTTTGGGAATCGGTATATTTAAACTATCATTTTGATTCTTTGTCAATACCAAATTCTGTTAGAATTTATTAATTTAATCCCATTTAAAAAAGAATGAAAAGAAATACGGCAATAACTAAGTGAGAAGCACTTAATAAAATGAGATGAAATAAATAAAGCCGAGGTAGGATCTTTGATAAGAAATAATAGTTGATTTTAACTTCTTTTACAAATTGTAGAAAGTAACCAAGGCTGAAAGACTAGTAATTAGGCAGAGATTTACGGAAGCCTTGTCTAAATACAAAGACTTAGTAGTTTTGGATACGCCGATTTTGAGTGACGAGGAGGATATGGAAGTAGGGGAGCCCTTAGAGATAGTACCAGGATCATTCGACCATCCGATAGATATCTCAGATGATGAGGAGTTGATAGTTATTTCAGATAAGGAGGATGTGTTGCCAGTAGACGCAGATATTGATACAGGGGTAGAGGCTAACGATGAGGCAGATGACTGGATGTTGGATCCTTTGAGTGAGGATGAGGAGCCTGAGGAAGAAGAGCCTATAGAGGAGCCCATAGAAGTATCAAAGGAGATCGAGCCGCTAATCGAGGAACTCGTGGCAATGGAGACAGAAGACTTGAGGATTTATGATGCATGGTTATATAAGGATGATGATTCGGAGAGTGATGAGTAAATCATTTGGGAGATGGATACGCCCATTCAGGAGATATTATCTCCTGTTCCAGAGATAGCCGAGGATCTTAGTTTGGAGAATATTGAGATGGAGGGGCATGAGCCATGGATTCCGGGAGGCTAGTAGTGGCAGCCACTAGATTGGGACATAGCTCTAGAGATAATGAGGAGCCAGTTGAGGACGAGGAGGAAGTAGAGCAACCAGAAGAGATCGACCAGGAGGCACCATCATAGGATTCATCCGGTGAGTAGTGTATCACTTAGGGATATTTTAGGATATTTTGGGTTTGTATTATAGGAGTTGTTATTATCTTAAGCATGTAGTACACACTAAGATATGGGGTGTAGGATGATATTTTGGTTGATTGATGTAGATAGTGGAATTATGACTATGTATTTACCTCAAGTGTGTAGTACGCACTCAGGTTGGGATTAGGATTGATGATTATATTTCGTGATCAGTATTTAGTAGTAGTATTTCCTTTGCCATATATTGTTGACCTTTGTAGTTCTTATCTTTGATTTCATTTCGAGGACAAAATGCCTTTAAGTAGGGGAAAATGTAACGATTCGCAATTTCACTACTTCGAAAATGAGAGATTTCGTTCATTTTAAATTTAAAAGTTTAAAAATTAAATAAATATGTTATATATAATAGATAGTAATGAAGAAATTATTTATTCTTATAGTTAATAATTTAAAAGGTATAAATTTGGATTTTAGAACAAATCAACAAAAGTTAAGTTTTGTTAAAAATAAATAAGGGCTTAAATAAATATATTTAAATACTTATTTGATAAGTTAAATCTTATTTAAAACATCTAATAAAGATAATAAAAGTATATTAATATATTTAAAAATAAGTTAATAACCGCTTTACAAAAATAACAAAATTTTGTCGTATTTTGTCAGTTTTGCATACATGTAAAATTAGAGATTTTGTTATTAATTAAATATAATTTTAAAATATAAAGAGACATGTTTTAATTTATTTAAAGAAGTAAAAAGTTTAATTTAAAGTCTGGTTTACTTCAATATATGGCATAAAAAAAAGTCAAATTTTGATTGTAAAATTTGTCGACAAAAACACCATTTTTAACCGAAACAAGTCGTCATTGAGTTGTTGCAATATAATACATTTTCTAACATGTAAACACAAGTTTACAAACTTTTTAAACACTTTATATTTAGCATTAAAAGAAAAAAGTAATTTACTTTTGAAAAGTTTACATGAACAAAAAAAAATATAAATTTATGATTTGACAAATTTAAATTTAATTAAAGCTTTTATAAACAACATCATTACCTTACTTCTCATCTCATTAATGAGATGTTATCCTTATACATAGAAAAGGAGCAAAATTTTATGTTTAAACAAGTACCAACCATAAGAAAGTAATACCTCTTCACCTCTTAACACACTCTTCTATAACCATCATTCCACACATTAAATGCAACTCAAATCAAAGCTAATCAAAGTTCAAAGGTAAACAAGGCTATTTGTGTTATTTACCACCTAAATCTCCACTTATAAATACATCCTTAAATCTACTCACTTTCACTTCACTTTCATTTTACAAAATTTTCAAAATTCTTCTCTACTTCTTCATTTCCTTCCACCACCGTCACCAAACATCACCACACCTCCACATCACTAAAACCTAGCCACACCATCACCCTACACCTTCAAAACTCACGACCAAACCAACCTACCCCTTCCAAAACCCTAAGGCCAAGCTCAAAAGACCCAAATTCAAGCACCTACAAGCCAACCGAGCCCAAACTTCCACCTCCCATACCCACCTACACACCTCTACCCCCACAAACCCGAGCCTAAAGATCCTACACCCACCGTGTACAAACCCTACCCGAGCCCAAAGCAACTACCCAAGCCGTACACACCCCACTACCCTAGGTCGTACCCTACCCTATAACTCACGCACCTCCAAAATAAAAATAAAAAAGAAAAGAAAACGAAAGAAAAAGAGAGAAAATGGCAAACTCGAGACGTTCGAGAAGAAGCACGCTAGTTTAGAAAAAAAGTTTGACGGAGTGGATATGAATGTGAGAAATCCTCATTGCTTTTGAAATTATATTTTGGTTATGCTAAAACCATCACGTTGATACCCTTATGACATATGAATGTTTATACCAATTGATTTATAATATGGATGATTAGATAGTTAGTTGGATAATTGAATTGTGGTAATACATCCCGTTATGGCATTAATAGTGAATGTTGGATTTGAAATCATATGTTATGTGATTGGTTGAATGGATGTTAGGATAGTGATGAATATGGACATTGGTTATGTTCATTTTGATTTAATAATCCCTTTGTTAATAAGACCAAATTTTAATGATATGAGATGCTTCGGAAAAATAAGTCTCTTTTAGATTAGAAGTGAAATTAAAGTGAAAATAAAAAAGAATTTGAAGTTTGAAGTGAAACGGGTTTGAAAATGATAGTTAATTTGAAATTAAGATGAATAATGAAATTGAAATTGAAATCGATTTTGAAAATTGAAAGTGAGATCTAGGTTTAATTGAAGTTTAAATTGAAATTAGATTTGAAATCTAAGTTTTAAATGAGGTTAATTTGAATTTTGAATTGAAATTGGAATTTAAAATTTAATATTAAAATCATATGAATAAAATATTATTATAGTATGGTAATAGTAAAAATACAATTTAAATACTTTAAAAGGTGAAAATATTGATTTAAAATGATTTGTAATGATTTTTTAAGTGTTAAAATTCAATTTGAATAGATTATTTCAAATATTGAAAAAGAAGTTAAGACTAGACACGTCGCGCAACGGTAGTTCGCGATTCCGCGCCGAAAAGTTCAAATGAATGTGTAGAGCGAAATATAGCCCGGAATTCTTCAAAATAAGAAAATTTCAGAATATTATATCCATATCTTCGAAATGAAGAAAGAAAATCTAAATTTCATTGAGTAGATTTTGAATTAAGTGCAAATCAATTTTCCAAAAAAATCATGCTAGTGCAGTTAAGTGACCATAACAGGAAGTCTGCTTAAATGAACGTTTTTTATTATGGAAAAATATGAAATAAATTTGATAAATATATTTAAATGATTTAAAAGAGATTTGGATTGAAAAATATGAATTATCGAATGTTTAAAAGTTGTTTAAAGCAAATAAGCTTATGTAGCACTTTCCGTTGCACTTTTATGCTGCAATGCTATAATTTTTTAAATATGAGTTTAAATGTAACGATTTTCCCAGAATCAATTGTGAATGTTTTTAAAGGAAAATTAAGCATTTGAAAGATAATTTGGAATCTTTATAATCAATTCCAAAATAAAGTTGATAACTGAGTATGCGGAAACGACTAGTACATTTGTCCCACTTGTGAGATCTAAGGAGATAAAACAAGGTGTTTGACTAAGGTTAGGGATGAAGCGGTCAGTGCCTTGAACTTACCTGGCCTATGTTTTCTTTTCTTATGCAAGGGGTGAAACAGATCGAAAGGAAAGCCCAAATGCTCTAAAATAAAAAGATTGTATTAATTTTTCGAAATAAAAGAAGACTAGTATTATCGAAAATTTAAGCAATCTTCAAAATGAACAAACTATAACTTGGATTGCATAGAGATAATCTTCTTATATTTGGTATTAAAATCCTAAGAGGGAACTCGTCCTATTCGTGGAATTTAAAAGGTGATTTCACCGTTGTTCCGCCCATAGCACTTGTTAAATTCGAAAATTGATGTTGAGTAAAATTAGAATGATTTCTATGATCCTATTTACTCAGAAAAAAGTGTTGCTTAAATTGATTTAGGGTTTATCGTAAACGATGTCTTAAATAACATCGTTTTTGACCCGCCTAAAAGTTAAGGAATTTGGATCGAGAGTGAAGTGATGAAGTTTGAGATATTATCCAAAGCAAAAGAATGAATTACTCAAAATTATTCGAAGTCAAAAGAAAGAGATTTTGAAATCATCCAAAAAAATTAAAGTGGAAAGAGACTAAATAAATCATGTATACTCATATTCACTTTTTATCGATAATTGGATTTCGAAGGAACCAAAGTCGAATTAGGAAGATTCCTATCCAAAAACCACTTCGAACCAATATATACATTCGAATGTGAAGACTTGTTGAAGATGATGATTATTGAAGACAGTGGATATTCATAGCATGAGGACTATTTGTTGAACATGCTACTGGTAGCTCCCATTTTAGAGTTATTTATAGTAGTGGTCTCCTCGTGGTGGAGATTTTTTCGGATTGCAAGGGCTACTCGCTACTAGTGGTAGTAGGAGAGTGCATTCGGTTTATCCTATTCCTAGACAACTTGTATGAATGTTTGTCTGATATTGCATTTCTAAAGATTACGTACATTAGTTTTTACAAACGTACATCAATGGTGGAGGAGAAGGCAACTTCTTTTAGCTTAACACTCTCCTTGAGACATACGAGCTCAAAGGTTGTATTTTTGTGGAAGGCAATTAGTAGTCAACGGAAATGGCAATGTGACATTCAGAGATGTAATATATGCTATGTGGAAGATGTTGATTCAAGAGTTTTGATTCATGACACAAGCTTCATATATCATAACGACGAAAGCAACAAAAAGAGAATAAGTGTATATGATGCACTACAAAGGAGACAAGACTCCAATCCAGAATTTATTATGAATATTTTAAATTATTTAGTCTTGGAATATTGTTAAAATCATTCCTCAAGTAGTCACATGCACACACGAAATAATTTATACACAAATAAGTGTACACTGTGCATATAACTACAGGTCGGCTGACCGACCAGAAAATTCGGTCGACCGACCCTGTAGTCAGTGCACAGGTACTCTCTGTTTTATACACGATTTCACACTCAGCTGACCGGCCAGTTTCTCCGGTCGACCGACCTGCATACAAACGGCTAGTTTTCTGAAGAGTTGCGACTGTTTCATGAAGAGATACGTCCCTCAATTCAAGAGATACGGACACAACTTTTGATTGAAACTCTTCATGAAAGATTGTAACTATTCTACAACTATATAAACATGATCAAATCACTTCTACAATCACCGATTCTTGTTTATAATTCTGAAATCTATTCTCTATTTATTTCTGCAAATAAAAGCATTCATTCTTATTTAATATCACTAGAATCCTTGATTTAAATCATAAACTTCGATTCTACGTGATTATCTTCCTTCTAAATCTTCACACACATATATACTCTTGAGGATTTGATTATAGGAAATTGTACTATCAAAAGACAATCCGTGTTATTCAGAACACACTCGTCAACAAAGTATCTGTATTAAGTTGAAGTCCTCTTCGGTTGTTGAGGCGGAAAAATTCCTGTTCGGCTGCTCAGGTGTGATATACCTATTCTTCCGGGTTAAGTGAGGGGTTTAGTTTAAATCCAGAGGGTATTCTGGGACTGGACGTAGAACGGGAAGTTCGAACCAGTATAAAAATTCCTGGTGTGCTTACTTTAATTTTTATTTTACTGCTATTATCAGTTTCCGCATTTATATACCATATTACACGATCCTTAGTACTACACGTACACTTTCATTTGGTATCAGAGCAAGGTCATCCTATAACCGTCACAGAGTTATTTGATATTTATTTCTAGTAATATGGCAACGACACAAACTAACGATTTTGGCACTAACACTAATACTAATTTCACAGAGGGTCAATCAACTTCACGACCTCCATTTTTTAATGGTATAAATTATAATTATTTGTCAACTAGAATGAGAATCTATATACAATCTAGTGGATTTGATATCTGGAATATTATACAAAGAGAGTACATAACTCCTACTGGAGAATACTCAACTTGGAGTAACACACAAAAACTAGATGCTACATCAAATGCAAAGGCTATGAATATCTTATTTTGTGCATTAGATAGAAATGAATTCAATAGAGTTAGCATGTGCACTTCTGGTTATGAAATTTGGAGAACACTTAAGATAACACATGAGGGAACGAACAAAGTTAAACTAAGCAAAATTTCTATGTTGAAAAATCAATTTGAAAATTTCAAAATGAGACCAAACGAATCTATAAATAATATGTACTCTAGATTTCAGGATATTTATCATGCTTTACTATCACTAGAACAAAAGTTTACTGATTTTGATGTTGTTACAAAAATCTTAAATTCTTTAATGGACGAATGGGAAAGAAAAGTCTTAGCCATTGAAGAAGCAAGTGATTTGTCAACATTAAAACCAGAAGAATTAATAGGTAATTTAATGTCCTACGAAGTAAATTTGCAGGCAAAAAGAAATGGAGCACAAGAAAAGAAAAATGTGGCTTTTCAAGCAGAAAAAGACGATTCCGACCCAGATAATGAAGATATAGCAATGATCGCTAAAAATTTCAAAAAGTTTTTGAAATTCAACAGGAACAAATTCAAGGGAAACAAAAATAATTCCAACAACAATTCTAATAGCAGCAAACCATCATCTTCAGCAATGGAATGTTATGAATGTCACAAGAAAGGTCACATGAAGAAAGATTGTCAGAAAGCAAAAAGAGCAATTTTAAGAAGGATAAAACCAAACGAAGAGCTTTTTCTGTCACTTGGTACGACACCGACTCATCATCCTCTTCAGAGAGTCAAAGTGATAATGAACAAGCAAATGTGTGCTTCATGGCTTCATCAGATGATGTAAGTGATTTTACTTTTGAAGATTTAATTGAAATAAATTCTGAATTAATAAATGTAACAAAGCAACTTAAAAAGAAAAATAAGGAGTTGCAAAGAAAATTAGATAGAACAGTCTTAGAAGTAGATATGCTGAAAGATGAGAAGAAAATATTAGAAGAAGAACTTGAAAGTTCTCAACAATCAAATTTTAACTTATCCTCTCAAATTTCGTCAATATCTGAAGAACTAGAAATACAAAAGTATAAAAATGATGATTTACTTCTCAAAAATAATAGTTTATACTCTAAGATTAAGGATTTAGAGTTAGAAAAATCTAGTCTTAAAATAAAATTTGATGATATGTCTAAAAATATATCTAATTTCAATAAAGGAAGAGAGAATCTTTCTAATATACTAGAAAATTCTCAATCCTCTAACAATAAATCTGGAATAGGATTTAAGAAACAAAATAATTTTACTAAAAGTAGGATTAATAATATTAAGAAAACAGTTTACCCAAATACTAAAACCATAAAAATATGGATTCCAAAAACAAATAGTGTTTTGATAAAGAATAAACATATCAAAATGTTCATGGAAACTGTTCATAATAACACAAAATATATTTATAAAGGGAATTCTGAACCCGTATGGGTTTGGCTTCCTAAGATCTAACTCTTAGGACCCTAAAAAGAAACGGGTGCCAACTTTTTATAAATGCTTTTACAGGTACCACATAAGAAGAGAGGAAAATGGATTTTGGATAGCGGTTGCTCAAAACACATGACTGGAAACAAAGAAATGTTGTCAAACATTGTATACTCAAATGGAGGAGCAATCACCTTCGAAGATAACTCAAAAGGATATATCATCGGCAAAGGCGATGTCAGTAGCAACGGTATCTCTAATTTACCTCTCATTACTGATGTTTTATTAGTTAAAAATTTAAAACACAATTTATTAAGTATTAGTCAGCTATGTGATAAAGGTTTTAATATAAATTTCTCTGAAAATAAATGTAATATTCTCGATAAAAATCATACCATTATCTTTGAAGGAATAAGAGATAAAAATATTTATATTTTAAATATGAATTTTAACAATGATTCAAATTTATGTCTAATAGCTAAGGAAAATGATTCATGTCTTTGGCATAAAAGATTTTGTCACATCAATTTTAAAACCATTAATAAGTTAGCTAAAAATAAATTAGTTAAAGGATTACCTGACATAAAATTTTAAACTAATATATTTTGCGATACATGTAAATTAGGAAAATTAACAAAATCGTCTTTTAAGTCAAAGAAAGTAATATCTAGAGAACAACCACTTGAAATTTTACATATGGATCTTTTTGGTCCAACTCAAGTGCAATCTATTAATCATAATAGATATGTATTTGTTATTGTAGATGATTTTTCTAGATATACTTGGATTTTCTTTTTGAAAGATAAAAGTGATACGTTTGACAATTTTAAAATCTTTGTTAAAAGAATTCAAAATATTAAAAGTTTGAAAATTAAAAATATAAGAAGTGATCATGGAGGAGAATTTGAAAATGAAGCTTTTGAATAATTTTGTAACAAAAAGGGTATTAACCATAATTTTTCGTTTCCTAGAACACCACAACAAAATGGAGTTGTAGAAAGAAAAAATAGAACATTACAAGAATGTGCAAGAACTTTATTAAACGGAACCACTTTATCAAAACATTTTTGGGCAGAAGCTGTAGCCACTGCTTGTTATGTGTTAAATCGTGTTTCTATTCGACCAGTAACTAAGAATACTCCATATGAATTACTAAATGGAAGAAAACCAAATATTTCATATTTTAAAGTTTTTGGCTCTAAATGTTTTATTTTAAATACTAAAGATCAACTAGGTAAATTCGATCCAAAATCCGATGAAGGAATATTCATTGGATATTCGGAACGAAGCAAGGCTTATCGAATTTACAATAAAAGAAGTAAAATTATTGAAGAAAGTTTACATGTTTCTTTTAACGAAAATTTTAAAAATATAAATCCTAATGTTACCATTGACTCTGATGATGAAATTACTCAGAATGAAAATATTAATACTGAACAAACCTTCGATAATGATTATAATATTACTGAAAATGAGAATATTACTACTAATATAATAAAATCTCCACCTAAAATTTTACGACATCATCCTGTGCAAAATATAATTGGAGAAGTAAATACGAACGTTAAAACTAGACATAAATTAAATCAAGTTGGTCATGTAGCGTTTCTCTCTAACATAGAACCTAAAAATATAAAAGAAGCTTCAACTGATGACTACTGGATTCTTGCCATGCAAGAAGAACTAAATCAATTCGAACGAAACGATGTTTGGGAACTCGTTCCTAGGCCTAGTGATCAAACAGTCATTGGTACTAAATGGGTTTTTAAAAATAAAGCAGATGAACTAGGAAATATAACTAGGAATAAAGCTAGGTTAGTTGCACAAGGATATAATCAAGAAGAGGGAATAGACTATGAAGAAACATTTGCCCCAGTCGCCCGACTTGAAGCAATACGAATCTTATTAGCTTTCGCGTGTTTTCATAATTTTAAACTTTATCAAATGGATGTTAAAAGTGCTTTTTTAAATGGTTTTATAAAAGAAAATGTTTATGTTGAACAACCTTCATTATTTATACATGAACAATTTCCTGGTCATGTCTATAAACTTAAAAAGGCTTTATACGGTTTAAAACAAGCACCTCGTTCTTGGTATGATCGTCTTAAAAAATATTTACTAAATTCTGGCTTTGAAATTGGAAAGGTTGATCAAACTCTTTTTATTAAAAGAGACAATCATGATATTTTAATTATCTAAATTTATGTTGATGATATAATTTTTGGATCTACAAATGAAAAATTATGCCAAGAATTTTCAAAAATAATGACAAATGAATTTGAAATGTCTCATATGGGTGAGTTAAATTATTTTCTTGGTTTACAAATAAAACAAATAGAAAATGGAATTTTTATTAATCAAGAAAAATATTGTTATAATTTAATTAAACGTTTGGTCTAGAAAACACTTCTGCCAAACCTACTCCGATGAGCACAACAATGTATCTTGACAGAGACGAAGAAGGCAAAAGTGTTGATCAAAAACTATATCGTAGTATGATTGGATCGTTATTATATTTAACAGCAAGTCGACCCGACATTATGATGAGTGTTTGTTTATGTGCACGATTTCAAGCAAATCCCAAAGAATCACATATGCGAGCAGTTAAACGTATTATTCGTTATCTAACTAAAACCAAAGATTTTGGACTTTTTTATCCAAAAGAATGTCCTTTCGAATTAGTCTCATATAGCGATGCTGATTTTGGAGGAAGTCGGACGGATCGAAAAAGTACAAGTGGAACATGTCATTTCATTGGACGATCATTAGTCTCTTGGTTTAGTAAGAAACAAAACTGTGTTTCGTTATCAACATGTGAAGCAGAATATATATCTGCTGCTTTGGCATGTGCACAAGTCGTATATATGCAACAGACACTACAAGATTTCAACTGTTATCTTGAAAAATCTATTATTTATTGTGATAATACTAGTGCAATAAATCTCTCTAAAAATCCAGTAAATCACTCACGGATAAAACACATTGATATTCGTCATCACTTCCTTCGTGATTGTTTGGAAAAAGGTTTAATAAATTTAGAATTTATTAATACTGAAAATCAAATTGCAGACATTTTTACTAAACCGTTAAATGAAAATAACTTTATAAAATTAAGACGTGACTTAGGTATAATGTCTTTAAAAGATGTATAAATAGAAAATATGCAAAAACATTGAAAAACAAAAATTTGTTTTATTTCTGACCAAAGCAGGATTCGAACTCATGTTTTCTGACTAGTTTGATAGATGTCATATTATAGCCACTTGAGCTATGGGTATTTCTTGTCCTAGCTTACCTTAAATTTTATTATACTACTGGTATCTTCAGAAATACTATTCTTAGACCTATAACTTATGAATCAAACATTAATAACTGTTTTTTTCTTAAAATCTCTGTAATACTATTTGAAAACAATCCTTATCCACATATTTTTCAGAAAATATACGATTATAAATACAATGTTTATTTTTTTGTTTTTAATGATATTCTAAAAACAAAAACCTTACAAAGATTATAATGTCTTCAAACAATGAAGTTTACAATTCCGACAATTCCCATTTATCATTCTCATCTCCAGATGATGATTGTTCCGATCATATTCCAGAGAATGGTCCCTATCCTACTTTTCCATTGCCTAATCGGGTCCTTAATTTTTCCTCTCCGGATAAAGATCCCAGACATGGATGGAAACCATGGGACGATTCCCATACAGGCTATACACCTAACAATAAAAAGGGAAAGCATACAATGCTTATATCTCCATCAACAAAGCAAAAGATTGCTGAAATACACCATTACCAACAACAGCAAATGAATATGCAACGAGAGCTCTACTATGAATAGAAAGTAACGGCAAGACGTTTAAGCTTTCTAGAAAAAATTGCCATGAAAGTTTGTTCATCAAAAAAAGATGAAGTTGCTGAACCTTCCTATAGAACTCCATCCCCTTCAAAACCTGTTCAAACTCCAATAGCTCCAAAATGGTCACCTGTAGAAAATCTTCCATCTACAAACTCTTGGGAGCGTAAGTTTTAAAGAATGGTGGCTAAAATTATATATATATATATATATATATATGTATGTATATTGTTGTAAGCAAAATGTATAAATATAATATAATAATAAAATTTATATGACTCTACATATATATATAAAAAATTTATTTTAAATAAAATGTGCATTTCTAATATTTCGGCCGACCGAATAACCTAAGTCGGTCAGCTTCATATATGCACATTTAACAGTGTCGGTCGACCGAAACTCTGAGTCGGTCGACCGAGCCCTTTCCCGAAACTTTCTGCTAACATCTGTTTCCCATTTCGGCCGACTGACCCAGAGAGTTCGGTCGACCGACCGTGTTTCCAGCTATTGATTTTTTTCTGTTCACTTCATATTATTAACCCACCCCTTCACCTTTTCAACCTACCTCTTCACTTCTACTTTCCCAATTTCGGTTTTTACCCTAGCCCCCATTAAAATTCTCTCAAATTGTTATCTTTTTCTTCAACAAAAATCAAATGGCTCCAAAGAAGATATCAAAAACTGCCGGAGGATCATCTTCGACACCTCCTGTTGATACTCAAATTGCTTCATGGCTAGTCAACGACGTAGCACTTCAAAGATGGATACGACTTCAAGATGCCAAAATCTTTGAAGAATCATTCGTAAGTTATCCTGATTTCGTTGCCTATCGAATTGAAGATGCCGCAATTAGAAGTGGGTTAGATGCTTTTCTAGACTATCGCAAAAATAATTTGAAAATTAACCACATTATGGTAAAATTGTTTTTTGCTAACCTAAATCTTGTCAATCCACCTAGAAACACTGAAAATTGTGTTTGGACATCGGTTTATGGCACTTCAATCTTTCTCTCCATTGATCGAATTAACCATATATTAGATGCAAGACCGGGTGGAATTTCATTACACGACATAGACTGTAATATATCAAGTCGTGACCACATAAGTCATTTATTTTTCGAAGATGATGCTACGGATTTTAGACAGACATCATCACTTAGACCCAAAGCTAGACTCTTTCATCGTTTCATAATGAAATCAATTATACCAAGAGGTGGCTCCTACCACTTAGTGTATCCTGAGAATTTTAAAGCTTTATATGTTTTGTGTTCAAATACACAAGTAAATTGGGCACAATTACTCATGGATGAGTTTCTTACATTCAATCAAGGAAAGATGCTTCATATCTATTATGGAGAATACATAATGAGATTAATTAATAGCTTCATCCAACATGCTCCGGAATCCGAAACTTCCAAAGTTCGTTCTTTTGATTCAAGGACCATAAAACTAATGAAGTTGCCCGATGCACCACCTAGATTTTTAACCTTTAACCAATGGCAGAGCACTCCTCGAGAACAACTACGCCGTAGTCAATCTACACCTCATCCATCAACTCATGCTCCGGAACGTCTAACACGTCAACACTCTGTTCAAAGACCAACTCCTGGAATGAGTACAGAGGCAGCTATTGATATTTTGGCTCAAAATCAAATAGCCTTAGATGCTTGCCTTCGAAAAATTGACGGACGTTTTAAGAAAATCAAGGGTTTCTTCGTCAATCTATAGGATGCATTATCATGTACTACCGAAGTCGGTGCCTCTTTTGTTGCTCCCGGAAAAAGGCCAGCACCAAACTTCTCGTTTTCCACTTCAGAGAATACAAGCTCCGGTACATCAGGAACTCACACTTCTAACACTCAAAGACGTGGTAAGGAACATGCTCCTCCGGAAGAAAATATCTGTCCAGAATTCGGGGATTCCGATGATGATGAGGAGTGATCATATTGCTTTACAATTTGCTATCTCATAGTTTGTTTATTGCTTAGATGTTGTGTACTACAGTAAAACATCAAAATTCCTGTTTGCTTTGAGTATGTCTTATTTAAAACACTAGATGTTTTTTTTTCTTATGTCGTGTCACATATTCCATATTGTTTAAATATCCTCTAAGTATTCCTTTTTGTCGATGACAAAGGGGGAGAAATATATGCACGCTAAAAATATATGCACACTAACAAGTTTTTGCAGAAAAGACGCCATATATTCAGGGGGAGAATTACAATATATACTACTTCGTCACATAGGTATTGTCATCAATCAAAAAGGGGGAGAATGTTGATTCAAGAGTTTTGATTCATGACACAAGCTTCATATATCATAACGACGAAAGCAACAATAAGAGAATAAGTGTATATTATGCACTACAAAGGAGACAAGACTTCAATCCAGAATTTATTATGAATATTTTAAATTATTTAGTCTTAGAATATTGTTAAAATCATTCCTCAAATAGTCACATGCACACACGAAATAATTTATACACAAATAAGTGTACACTGTGCATATAACTACAGGTCGGCTGACCGACCAGAAAATTCGGTCGACCGACCCTGTAGTCAGTGCACAGGTACTCTCTGTTTTATACACGATTTCAAACTCAGCTGACCGGCCAGTTTCTCCGGTCGACCGACCTGCATACAAACGGCTAGTTTTCTGAAGAGTTGAGACTGTTTCATGAAGAGATACGTCCCTCAATTCAAGAGATACGGACACAACTTTTGATTGAAACTCTTCATGAAAGATTGTAACTATTCTACAACTATATAAACATGATCAAATCACTTCTACAATCACTGATTCTTGTTTATAATTCTGAAATCTATTCTCTATTTATTTCTGCAAATAAAAGCATTCATTCTTATTTAATATCACTAGAATCCTTGATTTAAATCATAAACTTCGATTCTACGTGATTATCTTCCTTCTAAATCTTCACACACATATATACTCTTGAGGATTTGATTATAGGAAATTGTACTATCAAAAGACAATCCATGTTATTCAGAACACACTCGTCAACAAAGTATTTGTATTAAGTTGAAGTCCTCCTCGGTTGTTGAGGCGGAAAAATTCTTGTTCGGCTGCTCAGGTGTGATATACCTATTCCTCCGGGTTAAGTGAGGGGTTTAGTTTAAATCCAGAGGGTATTATGGGACTGGACGTAGAACGGGAAGTTCGAACCAGTATAAAAATTCCTGGTGTGCTTACTTTAATTTTTATTTTACTGCTATTATCAGTTTCCGCATTTATATACCATATTACACGATCCTTAGTACTACACGTACACTTTCAGAAGGTAATCGTGGCCTCAAGCCTCATCAAATTGAAAATGACCGAAACAGGATTAGATGCAGCAAGGCTAAATTGGTCATTCCCAATTAGGGTATGATCATCCCCTTCTAGATATATTTCTTCCCGCTATGACGTTCGGGATGTAAATTAATGTGGTATATGGAAAATGAGTGCTCAGTTAAAGGTCGGTAACGACCGGGGATGACATATTCGGTACTATCTAGTTATAGAGGTAAGCCGGCCTTGTGTTGGTAGAGGTTCCTTTGTGATGTTCCTCGGGGCATCCATCTAGAGTTGTACCCATTCGGAAGGTAGATCCTTCACCCGGTCATTTGTATGGAAATCCATTCTCCAATAAGAACCTACGATTTTGTTTGTATCGGCGTAATGAATAGCCTCATAATTTAATAATGGTATTCGGATAAGATTAATAAGTTTATTTGCAAACGTTTTCAAAGAGATGTCATTAGAAATAATATCAAATGTTTTGATATAGAAGTGTTATAGTTACCATAAGGTAAAAAATCCGTTCGTGTTTATGTATGGGCATGGTCTTATGAGATACTCTTTCTTTTTAAAGGATTTTATTTCAAGGCTGATATGTGACATTGTCATTTATTATTGAGTTTTTCTCACGCTGGTTTATCAAGCCTGATCCAGGTATTTTCAATACTCGGGTCAGATCCAAGTAGTTTCAGATTAGCCGAAGATGATTGGAGTTTTCCAGAGGAGAGCTGGAGATATTCATCTGCGTATAGACATATTCTATTATCCGTCGTACTTAATGTGTGTTGCTTTGATGTTTGTCAGCAATTGTAAGGACAGATGTTTATATCTGTCCAAGCTGAATTTTGGTTAGACTCTGATATATGAAATGTAAAAGTTTTTCCATTGTAAAGATATTTATTCAATATTATATGTTATTCCATTCATGTGAGATTCTGTTCTGTCTATTTTTCTTTATTACCCTTCATGTTTTATATTTTCGTGCAATTTGAGTTGGACATGTGTGGTTTATTGTCGATTCAAAGGGTATGAAAAACAGGCCTTGACATTTACTCTGGCTACGACAACATGATAACTGCGATAGCCAAGTCCTGTGCGGATAATTGGTCCAAATCACGAAGTCACTTCATACCCACGTTTTACTGGTTGGAGGTTATAACAGCATAACAAGAAGAAGCATTAGTAGAAGGTCCAGTGGTATGCTGCTTTGTAACATCCATCATTCTAAAATTCAAAGATGGAACCTAATATGTTGCCGTCACATTGGAATTATATTTTGGTGATAGAGACAATATAAAATGCAACACATCATTACAGATTTAATTTATCAATTCTTTTTATATCCCAAAGTCATGACTAGGTGGGGTCAAAATTATAGTACAACATAGCTATGTGTGTCATGCACCGCATATGAAAATGTGAACATGAACAAAAGATACAAGGGAGTTAAAACCACAAAAATATAACACATGTTGGAACTAGGTCAGCCCACAGTGGAAGATATGGCTGAATTTCAAAAAAAATTACCCTATTGTATCTTTACTGGACCTATGAAATCTATGCCATTTAGAATATTTTTAACTTTTATTTAAATAAATCATGTATTTTATTAAAATTTATAAATTGCAGTTTGAAATTTATACAACTTTGGTTTAACTTAATACACACACATACGCTCATACGCATATGTATCATATACATACATATGCACGCACGTGCATGTGTAACGTAATAACCTATGTAAGGTATAACATGTCTGTATATAGATGCTGAGATTACATCGCAACAGACACATAGCTTATTTTATATGCATTGTATGTTGTCAAATATGTGCAGTACGTATAGTTATAAATTCCAAATAATTATATATGTATATACATATAAAAGTAAATATATACAAATATGTTACATTATTAAAATATTATTGAAAATTATATTTATGTAAATTACATGTTATATTATAAGTAACAATTAATCTATATATATATATTTATATATAGATATATAATAAAATAATATCTTTAATATGAATTAAAATGAACTTTTTATTTAATTTTATATGTGTGTATGTTTATGCATAACTAGTCAATATAATGATTAATAGTAAATTAATTTATAATATAATATGTATACGTAAATATAAATATGAATATGAGTATAAATATATATATAAATATTACCCGGTACCCTTACCCGGCTATTTTGGACTGATCGCGCAAGACAGATTCGACTATTGACAAGAAGGATAACCATGAGGCAATGGCTACAAGACTCAAAAATAGAGTTCGGACAGTTATACGAAGCCCGAATTGAATAGAGTTAATAGACAGACAACGCAGGATGTCAGAAATATGGAGATTAGCATGGATATAATAGGGATCGACATAGTCGTTTGTCAACATAAACGAGGTAGCAAAGGGATCAGTGAGGCAAAGTAAGATAGTAAGGATCAGCCTTGGTGGTTATTTCAAGGGATCGACATGTACAATGGTAATTAGTTCAACATAACGTGTTAATGTCAAAGGGGTCGACATAGTTAGGTGAAGGCTAGGGGTCGACAGGGTTACTTGGCCGGATAGTCAACTTGGATGGAAATGTAGAGGGATCGATATAACTTGTAGTACCTAGTGCAAAATGATTTGATGACGCTAAATGGATCGACATAACATTCCAAGCAAGATGGATCAGTATATGTCTATGAAGCCAGAGGGTTCAGCATAACGTCCTAAGCATTATGGATCGGCATAGCATGATTGAATCAGAGGGTTCAGCGCTGCTAATTGGAGGGATCGGCGACTATGATGTAAATGGGGATTTGAACCAAAGATCAAGCGAAAACACCTTGATATTTGTGATACCATCATACTCGAGTACGGGGAAGCTGCCATAGGGATCGCTGCCCCAAATTTCACATATGGAGGGATCGGTACCGATCCTTCTCCATTATGATTTGGGCCTAGCCTTTCCTATGGTGTGCCTATATGGATGAGAAGGTCCTACTGTCGAAGTTCCAGTCAGATTGGAGGACAGATTTACCTATAAAAAAAGGTCTAGGGGGTCATTCTAAGGATCTTTTGGCAGTTGGTTAGATAACACCATTATTATCTTCCATTATCCACTTGTTTCTTATTGTTCCTAATTGTAATCAAGTTTATTGAAAAGCAATAAAGAGAATATTCAAAGTGGACATAGGAAATCAACGCCGAACCACTATAATCTTGTTGTTCTTGTATTCTGCTATGTTTTTCTTATTAATTTGATATATTCCTCGATTTTCATTTAATTTCTTCATTTATTTCACTATTTAAATCTGTTCTTGGGTGTTTGTGGCCAATTTGGTTGCAAACAATTTTGGTGCTTTCACTAAGAACTTGATCTCAGCTCGTTAGGATCCCATTTGCTGTTACTGGATTGAGAAAATGCCCGAAGGAGATCCAGATTCATCTTAATAAGCTTGCATATACAACTCAGCAAAGAAGTCCAGAATGGTGAGGCATACCATATTGACTTCCCAGAATGTTGATGCAAATGAAATTATTAGCATTCAACAAGGAGCTCCAAGCAACCAGCATGCAAATTTGAATGTGGAACCTGCTATAGTTTAGAGCCCTACTGATCCTATAATTAGATCTGAATTCAACATCTTGATGAGGGAGTTAATGGAGAGCCATAGGTAGTTGAATGAGTAAATCCAACCTAATGCTAACCTAATGAACCAGATTGCCCAACAACAGCTTCAGAGCGACAGAAGGGATCTGTCTTCTTGTTCGGCGTCGGAGAGTTCAACCTCATCATAAGATGAATATCACAGGCGTAGATGTCGCAGGGTCGAAGGAGAGAAACCTGGGACATCGTAGCATCGCTTAGCAGACCAACATGGTCTGCTAAGACGGATCGGTGTTGATCCCTCCTTAGGCATCAACACCAATCCCTCCTCCAAAGGAGGGGTCCCTAGCTGCACTTGCGGAATCGGTTCGAAGTTGTTCCCGAAAGCTTAGATGTAGGAGCCCGTTTGATTGCCAACCAACTACCATTCCAGAATAATGACGAGATGAATGCTCAAGGTGCGCATCAAGAGGATGATAGACCAAGGAGGCATGAAATGGCCTATAGACATTGACCGAACCACTTATGTAAGGTGGAGTGCGACCACCATTTGGCACCATCCATCCAAACACCAAACTTATCGGCAATGGTCAGGAAGCTAGCGAGTAGGGTTTAATGAATGATGATTGGGAATTTCAAGGAGCCATAATCTATTTGCTGACAATGTTTTACATGCAGCGTACCTGAGAAGGTTCAACATGCCTACAATGCCTACCTATGAGGGAACAACTGACCCCATGCAACATATCATGAGGTACGAATGGTTGATGGACTCGGCGAGAGCCAGTGAAGCAACCAAATGTAGATACTTCCTTATAACCCTCTTTGGGATTGCGATGATGTGGTTTACAAAATTACCTGCACGATCGATTTCAAGGTTTGAGGAACTGGCAACAAAGTTTATAGAGCAGTTCCGGATTCACACCACCTATCCTAAAGACATGATGTCACTATCTAGTGTAATCCAGGCTCTGGGGGAATCGTTGAAGGACTGCTTGGAAAGATTTCGTATTGCTGCTACAAAAGTCAGTAACCCAAATGACCATACTATACTAATGGCTATGATGAGAGGGGTTGATTCAGAATCCGAGTTTAGTGAATGGCTAGCTAGAAAACTACCGGCCATGTTGGAACGCTACTATTTGAAGGCGACTCAATTTATGAGGAAGGAGGAAGCCAAGTCCTCTATAAAAAGCAATGTTGTGGGACCGAGAGGAGAACGATACAAAGCAACATTGCAATAAAGCAGTCTGATGAGAGTTCTAGGAAGGTCTCGGTCAATGCTCAGAACAAGCCGAATCAATAGAAGAGAAATGGTGAAGGGAATCGAGACCGGAAGAAGGAAATTGGGAGATCAAAGCCTAGGATTCCTATGTAGGACAACTACATGGCTTAAAAGCATCCTTAAAAAAAAATATCTACTTATCTACCTGTAATACTTTTCAATACAAGAAGCCGCGTCCAAAAGAGTCAACAGAGGAATAGGAATAGACTGGAAAGTACTGCCAGTTTCATGAGTGTTACCGGCACACTACGAATGAGTTCAGATATCTCCAGGAAGCTATCGAGAATTTGATTCGGGAAAAGAAGATGCAACAGTTTGTGAAAGCTCCACAGGATGGTGGACATGGGATGTTCGATCCCAACCGAGGACAAGTTCCGCGTAGGGCTGAGGAGCCTACGCGAACCGGAGGAAGATTAGTGATAAACATGATAGTTGGAGGAATGCATTCTACAGATAGAATTTGGTAGGAAATGGAGCGCTACACCTGCGCGATGAGGCATGTGGATTTTGAGTATTGTTCAAATACGGAGGACGAAACTCCAACCAAGCAATAACATACGATGACTGATGATATAGTGTTCAGGAGCAGGGATGGGGATAGAGTAGAGGCTCCTACAATTATGTTGATGGTCATTTCTGCCATGATTGGCCGTGCTCCGGTGAGAAGAATTTTGAATGATTGTGGAAGTTCGGTACAAATTATTTTCAAGAAGGCTTATGATCAAATGAGAAAGGAGGCTAAAGATTTGAAACTATCTAAAGCTTGCATACATGGTTTCAAGGGTGTGGCGACTGAGGCAGTTGGTTATGTGGAGTTTCCAGTGGAATTAGGGGAAGGTGAATGTAGTAGAATGCGGATCCTACCGTTCATTGTTTTGGATGCTGACTCGCCGTACAACGTTTTTCTCGGTCGACCGGCCCTGAATGAATTTCGGGTAGCTCTTGCCCTATGGTGTTTGACTTTGAAATTTTCGACTAATAATGGAGTAGGAGTGGTGCATGGTGATCAGGCGAATGGATGTGCCTGTTATGTGGCTGAGTTGAGAAAAGTTCAATGTAAGGAGAATGGAAAGGGTGTGGACAGATCTATCCACATTCAAGTTACTGAAGATTGACAAATGGCACCTAAGCCTTGGCTGGGTGCCACAGTCAATTCTATAGAGATATAGATCCAAGAAATGATGAAGAGGAGCCCAAGGAGACCAAGGTGGCGTCGACTGAACTGACGACTGATATAAAGTCATCCATGATGACCCATCGCCGGTCTCGAAGATTGGATCGCATCTCAGCCCCTCGATGATGAGAGAACTTGCTGATTTTCTCCTAGTGAATCTGGATGTATTTGCTTGGACTCATTCTAACATGTTTGGGATCTCTCCTTTCATCACAAGCCATACATTAAACGTTGACCCGAAGTATATACCGATAAAACAAAAAAGGCAAGGCATGGACCCAGAGAGATCCTCCACCCTTAAAAAGGAGGTGGGTAAATTAAAAGTCAATGGGTTTATTCGCGACACCCTCTATCCTGAATGGATAACAAGGCATGTCCTGAAGATAATTTTCTCCTTCCAAGGATTGATTGGCTAGTTGATTCAACTGCAAGGCATGAATTGTTATCCTTTATGGATGCGTAATAACCAAATCCCGATGCATGTCCCCAATCAGGAACATTCCATCTTTGTGACGGATGTTGGATTATACTATTACATGGCGATGCCATTTGGTTTAAAGAACGATGAAGCAATATATCAACACGTAGTTAACCCGATGTTTAAAGATCAAACTGGGAGGACAATGGAAATCTATGTGGATGATATGCGCATGAAGTCACGACCACATTCGAGACTTGGCAGAGATGTTCGATATCCTCCGGTTTTATAACATGAAGATCAATCCTTTGAAATGCTCATTCAGTGTTACGTCAGGAAAGTTCTTGGGTTTTATTGTCAACGCTCGAGGAATCAAAGTTAATCCAGAGAAGATTCAGGCTATTCGAGGTATTCAAGCACCCAGACCATTAAGCAAGTGCAAAGTTTGAATTGAAAGGTTGCCTCTTTGGCTCAATTTATTTTTCGGGAAATTGACAAATGCATTCATTTCTTTGATTTAATCAGGAAGGGAAAGCGAAACATTGAATGGACGCAGGATTATGAAGACGCGTTTCAAGCTCTGGTGAATCATTTAAAGAGACCCCATATCTTGTCAAAGCTGGTAGATCACGAGGAGTTGTACATTTACTTGGTAGTATCAGCACATGTTATAAGTGTCGCTTTGATTCGCGAACAGAACTGGATTCAGAGGTTGGTGTATTATGTCAGCAAGCGACTGACAGGAGCAGAAAGGAACTACCCAAAGATAGAGAAATTGGCGTACTGCTTGCTAATTGCATCATGGAAACTTCATCCGTATTTCCAAGCACATCTGATTAACATTTTCATCGATCAGCCAGTACGACAGGTCCTACAGCGACCTAAGACATTTGGGAGGTTGCTTAAATGGAATATTGAGCTCAGCTAATTCGATGTCACATATCTGCCTTGAAGGGATATCCATGGTCAAGCATTGGCAGACTTCATAGCAGAATTTACCGTGCAAGAGGAGCTTCTAGATGGTAGTGGAATCCCTATCGTGCGATGGAAGTTGTACACTGATGGAGCATCTAATGATCTTTATTCTGGGGCCGGGATTGTACTTGTAACCCCTAAGAATCGTTCAATCTGCTATGCTTTGAAGCTTGTTTTTCCTGTTACAAACAACAAGGCTGAGTATCAAGCACTGATTGTTGGACTCAGACTTGCTAGGGAACTTGAAGCAAAGTCTCTTGGTATCTTTTGCGACTTGCAATTGGTGGTTTATCAAGTAAGAGGAGAATATCAGGCTAAGGGACAACGACTTGCCCTGTACCTTACCCGAGTTCAGGAGTTGTTGACAGACATATTTCACATATCCTACGTGAGCATTATGGAGAGGCTGATTCATTGGCAAAGTTCACTAGTACTGGTGATGCGCAACAGTTGGGTTTGGTTTCGGTCAAGGTATTGCGTACCCTAAGCATAAGTACGCGGAAATTGATCAAGCGCTGAAAGTAGAATCCGAAAAGGAATCGTGGATCACTCTATTTAAAGATTACTTGTTGCATGGAATCTTGCCCGAAAGGAGAAACAAAAAGTGACAAGTCCTTCGCAAAGATTCTTGGTATATTATGCAAGAAGGAACTATGTATAGAAAAGGGTTTTATGTTCCATTACTCCAGTGTATCGCACATGACAAGATAAAGCGTGTTCTGAAAGAAGTTCATGAGGGAGAATGCAGTGATCACACTGAGGGGAGGGGGGGAAATCTGGCAAAGAAGATACTCCATTGCAGATATTATTAATAACTGTAAATTGGGATGTTGTCGATTATGTGAGACGATGTGATAAGTGCAAGATATATGCGGAAGTCCCAAGAGCTCTACCAATAGAGATCACGCAAATGGTCAATCCATAGCCATTTGCTATACGGAGTATTGATATCACTGGCATTTTGCCAGTCTTTAAGGCGGTACGAGGTGCGCTATTGTCGTAGTTGATTACTTCACCAAATGGGCCGAGGCAGAACTGTTAGCCACAATCACAACCAAGAAAGTAATCAGTTTCATTGTTCGAAACATTATATGTCGCTTCAATCTTCCACAAACTATCATAATAGATAATGGGACTCAATTCGATAGTGCTGAATTTAATGAACTTTGTAGAAGATATCATATTGAAAAGAGGTTTGCAGCGGTCGCTCACCCTTAGGCAAATGGATAGGTTGAAGCTGTAAACAAAATTATCAAGCCTATTCTAAAAAAGCGTTTGGAGAAGGCTAGAGGCAGGTAGGTGGATGAACTTCCTACGACGCTTTGGGCCCACAGAACCACTCACAAGTCCGCGACTGGCCATACTCCATTTGCTCTTGCTTACAGCTCTGAAGTTGTCATTCCAGAAGAACTTGAAGTCCCTTCTCATCGAATGACTTACTACGATCCCGAAACAAACAAAGATTTTCTCTTAAAATCCTTGGACTTTATAGATAAGACGCGAGATGAAGCCAACTTGAAAGTGGCTGCACTCCGACATCGAGTCGCCCGATATTACAACACTAAAGTTTGATCGAGAACCTTTGAATTTGGCGATCTCTTTCTAAAATGGATTTTTCCAGCTCCATCAGATATGAATTCGACATGGGAAGGGTCATATATCATCAAACAAAGGTTTGGAGAAGGAACTTTCAAGCTAGCGCTTATCGATGGCATTACACTTCCAAGAGCATGGAATAGCGAGCATCTATTATGCTATTTCACTTAGAGCATTTCCTTTGCATTTCAGTTCTATTTACTTTCTATATTTGCTTTAGCATTTGATTTCTCTAAATATGTAATAAGACAGAATAGTTTTTTCTTTTCCATTTGATGAATAAAGACTCAAACTCCCTTTGCTTATATGACTGTCATTGTAATTTATGCTGAGTATGCAATGAAACCGGTTGATTTCAGTATATGCGATGTATGGATAGGTTCCCAGAGTTTGGGATCGATCAATCATACTAGTTCCCGATGGAATCGAACAAGATGAGCTCCATTAATTTGATCGATTAATAATCCCTGCTAAAGATCCAGAGGATGGGATACACAATAGGGAACAAATATGGCTACTAATCCAGGGGTTGAAAATTCATGCCCGGACAGTGGGCCTAAAACCAAATCGGGCGGATACTGACTACCCACATGAATAATCTAAGTTCTCAGAGTGCGGACTAGAGTATAAACAATCAGGGCAGATACCGATTTCCCATGAGAAAATTTTAAGTCCCCGGAGTGCGAACAGAAGTATAAATAAATCGAGCGTGGACCGACTGCTTGCATAATCACTCTAAGCCCTCAGAGCGTGAACTGATGTTTAAACTTCAACGGACAGATGGATGGATTTCGACTGTTCTCTATCCCACCAACTCAGACCTGAAATCGATGGGAGAAGTACAAACGATTGAAGACCAAACACGACAGCTCACTACATTTGCAACTTAGCATTTTTTACAAAGGTAACGACCGTAGAGGGGCCTTGAGATGGAGATGGTGAATAGTTAACGGAATTTGCAATCAGTGAATTACAAGTACATTGATATGTGGAGTAATCATTCAACTACCAGAATAACAATTCATACAACGATTAATCGAAAGCAAAAACTTTTATTCACAAGTCCTAAAATTCTAGTACAATTTGCTTCAAAAAAAGGGAAGAAAAACGGGATTCATATCTGAACACTTATGACCGAGGAAAGAAATAATTATTCTGATTATGTATAACAACATGAAGTAATGATTACTTCTTCGAATTTCTCTCCCTCTTTGATTTTTCAGGAGTGGAGCGGTTGAGCTTCTCTTCTGAGACCCTTTGCTACCCTTGCTCGGAATGCTTAAAGTAGGAGGAGGGATTTCCCTAGGAGCATCCTGCCTAGTAGAATAACTTGGAGTGGTACAAGATTAAGATCTTCAACTTCCACCTCGATGGTCTCACCTTTAACTTTATGCTTTAACTTCTCCTCCTCCTTGATCTTCTACCTTATACTGGTTTCAGTAATGTGCTTTGAAGCACCTACGATCATTACATCTTCCGATTCGTCAGCACGGGGAAGATCTTCGGGCTTATCTTCATCGAGCACGCCGATGACTTGAGCATCGGGCCTAGGGATATCAACAGCGGCCGAAACTTCGGTCGTCTCTTCCTACTGCTCTGTGGCAGCACCGCTCCTAGGAGTCTGATCGGGGCTCGAAAGACCTATAAAAATTTGTCAAAGCATAAGCATTTGTTGAAAGACATTGCGCTTAGAGAACAGAAACTTTCCAAATTCGAAGCAATTTAGTGTGACACCAGCTTCCAGTTGACTTTCTATAGTCAATAGAGTGCTTCCTTCGAGAATAGGAGATAACATATGTGGTCCAAAGCCAGGCCTGTTCGGATCACAACCAAGGGTTTTCTCCATATCATGAGAAGATAATGGTTCGGCTACTTAGATAGAAGAGGAACCCTTAGGATCAGTTCCAGATCCCCTCCTTCTTTAGTCGGTGCAGGAGCCTTAATAAATTAAAGTTTGGCGGTGGCTAGATCAGACGGCTCATTACCTCGAAGCACTTGTCTCACAAGTTTCTCTTTATTAAATTCCGCTTCTCCCAATTTTTCCTTCTTTATCTTGACTATGAGCTGCCAGGCTTCGGCGAGGGATTTAAGATATCCATCGCTAAGAATGCTTAAGTCGTGGTGTAGAAGGACGTTCACATTATATTCGATAATTAGTGGATCGAACGAGTCCTTAATCTCATTCCTCCCGGACTCGATGGCAGCCTCCACCCGGGAGTTGGCTTGCTCAAGCACTTCTTTTCTACCCTCTTCTCGGGCTTCTTCCTTCAAACCTTTAATACTAGTGAATTGTTCATCGAGTTTTGTTCTTAAGCTCCTCGCCTCGACAATTTCCTCATAGCACCACTGTGACTCCTCTTGCGCCTCAATTTTTCCTCCCTCTCTTTCTTTTAACAATTCTTCAAGATCTTCAATGCGGGGAGCTATAGCGTCTTTCTCCTTTTGCAAGGAGTCCTTTTCTAAAGCAAGCGTGTCGTTGTGATGAAGTGCCCGCCAAGTTCTTTCTTATGAGATGTCCCCAAGCGACTCACTACCTGTGCTGTTAATTTGCATTCTTTTCGGCTTCTACAAGTTGGGTCCATAATCAATCAACTCGGTGTCCAAATGCTTGATAATATCTTTTTCATGGATGGCCTTCAACTTAAGTTGGTCGATTTCATGCTAACGCTATATGGAGACTTCAGAAACCTTCTCGACCAAGTGGATAAATGGTTCATCTTTGGACGAATACATCGTTCATGTTGAGCTGTAGTAGGATTGAGAGCGGTAACCGATGGGAGTGAATCAGAAGGATGCTTACCGGAGCGGCACTCACATGACTTCCTTGAACTAGACGAGCCAGAATGTTACTCATGGGGCACGGCAACATGAGGACCGCGATATGAAGATTTTTCTCTGCAACGAGTAGGGAGATTAAAGTATTCATAATGACAAGAAGCATAGGATATAAACTTCCATTTAGATGAGGAAGAGAATTCCCTTGAATAATAATCTTTATCTTGTCCATCATCCTTCTCCCTACATCACACGAATTCAAAGTCTCGGCCTGAGCGGTAGTAAGTATAAGAACCCGAAGACGATCAAAGGCATGATACCGAGACATTGCACTTGTAAAACCAAATAAGAACATATTAAAAGTTGTCGTACGAATGATTAAGAACAAGTGTGCGGTGGAGTGCAAATGCTGGTGAGTATCCTAGTGTTCCCAATGGCTCGACAGCGGTGGCTTTACTCGTCGGTGTGCTCTCCTCTTTATTGGAAGGTCGTACGCCTTCGTCGCTTTTCGTAGGGGGTTGAATACCTTGATATTAAAATTGGGAAAGTCGTAGAACATTATATCGTCAAGGAATCTGAAGGTCAAAAAGCCTTTTCAACGTGCTTTCCAATCGTTGAGAAGATGACTCCTCTCCGAGGGGAGTAATGATGATTCTAGATCTGGTCCAGCCTTTCTTTTGCGTAGTTGATACACTAATTTCTTCTTTCTCTTTGGAGGTGTTTGTGATTTCCTGACTTGCAACGAACTAGCCATCGATGCTTTTCCAAGGCCTGCATCATCATCTTTGGATTTATCGGCTTAAGAATCTTTGATCTCCCCCTATTTGTCACCTTCCTGAGTCCCCTCAATAGAGGGCACAACGGGTTTAGTTGTTCCTTCTCTTCGTGCAATAACAACATTAGGAGCTGCTTGGCTTCCGAGGAGTTCGATTCTAATACCGTCCTCCAACAGCCTGAATAAAGATAGAAGCTCATTGATTGCAAGGAGTTTAATATCCCGACCCTCAACGGGAGTGGTGCGAATGGCAGCAACGGCTCTAGAAAACTTGGCGCCTTCGAAACGTGGGCGAACACCTAAAAAAGCTTCGTATGTTAGTACGTTTGAGTCGTCAAACTCAAAAGGAAAGCTGAAGTAACACTTACGTCCTTCTAACCATCTTCTTAGAAGCCGGGAGGACATCACATGTAGAACTACTTGTGCTTAAATAAGGAAAGTTTGTTCCATGCGCCCGTCAAGACTTGATAGTTCAGAAAAGGCTCTAGGGAGACGTAAGAAGGGCTCCCTGATCGTCTTTTAAAGTTATAAGTAAATCTGATGTCTTCGGGAGTCGGTGGATGGAACAGGACATTTATGAATAAGAGGAAGTCCCATGAATAAAAGCTTAGCTGTAGGAATGCAACTAAGTAGGAGCGATCCCAAGATAGCTCAACATCTCCCGGACGAAAGAGTTAAAAGGTGAAACGCATCCAGCCCAGCAAATGAACTTGTTACACGCTGTATATTCGGTTGGAGGAAAGTGAGGTCAATCCTGGTTCATTAGAACTAATACATCTTCAAATGGGATCCGATGAATAGAGCACAATTGATAAAGAGCGGCATCGCTGATTAGAAAAGCTTGTGAATTGACTGGGTTGTCCAAAATAATGGCACCCTAAGCGGCATCCCCCAGGGTGATGGTTTCTGTGGGTAGAATTGGAATATCAGAGAAGAGACTAATTTGAGGCTTAGATGGTTTGGGCTATTCTACGTGGCGGTTTGAGGAAGGTCTTTTGGATATAGTGGCGGAACTTGATTTTGCTTCGGAACAGATGTGTCTCGCCACTAACTCAGAAGACATGTTGACTAAACTCTTCGTGCATTTGGGATCTATGTCGGCTTTACTCAATAGATAATCAAGATTTGAAATAATAACATGTTCCCCCCATGTCAGGTGTGGATTAGTGAAGTGTGGTGCAATGTGAAATAAGCGTAAACAGTCTGAACCCTGAAAAGGAAATTAAAAAATGAAAAAAAATTGTAAGACTTAGAGTTTTGCCTAGGGAGACCATCATCATTGACCATCTCAATCGACAAGGAATTTGATCGACAACAAAAGCTTTATAATCGGTTATCGGCATATTGAATTATGATGTTTATTATCTGAGTTAATTGGCCAACTTTTTTTTAGTCCATATTGAGAAGTCCGAGATTTTGTTCATTTAAGCTCAAGTCCGATAGTCCAAGTATGCTAGTCGCATTGTCCATATTCATCTTATATGTTCAAATAAGGCAATATGAAGTCCGGTGTTCAAACGACTTAAACTAAATTGGTTTTATAGTGTCGATATCGATCACTTACCCGAAGCATCTATGCCAATCCCTAAACCTAAGTTCCTAACACTAAACCCTTGCCTAACGACTTCACACCGATCCCTCCATACAATTGATTTCTACCGATCCCTCTCATCAAAACCATCTCTTACACCAACCTCTTTATAGTTACTTCTCACCGATCCCTTGCCAAAAAACACCACAGTATTACACTAATCCCTCTACGAACTCCTCTTACCTAATCTAAAGTTAGACTTCCCATCATCCCTTTCAAAAACTTCTACCAAACCCTTCATTTTCTATCCCCTTCTCAATTTCCTTTTTCTTCCTCTTCTTCCTTCTCCTTCTCCTACTCCTTCATCTTCTCTTCTTCTTCCATGCGACTTAAAAGAACCCCTAAGCAATACATCTAAATGACACTCAAACTCTTTCAAGCTCAGGATTCATGAATAAATTATACAATTAAAAGAGGAGTCATACCTATATGTATCAAATTAAACTACAAGCAAGAGATCGGAACCTTGGATTGAGAATGAACTTGGTTACTGGGATTGAGGATGGTGTTTCGTGCTTGGATTTAATTTAAAGTTAAGGAGTTTTTCTCCTTTTTCGTTCGATAATGTGACGACCCACCTATTTGGATGATTTAAATTGACAATAAACCACACATATCCAACTCAAACTATTCAAAAGGAAGGATTGTCAATAGGATTTAATAAGAAAATAAGAGAAAAAAAGAAAAAAAAACACAGAATCTCGCAGCGGAATTGAAAAAACACAATAATCAAATAAACAGTTCATGAAGCTGTTTTATAATGTATATTTGATTATACAATTTTTACAACAATCGGAGCACAAACAACAACATATCAATAATGATGCAGCGAAACAATACTAATAATATAATATACCAAACTTCCTCTTCGTCCTCCAAAATTAACGCCTTCAAACACTGAAATGCTCAGGCTGATCCAAGCGCAATGAAAAAACAAAACATTCGAGTCAGAACTAAAAATTCTTAAGTAAGTCAAATCAACAACAAATAAATATGAGTATGATAGCTTTAGAGATGTTTATGGGATTTTACATCTCTTATCCAGTGTACACCGTGCATGCAATAACTTAAGAGGTGCTACAGGATTTTTAATCTCCTAAGGATTTGTTAAACTATCTATATGTAGTAAGATATGCTATATAAGTAGTATCTAATCAGTAGAGTAAATATTTTTCTTAGAGTTAAGGCTTTACATTGATCCCCCTTACCACATTTTTAAGCAGGTAATCTATGTAGGTCCTATAACACAACTAGTAACGTCGGTAGCCAGTGAGTCCCCTATAGGTACCATATTAAAACAAAATCGTAGTGGGTGCAAATAAGGATAAAGAGTATGACAGAGTACGTGAGGCAATGCCCAAGGTAGGATACTACTAGTTCGGGTTGCAGGCTGGTGGTAACGCATTGTAGCTACGACCGCCCACCACATCCAACACCCCCAAAATCAAATCAAATCAAGGTGCACCGATCAAGCCAACACCAATATAGTAATATGAAGAGGTGTGTCCGCTAGGGGTAGCTAGCCCACTCGGCCTTGACAAACCGTCCTGCTTTAGTCATTTCAAATCGGTACAAGTGTCGGGGTCATCCATCATCGTTCTCTTTATTCAAATTTAGTAAATGCTCACCAAATCCAACCACTTCATTTTGGATCATCCATCACATACACAGTTGTCAAATTGGTGCTAATATTGACAGAGAGTATGCCAATAAGAGGCCCCGGTCTCTTCAACCACCAAATGACATTTTTCACACCGGTTGGATCTTTTATATTCAAAACCGATTCATATTTGATATCAAAATATCATATTCAATTCAAAGTATCTTTCATTTCAAAATCATCATATTTACTCAAAATATGTCATTTTCACTTGAAAATATCATATCAAATTCCAACTTAGGTTATAACCTCATTTAACCGCATTCGCATTTAAATTAACAATTTAAATATAAAAATTCTAATTTTGCACGGTTTGAATTTTTTTAGAAATGGTTTAAACAGTTTAAAATAGTTTAAATAGTTTGATATAAATTATTAAAGTAGTTTAAATAATTTAAATAGTTTGATATAAAATGATTTGAGTAGTGAAAATGGTTTATATAGTAAAATAGTTTGGAAAATATAAATAATTTGAATATTAAAAAGAATAGATTGTTAAACAGTTTATATTAAAATAATTTATTTTGAAAATAATTACAAGTCAAACTTTTTCTTTTCATTTCAGCAAATCTGGGCCCATGCCCAAATTTCAAAGCAACAAATTCAATTTCAATCTTTCAATTCAATTGACTCTTTTTTGAGTTAGTGTCAAATCAACTTGAAACTTTGAAACATTCATTTTTAACTACAATTTTGATTCAACAATCCAATTTAATGATTTAAATCTCAATCCAATACTTATTTTAAACCATTTCAATTTATTCAAATTCATGTCCAATTTCAATTTATCGATTTAAACCACTTAATCAAATTAAACCTCATTGTTCAATTTTAAGAATCAAACTTCAAAATAATTCAATTTCTCAAATTAAAGTCAAATATCAATTATAACTTCATATTTCCACTTCATTTCTTAAAAAATTTCTTTTAACCAATTTCAACATTTCAAAGCTTGAATTAGAAAATAATTTAATTCATATAAATCCACAATTTATTTCCTTTAGAACAAAATCGCTTAATCAAAAAATCCATATTCAAGATTTTTAAAACAATTTAATTTAATCAATCCGGTGTCCGTATATAATTTTACGCCCTATGGCCAAGTGATCAGTTAATTCAACTTAATTATATGGATGGATATATATCATTTCAACCCAAAATTAAATGACATAGGTATATATCATTTAAACCTATTTCTTAGTTCATTTCAAATAATATAAATGATAATTTATATAATGTCAAATAATAAATAGGGTAATAACAGTTATATATCCAAAATAAATAAACAACCATACAACCAACATCAATCAATAACATACAATAATAAACAACATCCAAATCAAACACCATATCACAATAGTTACTAAATATAAATTTGGAGGTATTTTACTAGCAATAAATTTCAATATTAATTTAAATGGAAATTTAATTCATTGATATTCAATTTCAATAAAAACGTCAACTTAAACTATCAAACAGCACCCAATAATATTCTTATCACTTCATAAATTTAATTTAACTACGATAGAAAAATTCAGTATTGCGTGAGTGAGTTAAATCACCCACCTTCGATTTATAGTCGATTTAAAATCCAATAAAAGCCCAAAATTCCAATAGTATCTAAATTCAACCAAACTAGTTTCATATTCTCCAGAATTTTGATACGATCCTAACATAAGAAACCGTGCATGAATCCGAGCTCGTATGCAAAAGTTATGGAGGTTAGAACATTGAAAATTTAAAATTAAATACAAAGAGGGGTAAAATTTTAAATATCTACCTCTCCTATCAACCCTAACGACCATAGACCCGATCGAACCCATCAATCGTCGAAGTTCATCATGCTACCATTATGCCTACGACTAACATCGCTCCAATCCATCATCATCGCTGAGTTCGTCGACTCCAGCCGACCAAGCCTTGGCCTCACGACCACCCTTTAGCCACCCACGAGGCTCCACCGCCATGAGAAATTCTTCGCCGTTTCTAGCGATCCCGGCGACCTCTGACATGAATGACCTACATCGATTGACTCCCCTTGATGCCCTCTACGACGGAGCACCTCCCGATCGACTAATCGTTGCAAATCCACCGTTGATCACGAAACCTAATATTGACGAACGAGACTATTTCACTGATTTCTGTACAAATGGAGATTGCAATCAAAAATTGAATTACAAACGCTGATTACGTTTGTCGTGAGCTTCGCGATGATATATAATATGATAGGGTTTGAGCAGTTTGAATTTTGGAATTTGATTTGGAATCAGCAATTAAGGTTATGAGATGTCTGTCATTGAGATGGAATAGATGAGATAGAATTGTACTTACAGATAGTAGATAAAAGAATGCTAGGGTTTATAACAGTCTATATATAAACAAAGCTGAATAAAAAATGATGAAGAATGAATGGAACAGATTGAATGTGCCGGAGCGATAAAGAAGACCAGAAAAGCCCGTTTGGTTCCTGAAACGAAAATAAGTCATCTCATACATTAAAATATAGGTTTTCAATATTTTAAACTCAATGAAACTAGTTTAAAACTCTAATTCCATCATATATAGCTTTCATAATCAAATTATTTTAATTAAATTTCTTTAATTGATTTCTACGTGTTTCGAGCTCGCACGATCAAACGATAAGTTTGATTGCCACGAAACTTGAAATCTTATAATAATTCGCTGTTACGGATCCGATGAAATTGGTTTTGTCGAAATCAGAGATAGTGCCCAAAAAGACAAATTTTCACATTAATTAAATAAATTATTATTTTAAAATCAATTTAATCACTTTCAAATTTTAAATTAAAAGTTAGTAGTTTTCATCGTTCTTGATTACAGAGAAATTAATCATTTATTACAATATAGTTTTCGATGTTAAATCCAATATTTAAATGTTACACTAATTTTAACGTTTAATTACAACCGTAATAAAATCAAAGTTTATTATAATTTAAATTCCAATAATTTCTTTTATTTTGGTTTACATTCTTATGATTTGATCAACCAATACGATATGACTTTATTTAACATAAGTTCCATCATATTATTCTCATTTTCTATAGTTAACGTCTTTTCTTATATTAACTGCACTATTTAATTACATTGAATTCATTGATTTTCAAATTAATTTCGAACGTATTAAATAATAAGGTGACACATAAAACAATTTTTATATATTAGTAACTCGACACATTTTTAAATTTATCATTTACAACAAAAGCTAATAAATCTATGTACAAAATAATTGATTTCATATTCCATGTTAAACCAATGTAAATTAAATAACATATAATTTCACCATTTAATATAACACTGATTTTTAATCATTATTTGCAATTATAACCAAATTAACTTTACAACTACAATTGATTGAAATTACATTAAATAGTTATCAATTTGATTCAATCAGCATTATTAAATTATATTCTAATAATTTTTTTCCATTTATAAATCATAAATTTTAATTTCTCATAATATTAAACTCCAAAATATTATTAAATTTAATTTTTTGTTATTAAAAATATGGGTCGTCATTATCTCCCCTACTCAAAAACTTTTCGTCCCTAAAAAGGAGCAAGAAAGAATCAAGAGGTTTGATTTTTTTTTTCAAAATAATCAATGTACAACCAATTAAACTTACACATTTAAGCTTAATAAAACTTTGAAAATAACACAACTTATGAGAAGTTCTAAATTCAAGAAAAATTTCGACAGAGTCTCCTTTGCACGGATAGGTCCGAAAAAATAATAATATCAATAATTACAATATATATATATATATATATATCACATTTCAATAATGAAACATCCCAAACCATGGGAAAACAATAAAATATCATTTCAAAACCGTAATCTGAAAACGTACATAATTGTCAAGCGAACAAATTTTATTTTGAAACTAAAAGCAACTGCTATTGCTTCCATAATTCTGCATCTTACTTACGTAATCCAAAAGAGTTAAAATTATTCAAAAAGCGTAATATTTTAGTTGTTTCAATTAATAGTACAAGCAACATACAGTATATAATAATCATAAACAAAGAAAAATAGTACGACCATTATATGCAATAAAAAATTCATCATACATCCATAGCAACCAAAACTAATGGTTGTCCAGGTCTAGAAACTTTTCATCGTACAAGAGCAATAAATAAACTACCTGTGACGATCCTCGATTTTCGACTTCCAAAAATCGACATTAATACGTCTGTTGTATCAACTGCTGAGCAATCGAAGGCCGGAAAACCGAATTGTTAGAGTTAAAGAAGAAGAGGTAGAAGAAGAAAGAAAGAAGAAGCAACAGAAACAATATCAGAATCTCACAATCGCAGCGGAACAACATATAATAGATAAAGGAATAATCTTTAAATCAAAAGAACTGTACATTTTATACATTACATCATCAGAGTCAATATACAACACCACACAATAATGGACAGTTATATAAACCTGTCCTCACAACTGAATACACAGCGGAAAAGATAATATCATATACAAGTGATACGCTTCGCCATCCAGCTTGCTCCTGATTTCCACAGCATCCCCTGGATTCCAGAATGACATGATAACCTGACTCTAGACTGCCGGTGTGGAAATTGGTGGGCACCCAGAGTTTAGAAAGGGAACAATAAACTCCAGGTCAGTCATGAGACTGGTGTGAGATCTTAAAACAGTATTTTTTACAAAGAAAATAAAAAGAATTTCGCTATGCTTTTGGAAAATGAAACTACCATAAGGCCTCCCGCCACACACACAATGCAAACGCAGAATTGGAGGAGATTTCTCCTTATGATAGTTCTTACTACGCAGAATCATTTGATTATTATTATTATTAGTGCATACTATAGAAAAAATTTCGAAAGTATAATATAAATCTTAGCCAGCATAGGCATTTCGCACTATGCCTACTATAGCTACCATCTAAACAGTGGTGACCACCATAAGTAAATGGCAGGTTCTACAACTAAAACCGTACAAAGCATGTATTGGAGTTTGGATTTCCAACAAATGGTCAGGCCAATGAACTTCCCATTGCCATATGGGTAAGCCTCTGGAGAGACGCCTCGAGAACCTAATCGGATCTCTGCCAACACAAAGCCGGGTTACCTCTGAACTAGGTAACTACTGACACGAGTATGCTATCCCCCGGTCGTAACCGACCTTTATCCCGGGATTCACCAACAATCACAAAGAAATAAATTTGCAGCAACCATATAGGTTAAGTATCTAGGCTCCATACCATAATACCACCTCTATCCAGAAGGAAATGTACATACCCTATGGGGGTGCTATCCCCAAATAACCTTGCTGCATTCTTCCTGTTTTGACCATTACCGGGTTGTGAGGTTCGACGAAGTCTCGTCCGCAAAGCTACGCTTTTCACAAAAGCCACGCTTTGATCAACAAATGATCAGCAGCACTCAGCATGCCACATTACCAAATTGGGAATATATCACTAGTAACCATCAACTACATAGCCTCTGAGCTCATACGTCTTAGAGAAAGGTGTTAAGCTAAGAGAATAAATTCTCCGCCACCAACAGAAATATATTTGATAGAAACCAGCTTTACATCTCAAATTGTAACATCAGACACAAATCCATAAAAGTCCGTTCCGGGATCAAATGGAACCGAAGGCACTTCCAAAGAAGCCCTTGCAATCTGGATATTCACTAATCACGTCTGGAATTCCCATCACAAAGGGTGATAAAATCTCTATATCGAGGATCAGCCGATGCAGAGACATTCGACGGTAATCCTTCCGTTTTTGAAAATATACGGTCTTCAACACCGGTCTTCAAATGCTATCCATTACGACGTATCACTATTTAGAATGGGATTTATGACCCAAAGGTCCTCTCCCGGCTAAACCGAATAACGAGCGCTTATTTTAAAATAAGTGTAGCATTCAAATTCAAGCAAATCACAACAAATACCCATTTAAAGGTAAATATTGATAGTCGGTTATTTAACTATCAATAGATATGCACAACATCACCAGATTCCAAATAATTTCTCAAATAATTTATTTTCCAAATATATCTTTACAAGATATATTTTTCCACACTTCAACCATTTGAAAACAAATTTCAAATCACCTTTCACCTTTACAACTTTTGAAAACAAATTTCAAATCATTTTCCTTACGTGGAAACACTTTCAAATATTTATTCATTTTCACTGGAAATCTGCCGAGTTCAAATACTTTAAAATAATTTATAACACTTATCCAAAATATATCGGGAAAACACTTTGAAAAATACTATTTTTCTTTAAACACTTTACTTAAAATATTAGTTATAAAAATATTATACCAATATTACATATAACTTAAGTCCAAACTAATTCTTAAAATAAAATTAGTAGATAGAGTATAACTATTTAAATAATTATTTTCTAAAACAATTATTGATTAAATCTTAGAAATAATCCTTTCTATATCAACTAAATAAATCTTTACTTAAAGGATTTAAAATAATTTAAGAAGTTAATTTCTCCAAAGTATCCTTTTCAAAACCAATTCTAGAATTATATATATATATATATATATATATATGTATATGTATATGTATATGTATTTCAAAGCTATTCAGAAATTTTATTCGGCTTTCCAGGGAGAATACACTTTCATTTCAAAATAGTTCATTTAGACCAATTAAATAAATCCTTACCGATTTACTTTAAATTTACGTTCCAAATCCATAAATTTATTTCCACGCTTCAAAAATAAATCAATGTTTATTTTTAAACAAATTTCCCTTTTCTTTATAAATTCCATGGTGAATTTAAATTTCCAAATATCCACCGATATACGATTTTCAAATCGATTTCAAATATTCACTTTCAACAACAATTAAAATTTTCAATTGATTTCAAAAACAACCAAATCAAATTCCATATTGATTTTCCAAGAAATTAAACACCAAGTGAATTTCATTCAAATCTCAAATTGAAATCAATTTCTACTAAACCCCAAATCAATTTTCAAATTGATTCCAAATTCTTTTCAAAACACCAAATAAATTTCAAAATGGATTTTCAAAAGATTTAAATTCAATCATCAAAAATCAATTCCCAAATGGATTTCAAATTTTATTTCTTTTTTTTTTAAAAATTCTTTTTAAAGAAAACAAATTCTTTTATTTTTCAAACTCTTTAAAATCCGTATTTTGAATAAATTCTTCAACCTTTGAATAATATTACCCGAAATCCATTTATTAAAGTTTTTCCCAAATTTTGAAATTTTATTCAATAAGATTAAAAACAAAACTTTATTATTTTAGAATTCCTTCTTTTAAATTTACCCAATTCTCAAAAATAAATTTTAATATAAACTTTCAACCTGAATTTTCAAAAATCAAATTTTTATTTATTTCCGGTATCCAACGATACCAAAATTATATTCGGCTAAATTTTAGCCTTCAACGATTTCAATCACAAAGATAATCACACAGAGATTATAAATAATCAACACACAACATTGAAACAAATTCAATTATTTGAGGAATCCAGTTGGATCCCTCCAACCTGTTTCCCTGCATCCACAGATGTTAGCACAATACCAATCCCATTTCAAGACGAAATATTGCGGTACATGGGTCTATATAAAATATCATCCGCGATTATGCGGCGCAATAGGGTCTCATCCGCTATATAATGCGGTAAATCAACTCCAAGTATATATATAATACAAATTCCACTTCAAGGTGGAATATCGCGGTATATGTGTTTAATATAATAACCTCCGCTTAATATGCGGCGTATTGGGTCTATTTCCAATACAACAGATAACAATTTATCATCCAAGCATAAAATCAATACATTCAAGCAATTTTAAATCTAACTATTTAAAATTTTAAATCGAAACATAATTCGATCGAGTGAGAAGTTCTCACCTTGCTTCCAATAGCGGTTTTAGCGTTTTATTCCGAATAAAATTAAACACGCGTTTAATTTTACCCAAAATTCCACTAGCTCAAATAAATTCCAATCCAGCTTCATTGCGTAGTACTCGTCAATACGAACCCGACGCAACTCGTTTCGTGCGAAACGGACCTCGTATGACAAAGTTATAGCGTTACAAAGTTTATACGAATTTTACATAAATCAATTTACATTTTTATTTTTATTTTTTAAAACCTTTTGCAATCCAGCCGTTCATTCCATTTGATAAAATCGTGGCCGCACAAAATTGCTTCTTCTTCCTCCAGTTTAATACGCGCGCACGATGAACCCATATGGCCACCGTTTTGATTTAATTTTCGTGGCCATCTCCTTGATCGAGACGACGATCCAAAGCCATCATTCAAATGCTCGTCTCATGCTCCTCCACTGGCCAGCGACCGGCCAAACTCGGCCTCCATCTCGCGTTGAAAACCGTGCACGAACGGTTGATGTTTGTACTTAAATTACCGTTAATTTATCGCCTCGTCTTCGATCATAACCGTTGAGATTATAGATCTCGCTTCCCTCTATCATTTTGTAGTTGATGATTTTTACCAATTGCTTGTGGATTAAGAGAAAATCGAGGAAGAAGAAGGAAAGACGTCGGCTATTGAAAATATATGTGGCGGCTGAAGCTTGAAACCTTAGGGTTTGTGCAAAACAAAGAAAATGAGGTCCTTTTATAGAAAATTGTCAAAACTCTATTCATACGATTTTTCCCGAACTCGAAACGTAGCGTGCTACCTGGCATTTATAATGTTTTACCCCTATTCCGAACGCAATGGAATATATATCGGAAGCCAATTCGATCGTATTTGAAAGATAGGTTTTCAAATCGACTATTTTAAATTTAAAATTCACTTAAACCGATCTCTACGCTTTTTAGCTTGCCATGGACACACCGCAAATCCGATTGAAACAAAATTTGAAATCTTACAATAATTTAACATTACGGATCCGATGAAACCGATTTCGTCGAAATCCGAGACTTTTTGAAAAATGACTATTTTTACACGTCAATTAAATATTAAAATACTCAATTTCCACAAATTAACTTTTAATTCAATTTTAAAAGTTCTATAACATCATTCTAACTCCAATATGGTTTAATCAACCTTACAAATCAAATTTAATCACATTAAACACAATTTTCAATTATTTCTGTAATTTCAAATATTAAATTATCGATTTAATTATCCAATTAAATCTAGATATTCGAAATATAATTTATTCGACTTACAAATTTACATTTTAATATTTAAAATCAATTAAATATATGAATTTTAAATGACAGGAATTCTGGGTCGTTACAAACTCCACCCTTAAAAGAATTTCGTCCTCGAAATTGCCAAGTCAGAAAAAGTCTTGAAATCCATTAACTTTTTTTTTTCAAAAACAAACCATTCCAACTCGATTTCAGATTCATTTTAATTTCTTAACTTTTCCAAAATCCGATGGTTACACTTTTCTAGTTCAATTCCTATATTTTCATTTCAATTTAGAAATTGACTTTTCGTTAACAAAAAATTTCAAAAATTTTTCGAACTCCCAAAATTTACGGAAAATTTTGGCAGAGTCTCCCTTGTACGGAGGAGCTTTTGCAATATCAAAATAGATATAAATATATATACATCGACCCACACGGTCGGAAAACAGAAAAAACAGTTCATATTTCCTATTTTTATTGCATAGGCGTACCATTTTAGCATTTTTAAGCAAAGCAGTTATTTATTAGCATTTTAGCGTAACCAAATCTAGCCAACTACAGCCCCGGTACCTATACTTACTAATTTAAACATGTAAGTGACGTATATAGGAAATTCATTTACATTTCACTAATTTTCAATAGAAAACACATAGTTTTCATAAGCAATTCAATCAAAATAATTCCCATAAGCAATTTATAAGGTTTCGATACAAATTTTAATTGCTTACAACCAATTCACATTAGTTCACTTTCAATTCAAATTCAATTACATAGCTTTCCATTTATCAATTCAATTTCATTAACACTTAACGAATTATAAATAATCAACTAACAATCATATAACAACCAAATCATAACCAACACAACCAAATTTATTAAATTTACATTCAACAATTCATATTCACTTTGTCTAACTTCAATTTGGTTTAACACTTTTAATTTCCAATTGGTTTCATATCTAATTGACTTTCCTTTCAATTATTCAATTATTTTTCAACTTTATTAGCTTCTAATGAATTAACACTTACATTCATTATTCTATATTAATTATTTTACATTCGATTGATTAATATTCAGTCCATTAGTTCAATTCAATTGCTAATTCATTTAACAAATAAGGTTGAATTTCATTTATATAACTCAAGTCCACATCCATTTAATATACTTTATTATTTTATTTCGATACCAAAATCAACTTCATTCAACATTACTTAAGTTATATTCCATTTCAAACATCATTTGTTTAACTTAACTTAAATTTCCACTTATAAATCCAATTCAAATTCCAATTCTAAAGTAAATTCTATTTAAATTTTAATTTTGGAAAATAATTTCCACAATAAACAGGATTCAACATTTTCAATTCATAATTCAAATTCATTTTTATTTACAAATCATATTTATAAATATATTCATATAGTTTCACTTCTTATATATATATAAAAGATTATTTCACAATTGTAAATCACATTAATTATAATTCCATACTTAATAATTCATTTGCTTATACAATTATTCTTTTAATTAACACACACACACACACACATGTATTCTTACATCTTCAACAACTAAACAATCAATTTATATACACTTTAATAATTTATGAAAAATTATTTCCTTTATATGTAAAGTATAATCGAGGTAAAATTATTTCATTTACCCAATTTAAAATGATACTATGTCGGTTTATCTTGTTTAAGAGTTTAGAAACTCCTATCGACACAGTTAGCTAGACTGCACCGACTAGAATCTATAAACAATCAACCGATAAGTCAACACAATACAAAACATTTTTATATTCACTAACAAATACGCGCTCATATCTATTATTACAGCCATACTCATTCTAGAGTACCACTGACTCTATCTCTAATGAATAATTCCCAACAGAGGCAAGGTTGTCGCTTAACCAAAGGCTCTGATACCAAATGTGACGATCCAAGATTTTCGACTTCCGAAAACCGACATTAATACGTCCACTGTATCAACTGCCGAGCAATCGAAGGCCGGAAAACCGAATTGTTAGGGTTAAAGAAGAAGAGGTAGAAGAAGAAAGAAAGAAGAAGCAACAGAAACAATATCAGAATCTCACAATCGCAGCGGAACAACAAATAATACATAAATGAATAATCTTTAAATCAAAAGAACTGTACATTTTATACATTACATCATCAGAGTCAATATACAACACCACACAATAATGGATAGTTATATAAACATGTCCTCACAACTGAATACACAGCGGAAAAGATAATAACATATACAAGTGATATGCTTCACCATCCAGCTTGCTCCTGATCTCCACAGCATCTCCCGTATTCCAGAATGACCTGATAACCTGACTCTAGACTGCCCGTGTGGAAATTGGTGGGCACCTAGAGTTTATAAAGGGAACAATAAACTCTAGGTCAGTCATGAGACTGGTGTGAGATCTTAAAACAGTATTTTTTACAATGAAAATAAAAAGAATTTCGCTATGCTTTTGGAAAATGAAACTACCATAAGGCCTCCCGCCACACACACAATGCAAACGCAGAATTGGAGGAGATTTCTCCTTATGATAGTCAAAGATGCTTACTACGCAGAATCATTTGATTATTATTATTATTAGTGCACACTGTAGAAAATATTTCGAAAGTATAATATAAATCTTAGCCAGCATAGGCATTTCGCACTATGCCTACTATAGATACCATCTAAACAGTGGTGACCACCATAAGTAAATGGTAGGTTCTACAACTAAAACCGTACAAATCATGTATTGGAGTTTGGATTTCCAACAAATGGTCAGGCCAAGGAACTTCCCATTGCCACATGGGTACACCTCTGGAGGGATGCCCGGAGAACCTAACCAGATCTCTGCCAACACAAAGCCGGGTTACCTCTGAACTAGGTAACTACTGACACGAGTATGCCATCCCCCGGTCGTAACCGACCTTTATCCCGGGATTCACCAACAATCACAAAGAAATAAATTTGCAGCAACCACATAGGTTAAGTATCTGGGCTCCATACCATAATACCACCTCTATCCAGAAGGAAATGTACATATCCTATGAGGCCGCTATCCCCGAATAACCTTGCTGCATTCTTCCTGTTTTGACCATTACCGGGTTGTGAGGTTCGACGAAGTCTCGTCCGCAAAGCTACGCTTTTCACAAAAGTCACGCTTTGATCAACAAATGATCAGCAGCACTCAGCATGCCACGTTATCAAATTGGGAATATATCACTAGTAACCATCAACAACATAGTCTCTGAGCTCGTACGTCTCAGAGAAAGGTGTTAAGCTAAGAGAATAAATTCTCCGCCACCAACATTAATATATTTGATAGAAACCAGCTTTACATCTCAAATTGTAATGTCAGACACACATCCATAAAAGTCCGATCCGGGATCGAACAGAACCGAAGGCACTTCCGAAGAAGCCCTTGCAATCCGGATATTCACTAATCACGTCCGGAATTCCCATCACAAAAGGTGATAAAATCTCTATATCGGGGATCAGCCGATGCAGAGACATTCGACGGTAATCCTTTCGTTTTTGAAAATATCCGGTCTTCAACACCGGTCTTCAAATGCTATCCATTACGACGTATCACTATTCGAAATGGGATTTATGACCCAAAGGTCCTCTCCCGGCTAAACCGAATAACGAACGCTTATTTTAAAATAAGTGTAGCATTCAAATTCAAGCAAATCACAACAAATACCCATTTAAAGGTAAATATTGATAGTCGGTTATTTAACTATCAATAGATATGCACAACATCACCAGATTCCAAATAATTTCCCAAGTTATTTATTTTCCAAAACTATCTTTACAAAATATATTTTTCCACATTTCAACCATTTGAAAACAAATTTCAAATCACCTTGCACCTTTACAACTATTGAAAACAAATTTCAAATCATTTTCCTTATGCGAAAACACTTCCAAATAATTATTCATTTTCACTGAAAATCTGCCGAGTTGAAATACTTTAAAATAATTCATAACACTTATCCAAAATATATCGGGAAAACACTTTGAAAAAAAACTATTTTTCTTTAAACACTTTACTTAAAATATTAGTTATAAAAATATTATACCAGTATTACATATAACTTAAGTCCAAACTAATTCTCAAAATAAAATTAGTAGATAGAGTATAACTATTTAAATAACTATTTTCTAAAACAATTATTGACTAAATCTTAGAAATAATCCTTTCTATATCAACTTAATAAATCTTTACTTAAAGGATTTAAAATAATTTAAGAAGTTAATTTCTCCAAAGTATCCTTTTCAAAACCAATTCTAGAATTATATATATATATATATATATATATATGTATGTATGTATATATATGTATGTATATATCTTCCAAAGCTATTCAGAAATTTCATTCGACTTTCCAGGGAGAACACACTTTCATTTCAAAATGGTTCATTTAGACCAGTCAAATAAATCTTTACCGATTTACTTTAAATTTACCTTCCAAATCCGTAAATTTATTTCCACGCTTCAAAAATAAATCAATGTTTATTTTTAAACAAATTTCTCTTTTCTTTATAAATTTCATGGTGAATTTAAATTTTCAAATATCCACTGATATACGATTTTCAAATCGATTTCAAATATTCACTTTCAACAACAATTCAAATTTTTAATTGATTTCAAAAACAACCAAATCAAATTCCATATTGATTTTCCAAGATATTAAACACCAAGTGAATTTCATTCAAATCTCAAATTGAAATCAATTTCTACTAAACCCCAAATCAATTTTCAAATTGATCCCAAATTTTTTCAAAACACCAAATAAATTCCAAAATGGATTTTCAAAAGATTTAAATTCAATCACCAAAAATCAATTCCCAAATGGATTTCAAATTTTATTTCCTTTTTTTAAAAAAATTCCTTTTAAAGAAAACAAATTCTTTTATTTTTCAAACTCTTTAAAATCCATATTTTGAATAAATTCTTCAACCTTTGAATAATATTACCCGAAATCCATTTATTAAAGTTTTTCCAAAATTTTGAAATTTTATTCAATAAGATTAAAAATAAAAATTTATTATGTTATAATTCCTTCTTTTAAATTTACCCAATTCTCAAAAATAAATTTTAATATAAACTTTCAACCTGAATTTTCAAAAATCAAATTTTTATTTATTTCCAGTATCCAACTATACCAAAATTATATTCAGCTAAATTTTAGCCTTTAAGATTTCAATCACAAAGATAATCACAAAGAGATTATAAACAATCAACACACAACATTGAAACAAATTCAATTATTTTAGGAATCCAGTTGGATCCCTCCAACCTGTTTCCCTGCATCCATAGATGTTAGCACAATACAAATCCCGTTTCAAGACGGAATATCTCGGTACATGGGTTTATATAAAATATCATCCGCTATTATATGGCGCAATAGGGTCTTATCCGCTATATAATGCGGAAAATCAACTCCAAGTACATATATAATACCAATTCCACTTCAAGGTGGAATATCGTGGTATATGTGTTTAATATAATAACCTCCGCTTAATATGCGGCGTATAGGGTCTATTTCCAATACAACAGATAGCAATTTATCATCCAAGCATAAAATCTACACAATCAAGCAATTTTAAATCTAACTATTTAAAATTTTAAATCGAAACGCAATTCGATTGAGTGAGATGTTCTCACCTTGCTTCCAATAGCGGTTTCAGCGTTTTATTTCGAATAAAATTAAACATGCGTTTAATTTTACCCAAAATTCGACTAGCTCAAATAAATCCCAATCCAGCTCCATTGCATAATGCTCGTCAATACGAACCCGAAGCAACTCGTTTCGTGCGAAACGGACCTCGTATGACAAAGTTATAGCGTTACAAAGTTTATACGAATTTTACATAAATCAATTTACATATTCATTTTTATTTTTTTAAACCTTTTGCAATCCAGCCGTTCATTCCATTTGATAAAATCGTGGCCGTACAAAATTGCTTCTTCTTCCTCCAGTTTAATACGCGCGCACAATGAACCCATATGGCTGCCGTTTTGATTTAATTTTGGTGGCCATCTCCTTGATCGAGACGACGATCCAAAGCCATTATTCAAATGTTTGTCTCGTGCTCCTCCACTAGCCAACGACCGGCCAAGCTCGGCCTCCATCTCGCGTTGAAAACCGTGCGCGAACGGTTGATGTTTGCACTCAAATTGCCGTTAATTTATCGCCTCGTTTTCGATCATAACCGTTGAGATTATATATCTTACTTCCCTCTATCATTTTGTAGTTGATGATTTTTACCAATTGCTTGTGGATTAAGAGAAAATCGAGGAAGAAGAAGGGAAGTTGTCGGCCATTGAATATATATGTGGCGGCTGAAGCTTGAAACCTTACGGTTTGTGCAAAGCAAAGAAAATGAGGTCCTTTTATAGAAAATTGCCAAAACACTATTCATCCGAATTTTTCCAAACTCGAAACGAAGCGTGCCGCTTGGCGTTTATAATGTTTTACCCCTATTCCGAACGCAATGGAATATATATCGGAAGCCAATTCAATCGTATTTGAAAGATAGGATTTCAAATCGACTATTTTAAATTTAAAATTCACTTAAACCGATTTCTACACGTTTTAGCTTGTCCCGGACAAACCGTAAATCCGATTGACACCAAATTTGAAATATTACAATAATTTAACATTACAGATCCGATGAATCTGGTTTCGTCGAAATCCGAGACTGTTTTAAAGATGACTATGTTTACTCGTCAATTAAATATTAAAATATTCAATTTCCACAAATTAACTTTTAATTCAATTTTAGAAGTTCTATAACATCATTCTAACTCCAATATGATTTAATACAACTTTACAAATCAAATTTAATCACATTAAACCCAATTTCCAATTATTTCTGTAATTTCAAATATTAAATTATCGATTTAATTATCCAATTAAATCTAGATATCCGAAATATAATTTATTCGACTTACAAATTTTACTTGTTAATATTTAAAATCAATTAAATATACGAATTTCAAATGATAGGAATTCTGGGTCGTTACACTACCAAGTGTACTTTACGCTCAACGGCCTTAGATAATTACTTAATAGATTATTTATACAACCTTAAACAATTTGAAGTATCAATTCCCACCATTCCAGATTTATAATCATCAATGAACAAATCCTTAAGGTGTCACATAAGTTTCCTTGCAGTTTAATTCATAATTATTTACTTATATAACTAGATCTCCAATTAATATTAATATTCACTAATGAATCAATTCATACTTAAGTTTTTCTTGTTTTTAATTCACATTTATCCTTTCTTATATAGTACCATTTAATTTTTAAATACATTTACGTATCATTTCAACATTTCTTAAGTTTACAATCTTTTGTTTAAATAGTATTCACTTTTTACTATTCAATTTAATTATTAGAATTTCAAAACATTAACTTATATTTATAACATTACTTATACATCTTACTTTTCACTTATTTATAAACATACGTTCCTTTTAAAGCATTTTTGTTACTAAATTTTTACTTGTATAATATTCTATTACATATTCATATTTAACATTTCAATTTTTTAAATATTTCTAGTAAGTTTTATATATGTTTTTAGAATGTAACTGAGTGTCATACAAATTTTATCTTACTCATTTTAGTTAACAAAAATGTTCAGTGGTTTACATCTTCTTAATTTTTCATTATCTTTTAGTTTACAAATGACAAATCTCCAATTTCTTTACAGTTTCATTAAACATTTAGCTTCTAATTTCTTGTTTCTCATTTTAGAAGTTTCCAACTATTAAAATTTTGTTTTATTTCTATAATTGGAAATCATTAATTAATAGGAACATAAGAATTCAAATACCAGGTTCATTTCAAATCATTTTGAAATTATATATATATATATATATATATATATATATATATATATATATAAATATTCTCTCCTTTTCTTTTTCAAATCATACTTAATGGATTTAATAAAAATTAGTTTATCAAAAGAGATGTGTAGCAAAGCTACTAAGTGGTCTCCCCTCACTTTGAGACTAGAAAATGAATGTCGCTGATGTCGCGCCTTCATCACCGAAATTATTTTCCAACAACACAAGAAGGGAGTACAGAACTTATTTCTCTTTTTTTACGAAGTTTTTGAAAACATTCCTTTCAACTACGCTTTGAAATATTTGGAGACATTTTTATTTCAAATACTTCCAAATAATGCTAATTTTTTTTAATTCTTTGAAAACCCAATTTCAACACACCAGCATTTAAGTCCTTAAATTTTCATTTAAATACATTTTATATGCGAATCATAATTTTATAACCATATTTATAAAATTACACTCCTTACAACATACCATAGTTAATAGTTTTTAAGTACCACGATCAACCAACAATAAATGAATAATCAAATATCATCATTTCCTAACAAATAACACAACAAAATAACAAAAATCAATTTATGAAAAATTATATATACATATGTATTATTATATATACAAAATATAATTACTAGGTAAAATTATTTCATTTACCCATTTTAAAAACAACACTGTGTCTATCTACCTTTTCAAGTGCTTAGAAACCCTGTCGATGCCATAACATCCCATGTACTAGCCAGAATTCATAAATACTCAACATAATAAATTAACACAAAATATAACAATTTTATAGCACTAACAAATACATTTTCTCATAAATATACACTCGGACTCATTCTAGGATTTTAATAACCCTATCTCTAAGAATTAACCCTAAGCAGGTTAAGGTATCTCTAAACCAAAGCTCCGATACCAACTAGAATTACACAGCAGATAAGTGGGGCCAATCTTCATCGGAAACATCTGTTGGATTGGAAATATAGGAAACTGTTGCCTCTTAACACTCCGGGTAGTGGGAAGCTAAGTGTACCGAGCGAAGAGAGAGTGGAGAGTTCGGGATATGGAAGTTGAGCTAACGGAGCTAATGTTGCTAGCCGACCGGTGGGAAGAGAAGCTAGGGTTACCTATGAGTTGTCCGTTTACCTTTTTAGATTCAATTCTTTAAAATTCTCATTCTCTGGCAGTATTCATGAAATCAAATCTATAACTAAACGTCATAATGGAGAACCCATGACCCACCTTTTTGGACGGTTTAAATCAATAATAAACCACACATAACTCAAACCATTCAAAAGGGAGGATTGTCAATGAGATATAATAAGAAAATAAAAGAAAAGAAGGAAAAACAAAATAGAAAATCTCGTAGTCGAATTGAAAAATATAATAATCAAATAAACAGTTCATGAAGCTGTTTTATAATATAAATTTGATTATGCAATTTTTACAACAATCTGAGAACAAACAACGACATACCAATAATGATGCAACGGAGTAATACTAATAATATAATATACCAAACTTCGTTTTCATCCTTCAGAAATAATGCCTTCAAACATTAAAATGCTCAGGCTGACCCGAGCATAATGAAAAGACAAAACACTCAAGTCAGAACTAAAAATTCTTATGTAAGTTAAATCAACAATAAAGAAATATGAGTGTGATAGCTTCAGAGATGTTTAAAGGATTTTACATCTCCTTTTCAGTGTTCAATATGTGTGCAATAACTTAAGAGTTGTTACAGGATTTTCACTCACCTAAGGGTCCGTTAAACTATCTATATGTAGTAAGATACGCTATATATAGTTTCTAATCAGTAAAGTAATTATTTTTCTTAGTGTTAAGGATTTACATTGATCCCCCTTAACATATTTTAAGCAGGTCATCTATGCATGTCCTGTAACACAATCAGTAATGTCGGTAGCTAGTGAGTCCCTTATAAATACCATATTAAAAAATCATAGTGGGTGCGAATAAGGATAAAGAGTATGAAATGGCACGTGAGGCAATGCAAAAGGTAGGATACTACCAGTTCGGGTCGCGGGGTTGGTGGTAACACATCGTAGCTACGACCGCCCACCGCATCCAACACCCCCAAAGTCAAATCAAATCAAGGTGCACCGATCAAGCCAACGTCAATATAGTAATACGAAGAGGTGAGTTCGCTAGCGGTTTCTAGCCCACTTGGCCCTGACAAACCGTTCTTTTTTTAGTCATTTCAAATTGGCACAGGTGCCGGGATTATCCATCATCGTTCTCTTTCTTCAAATCCAGCAAAATTTCACCAAATCCAACCACTTCATTCTAGATCATCCACCACGGACATAGTTGTTAAAGTGGTTCCTGTATGCGCCAAAATTGGTCACAAACCCCAAGTATCGTGAAAGCACCAGTGTGTGAATATAAATCAACAATATTCAAACACAAATCACAGATCTCAGCAAAAAACTAGTAGCAATTCAGAAGTAATAAATAAGAACACACGATTTATAGTGGTTCGTCTATCTCCGGCCTACGTCCACTTCAATAATTTTCCTTTTTATTGATTATCCTTGCTGATTACAATCAATTACAGCGATTATAGTGAAGTAAATCGTTTACAACAGTGATGGTTGCAAGTAGAATCGAATCCGGCAGAGTCTGGACGTTGAATGGCCAAAAGATCTGAGAGATCCCCTTTCTGAATGACCAGGGGCTCTATTTATAGGCGTAGGAGGCTCAGATCTCGCTCAAACTTCGAGAGACTTCTTCTGCCACGTGAGTGGGCCCACGTGACCGGCCTTAGGAAATTTGGGCCCACTTTGGGATCGATTCGAACTTCATTCGAATCGATCATAAAATCATCCAATCAAGATGAAATTTGGTGTGGACATTCTTCAATATGCAAGCAAGCTCCTGTAAAAAATTTCATTGCATTTGGATCATCGGTGTAGGAGATATGATCGATTCGAATATGGGTTGTCCATTGGCTGTCGTCTTCGAATCCATTGCTTCGAATCCACCTTGTTCGACTCTATCCAAAGCGCGTGCGCATCGATGACGTGGCGCGAGCTTCCTGGGTTGATCCACCTTTCTTTCCGTGTTGAATGCTTCTTTTCCTGAAGACGCGCTCGTATCCATGTTCCACGCTTCGTCCATATCCATAACTTCACAACGGTCATGCTTGCATCCGTCAGCCCGCGACCCTCTTCGCATCGATCCCAAGAGTCGTATCGAATCCATGTGCCGATCAATACGAAAGGAACGTGGGGGGCATCGATACGAAGTGATCGTGAAGGATGGATACGAATGAGACCTCACCTGATGGATACGAACGAGGTTCTTACCTGATGGATATGAAGGAGTCCTATGTTGCCATCGAGTCGAAATCCACCTAACCTTCTCTTCCGATCGATACGAAATGACCGAGCCTTGTCCATGCCGATCGATTCGAACGGTATCGATTCGAAGTCCTTCACCCCACTTTGCCTTTGACCGATACGAACGCTATCAAGTCAAACCAACACCTAACCGATGCGAACCTCTCTGAGTCGTATCCATACTGTTCGATACGACTGGCATCGATACGAAGCCCTTACCTCCTGATCGATACGAAGTGTATCGATTCGAACCATCCCTGTGCCTTGCCTTCGATCAATGCGAACCTGATGGAGTCGAACTAAACAAAACCTGATGGGTTCGATTCTGATGGATTCGAAATGAGCACCATCTTGACCCCTTGATGGATTCGAACAATATGCCCTTCCTACCTTGCATCGATCATAACTCCTCCATACGAACTCCGATTAACCTGAAATTTGAAACGTAGCATTTCCTAACCCTTATCATCATCTCCAATCAATTTCGTCTCGATCGGAGTTCAACCAAATTTTGACGACATCAATCGTCGCCTTGCTTTCAATCGATCTCCAATCCCGATATCCATCATTCCATACCTATTTGTTGATATTCCAGTTTTGACCAAAAAGTGGGATAACACTTTGCCCCCCAAAATATGCCTTGTTGTAAGAAGGTATGTTTTGAATAGTTTCGAATTCGATGTCCAAAGTCCGTAGACAATTCCAATTCCATTGGAACTCGACAACCGAGTCCTAATCCATCCTTATCCAATAGCCAATAACCAAATCCAGGACCTCTCCGGGTCGATATCCAAATCCAAATCCATAACCTCTCCGGGCTCTTGCCGAGCGTAATCCACACTCGATGACCTTGGTCCAGTGTCCCTGAACGTTAAGCTAACCTCTCCGGGTTCTTGCCAAGCGCAATCCACACCTGACGACCGTGGTCCAGTGTCCATGGACGTTGTGCAAAGCCATGGCTTAAGTCCTAAGTCGAATCCTGATCTTTCCGGACCCTTGTTGAGCATAGTCCATACTCAACGACCTGAAGATAACAGTTGATAATACAGAGCCTAAGTCCTAGGGCGAATCCTGGTCTCTCCGGACCCTTGTTGAGCATAGTCCATACTCAACAACCTGAATGGATCAATTTACCACGTTCGGGCAAAGTGACTTACCCCTTGCCAGGCATAATCCATACCCGACAACCATTTATCAAAAACCAGATAAAAATCCAATCAAAATCCAATCCAAAATCCAAATCAAAACCAGAAAACCATAAATCTAAAGCAGCATCCAAAATCAAAAACAACCATCCAAAGGAAAACCCAAATCAAAAGGCAAACAAAACCAGGAGTTCAATCCAAACTCCAAAACCAAAACCAGAAAATTAAGTGTCCAATCCAGAATAAAAAACAGATTTCACAAACCATAGCTTCGCGATTTGTCATCATTCAAAGCATGCCTAGGGGCTATCTCCGTCCCCGTACATGTGTAAATGATTTGGTTGCTTGCCAATGGTTTGTTACTGATTTCATATTATCCAAGTCAATGTATAATTAATCGACCGTCATCCCTGGGCCTCACATCATCACGGTGTGAGGTAGTTGGTGGTTGCTCCTGTTCTACCGTTGCATTCCGTGTTCCAACATATTGCCTCAGCTGCCCATTCCTCACATGCTCCTCAATTATATCCTTTAAGTGCCTGCAGCTGTTGGTGTCATGTCCATCCAAATCATGGAAGAGACAGTGCCTTCCTGATGTCCTCTCCCGTTCTGATGGTTCTCTCCTAGCCAACCTCCGGTAGGGAAGGCGATTCCGAGTGTCCAGGTATATCCGCTCCAACGTCTCGTTCAATCCTGTGTATGTTGAAAACTTTGGATCCTTCCATCATTTTCTGGCCTTTCCTGAATCATCATCCAGCTTCCTCTTTCCTTTATCCTTATCTGAGCCTCCGCTGGATGGTCCTCCACCCCCAGCTGCATTCACCTCTTTCAGCTTTAAATCCATACTCGCATCCTCTTGTCGAAGGAACCTTTCAGCTTCGTGAGAGAATTCCTCGAGATCCTGTGGAGGATCTCGTATCAAGGACACTTTGAAGTCTGAATCCTCTCTGACTCCTGATACTGCTGCCATCAAAACCATCAATGGATCCGACCGATCCACCGAAGCAACTACCGCATTGAATCGAGTTAGAAAACCTCTAAGCAATTCATCCGTCCTTTGTTTTACCGATGTCAGTGTCATTACGCTCTTCGGCCTCTTTATATGAACCCGAAACTGTCCTAAAAACCTATCCACCAATTCCCTCCAAGTCCTAATAGATCCTTCTCCCAGCTGCCTAAACCACATTACAGCTAAGTCCGTCAAGTACAAAGGGAAGCATCAGGCCATCACCTCCTCCGATGCCCCCAACACCTCCATATGCCTAGTATACCTCATCAAATGATCAGTTGGGTCTGCCTTGCCATCGTATATCTCTACGCTAGGTAGTTTGAACTTGGGTGGATTCTAAGCTGTCCTGATTTCCTGAGTAAACAGACTCTTGTTTACTCCCTCCAAATCCCTGTTGGTCAAACCTCTACGCATTGTTCTCCTGATAATCTCCACTAATCCGGTATTGTCTGTCAGGGGTTGCCCCCCGTGCCCCTTAGGGAACTCCGACACATACTCTTCGTATGGCTCACTAGCAGCAACGTTAGCCCTGGCCTGTTGAACTCCTTCCAAAGGTCCTCCTGTGTTGGATCCTGTGGGCCTGCCCCCAAGCCCTTGTTGATTGCCTTCCGGCTCTACATCCTGTCCTCCATTGGGTTCCAAAACCCTAGTCCCTTATCATGCATCCACAGCCGCCGTAGCTGTTCCTAAGTTCTGCATCCCCCCAGCTCTTATTTTCTCAAAGAAAGTCTGCATCATTTCCTGTTGGTTCTTCAACAATCTCTCTTGCAAAGAATTTTCCATAGCCTCCATTTCATCCCGGGTTATGTAGATTGAAGCCTGTCTTTCCCCAGCTCCGGAGGATGCTTGTTGACTTACTTCCTGTTGGCTTCTCTCAGCCCTTTGCCTTCTACTATTTTTCCTAGTCATTGTCTTCAAACCCAAAACTCCTTAAAATCTCCAAATCTGCACTTCAAATCCGATGTAGCGGGTGCTAGTCCTTCTCAGTGAAAGCACCAAAGTGCTTGCGCCAAAATTGGTCACAAACCCCAAGTATCGTGAAAGCGCCAGTGTGTGAATACAAATCAACAATATTCAAACACAAATCACAGATCTCAGCAAACAACTAGCAACAATTCAGAAGTAATAAATAAGAACACACGATTTATAGTGGTTCGGCTATCTCCGGCCTACGTCCTCTTCAATAATTTTCCTTTTTATTGATTATCCTTGCTGATTACAATCAATTACAACGATTATAGTGAAGTAAATCATTTACAACAGTGATGGTTGCAAGTAGAATCGAATCCGGCAGAGTCTGGACGTTGAATGGCCAAAAGATCCGAGAGATCCCCCTTTCTGAATGACCAGGGGCTCTATTTATAGGGGTAGGAGGCTCAGATCTCGCTCAAACTTCGGGAGACTTCTTCTGGCACGTGAGTGGGCCCACGCGACCGGCCTTAGCAAAATTTGGGCCCACTTTGGGATCGATTCGAACTTCATTCGAATCGATCATAAAATCATCCAATCAAGATGAAATTTGGTGTGGACATTCTTCAATATGCAAGCAAGCTCCTGTAAAAATTTCATTACATTTGGATCATCGGTGTAGGAGATATGATCGATTCGAATATGGGTTGTCCATTGGCTGTCGTCTTCGAATCCATTGCTTCGAATCCACCTTGTTCGACTCTATCCAAAGCGCATGCGCATCGATGACGTGGCGCGAGCTTCCCGGGTTGATCCACCTTTCTTGCCGTGTTGAATGCTTCTTTTCCTGAAGACGCGCTCGTATCCATGTTCCATGCTTCGTCCATATCCATAACTTCACAACGGTCATGCTTGCATCCGTCAGCCCGCGACCCTCTTCGCATCGATCCCAAGAGCTGTATCGAATCCATGTGCCGATCGATACGAAAGGAACGTGGGGGGCATCGATACGAAGTGGTCGTGAAGGATGGATACGAATGAGACCTCAGCTGATGCATACGAACGAGGTTCTTACCTGATGGATACGAAGGAGACCTATGTTGCCATCGAGTCGAAATCCACCTAACCTTCTCTTCCGATCGATACGAAATGACTGAGCCTTGTCCATGCCGATCGATACGAACGGTATGGATTCGAAGTCCTTCACCCCGCTTTGCCTTTGACCGATACGAACGCTATCAAGTCAAACCAACACCTAACCGATGCGAACCTCTCTGAGCCGTATCCATACTGTTCGATACGAGTGGCATCGATACGAAGCCCTTACCTCCTGATCGATACGAAGTGTATCGATTTGAACCATCCCTGTGCCTTGCCTTCGATCGATCCGAACCTGATGGAGTCGAACTGAACAAAACCTGATGGGTTCGATTCTGATGGATTCGAAATGAGCACCACCTTGACCCCTTGATGGATTCGAACAGTATGCCCTTCCTACCTTGCATCGATCATAACTCCTCCATACGAACTCCGATTAACCTGAAATTTGAAACGTAGCCTTTCCTAACCCTTATCATCATCTCCAATCAATTTCGTCTCGATCGGAGTTCAACCAAATTTTGACGACATCGATCGTCGCCTTGCTTTCAATCGATCTCCAATCCCGATATCCATCATTCCATACCTATTTGTTGATATTCCACTTTTGACCAAAAAGTGGGATAACAGTTCCAATATTGACAAAGAGTATGCCAATAAGAGGCTTCGATCTCTTTAACAACCAAACATCATATTTCACACCGTTTGGTTCTTTTAAATTTCAAAACTGATTCATTTTTGATATCAAAATATCATATTGAATTCAAAGTATCCTTCATTTCAAAATCATCATATTTGCTCAAAATATGTCATTTTCACTAGAAAATATCATATCAAATTCCAACTTAGGTTATAACCACATTTAACCGCATTTGCATTTAAATCAACGATTTAAATATAAACATTCCAACTTTGTACAGTTTGAATTTTTTAGAAATAGTTTAAATAGTTTATATCGTTTGATATAAGTAGTTAAAGTAGTTTAAATAGTTTGATATAAAATGAATTGAGTGTTGAAAATGGTTTATATACTAAAATAGTTTGGAAAATCTAAATAATTTAGATATTAAAAAGAATAGATTTTTAAATAGTTTATATTAAAATAGATTATTTTGAAAATAATAACAAGTCAAACTGTTTCTTTCCATTTCAGCATATCTGGGCCCATGCCTAAATTTCAAATTAGTAAATTCAATTTAAATCTTTCAATTCAATTGACTCAATTTAGATTTAGTGTCAAATCAACTTGATTTCAATTTCAATTCAAATTAACTTCAAATTTCAAAACGTTCATTTTATTTTCAAATTCAATTCAATAATCCAATTCAACGATTTAAATCTCAATCCAATACTTATTTTAAATAATTTCAATTTAGACCAATTTCATGTCCAATTTCAATTTACCGATTTAAACCACTTAATCAAATTAAACCTTATTGTTCAATTTTAAGATTCAAACTTTAAAATAGTTCAATTTCATGAACTAAAGTCAAATATCAATTATAACTTCACATTTCCACTTCAATTCTCAAAACAATTTCTTTTAACAAATTTCATTTTCAACATTTCAACGCTTGAATTCGCAAAATGATTAATTCATATAAATCCATAATTTATTTCCTTTACAACAATATCGTTTAATCAAAAAATCCAAATTTAAGATTTTTTAAACCATTTAATTTAGCCAATCCAGTGTCCGTATATAATTTTATATACCTTATAGCCAAGTGATCAATTAACTCAATTTAATCACGTGGATGGTATATACCATTTGAACCCAAAATTAAATGACATAGCTATACATCATTTCAACCTGTTTCTTAGTTCATTTCAGAGAATATAAATGATAATTTATATTATGTCAAATAATAAATAGGGTAATAACAGGGATATATCCAAAATGAATAAACAACCATACATCCAACATCAATCAATAACATACAATAACAAACAACATCCAAATCAAACCCCATATCACAACAGTTACTCATTATCAATTTGGAGGTATTTAACTAGCAATAAATTTCAAAATTAATTTAAATGGCAATTTAATTCAATAATGTTCAAGTTTAATAAAAATGTCAACTTAAACTATTAAATAGGAGCCAATAACATTCTTATTACTTCATAAATTTAATTAAACTAACATAGGTAAATTAAGTATTGCGTGAGTGAGTTAAATCACTCACCTTTGATTTATTGTCTATTTAAAATCCAATAAAAGCCTAAAATTTGAACTGTCTCCAAGTTCAACCAAACTTGTTTTGTATTGTTTGGAATTTTGATATGATCCCAATGGAAGAAACTGTGTATGAATCCGAGTTCGCATGCAAAAATTAAGAGGTAAGAACATTGAAAACTTAAAATTAAATGTAAGAGAGGGGTAAAATTGTAAACATCTATCTCTCCTATCAACCCTAACGATCATAGACTCGATCGAACCCCATCTGCCATCGAAGTTCATCATGCTGCCACCACGCCTACGACCAACATCGCTCCAATCCATCATCACCCTGAGTTCGCCGCCTCCAGCCGACCAAGCCTTGGCCTTGTGACCACCCTCCGACCACCCACGAGGCTCCATCGCCGTGCGAACTTATTCACCATTTCTGGCGATCCTGGTGAGCTTTGGCATGAACGACCCACGTGGATTGATTCCCCTTGACACCCCATACAACATAGCACCTCCTGATCGACGAATCACCTCTCGATCGATGGATCGTTGTAAATCCACCGTTGACCACGAAACCTAATATGGACGACCTAGATTGTTTCTTTGATTTCTGGACAAATAAAGACTCCAGATGAAAAATGAATTGCATATGTAGATTTTGTTAGTCGAGAGCTTCACGATGATATATAATATGATAGAGTTTGAGCAGTTTGAATTTTGAAGTTTGATTTGGAATCAGTAATTAGGGTTTTGAGATGTCTGCCATTGAGAAGGAACAAATGAGATAGAAATTATATATACAGACAATAGAATAAAAGACTGCTAGAGTTTACAACAGTTTATATATAGACAAAGCTGAAACAAAAATGGCTAAGAATGAATGGAATAGATCGAATGGTTCGAAGCGATAACAATGACCCGAAAAGCCCATTTGGTTCTCGGAACGAAAATAGGTCATCCCATATATCAAAATTTAGGTTTTCAATATTTTTAAACTCAATGAAACTAGTTTCAAAATTCCATCCTATATAGAACTTAACTTTTAAAATCAAATTATTTTAATTAAATTCCTTTAATTGATTTCTACACGTTTTGAGCTCGCACGATCAAATGATGAGTCTGATCGCTATGAAACTTGAAATCCTATCGTAATTCACTGTTGCAGATCTGATGAAACTGGTTTCGTCAAAATCCAAGACAATGCCCAAAATAAAAAAATTTCACGTTATTTAAATAAATTTTTATTTGAAAATCAATTTAATCACTTTTAAATTAAAAGTTAACAATTTTCATCATTTTTGATTACATAGAAATTAATCATCTATACAATATAGTTTTCCATGTTAAATTCAATATTTAAATATTACACTTATTTTAACATTTAATTACAACTGTAATAAAATCCCAGTTTACTATAATTTAAATTTTAATAATTTCTTTTATTTTGATTTACATTCTTATTTTTTAATCAACTAACACCTTATGAATTTATTTAACATAAGTTTCATCTTATTATTCTCATTTTCTACAGTTAACGTCTTTTCTTATATTAACTGCACTATTTAATTACATTGAATTCGTTGATTTTCAAATTAATTTCAAACGGATTAAATAATAAGGTGATAGATAAAACAATTGTTATATATTAGTAACTCAACACATTTCTAAATTTACCATTTACAACAAAAGCTAATAAATCTACGTAAAAATAATTGATTTCATATTCCATATTAAACCAATTTCAATTAAATAACACATAATTTCACCGTTTAATACAACATTTATTTTTAATCATTATTTGCTATTATAACCAAATTAACTTTACAATTACAGTTGATCGAAATACATTAAACAATTGTCAATTTCATTCAATCAACATTATTAAATTATACTCTAATAACTTTTTCCTATTTATAAATCATAAATTTTAATTTCTCACAATATTAAATTCCAAAATCTTATTAAATTTACTATTTTTAATTATCAAAAATATGGGTCGTTACAGGTAAAGGGAGATGGCAATAATTTGGGTTCGTCTCAGTATCTGTGCAAAGATACGTAAAGCAAAAAGGTTCAGTAAAGGGAAGAAAAGGAGAAAGGGGGCATTTATATATGGCGTGTATAAGGAAGCAGGACCGGTTATAGAGGGTGACCCAGTCAAAAAAAGAGGAAAAGGGATCGGCACTATGACTTTCCGATCTCTACTCACGTATCCCTAGTAAGTGATTGGCAAGTGGGATGCTGATCCCTCGACATATTAAAAATTGGAGAGGAAAATGATTAAAAAACTGGGAATAAAAGATGAGCAAAGAAAAATGGTTGATAACTGAAAGATAAATGACGACCACCATCAAGAAGGTTTGACTACAAACGTAAGCATACACAGTATGATAAAACTTGGTTGCGACCTACAAACGGCCGAACACATCCGAGAGCCAACCTCAGAACCCTGCATATGAATATGTACGGAGAAGGTTTAAAAATTCAGCTTTTTTGAAATCAATAGAAATTGCAGTTAGGCCTGAAGCTTTCAAGTTCAAGATTGAATCAGAGAGAAAAAGACATATAAGTCGATGAAGAAATAGACATCGATTAGGAAGTTGGATGATTTCCTTTCGGATGACTCAGACTTTTTCTGATTCAAAGCACGTCATGTTACTCACAAGACGTACTTTAGGGGGTAAGTGTTATTCGGTACCCTGACCTAGCTATATTAGACTGATCGTGCAAGACATATTCGACCGTTGACAGGAAGGATGACCGTGAGGCAATGGCTACAGATCCAAAAATAAAGTCCAAACAGTTATACGAAGCTCGGATTGAACAAAGTTGATAGACAGACAACGCAGTATGTTAGAAATATAGAGATTAGTTTGGATAGAATAGGGATCAGCATAGTCATTTGTCAACATAAATGAGGTAGCAAAAGGATCGGTGAGGCAAAGTAAGGTAGTAAGGATCGGCCTTGGTGGTTATTCAAGGGATCGACATGTACAATGGTAATTAGTTCAACATAATGTGTCAATGTCAGAGGAGTCGACATAGCTAGGCGAAGGGCTAGGGTCGGCCTGGTTACTTGGCTGGATAGTCAACTTGGATGGAAATGTAGAGGGATCGGTATAAGTTGTAGTACCTAGTTCAACATCATTTGATGTCGCTGGATGGATCGACATAACATTCCAAGCAAGATGGATCGGTATATGTCTATAAAGCCAGAGGGTTCGACATAGCGTCCTAAGCACTATGGATTGGTAAAGCACGATTGAACCAAAGAGTTCAGCACTGCTAATCGGAGGGATCAGTGGTGATGATGTAAACGGGGAGTCGAACAAGAGCTCCACATATCCAAATACCCTGATATTTGAGATACCATCATACTCGAGCATGGGGAAGCTGCCATAGAGGTCGCTGCTTTAAATTCCATATATGGAGGGATCAGTACCGATCCCTCTCCACTGTGATTTAGGCCCAGCCTTCCCAATGGTGGGATTATATGGATGAGAAGGTTCTGTTGCCGAAGTTCTAGGAAGATTGGAGGTCGTCTTTACTTATAAATACAGGCCTAGGGCGTCATTATGAGGATCTTTGGTGGCTAGTTAGATAACACCGTCAGTTTCTTCCATTATCCTCTTGTTTCTTGCAGTTTCTTGCGGTTCCTAATTGAATCAGTTTTATTAAAAATCAATAAAGAGAATATTCAAATTGGACATAGGCAATCAATGCCGAACCACTATAAATCTTGTTGTTCTTGTTTTCTACTGTGTTTTTCTTGTTAATTTGATACATTCCTCTGTTTTCTTTTAGTTTCTTCATTTATTTCACTACTTAAATCTGTTCTTGGGTGTTTGTGGCCAATTTGGTTGCAAATAATAAACAAATAAAAAATTAGTTTGAAAATTTCATAGATTTAAAATTAATATGATTTTAATATTTTACTATGCGTATATCATGAATTAATGATTAGTTTCGACACTTAATTAGTTAATATAAAATAATTATTAAAGAAAATTCAAATTTTCAATTTCCAAAAAATCTAGGATGATATTTTAGCAGTTATGAAATTTTTTCGGATTTTCAAAATTAAAATAGTACTTTTAGTTAATTAATTAATGTGCGACCAAAGCTAAAATAATTTTTAAAATACAAAATAAAATTAAAAAATTCTAAATTTTTTTATATGCATCTGACATCACTATTTAATTTAGAAATTATAAAACTGAATTTTTGAAAATATTTTAATTTTATACAAATTTATTAAATCAATTATTTAATAAATATTGATAATAAATATATATTAATAGTATAAAATTTATTTCCAATGCTTATAATTCATAATGAACATAAACATATGTAAGAAAAATTTTAGATTGATTTTATATAGCAGATATAAACATATATGCTTTAATGCAAATTGTACATGAGTACTAATAACTAAATTAATATTTATATGAGTAAACTAAAATAAAATTAAAAAAAATTCAATTTATAGTATCAGATTGCAAATAAATTATGAATATAAGCATTAAATTTAATGCACATAACCAATCTCCATTGTGACAACAACATTACATATAAAAATCTCACCTAACTAATGCAATAACAATTATTTGTAAATATCTACATGCATATATAATTAACAGATTATAAAACATGATAATCTATTTAATATATATGTAATAAACGTTACGTACTACATATGCCCTTAAGTCCATATTGAAATAGTGAATTGTCTTTCTCCAATTGTTCCTTTATCCGTCAATTGCTAGTCTGGAATCAACACCCTTCCACTAATAGTTTTGTTTTAACTTGAATTTGATTTGAGAATTTTGGAGACAAATAGAGCTTTGTTTCGACAGCAACCGGAAGGTAATGGCAGCCATAATTTAAAAGAGGGAGGCGACTCAAAATCTATATTTACGTTAGGTTTAGACAGGCTTTTTATAATGTTTGAAAGAGAGAAAAGATGATCGTATCTTTCCTTTTTCTTTCCTAATTTCCTTAATCTATTTTAACCCTGACTGCCTCCATTTTTAGCCATCCCAATCATATAATTGCAGTCAAAAATCTCTTCCAGATCTATGGATTAATACCTTATTTAAGCCCAAAAAAATATGGTAATTAAATGTAATTTAATTTCTTATCTATATCTCATATTGATTGACATATTAATAGCCATTATAAATATATACATACAATATTTGTTTCATAAATCATATTCAAATTTCATAATTAATATTTCATAATTAATATTTCATAAATATTAATCAATTTATAATAATTATAAACTAATTAAATCATCCAATCTAAAGAGAATTCATCATTTCGGTTGTATGACTCTTGGGTGTAAATTCGATCAGTAATTAACATCGAACTATTCGAATGTTAACGTTCACACGTCACTTAGCAAGTGGTGTGACATTTTGGCTAAATTTATTGTTTACTCAGTTTCGATAGAATCCAATTTTAGTTTAATAAGCGTTACCCGATTATGACATTTATTTACACCAATTCTCTTCGTCAAATCTGTATCACTTTGGACTTATGGAATTTAGTAATGGTTAAAATTCCAATATCATCCACATTCAATCTATAGTCCAAACACAAAGTTCTTGGTTCAATAATAACATAACCAAAATACTCTGGATAGAAATTTTGACTTTGAGTTGACCATGATACTAATCCCATATAACTGAGAATATGAATCCACTCTTGAATAGTGTTTCACTTCCAATACTTCCACTCGACCCAACTATAGTCACTTAATGGATGCTATGCCATGATTTGACTATAATCAAAGCAAAGCTTTCATATTGAAGATCCATAGTATTCTCAAGTCGAGAGAACCGAGTAGATCCGTCACATCAGTATTTTCTGTTTGACCTTAGTTATGTTAACCAACAGAAAACTATCGGGTGAGTCATTCAATAGCTATCCAATAACTATCAATACGTAACCTCTAGGTGCACCCAACAACCATGGGTGAACAATGCACAACATTTGGAGAGCGTTACTACTCTAGTCCTAACGAATATATTGATATCCAGTCTCGATGCATCCTGACTAGGAACATTTAAAATTGTATATTTAATTTTATTATGATAAATTAACCACGGTTACAACACTTTCTAACTACTATTACAAAACATACCATTTATGGATTTTCTATTAAATATACTTTTAATTAAATTAATTAATTAATATAACCACAATATATCAATTATATAATAGAAAAAATACCTTTGATTTTGAACAAGATTAGTTATTGAGTCAGATATATATAACAAATTACATAGTTGCCCCTAGGGTATACCTCTAACTCTATCAATCTCTCACTTTCACTTGGGGTCAATTATGGAAATCTTATTCCATCTTCTTTGATCGATTTCCTTAAAACCAATTGGGTTAGTTCCTTAGTGAAAGGGTACACTATTATGTTTTAATCAATGACGTCGATTAACTCTCTCCGACATTGTTAAACTACCTTTATCATGTGGAATAATTCAGAGTATGTCTCTCAACTTCCAATGAGCTCTTAGTTCGGTTATGAACTATATAGTGACACTATTATCATATGACAATGTTGTCGGATTCTAAACATTTGGAATCGCTCTCAGCTCAGTCATAAATTTGTGCATTTATTATATATACACTGTTTTTATTACGGTGCTATTCCAGTCAATGAATCAACCATAATCTCTTCTTTTTGGAACATTTTAAACTTAATGATTCTTATCTTAAACTTATTATTGACATATTATACTCATTATTTTAAATCCGAACACTCCTTCATAAGGAGTTCATTGTTTTTGTAAACAATTCTCGAGTATTTCACAAATACACGAGAACACTCCAACTGCCATTAATGATATCAATTTGGATTTGGTGTTTGCTTCGTGTATCAAACAATAAACAAATCACGATATTAGAAAAAATAACATGTATGATAATTCATACTACCAATGCATAAGGAACTCATCTCACATGTTCGGTATTAAACTATTTAATAAGGTGTCTTTGCATATCGGTTTAGGACATTCCCGATATCTTTTATTCTTATTATAAAAAACATTATTTACAAATCCAGCGTTGAGTATTAAAATAACTAAAACTGATTTTAGCATATGTACATCGTTAAATAAACAACATTGTGTTGTTTACATATGGCTTAGAGATATTAATGTACCTTTTAACGTTCTTTCTTATGAACACACGCTTCCTTTGCATTTTGGTTGATAATCAAGTAATTTGATATTTCTATCAAAATATTTGTTCAATTCTGATGTTTATAAAATGATACTTTCTATTATTTCTTGGATCATATCCGAAAACTCACAACCTCTTTATCACTCTCATTGACTTTAAGACACATTGGTTGCTATGTGCAAATAATCTACTCTAAACATTATTTAGAATTTTCTATTTAAGCACATATGTACCAAAGCACTAAGTCTTATAAAGCGATAATCTTGTGAGTAGATCCGAAATAATTGATCATGTTGAACGATGAATCTATTACGCTAATCTAAACATTTTAAATTTATGAGATGATTCTTATCAACATTGTTCATTTAATTCTAACTGCATTAGTCTTGTTCATAAAGACACAATTGCAGCCGATGGATCACATCCATTCGATTACGACTACCAAAACATATTTTTATAATGTACTTGGAATTCATTTTTGGATCTTTGCATCACAATATATAATGGAGTCAACACTCTTAATGGTTTAATTAAACAACCGGGGATTATATGTTATCGAAATTGACAAAAAACTCTGTTTCTCTTTAATGTGGAAGAATACTTATTAAACACTCTAATGCATTGTGTTCGTTGGGTTAAGCAGTTTCATTTCATCTCATCTAATCATTTAAATCTATGGATCATATCCAATTCCATTTTACTGTAAATAATTCCTTAAAGAAACTTCTTCACAGTAAACTTGGTATTTTTTGAAACAATAAATGTTTTTCAATGCAACAGAATAGGTATTGATAAATGCTTTATGAATTTCTATATTTAAAATTGTTTTGATTTTAGTTTACAAAACTTATGTTCAAAACATAAATATGTCATCCAATGACAGTCTTTCCCAAAATCCTTTTGAGGAGATTCATATGAGTTCCCTCATAAATAATTATTACGTGCAATCTTTTGACTACACAACCTGCCAATTCTTTGGCCTAGGATATGTTGGAGTTTCTTATAAACCCTTATCTTGTGTGATTTTGTAAATTGTTATTTATATGAAATAATATTAACCTTATGCACTACTCTTAAGTACATCACCTTATAGAAAGAAACTAGCTCAACTTCACTCATAATTAATCGTACATTATCCAACAAAGTTTGATTACTCCTTATTGATGCATCATTATGTATCACATGGAGGAGTGATTTTTGAGAATGAATCATTATTTATATTTTTGGTAAGTACGAATTTTTTTCCAATATTCTCACTCATTCGATCAAATTGAATCATTTCTATCGCATATTATTTTATTTACTTCTGTTTTATACTCTATGAGTTTACTATAAACATACTACATTTGTATCAAATACACATGTCCATGTCGGTGATAAATCATCGGTCAATGTGACGAAGTACGAAAAATCTTTTTTATATTAACAGACTTACAATTACATACATCTATATGTATCAATACAAAGAGTTCATCAACTCTTATGATGTTCCTACTGAATGGGAGGACAACCCTTATTTCTTTGAGATATAATTAACCAGTATCATATGATTCACAATCATAAAATAAAATTATTTCTCAAAACTAAGAATTAGTCTATAATTCTAAGTAATTTTAAATAATTTTAGATACTTCTTTATTTTCTAATGCGTTGCTTTTATTATGAGAACATATACCACATTATAGTTTTATTTCATAACAAATATTCATAATATCCATATTGAAATATAGTTATCTATTTTTCGGTCGATATCGAAAAATAGTCATTATTTCACAAATAATGTTCAAAACGTTTGCGAAAATAATTTTTGTAATTCGATACAATATTACACGCTCCCACTATTTCGACTATTACCATAATAGTGTACTAAATTCGGAGGTCCATCGTTCACTTAATATAGATCTGTATATTTCATATACTAGAATTACTTTACTATAGAGAGTTCCTTAATCAAATATCTTGAACTCAAAGAAACAAATATCATTCGAAACAATTTTCATATGTAAATGCATTTTGGAAAGGAAATCATATTTTTTGTTCCAATATTAATTATCAATTACTATTACAATTCTCGTTTTCGATGTTTCTTCATAAAGCTGAAGTGACTATTCCTCTCTTCATTCCAACTATACCTTAAATCACATCTACTCTTGTACATTCATTATTCTTTCTAAATGGTCAAACCATTCAAAAGGAAACCCTTACTAGAATATCATAACGAACACTTTACAAGGGCATTCGATCATCCTTAACTTTTAAAGACATCAAATATGTTGTGCTTTGTGTAAACTGATCAAATTTACATTTTAGTGATCCAGTTCTTAGATTTATATTGTAGTTTTGGTTAAGTGTTTAACATAATACGATCACTTTTGTAATCAATGAAATTGAATACTCAATCTCGCATTAAGGTTTATTTGGTTTTTCGAATGAACTAATTTCATCGGAATATTGTACATCACAAACTTTGATGTTTATATGTGATTGTGTGTGTTAATACCCTAGGTATTGATTTTGATGACAACAACCACGTAAATATTACTACTAACGTATCTTCGAGTTATGCAGTCATATCAGATATATTATGGAGATATTTACAGAGATAAACAAGAATACAGTGGAAGCAGATGAATTATAGAAGAAGGTTAATCAGAGCAATTGAAGAACAAAACCCAATTAGAGAAGAATGCTGAAGGATAAAGGTGTTTGAAGTGATGAGGAGTTGGTTGAACCTTAGAATATCTTGTTAAAGATCTCATGGCAATTATACTTGAAGATCATCAACCATTGACCTCAATCGATTCACAAAAATCCACAAATATAAGGTAATTTGAAATGCTGAAAATTTGCAACACTTATTAGTGTTGCTTTTCATTTTGCAACACAACCATGTCGACATGGGGGATAGGGGGATGTCGACATGCTAGTTTTTTTTCAGAATTTCAAATATTAAATAAGGAGACATTTCCCTCCACCTCTTCACCAAAGGACACGTCTCTTCAACCACTATATAAAGGCCTCTGAAAACAAATTTTAACATCAAGAATTCTTATTTTATCTTGCTCCGTCTTCTCCAAACATTTTCAAAATAAATCCATTGCATACTCTTCAAATCTCCTTGCAAATCTATACTATTTCACTCCAATTCTTCACTAATTTGCAAGCCATACAATATCAGAGAGTTGTACTTTAATTCACATCATTCTCTCTCTGATTTCATCCTATTCCTCGAAGAATTCAAATATATATTGCCATTAGAGGTCTATAGGATCATTATACCGAATCTGTATTGAAGATATAACCACTTGCCATAGTTTGTTGTTGCTGATAAGGAGAATGTAACAGCCCGCAAACCCGTATCCCTTAAGTCGACACTATTCTCCACCATTCAACTCAAGATGAACGAAAATACGATCCATTTGGGTTAAAGAAGAAGAGGTAGAAGAAGAAAATAGAAAACAACATCAGAATCTAACCATCACAACAGAATAAAATGCAATCGATAATAAATGATCTTTACACAAAACAAATCTGTTTATACATTACATCATCAGAGTATACATAACACACAACTGGACAGTAATCATAACCTCTCCTCACAATCTGAATACACAGCGGAATATTTAACACAAATACGGAAGTACGTATTGCTATCCAGCTCCACAGCATTCTTTCCTGTAATCTATAATGCTCGGCCTGACCTGAGTATTATAGTTAAATAACACCCGAGTCAGTCTGGAAAACCAGCGTGAGAAAACCATACTCAAATTGATTATTAAAGTTTCAAAATTCTTTTGAAAACAAAAGCATCTCGTAAGACCACGCCACAATAAACATATCGGGTTTTTACCGTACGATAGCCAAAACATTTTTTATCAAAATCCTCTGATATTATAATAGTGTCTAGATACAAATACTTATTCAAATAGCCGAAATTGTTATATTTATTAAATTCCAGCTAATAGTATACAAACAAAACCGTAAAGGCACGTAGGGAGAATGGATTTCCAACTAATGACTAGGCACTGGGGTACCACCTGTCACAGTACGTGGCTTAGATCACCGTACCAAGGATTACTCCCAATCCCCTGCAACACAAGACCGGGACCACCCCTTACTGGATAATCACGAGTAAGATCACCCTACGGTTAGGATCAGTAACCGCACCACTAAGCCAAAATAAAAAGGGACATCTAGACAGGGATGACCTTACACTAATGGGTGTTATCCACTTAGCCTTGCAGCATATCCCCTGATTTTTAGTCATTCCCGGTTGATGAGGCTCGAGGCTAAGCGTTACCTTTTTAGAATATATTACTTAGAATGCTCATCGTCCTCTTGACGATGTTCTGAAAGCATTCATTCATACAAGTCCGTCCTGGATTCGAACGGAACCGAAGGCACTACCCCTACTACATCCATTTTGGAATCTCCTCAGGATTAGTAGCGACTAGCCTTTGCACTTCACTACTCCACCTTCGAATCCAAACTCTTGTTTTCCACACGAAAACATACAAATCAGATCGAAGTGGTTTTTAGGAAATAAATTTCGATCCTGATCTCTTCGAAACGATCAGCGCATTGGCCAATATTGATAATCGGTATTTAGCTACCAATTAACATTCACAAACAACCATCAACCATATATAATTTCACCAAATTATTTATTATCCTCAAAATATCTTCGCAAGATATATTTCCACCTTCAAGCCTTTTTGAAAATAGTTTTGAAACCACACTCTTCTCATGGGATAAATTCCCAACTATTTATTTCCACTGAAAATACCACGTACAAAGCTTTAGATTTTTAAAATAATTTACAGAACACTTTATTATAAAATATACTTTAACATTTAGATTAAAAACTTCTTCAATACTTTATTAAAAATATATACTTTAGGAATATTTAAAAATGAGGTTATTTTATAAAATATAAAACTAGATTTTCTCTTTCTAAAACAAAATACCAAGTCACCTTTAAATAATTACTACGATAATAGATTTTAAAAAATACATACTTTATAACTAAACATTTATAAATAATAAATTTTCTAAAACATGCTTTTTAAAACAACATTAAAGCTTTTAACTTATACTAAAAAAATTTACTTTGAAAACATACTTGGCTATCCAGGGAATATACTTCTCTTCACATCCTTTAAAAATAAATCACTATTTATTTTTAAACAAATTTACCCATTCCTTTAACAAATTCCCACCGTGAATTTATTCTTTCAAACATCCACTGATACATTGCCTCACTTTTATAAACCCAGTTTATAAATTTCATAGACTCAACTTCCCTTTTAAAATTCTGATTCCAAACACTTAGATCAATTTCCAAATTGATTCTCAATTTACTCCATTTTGAAATAAATTTCTTTACTTACTCAATTTATTTCAGAATCCATTAATTTCAGACTTTATTCCTTAATTATGATTTAAAATCTTTTTAACTGAAAATACTAATTTCATATTTCCTAAAATTTCTTTTTTATCCTTTCAAATAAATTCAAACCTTGAATTTCAAAATAAATTCTTTATTTCTTGAAATAATATCACTTGAGTTTAAAAATAGAATCACTTATTCCCATTTATTCAAAATCTCATTTCCCGCACTTGGAATTTTATTTATCAGAATTCAAAAATCACTTTTTATTTTTTTCCAATTGATTTTTAATTTATTCAAATTTCTATGATTATTTTACTCAAAATTCACTCTTTTATTTTCTTTTCAGAAATCCCATTTCTATAGATTTTGATAACTCAGTTCATCGAAATATTTTAAATCAACCATAGTATCCAATATTTCCAATTATCAATATAATTCATCACAGGATAGCAAATAATTATATCATGGGATATTTTAACAAAACTAAATATTTTGAGGAATCCAGTAGGACCCCTCCAAGCCGTTTCCCTGCATCCACAGATGTCATCACAATAAAATACCAATTCCACTTCGAGGTGGAATATCCTGGTATATGGTTTTTAAATATAATATCATCCGCTATTATGCGACGCATAAGGTCTCATCCGTTATAATGCGGGAATCAATCACTCCAATATATACTATATACTACTATATATAATATAGCACATCAAATCAATTCAATCATTCAACCAATTATTTAAATTTAAACTAAACCCAGATGAGTGAGATTAACTCACCTTTGCCCCTTAAATTTGAAAATCCGCTTCATTCTCGATTTGATTCCACGATTATTGACCTTGTATGAATATTTATACAATTTATTAATATTTGAAATAATCGAGCAATTAATTTTCCCTTTTAATAAATTTAATTAACCAACAATTTTATTTAAACTAATTTTTCCCTCTTTTAAAAATCTTTCAGTAAATAAATTAAATAAGTTAACATGGTAATCATAATACATTATTCTAAAATGAACTAGTAAATTTAAAATGTATATTTATTTTTCTTTTGAAAATACATATATTAAGAAAATGACCTAAATACATTTTAAAAACAGAACTGCATTGCATACCTTCCTATATATATTTCTTCTGTAAATATGAAATCAGTAATTCACTTTACTGTAAATACTTCTTGTTTTCTGCATACATATATTTAAATCGAAAATCTGCATATATATATATATCACTGTATATATTTCCCAAAATAAATAATTCCTCTACTGCAAGTATTTTTTCCTTTTCTGTTTTTCTGCTTATAATCAAATTTAAATTGAAAAGAATAATTGTAAATACCTTACAGCTTGAATCCCCGACTCTAGCTTCAGATTGTCGCGATGCCCATTCCAATTCAAACGCGACACCAAACCCTCGAAGTCAACGGAGCCACCACAAACCCTCAACTCGGCCCATCCTAATAGCGAGTCGCCCCATCGACTTCACGTACGCCACGCAACCCCTCCAATATCGCGACTTCAAGTTGCAACGCCTTCCTCCTCCCAAAATCATTCGCACGCGAAAGAGCTTCGCCGCCATCGAACCCTAAATGTGATCCCTTGAGTAGCTCGAATCCATCACCAATGCGTCGCGTGCTCTACTCCTTCTCTTCCAGCAATGGATTGAGCATGAAACCCTAGCCCATCGATCGCGATGCTTTTTCAAACCGCAAGCCTTCACAAGCTCGTACTCGCGTGCCCTAGCATCTGCCGCGAGCCTTCCCTCGATCGAACTCCCCTCTCGAATACGCGAAGTCCCTTGCGAGCACGATAATGCTTTCCCCCCTCGATCGAACGATTGATTATTTCGTTAATTTTTTTATACGAATTGAAGAAGGGTAGAAGGCGATAAAAGAAAATGAGATAGCTCTCGTTCGAACTAGAGAGGGATATAGGTGGAGTCGCGATTATAAAATAGGGTAGAGGTTTGCTTCAGAAGATAGGCGACATTGGAAAGATATTGAACTGTATGAAACAGATGGAAGTGATTTTAGGCGTGTTGAATGGGAAGCACTGAGAGGATGGATTTTCGGCTGAAAGGAGATAGACGAGACAAATCTTTATTATATTTATTTATTTTTATTTATATATATATATTTTGTTTGACTGGTCAACAAGCATATATATCAATTTTAAATTCAAATTTAAATTGATTTGAATTCGTAACTTAAAATCCTTACATCCTACCGCTGCGCGCCGCTAGGCGTTCATAATATTATACCCCTATTCTGAATGCAATGGAAGAGATTTCGAGTCCTAATTCAATCGTATGGAGAACATAGCTTTTTGAACCCTGTTATTATATTAAGTTTCCGATATAATTTCAGTGCGTTTACTTATCGTACGGCCAAACAATCACTCCAAACACTGCGAAAATTGAAATCCAATAATAATGCGATATTACAGATCCAATGAAACTGGTTTCGTCGAAATCCAAGACTGTGCCTCGGAAGGCTATTTTTGAACATCAATTTAAACGATGTATTTTCAAAATTGAACAAACTACTGTTAAATTCAATTTTACCCCATTTCCAGTAATTAAATCCAATAATTAACTTTCCAAATAATGGTGATATTTGAAATTTAAGTTACAAACTAACTTTTAAATATTAAAATCAATTAAATATCTCAATTTCAAACATCCAAAAATTCCGGGTCGTCACATTCCTCCCCCGTAAAAGAATTTTGTCCTCGAAATTGCTAGTTAAGAAGAAAGGTCCAATATCCATTTACTATTTTCCAAAACCAAACAGTTTTATCAACTTGCCATAACATATCTTTTATCAAAGACCCACTATTACTTCAACCAACTTTCCAAAACCTTCCATAGTTTCCAACAACATTATTTACTCCACTTATTCAAATTTAAATCCAAATTTTGAATTATCAAAATTTCCTCAAAAATTTTCTAACTCCCTAAATTTCTGAATTTTTTGCCAGCGTCTCCTTTGTGCGGCTAGTTCGATACAACTACAAAATGCCTCTATGGGCTCCTAGATTTCAAAAGAAAACAAAAGCCAAGTGGCTAGACTCGAAAATCATTAAATTTCATATAACAGAAATTTAAATACATACCTTTGCCGAGCAAATCAAATTTGTCTTCTGAAATCAAAACAAATTTTCCTTTTCCTTTATAATACCTGTATATCCTACATAGCAATAATATCCAATCACAATATTCAAAAACATTTTATTGACTTCCTTACAAAATTTCAATATCTATTAATTCAAGCCCGTACGATGTACATATATCATCCGTACGCAATATCAAATTCGATCACTCGCTCGAACACACAATTTCACTTCCGAACTAGTATCGTCCACCCGACTTCCTAGTGCGGACTCAGATCTGGTTTCTCAATCAGAAACTGTAATTCTCCTTGCATAGTCATAACTATGATAGAAAATTTCCAGAATCAATCAAAAATCCATATCCAGGGTTCGTCGATGAAAATCGAGTGAAAAATCCTAACTCGGATCGATATAACTATCTCGAAATCCTGTGCTCGAATCTGGATCAAATTGCCATGCGAATAAAATAATATACGTACATCCTACGTTTTATCTCAATTGATTATCAACTATATCAATTCTCTTCTTATTCACATTCATTTTAATTTCTATTCACTTATCAACGCTTATCATTTCACATATTTTATTAAATCTTCACTTGAATTCTTATTCAATATATTCTCCCGACACCCATATTACTTAAGAATTCTACTATTTCTTCTTAAGTTCAATATAAGTATTTTATACGCTTCTTATATTTATATTCACTTCACCACTTTAGTTAATATCTACTTCTATTCAAATTGGTTCTCCCATTTCCATATGAATTCAATTTATCTTCAACTCTGAATATTGAATTTTATTTTCCATTTATAACTGTTTCATATCATTATTTTAAATTAGTTTCATCCACTAATTTATTTCAATTTCCAATTTGAAATCGTTTTTTGCGCTAACAAAAATTTTTTCAAAAATTTTTCTAACTCCCAAAATTTTCGAATTTTTTTGGCAAAGTCTCATTTGTACGGAGAAGCTTTTGCAATTTGACAAGGATATAAATATATATACATCGACCAATACGGTCGGAAAAACAAAAATAGTTTATATTTTCTATTTTTATTGCGTAGGTGACGCAGCGGATATAACTTTGACGTGCTAATAATGTTTTGATATCAATTTGGCGCAACTTTCTTCCTCATGAAATGAATTCGTGTCAAGTAAACTTGGTAGAACGATAAATGCCCAAATCCGTTGATCTCTTGAGATACCGGATTCTAGCTATCTTCAACACGTTGATCGCGCACGATTCCACGTTAGAAGATCTACGATTCTTCGACGTTGATCTCGCGTACGAGATTCCGTGAATCGGCTTCAAATTCGTTGATTCGAGCGCACTCGAATATCCAAAGATGGAAGAAGAAGGAGATCACACTCAACTTCAACAAAAGTGGCAAAAGCACACAAATAATTTTATTCAAAAATCAATCCTTTACAAGTGACACAACACCCCTATTTATAGTAAGTTACAACTCACACACGACTCAACATTTGCAACTCACGACTTAACATACACATGCGACTTACAACAATACAAGTTACAACAAAGTATCACACGAATTAACAAATAACATGACATACGACATAACAAAACAATACAAGTTATAACACAATACGACTTAATGACATAAGAATGGCATAGCCCCAGGTGCGACTTAAAAGGAAATATGGCAGCGACATAAGGAAAGTAACAACATAAGCAAGCAGCGACCCAAGTTGAGCGACATAAGAACAAGCGGCATAAGGAAGGTCAGCGACATAACAGATGCGACATAAGGAAGCAACGGATTAAGAGATCAAAGCATAAGCACGCGACTTAAAAGGCCAGCGACCTATCAGAGCGACCTAAGAAATGCGGAATGGATGGGTTAGCTCGCAAACGACTTAAGAATAATGCGGACTTGTAAACGACTTAAGAGATACGGCTTTGTTTCCTTAATCCGTTAGGTCGTTGAGCGACTTAAGCTCCTTAACTTGCTTATCTTGATGCGTTGATGGCTGAGGCGGTGTTAGGTCGCTCACGCGACTCAAGGCATGTGTTAGGTCGCGTGTTAGGTCGCTCAAGCGACTCAAGGCCTGGTGTGCTGCATCAGTAGGCGTACCTTTATTTAACATATTTAAGTAAGTGGCTTATTATTTTAGCAATTAGCACGTCCAAATCCAGCCAAACGGCTTCCCAGTACCTGTACTTTCTCAATTTAAATATGTAAGTGCCAAAATCATGTAACTTAACAACATCTTACATATTTAACTAGTAAACATACGAGTTTCTATGAGCAATGCAGGTTAAACAATATTTATAAGCAACTTATAGGGTTCTGACATTAATTTTAATTGTTTACAACCAATTCGTATACAACTTCATTCAATTTAAATGGTTTACAACTCAATTGCTTACATTCAATTCATTTTTAAGCAAAACAAACTCATATTCACTTCAATTGATCTTAAATTCAATATATTTAATCTTTATCAACTCATAGAATTTTAATTACCTATGTTTACGTCAAACGACAATTTATTCTATGTAATTTGATGATATCCATGTGAATAAATAATTACTTAAGTTTTATTACCAATTTAAATTGATTCCGACTCAATTTATTTTAAATTCCATCCCATTTCTAGTTTATTCACCAACCATACATTCGCATTTCATCTCATCTCCGCATTGGTTTCATTTTAAAACCATTTCATTGAGCTTGACACATTCAATGCTTATATCGATAACCATTTTCCAAATTAAGTTAACCCAAACTTTTATTTACTGAACTTTCACCCTTCCTCGAAGCAAAGCTTCTATAAATTTTAAACTTAAGTTAATTTATTTTAATTTACTCCAACTTCAAACTTAAGTTCACTTCTATTTGATTCTCATCTAATCAAATTCCAGTTAATTAAGTTAGCCCATCCATTTTATTTTAATTCACCTTCTCAATTTATCAAAATAATATCCAAGCACATACTTAACTCATTTATACTCGAACTGGATTTTATTTATAACTCAAATCAGTTCTATTATAATCCAATTCCATTTTAATTTTACAGCATCTCCACTTATTTAATTCACAATCAATCCAAGTCGAATTCTATTTATAATTCGAGTTTATTTCCAAACTCCATTATTAACTTACAATCCATTTTATTTAACCGAGTTAAATTTTATTAACATACTCTATCAAATAATTTATTTAGCTAATTAGCATACTTCCAACTTTTAAATCAATAATCGATTTTATTACAAAAATCACTTCATTAAATTTTCCTGAGTTCAATTTTCTTTCATAATTCCAGTTTGGATTTTCTTTCATTTTCCACAATTCCAACACTTTTTATTTCGGCTTATTTATTCCCATTCCAATGACATTCAAGATTTACTAATTTATTTCTTCCAATCATCAATCAAATTCCAACGTTTAATCTTAATCCAAGTTAATTCCTCATTTTTAACTTTCGCCTTTAAATTTTAATTCCAAAATCCAATCCCCATATTCCTCATCAAAATCATTTACCTTTTATAAGTTTATAACTCATCTCCTGATGATCTCTAAATTGTCTAAATAAGGATTTCAAGATTTTAAACACCCGGCTTTTGGTTTTCAAATCATTTTGAAATTATCTCAAAATCACACTTCTCAAAATTTTAAACCAATCCTGGTTTTTATCCCCAACAAATTTCCTTTGAAATTTCAAAAACAAAACTAGTTCTTCTGAATAAATCAATTTGGCAGCAATCCGTCACTTGGAAATTCGAAAATGAACATCGATGATGCTGCAGTCATCACCGAAGTTACTTTCCAGCGACTGAAGTGAGTTCAATGCTATATCTCTTCCCAAAATTTATTTGAAACAATTTCCTTTTAGAAATACTTCTGAAACAATAATGCTATTATTTGTCTTCAAAACACTTCGGAAAAAACATTTCCAAGATCTCCGGGGTTTTAAATTTACAGATTTGATTTAAGTCAAATTTTAACTATAATTCATTTGTATAATTTATGCTCATGCCCATTTTTTTCCATTTGGTTATACAAGTCATTTCAATTTTTATAATCTTATTTGTTTAAAATATTATCACCCAAACATCCAAGTTATATAACAATTTAAGGAAATATTTCTTTTATATCAAAATATAATTTTGGGCAAAATTATTTCATTCACCCACCTTTAAAACAATACCATGTCAATTTATCGTGTCAGGTGTTTATAAACTCTTCTCGAATAGCGGCCAACTTCCTCGATCAGAATTCATATTCCACTCAACCAATAAGCAAACACAATATTAAAACAATTTATATTCATAATAAATACGCGCTCATATCTATTAATACGCTCAAACTCATTCTAGAGTACCGCAGACTCTATTTTCAGTGAGTAATCCCCGACACCACTGTAATAGCCGCAAACTTGTACCCCTTAATTCGACACTATTCTCCATCATTCAACTCAAGATGAATGGAAATACGAACCATTTGGGTTAAAGAAGAAGAGGTAGAAGAAGAAAATAGAAAACAACATCAGAATCTAACCATCGCAGCAGAATAAAATATAATAGATAATAAATGATCTTTACACAAAACAAATCTTTTTATACATTACAATCAGAGTATACATAACACACAACCGGACAATAATCATAACCTGTCCTCACAATCTGAATACACAGCGGAATATTTAACACAAATACGGAAGTACGTATTGCCATCCAGCTCCATAGCATCCTTTCCTATAATCTATAATACTCGGCCTGACCCGAGCATTACAGTTAAATAACACCCGAGTCAGTCTGGAAAACCAGCATGAGAAAACCACACTCAAATTGATTATTAAAGTTTCAAAATTCTTTTGAAAACAAAAGCATCTCGTAAGACCACGCCACAAATAAACATGTCGGGTTTTTACCTTACGATAGCCAAAACATTTTTTATCAAAATCCTCTGATCTTATAATAGTGTCTAGATACAAATACTTATTCAGATAGCCAAAATTGTTACATTAATTAAATTCCAGCTAATGGGTATATAAAAAAAACCGTAAAGGCACGTAGGGAGAATTGATTTCCAACTAATGACTAGGCACTCGGGTACCACATGTCACAGTACATGGCCTAGATCACCGTACCGAGGATTACACCCAATCCCTTGCAACATAAGACCGAGACTACCCCTTACTGGATAATCCCGAGTAAGATCACCCCACGGTTGGGATCAGCAACCGCACCACTAAGCCAAAATAAAAAAGGACATCTAGACAAGGATGACCTCACCCTAATGGGTGCTACCCACTTAGCCTTGCTGCATATCCCCTGATTTTCAGTCATTCCCAGTTAATGAGGCTCGAGGCTAAGTGTTGCCTTTTTAGAACATATTACTTAGAATGCTCATCGTCCTCCTAACGATGTTCTGAAAGCATTCATCCATATAAGTCCGTCCCGGGTTCGAACGGAATCGAAGGCACTACCCCTACTGCATCCATTTTGGAATCTCCTCAAGATTAGTAGTGACTAACCCTTGCACTTCACTGCTCCACCTTTGAATACAAACTCTTGTTTTCCACACGAAAACGTACAATCCGGATCGAAGTGGTTTTCATGAAATAAATTCCGATCCTGGTCTCTTCGAAACGATCAACGCATTGGCCAATATTGATAGTCAGTTATGTAACTATCAATTAACATTCACAAACAACCATCAACCATAAATAATTTCACCAAATTATTTATTATCCTCAAAATATCTTCGCAATATATATTTCCACTTTCAAACCATTTTGAAAACAATTTTCAAACCACACTCTTCTCAAGGGATAAATTCCCAACTATTTATTTCCACTGAAAATACCAAGTACAAAGCTTTATATTTTTAAAATAATTTAAAAAGCACTTTATTAAAAAATATACTTTAACATTTAGATTAAAAACTTCTTCAACACTTTATTCAAAATATACACTTTAGGAATATTTTAAAATGAGGTTACTTTATAAAATATAAAACTTGATTTTCTCTTTTTAAAACAAAATACCAAGTCACCTTTAAATAATTACTACGATAATAGATTTTAAAAATACTTACTTTAGAACTAAACATTTAGAAATAATAAATTTTCTAAAACATGCTTTTTAAAACAACATTAAAGCTTTTAACTTATATTTAAAAATTTTACTTTGAAAACATACTTGGCTATCCATGGAATATACTTCTCTTCACATCCTTTAAAAATAAATCACTATTTATTTTTAAACAAATTTACCCATTCCTTTAACAAATTCCCACCGTGAATTTATTCTTCCAAATATCCACTGATATATTACTTCACTTTAATAAACCCAGTTTATAAATTTCATAGACTCAACTTCCCTTTTAAAATTCTGATCCCAAACACTTAGATCAATTTTCAAATTGATTCCCAATTTACTCCATTTTGAAATAATTTCTTTACTTACTCAAATTATTTCAAAATCCATTAATTTCAGACTTTATTCCTTAATTATGATTTAAAATCTTTTTAACCGAAAATACCAATTTCATATTTCCCAAAATTCCTTCTTTATCCTTTCAAATAAATTCAAACCTTGAATTTCAAAATAAATTCTTTATTTCTTGAAATAATATCACTCGAGTTTAAAAATAAAATCACTTGTTCCTATTTATTCAAAATCTCATTTCCCGCATTTGGAATTTCATTTATCAGAATTCAAAAATCACTTTTTATTCTTTTCCTATTCATTTTTAATTTTTTCAAATTTTTATGATCATTTTACTCAAAATTCACTCTTTTGTTTTCTTTTCAGAAATCCCATTTCTATAGATTTTGATAACTCAGTTCACCAAAATATTTTAAATCAACCATAGTATCCAACATTTCCAATTATCAATATAATTCATTACAGGATAGCAAATAATTATATTACAGGATATTTTAACAAATCTAAATATTTTAAGAAATCCAGTTGGATCCCGCCAACCTGTTTCCCTGTATCCACAGATGTTAGCACAATAAAATACCAATTCCACTTCGAGGTGGAATATCGTGGTATATAGGTTTTAAATATAATATCATCCGCTATTATGTGGCGCATAGGGTCTCATTCACTATATAATGCGGGAATCAATCACTCCAATATATACTATATACTACTATATATAATATAGCACATCAAATCAATTCAATCATTCAACAAATTATTTAAATTTAACCATTTAAATTTAAATAAAACTTAGATGAGTGAGATTAACTCACCTTTGCCCCTTAATTTTGCAAATCGACTTCATTCTCGATTTGATTCCACGATTATTGACCTTGTATGAATATTTATACAATTTATTAATATTTGAAATAATCGAGCAATTAATTTTCCCTTTTAATAAATTTAATTAACCAACAATTTTATTTAAACTAATTTTTCCCTTTTTTTAAATATCTTTCAGTAAATAAATTAAATAAGTTAACAAGGTAATCATAATACATTATTCTAAAATGAACTAGTAAATTTAAAATGTATATTTATTTTTCTTGTGAAAATACATATATTAAGAATATAACCTAAATACATTTTAAAAACAGAACTGCATTGCATACCTTTCTATATATATTTTCTTTCTTCTGTAAATATAAAATCAGTAATTCACTTTACTATAAATACTTTTTGTTTTCTGCATACATATATTTAAATTGAAAATCTGCATATATATATGACTGTATATATTTCCCAAAATAAATAATTCCTCTATTGTAAATATTTTTTCCTTTTTTGTTTTTTTGTTTATACTCAAATTTAAATTGAAAAGAATACACTGCAAATACCATACAGCTCGAATCCTCGACTGTAGCTTCAGATTGTCGCAATGCCCATCCCAATTCGAACACGACACCAAACCCTCGAAGTCAATGGAGCCACCACAAACCATCAACACGGCCCATCTTAATAGCGAGCCGCCCCCTCGACTCCACGTACGCCACGCAACCCCTCCAATGCCGCGACTTTGAGTTGCGACGCCTGCCTCCTGCCAAAATCATTCGCACACGAAAGAGCTTCGCCGACATCGAACGCTAAATGCGATGCCCTGAGTAGCTCGAATCCATCACCAATGCGTCGTGTGCTCTACTCCTTCTCTTCCAGCAATGGATTGAGCACGAAACCCTAGCCCATCGATCGCGGTGCTTCTTCAAACCGCGAGCCTTCACAAGCTCGTACTCGCGTGCCCTAGCATCTGCCGCGAGCCTTCCCTCGATCGAACTCCCCTCTCGAATACACGAAGTCCCTTGCGAGCATGATAATGCTTTCCCCCCTCGATCGAACGATTGATTCGTTTGTTATTTTTTTTATACGAATTGAAGAAGGGTAGAAGACGATAAAAGAAAATGAGATAGCTCTCGTTCGAACTGGAGAGGGATATAGGTGGAGTCATGATTATAAAATAGGGTAGAGGCTTGCTTCAGAAGATAGGTGACATTGAAAAGATATTGAACTGTATGAAACAGATGGACGTGATTTTAGGCGTGTTGAATGGGAAGCACTGAGAGGATGGATTTTCGGCTGAAAGGAGATAGACGAGACAAATCTTTATTATATTTATTTGTTTATATTTATATTTTTTGTTTAACTGGTCAACAAGCATATATATCAATTTTAAATTCAAATTTAAATTGATTTGAATTCGTAACTTAAAATCCTAACATCCTACTGCGGCGTGCCACCAGGCGTTCATAATGTTATACCCCTATTCCGAATGCAATGGAAGAGGTTTCGAGTCCTAATTCAATCGTATGGAGAAGATAGCTTTTTGAACCCAGTTGTTATATTAAGTTTTCAATATAAATTCAGCGCGTTTACTTATCGTACGGCCAAACAATCACTTTAAACACTACGAAAATTAAAATCCAATAATAATACAATATTACGGATCCAATGAAATTGGTTTCGTCGAAATCCGAGACTGTGCCTCGGAAGGCTATTTTTGAACATCAATTTAAACGATGTATTTTTAAAATTGAACAAACTGTTGTTAAATTCAATTTTACCCCATTTCCAGCAATTAAATCCAATAATTAACTTTCCAAATAATGGTGATATTTGAAATTTAAGTTACAAACTAACTTTTAAATATCAAAATCAATTAAATATCCCAATTTCAAACATCCTAAAATTCCGGGTGGTCATAGAGAAGGTATTCTTATAGCATGTAAAATCAAGAGGGTGTGTCTTGTAGCCCGTGAAACCAAGATTGTAAAGGCATCCTTGCCGTGGAAACCAAGCGATTATAGTGGAATTCTGCACGATAGAGTGCAGGACTGGATGTAGGAATGGTTAACCCGAACTAGTATAAAAATACGGGTGTTCTTTACATTACTGCATTTACTTTATTACTTACTTATTCTCTGATTACTTTTTTCTGTTTGCAATTTGAGTAAATACAGCTATATATTCATAAGTAAGTAGTTAATACACATTTCACTGCTTCTAGTGTCTGAATAGCCTTAAGGTCCAACATTTTGTTGTAGCCACCCCAGTTTCCAACATTTGGTATCAGAGCATTGGTTTTCAAAAATTCATAACTTGGTTTTTGAAAAGTACAAATGGCTAATGACACTGGTAACACATTTTTAGAAGGGCAATCTACCACTAGACCCCCTCTATTTGATTGCAGTAGTTATGCATATTGGGCTTGCAAGATGATATGTTATTTGCAGTCTAATGATTTCAATATTTAAAACATTACCCAAATAGAGTACATAGAGCCTCAAACTGAATATTCAAAATGGACACTAGACCAAAAAACACAAGCACTTAATAATTTTTAGGCCGTGAACATTTTATTTTGCTCCTTAAATAGAAATGAATTTAATCGAGTGTCTATTTGTAATTCTGCATATGAAATTTGGAGAACACTGCAAGTCACACATGGAGGCACCAATAAAGTAAAACAAACAAAGATATCTATGCTAACTAACCAGTTTCAACTCTTTCAAATGAAACCAAATGAGTCTATTTCTGATATGTATTTTAGATTTCAAGATATAGTACATGCCTTAATATCATTAGGAAAGAAAATTACCGAAGAAGACCAAGTCAGAAAGATCTTGAATTCAGTTCCTACCGAACGGGATCAGAAGACTCTGGCAATAGAAGAAGCCAATGATATTAGTATTATGAAATTAGAAGATTTAATTGGTAACCTAATGTCCTATGAAGTAAAGTTGCAGATTAGAAAAGAGAATCAGGCAAATGAGAAGAAATCACTAGCACTTAATGCTATGATCGACAAAGATGAACCAGATGATGATGCTATTGAAGATGATATCGAGTTTATGACCAAGAAGTTCAAGAAATTCTTGAAGTATTGGATGACAAGCAAACTTCGAAAAACTAACAACAATAATTCTAGAAATGGAAATGTTTTTAAGTGTTTCGAATGTGATAAACCCAGTCATTTGAAAAGAGACTGTCCCAAACTAAAGAAATCAAAGTCAAACACTTTCAATAAGGAGAGGAAACAGGCATTCAATGCAAAATGGGATGATTCAGATACAACATCAAGTGATAGTGATTCAGAAACAGAAAATGCCAACATGTGCTTCATGGACCAGGTATGGAATTTTAATAATGAAATTACTAATGTTTTGAATGATATGAATCAAGGATATAAAATACTTAGGAAAGAGTACAACAATAGTTTGGCAGAGATAGATAGAATAAAAATATTTAATGAAAGGTTAACTGAAGAAAAACAATGTCTAAAAGATGAAACTGAAAGACTTAATAGGTGTAATGATGAAAAGGATTTGACACTTGGAAGTTTTGGAAAACTAAAAAGTGAAAATGAATCCTTAAAATCAGAAAATCTTTCAATGAAGTCACATATCACTGATCTGAATGCAAAAATAACATCTCTAGATAATGTTATTCTTAATTGTAATAAGGATTTTGACAAAATGAAAACTGATATTGATAAATTTAACAAAGGGAAGGATAATCTAGAAAAATTATTATCTGCATCTAAACACACTAGGAATAAACATGGACTTGGATACACCCCTAAGGCTAAATCAAAGAAAAATAGTACTCAAAGTACTAAGTTTGTTAAGGCTACCAAGTTCAAACCAAAACCTAGAAAATTAAAGTTAAAACCTCCAAATAGGTTCATTATTTTATGGGTTCCGAAAAGGTTGGATGATATTGAAAAAGAAAATATATCGATAATTTTATTAATAAGGTTCATTCATCTAATGATTATATTTTGAGAGGACATTCAAAATTTTATGGGTTTGGCATCCTAAAAGTTAACCTCATGGACCCCAGAATAAAAAGGGCACCAGTGTGCATATTTTATAATTTTTCAGGTACCAAACAATGTATATCACATAGCAGATGCTCAAAGCATATGATAAGAAATCTATTGAACATTGGATAAATATGAAAAGGATTTGTTATTGGAATCACCAAAGTCGATAACTCTAGAACTCATCTTATTACCAGATAAGTTTATTTCATGTTTTGAATTGATTTGGTTTCCCCTCATGTGTTTTATTTATAACCATTTATCTCTATGTACAAACTCTACATATTGTCTAGCAGTGATTTAAGTGACTCATTTTCGCCCTTTTTTGTTGACGACAAAGGGGGAGAAAATGTATAAATATACTAGGCAAAATGATAGGGGGAGTGCATAGAGTTAGGGGGAGTCAAATATAAAAGAATTATATTTTATCTCTCGAATGTTTATATGGTTGTTGTCATCAAAAAGGGGGAGATTGTTAATACCCTAGGTATTGATTTTGATGAAAACAACCACATAAATATTACACTAATGTATCTTTGAGTAATGCAGTCATATCAGATATAATATGGAGACATTTACAGAGATAAACAAGAATACAGTGGAAGCAGATGAATTATAAAAGAAGGTTAATCAGAGAAATTGAAGAACAAAACCCAATTAAAAAAGAATGCTGAAGGATAAAGGTGTTTGAAGTGATGAGGAGTTGGTTGAACCTTAGAATATCTTGTTAAAGATCTCATGGCAATTATACTTGAAGATCAATCAACCATTGACCTCAATCGATTCACAAAAATCCACAAACATAAGGTAATTTGAAATGCTGAAAATTTGCAACACTTATTAGTGTTGCTGTTCATTTTGCAACACACCCATGTCGACATGGGGGGTAGGGGGATGTCGACATGCTAGCTGTTTTTCAGAATTTCAAATATTAAATAAAGAGACATTTCCCTCTACCTCTTCACCAAAAGACACATCTCTTCAACTACTATATAAAGGCCTCTGAAAATGAATTTTAACATCGAGAATTCTTATTTTCTCTTGCTCCTTCTTCTCCAAACATTTGGAAAGAAATCCATTGCATACTCTTCAAATCTCCTTGCAAATCGATACTATTTCACTCCAATTCTTCACTGATTTGCAAGCCACACAATATTAGAGGGTTGTACTTTAATTCACATCATTCTCTCTCTGATTTCATCCTATTCCTCGAAGAATTCGAAGATATATTGCCATTGGAGGTCTATAGGATCATTGTACCGAATCTGCAAGAATCTTTATCGAAGATACAACAACTTACCATAGTTTGTTGTTGGTGATAAGGAGAAGGTGTTCTTGTAGCCTGTAAAATCAAGAGGGTGTGTCTTGTAGCCCGTGAAACCAAGATTGTAAAGGTGTTCTTGCCACCCATGGAAAGCAAGCAATTATAGTGGAATTCTGCACAATAGATTGCAAGACTGGATGTAGGATTGGTTAATCCGAACCAGTATAAAAATCCACGTGTTCTTTACATTACTGCGTTTACTTCATTACTTACTTATTCTCTGATTACTTTTCTATGTTTGCAATTTGAGTAAATACAGTTATATATTCATAAGTAAGTAGTTAATACACATTTCACTACTTCTGGTGTCTGAATAGCCTTAAGATCCAACATTGTGTTGTAGCCACCACAGTTTCCAACAGTGTGCATATATATGTATACATAGATCAAATATTCATAGTCCTATATTGCTTTTAGAGCTTGAACTCATAGAATGCACTACACGGTCTTGACCAAATAAGTGTGTAAGTGACCAAACTATGAATGTATTTAGTAGTTGCAAAATCAGGCACTTGCATGGGTGATGAAACATTAAGATATCAAATGATATATTTCTATTTTTCAATTTATTTCATTTGTATATATTAATTAATAAACATTTTATCAATTATATTAAATGCATAAATTTATCATTGTAGATAATTATAACATAGCATATGTTCTTACAATATTAGAAATGTTAAATGTTACCATTTCTTTTTGCTAATAAGGCTCCCACTAGTCCTTTATGTTTCTCCAAACCCTAAGATGAAATACAGAAGTCTTTAGACTTCATTAGTGGGTGTTAGACCCGTCTGTCTTCGTATTTTGACCTTTAGTTTGCTCAACAAATCAAAGCCCCACAAACGATGGATAACTCCTTATCGGTTGTATGACATACAACTCCTAACCCCTATTTCCTTGTCCTAATCTCATTTCAACTTTGAGGTTGCTCAATGAATCATAAGATATTATCCACTCGTACCTACCATATCATGACAGCCTAAGTATATTATATGTACCTTTATTTTTGCTTAACAAATACATATAATTATCTTACCTTGTCTATTCAACATATCAATGATACTACATATAACATCCCTAGCTTGAGTTTAAGCAACAACTAAGGAGTATGCAAGTAATTTATTAATATATATATGGTAGAGGACAACTCTATACCGAAAATTCATAATCTTCAATATATCAGATTGAGTGATATCGACATATGAAATAACGCATTTCTTATGAAATACCCTAATGATTCAAGTGTCAAACACATCAAAAATTATGGTATACATACATTTATATATGTATTTATTCTTAAGTCTATTTGGGTTTCTTTAATGTTCCACTTTTAGTTTATACATTCATATCATATAAGTTTTATTGTTATATAAGTTTTATGTTTTATGTTACTTATATAACAGTCTTATGTATAATATTATATTAATAAGTAATTTTAATTTATTAGCTCTTGAATTAATTTTATATTAGTATTCTAATACAACTTTCATATTGGACATATCTACTATAACCTTTATAGTGTATACTATAATCTTTATAGTATAACACATATATGTCATATATGTGTACTTATATTTCATTAATTAACCTTTAACTGATTTGTTCAATTAACCAACCCTTAATTAATTTTCTTGATCAATTAACCTTTAATTTATTTATTTAGTTAAAAAATTTAAATTATATTATATTAATTTCAAATTTTATCTTATTTATGCATACATTTATACTTATGTTATCTTAAACATTTTAAAACAACATAGCATATGTCAATATATATAATACATGCATATAAGTATTAATTAATTAACTCATTTAATTTATTTATTTTATTAATCTTATTAACAAAATTTAAATTTTAAAATTTGAAATTAATATTAATGTTTAAATAGTTTCAAACATTTTGAAATTTTCATTGCCTTTTCAAACATGTTGAAAATTTATGTTACATTATAACCTTTTATAATAAACTTGTTTCTATTTTAAAATTAACTTTTCAAATTCTTGTCTTAATTTTGAAAACTATTTTGAAAGCTAGCCTAAAGCCCAATTCAAATTCGATCTTTTCTATTAGGGCAACCTTTGGGCTCACTTCAACTTTTTTATCAGCCTGGTAACCATGTAGGATATGGTACTTGATTACCCGATTCCAATCCTAATAATTACCTTTTTAGACACCGTACTAAGTTGGTAACCTTAATTAGTTAGCCCCAGAATGACTAATTTAGACCATATAGATTGTTGGGCTCTGATACCATTGTTGTGGCTGGGCTAGCCCACAACGGAAGATGTGAGTGAATTTCATTTTTTTTATCTTATTGGATGTTTATTGGGCCTATAAAGTCTAATTCATTTAGAACATTTTAAAATTTTTTTAAAATAAAATCATGTATTTTATTCAAATTTATAAATTTTAGTTTGAAATTACTTTGATTTTGGTTTTACTTCATATACACACACACATACATGTGTCATATCAATACATACATACATACATGTTTGCACTAAAAATTGGCACAAACACCCGATAGAGATTTGTAGAGAAATAAATGAAGATTAATAAATGTGAACAAAGAGAATATAATAATAAAGTAATAAGAAATAAGAAAATAATAGAGACATGAAAGTTTATAGTAGTTCGACGTTATTTTCCTACGTCCCCTTTGAATGTTAGCATTATTTCACTTTGTAAACTGAGTACAATAGGGATCGGATAAAAATCCTTAGTTACCAAATAGTGCAAAGTGAAAAGCAGCATAAAGATTCCCAAAATGAAAAATCAAGTCTATACTTATAAAGGAAGACGACGAAATATCTCCTTGAAAATTCAATTGAAAGATCTCCAAAACTATAGGGGCCCACAAGAGGGACCGCGTGGCCTAAATCCCAAGAAATAAGGATCATGGCAGTTCCCTATTTTGGAAGAGTTTGGGGGTGCAATCCCTATGGGATCTTCATGTTGTATTATGCTTATCCTCTATGTTTCACGTCAATTGGATTAGTAGAACTTCAATTATTGATCATTCTTTGTTGCAACATGTTATGTAGCCTGATTCTAGCTGATCATTCTAAAGGGAAGAGGGTTGATCCCTCTTGTTTTCTCCTTTTAGGGTACGATCCTACGGCGGACTCGCTAGGGCCCCATATGTTCCTAAAGTTCCATATGTATTGGACTTCTGGATTTTGAGATATTTTTTGTTTACCATTAAGTTGCACTTATTTAGCTGAAGTAATCTGATCCCTTTGTCGGGGAGGGATCATACCCGATCCCTTTTCTAGATTAGATTATATTTCATATTTAGAACATTCTGTATGGCATATCTCTCAATTTCGCTCCATCACGGCTTCATATTATCATCTGTACTTAATTTCTGGACCCCACAATCATCGCTTTGGGCTTACTGGCCTTAATGACAGTCAAGTCGAACTTGCCCAATTAGTTTGGATACAGTCGGGTCAAAATGCCATATAACACTTGCTCCCTATAATACGTATTGTTTCGAACATGACATTTTTTGAATTGAAGCAAGTTAGAGTCATCGAGAAGAATTCCATTCAGTTTTCTGGATAGTTGCCATCCTTCCGTTGAATTGTCTTTTTCGAAGAGTCATATCTCTCTCTGATCATCATGACGCTTGGTCGATTTCCAATAGTATAAATTCAGGATTATATTCCATCAGTTGTTATCAATGTCCGGTTCTATATAGCTAGTAAGCTTTGGCTATCTGACCTAATCTCAGCCTTGAAAGCTTTAGGTGACAATTCAATTTCCGTCGATTTCCAAAATTGAAATTTTAGAATATACACGTGGACATTCAGGTAAACATTCTCATTGTTGGCTACCGAATGCATTTGCATGCTCACAACTCGCCGCCATTTTTGTTGAATTAGATGGAATTTCATTGCATTTCATATTTATTTACTTTATATATTTTTATATACATGTTTGCATGCACGTGGGGGTTCAGAACTTTCTTTTTATTTAAGGGTCATACCCAATCCCTTTCCTTTTTTTATACTTATAGGGTGGATCCATTTCTCCCTTAGCTTCTCTTTTCTTTTATGTCAATAGGGATCAAATACTCTTTTTTCACTTAAGGATCATAACTGATCCCTTTCTTACTTCCTTCTTCCCCCTTCCTTTTTTTTATGTCAATATGGATCGGATGGATCCCTCTTGGATAGGAATCATACCTAATCCCTTCTAATCGTTAGGGACTTAACATTTTAGATTCATGGAGAAGCTTAAACAAGCCGAGCCCTATGAAACTTCATATAAAATCCAATACTCCCCCCTCCATCTCTTCTCTTTACTTCATTTCTCATTCGCCTTTGTTTCCTTCAAGCTCACTTCCGAACCCTCTCCTTCCAACTTCGAACCTTTCCCTTCAAATCAATTACCACCTCCATCCTTAGACCCACCAACCTTTCTTGCTTTAGTCCACCACTCCGCGTTTGATTTGAATTGAAATCCAACATCTCCCTTTGAGTAACTTGTATTTTATACATTTAGGTAGGTTTTCTTGCATAAAACTTTGATTCATGATTCATGATGGGTTCAATCATGCTTCTTGTTTCTAGCATGGGTTGAACTGGGAGGATACGAGATGGACGATGGTGAATGGTAGGGTTAGGTGAGGTGGTAGAGGAGGGAAAAGGAGTGAAATATGAAGGAAGTAGAGGGATCGGTCATGGTGGAGTAAGGAGGAGAGGAGTCGGCCTTGCGTGTGGCCTGAGGGGTCGGAGTAAAAATTTGAGGGAACTATAAAAATGGCTAAGTATATGGATCAATGCAGATGCATGTCATAAGGATCAGTTATGAAAGTTTGAGGAATAAGGAGGGATCAGTGTCATTGTAGCATAAAGGATTGGTCAAGTGGGCTTTGGCATAGGGATCGGCTATGGATAGTGTTGGATCAGTTGTTCGCTTTACGGGAGGGATTAACTATGGGGACTTAGCCGATTTCAGGCCCTTGAACCGGGCTTAAACACTTAAACAAATCAATCCATGTAGACTTGTATGAACAATCAGAACCAATCCCGCCTTGATGAACTTGAACTTCTGATTATAATGGACAATAGGACTTGCATATCCAATATCGAACTGAAAATTGAACGGCTAAACTTTTGGGATTTGAATATGAACTAAAATCTAGCATATAAATCCGAATAATGAACTTCACGCTCTGATACATTGATGGTCGATCCCAAAGCTACTACAACCGATCTACGTTTACGCCAGTTGAGATGATCAGTGATGACGGCCACTCTAGTTGGAATCTAAAGTCTTGTCACTACTTTTTGCTTTAAATTTTGAACTTTTTACTTAAGAATTGCACAACACTACACCACACTAGTTTATATTTAGCATAGGGCGACATATTAGTTTTCTAATCTTGATTATCTACCGATTTTAGTTGATATGGGTTCCAGACGTTTAGGGTGTTTAGCCCTAATATCATCTGGACAACCTTCACAGCACAGCAATATAGGTGCCTAATCGAGCTCTGCTACTATATCGATAGACTTTCTCCTAAACACCAAACTGAGCATCTAGAGAGTTCCGATCCATTGATTGACCTTTTTTCTATCATTCGCATCCTTCCAATGGAAGAGGAAAATCCTGCCCATGACACTCTAGAGGGTTCTGTATTTTTGGATAACTCGGTGGATTTCCTGGCCTCCAGAATCGGTGAGGTTGCTCTCCATAGGCTGTGCTCTAAACATGAAATCTCGTTTGGAGATGTCCTAGTCCCTTCAGGGTATAATAGAGCCCACTTGCCTTCGGAGGGATATACGGCTTGTAATAAATTTATATGTTGGGTCAGATGTATACCGCCTTTTAATTCATTTATCCAAGAGATGCTAAATTATCTTGGAATAACTCCTGCTCAGTTGCATTTGAATAGCTACGCTTTCCTTCATGGCACCTTTTTATTATTTATGGAAGTTCTGTTCCACCCACCATCTCCTGAAAACATCAGGTTCATCCACAATTTTAAGCAACGAACAGGAAGTCTTTCTTATACTTTCCTCGAGCCCACACCCAACAGTCAAGTTCTTACTAGTGGTTGAAACATGATTAGTGTCTTTAAGCACGAATGGTTCTACATTCTTTGTCCGGGCGGCTTCGCAAGGCGATAATTGGAAGGACCTAAGTGGTGTCACTCTATTTTTAGATTCTTAAGTCAAAATCATGTCCTGAACTAACAATACTTTGAAACATTTGCAGGTGTCTATTCATAACTTGAAGGAGAAAATTATTCAAGGGCATTTTCTGCAACTTGAGCTACCCTAGTTGAAATGGGGATTTTGATCACTCATAACTGATGAGCGGTTATCTCTTTTTGGGTTACTGTAAGGGGTTCGTAGAATCGAACTTCCAGGAAGTGTTGCACTGCGAAGGAATGTTGTGGAACAAGAAAGCGCAACCGATAGCCCTATCGTGCCCCTAGTCGAGGAGGCTCAGGATGATGCCAAAGAAGGCGAAATTAGAGGTGGTGACATTAAAGAGCATGGTAATGATGATGTACGTTCGGGCAACGCACCTGTGGTTGAATCATCACAAGGCATGCAATTTCATGCGCTGACAAGGAAAGAGAAAAAACTTGCATACAAACTCTACTGGAGAAGGACTACTAAGAAGCCCAAGTTCACCATCACCTCTATTGAAGAAGAATCTTCCTTTCAGCCTTTAGAAAGTTAATGGAAGGTTTCTCAAACCTATTAATTCCAGATGACATCGATACTTTTGAGTTTCCCAACATTAGCGTCGGGGGGCTTAATTCTCCCATTAGGACTGGTGATAACATTACTTTTGCTAGCAAAAGGGAAATCACTCAAATGAGTAAGGCCATAGTAATTGGTCCATCGGAGGGACATTAGAACACTCACAATCACACATACTTTACAGCTTTTTGTCTATCTTTTATTTGATGGTTACTTATAAGCTATTTGATTGGTTTATAGCTGCTATGTCTCATTCTAGTGCCTTTGGTCGCTTGATGGGCTCCTCAACATATTACAAATCCAACCGTGGTCCAGACTCGGCCAAGCATCGAGAAAAGGTGATAACCGAGAAAGAAGTCATCGTTTAATGGTGTTTTCATCCTCCAAGTATAAGTCCAAATCTCAATCATCTCATTAGGAAGTTCGGCCCAATCCTTCTATACATAGTGGCGATCATATCTCTTATCATATTCCCTAAATTATTGTGCCACCCGAGCATCATTCGTGTTCATCTGGTTCTCGATAGCCTTGTGATCACTAGTCAAGCAGACATCCAATTATTACTTTTGATCCAGCTTTGACTACTATAGCTCTTAAGGTCTCTAGGGTAGAACAATTAGCCGAACTTAAGGTCAAATTCCCAAAAATCTGCTTTGATTGGCTAAAGTTTCTTCCTTCTATTCATACAATACCAGTAAGTGCTAAAGCGACTTCGTTTGCATGTGTCAACAATGTTTTGGTGTAGCATGAAGCATTTCAGCACTTAGCTGAGAAAATCTTCGAGGTGTCTAATGAAAGGCAACATGAAATCGATCGCCTTAGGCTGAAGGTGATCCATGATAAAGACATAATCAAACATCAAGATAATGAGATCACGGAGTTGACCACGAAGTTAGCCGCGGTAAAGAAGAGTGCTAATGAAACATATAAAGTTGTTAATAGTCTGGAAATGGCTCACGGAAAGGAGCTGGACAATGCTCTTAGAAGCAACAGCATGCTTTCTCTGGAGAAGGACACATTGCAAAAAGAGAAAGGCACTCTAGCTCGCCGCATTGAGGAACTCGAAGAGCTTCTTAAGAATGATAAGGAAGAAAAGCTTAAGGCTCAAGAGAAGTCTCAAAGGTATTGTGAAGGGGCCGTCGAGGCTCGGGAGATGAAAATTAAACTTGACTAGCAGCTTTCTCAAATCGAAGCCCACAAGGAAGAGGCGAGGGAAGCTAGCCATAATGAAATTAGATGGAAAATTGAGGCCCATTTGGAGGGTGTAAAAGAGACTGGCCAGAATGAGATTAAGGATATGTTTGATCCTTTGATTGTTGAATACAATGCTAAGTTCCTAATCCATCACGACATGAGTTTTCTTGGAGAGGGATACCTCGAATCGCTTGTTAAGGCTTGGGAACATATCATTGAAATGAAGAAGAGAGTCCTTGGGCGAAGATGATTTGGATGAGGAGAAATTGGTACGATAGATCCTTCATGGGAATGAGCCTTTAGATCTTGCTACTGCAAGGCTATGATAGTTTGATATTTTGGAATCTTTGGAAAAGTGAAAGACATCCCTAAAGCTTTGAAGACTGATCTTAAAGGTTCCCCTTCACTTCAACTAGCCGAAACATCATCTTCCCTTAGCTTGGGACAAGATCTGAGCTATGATCTAGATAGCCTCGGTTACAAAACAATAGTGATGACTCCTATCTAAGAAAGGAGTACGCTGGCAACAACTAAAAGTTAGTCCGACGTAGGTATCCCACTCTATTCTCCATTAGTCGATTTTTTTTATTCTTTATGCTCAGTAGTTCTGGGTTTATTTTCTTGTTCCCGTGAATCTGCAGATCTTCCAACACCCAGTTAAACTCCAAGAAGTGGTGCCTCCGTGGAGAAAAAATTGATGCTTACTGATATCCCAGTGGCTACTAACATTCCAAGGCCTGATACTCAAGTAATTGGAGCTCTTGCCGATGAAAAGGACGATGATCAACCGATGCAAGATGAATCTGATGATGTTATGATTATCGGTGCCTCTGAACACACTAATGAGCTCAGGCTAAAGGAGAGCATCGAAAGGGAGGATTTATTGAAGAAGAAAGCTAAAATTGAACACGTTGATGTGGACGTCGATGATCCAAACCTTATCCCTTTTCAAGCCATTCCATCTGGTGGGTCGGTTCACGAAGGACTCCCTCCACCATCTGAAAACTCTCCTACCAAAGGCGGGAATGCAGTGGTAAGGGGTCAAAGAGAGGAACAGGCAGAGGCTTGGGTGGGTCCACTCCCATGAAGCTCAAAAGGAAGGAAAAAAAGAAGTAGCTGTCACATTGGCTTAGTTTGTATATGGCTTATGCAGCTGTTTTTTTGTTGGCCGCGTATGTGGGGGTATGGCCCCCGCTTTTGGATAAACTTGTTCTGCGATTTCTAAGTTTAATGTGTAAATTCTTTATTTTCTATTGAACTCTTACATGAACTTGTTTAAATACTCAACTTCCATTCAATGTACTTGTAATTCATTGCTCGTTGATTCGGATAATCATTAATTTATTTTTTCTCAAGGCCTCATTGTGTTCGTAGCCTTAAGTTATACCAAATGCTGGGCTCGATCCCTAGTGTTATGCTGTCGAATTTAGCGGCTTAAGTGATTATACTCCTGCCCTCAATATCGGGTTAAAGGAGTTAGATAGTGGATGGTTGAACTCCATCCTTAGTGAATTTATATTTTACTTGTCAGTTTCAGGTCGGAGTTTATGGAATATTGAGTAATCAAACAACACTCTTCTATTTTTTATGCTCATATCCGCAGTATGGGGATGAGAGTTAGTTGGTGGGTGATCGAATCACACCCAATTTGTGTTTATACTCTAATCCACTCTTTGGGGACTTAGACTCTTTTCGAATAATCGTCGGACTGTACTTTTCTTAATTGATTGATTTTCCCTCAAGTCCGAGGTTTGACTTAGCGAGTGATCGGTCGTGTCATGATCGCTTTTGATTCATGACTATCCCATTGCTTGGTGGGTTTAATTTGATTATCGAATGGTCAAGTCACATGCATTCCTCATTTGGTACTCTGTTCATTGGGATGTGAGAAAGAATCATCGAATGAACAGTCAAACTACATTCATTATTTTGTTTAGATCAATCATGAATTTGTGTTATCAGCTAGATCCAAATTCTAAGAACCTACTCAGACATGTCAGTATTAGTTAATAGAGTATCGTAACTAATTTGTAATGCTACAACAATCACTGATATGAAGAAAATTTTAAATTTTATTTTCCAAATGGAAATAAATTATATAATCTGTCTTATGATATATTAGGAAATCAAATGCTAAAGAAAATTTGGGAATTGAATACAACTGAATAGAAAAGAGTAAACTAAGTGAAATAGCATCGTAAATGCTCGCTATTCCACGCCCTTGGGAGTGTGATGCCATCAAAAGTCGCTAACTTGACAGTTCCTTCTCCAGGCCTTTGTCCAATGACGTACGGTCCTACCCAAGTAGGATTCATGTGTGATGGAACAGGAAAACCCATTTCAAAATAAGATTATTGATTTCAAAGGCTTTAGGTCAGCCTTTAGTGTTGTAGTATCGGACGACTCGATGTGCATCTGCCCTCAAATCAGCTTCTTCACGCTGCTCATCTACAAAGTCTATAGATTCTAAGAGGATATCTCTATTCATTCTAAGGTCGTAGTAGGTCACTCGATGATAAGGGTCTTCAAGATCAATAGGAATAACGGCTTCAGATCTGAGGCGAATGGAGTATGGCCAGTCATGGACTTGTAGATGGTTCAGTAAGCCCATAATGCTATTGGGAGTTCATCCGTCCATTTGCCTCTAGCCTTTCCAAATTTTTCTTCATAATGAACTTTATGATTTTGTTCATAGCTCCAACTTGTCCATTTTCTTGAGGTTGAGCAGCTGTCGCAAATCTCTCTTAAATATGATGCCGACGACAGAAGTCTTTGAATCCGGTGCTGTTGATATGAGTTCCATTATTAGTTACAATGATTCGTGGAAGGCCAAAATGATAGATGATGTTCTGGACAATCAAGTCATCATAATCATGGTTAAAGGTTATACTTCAGCCCATTTAGTAAAGTAATCAATTGCCATGATGGCGTACTTCGCACCACCTTTTGAGATTAGTAAGGAACCGATAATATCTATGCCCCATGAAGCAAATGACCATCGACTGACCATTTGTGTAATTTCCATCGATGGAGCTTTTAGAACTTTTGCATACATCTGGAACTTGCCGCATTTCTTAGCGTATTCAGCAGCATCTCAGCTGACAGTTGGCCAGTAATACACATAACGGAATATTTTCTTTGCTAGGGTTTGCCTTCCAATGTGATCGCTACATTCCTCTTCATGAACTTCCTTTAGGAATTTCTTTATTGCATCATGAGCGATACACCGGAGCAGGGAATTTCTTTATTTCATCATGAGCGATACATCAGAGTCATCCATGACTCCTTCTCAGGCTCTATCTCTAATAACCAGTCGATTTTCGTCTGGTTTATGCTCGGAGCATCTAGTACTTTGATTGAAACCAAGCCCAATGTTGTGCATCCTTAGTGCTAGAAAACTTTGCCAATGAGTTGGCCTCTTTGTTTTCATCACGAGGAATGTTCGTGATGTCATATTACTCAAAGTTAGTCAATAGCTCTTGAACTCGAATAAGGTACAGAGCGAGTCACTGTCCTTTAGCCTGGTAATCTTCCCTGGCTTGGTATACTAACAAATGAGAATCATAAAAGATTTCAAAAGAATTTATTCCTAGTTCTATGGAAAGTTTGAGTCCAACAATCAGAGCTTCATATTAGACTTTGTTATCCGTTGTAGGGAAGTCAAGCTTCAAAACCTAGCAAATTAATCGATCCTCCGAAGTTATTAATATGACTCCAGTTCCAGAATAGCGACCATTGGAGGCTCCATCTGTATACATTTTCTATCGGATGGTAGGGGCTTCACAACTCTCTGGGAGATCATCCTGTGTAGTAAACTTAGCTATAAAATCCGCCAGTGCCTGTCCCTGGATGGCTTTTCGAGGGAGATAGTAATGTCAAATTGAATCAGCTCGATGTTCCACTTGAGTAACCTTCCAAACATCTCAGGTCGCTATAGGACCTGTCTTAACAGCTGATCGATGTAAACATTGATGGGATGTGCTTGAAAATAGGGATGGAGCTTCCATGAAGAAATCAACAGCAGTATGCCAATTTTTATTTCTTCGGATAGTTCCGTTTAGCCTCCGTTAATTACTTGTTGACATAATAGATTGGTCTCTGAATTCGATAGCCCTCGCGAAGCAGTATGACACTTAGAGCATGTACCGACATGGCCAAGTAGATATACAAGTCTTCGGATCCATCGACTTTGACAACATGGGAGGTCTGTCTAAATGGTTTACCAAATCTTAGAATTCATCTTCGCAATCTTGTGTCCATTCAAGTTTCCTTTTCCCTCTTATAATCAAGTCGAAGAAAGGAATGCATTTATCAGTTGCTTTGGAAATAAATCTATTTAAAGCAGCAACCTTCCCATTTAGGCTCTGCACTTGGTTGATAGTCTTTGGTGCTTGCATATTGCTTTAATCTTCTCGGTATTAGCTTCAATCCCACGAACATTGATAGTAAAACCCAAGAATTTTCCTGATGCAACGTTAAAGGAGCATTTTAGAGGATTGATCTTCATTTTGTAATATCGGAGGATGTCGAACATTTTTGCTAAGTTTCTAATGTGATCGCTTGATTACCGTGAGTTTACAAGCACATCATCCACATATACCTCCATCGTCTTTCCAAAATGACCTTTAAACATTCGGTTGATTAGCCGCTGATAAGTTGCTCCAGCATCCTTCAATCTGAATGGCATTACCACATAGTAGTACAATCCAACATCGATAATAAAATTGGTATGCTCCCGATCGAGTATATGCATTGGGATTTGATTATATCTAGAGAACGCATCTATGAAAGATAGTATCTCATGTCTTGCGGTTGAGTCCACCAGCTAATCGATCCTCAGAACGGGAAAGCTGTCTTATGCCTTATTTAAGTCCAAACAGTCAATGCATGTCCACCATTTTCCGTTTTCTTTTCTCATAAGTATAGGTTTAGATACCAATTTCGAGTAAAGGGTGTCATGAATAAACCCATTGCTTTTGAGTCTGCCCACATCCTCCTTAAGGGCGCCAAATCTCTCCACATCCATGCCGCACCTTTTTGGTTTCACCGGGACATGCCTCGAGTCAATATTTAATGCATGGCAAGCAATGCCTGTTGAGATCCCGCACATGTTAGAATGGGCCTAAGCGAACACATCGATATTCGCTCGAAGAAAACCAAATAGTTCTTTTATCATCAGGGGGCTAAGCTGTGATCCAATCTTTAGGATCCATGACGGGTTGTTGTGGCTGACCGTGATGTCAATTTTAAGCTCAGCCGGTGCGGCCTTAGTTTCTTTAGGCTACTCTTCATCATCCCTCGGATCTATATCCTTATAGAACTGATTATAGTGCCCAAGCCAAGGCCCAGGCGATAGCTGTCAATCTTCGGTGGCTTGGATACGAAGAGACTTGTCTATACCCTTCTCCTTCTCCTTCCATTGAGCGTCTCTCAACTCAGCTATATAGCGAGCACATCCAGTCGCTGATCACAACGTACAACTTCAACACCACTATTAGTTAGAAACTTTAAAGTCAAACGCCATAAGGCAAGGGTTGCCCGAAATTCAATTAAAGTCGGTCAGCCCAAAAAGGCATTGTGTATAAAGACAACATCCAAGACAACAAATGGCAACATCTACACTCTTCTGCGATCACATTCTCCCAACTCCACAGGCAATTCAACATAACTGACAGTTTCGGTCCCAACACCGTTAAAGCTATGAATGTAAGCTTTAGACGGTTCCAAGTCCTTGGCTTTCATCCTCATTTGATCGTAAGCCTTTTTGAAAATTATATTCATGGAACTACCACAATCAACCAAGATGCTCCTCACTAAGGCGGAGCCGATCATGGCCGAAGTGACCATTGGGTCGATCGTTGGTGCCTCTACCTTATCCTCATCTCTATTTTCAATTATAACATCATCTACCGTTGTACGTTGCAGTTTAGTCGGAGCTCCATCTTTTGTACTTGAACAACACTCAAAATTCGTATGCTTGATTGCACTATCATAGTTCTCCATCTCATGCCAGCTCTTATTAGCTAGGTGTGACCCTCCAACTATTTTATTGATCACTAATCTTACACTAGTCCATGTAGGCTCCTCAGCCCTTTGTGGCACTTGTCCTCGGTTGGGGTTGGATGTCCCCTACCCACCATCCTACGAGGCTTTAACAAACTGCTGAAGTTTTCTTTTTCGAATTAGTTTCTCTATAACATCCCAAAGATGCCTACATTCATTTGTGTTATGACTATAGTATTCATGTAACTGATAATATTTTCCAATTTGCTTTTGTTTCTCCATCGATTCTTTTGGAGGTGGCTTCCTATACTGCATGGTATTGCATGTAGACAAGTAGACGTTCTCTAGAGATGTATTCAGTGGTGTGTAGGTATAATACATTGAAATCCTAGACTTTCCTCTTCAAAATCCCTCTTTCATTCACGGTTCCTATCATTGCCTTCTTTTGCTGATTCAGTCTACTATAGATATTTACTTGAACTTTTCCAAAATTCTCTCCGGGCTGTTTCACTGCAATGTTACTTTACGCTCCCTTTCCACTTGGTCCCACAAAATTCTTCTTCCTAAGAATCTGGCTTCCTCTTTCCTTAAATATTGGGCTGCTTTTGCATAAAAATGCTCCAATGTCGCGGGTGGTTTGCCAGCTCACCAATTGCCAAAAATCAGATTCTGGTTCAATCCCTCTTGTTACCGCCATCAATATTGAATGGTCATTTGGATTACTGACTTATGTGACAGCTGTATGAAATCTCTATAAATAGTCTTTGAGCGGTTTTCCCAAAACTTGGATCATGCTTAATAGGGACATTACATCTTTAGGGCGAGTTGCATGTGTACAAAGCTGCCCTATAATTTTTTTTGCTAAATCAATGAATCTAGAGATTTACCATAGGAGCAGTCCCGTGAACCACATCATTGCTATGCCAGAAAGAGTAATGGAAAAACATCTGCATTTATGGCATTATTAGCTCATGTGGAGTCCATTGGCCATTTGTATCTCATGATATGTTGCCTAGGGTTGGTCTTCCCTCGTAGGCAAGCATTAACGGCATGCTGAATCTCCTTAGATACTCCACATGTAAGATATTGTCAACGAACAAGGTATGACTCCTCAAGATTTCCTAATCATCATTGGTCAAGCCTTGGTTCTCCCTTACTAGTTGCTTGATCATTGTCGTCAAGTCTGGCATTTGGATAGTTGGAGCCAAACGGTAGTCATTCTCCACCTCACATAGATGGTCCAGTTGATGTCTACAGGTCATTCCATGCCTTCTTGGATTAACATCTTCTTGATGTGTGTGTTCATCTTCGCCATTTCGAAGAGGTAACTGGTATGCATTTACTTGAACTCTGGCATCCAGATCAACTGTTGCCGCTCCACTTCGAGTTCCAATAAAAAAAAGGTAAGGCTCCTCCCCTGAAGGTTGGATCGGCCCTGATCCCTATAGAAGGATTGGGTTCGATTGATCCTGGTAGCCCAGGAATAGCCATTTGTTGATGTCCCGATGCTTCTACATGATATCCATCGGTTTTGCAACGTCTACAATTATGATGGTCATATGATGAAGTTGAGCTCTCCAATGCAGAATATGGAGTTGGCTCCCTCTTAATTTTCCCAACATTGTTAATCTCTGAGTTGATTCATTAGATCGACATTGGCTTGAATCTGCTGGTCAACTGTTGGCGGCTATCCTGAGCTCTTTCACTAAGTTCTGGAAATTAGCTCTTGTGATGGAATCAACTTGATTCTGGGCACCAACTGGATCAGTAGCATTAACATCTATTGGTAGATTGTTCTGTCCTTCTTGCTGGGTGCTGCCATTCTCGTTTCTTTCTGCATTTGGAGAGGTAGATCTGGTGTTTCTAACAGTTGTTGATAGTTTTCCTTAGACATTTGCAAATCTGAGTAGAAAGAACAAACTATTTGAAAATATATCTGGATCTCTTTTTAGGATTTATGCAATCCAAAAGCAGCAAAGGGATTCAAATAGAGCCGAGATCTCGATTTTCAATGAAAGCACCAAAATTTTTGCACAAAAAGTGGCACAAACACCTAATAAAGATTTTGTAGAGGAATAAAGGAATAATAATAATAAATATAAATAGAGAAAATATAATGGTAAGGTAATAAGAAATAAGCAAATAACAGAGATGCAGCAATTTATAGTGGTTCAATATTGTTTGCCTACATTCACTTTTAAGAGATAACTTTATTAATCACTTTATAAACTGAATACAATAAGAATCAGATGAAAATCTTTAGTTACAAAAGAGTACAAAGCAACAAGCAGTGTAGAGATCTCTAAAATGAACAATCAAGTCTGTATATATAAAGGGAGACGGCAAAATATCTCCCTGAAAAATCAGTAGAAGGATCTCCAAAACCATAGAGGCCCACATGAAGGATCACATAGGGTAAATCCCAAGAAATAGGTATCGAGGTCGATCCCTGTTTTAGAGGAGTTTGGAGGTGCGAGCCCTCTGGCTTCTCCATGTTGTATTATACTTAGCCTTTAAGTTTCATGTCAACTGGATTAATGGAACATGAGTCGTTGATCAATCTTTGATGCAATATGTTGGGTAGCCTGATTCTAGCCAATCCCTCTAGAGGGAAGAGGGCCGATCCCTTTTATTTACTCCTTTTAGGGTGCGATCCCTAGAGTGGACTCCCTAGGTTCCCCACATTTTTTTTCAAAGTTTCATATACATTAGACTTATGGGGTTTGAGATATCGATTATTTTCCATTGATTTGCACTTGTTTACTTAAAGTAATCGAATTCCTTTGGTAGGGAGGGTTCATACCCGATCCCTTTTCTAAATTAGATTATATTCCATATTTCGAACGCTCTGTATAACATTTCTCTCAATTCCGTTCCATTACGGCTTCATATTATCATCTGTACTTGATTTCTAGACCCCAGAATCATCGCTCTGGGCTTACTGGCCTTAATGACAGTCAAGTCAAACTTATCTAATCAGTTCGGATATAGTCAGGTCGATATAATATAGTAATATGTGCAAGGTATAACATGCTCGTATACAAATGTTAGGATTTACATCGCAACAGACACATTAGCTCATTTTATATGTATTCTATGTCGTCATATATGTGCATGTACATAGTTATAAATTCCATATAATTATATGTATGCATATAAAGCAAATGTACATAAATATATTCCATTATTAAAATAATATTAAAAAACATTTATGTAAACTACATGTCATATTATATGTAACAATTATGATACACACACACATGACAAAATAGTAATTTTAATATGAATTAAAATAAAATATTTATTTAATTTTATATGTATGTATATATGCATTGCTATTTAATATAATAATTAAGAGTAAATTAATTTATAATATAATATATACATAAATATGAATATGAATATAAATACACATACACACATATATATATATATACACCAAATATTTTTTAGTTTGAAAATTTCATAGATCTAAAGTTAATAAGATTTTAATATTTTATTATGCATATGTCATGAATTAATAATTAGTTTCGACCCTTAATAAATTAATATAAAATAGTTACATAAAAAAATTTAAAATTTCAATTTCCAAAAAATCTAGGATCATGCTTTAGATGTCATGAAAATTTCTGGATTTTTGAAATTATAATAATATTTTTAGTTAATTAATTGATTTTTGAAATTATAATAATATTTTTAGTTAATTAATTAATGTGCGTTCGAAGTTAGATTAATTTTTTAAAATATGAAATAAAGTTAAAAAATTTTGATTTTTTTTATACATCTGTCATCAAAATTAATTTTAAAAACTATAAAATTGAATTTTGGAAAAAAATTTTATTTGATACAAATTTATTAAATCAAATATTCAATAAATATTGATAATAAATATATATTAAGAAAATAAAAATTATTTTCAGTACTTATAATTTATAATAAACATAAAATTGCATAAGAAAATTTTTAGATCAATTTTATATAATAGATATAAACGTATATGTTTTAATACAAATTGTACATGAGTACTAAAACACAAATTAATATTTATATGAATATAAACGTATATAAAATTAAACAAAAGATATGTTCAACTTATAATATCAGATTGCAAAACAAAAGTATGAATATAAACATTAAATTTTATGCACATAACCAATCTCCATTATGACAATAATATTATATAAAAAATCTCACATAAATAATGCGATAATAATGATATGGAAATATTTACAGACATATATGATTAACAGATTATAAAACATGGTAATCTATTTAATATCTATGATAATAAATATTGCCTACTATAGATGCACTCAAGTCCATGTTGAAACAGTGAATTTTCTTTCTCCAATTGTTCCTGTATCCGTTGGATTGCTAGTCTGCAATCGACGACCTTCCACTACCGAATAGTTTTGTTTTAATTTGAACTTGATTTGAGAATTTTGGGGACAAATGGAGCTTTGTTTCAGTAACGATATGAAGGCAATGGCAGCCATAATTTAGAAGATGGAGTTGACTCAAATCTATATTTAGGCTAGGGTTAGAGAGGTGTTTTATAATGTTTGACGGAGAGAAAAGAGGATCATATCTTCCCTTTTTTCTTCCTGATTTCCTCCATCTATTTTAAACCTTAATTGCCTCCATTTTTGGCCGTCTATGTCATATAATTGCAGCCAAAAATCTCTTCCAAATCTATGGACTAATATAACATGTCCATTGTTTTGTTGTGTTGTATATTGTTGTTGTACGCTCTGATGATGATGTGATGTAATGTAATAACTGAGATAGTTTCTTGTTTTTAAAGATATTCATTTATCTATTATATGTTGTTCCGCTGCGATTGTGAGATTTTGATATTGTTTCTGTTCTGTTTTCTTACTTCTTATATCTTTTTCTTCTACCTCTTCTTTTTAACCCTCATGGTTCGGTTTTCCGGCATTCGATTGTTCGGTAGTTGATACAGTGGACCTATTGATGTCGACTTTCGGAAGTCGAAGAATCGGGTCCTGACAATATCCCATTTAACCCCAAACAAACATGGTAATTAAATCTAATTTAATTTCTTATCAATATCTTCTATTGATTGACATATTTATAACTATTATATATATATATATATAATATTTGTTTCTTGAATCATATTCAAATTTCATAATTAATATTTCATTAAATATTAATTAATTAAATTAATTTATAACAGTTATAAAATAATTAAATCATCTATTTCAAAGAGAATTCATCATTTCGTTTGTGTGACTCTTTGGTGTAAATTTGATCAGCAATTAACATCGACTATTCGAATATTAATGTTCATACGTTACTTAGCAGGTGGTGTGACATTATGGCCAAAATTTTCGCTTATTCAGTTTCAATATAATCCAATTATAGTTTAATAAGCGTTATCCAATTGAGATATTTATTTTCACCAATTATCTTCGTCAAGACTATATCACTTTGGACTTATGGAATTTGTTAATGGTCAAAATTTTAATATCATCCACATTCAACTCTATATCCCAAACGCAAAGTCCTTGGTTCAATAATAATAATAATTAACTTAAATGCTCTGGTCAGAGACTTTGGCTTTGAGTTGACTTGATTGATCATAATACTAACCTTATATAACCAAGGAGATGAATTTTCTCTTGAATAGTGCTTCACTTTCAATACTTTCACTCGATCTCTATAATCACTCGATGGACGCCATGCTATGATTTGACTATAATCAATGCAGAGCTTTCATATTAAAGATCCATAGTCTTCTAAAGTCAAGAGAGCTATGTAAATAGTTACATCGATATTTTCTGTTTGACCTTAGTTCTATTAACGAACAGAAAACAATCAAGTGACACAATTGTCTAATAATTATCAGTACATAACCTTTAGGTGAGCCATGAGTAATACACTGTCCGACATTTGAAAAGCTTTATGTACTCTAGTCTCAATGAATACATCAATATACGTCTCGATGCATCTTAATTGGGAACATTTAAAATGGTATATTTAACTTTATTGTGATAAATTATTCATGGTTACACCACTCTATAACTACTATCACAAAACATACCGTTTATGGATCTTCTATTAATATACTTTTAATTAAATTAATTAATTAATATAACCACATTATATTAATCATATAATATTAATAAAATACCTTTGATTTCGAACATGATTGATTATTGAGTTAGATATATGTAACAAATTACATAATTGCCCTTAGGGCATACCCCTAACTCTACCAATACCAAAGTCTCCTACTTCATCTTCGGTTTGCATTATCCATCCATCCTAAAAGCAACCTGTATAAGTGCATAAACTCAACATACTCGAATAAGCACCCATGAGTATATGGGAAATACAGTAATAAAAACACGGGTTGGACATAATGTCTGGTATGAGTTACATATTACTTTAAGTAAGAATATACAAAGACCACTCGAGTGACATGCGGGATGGGTTTCTCTTTATAATACTAAAACAATAAATGTGATTCACACTTAATCCTACGTCATCGGTTTGTTAATTAAATCTTAAGCTATATTGTGAAGCCACAACCGAAATAACCCTCTTGTTTTGTCCCATAAGTTCATCACTTTTTTTCAATATAATCAATATACCCTACTCTTGACTACCCATAAGGCCTTACATACTTTTGCAACCGATATATATATATATATATATATATAAATTTTTTTGGAAAATGGGTAAATTTTTATTAAGGCATTTTTCAGCCCAAAATGAAGCCCAGAAGGACCAGTACAACATATACATAAGTTAATACGACTCAGTTCACCTGGAACCTTTCCAAGTAAGACAACGCATACTTCTACTTTTAACCTTCAGTTCTAAAATCATGGCGGCCAGTTCTGACGACTCGTATCTTGGATTCCTGTCGATGGAAGAGACCGATCCTCTTCTTCAGTATGAGTTACGACTTGCTCCCGCCTGGTGAGTTGAGAGTTCTTTATTCTTTTCAAATTTAATCTCAAGTCTCCAATTGCTATCTTGCTAACTTCTATCCGATTTCTTTGTTTGCTTTGGAACACTCTTCGATTCCTCTCCTTCCAAATGTTCCATATAGCTACAACGACAGCGATTCTTTGCAGTTTAGATTTGATGTCTTTGCCATTATCCCGCGCAGTCAGGTAATTAATCTGTTCTTCAAGTTTAATTGAGTGCGGTGTTAAATCTAGGTAGTTATTGCATGAATTCCACACCAGGTTGGAGAAAGCACATTCAAAGAATAGGTGTTCGTGTGTTTCTATCTCTTGATTGCATAGATTACAGACAGAGTCGTTTATTGTGCCTCATTTCAGCAGTTTATCTTTCGTTGCTAATCTTCGCATGATCGCTTTATAGGTAGTGAATGCCATTTTCGGATTGTTGACATGATCCCAAATGATTTTACTCCATGCAATTTTACTTTCTTTTTTCCTGATTTCGTTCCAAGCAGCTTTAGAGTTGAATTCATTGCCTGTAGGCTTCCAAACCCATATATTGGATTTCTTCTTTTCTGTCTTGGGTAATTGGCAGTGAGGAGCAATTCCAGTTATTGTTATTTATCACCTCTTGAACTTTTTTATTCGGGCGTCCATAGTCAGAGAATGTCTGTAGACCTAGAATGTCAATCAAAGATTTTCCTTGCATCCAAGGATCTCTCCATAGATCAGTATCTCTTCCATTTGCTATTTCACGAGTGCAGAGGGAGGCTAAAATGTGTCTGACTTTCATTATAGCTTTCTAATTTGTTGAAGCATTATTGTCAATGGCCATTTTCCATAAGTTTCCCCTAATGTATCTTTTACTCATCCATTTTCCCCAGAGACCTTTTCCCTTGATAATTCTCCAAGCTTGTTTAAGGGTATATACTGTTCTCATATCTTTCAATCTTCTGAGTCCAACACCTCCTTCTTCTTTTGGCCTGCCTAATTTATCATATTTGATCTTGTAAAGACCTCCCTTCCATATGAAATCCGCACATACCCTTTCAATTTTTTGGATAGAGGCATCAGGGAGTTGAAAGGTTTACAACCAGAAGTTAACTTTGGAATGAATAACAATATGCACTAATTCTATACGGCCTGCAAGAGGTAACAGTTTGGAACTCCATCCCTGCAGTCTATCCTTGATGGAAGAGATAAGGACTGCACATTCTCTATCTGTGATTTTATTAGAAGATAATGGAACCCCTAATATTTGACTAGAAGGTTGTCCTCTTTTACATTCAAGATTTCCAGTACCTCTTCTCTCCTATTGCAAGTTTTGTTAAAGTAGCATTTGGTTTTCTGTTCATTCAGTTTTAGCCCAGTGTATTTTTCTAAGTTATTGAAAATGTCTTTTATTGCTGATGCTGATTCATTGCTGGATTTTATACAGATGAGCAAGTCATCTGCATAGAGTAAGTGACTCACCGTAGGTTGGAAGTTAAAAATAGTATGAATAAGCATGTGATGAGTAGCCAACTCCATTTGTAGCGAAAAGTATTCCATGGCGATTGTAAACAAGTAGGGGGATAGAGGGTCACCCTGTCGAATGCCTCTATTGGACCCTATGAAACCTTTTGGTATACCATTAATCATAATAGAGAAGGTAGGTGTAGTTATACATTCTTTTATAAGGCTCACAAATTGTGAAGGGAATCCCATTGCAATGAGCATGTGGATAATAAATTGTCTACTAATTTTATCATATGCTTTATGGAGATCAACCTTTAGACAGAGTTTATCTGAACCTGGTTTATTAAAGTTCCTAACCAACTCATGTGCCATAAGCGTATTTTCAGAAATGCTTCTACCTTTGATGAAGGCACTTTGGCATTCAGAAATGAGATCAGGTAATATCATCTTCATTCTGTTGCAAAGAATCTTTCTTAGAATTTTGTAAATCACATTGCAACATGCAATAGGCCTGTAATCTTCTATTTTTGAAGGATTAGCTTTTTAGATATTAAACAGATGAAGGTACAATTGATCTCTTTGACAAACTTTCCTGTTTGAAATATCTCTTGCATTGCTGATATTATGTGATGTTTCAGGTCACACCAGTGGAAAGTGTAGAATTTGGAGCTGAGTCCGTCGGGTCCTGGACTGGAATCAATGTGGATGGCCTTCAGAGCATTCAGGATTTCAGTTTCAGTTATTTGTCTGGACAACATCCTTCTTCCTTTGGTATTTATCAGCCTCCTGCAATGAATGTTGGGTAAGTTATCACAAACTTCACCATTAAACATTTCATTATAGTATTTAATTGCTTGCTCCTCAAATTCTACTGCATTAATAGTAAAGTTTCCTTCCTGGTTGATATTTTGAATACTATTATCTTTATTGCTGCGAATTGCCATTTTTGCATAGAAGAATTTAGTGCATTCATCTCCTTCTATAAACCATTTCTCCTTTGCTTTTTGTCTGAGTTCAGTAGCTTTCAGTCTGAGGGCTTCTTTTAAGTCATTTTGGCTTTGATAATAGTTTCTCCATGTATTTTCATCATCAGCACCATTTTCTATCGTAGTTAGGAATTCATTACATTTTCCTTGCAACATTGCGATATGGTCTCCCTCCTTGGGTCTACATATATTCCAGTCTTTTATGTCTTTTTTTATTTTTTTGGTGATTTGTATTAATTTATAACATTGAGAACCCTCAATCTTTGGTAAGTTACTGAAATTAGCAACTTCTTTATAACCCTCTAGTTCATGCCAGCGGTTACTATATCTAAAAGGTTTGCCTTTATCAACCATTCCTTTACCTACTAATTCAACAAGTATAGGACTATGATCACTAGTAGATGGAAGGAGAATGATGATTCTAATGTTAGAAAACAAAGTAATGCATTTCACATTTATTAACACTCTGTCTAATCTGCATGATATCCTTTTATTCTTACCACTTCTCCATGTGTATTTCAGTCCACTGTGGACAGGTTCAAGCAGTCCAGCCTCTATTGTGCAATTGTTGAATTCCTCTAGCTGGCAGACTTTCATGATAAGTCCTCCTTTTTTCTCCTCCGCTCTAAGCACTGAGTTGAAATCCCCTAGCACTATCCAAGGGTTATGAGTTATTTTGCTTATGTTTTTAATAGATTTCCATAGTTGAGTTCTTTATGGGGCCAAATTGCTAGCATATACACAAGTTAGAGACAATTTCAGTCCATCTGTGTTTGTAGCTTCCACAGTTAAATGTTGTTCATCTTTCCTCTATAGGCTGACGGACTAGATAGATTTATTTCATAATAATAGAATGCGACCTTTTCCTCCCACATCATTATTATGTATGAAGTTCCAATCATCTCCCAACGAATCAGTGAAAAAAATTAAATTTTCATCTCTGAATTTATTTTCTAGAATACTAATAATATCATTAAAGTTCTACTATTCGGCTATCACTAAGGTTTTATGCCTATATAATATATACGTATACACTTTGCTTTCGGATGCCACTGAGGCCTTATGCCTATATACTATATACACTTTCACTTAACTTTCGGCTACCACTATGGCCTTGTGCCTCGTCGTTCTTGGTTGCCACCTTGGTTTTACACCAATGTTTTTGTATTTCGGCCGCCACATAGGTTTACACTACTTCGCTTACAGTTCTAGACTGTTGCTTTCAACCTTATGTCATACACCGTCCCATTGATTGTTGTTCTAAGCCTTACAACAATGTTTTCATAATTCAGTTGTCACATAGGCCTTGCACCTACCAGGCTTTCTACCTATTTATTTACTTTTAGGTTTTTTACTTAGTTGTTTGCTACGTTGACATCTCAACTAACCGTCTTTCCATTATTAATATTGATGTCATATTATCATCCATCGATCTAATACTAGTCTTGGCCATTTATGCCTTAACATCCATTACAATCTTCGAAAATCATTAGTTCTAATTTACATCCTCTACCGGAAGTTACTTGAATTTCGACAGTAACTACCCTCGGTCCCGTTTAAGGAAGTTTGTTATAATTTAGTTTATGTGTTTTGTGAAATTAATCTTTAATCTATTTGAAATCACCTTCTCTACTCATTTTTCCTCATTAACCATTGACCATTTTCGGTCCTTGATTTATACCTTCGGTTTTCCAACCCTTTGCCTCAAACATTTCTTACCTTAGCATTACTACTTAAGCCGATATACTTAAGATCTTGGCTTTAGTTAACACGACTTTACCTCCTTCGGCATTGCCTTTCGGTACACATTGGAAATCGTTATGTACATCTGCCATTTACTTTCTGTGTGTCGACTTCCGATTTGTTAGACTTAGTCCTTTCTAACCTTCATCTGACAAGTCCGGCATAAATTGCAGATCTGGTCCCTTGATTCAATACTTACTACTTGTTTATATTAATATAGCTTCCAAAACCATTGTTTGCCTTCTGGCTCCCCAATATAGCCCTTCAACCATACTTAATTCCTTTTGGAAATTACTTAATTTGTCCCCGGATAGTCATAGTAAAATAAATCATGATTTATTTCTACATAGTTACTCAAATTCCTTATATCTAATCATTTTCTACCCCATTGGCCATCTATTAATTCATAACAATTTATTTGATTTTGAGAAAATCGTGTAACCCAGAATCCATCTCTAAAAATATGTTCATATCATTATATTAAATTATCAGATCTTAAAGATTTCTAGAAGTATGAAAACGGTTTCAATAAATTCTTGGTCGTGGTAAGTTCAAAGAAGAAAGAAGGATCAAAGTTACACACATGTATTCTTTAGTTGATGATATCTCTAGTTCCCTTAGCATTAATTTTTACTTTCCCTTCTTCTTCTTGTTTAGGCCTCAAACACCATTGAAGAACTCAAACTTTATTTTTGGTTACGAGTGCAATGAAATGAAAAGAAGGGGTGATTATCTTTACTCTAAGAGAATGATTAGGCCATCGGCCCACCATCTCCTTTTCTTATAAATTAGTTAGCTCTAGTGGTTACATTTAATTCTTATTAAATAAGATTTTCAACAATAATTTTCCTAGTATCACTTAATTGACTACAAGAACAACATTGGTTACCGACGGCTAAAAGCCGTCAGTGGTCGTTGGAAGGCCGTCGGAAACCATAGGAATAGCCGTTGGAATATGAATCTCATTCAGTAACTATTTCCAATGGCATCAACAACACTTTTTCGATGGCTTCCAACCGTAATCTCCAACCATTTCCAACGGCCAAAAAGTCCACATGGCAATCCTAGAAAACCAAATAGCCATCTCAAGCCGTCGAAAATGGTCGGAAACTGTCGTTGGAAACCGTTGAAAATTATGACCTATAAGCCGTCGGAAACAGTTACAAGCCATCGGTAATCTCAGTAATTTTTTTATGAATTTGAACATGCTGCCTTCCAGCCGCCCCATATCCATCAATACTAATAATATCTCCTTTTCGAGCATATATAAACCAATAATCATATAGGCATACATAATATTTCATCCATATAATCCATATCCAAATCCAACATAATCCACAAAATCAACATCCAAATCCACAAACTCTACATCCAAACCCACATAAAATAATATACAATCCATCAAAATTATCAATCACATCCTCACCCACTTAAAGCACATATATATAGACAAAAAAACATAATAAAACATACCTAACATCACTGATCATCATCCCCTACAGAACAACCCGACGAAGGAAACCTATCATGCTACTCCATATACTCTTCCAAGCGCTGGTTCAGCTGCTTCATCTTCGTAGCACGACGGTGATCATGCTCCCGCAGCTCGGCGATCTCGGCTCATAGCGCTGCAATTTCTTCTTTGTCTTGATCCATCTTATACTCCTTCTACGATGTCTTAGCCTGCGAAGATAATTAAATTGTTATACTGCCTCCAGCAACATAAACGTAATTTACATAACTTTAATTGAAAAATATGCGATATTTGAATTTAGTTTATTTTTTGAAAATTACCGCTTGGTTTCCAAATCCATAGCTCCTACTGTGGGATGGTGGATCCATGATAGACTCAAGAATAGCATCCTCCTCATCAGTTCTCAACTCATCCTGTCCTGATTCAACTAGCAGCTGTGCCCGTGCTTCCTGAAACTTTTGCTGTAATACAAAATATAGAATACATATAGTAGACTATGCGCTGTATTAATTGACAAAAAGTTGAAATGGTCACTTGTATAAATAACACTAATTAATATATCTATAAATGTGTACTTAATTAATTAACTGATTGATGACTTTTAACTTAATTATACTATACTTACATAGGCAACAATCTCTTTATCATCATGCTTCCATGAGTATACGACTTAGTCCGAATCGTCGTTTCAGGGCATGAGTATGAGCAAAAACATCCCAATACGAAACAGCACCTCTTCGCGCTCTTTCCTGAAATATAAATATATATATTGTTTAATTAACTATCTATTAATAACTTATAGCTTAAAATATAAAAATGTGAATACAAAATTTTACTAAATCATTATGATGATGCTGGAACGACTTGGAACCACCACGATGTGTGATGGAATTCTTATTGCTATTTGTGGATTTTCTATCTGACTCCCTCTGCAAATTTCAATTAGAAATAACATTACAGTTCTAAATTATGTATTAAATACACGCAATAATTTAAAGTAGTTAATATGTGGTAACTTACCTGGAACTCCTCATTGCCCCACCATGCGACCGCGGCCTCCCAAATGCTAGCACTCAACCAGTTGGGTTTTTTCCCAGCTCTTCTCATTGCGGACACTGTATCCCTATAATTTTTTACAATTTTTCTATTCCGGTGCCGATGCACCAAGGATATATCGATCTCTTGTAGGTTGACCAAACCCTGCATATTTAGAAAATGAAAGTTATACATTTTTATAAATAGTCTACAACATATAAAGTGATCCATGATCAAAGAGAAAGTGCGAAATATAAACTTACACTTACTAGAAAATCCTGCCAAATGCTCTCTCGGACATTATCTGATATCTTGCTCCATTTAGGCCAACATGCAGTCATTCTTCATTTATATGGCTTCCTAGATATGGAGAGAACTGTAGCTGATGGTTCGAGCTCGAAGCCCTATGTCAAAAAGAAATAAGAATTTAATAAAACAAGACTAAATATATAATAATAGATCGTGTAGAAAAATATTGTTAATAATGAATAAATTTAATACTTACAATCCATCGGCTTTGGGCAGCAACCAGACTGTAGGAAGAGCTGATTCTTGTGATTGGCCGGGGACATCATCAAGTGGAGGCGCACCCATCCCTCTCTGAGAAGAAGAAGAAGATGCTATATGGGACGAGCTGCATCTATGGAAAAATGTCATGTATATACAGTACCTGTTACAAACACATCATATCTGAGAAATATATCATTTAATTAAATGAAACATACATTATAGCAGAAACATAAAATGATTATGTGAAATAGATTACGATTAAACATATTGTTAGCATAACACATCATTTTTAATGAGATAATGTAATATAAATAAACTCAGAAATTACCTTCTCCTAATATGTAGATTATTAATCAGTCCTCATCATTTTCTGATTTATACCCTATTTCGTACTGTATGTTTTGTTCCTCTGTAGTCTCAAATGCTTCTATTAATGCATTTGATTCATCGTTTCGAGGTCCAAAATCGGTTTGATCGTCGGTTATTATTATTTCAATATTTTCCTCGATATCTGCTTGATAAGCTTGTTCATTTGGAATATTCTGTCCATCAAATGCAAATCTTGCCTTTATTTTAAAAATAACTAACCAATCTGCTTTATCTCTTCGTAGAGATGGGTACGGAGCGTAATAAACTTGGAGAGCTTGTTTGGCAAGTATAAAAGGATCGTACTTATAATAACGCGAAGTATGCTTTATTTCTATAGGATTATACTTTGGGTGCACGTTGATTCCAAAACCTGAAACGTTGCTAAACCAGTTGCATTTAGACAAAAAACTTCTTCTACTGGTCTTGTGAAATATGTCAAATGCAAAACCTGAGTTAACACGCCATAAAAATCTTTTACATGATCACTTGGATCATCACTACCTTTAAAAAATACACCAGTATTGCTAGTTAATTTTTAGCACTGTATTCTTTGGTGTTAAATTTATATCCATTAACGAAGAATATTAGATAGGTCTCGACTTTTCTTTTTGGTCCCATAGCTAAATGTTTCAATCCTTCGTCGACCACACAGTTTGTCGAGTCGTAAACATAATTTGAAAACCAATTAGCGAAATCTTTGTCGATATCGCCATTTGGATGTTGTGATTCGTAAAAATTGCAATTTTAGATGAAATATTGCATTATAATTAACACACACATATGCATATGTATATATATGCATATGTAGATGATATAATGCATTAAGAAGAATATATGTGCATTACCTAACAAATGGCGCAATTTCAACACAATTGAGAAGAATATATGTGTGTGCTACATGGTAATCTCTATCGTCCAACAATAATTCCACACATTTACCAGCAGGTCGGCCATGTTTTAAAAAAATAGATAAACTCGCTTGACAATCATCTTGATCAGTGCCTTCATCATTACACGTAGCACTTTTAAACGATATGTTCATATGATCACCAAAATAATGAGAGAGAAAATACGAAGCTTCTTCTTCGATATATTATTTGCAAATCGAACATTTAACTCGTGCTTTTCGTCTCATTTTTTTCTTTAGATGATTTAAGTACCCATTAAGAATTATTCCAAATTAAAATTTATTTATAAATGAAGTAAAGTAATATTTAACGTACTAAACATTAATCCTCTCGAATGGATACATCCATCCATATTGCACAGGCCCTCGTAGACGTGCTTCAGATGGGATGAATAGGTAAATGCTTCATTACATTAAATAAACTTAGAGGAAATATTTTCTCAAGTTTACAAAGCAGCATGAGGATTTCTTCCTCACATTTACATAGACAATCAACTTTTAATGTAGTAGAACAAAGCTCCTTATAAAACAAACTAAGTTCGGTTACAACCGTCCAAACTTTTACGGGCAACAGTTCTTTAAAAGCTACGGATAACAAATTTTCCATCAGAATATGACAATCAAGGTTTTTCATCCCACTAAGTCTGTTGTTCTTATAGTCGACACATCTACGAATATTGGAAGAAACATCATCAGGAAACCTTAATCCTTCCATCCATTTAAAAAAATGGCTTTCGTCGTTTACGTTAAATTGATTAACACTTAACTTATGTTAAACTACCGTATACGATGGTCTATCACAAACGCACAGTTTAAAACTTTAATTAAATAACCATACGTATATAAAATTAATCATCGTTCTCGATGTTTTAGAAAACGCATAGACTAAATTATGCTCATCCACACTAAATAACTTAAGTAACGCGTAAAAGCACTGAATTATACAACTAATACACACTGATTTCTTATCGCACAAACTTACAATTAAACTGTACTAACTAACAAATCAAACTAACAAATTAACATTCAATAAAGTATACTACACAATCAATGAGACAATATAAACAATTAAACTAACAAATTAACCTTAAATTAACAAATTCATTAAATTAGGGTTTAGGGATAATACCTAAAATAGAGGAGATTAGAGGTTTGGAGGAGATGAGATTCCGATTTGATGAAGTTGGAGTTGATTTCGACAGAAATTCGTCGCTTGGGGTTGGAGGGGGAAATGGTGGAGAAGGGATTTTGATTTGGGGAGGAAACAAAATGGTTCAGGCTTCGACCTAAAGAAGAAGATACACATGACTTTCCGACGGCTATCAATGGCCGCAAACAGAATATTTCCAACAGCTAGCAACGGCTAATTATTTTAATCGTAACAAAGTCCAGAAAATATATGCCGTTGGAAGCCGTCAGCATAATGTCGTTGGTGGCCGTTTGTAAAGGTTGTCGGAATATACTATAGTTCTAGTAGTGACTAGTGCGAACTCGTGTTATGCACACGGATGTTTCTAAAAATATTATGTTTTTGTAAAATTATAGAAACTAATGAGAACCTTTCTATGCGCACATATAGATTTCGTTTTGCTTATTACTTAGTAAAATAGTTTTTGACCTTTTTGTTTATTTAAGAATAAAACATTATGTCTGCGTACAGTATAATTTTCATGAAATTTTGAATGGCTAATTACTTGTATGCCATCATTGTTTATTATACATTTGATGGTGTGTTAGTAAAGAGAAAAGCAATATGTTGGAATAAACTTATGTTTCGCGTACATAAGATTTCAATTTTCGTTCAATGCTAAAGATGCTTGTGCAGATGGATTTATTTTTATTTGAAATATGGTAAAACTACTATGATTTTTTTTTGCATATACTGCAATAAGATTCCTTTCATATTTTTCGTATAAATGATGATGTCGTTTTATGTATACATGTGGAGCTTTTTCTAAAAGATAAAAAGCTTGTAGCAAAATGTTAGTAGGCTTTCAATATACATTCACGAATTGGAAAATAAGTATATTTTTTTTGAACTACCATTCATACGTGTTATGAAAGACACCTACAATCAATAGCCAAATCATAGTAGTAGGTTTCCTAAAAATAAGTTGACTTGTTGAAAAAGCTAGGAAAACAAATAAATATTGCTCTTTAACATGTATGCCTTATCATTAACTACGGAGCTTGTTCAAATATCATCGACTGGTAAGAAATCTTATGGGAAAAAAGATGCTAAAACTGGAACGAAAACTATCTTTTAGTTTTAAGACGAATAGTTGTGTCCACTAATAGCATGGATGAATAATTTTATTCTATATACACTCCTTTATGTTGATGCCAATTTTATTTAAAAGAGCATAAAGAGTCAGATCTTGTATAGAATGACATATAGCTTGAGGAAAGAGGAAAAATTGAATGTAGCATTAGTACGTTCGACAATTACAATCTAAAAGAGATTTTTGTGGTATATTGAAGACATCAAACATGGTCAACATGACTAATCATAATTTGAACAGATATACAGATATCCTATGATATGCATAGTTGTTTGCCTTCTGAGCTACTAATGTTTACGTCAAAGCCTAATACTCTGGGTTATTTTTTTCTGCAAATCAAAAGGTATTCACATGTTAGTTAAATTACATGTCATAGTAGTACAAATCATTGAAATTTACCAGCAATTAAGCAACTGATCATTAAGAACATAAAATGAAGTAATAAGACAATGCTAACGCACAGCTTTTAAACCGAGAATCAATAATTGTTTTATTTAGCTAATGATTCTGCAAGTGAATCAAAAATCTAGAAAAAAATAGAAAACATGAACCCATACTATGCACTTACCTTGTATTGTGACCGAATATTTAACAAAGCTAACTGAAAGTGATTTTGACAGTTATCATTCGTTTCAATATATGCAGGCTTGAAATGCAAAAAGCTAATTTTTAGAACCTATAAAACTATCTAAACCAAACTTTAGCCTAAATTATATTAGGCTTTTTGCACTCGAGATAGATTTAAGAAAAGGTTCGACAACAAAGGAAGTGATAATAATGTTCCAAATTCATTGAACACAACAACATACCACAATATTTTATTGCTTAATACATGCAAGTATTCATGATTAAAATTCAACACTTGCAAAGAGTGATGTTTGCATGGTGTGATCAAGTGAATCATGTGGTTTATAATGAAATATTAGTAAATCTAACCTTGTTTTAACCATGTAATCCCAAGTCATCTAGTATTTAACTTTAGAATTTACATGTAATCAGTGAAAAATAATTTAATAAAGTCCAAAGAGCAATTCCAAAGTAAACTCTATAAAATGATATTTCCTATATTTTTTTACTTGACCAAATATCATAAAACATATTGGATAGCACGCACATATCAATTTCTATTTGCACATATAAATTAACAGTTAAGCAGTATATTTTGTTTAGTTGTAACTAATTAATGTCATATTGGTATATTTTTCTTTCTCAAAAATATGTACACGATGTAGCTGTTTATTATAAGTTAGTAGCTCGAACATATGAAGTGATACTGTAATTTTTCTCTTGCAAAATGCAATTTTTCAAGGGATATGAAAATTGTTGAGTGATAAAAACATATTTTTAGTAATAAAAATTATGAATATTTTTGTGGACAGTAATATTCTTCAAAGATCAATTGCTCCAAAAAAAGTTGAAAAAATAACAACAGTTGGTTATAACAAAGGGATTTATTTGTTAAAGAAATATCCATACATATCATAGTAATTTTTTTGCCTATGGAAGTAATTGCCATAGTAGTTGCGATTTTATAACTTAATTAGGTCCAGATCAGCACAATTAGTCATTTTCCATATGGATATAAAATTTACACTTTGAGAAGGAATAATATAGATAAAATAGTAAAATAACAAACTAAAATTATTTTCATCATTTACTATAATGATAGGAAATTAAATTCCCCCAAATCAAGGCAAATGTTCGTTCATCTACTAACAGTAGTAATAAAAATTTCTGTAACTATCGGCTGAGCTTGGTTTCTCTCATTCAACGAAATTAAGCTCCTATAATTCCTTATAGTTTAACTGTGGTTCTCCAATATGCGTGTAACAGATGTTACTAATTTTATCCTATTTCTTGAGCATTAGAAGTTGAAATTAGAAATTTGTTACCTATACATTTGTTTTAGTTCTTCTTACTAATAAACTATTAAAGGAAAATGATCTTAAGCTCTTGAAATAATATATCAAGGGTAGATCATATGAACAGAAAATTTGGTTATGAGTACATGATTCAAAACCTAGATGTGTAATTAAAGATTAAGCATTGTACAATTTTGGGAGTAAAATTTTAAATTTTAAAACAAACCTTAGATCTTTTTATTAAATGGTAAAAATAAATTATAGAATAAAAACTATGAAAAAGATGAACCGTACTTAGTTTTTAATAATGCAGCAGCATTACAAAAACTGCATTACCAAAAAAAATGGGTGAAATATAAATGCATGATATAAAATAAAGCAATTGAGTGAGGATTTTGCGACTCTTGAAGATGTTTTATTTTTACGGGTAGCTTAATATAAACATAGATAAGGTAAAAGAGAGGAGCAAATAAAATTTGAAGTAATGTTATACAGACACACACACATATATATATATGTGTGTGTGTGTGTGTATGTATGTATGTATGTATGTATGTATGTATGTAGTTCTCGTTGTGGTTTACTAAATAGTAGAAGGTTAAAATACATATATGAAATTGCGGCGTTGACTCAAAACTTCAATTTGTCAACATAGGAAAATGGATTCATTGATCCAATGGATTAAGTAATAAAAATTAAATTGAAGCTTCATGCTTTCAACTAAAAAATGTAGACGGATTACCACCATTCATTGCAAGCAGGATGTTATTTATTAAAAAGGTGCAGTTAATGCATTGAAAAGAAGACAATTAAACTAATTAAATTTTAATACTAAACCACTGATTTTATTTTCAATATATGAAATTTGTTTGTATTTATAAAATAAGAACATAAAACTACTTTATAAAAGCACTTAAAAGTGCGATACAACTTATAAACAAAATTGGTTTCATTTATTTATCAAATACAACAAATAAACATACCAAAACAAATGTCATTACATATTCGTATAACGCTCGGTACTTATAGTTGATCCAAATTACATCAGTACCCTTCTATCTTTAATGAGAAAAATAAAATAAAAACCTTTTTTAGATGCTAAAACATCTTCAGAAGTTCTTATACTAATTTTGAAAAATATATATATAACTACTCTTTAAACGCACTCAAATTGTGAGACAACTCAATTAGAACCAAAACTGCTTTTATTTTTTTCCAAAAACTAGAAATATACATACTAAAACAAATTCATATATATCTTATAATAAAAGCACGAAACTATATCAGAGGTAATTGACATGTGAGAGTAAAAGGCCTTTTGGGTTCATCCAAACAACACCTTATAAGTAAATTAAATTATATTGATTTTCAATTTCAATTTGAATTTAATTGCAAATAAATTGCCTTATATAAAATCATTTATGAATAATGTGTATATACATACATACATATGTATAGACAGTAATAAAAATAAATTAGACATCGTTTAGTGCCATAAAAATGTTATTATTTATGCATTTAAATTATAGATGATAAAAGTACAAATATATTTGGAATAAAATCATCATGTAAGAATAAAAAGGCCTTCGAGTTTAGGTTCAATGGCTTTTGTGTATAAATTCTAAAAATAGTTTTTAAATTTTGTAATGTTGATGAGAACAATTTCTATAATTTAAAAGGCATAAAAGGTTCATTGGTAGGTGCACCTCTTTTCAGAACTAAGGGTAGAATGGAAACTTGCAATGTGGAATTTAAGGACAAAAAAGACCCTTGTATATTATCGATGATAAATCGAGCATGGAATGAAACAATAGGAATAACTGTCAAAAAAATCATATGCTTACACACATATCTGCGAACTCATTGCTTATTTAAGTCAAAATTTCAAATTTACTTCTAATAGCTGAAAATTTTAAAATTAATGAATACCAAAGTGGACATATTTTTACAGGTAAAACAATAATTGTACAGTAAGAAACATAATTTCGTCATTGTGTAAATCCAAATTTGTATGCTTAAATTATATAAAGGTCAGGATATTAGCGATGAAGAACATAATAAAAATGACACAATTAGTTTATGAAAGCTAGTACATGGTATAGAGTAAAAGTAGCAAAAAGTTTTGTACTTTATATAGGCTGAAATTTCATTGTTCTTATTGATAGAAAAAAGCATGTTCGCAGATTTAAATCTTTCAGTGTCCAAATTGACAAAAGAAAGCATATCGTAAGTTCATATGAAAATAAATAAATAAAACTGAGAAATAAAATATAAAATGTTAAATATGAAAAATGAAAAAAAAATATCGAATCAATGTGGGAAGATATTTTCATAGAAAAATGCCAAAAACAAATACAAACAAACATTAAAAGCCAAAATATAAACTTTTAAAAGGAAAAAATGCATATTATTCCTTAATTTTTTTTTATAAAAAGCCAAATACAGAATGGAAACTGGTATTTTCATTGTAAAAAAGCAGAAATTTAACATTTTCTTTAAAAACTCCAATATATAAAACCATATTAACATTTAAAATTTGAATTCAGTTTGCAAAATTTTAGAGATCATTTATGCTTTTAAATCATCATTTACACTTTAAAATACATATTAAATATAGAATACAAATTTTGATAAATACATATAATACAAATTTAGGGTAAAAAAAATTTAAAATAACAACCGAGAAGTCTAATCCAAAATAAAGCAACAAATTAATCCGCAAAAAACATAAATCAAAAAATCAAAATAGTAAAAGTCGTTTGAAAAAACCCGATGCTTATACACACCTAAATTAAATTCTTATTACAATAAAATATTCTAAACTAATAACATGTGTACACATATCTTAGTACAAAAGAAATGCATACATATATTTGAGAAGTCGTTGCTCATTGAAGTTAAATTTTCAACTATCCTCCAAAAAGTTTAAAATTTTAGAATTGAAAACACTAGAGAAAAAATAATAATTGTAAACCTGCAGACACATACTTTGTCGTGTACATGCAACATTTTATGGCCTCAATTATATAAAGGTTAGGTGAGTTGGCAACATTAAAGAAAATGACATAATTTATTTGTGAAAGCTAATACTTAGTATTGAACAGAAGCAGCGAAAGTTATGTACTTCGGTTGCCAAATTTCAGTGCTTCAAGCGGTAAAAAAAAACCATGTTCGCAGATTTAAATCATTCATTGTCCAAATTGACAAAATAAAGCATACTATGAGTTCCATATATTTGAGTATGACAAATAAATAAAAAGCTGAGAAACTAATTTTAAAAACTTAAATCTGAAATGTTGAAAAGAAAAAATTTGAAACCTTCATAACTTCTATAAACGTAGTTTTACTCTAAACCTTCATAACTTGAATACCAATGGCAGAAAGAATTATACTTGAAAACGATGACTTCGCATCATACTTTTCTACCTATTGAAAAATGTCGAACATAGTACGAAAGTCAACCTTTTTATTTGAAAGCGCCTAACTTAACATTGCAAAGCTTTATAAAACCATCTTGATTAATAAATCTTTGATATAGATAGTCTTGGTTACAAATTTATTTGACAAACAAATTGTTGAAAGTATGTACTGCAGAGTGAACCACTTTTTCTTTAGACACTTCACACTAAAAGCAAGAAGAAATAAAGATATAATCGAATGCTAGCACCTAAATCATACATCTGAGATAGTGCCTCCAAATTGCAGTCAATTTTCAACTAAATGATAGTCAATTTCAGCTATTAGTTACATCGTAGTTATAACATTATAGTCTAAAAAATGAACCCTTTTATTTTCTATATGTGTTCATTACGAAAACAAATGTAAAGAAGAATACTTTTACCGTAGGACCTATCAATGGTAGGAAATAGCATAGTCGGAGTTCCAGATTCGATGGGGATTTGCAACGCTGTTTGGAGCAACGTGAAGGTCAGTTTTGGGTATCTCAGGAAAATTAGGTGGCGTGAAATTGAAGTTAGGGTTAGAATAGATGAAGCCGGAATTTCATATTCGAAAGGATTGACGACGCTACTAGGAGGAACGGTCAAGGTTGATAGCGGGTATATTCTGCCAATTATGCAGCACGATTCAACATGTATAACTCAAATTAGGGAGAGCGAATAATTAGGATTAGGTAGAAGAGAACATTTTTAGAAATGATTTTGTTAGGAACAGGAGAAAAAATATATTTGGGATTGAGAAAAAGCACGTCTGCTGAGCATAAATTAGGGTTTGTTTCCAAATTTTCTACCAAATGCAAGGAGGTCTATCAGCTATTGAAGTCAAAACCTAGTAATAGTAGTATAATATAGATATATAATATAGATTTGGAGGCTGTTCGGTTGACAAAATTCAAAAGGGGTTGTGTCTTCTTGAAATCCAACTCACTAATCATAATATAGTATAGATTCATCCAAGCATAATGAGTAATTGAACCTCCAGCGTATTCATTCGTTTCTATTATTTCAATATTTTTATTTTCATATTTATTTATTTATTTATTTATTTATGTGACGCTTGGTCTTTAGACTGGGCTAGCCATAATGCAAATGAATGCAAGAAAGCAAAATTTATTTCAAATATTTTACCTCTACACAACGCTATCAAAGATATGCATCTCTAAGAGATTAACCAATCTAATTGCAAATCCAACGTAAAAAAATTTGATCTTGAATTCTGGCATACTTCCACAGTTCATCCAGTGTTGTGGATTTGAAGTATTCACTGTATGTCAGAAACTTTATAGGGTTCCTTGAGCTACACAACGATAACTTGCAATTCTACCAAAGTCTCAGTAACTTGGAAATGGGCACTATTCCAATTATACTTGTTCAAATTGGTTTTGTCAAAGTTGCTAGCAGTAGAATGGATCAGCGATTGCCATGGATTACATGTAAATATCAAATAAGTCTTAACAATAAATAAATAAATATCAACTACCTCCTTCAATAACAAAAAATTGGACATTCTTCCTCCACAATCGGGAATGCCAACAATCGGTAAACAACACTCTTTTTTTTCTTTACAATGAATTTCTGATGATACGTAGGATACGTATGGGTGGATGAAACAAGTATACATACTAAGACTGCTTTACTTATTGGAACATGATCATTTCAAAGGTAGCACGACTTTGTGACCAGTTGTTTTTAAGTTGTTAAATAAGTTTGCTGTTTTAAAGGGCTGTACCAAACCAAAGTCCATAACAAGAGCCGTGACAAAAGATAGCGGAAAGAAGCTTGCGAAATAGGATATTTCTGTTTAAACTTGATATTCTCTACTGCAGTGTATATATTTTAGTTTATTACATATACTGTACTTATTTGTTTTCCCTTATTAGTGTTTCTTATGAAAAAGTTGTATTGCAACAAGTTGTAAACACATTCTATTGCAACATTTATTGTTCTGTTTGTTACCGTCACTATGTTTGTCTCATTGTTTCCTTTTTTTTTTAAATTCCAAACTATATGAATTAGTTCAGTTTACACGTAAACTTCAAATGGCAAAACCGAGTGTACTATCAGAAAGCAATTGTAACATCTGTTGGAGTTCCTAATACTTAATTGAATGAATATAACATAGTCCCACATCGTCAAAAATTACAAAGCTATTCTAATATATTAATAACTTTGCAATGAAGGAATTAAGGCCTTAGGACATCCAAATGTTTTCTCCTTTGTGAGAAGGAAGATTATGTATCACCACCATACATGGCGTCGCTGTTGTTGTAATGACTCGCCATCCGACTCCACAGAATGACGCATCATTAATAAGAAAGAAAGGGATAGAGAATAGAAAGAAAAAGAAGAAAAAAGAAACAACACATCAGAATCTAAACAGCGGAACGAATAAATTATATTAATAACATAAATATTACATAGTTTACAACACTAATCAGAGTTACACAGCATATACATCACATACTAGACAGTTATAAATACCTGTCTAGCTATACAACTCAATACGTCACAACAAAGAGATACAACACAGAGAACACACAGCGGAACTATTATCTAACGCAGAAGCCTCCTGCGAGTACCCAAGAGTTTATGAAAAACAAAAATAAACTCCGGGTCAGACATGGGTCTGGTGTGAGTAACATGTTAAAGTTGCTTAACTTTTGAAAAACCTTTTAAAAGAAAAGGTATCACGTAAGACTTCCCACACATAAGCATGAAAAAGTTTTTACCTTACGCTAACCAAAACATTTGATAGGAAATCCAGTGATATTATAATAGGTCTAGGGTTTTCAAATAAATATGAAATAGCCGAAATTGTTACATCTATTAAATTCCAGCTACTAGCCACAAAAGTGGGTAATACAATCAAAACCGTTGGCACTTATTGGATTTTGGATTCCATCAATGGCAGGGCTACTGGGGTACCGCTCGTCACAGTACGTGGCCTAGATCAACGTACCGAGGACCACTCCCGTTCCCCTGCAACACAAGACCGGAACCATCCCTTACTGGACAGTCCCGAACAAGACAACCCTGCAGTTGGCGTACGCTCCAAACTGCCCACACAGCCGAAATAAAAGGGACCTATAGACAGGGGAAAATCTTGCTCTCAAGTGAGAGCTACCCACGAAGCCTTGCTGCACCTCCCATGTTTTAGCCATTCCCGGTTGATGAGGCTTGAGGCTGCGATTACCTTTATAGAACACATCTCTTAGAATGCTCATCGTCCACCTGACGATGTTCTGAAAGCGTTCAATCCATACAAGTTCGTTCCGGGTTCGAACGAAACCGAAGGCATTATCTCGTTACACTCATTTTGGAATCACCCTCAGAGTTAACGACGATAACTCTTGCACTCTGAATCTCCATCTCGAATCTATAAGTACTATTCCGTCAAACTCATTACGGAATCACCGACAGAGTTATACTGACGTATAGCCCTTACACGTCGAGTCTTCACTCGCTCCACTTGGATTCACGACCTAACGTTAATTTGGATCGATGTGGTTTTCGGATATCCAAATATGGAAACCCGATCCCGGTCTCATCGAAATCCAAAGCGTGTCTTTTAAGGCCAAGTTGTTTTAAAGTTTTTAAAACAATTCAATTATCTATATACACACAGATAGATAAATCATAGATTCACAATAGATAATCAACATTATCATCATATCAGATAAACCATATTATCATTATCAAAAGATAATCCAAATCATCATCACAATGCAATCAATGCATTCATATCACTCAACATTATTTATCTCATATTTGAGATTCAAACCAATCAAGGCAAACAAAATCATCCATCCATATAAGCAATGATCTATAATCACCATTTATAATTAATCTAAAGTGAATTAAATTAACTACATCATTCTCTAATTAATTTAAAGTGAATTAAATTAATTACTTCATCAATAAAATCTTGCTTATATATCCTTTAATTAATTACAAATTAATTAATTAATCATCTTTCAATTAATCACTTTAATTAATCATCTTTGATTAATTATTCCTTAATTAAATTTTATATAATTATTCTTTAATTAATTTCACAAATTAATTATACTTAACCAAATACAGTAATTAACATTAATTACTTCACAAATTAATTAACTATAATTAATTACATTAATCCTTATTTAATTATATTAATTAATTACCTTAATCACTTATTATTGATTAACTAATCTTAATTAATCAATCTTAATTACATCATTAATTATATTAATTAATGATCTCTAATTACATTTAAATTAATTACCTTATTTAAATTAATTACATTAAGAAAGTAATCTTAATTTAAACCATAATTGTTAATCACCGTTGATTAACCCCATTTAGTAATTAACTACCTTTTATTACTTTACAAATAAGTTAATTACTCCATAATTAATTATCTCTAATTAATCCCTTGATTTAATTAATAAAGTAATTATACTCAAATTTCTTCCATCATCTAATTATTTCAATTAATTACATTCAGTAATTACCCATTAATTACTTCCCTAAGTAATTCTCTTCATTTAATTACATTAAGTAATTATACTCCATAAATCATTTATTGAGTATTCTAAATTAATTAAACTGAATTAATTAACTTAATCTAATCAAACTAAACTTAATTAATTAATAAGTATTAATTTCCTTAACAATTTACTCAAATGATTATCTTTAAATTAATTAATTTAATTAATTATTAAAAATTAATCACATTAATTAATTATTAATTAATCCTCAGATAATGACCATCATTAACTATTAAACAATTCATTAATTATTTTCTAAAATAATTAACTTATTTTAATCATTATTAATTACAAATTAATAATCATTAATAACTCACTAATTAACCCTTAATTAAATAAATAATTAAGTGTTAATTAAAACTTAATTAATCCATTATTACTTGATTAATTAATTTTTAATCATTAATTAAAATCAAATCTTCTTTAATTAATTAATTATTTTTAATTACAAGTTAATTATCCTAAGAATAATTAATCCTAAACTTTTAAGATTAAGACTTTAATTACTTTAAGTAATTATTCATTCATTAATTTATTAAAATAGATTAATTACTCATTTAATTATCCTAATAATTAAATGTATAACAAACTATTAAACTATAATTTAATTTCACCAAGTTTTAAAACCAATTTAAAACTTATACATTATATGATAAATAATACTTATAAAAAATATTTATACAAGATTTAAAACAAATTCTTTTTAAATTCAAACATTCAAATTTTACATTATCATTCAAAAACTGTTAAAATACTTAAATCTATAAAACTTGAATTTATTTAAATCAAAGATTCAAAATCAGATTTGAATCAGTTTAAATTTTATTTAAAACATTTCTTTACATATTCAAATTCCAATTTAAATTCAAATTTCTTTAAAAAATCATTTTTAAACAATAAATCCCTTTAAAGTTATTTTAAACAAAATTTGAATTTAAAACTTATTTATATCCAGTTATGATTCAAATTAAAATTTGAATCTATAATTTAAAATTAGATTTAAAACTTATTTAAATCTTTGTTTTACACATGAAAATTCAATTTGATCTTGGGAACAGAACAAGTCTTCAATCCTGTAACAAAACTAACTCAAAACACAAATAATTCCCTCGAGCCTAACCTAATCTAGCTCGAGTAAAAACACAAAATAACTCGAGTAATATCGAGTAGCCATTCCATTTTAAATACGTATAAACATACGTACTGACAGTTTACAAAAAAAAACTGGAACTATTAATATTCCCAACCCACAACAACAGCTTCCCCGAGTCCTAATCCTCAAAGCTTCGAGCAAAACAAACTACAACTTCGAGCAATCCAAGATTCAACCCGATACATCACGAGTACCCCTTCTTCCCCAATACAATCACTGATACACCAAGATCGACGTGCACCTGCACCGTCACGCCGTCCATTTCGACCCCTTCGCGACCATCCACGTAAGTTGCCGTCCATCTCCTAACTCGATTCCGGCCGTCAAACTAACTGCAGAACCCAAAAATCAAAAACAAGTATTCGAGCTTAAAACAGGAGAAATGTCGAATTCGTAGATCACCCAAAATCTCTCGCCTCCGTTCACCATAATGACTTCACCTCCGGCCAATACTCCTTACATACCCCAACTTCCTTTTCCCAGAATTTGAGACCACTCGGTCACCTATAGAAGTCGCACCTAAAAATTTCTTCAAGTAACAGAAAACTAGGGCTAAAACCCTTAATCCCAAATCAACACTGCCTTATTGTTTTAATCCACCTCCCTACATTTTTCCTTGATTCTACTATCACTACTCCATCACCATAAACGATACTGGCCACCCCGATCCTCTAGGTCATCAGTTTCAACCCAAAACACAATTTCCAGACAACCCAGAAATTCCACTTCAAAATTAAACTAAATTTTCCTGAATTTAGTTTTAGAATTCAAGTTTTAGTTTGTGTAATTGATTTAATACCTTAAATCAATGAATTCTAGATAATTAAATTCTTACTTATATATAAAAATTTTGTTCTGTAGTTTCATACTATTTCCAAAGACATTACAGGTTTCTTTTTATTTTATTTTTTATTAAATAAAAACTTAAACTTTAAAATTAGGATACTCTAACATGTCTTGTTAGAACTTTGAACTTAGATATGAACTAGATTTTGAGTTCATGATTAGAACTGGTCAGAACATGTTTATAACATAACAATACATACTGAAACCAACAAATTACAGAGAATTCTATTATATTCATTCACAATTCATGACCATATCAGAAACAATCAAGCAACTATATTAACTTAAATTAGTTTAAAATAGAATGTTACTCACAGATTTCCTGAGCAGAGCAACTTATTTCCTGGAAATGCCTTTCCTGATGCATGCTTCCAATTCCATTTGTAAGCATGCTTGATTGAATGCTTTCCAGCAAATATGTAGGCTACCTAGATTTCATTTTGCATGTATGCTTTCAGAAAACAAAATGCATGCAAGCTGGATGTTGTTTTCAAACAGTGGACTGCATGTTTCCAAAATAATGTATGCAGGTCCTTTAAGTAGCAGATTTGTTTCAGGTTTTTGACTTGCACTTCAGTTTGATGATTTGAAGAGTTACAGGCTTATACATGTTTCTTTTTCTTTTCAGGTTTGAGGAGATTATAGGTTATCAAATTTGTTTGTGAGGAGGACTTCAGATTTTTACTTTGAACAAAAATTTATTTTGAAAGAAGATTGATCAAAGAGATTAAATTCTAGATGTGATTTGAGGAAGATGATTTCAGATTTTAGATCTGAAAATTTCTCTTGAGTTATGAAGAAGAATAGGGAAAAGAAAATGAAGTGAGAAAAGAAGTGTTTATATAAGTAAATGTTAAAAAAAAGAAAAAGAAAATTAAATAATACACTTGTCCTAAATCTTTAACATTTGTCACTTTAATTAGTTTAGGCCTTAACACATATCTTTTAAGTCTTAGTAAACTTACACATGTATTTTAAGTATTTTAGTTTTAATTTAAATTGTTTATAAATACTTTTAAACCTTAATTCTTATGTATATATAAATGAATTTCTTCCTTTTTAAAATTTTTAAAAATAAAACAAACAAATTATGAATATAAGCTTATTCAAATATTTCTATGTATTTATTCTTTTAAATTTTCAAACACTCAATTCAAAATCAAATTTAAATTATAAAAATTCCAATTTAAAAATCAAGTTATACATATGCATATATAACTCTTATTAAAATTAAAAATAACAAATCCTATTTCTAACAAAATTTATTTATGTTTCTAAAAACTAAGTATTATCATTTTTATTTAAAAATAACAAATTAAACAATATTAAACAATTTATAAAAGAGATCATAAATTACTTCTATTACTTAATAAATTAGGATCATATGTAAATTTTATTTTAAATTCTTATATATATATATATTCAAGCAATAATTCAAAAAGAAAATACAACTAAGTTTTTAATGTTAATCTAATTTAAATTCATATTCAAGTTAATTAAATATAAATCTAAACAAATAAGGTTTTCCTTTAATATAAACTATATAATTATCTATTAAATTGTTTTGAAAAGTTAAATGTTAAATTTAAATTAAATTTCCAATTTACCAAAATAAATTAAAATTAGAAAATTAATTCATTTACTGAATTCCAAACCAAAGTTTATCAATTTACAATATATACAATTATATATTATAAACAGAAAACAATTTATTAGCTTTAAAAGATAGATTCTACCAGTTTAAATATTTATTATAAGATGATTATTATATCAATTCAAAATTTTATTATCAAGAATTATTAAATCAAATAAATTTTTAAACACGGATTATTAAATTAATATTGCCAAATTTCCGGGATATCATAGTTGTGTTTCGTATGATCCTATATTTACTACAAAGCTCTGTTGGGTTTTCTGACATTTGCAGGTTATACAAACATGTACGGATCTGTTCGAAAGCAGATGCGGGTAGCAGGCGGGTGCAATCCGTCAAGCGGACGCGACTGTTTGAAGGGATGCGGAAGAAATTATAAATAGGAGAGAATACTGATCACATTCTCATTCAATTTCAATTTTCTTCTGTTTCTTCTTCTCTGCTGCTCTATATAATAAATCTACTGCTCTATATAATAAATCACAGAGTTGACATACTCATTACAATCTCAAGCAGGTCACGTATGTTCTATCTTGGAAGATTTTGAATAAAGTCTTAAGAAAATTGTTACGACAAGCCTCAGACATAGTTTCCTTCTTCAACCGGTTAGATATATATATATATATCATTTTTTTTCTGCGTTGTACTATTTTTTTAAATAGTATAACGTTTGATTTAGCACTATAATTATTATTGCTATAGTTGTTACTTTGTTGTTGTAATTAATTACAACATACTTAGTGTTAATACTAATACAAAATTACAGAGTAGTGGAAATCTGAGTTGTAAACTTGTGAGACGAGTTTATTTTTGATTCGTCTCTATTTTGGTATACTTATTGATTCGTCTCTTATTAAAATAACCAACTACCAACTAGGTGTGGAAGTGTAAGAGGAGCGATTGATTGGGTAAGGGGGTAATTGGGTGAAAGAGGTATATTTTGTATGTGTAAATAGTAACATCTGGTAAACAATGGCGGTAATTTTACCTATATCCCAAAAACTTTGGAGAATTAGTAGAGACGTCCGTTATTTGTGCCTTAGTCAGTATTATGGTAGACTCTTCGTTATTGTGACCGCATTTAGTTATTAACGGGGAAAATTCTTTACTCTTGTCTTTAATTTTATGCCCCAAGTTATCATAAATTTGGTAGCAGCCTTAGATCTCTCGAAGTAGCTTGGCATGGATAAATTGCACAAGTGGAATGTTTGAAGGCCCGCATGGGCACAAGATAGACTAATCGGAATAGTATTATGTAGACCTGTCGAAACGGCCTCCTACTGGATCAAGTGAAATGGACTAACACATGGAAACAAACAACAAAAATTCTCATACGACTTCACCCCCAACTGTTGAAATTGTGCGATTCAAACATGTATAGACCAAATTGGAGAAGTCATGAAACCCTAAGTCGATAAGGAGGAAGAAGCAATGTCGTCTGGTGATGTGCTAAGGATTCTAGGCAAACCAGGAATTTCATTTCGTGGGGGAGATGCCAGACCAGAAATCTGGTCTGGTGATGATCTTATTCTGAAGCAGTAATGTGTAGAATGCCGGGCGAGAAATCTCATCCGGTAATGGTTGGCTCAGTAGCTGATGAGGAGAAGAGATGGTTGTTTGATGAAGTAGCAATCTCATCCGGTAGTCATAGTGATACCGAGCCAAATATTTGGTTCGGTGGAGGAGTGGATTTCGATCGGTGATAAGAGTATTTTTTTAGCAAACGGAAGTATGGATGCCGCCCTAAATTTTTGGTTTGGGTGTGCTTTACCGATCCAGATGCCAAGTACTGATTGCCGAACCAATCTTTGCCGAGCCAGATCTCAAAATTTGGAGCTGCCCTGCTCACTTTCTCATTCTATAAATATTGGAGCTTCTACACTTTAATGGTGGACAATTTAGATAGAAAAAACTCTACCAATTTTTGTGCTCTATTTTGTTACTCTTCAATTGAATAATAGATTAGGGAAAATCTCTACATATGTTTTTTAACTCTCTAATCTTGAATGGTTTCTTGTACTTTCTGAATAAAAGAAGTTGTGGGGTCTCCGTGGACGTGGGATATTCATATCCGAACCACGTTAAATCTTCTATGTTTTTTATTTCTGCCATTGTGTCTGTGAGATTGCATAATTGATTGTTAAGTTGCATTGATATCTAAATATACAATACTAGATCCTGATCAAATAATTCGCTTCCGCTCAAATTAATATAAACTTCACTATAGTTTGGTATCAGAGCTAGTGTTATTATTCCTGTTTGGATAATAACGGCCACTTCTAGTAGATCTGTTGGTAGATCTGGTGTCAATTATGGAGTAACACATTTTGACGGAAAGGGGGATTTTGGTACTTGGAAAATGAAGATGGAGGCTGTATTAAAGAAGGAGAAGACTTATAAGGTTGTTTCAGCGCTTGAGAAATTGAAAGATATTGGTGCAGCTGATCTGGAAGAGATGAAAGATGAAGCTCTCACAACAATTCAGTTGAGTCATTCAGATGAAGTTCTTAGAGAATTTTCTTAGAAGAAGATAGTGAAGAAACCATGGGATGCATTATCGGATGCATATCGAGACAAGTCTCTCACTGATCGGACTATTCTCTGGCACAAACTCTATTTATTCAAGATGAAGCCTAGAGCTAATCTCATGGAGCATGTAGATGCTATGACCACATTGGTTATGAACCTGAAGGCAGCAGAAGTTGATATTACTAATGAGGCTCAAGCCGTGATCCTCTTATGTTCCTTTCCTAAGGAGTATACTGCTTTTGTTAATTCCACGATTTATAGCCACAGTAAAGTTAGCCTGTCTGACGTAAAGGGTGGTCTTCATAATGAAGTAAGGTAGATTGGCAAGCACTAGCTTTGATAGTGATACCGAAGGCTTATCTGTTCAAAGAGGTAGAAGCCAAAGCAGGTCGAAGAAAGGTGGGGGACGAAATTCTCCGTGGTTTCAGTTTAGGGGGCCTAAGAAGTCGACTTGTCATTATTGTAAGAAGCTAGGGCACTTCATAACACAATGTCCCAAGCTTGAAGGCAGAAGAAGAGATCCAAAGCAAGCCTCAGCTTCTACAGCAGAGAAATCAGATACAGAGGGTGACACCTATGTATTTAGAGCTTCTGGCTCTTTTGAGAAGAACAACTTATGGATGATTGATTCTGCCACATCCTATCATATGACACCGGATGGGAACTGCTTTTCCACTTACCGTGAAATTGATGGAGGAGATGTTCGGGTGGGTAATGATGCTTCTTGCTATATGGTTGATGTTGATGGTGTGATGATTAGGATGTTTGATGGTGTTATTCGTACGATCACTGATGTTAGACATGTACTGGGTTTGAGAAGGAGCTTGATTTCTGTTAGGACATCAGGTAGACTTGATTTGAATATTGTAGTGGAAGGAGAGAAAATAAAAATATCGAACGGTTCCATGATTGTTATGAAAGGTGTGACGGCAGAAAATCTTTATCTATTAAGGAGAACTACTTTAGTTTTGTGAATCAACTTCCGTTACATCTTTTGATTCAGATTCTTCCAGATTATGACACTTACAGATGTGTCACGTCGATGAACGCAACATGAATAAGTTGAGAAAACGAGGATTGCTTGATGGAGTTCATCATTCAAAAATTGGTTTTTGTGAATAGCATGTTCTTGGAAAGCAGACGATGATTTCTTTTGGTACATGAGAGCATAAAGCAAAATCTATCCTAGAGTATATTCACATAGATGTTTGGGGTCCCTCCCATTGTCAGTCTTTAAGTGGAGCCAGGTATTTTGTTTCATTTATAGATGATTTCTCTCGTAAATTATGGGTATACTTTCTTCAGTCAAAGAGTGAAACCTCTGTCAGGTTTCAAAAGTGAAAATCTATGATTGAGAATCAGTCAGAGAAGAAATTGAAAGTTCTCCGTTCAGATAATGGCGGTGAATTTGTATCACAAGAATTCATCGATTATTGTGAGTCTAAAGATATTAAGAGGCATTACACCACATCAGGCAACTTCCAGTCTAATGGAGTTGCAGAAAGGACAAATCAGACATTATTGGAGAGAACAAAATACCTCAAACTGACTTCTAAATTAAAGAAGGGATTTTGGGATGAAGCTTTATCTATGGCGGCTTTCCTCATCAACCGCACACCTTCTACTCCATAGATATGAAGATCCCTGAAGAAGTATGGAAATGAGAGCCTGTTAACTATTTATCTCTCAGAATGTTTAGTTGCCTAGCTCATGTGCATGAGAGTAAAGGGAAGCTAGAACCTGGAGCTCGCAGGTGTATCTTTCTAGGTTATAGGAGAGGAGTGAAGGGATATAGGCCGTGGTGTCCTATTAGCAAGAAAATCATTATGAGCAGACATGTAACCTTTGATGAGAAGGTTATGTTGAAGGTGGAGCCTTCCTCATCGAATGGCAAAGATAGGATGTGAAGAATACAAACAAAGCAAGTCATCTGTTGATTCTTTCCATAGATGTTCAAATGGTGTTTTTGATGACACCGTGGTTAATGATGGTAATACCGATGTTGGTACAGAGGATCAGACTCAAGGTGGAGCTTATTCAGAACCTAAGCCTATCAGACAAAGAAGAAAGCCTAAGTGGCTTGATGAGTTTGTTGGATTGAGCATCGAAGGCATTAACTTCGATGATATGGCAACATATGCTTTGAATGTTGTCCATGATGAGCCCTGTGATTATAGAGAAGCTATCGTATCAGTTAACAGTTCCAGTTGGTTAGTTGCCATGGAGGAGGAGATTGAATCATTGTAGTGAAATCATATATGGTATTTGGTGCCTCTTCCCACCGAAAAGAGAGTTATTGGATGCAAGTGGATCTATAGAGTGAAAGTTGGTGAAAATGGTGATCTCAAATACAAGGCAAGATTATTGCAAAGGGATATGTTCAGAAGAAGGGGGTAGAGTATTAAGATATCTTTGCTTCAGTGGTTAGGCATACTTCTATTCATATTCTCTTAGCATTAGTTGCTCATTATGATATGGAATTAGAGCAAGCAGATGTCAAAACTGCATTCTTGCATGGTGATCTGGATGAGGAGATTTATTTAAAGCAGCCGGAAGGGTTCATTGTTAGTAACATACTAGATTATGTTTGCAAACTCAACAAATCTCTATATGGACTGAAGCAGTCTTTTAGACTATGGTACAAGAGGTATGATAATTTTATGCTTTCACAGGGATACTCCAGATGTTTCAAAGTCCAGTGTATTTATTTCAGGAGATGTGATGGTGATACGATTTTTTTGTTGTTATTGGGTATGGAGATAAGTAGGGATAGGAAGCGGAGAGAGTTAAGGCCCACTCATGCGTAGTACACGAGAAGGTCCTCGCTTGATTTGGTATGAAGAAAACCAAACTGATTGGCATTCAATTAGGCTCTCATTTTAAGTTGTCAAAAGATTTATCTCCCTCATCGGAAGAATACAAAAGGTATATGTCTGATATGCCTTATTTTGGTGCTGTTGGTAGTCTTATGTATGCGATGGTGTGCACAGACCAAAATGCAGTGGGTGTTGTGAGTCGATATATGTCTAATCTAGGAAAAGTGAATTGGCAAGCAGTAAAGTGGATTCTTAGATATTTTCGAGGCACTTCTTCAGTGGGCTTGTTATATGGTGGAGTAGATGATGACATCTCTTTTAGAGGATACTGTGATTCTGATTATGCCGGGGATAGAGATGCTAGAAAGTTAGTGTCGGGCTATGTTTCTACACTTGGCATAGGCTCGATTTCATGGAGATCATAGCTGCAATCTATTGTAGCTTTGCCGACTACCGAAGCAGAGTTGATATCGATTGTGGAAGCAACAAAGGAGGGATTATACTTACTTCAGTTGTTGGATGATCTTTCAGTGGTGCAGTGTTTTCAGATGGCTAGAGTGCGACTCATCTTATAGAGAATCAAGCTTATAGCTCACGAATGAAGCACATTAGTGTTAGAGGTTTCTTTCTTATGCTTGAGAAAGAATGAAGCAAGATCAAATTGTTGAAGGTAAGTACTTTGGATAATCCTTCAGATATGATGACAATGCCACTTCCAAAGGACAAGTTTGAGCATTGCTCAAACTTGATCAATTTGATTCTTATTACTTGAGCGCCATGGGGCACTAGACCCAACAACTTCTATGTTGATTGTTTGATGACGAGACATGCATATTTGAATCGAGGTGGAGTGTTGAAATTGTGCGATTCAAATATGTACATACTAAATTGGAGAAGTCATGAAACCCTAGGTCGACGAGGAGGAAGAAGCAATATTGTCCGGTGATGTGCTAGGGATTCTAGGTGAACTAGGAATTTCGTTCGGTGGTGGAGATGCCGGACCAGAAATCTGGTCTGGTGATGATCTTATTCTAAAGCGGTGATGTGTAGATGCCAAACGAGAAATTTCATCTATTAATGGATGTCTCGGTAGCCGATGAGGAGAAGAGATGGTTATTTGATGAAGTAGCAATCTTATCCGGTAGTCATGGTGATACCAAACCAAATATTTGGCTCAATGGAGGAGTGGATTTCATTCGTTGATGAGAGTATATTTTAGAAGAGGGAAGTATGGATGCCACTCCATATTTTTGATCAGGTGTGCTTTGCAGATCCAGATGCCAAGTACTGATTTTCGAACCAGATGATTGCCGAACTAATCTCTGCTGAACCAGATCTCAAAGTTGATATGTTGTAGCTGCCCTACTCACTTTCTCATTTTATAAATACCGAAGCTTCTACACTTTAATGGTGGACAATTTAGAGAGTAAAAACTCTGCCAATTTTTGTGCTCTGTTTTGTAACTCTTCAATTGAGTGATAGATTAGGGAGATTCTTCACATATGTTTTTTAAATCTCTAATCTTGTGTGGCCTTTAATCTCTTATACTTGCTGAATAAAAGAAGTTATTAGGACTCCATAGGCATAGGATATTCATATCCAAACCACGTTAAATCTTCTGTCTCTTATTTCTTCTATTGTGTCTGTGAGATTGCATATGATTTTTAAGTTGCATTGATATCTAAATAGACAATACTAGATTCTGATCAAATAGTTCGCTTCTGCTCAAATTAAAATAAACTTTACTACACCAACTACTGTAGCACACCACCACTTGAAAATCAGTCCATGACTTAAACCTTGCAAATTTCTACTTTTCTTCGATGACCAACCGTCGTTTCTCATTGCTTGCTTCTCACTTTGATCTTACCAGTACAACCACTAAAATCCTAACCTTTCAACTTGAATTTAGAGAAACTCCACTCAAAGACCACAACTGGGGCATGAAAAATTGGTTAGGGAACCAATTTTTTTATTATTGATATTGATTGCTTCCGGTTGCCAATACCTCATCGTTCGATATCTTTTACTTATTGTTCTCCAACTCCAAGTATCTACAGCATCATCAAACATTAGTAACACTCAAGCAAAAGTCACGTACGCATTCCACAACAAATAGCATCAATCATTCATCAGTTCAAATATAATATGAACAAAAAATACTTAACTTCATTTATCAATTGACATAACTTATATAATGTACCCAAAAAAATTTCAATTTCGATAGTGTAAACTCATACTCACCCATCTTACCAATACCAAATCATCAGTGTGATCATAAATCGTCCCAAGCAATTACTAAGCATCATAAATCCGTAACCAAACTCATTCTTACCATCACTAGTTCATTTTTGTGGCTTGTTACAACCCACTGTGAGTTGATTCTACTGTTGTTCATCTAATGTCGTGTGCCTTGAGATCTATGCCATCCTCCCTTTGATTCCCACTCTAATTGGTTAACTGTTCTCTCTGCAATAGTGCATTAAAGCTTGCTAATTAGGTTTAGAGGTAGTAATGGTGAATCATGGCTAAAATTATCCTTTAGAGAGTGTTTATAATAGACCAAGATTAATGGACTTAAGGGGATTTTAACATACCCAATACATGTTAGTGCAATACTTATCATGCTTAATTACACTGTCTAAGGATTATAACTTTTATAACTAAGTTTCTCCCTCATAAACTCATGTATTACATGCTTGCTTGTTATACGCCAAGTTACATGCCTTATCACATTGCACAATCATTCTAATACACATAATACACTTGTCCTGGCGCATATAATACACATCAACACTTTATTTTACTTGATCCTTATACTCATTCTAGATAAATGATAAATAATGAAATTAGTTAGGTGATTACATTTTTATTCGGCGATATTTTAGAATCATTACACGACAAGACTTGAACCCTGATTCATTTTTTGATGGAGTCTCGGGTAATCATGTATGGGTAGAATAGGAGTATTATGATTAGACTAAGATTTAAACGTGACACATAAATGTTTATAATTAACTTTATTATGCATGCTACTATTGGCACCCTAATTTCTTTTTTCTGGCCACCAAAAAAGGCCACCTTTACAATTTCATTTCTTCACTTCTAGCACCACGTATTATTTCCTTCATTTCACTAGGCATCCAACTACTAAACAACACATTAATTTTCAAATTGTCAAGCCACCTTTAGTCGAGTATGTTTTTTGTGTATTGTTCGACAGTAATGGGCTGTTTGAATGTGAGAAACAATTGATTATAAAGCACCGCGCAAGATAACATAAAATATTAAATTTCTTTTGGTTGGTGTTGTATGGTCACACCCTCTTATACAAGCTTCCGTTATAAATGTCAATCAAACGGAACGTATAATGGACGGTCTCTTCTACAACCGTGCGACGATCTACAACCGCATAACTAAACGAACAAGTGACAATTCAAAACGAATCTCCTGATAATTATTAAAATAAATATAATATAGCTTCATTGGTGCTTTATGGCCGACTGGCTATTTACATACTTCGATTATAAAGAGTCATGCAAAATATTTTTTATATTGGATAGTTTCATTAACAACCGTGCATCCGTTTACCATTGTGCTTCTTTACAAACAAACGACTATAAAGGGTTGAGTGAAAGAAAAGAATACGATGACTAGAAGCACATAAAAAATATTGACATATAGTATTTTTATAGCAGTGGCCGGAAGAAACATAACAGGATGCAAATAGTAGCACACTTTATTATTATCTCATTTGTAGCGAGGCCTATTCCTTTGCTCTAGACATATATGCGTGCACTAGATTGATGCATGAGATTATGTTCTACTTTAGGTGCTGAGCTAGTTGAGGATTATTGTTGTTCATTTTATTCCCAAGCAATTCATTATATCTTGTTTAAGAAGCACATATTCGGTATTTATAGCTAGGATTGTCACATTATTAGACTTATTGTATTTGATTTATTATATTTTAACATTGTATACTCGTTACTTTCTTATGCGATGATTTATACTTGTGCTAATTGTTCCATTACAAGATTGGTGCGATTAGTTGGATTTTATAAGTTACAATAACAAATATGAAAACTTCGTTAAGGGAGTTTACTTATTTGAAGTCTAAAGTGGAAAGTCATAGGAAGCTCCAAGTGAAGAGAGGTGGGGTGCTTTCAAATTAATTTGAATATTGGATATTTTGGTATTTGAATATGTGGAACTTACTGAATCAAATCTACCACAATAATTTTTTTTTTATTGATTAATAGGCCGTGAGCACGTAAGTTTTAAAAAATAGAAGATTTGAAGTAGAATTGAACCCTATTTCTAGCAAATGTTATATGGTCGACATGTGTAGATGTTTGACCTATACATGATATACAATATTGTATATTATGTATAGGTGACCAAACAACAGTTGCTCGAAATAAGGTTCAGTTCTACATCAAATCTTCTATTTTCAAACTCACATGCTCACTATCTATCAATCATTAACATTTTTATTATTGCGGTAGATTTGATATAGTGGCTCCACATATTGATCAGATCATTATAATCAATGGTTGGAATTTATACATGGGACTGATAATTTTACTAGGTTCGATTCCCCTATCTCAATATTGGATGTCTCCATATCTTCGACAAATCACAATCATTGATTGTTTATATAAAAAAATTAAATAGTCGGTTCCATACTTAAAGTAAATGATTATATTCAATTGGGGATAGGGGATACGTCTATTTTGGAACAAGGAATTGATCTCTTAGAATTATTTAAATTTGGTTATATTTTAAATAAATGAAAAAGATTTGGGTAGATTATTTTATTAGCTTTCTTATGAGTTTGGAAATCTGTGTTTTAATTCTTTATGGTAAGATTTTTTTTTTTTTTTAATCTGAACCTAAGAGTGTGCCCCGTGTTACCCAAATTATTTTGGATGACAGATTCATGGTTTAGCTCCCCCATTCGTTGTACTTTTGGATGATTGACTACTTATGATATTATATGTACAAGAGATTGTTAGATAAACATTGTATACTCCAAGGTAAAATGCTCTATCCCCACAATGCGCCCTATATATAGATTACATGGATATTTAGTATGGGTCAAAAATCTTAGCAATTAATGCCATATATGCAGACATCTATGCTATCGATGATGGATATACATGTTTATATAGAGGAAGCCTTGTGCACTTAGTAGACACAAACAATCACAAAATTTACATATACATACCACTAATGGTCACAAAATATGCTAATCAATTAGAACTGAAGGTAGTAAACCAAATACCTAAAGAAAAACGCATTCTCAGTTACCAAGCTAACACAAAATTCAAACATATCGTTATCAACATATTCAAATACCTAACATATCCAATATTTAAATTAATCTAAAGCACCCTTGGAAACTAGTAAAATCCCCTAACGAAGTTTTCATATTTGTTATTCTAACTTGTAATATCCAACCTAATTGCACCAATCTTGTAATGGAACAATTAAGTACAAATATAAATCATCATATAAGAAAATAACGAAGATACAATGGTAAAACATAATGAATCAAATACAATAAGTTTAATAATGTGACAGACCTAGCCATAAATACTGAATATATGCATCTTAAACAAGATATAATGAATTGCCTAGGCATAAAATGAACAGCAATAATCCATGACATAGCTCAGTACATAAAGTAAAACATAATCTCATGCATCGGTCTAGTACATGCATATATATCTAGAGGAAAGGTACAGGCCTGGTTACAAATGAGATAATAATAAAGTGTGCTACTATTTGCATCCTGTTTTTTTTCTTTCGGCCATCGTTATAAAAATACTATATGTCAATATTTTTTTATGTGCTTCTAATCATTATATTCTTTTCTTTCACTCAACCCTTCACAGTCATTTGTTTACAAAGAAGCACGATCGTAAACGGTCGCATGGTTGTTAATGAAACTGTCCGGTATAAAAAATATTTTGCACGACTCTTTATAACCGAAGCATGTAAATAGCCAGTTTGCCATAAAGCACCGATGAAGCTATATTAAACTGATTTTAATCATTATTAGTATGTCGGTTGTGAATTACCATTTGTTTATTTAGTTATGCCATTGCAGATCACTGCATGGTTATAGAAGAGACGGCCTATTACATATTCCATTTGATCGGCTATTTATAACTGAAGCTTGTGTAAGAGGGTGCGGCCATAGAGACTGACCAAAAGAAGTTTAATGTTTTATGTTATTTAGCACAATGCTTAATAATCGATTGTCTCACACATTCGAGTGACCCATTATAGTTGAACAATGTGCAAAAACTTACTCAACTGAAGTAATGAGGTGGACTTCTGGGCATGAGTTCTTCAGCGAAGTGTTAGATACTTCAAACGTATGTAGCCTCTGACTTTGGTTTCCTTCTGATCTTGGCACTTCTCCTACCTGGGACCTTTAATTCGGTATGCAACTTAATCAATTTGGCTCGTTGCTTGGCTAGGATGATAGTTGATGTTGAGGACCTAGCAATAATTTCCCGGTTGCTGATGGGAAATGCATACGTCCTTACTGAAATGACTGCGGCAATGTTTTCTGAAATCCTCCTGTCCCTTCATCGGAATTGCTGTCCAAATCAACAAATACCCATGCATTTTGGCATTCATTGGTTGGTAAAAGAGGATAACCGGAGGAGGTAGAGATGGAGATTAAAGACGATAAAAAAATTTAAAGGTGACTAGGGTCTATAGCAGCTATGATTATTCCTTCCTCACTGCAGTTCTATTAAAAGGACATGTAGGGTTATCTATGTTGCTGAGCCTCTACTGCTTGTTTTCTTATGACTAGCAAGAAAGTCATATCCATGGATACTCTGAGGATTTCTCTACTTGAATCAGCGGCAGCACCGTCGTCCTTGAGTGCAAGTTGAGTCCGTCTATCAAATAGTATTGGGCTAATAATAGGTGACCTGGCCATGACTCGTAGACCAGCCTCATCGTTGTTATTTCTAAGAGTGCCTTTATCACTCTCCCGCTGTATAGTCAACATAATTGGTGGGTGATGGGGTGGAATATGGATAGTCGGATAGCAATATTTCGAGTCTTATTTAACCTTTTAAGTTGTCGGTCTGACTGGTTAGAGGGGATTGGGCATTGGCTTGGATGGGATTACACGAGTTTTGGGAACTATAAATAACCATTTTCGAGTGAATGGGAAAGATGGATCGAATGAATTCATAATTTATAGAGGAGGTTCGGTGGACTTACCGAAAAATAGAACTAGGAATGGAGCGATAGATTCGTTACGGATTTAGGAAAGGGGAACGGAGGTTTGAGCCCTCCTACTAGCATCAATAAGTGTTAGTGAGATTTTTCATCACATGACACCTCAATTGCTTAAAATGGTAATTGTAAACTTTTATTGGCAAATTTGAGTTAACAAACTTAACTTGTATTACGCTTGCCTTTGGGTGGTAATTATGTAGTTAAATGCTTACGTAACTATGTGGTTTCACTCTAACTATCTGTTAGAATGTCAAAATAATTCGTATTTTTACAATGGATTATAATCCATAGTAAACATAGAGAGATAATGATGCATGAAAGTAAAGAAGACGTAGTAATGTTTACATGGTTCAGATTCTTTTCAATCTTACATCCACGGGTCAAGTTCCTTTATATTTCCTCTTCTAGGTTTGACATGGATTACCACCACTCTTACTTTGTCATCTTATTTCTGCTTTTGGATCATGCCACGTGTTCCTCATCCGTGTTGTTGGTTAGATGTGTCCAGATTGTTTATATGTCTTTTTAGCGGGAACCCTAATTTGGACGGTTGTATTTTGATCTTTGGCGGGAAGTTTGAATTGGAGGTGGGAACTTGCAAAATTGAAGTGGGAATGTTTGAAATTGGAGTGGGAGACCTCAGTGAGTGGCATATTTCCGATCTGATGTGGTGAAGTGTTGGTATAATGTTTTAGACCATTAGGAATTACTTCTTGGTTTTGGGGGTATGGCCGACATATTTGGAGTAAGGCTGCAGTAATTGATGTACGATCTTTTCATGATATTGTGTTGCTCATATCTCAGGTGTTTATTTGATTTGTATTTTTTTTGTTTGACATCGTATTGGGATAAGGTAGCACTGCCCTGCTTTAGTTTAGGTGCTAGTTTGCTAAGCTTATGGTCGTGATTTGAGCTAGCTGTGATTTAATGTAACAATCTGCATATTTTACGAGTGTATATTTAAATGTTTTATTTAAATATAGCATCGTTAGTTGAATTTAAAGTCCATAATGTGTCTTTTTTAAACAATAGAATCCGGACTCGAGACCACTTTCATTGAGTTTAAAACGATGTTTACAACATGTTTGAGTATAAACATCGATATGTTTGGAGTTGATTAGGATTTTGGTATTTTCAATTGGGCTTTGGATGTGGTTCCAGCCCACCAACCCAATAAGATAACCCAAACCTTCTACCTAATAGCTTCCACTCCAGTCCTCTTCATTCATCCATTTCACTCATAAGGGACCATTTGAGCTGCAGATCATAATGTGAATGGTGGAAGAGGAAATCAAAATTCCTACACCGTAATTTTCTTAGAAATTCAAATTCAAGTTATAAATCAAAGAGAAGCTTGTGTAAGCGTCATCTTCATCTTCTCCATCTCAATGCCTCTTCAATTCTTGATTTTTCTATAACCTAACTTAGGAAAAACTTTGCATTTGCTAATAGATTGAAGATTCTAGAGGTGTGGTGAAGAGGAATTGATCTTACCTTATTTTAGAGCTTCTCATTCCTTGTTTTTGAGTTTAAAGGTGAGTTCTTGAACTTACATCTATGTCTATAGTTTCATTGCTGTTAGGTACGAATTCCTAACATCTATTTCATGTTCATTTGCTTTTGATTTGAATTGATTTGGTGAATTTTACTATTTTGGTGTTTTGAAGTCAAAATCTTTAAATATCCTATCTTGGATGTTTGGACATGTTATTTGGGGTGTATCAAATAACCAATAGGGCTAGGTTGTCGCTTGGCATAAATCTCTAGCCTCCATTGCTCGTCTGATCGCTTTCGAATTGATTTGGCCATCAATGGCCCAGGCAAATTGTTGCCCAATACAGGCAACCAGACGCTTGGTTGAAAAATCCAAATGTCTGGTTAGGACACCGGAAGAAAAAAAGAAACAGCAAAAAAAAACAGAGCCTAGGTCCAAACGTCTGGTTAAACACAACCAGACGTCTGGTAGGCTTCAGGAAATAAAAAAGAAAAGGGAGAAAAGAAATATAAACTTCCAAGACTCTGGGTCAGACGTCTGGCCAAGCCAACCAGACGTCTGGTCCTGTTGAATTTTGCCTGTTTTTGAGTGGATTTTCAATTTTTATAGATTTTTGTTGATCCGGTTAGTTGTTATCATTTATTATCGACTTTAGCGACTTCCCTTCTGGATTCTTGGAAATATACATTTGATGGATTTGATATCGACTTTCATTGTTTTAATTCACGTCGTCGAATGTGGATTTTTAGTGATAGATTGTTTTTACAATCATTTCTGTGATTTGCCACTTTAAAATACAAAGATTTTTTTTATACTAGTAGTAAATACTAAAGCTCTTTCACAAAAATGATTTCTACACTATTTTTAATACAAAACTCATTTTAAAACCATTTTCCAATCAATTAGTATATACAAACCTTTATTTCATTCGTATGAGAAATCTAATTAAACGACTTAGCAAAACAAGTGGTATGAAATGCTTGCGTTTACTTCGTTCGTTAATTTTTGGACTTGTTCGATTGAAATCTTGTGACAATCTTCGAGTGGGAGTCTACAGTTTGTTCATAAATATTTAAGTTAAGCCAGTGGTTATGAGACATGAAGCTAAACTCATTTATTTACTAGCTTAGTGTAATTTCCACTTCTTATTGATCAATGAAGATCATTTGGAATTTAGACTAGCGATGTGCAATGTCTTTTTGTCCGCGTAGGGGACTATACCCTATTCTGTAGAGTTTCGTCTCATTTTTATGGGCTAAATATCCATGGTCTTTTAACCGTTTTATCGAGTTCGGTTCATTGGGCATATCACTGTACTACGTCGTCGCTCCGACTTATTTGAGTTTCAGGTTCATTGGGTGTATCGTTGTACTACGTCATTGTTCTAGCTTATTTGAGTTTCAGGTTGGTCGGACGTATCGCTGTACTACGTCGTTGTTCTGGCTTATTTGAGTTTCAGGTTGATCGGGCGTATCGCTGTACTATGTCGTTGTTTTGGCTTATTTGAGTTTCAGGTTCTCGGGCGTATCATTGTACTACGCTGTGACACCGGCTCTATGGATTAGCGACCTATGGGATAGCATCTCGTTTGTGATCACGTGTGGGTGAGTTTTCATGCTCCCATTTGTGATAGGCCTCCCCTTTTTTGTTTTCTAGATTTCTTATTAATGATTTATGGAATTTGTATTTCACCAATTTTTGCGATTTGCATTTATATGTTTTGTCAATATTTGAGGTTTGGTGAATAAGCTAAAGAATATGATATTCTTTTTGGATATTTGAGAAGATTTGAGATGTATATGATTTTCATTGGTATCAAATGTATACTTGACACAGAATGACATTATTGTTATCATATATTTTTATCATATCTCTTATCCTATCTCATCTTATATGATATTTATAACTAGAATGATTCGTTTGTAACTTTTCTACTTAAATAATACTCGGGTCAGACCGAGGTGTTTCAGGTGCCTCCACTTGACTTCTTAGTAGGGAATAGCTTCTGACTTTTGGCTAACTACTTTAACTTAGTAGTTTTTGCTTTTATACATTCAAGATAGCGAATCATTGATGTATAAATTTTCTTTTATGATGTAGTGTATCTTGCATGACCACTACTTTAAGGTACACTTCTATGTGATATATTCATATATGTTTCCGCCTTAACAATATGAATATCTATGACTGATTTGTGTCATGCTTATTTTATATTTGTTTTTGAAGATCACATGGCCACTGTGTAGTGGCTTTGAGTTTGTATTTGATATATCAGATTTCCTCTAGAAATGAAATGCATGTCAAACTATCTGACATATCGGTACTCACACAAAGTAATTACACAGATGGTCGCTTCTCAACAGCCTTATTTTTCATGCTAGTCGACGACATTACCCCGTAGTTTCTTGGCTAGTGTGAGTATAGAGGTGGGGCGTCACATTCAGGTTGACCTTGTTGCTAATGTACATAGGTCGTTAATAAAGGAGGAGGGGTCGGTATCTTTGTTTTCTGCCTATGGATGCAAATCTACGTTGAAGAACTGTTTGAGTGGACCTGTACACAGCCATTTGGAATGATTTTTTAACTCCTTGTGGTATTTCCTAGGTCACCCTTAACATGTGTAGTGCAGATCCATTCTCGAAAGAGCTAGGAAAATATGAGTTTTTCTAACAGTGTAGTTTAGTTACCCATGCTTTTTGAATTAAGTGTGCAAGCATTATTTGACGGAGGTGCGTTGTATTTCTGAAGCGGTTAATTGCGTTGTTGTGTAGTACCTATGTTTTGCTTTGGCTTTATGCATTACCATTGCCTCTTGCTCTTTTGCGGCTCATCACTTGAGCGCTATATTTCATTCCCTTTTCGTATTTTAGCCGTAGTTCCTTCGGTTAAGATTAAGTTCATTGACCGAACGCTAGTTCTTTATGCAGTATCATTTAGACCACTTTGATTCTAGCTCTTTCTCTTTCCATTTTGGTCCTTAACTTCGGGAGCAACTCTCCTAGACTTGTTCATTGCTTAACCCATTTTTAACATAGCTTGAGGAATACAGATGTGACATGCTTTTGTGAGGACAAATGGGAAAAATACCACATACCACTCGAGGGTGGATAGTGCTATTTAATGGCTATAAGCATATCGATAAGTAACGAAGATAGGGTAGATTGGTCGAATTGTATAATTTATGTCGCTTTATATGTAGTGTGTACATGGCAATAAACTTTAGTACATATTTACTCATGGAAACCATTATAGTAGCATTAGACATTAGGTTAAGAATTAGTAATGAGGAGAATTATCAAATGAGAAAAACTAATGCACATCACTTGTGTGATTAAAGTTGCATTCATGAGACCTATATTGGAGTTAATGCAGATTGGTGTGAGAAGCTATATTGTGGTGATCAAATGAATTTATAAACTACCACGGCGGCCAATCCGGTTGGGATGGTGGTTCGTTTTCCATCTTGAAAGCTTGGAGTTCGGCTCGTCTGTCATCCCCCGTTCTCCCTATATTCTCCTTCATATGGGACGCCAGAATCCCTCCTAAAGTGTCTCTGTTCATGTGGCGAACCCTTCATAAGGGATTGCCAGTTGATGAGAACCTTCAGCGGATTGGTATTCCTTTTGTTTCCCGTTGCAGGTGTTGCGACAACGGGAATTCGAAATCTTTGGATCATTTAATCTTTACCGGTTTCTCAGCCAGATCCTATTGGAATTATTTCGGTAATCTTTTAGGTATCAGAGGTAGCAACAACTCGTCGGAGGATTTACAGTTGACCTGGTGGAACGGACTCAAAGGTAAATCTCTTCGTTCTGTTGTTTTTCGCTTAATTCCTTGTCTCATCTGCTGGCACCTATGGTGTGCGCGGAATAAGGCAATTTTTGAGAAAACTCCCATGGATCCCGTCTCCGTTATTCGTCGGGTTAGGAATGATGTTTTTCTTGCTTTTCGAGGCAGACCTTTCAAGGGATCGATTAGCTCTCGTTCTGGCCATCTAGTGGCTCTGTTATCTATTTTCTGTTCTCAGTCTCCCAATAGGGCGGGAGTTGGTTGATGAACGTCCTTAAACCAGGTGGTTCTGGCTTACTCGACTCCGTAATTCCCCCCCCCCCCTCCCCCCCAATTTTTTCCTCTGATTTAGTGGCTTCTGGTTGCAGGCTCTGGTTTTATAGGTTTGGTATGGGGTCTGTTATTTCTTCTATAATGCTTGGATTTGGGTGGTCGCTATTCTGGTTCTTGTTTTAGCCGTTCTTTTTCGGCTGCCTTTGCTTGATCTCATCCTTTTGTATTGTTTCCTCCTCTGGGAGGAACCTTCGGCAGCTATTTCCGCTTATTCTGATTTTGTTGTGTTTATTAGCGGCTTCTTCGCCGTGTTTTGACTTTTCGCCTTCTGTCGGCTGATTTATTCGTTTTTTCCTGTCTTATTTTGTTTTTTCCTGTTTCGGCTTGCTTCGCCGGGTTTCGGGTTTCTTTTACTGTTGGTTACCTGTCGGGCTTGTTGACAGCTAGTGTTGTTTATTTATATAATTCTTGTTTCTAAAAAAAAAAAAAAAAAAAAAAAAAAAACTACCACCCTAATTATAAGTGTTGTATTAAGAGGGGATCGATATCCATTCCATTTATCAACTAGTCATGAAGTAGCTCGTTGCTCCTAATCTTTTGTACCTAAAAGCCATTAAAGTTTATAGCTTGCTACAAGGGCACGATAAAAGAAATCGAATAGCATTAAAGGAAAGGTGAAAGGTGAATTGTGCATATTTTAGACAGAGATAGGATACCCTCTACTGTAAAGATTGTAGCTAAGGTGTTAGGTGCTATGTAAGATGACTCTTCTCTTAGATGATGTACAAGTCATCATGATAGTGAAATTTTTGGTGGCATACAAAGGGTATAGACAGGTGATTATTGTACGTGATGCAAAGGGACGTTGACAACTTAGCACCAAACAATGTTTAGGAGCGACCAAACCATCACTAAAAGTCGTGCTCCATAAGTTATGCGACTTGGTGATTATATACATACACTAGGTGTTACGTTGAGCTAAGAAACATTTATTTCGTCTATATGTGATACAAGACCTAATTTGGTGCATGATACTGTATGTGTTGTTTGTGTGACTTGATTGGAGAATATTATATCATATAAAGCAATGTACGTACTATTATGTTATTGTGTATGCAAAAGGGAGAATGACTGTAGAGTGGTAGGTTTGTCTATCTATGGAAGAGCACAATCACGTATGAGTTTGTTTAATGTATAGTATGTTTATATGCGAATCAAACAACGAGTAGGGTATTAATGTTGGTTCCATACAATTTGTACTTTACTTCCAATTAACTATATTATATTTTGGATAAATAATTTTCTCATGCAAGTCATATACTGAGCCATTTGTTATTATTAGTCAAGACTATTCTAACGTACTCGTAGGAGTAAGCCAAGACTTGTGTCTATCGACACTAGTGGTGTTTTAGATGTGAAGCATACTGGAGGAATACTTATATATCTTTCCGGTGTTTTTTGTACTTGATACAGTCTAATGGCTAGATTTACTGTATTTTTTTAAATAACTATTGGAGGAATTAGTCTATAGTAAAAACCCGAGACCGATTTTAGTCTGAAGGACACATGTTTTAAAGTTTAATCTGAATGACAACAGAATGATATATCCATATAGTGTTACACATATATAATGCTATATTCATATAATATTACAAACCAGATTTCTCTTTTTGCACCAGTCTACAGTGAAGAAAAGAATGAATTACTGCCATGGTGTACAATATAGTTACCTACTCCGAAGCCAATCTTCTTCTCCAATTACTCTTCTAAGTGATTTTCCATACTATTTTTGTGTAACATTACTCCTAATAGAACTTCTTACAACTCAACCCACGTTATTGCATCATATCTAGTTCATAGTTACTACTTTAGAACTGCCCAAATCACTCATGCACCTTGTCATATCTTAACTACATTAACTAATCCATATTGTTGCTTCATGGCTTGGCTTACCAAATCAGAGCACCCGATCAGAACTGCTCAAATCACCGATGTTTTTGATCATTATACTAGTGCGAACCCGTGCTATGCACATGGATTGCAGCTATATTTTCTGTAACTTTCATTAATTGTTTATTTCTTTGAAGCAATATTAATATGGTGATAAATAATTTAGCATTCCATTCTAATCTATTTTTGAAACTTGATCCTAACAATACTTAGTATAAGCGGCATGGGCAGAAAGATGTAAACATATAAAGCGATAATAAATGCACACATTTTATAAGTAACAAATGATGCTTGAGATAAACATATGGTAGTTTATGGCCACATGTTTGAAGCAGTGTTAGTGATTCGGAATACAGAACTTCACTTCACAGTGTTAAATAGTGCATCAAAGGCTTGAGTGTGAAATCTCGTAGACACAACAAATTCACAAACTAAATCTGACATTAGTTATTAGTACCATGCTAGGCGTAGTTAAAGTTTGACGTCTCCCTCGGTACATATAATATAGTAAAAGATTAAATAAAGAAGAAACCCTAGTAACGTGTTACGCGTCTATACTCACTTTGTATGGCTTTTAACATAAACAACCACGAATGAAATCTATAATGTATACGTATAATTTTAAATTATTACCAAGAATTGTATATTATCCATTCTCATCCATTCTAAGGAGTAGAGAAAATAACTACGATATATCAAGAGAAAAATCACAGCGAAAACTCTAATAATTTGAAATAAATAACATACATGTCCAATAAATACTCTACTTCAAAAACAATGTCATAAGTTGGAACATTACATTTTATACTGCTAGTGAAAAGTGAGATAGTTTTTGTAGTAGTCGTGCGAAAAAGCATGATAGTTTTTATATGTTCATCACATGTTCTATGAATATTTTTGTGCTATCAATATATGGTAAGCAGTATACAAATAAACATCCATATGAAAGCGAGCACTATTGCTGTTAAATGTCAAATGGGATCAAAAATACCAAATTATGTTTATTAGCTTAAAATAAAATATCTACTTGAAATTTGTCTAAGTACAGGTTGGTCTGGATCGGCTTTTATTGCATTTTCTAAATAGGATATGGCTTATCATCTATGTACACTATTTCCATAGCGCAACCTCCTAGGACATAGGATGGGCGGACTACTACTGGGTACCCTATGGTGGAGGTGATGTCTTTAGCTTGGGATTCGCTTCTTGCTATTCCACCTTTAGGTTGTTGGATGCCGAGTTTGTTGAGAATTGCATTGAAGCGCTCTCTGTCTTCAACTACATCTACGAAATTAGGGGATGTGCCTTAGATTTTACCAGGCCTTCACCACTGACATAGGTTGTTTTATTTTCATCGAGGTATTTTTGGATGAAGAGGCGAGCTTTAGAGGGGTTTAATATCCAAATTGTACTATTATGCCATCGGGTCTTTTTGGGTCGTTGACGTTTAAGATGTTTTCTACTGATAGAGTCTCCAAGTATAGAGGTCGCTTATGTGGTAGTCTGGGGATACTGTTTTTGTGTTTGAGTTCATCATTATGGTTTGTATCCATCTTCTCGGAGAGTAAAAGTAGGTTTTAAATAAAAAACTACTTGAAGAAAGGTGCAACAGTTTGAAATGTCATAATAGCCGTACAGTAACAAATTATAATCATGACTGGAGTTAGCACTATTGGATAAGTTTCATATGTAGGTAGTAGGAAGCTCCTGTGGCTTATTCAAATAGACCGATCGATCACCTGTTTATCAAATGGATAAGATTGTTACGAGTACACAGAATAATGATGTGGTGTGTGACTTGCTGATATATCAAATAAAATACCCAAGAAATGATTCGGTAAGTCAAAACAAAGTATTACAGTATCTTGCATTCTCTTGGCTATGAGCGTTGAACATGGAATGAAAAGATTCCCTACTGCATTACTGCATGAATATGGACATTGTGTTGTAAACATTGACGTATAGTGTAGTATCGAAGTCGTCAAAAAATGGATACGCACCTGGTGTTCTATACGCATTGAATATGATACTTTTATATACAAATAAATTGGCAAAGCTTTAACATGCATAGTTATTATAAGTAGCTATTAATCATAACCTCCCTATTTATAGCAAATGATTAAAAGTTTAATTTGCTGAACGTAATCCCTGTAGAGAAAGTGTGAATTGATGAGGACTTTTCTAGAAAGAGTGAGTTTAAATATGTGATTATATGTACGTTAACAATTGAGTCAAACAGCAAGCCTATAAGTGCGTATGAAAAATATGTCTTGAATATTTCTAAAACATTACAACATGCTAAGGTATTATGAAGCGCATTGTGCAATAACTGAACGAAAAGAGTAGTGGACATAGAATCAACTATTTGTAATGTAATAAAATAGGTGAAAATCAACTATAATTTGCAATAAGCCATTGTTTGTATATAATTTCTTAGTAACTACAAAGGACTACAAAAACTTAAAGGTGAAATTGCTTACCTTTCATCTGGGTTTGTTCTATCCGCTGAAAGTGAGTATTGTTAGTCCTTGAGATGATGGTTTTGATGACAACAACCTTAGAATAGATTATAAAATATAAATACCAACAGTATAAGTTTAGATTACGTATGTATATGCATGATTTAACCATGCAGGTACCAAGAATGAAGACTGTACGGTATGGAGATTCAAGTATCAAGATTGAAGACTCATGAGTAACAAGAATATCAAGAGTTCAAGATTTCAAGTAATTTACTTTTTGATTAAGAATTTTGTTAAAACTCTTAGAAAAGCAATGGCATCTTAAAATCCAATTTATTCGTGGAATGGAATCCACTTCGAGCCCGTTAAAGGGATGAAACCCTAAGTAGGATGAAACCTACGAAAAATCTAGTGGATCCGCTAACTTTTTATTCAAAATGATTTTTCAAAATTATATCATGTTTTCAAAATGATTTCAAAACCTTCCTTTTAAAAGAATAAAAAACATCTATCCTAATTTCAGATACTTTTAGCCTCAAAATAATCTTGAATCTCAAAATCAAATCATCCTTGGTTTTAAACTATCTTTTAAAATAAAAGTATATTTAATTTTTTAGTATTTATAAATTTAAATATAAAATTATAGTAAAATTTTATATACCAAATTATTATTTTATATATTTATTTTAACTATATTTAAGTATATTTATAAAAGTTTAAAATAGTTTTAAAATAAGATAAAAGTTATTTTCAAAGAAAAACAAAGCATCAAAAATTCTCTTGGGATGTCGACATGCCTAAGTACATCATGTCGATATAGTGTCAGTTAAGTTCAAAATTTAAATTTCAAAAGAAGTGTCTATTCGTCATAACTCTTCACGAATGGACATGACTGTTGTTCTTCTATAAATAGGGGTAGGTTTCAACAAATTTTTAATTCATATTTTCTAGTTTTTCACTACTCTTCTTCTTCCACATTTCTATATACATATTCTTACCATTACTCTGCCAAAATCAACATTGAATCTAACTAGATCATTTCTGTTTTGATTCTCTATCACTGTCTCAACAAGATTCTCAGTGTTATTCAAAGTTATAGTTTTCTTTGTAATCAATTTAGTGAGAAAAGGTGTGATTGTGGCCTTGGAAATCAATCAAGCGAGATAAGGTGTGATTACAGCCTTGGGAAATCAATTGGGTGAAATTGTTGCCTAGGAAATCAAGTATCTCTATCCAGAGGATTGTGATTCTAGAGGGTGTACCTTGTTTCCTTGAAATCGAGGGTGTAATTGTAAAGATTGCTTTTGAAAGAAAATCCGTACTTGTTGTGCGGGACTGGATATAGGGTAACTCCGAACCCGTATAAAATCCGATGTGTTCTTTCCTTTACTGCTTTTACTTTATTTATGCATCTGTGTTTGTTTCTATGATCATATCTGTGTTTGAATATTGCATACATCCGTGTTCAAATTAACATAAACTTAAAAAGATTTAGTAATTCTTTATAAGCACTATTCACCCCCCTCTAGTGTTAATCCTAGCCTTAAGATCCGTAATCCGCATTTCTCACATTTGGTGTCAGAGCCAGGTTTTCAAAGTTTCATAATCTGATTTTTGAAAAAGTTTTAAAATGGCTATGTTTGTTAATACTAGTTTAGAAATATTCAGATCATCATTGTCTTTTGAGTCTGCATATAATCAATGTTCAAATTCAAGTTGTCTGCCAAAATTATTTGATGTGCAGGAATCATGCTTTATGGCTATCGAGGAATCAATACACAACGGCCAAATTGTGCAGATCAGAAAGGACAAATGAATACTCAATAGTGCATGTTCTAGACACATGACTGGCAATCCAGATATGTTAAATGATATAATATACAAAGACGGAGGACTGGTTAACTTTGGAGACAATTCAAAAGGATATGTGATTGGCATCGGCAAAGTCGGTAATTCTGAAACTCTTATTATTACTAATGTTTTGCTAGTTAAAAATCTAAAACATAATCTGCTAAGTATAGGTCAACTTTGCGATAAAGGATATAAAATTAAATTTGAAAAAGATAAATGTCACATTAACGATAACAATTCAACCATAATATTTGAGGGAGTTAGAAAAAAGAATATTTATATTCTTAGTATGAAAGTTTCAAATGATAATTTTCATCTTTTGGCAAATACAAGTGACCCTTGGATTTGGCATAAGAAATTTGGGCATTTGAGTTTCAAACTCTTATCCAGACTATCAAAACATGATCTAGTAAGAGGTCTCCCTAAAATGAATTTTTAAGTAGATAGTCTATGTGATACATGTCAATTAGAAAAACTTAGAAAAAGTTCCTTTAAATTAAAAGATATGATTTCAACTTCAAAACCTCTTGAATTACTTCACCTCGATTTATTTGGTCCATCTCAAATTCTGTCAATAAATCATAGTAAATATGTTTTTGTAATTGTAGATGATTATTCTAGATTTACATGGACAATATTTTTGAAACATAAAAGTGATATTGTCGAATGTTTTAAAAACTTTACAAAAAGGATTCAAAATCAACTTTCTCTAAAAATTATAACCATTCGTTATAATGACCCTGGATTTTTGGCCCTATTTATTTTAATAAATATCTAATCTAATTAAATAAAATATAAACTTATCATTTTAAAATAATATGACTTTTGGAAATATTCACCATTTATTTATATAAATTTGTATTTTGAAAGGGAAAATTGATTTAGAACATTTAAATTAAATCTCTTAATAATATTTACAATAAAATTTATCTTATATAATTAAATTAAAATACTTTGTCCTGTTAACATTTGGTATATATACATATGGATGATAATGTTTGAAATAAAATCAAAGTCTATCAATATTAAATATAAATATTAAATATAAGCAAAACTTATGTATATAATTTAAAGATTGATAGTTAAAATATAAAATACAAATAGAAATAAATATAAAAATAAGTATAAATGTAAGTAAACCATATGAATCAAATTTAAATATTGATAGTTATAATACAAATAGAAAATAAAAATAAAAATGTAAATACAAGCAAGAATTAAGTAGGTTTGGTATGCATACACTGTAGATTTAAAATTGTAAGAACAAAGTATAAAGTAAAATAAAACCAAATGTAATGTAAAACCAAACACAAACATATGTGTATAAATTATTTAAGCTAGAAGTTAACAAACAAATATTTTTATACAAACTATCTTCATATACAGCACCATAGTCTACCTGCAAAGTGAACATTTGCATACAGAATATCTTCGCATATAAAACAAACATGTATATATAAACTATTCAAGCTAGTAGTTAATAAAATAAGTGTTCATATACAAGCCAAGTGTATACCTGCAAAGAGTAAATTTTATACAAATATCTATATGCACAACAAACATAATTATAATATGTAAACATATTAAGAAACAAGGCATTTATTTGCCATCATCTCAGCCTAACATTCTGTCCATTCAAAATATTTAGCAAATCTTTACTTTTCAGTAACAAAAATCTGTTCATAAAAGAAGAAGCTGACCAGTTACCACCTTCCCTTATACACCTATTTTCTCTTATATATGTGTGCATCTTCTTTTTGGTTCGTTCAGCAAGCATATAAGAATACTTGAAAAAAAAAAATTAAGAAAAAGAAACAAACTCAAATTTTTAATTCAAACAAAAACAGTCAAGAACTCAAGACAGTTTCAACTGCAGTTTTCAAGAAAACAAGAAGTGTTCTTTGTTCAGCAACCATGTCAGGTGAGTAAACATAATTCTTAAAGCTTTAAGTTTAATTAAAACAGTTAAGGAGAATTCTATGATCTAATGGTATTGTATATGTTTTAATCTTCAATATGATCCCGTATTGCTATATGCTTCTCTGTTTAATGGTTACAGGGTGAATATTTTGTTCAAAAACTCAAATTTATCTCCCGCTAATCATTGTTAAGTGTAATTTTTCAATCAAACAAGAGATTTAAACTTAGATTAAGATTTTTAGAAGCTGTTTAAACTATGTTTGAAAAGAATACTACTGTAATACTGTTTTACAAGAAATCAAGTAATTAATTGATAAATTCGATTGTTACAAGAAGCTAATTCAAGTTCATAGTTTGAATCCTTACTGCAAAACGTGATTTTTAAAACAAAAACGAAGATTTTTAATTCAATATTTTGAGAACAGTTCGTATTTGAATAAAAATTGCATTTTCACAAAGTTCAGACAAATGAATCAATTTAAAAGGTTGAAATATAGATTGAAGCAAGTATAACATTGGGGATGTCGTGAAAATTATCAGATAATTTTTCTATTGTGTGAATTAAGGGAACGAGATTGATTTAGGGCTTGGGTTCAAGTTTTAGTCTTGTCTGAAATATGACGAGTTCATTTTCTATTCGTGCTCGAGTGTCACGAATCTCTGGTAGATGGTTGCTTGTCGTGTTGTCGAGGCGCGGATGAAATATGGGCGCCTCCGGTGGTCTCTACGGCGGTGGCGAGGAGGTTTTGTGGTGTGGGTTGAGCTTCAGTTTTCAAGTAGGCTAAATTTCGATTCGAAATTCCTATAGGCGATTTGAGTTTGGATTTCGTGCTTTGGGGTGAATTATGACTTGCCGATGATGTAGATGATCGTCGGAGGTCGGTCGCGTCGTCGTGCACATGTACGGCAGTGGGATTTGGTGTCTGTGTCGTTGGGTCTTGCGTCTTGAGTCGTTACTCGAGTAGCTGAGTCGATTTCTTGGGGTTTTAGTTCGTGCGTTCGAGTGAGTTTCCTGATGTCTCTACTTATTTTAAACTTACAGACTTACTGGAATAAATAAACGAAAAAAAAGAGAAGGAGAAGAAGAAGTTGCGTATTGGGTTAACGTCACGGAAGATATGGGTGGGAGACTCGAAGTAACACTCGAGTATCATAGGGATGGTTCTCGGGTTTCTTCAAACTGCAGTATTGTATTTTGGATTAAAGTTAAGTAAACAGATTTTCATCAAGCTTTAAACACTGTAAAACTTAATAGTGTTTAACGGTTTAAGTTAAAAACTTAGATACAAGTTTAATTATTTTAGTTAATACTTTAAAATGTTTTAAGCTCTTAATTATTATTCTAATTAAGTAATTAATATAAGATAAGTATAAAACTTATTAACATATAAGTTTGTAATTAGTAATAAATTGATTTCAAAAATTAAAGAAGATTCCTTTTAAAATGTTAATTAAGTTGAATAATTAATTAATTATTTTTAGAAAGAAATTAAGAATAATTACTCTATAATTGTAATTAGAGTTTGATAAATTGATGATTAAGTGATAAATGAATTTGTAATTAACTATTTGTAGTTAATTAATAAATGATTAGTAATTAAGAAATTAAGTAATTTAATTAAGGATTAATAATTCATTAATTAAGTAATTAGTAATTAATAAATGGGTAATTATGTTTTATTAATTAATAATTAAAGTTATTAAGTAATAATTAAGGTAATTAATTAAGTAATTAAGATTTAATAATTGATTAAGAAATAATTAATTAAATAATTTGAAATGGAATAAGTAATTAATTGATAATTAATGATTAATTAAATAGGGTTAAGTAATTAACTCTCCAGTAATTGATTAAATTTGAATTAATTACAACAAGAATTTAAGATGTTTGCTTGTGAATGTTGTATATGCAGAATATTTGATTTGTGATATTTATTTGATGATATTCTGTGATGTTCTGTGATATGCCTTGATATATCTATGATGATTGTGTATGATTTGTCTGTGATAAATGTTATTTGAATTCAAAGTGTTGAATTTAAACCGTTTAAATTTATTAAACAACTTGGCCTTTAAAATGGCGTTTGGATTTCGATGAGACCGGGTAGGGTGTCATTTATGATTATCCGAAAACCAAATCGATCCAAAATAAACGTTAGGTCATGGCATCTCAAGTGAAGATCGAGATGGTGTTTTCAGAATGCAAGGGTTATTGTCGTTGACTCTAAGGGTGATTCCAAAATGAGGGTAACGAGATAATGCCTTCAGTTTCGTTCGAACCCGGGACGAACTTGTATGGATTGAATGCTTTCAGCACATCGTCAGGCGGACGATGAGCATTCTAAGAGATATGTTCTGTAAAGGTAATTGTAGCCTCAAACCTCATCAACCAGGAATGGCTAAAACATGGGATGTGCAGCAAGGTTAGGTGGGTCATGCCCAAGCAGGATGAGATATACCCCTATCTAGATTGTCCCTTTTTATTTCAATTGTGTGGGAGGTTTCTAGCTACAACCGCGGGGTTATCTTGTTCAGGACTGTTCAGTAAGGAATGGTTCCGGCCTTGTGTTACAGGGGAGTTAGGGTAGCTCCTCGGTACGGTGATCTAGGCCGTGTACTGTAACGGGCGGTACCCCAGTAGCCTGGCCATTGTATGGAATCCAATCTCCAATAAGTGACGTACGTTTTGATTGTGCCTAACTATGTTGGAATGTGAGATGTAAGCATTTCAGCTATTTCTGTATTTTACTTGAAAACCCTAGACACTATTATAATATCACTGAATTTCCTATAAAATATTTTGGTTAGCGTAAGGTAAAAACTTACCCGTATTTATTTATGGGGAGTCTTACGTGATACCTTTATTTTCAAATGTTTTTCAAAGTTAAACAACTTTAAACGTTTACTCATACCAGACCCATGTCTGACCTGGAGTTTATATTTCTGTTTTTCATAAACTCTTGGGTAATCAAATTTTTACGAGTAGCTAAGTGGTAAGTTTTGGATTTTGGTTTCTGGAGGAGCTTGGAGCAGGAGTCCAGACGTATGTATATATCTATTTGGTTCCGCTGTGTTAAGTTGATGTATACTGTATCTCTGGTGTATATTGTGACATATGTATATATGACTGTCATGTGTATGATATTGTGTAACTCTGATATATGTAAACTATGTAATAGTTATGTGATGTATTATATTTTGTTCCGTTCCGCTGTGAGATTCTGATGTTGTTATTCTTTCTTTCTTTTCTTTTCTATTTCTACCCCTTTCTTTTTTTAATGATGATACGTCTTTCTGGGAGTAGAAGGGCGGGTCGTCACAGTTGGTATCAGAGAACTAGGTTGAGCGAATACCTAGGCTCTTGAGTGATTTCTTTCTTGAGAGAGCGTATTTGTAATTTTGATATACATACATACATACATACATACATATATACATATATATATATATATATATACACACACCTATTTGTTGGGTTACCTGTTTGGGTTTTCCAATATAAGTAATAAAGGTAGATAGGGAAGTGGAGTGCGTAACACGACTACCAATGGTTGGAGTTTTGAATGGTTGAGGTTGGAAGTGTATCTATCGAGACTGTAGACCTATTACCGTCTCCAGTAAACTTGGGTGGTATAAGAATTTCATCGATCTCTGAAGGAAACCTGTTAAGGTTCGAAGTTCATCTTTGAAGTGTAAGATTGGATGAGCTAGAGTTTGGATCTGTTGGTTGGACGGAAGTAAGTCATGTTATCTTGATACCTCAAGATGTAGTAGCTGTGTGATGAGACACGGTGACTATGGATGTCTCCGAAGATGTTTCTTTGAGACAAGTTAAGGAAGTATGTCTGCTTCGGTGTTGTGGCTAAGTTCAGTAGGGTGTTTTTGTATAGACCGAGTTTCTCGAAGAGCTTTGGATAAGAAGTCTTAAGCAGTGTAGCTCGAAGTGTTCTGTGTGCCGTCGAGAAGGTTTTTTGGTTAGCAGTTTTTCTTGAGGTAATTTCAGGAGTAGCAGAGTAGATCCATTTCTTCGATGGATTGGCTTGATAAATATAAGGCTGTTTTGAATTGTGATGAGAGAACAGTTTCTTTAGAAACTGATTTGGGTAGAATTGCCAGAATGTTGTGTGATAATTCTGGAATTCACCTAAGTAGTCTTTTACATGGAGTTGAGACTTCTCAAGAGAAGGTTGAAGATATCAATGTGGTCCAAGATTTTCCCTGATGTATTCGAGGAAGTTAAATGTTTGCCCCTACATCGAGAGATAGAGTTTCGCATTGATTTGATTACAGGAGCAGTGCCGGTGATTTAGCCTAGTAGGAGGATGGCTCCTAGAGAGAGAGAGAGAGATGAGTTAGTTAAGCAGACTCAGGATCTTTTGGAGGAAGGGTTTGATTAGGCCTGGTTTTTTTGGTTGGGGTTCTGCTGCAGTGTTTGTCACTAAATCGGATGAATCGAGTATTTCGAGATGTATTGAATAAGTTTGTTCTGGTATTCATCGATGATATTCTGGTCTATTCTAAGTCTGAAGAAGAGCACAAGCAATATTTGAGGATAGTGTTGGAGACACTAAGGAGGCATTTTTGAAGGTGAAATTCTCAAAGTTCCATTTTGGGAATCGGAAGTCAAATTTTTGGGGCATGTTGTTTCTGGTGAAGGCATCTCTGTAGATCCAGCGAAGGTTGAAACTATTCTGGAGTGGAAGCAGCCGGAGACACCGACTGAAATTTGCAGTTTTCTGGGTTTAACCGGCTACTACAGAAAGTTTATCAAGGATTATTCCAAGATTTCTCCGCATCTGACTAAGTTGACGAGGAAAGGAGCTAAATTCAATTGGACACCCTAGTGTGAAGAAGCTTTACTAGAGTTGAAGACGAGGTTAACCAGTGCACCAGTGCTTGCTTTTCCGGATGGGAAGAGAAAATTCAAGGTTTATACTGATGCTTGTATAGTTGGTTGGGAACAGTTTTAATGCAGGATGGAAGAGTAATTGCGTATGCGAGTCGGCAATTGAAGCCATATGAGAAGAACTACGCTACGCACGATCTTGAGTTGTTAGTCAATGTTTTTGCTTTGAAGATTTGGAGACATTATCTCTTAGAAGAGAAGTTTGAGTTATTCACGGATCACAAACCGTTGAAAAATCTTTTCTCTCAAAAGGATCTTAATCTGAGGCAGTAGCGATAGGTCGAGTTTCTGGCATCCTATGATTTGGATATGCTATATACTCCGGGAAAGGCGAATGTTGTGGCTGATGCTCTAAGCAGGAATGCAGTTCTGTCTCTTTTGGAAGTTGTTCCATCTCTTCAGGGCAGAATCATTAGTAAGCAAATGGAGGATAGATCTTTTGAGGTACTAATTTTTGGAACTAAGGATGGTCGGTATTCTGATTTCAAGGTGTTTTGAGGATTAATGGTCGTTTGTTTGTGCCTTATATAGATGTATTAAGGCAAGGAGTCTTAGCTGAGTGTCATCGCTCCAAACTGAGTATTCACTCAGGAGTCTCTAAGATGTATAAAGATATGAGAAAAATTTTCTGGTGGCCGAGCATGAAGAGGGATGTAGCTGCTTTCGTTAACAATTGTGCCATCTGTCAGCAGGTGAAAGGAGATCAGCAGAAGTCAGTCGGTTTGTTGTAGCTTTTGGAAAATCCCAGAATGGAAATGGGAGATGATTTCGATGGATTTCATCGACGGTTTGCCTAGAACCAAGGAAGGAAACGATGGTATATGGGTTATTGTGGATCGTTTAACTAAGAATGCCCATTTTATACCGCTTAAGGCAACTCGTACTGCAGTTTCTCTGGCAGAGATTTTTCTTGAGGGAGATAGTTAGATTGCATGGTGTTCCTGTTAGTATAGTAAGTGATCGTGATCCTATCTTTACTAGAAAATTTTGGAAGGCTCTACAATCAGCTTTGGGAACGAGTTTGAGATTAAGTACAACTTATCATCCTTCGACAGATGGACAGACGGAGAGACTGAATCATACTCTAGAGGATATGATGCGAGCTTATGTTTTGGATTTTTGGAGAATCGTGGGAAGACCATCTTCATCTGGTAGAATTCTCCTATAATAATAGTTACCAAGCAAGTATCAAGATGGCTCCTTATGAAGCTCTTTATGGAAGACCGTGTAGATCCGCATTCTGTTGGATAGAGTCGAAAGATCGTCTTGTGTTGGGCCAGATTTGATTCGTGAAGTTTCTACTAAAGTTGAGCTTATCAAGAGAAGGATGAAAGCTGCTCAGGACCGTCAAAAGAAGTACGCGGATAAGAAAAGGCGACAATTGGAATTTGAGATTAGTGATTTTGTTTTTGTTAAAGTTTCCCCGATCAAAGGAGCTATTAGATTCGGAAAGATGGGAAAACTTGCCCCGAGATATATTGGACCATTTCAGATATTGGAAGGATTGGTGCTGTAGCTTATAGAGTTGAATTGCCAGAACGGATGTCTGGAATTCATAGTGTATTCCTTGTATCCTATCTAGGGAAATTTGTTCATGATCCATCATTAGTTGAGGAACTAGTAGTCCAGGAAGATTTGGAGGTTGAACCGAATTTGAATGTGGTCAGGAATCCAGTTCGGATTGTTGATCAAGACAAGAGGCAACTCTGGAGTAAGGTAGTGAAGCTTGTCAAAGTGCAGTGGAGTGAGGATCCCAGAGATTGCACCTAGGAAACTCTGGATAGTTTTAGGAAGCTTATCAGGATTTGTGCCCAGATAGCTAGTGATGTTTGTTAGGATAGATTGTTTGGTTGTTTGCTAATGTATAAATGATATGTATGTTTGAAGAGTTGGTATAACAGCTTTTGAATTATCTTTGTTTTAAATTTCGAGGATGAAATTCTTTTAAGGGGGGAGGAATGTAACGACCCTGGATTTTTGGCCCTATTTATTTTAATAAATATTTAATCTAATTAAATAAAATATAAACTTATTATTTTAAAATAATACGACTTTTGGAAATATTCACCATTTATTTATATAAATTTGTATTTGGAAAGGGAAAATTGATTTGGAACATTTAAATTAAATCTCTTAATAATATTACAATAAAACTTATCTTATATAATTAAATTAAAATACTTTGTCTTGTTAACATTTGGTATATACATATGGATGATAATGTTTGAAATAAAATCAAAGTCTATCAATATAAAATATAAATATTAAATATAAGTAAAACTTATGTATATAACTTAAAGATTGATAGTTAAAATATAAAATACAAATAGAAATAAATATAAAAATAAGTATAAACGTAAGTAAACCATATGAATCTAATTTAAATATTGATAGTTATAATACAAATAGAAAATAAAAATAAAAATGTAAATACAAGCAAGAATTAAGTAGGTTTGGTATGCATACACCATAGATTTAAAATTGTAAGAAAAAGTATAAAGTAAAATAAAACCAAATGTAATGTAAAACCAAACACAAACATATGTGTGTAAATTATTTAAGCTAGAAGTTAACAAACAAATAAATTTTTACAAACTATCTTCATATACAACACCATAGTCTACCTACAAAGTGAGCATTTGCATACAGAATATCTTCACATATAAAACAAACATGTATATATAAACTATTCAAGCTAGTAGTTAATAAAATAAATGTCTTCATACACAAGCCAAGTGTATACCTCCAAGGAGTAAATTTTATACAAATATCTATATGCACAGCAAACATAATTATAACATGTAAACATATTAAGAAACAAGGCATTTATTTGCCATCATCTCAGCCTAACATTTTGTTCATTCAAAACATTTAGCAAATCTTTACTTTTCAGTAACAAAAATCTGTTCATAAAAGAAGAAGCTGACCAATTACCACCTTCCCTTATACACCTGTTTTCTCTTATATATGTATGCATCTTCTTTTTGGTTCGTTCAGCAAACATATAAGAATACTTGAGAAAAACAAAAACAAGAAAAAGAAACAAACTCAAATTTTAAATTCAAACAATAACAGTCAAGAACTCAAGAAAGTTTCAACTGCAGTTTTCAAGAAAACAAGAAGTGTTCTTTGTTCAGCAACCATGTCAGGTGAGTAAACATAATTCTTAAAGCTTTAAGTTTAATTAAAACAGTTAGGGAGAATTCTATGATCTTATGGTATTGTATATGTTTTAATCTTCAATATGATCCTGTGTTGCTATATGCTTCTCTGTTTAATGGTTACAGGGTGAATATTTTGTTCAAAAACTCAAATTTATCTCCTTGTAATCATTGTTAAGTGTAATTTTTCAATCAAACAAGAGATTTAAACTTAGATTAAGATTTTTAGAAGCTGTTTAAACTATCTTTGAAAAGAATACTACTGTAATACTGTTTTACAGGAAATCAAGTAATTAACTGATAAATTCGATTGTAACAAGAAGCTAATTCAAGTTTATAGTTTGAATCCTTACTGCAAAACGTGATTTTTAAAACAAAAATGAAGATTTTTAATTCAATATTTTGAGAACAGTTCGTATTTGAATAAAAACTGCATTTTCACAAAGTTCGGACAAATGAATCAATTTAAAAGGTTGAAATTTAGACTGAAGCAAGTATAAACATTGGGGATTTCGTGAAAATTATCAGATAATTTTTCTATTGTGTGAATTAAGAGAACAAGATTGATTTAGGGCTTGGGTCAAGTTTTAGTCTTGTCCGAAATATGACGAGTTTATTTTCTATTCATGATCGAGTGTCACAAATCTCTGGTGGATGGTTGCTTGTCGTGTTGTCGAGGCGTGGACGAAATATGTGCGACTCCGGTGGTCTCTGCAGCGGTTGCGAGGAGGTTTTGTGGTGTGGGTTGAGCTTTAGTTTTCAAGCAGAAGGCTAAATTTTGATTCGAAATTTCTGTAGGCGATTTGAGTTTGGATTTCGTTCTTTGGGGTGAATTATGACTTGCCGATGATGTAGGTGATCGCCGGAGGTCGGTCGCGTCGCCGTGCACGTGTATGGCAGTGCGATTTGGTGTCTGTGTCGTTGGGTCTTGCGTCTCGAATCGTGACTCGAGTAGCTGAGTCGATTTCTTGGGGTTTTAGTTCGTGCGTTCGAGTGAGTTTCGTGATGTCTCTACTTATTTTAAACTTACAAACTTACTGGAATAAATAAATGACAAAAAAAAGAGAAGGAGAAGAAGAAGTTGCGTACTGGGTTAACGTCTTGGGTGATATGGGTGGGAGACTCGAAGTAACACTCGAGTATCATAGGGATAGTTCTCGGGTTTCTTCAAACTGCAGCATTGTATTTAAGGGTAAAGTTAAGTGAACAGATTTTCATCAAGCTTTAAACACCGTAAAACTTAATAGTGTTTAACAGTTTAAGATAAAAACTTAGATACAAGTTTAATTATTTTAGTTAATACTTTAAAATGTATTAAGCTCTTAATTATTATTCTAATTAAGTAATTAATATAAGATAAGTATAAAACTTATTAACATATAAGTTTGTAATCAGTAATAAATTGATTTCAAAAGTTAAAGAAGATTTCTTTTAAAATGTTAATTAAGTTGAATAATTAATTAATTATTTTTGGAAAGAAATTAAAAATAATTACTCTATAATTGTAATTAGAGTTTAATAAATTGATGGTTAAATTTTTTAATTAACTATTTGTAGTTAATTAATAAATGATTAGTAATTAAGCAATTAAGTAATTTAATTAAGGATTAATAATTGATTAATTAAGTAATTAGTAATTAATAAATGGGTAACTAAGTTTTATTAATTAATAATTAAGGTAATTAATTAAGTAATTAATATTTAATAATTGATTAAGAAATAATTAATTAAATAATTTGAAATGTAATAAGTAACTAATTGACAATTAGTGATTAATTAAACAGGGTTAATTAATTAAATCTCCAGTAATTGATTAAATTTGAATTAATTACAACAAGAATTTAAGATGTTTGCTTATGAATGTTGTATATGTAGAATATCTGATTTGTGATATTTATTTGATGATATTCTGTGATGTTTTGTGATATGCCTTGATATATCTTTGATGGTTGTGTATGATTTATCTATAATAAATATTATTTGAATTCAAAGTGTTGAATTTAAACTGTTTAAATTTATTAAACAACTTGGCCTTTAAAATGGCGTTTGGATTTCGATGAGACCGGGATCGGGTGTCATTTATGATTATCCGAAAACCACATCGATCCAAATTAAACGTTAGGTCGTGGCATCTCAAGTGAAGATTGAGTTGGTGTTTTCAGAATGCAAAGGTTATTGTCGTTGACTCTGAGGGTGATTCCAAAATGAGTGTAACGAGATAATGCCTTCGGTTTCGTTCAAACCCGGAACGAACTTGTATGGATTGAATGCTTTCAGCACATCGTCAGGCGGACGATGAGCATTCTAAAAGATATGTTCAGTAAAGGTAATCAAATCCTCAAGCCTCATCATCCGGGAATGGATAAAACATGGGATGTGCAGCAAGGTTAGGTGGGTCATGCCCAAGCAGAACGAGATATACCCTGTCTAGATTGTCCCTTTTTATTTCGGCTGTGTGGGCGGTTGCTAGCTACAACCGCGGGGTTATCTTGTTCGGGACTGTTCAGTAAAGAGTGGTTCCGGCCTTGTGTTGCAGGGGAGTTAGGGTGGCTCCTCGGTACGGTGATCTAGGCCACGTACTGTGACGGGCGGTACCCCAGTAGCCCTGCCATTGTATAGAATCCAATCTCCAATAAGTGCCGTACGTTTTGATTGTGCCCAACTATGTTGGAATGTGAGATGTAAGCATTTCAGCTATTTCTGTATTTTACTTGAAAACCCTAGACACTATTATAATATCACTGGATTTCCTATAAAATGTTTTGGTTAGCGTAAGGTAAAAACTTACCCGTATTTATTTGTGGGGAGTCTTACGTGATACCTTTATTTTCAAATGTTTTTCAAAGTTAAACAACTTTAAACCGTTTACTCATACCAGACCCACGTCTAACCCGGAGTTTATATTTCTGTTTTTCATAATGTGTAGCCAAGTGATAGGTTTTGGATTTTGTTTTCTGGAGGAGCTTGGAGCAGGAGTCCAGACGTATGTATATATCTATTTGGTTCTGCTGTGTTAAGTTGATGTATGTTGTATCTCTGGTGTATGTAGTGACATATGTATATATGACTGTTATGTGTATGATATTGTGTAACTCTGATATATGTAAACTATGTAATGGTTATGTGATGTATTATATTCTGTTCCATTCCACTGTGAGATTATGATGTTGTTATTCTTTCTTTCTATTCTTTTCTATTTATATCCCTTTCTTTTCTTAATAATGATACGTCTTTCTGGGGAGAAGGGCGGGTTGTCACATTCATAGTGATCACGGTGGTGAATTTGAAAATGAAAAGTTTGAGGAATTCTGCAATAAAAAGGGAACAACTCACAAATTTTAATTTCCAAGAACTCCACAACAAAACGGAGTAGTAGAACGTAAAAATAGGGCGATTCAAGAGTGTGCAAGAACTATGTTTTCGGACAGTAAATTACCAAAGAATTTTTGGGCAGAAGCAGTTGCTACCGTCTGTTATATTTTAAATAGAATTTTAATTAGACATTTACCTAATAATATTTCTTATGAACTTCTTCTCTCAAAGAAACCTAAAGTATCTTATTTTAGAATTTTTGAAAGTAAATGTTTTATTTCAAATACTAAAGATAACTTAGATAAATTTGATCCTGGATCCGACGAAGGTATCTTTATCGGATATTCTAATAGAAGTAAAGCGTACAGAGTATTTAATTTAAGAACTAACACCATCGAAGAAACAATGCATGTGTCATTCGATGAAAATTTCAAAATTTTGAAGATACAAATGATGAAGATGATTTAATTACTCAAAATCAAGAGTCAACTGAAACTAATAATGAAATTAATCATCTTAATAAAAGTACTAAACTTTTAAAAGATCATCTTATAAAAAATGTACTAGGAGATATGCAATCTGTTGTTAAAAGTAGAAATCAACTAAGTCAAATGAGTAATGTAGCTTTTATATCAATTATTGAATCCAAAAATCCAAAAGCATCAACTGATGATTTATGGATTTTAGTTATGCAAGAAGAACTAAATCAATTTACTGGAAATGACGTTTGGGAACTTGTTCCTAGACCTGAAAACAAAACTATAATTGGAACTAAATGGGTTTATAAAAGTAAAATGAATGAACTAGGAGAGGTAGTTAGAAATAAAGCACGTTTAGTCGCTCAAGGTTTTTGTCAAGAAGAAGGAATAGATTTTGATGAAAACTTTGCTCCCGTAGCAAGATTAGAAGCCATTAGGATTCTACTTGCTTTCGCAAATCATAATAATTTCAAATCATTTCAAATAGATGTTAAAAGTGCCTTTTTAAATGGATTTATAAAAGAGGAAGTATATGTTGAACAACCACCACTTTTTGAAAATAAAAACTTACCTAATCATGTTTACAAACTTAAGAAAGCTTTATATGGTCTAAAACAAGCTCCTAGAGCCTGGTATGATAGACTAAGATCTTACTTATTACAATCAATTTTTGAAATTAGTAAAGTAGATAATACTCCTTTTATTAAAAGAAATAAATATTGATATTTAACTAGTAGAAGTCTGTAGGATAGAATTCACCCTAGAGGGAGGGTTGAATAGGGTGATATTGATAATTATAAAAATTAATTGCGGAAGCTTATAAAATTATTTCAACACAGATAAATCAAAATTATAGCAGCACGGATAATAATAAATGCAGAAATAGAACGACACTTAATTTATCCAGCTTCGGCAAAACCCTGCCTACGTGCTTCCCCCAAGGTTTCTAGTAGAAATTAAGTAGTCACACGCTTACACACGTAAACTCACGACACCCGCTACTGACTAATCTAACTCTACGCTCAAAACCCTGCCACAACTCAGCCACTGAGTTGCAAATTCTCAAACTACGCCACGTAGTTTGTTCCTTAGTCACACGACTAGTAATTACAATGGTTTAAAAGAGAAAATAAAAAAATAACAATTTGAAACAATTAATAACAAAACCCTAATATTTCCTTCTTAATCCAATACTAAAGAATAGGAGGCCGACCCAATTAAATTAAACAAACGCGGCCTTATTTCTTCTATCAATTTGGTCGTTCCTTTTACTCTTTGTTTTGTATAATGGCGGCTCGTTCCTTTGCTTGCAAATTAGGGCTTTATTTTAAAGTCGCCAACTTTCGGTTGCTTAATCGAAATAGATGCTTTCTAGTTCGTTGCTTTTGTTGATTATTTGGCTCTTTGAATTGTCTTCGGCTACTTCAATTCGATCAAGTTTGACTTTGATTCTGGTATGTAATTTACTCCTTTTACTTTACTAGTTTTGGCTTACTTGAACTTGATTGCCTTGAAAGCCGATGATGATTGGGTTTTTATATAGGGTTCGCAACCCTTGATTTTCGTTCGTATACATTTATTTGAATTTGTCAATTTATTCATCTTGCCCGTTCGATTTTTTGTGATGCCGATGATGATTTCTTACTTGTTCTAAAACCGTATATTTTGTTTCCTTGATTGACACGGCTTTGAATTGGTTTTGTATGATTCCTTGCTCACCACGGTTTCAATTTTGCTGGCATTTTGTTGACTTCAGTCACTTGATATTGATACTGTTCTTCACTCTGTTGACTTCAGCTTGTACCTTGATTTACTTGCGGCCTTGACTTTGGTATTTTCTCTGTTGGCATCGGCTTTTGATAACTTTGAGATGAAACTGTTGATCCATTTGATCTGGCATTTCAACTTGTATTCATTTGATGTGAGCATTTCTAGTTTGTATGTTCGATCACTGACTTGCTTGGAATCCACACCCATTTAGTCCAAACATTGTCTTTGTTGTTCTTGTAGTCTTTGGTATCACTCTGTTTCACTGGTACATGTGCATTGCTCACTTCTCTGTTGACATGTGTATTGCCTTCATACTTTATGTTGTCTGTCTTGTAGTTTCTTGAAATTGTCTTGCTGTCATGTGTTGTTCATCACTTGTGTCAACTGCTATTGATTTGTGTCTGGTTGTATTGGTAGCTTCACTTTAGTATTGTTGCATTGTCCACTTCGACTTTGAACTGTTTGCATTAATTTTGGTTTTTGTGTTGATCTTGCTTGCTGCCTGGTCGATACTTGCAGTTCACTAGTCTTGGCCTTCATCACTGCATACTGCATGTTGCATTTACATTGACTTCTTTGTGGTTTAGTTTCACACTGATGTAACTTGTAGTTGCCATAGTGTTGCAGTCTTTAACTTGTACCACTCGAGGCAGTTTGCATATTTGTTTCATGTACACTCTGGCCTTAATGTTGAACTTGTTACTGCGGGTTTCTGACTTAGTTCGATGGTCTTGCACTTGAATGTGTAGTCTTGTCTCACTTACTTATGTAGGTACTGTTTTATTTGATTTGTTGTGTTATCATATTCACTTGGTGGCATTTGGTTGCATATCCATCACTGCACTGTTTGGTTGTATTTGAATTTTATGCTCGACAGTTTTATGATGTTTTGTAGCGCACCTGAGTTGATTCCAGCTTAAAGCTCGGGTTTGACCTTGTGCTTGTGTCGTGACATTATTTTTATTGCACTTGAGTTGAACCCGGCGTTCTGGGATTGATCTGTGCTCACCTGTCCCTGTAATTCTATCAAGTGTATATATCGGTGTGCACGGCCTTGTGGAATATACAGTGATACACTGTGTATGTCACAAGCTGTTCGTGTATGATGAATTCAAAATTAAATGATGACGAACAACCCAAATAACTAAGGCAAATATTATTTTCAAAATCCAAATTTTATTTTATACTGCAAAAATATTTTATTTCCAATTTTACTGTGTCAATGTATATTTCTGCAGATTTCTCAGATGTTGGATTCACATTGGAATGAATTTGAGGATCAGTACGAGTTGAGTGAGTGAGTGATATGCAGTGAGGTGCAATGTAAATGTGAATTGTAATTTAACCAAATATGATGAGTGATGTCGTTAGAAATATGATAGAAATAAAGATGGTCATGGAATTTTTACCAACAAAAACTTTTATAACTCTTGTTTAAATTTCTAAAGAAATTTACTAGTTATACCGTCTCGAGTCATAATATATGATAAATATCAACATTCATCACTTTTTCAATCACTATTTATCTTTTTGATAATTATTAGGGAGTTAGATTAGTCAAAATAGTCATTTAAAATCAAATTCAAAAATAATTATAAAATCAAATTTTCAAAATGACTAATCTGAAAACATGGTCAAAAATGATTTTCTAGAAGGGGTTATATGAGAAAAATTTCTGCTATTTGAAAATTATTTGAAATGAAAAATATGTAGATATTTTCTTTGAAAAACGATGTAGTTACTAAATTTCTCAACAAAAATCACATTCAACTAGTAATTTTTCTATCAACTAGATTACCAGTATAATCTGCATCTGAATTTCTTTTTCACTCGAAATTATCATTAATTGTATTTGGTAGACCAGACCGTGAAGTGTGCAACAAAAAAATTTCAAAATCAATTTTAACAGCTTTTTAAATGACATTCTCTTGAATTTGAATTGAAGCCATGTAAATAATCAAAAACCGTGAATATAGAGTTAGTCGTAAAATAACCATATGTATTATCATCCAATAAAACACTATTATTAATCCAAACTAATATATATGAAGTAATTCAAAGACTCTACAGATTTCTATACTGTTTTTGGCATAAGAATATAATTGGCCAACAATTTTGAATAAGTCAGAATCAAAATCATCATTATTTCATCATCACATTATTGGCTGATTTAACTCAGATTACGGTGCAGATTATCACATTAATATATCGTTCAAATAAATATACCATTACCTATTTTACCTTTACGATATTTTTCGTTGTTATCCATTGTGATTCTGTCACCTTTATACTAGGCTAAGGAACTTTGCTTTGTCACTCATTGTATCCTTGAAACAGCCAGAATCCAAGTAACACTATTGTTGTTCCTTAGCCTGCCACCACACCTACACGATGAAAGATTTTGGTGACCTATTTGTTTTTATAGGTCCATGATTGTTAGCGGCAGAATATTTTGAAAAATAATTTTGTGAAGGCCCATAACTATTAATATATGTTCCTTTTGGCACCCAGATTTGTTTAACTTTGAGAGATTTTGTATTTATTCCTTTTGGAACCAAATTGGAATGGTTTTTACGTGTTTGGGTCTATACAAACAACTATTTTGATTGTGTCCAAATTTTCTACAAAGTGTGCACATTGAATTTACTTGATTAATCTCATTTCTAACATTTTTAGATTGATTATACCCAAGTCCTTGTCTAACTGTATTAACACTTTGTTTTCCTAATAGCATATTCAATGATTTTTCATATTTTGAAAATTTATCTAAAGTCGTTGAAATTTTTTGGACTTGTGTTTTAAGAGATTCATTTTCGTTTAACAATTGTGTGCATTTTTTAATAGAATTTTCTCTCCTAGTATTTTCACTCTCTTTCAAAATCAGAATTTCATTTTCAAGTGTTTTATATTAATTTTTGATTTTTTAATCTCTTCTTCAAATGTTGGACATTTATCACACTTAGGGATCCTACTTTGATAGGTTTTAACTAATTGATTAAGTTGTTCATTTAAATCTATCAAAGTATCTTTTTGTGATTCAAGTTTGGCATACTTCTCCCTAAGTCGTTCAAAACAGCCATTTACTTCGTGCAAATATATAAGTAATTCTGAGTAAGTGAATTTTGATACCTCGCTTGGTTCGCCATCGTCGCTATCAGTTATATTACCTTGAAGGTACATATCTGCTTTCTCACTCTCACTGCTAGTACTTTAATTATCTTCATCACTTGTATTCCACATGGCTGCAAAACTTCTCCCTTTTGATTTCTTTTCAAAGCCGCGTCGATTTTGAGGACAATTGGGCTTGATATGTCCGGGTTGATTGCACTTGTGACAAATGATCTCCCGTTCTTCTGAGTAGTCTAGTGCTTTAGCTATTCTGCTTTTCATTTTTTGATTTCGAGTTGGATTTCCGTATCTGTGATTCCACTTTTTGAATTTCTTCATTAGTAGTGCCAGCTCTGCTGCTCCATCATCATCATCATGACCATCACTTTCTGTTGTTCCTTTAAGAGCTATCGATTTATTTCGAGTTTCAACTCCTTCACGCTCTTCCTTAAATTTCATTTCTAGCTCATAAGTGGTGAGATTTCCAATGAAATCTTTTGATTCTTGAATGGCGGTCACTTTTGCTTCAAATCTTTGTGGAAGGACTCTGAGGATTTTTCAGACTATCTCCAACTTTGTGTATAATTTTCGAGAGCTTTTGATTTGTATACGATATTGGAAAGTCGTCCATACATCTCTTTGACATTTTCTTCTTTCGCCATTGTGAAGTTCTTGTATTCGCTGCTTAGCATGGCAAGGCGAGATTCTTTGACCTGAGATGTTCCTTCGTGAGTAACTTCTAGTGTGTGTCATATTTCCTGCGCAGTTAGACAATGTGAGACACGATTAAATTCAAATTGATCCAATGAACAAATAATAGAATTCATAGCTTTAGCATTAGCATTTTGTAATTTATTTTCTAGTTCTATCCATTGATCCTTTGGTTTATCTATTTCCTGCTATCTACAGTTATAGTTGGTGCTCTATAACCTGTCTCAACAATATTCCAAGAGTCAATGGTTTTCAGAAAAATTTTCATTCTATTTTTCCAGTAGGCGTATTCACCATTGAACATTTGTAGTCTAACTATGGACTGACCCTTAGCAAAAGCATTATTAAAAGAAGCCATTTTAAAATTCAAATTTTTAAAACAAAAATTGATTTTTGAAAAGCGAATTTTTAAAACAAAAGTTGACTTCTATTCCTAGCTCTGATACCACTTGTAGGATCGAATTCACCCTAGATGGGGGTGAATAGGGTGATACTGATAATTATAAAAATTAATTGCGGAAGCTTATAAAATTATTTCAACATAGATAAATCAAAATTATAGCAGCACAAATAATAATAAATGCAGAAACAGAAGGACATAGAATTTACTCAGCTTCGGCAAAACCCTGCCTACATGCTACCCCCAAGGTTTCTACTAGAAGTTAAGTAGTCACATGCTTACACATGTAAACTTGCGACACCCGCTATTGACTAACCTAACTCTACGCTCAAAACCCTTCCACAACTCAGCCACTGTTTTCCGAATTCTCAAACTACGCCACGTAGTTTGTCCCCTAGTCACACGACTAGTAATTACAATGGTTTAAAAGAGAAAATACAAATATAACAGTTTGAAACAATTGAAAAAAACCCTAATATTTCCTTCTTAATCCAATACTAAAGAAAAGGAGGCCGGCCCAATTAAATTAAACAAACGCGGCCTTATTTCTTTTATCAATTTGGTCGTTCCTTTTACTCTTTGTTCTGTATAATGGCGGCTCGTTCCTTTGTCCCTTTGCTTGCAAATTAGGGCTTTATTTTGTAGTCGTCGAATTTCGGTTGCTTAATCGAAATAGATGTTTTCCAGTTCGTTGCTTTCGTCGATTATTTGGCCCTTTGAATTGTCTTCGGCTACTTCAATTCGATCAAGTTCGAATTTGATTTTGGTATGTAATTTACTCCTTTTGCTTTACTGGTTTTGGCTTACTTGAACTTGATTGCCTTGAAAGCCGATGATGATTGGGTTTTTGTATAGGGTTCGTAACCCTTGATTTTCGTTACATTTATTTGAATTTGTCAATTAATTCATCTCGGCCATTTGATTTTGTTTTGATGCTCATGATGATTTCTAACTTGTTCTAAAATCGTATATTTTGTTTCCATGATTGACACGGCTTTAAATTGATTGTGATTGATTCCTTGCTCACCACAATTTCAATTTTGCTGGCATTTTGTTGACTTCGGTCACTTGATATTGATACTGTTCTTCACTCTGTTGACTTCATCTTGTACCTTGATCTACTTGCGGCCTTGACTTTGGTATTTTCTTTGTTGGCATCGGCTCTTGATAACTTTGAGATGAAACTGTCGATCCATTTGATCTGGCATTTCAACTTTTATTCATTTGAAGTGAGCATTTCTAGTTTGTATGTTCGTTCACTGACTTTCTTGGAATCCACATCCATTTAGTCTAAACGTTGCCATTTGTTGTTCTTGTAGTCTTTGGTATCACTCTGTTTCACTGGTACATGTGCATTGCTCACTTCTCTGTTGTCATGTGTATTGCCTTCATACTTTATGTTGTCTGGCTTGTAGTTTCTTGAAATTGTCTTGCTGTCATGTGTTGGTTCATCACTTGTGTCAACTGCTATTGATTTGTGTCTGGTTTTATTGGTGGCTTTACTTTAGTATTTTTGCATTGTCCACTTCGATTTTGAACTGTTTGCATTAATTTTGAATAGTCTAGTGCTTTGGCTATTCTGCTTTTCAATTTTTGATTTCGAGCTGGATTTCCGTATCTGTGATTCCACTTTTTGAATTTCTTCATTAGTAGTGCCATCTCTGCTGCTCCATCGTCGTCGTCACCATCACTTTCTATTTTTCCTTTAAGAGCTATTGATTTCTTTCGAGTGTCACCTCCTTCACGCTCTTCCTTGAATTTCATTTCTAGCTCATAAGTGATGAGATTTTCGATGAGTTCTTCAACTTTCATCTGTTTTAAATCTTTTGATTCTTGAATGGTAGTCACTTTTGCTTCAAATCTTTGTGGAAGGACTCTGAGGCTTTTTCGCACTATCTCCAACTCTGTATATGATTTTCAGAGAGCTTTTGATTTGTGTACGATATTGGAAAGTCGTCCATACATCTCTTTGACATTTTCTTCTTTCGCCATTGTGAAGTTCTCGTATTCGCTGCTTAGCATGGCAAGGCGAGATTCTTTGACTTGAGATGTTCCTTCGTGAGTCACTTCTAGTGTGTTCCATATTTCCTAAACAGTTAGACAATTTGAGACACGATTATATTCAAATTGATTTAATGAACAGATAATAGAATTCATAGCTTTAGCATTAGCATTTTGTAATTTATTTTCTAGTTCTGTCTATTGATCCTTTGGTTTATCCATTTCATGATTATCTACAGTTATAGTTGGTGCTACATAACCTGTCTCAACAATATTCCCAACGTCAATGGTTTTCAAAAAAAATTTCATTCTATTTTTCCAGTAGGCGTATTCACCATTGAACAATGGTGGTCTAACTATGGACTGACCCTCAACAAAAGCATTACTAAAAGAAGCAATTTTAGAAATTCAAATTTTCAAAACAAAAATTGGTTTTTGAAAAACGAATTTTTTAAAAAAAAGTTGACTTCTATTCCTAGCTCTAATACCACTTGTAGGATCGAATTCACCCTAGAGGGGGGGGGGGTGAATAGGGTGATACCGATAATTATAAAAATTAATTGCGGAAGCTTTATAAAATTATTTCAACATGGATAAATCAAAATTATAGCAACACAGATAATAATAAATGCAGAAATAGAACGACACAGAATTTACCCAGCTTTGGCAAGACCCTACCGACGTGCTGCTTCCAAGGTTTCTACTAGAAATTAAGTAGTCACACGCTTACACATATAAACTCGCGACACCCGCTACTGACTAACCTAACTCTACGCTCAAAACCCTGCCACAACTCAGCCACAGTGTTGCGAATTCTCAAACTACGCCATGTAGTTTGTACCCTAGTCATACAACTATTAATTACAATGGTTTAAAAGAGAAAAATACAAAAATAACGGCTTGAAACAATTAAAAACAAAACCCTAATATTTCCTTCTTAATCCAATACTAAAGAAAAGGAGGCCGACCCAATTAAATTAAACAAACGCGGCCTTATTTCTTTTATCAATTTGGTCGTTCCTTTTACTCTTTGTTCTGTACAATGGCGGCTCGTTCCTTTGTTCCTTAGCTTGCAAATTAGGGCTTTATTTTGTAGTTGCCGACTTTCCGTTGCTTAATTGAAATAGATGTTTTCCAGTTCTTTGCTTTTGACGATTATTTGGCTCTTTGAATTGTCTTCGGCTACTTCAATTCGATCAAGTTCGAATTTGATTCTGGTATGTAATTTACTCCTTTTATTTTACTGGTTTTGGCTTACTTGACCTTGATTTCCTTGAAAGCCGATGATGATTGGGTTTTTATATAGGGTTCGCAACCCTTGATTTTCGTTCGTATTCATTTATTTGAATTTGTCAATTTATTCATCTCGGACGTTCAATTTTGTTTTGATGCTGATGATGATTTCTGACTTGTTCTAAAACCGTATATTTTGTTTCCTTGATTGACACGGCTTTGAATTGATTGTGATTGATTCCTTGCTCACCACAGTTTCAATTTTGTTGGCATTTTGTTGACTTCAGTCACTTGATATTGATATTGTTCTTCACTCTGTTGACTTCAGCTTGTACCTTGATTTACTTGCGGCCTTGACTTTGGTATTTTCTTTGTTGGCATCGGCTGTTGATAACTTTGAGATGAAACTATTGATCCATTTGATCTGGCATTTCAACTTGTATTCATTTGAAGTGACCATTTTTGGTTTGTATGTTCGATCACTGACTTGCTTGGAATCCACACCCATTTAGTCCAAACATTGTCGTTTGTTGTTCTTGTAGTCTTCGGTATCACTCTGTTTCATTGGTACATGTGCATTGCTCACTTCTCTGTTGACATATATATTGCCTTCATACTTTATATTGTCTGGCTTGTAGTTTCTTGAAATTGTCTTGTTGTCATGTGTTGGTTCATCACTTGTGTCAACTGCTATTGATTTGTGTCTGGTTTTATTGGTGGCTTCACTTTAGTATTGTTGCATTGTCCACTTCGACTTTGAACTGTTTGCATTAATTTTGGTGTTGTGTTGATCTTGCTTGCTACCTGGTCGACACTTGTAGTTCACTAGTCTTGGCCTTCATCACTGCATACTGCATGTTGCATTTACATTGACTTCTTTGTGGTTTAGTTTCACACTGCTGTCACTTGTAGTTGCCGTAGTGTTGCAGTCTTTAATTTGTACCACTCGAGGCAGTTTGCATATTTGTTTCATGTACACTCTGGCCTTCATGTTGAACTTGTTACTGTGGGTTTCTGACGTAGTTCGATGGTCATACACTTGAATGTGTAGTCTTGTCTCACTTACTTATGCTGGTACTGTTTTATTTGATGTGTTGTGTTATCATATTCACTTGGTGGCATATCCATCACTGCACTGTTTGGTTGTATTTGAATTTTATGCTCGGTAGTTTTATGATGTTTTGTAGCGCACCTGAGTTGAGTCCAGCTTAAAGCTCGGGTTTGACCTTGTGCTTGTGTCGTGACATTATTTTTATTGCACTTGAGTTGAACCCGACATTTTGGGTTTGACCTGTGCTCACCTGTCCCTGTAATTCTATCAAGTGTATATATCAGTGCGCATAGCCTTATGGCATATATAGTGATACACTGTGTATGTCACAAGCTGTTCGTGTATGATGAATTCAAAATTAAATGATGACGAACAACCCAAATAACTAAGGCAAATATTATTTTCAAAATCCAAATTTTATTTTATACTGCAAAAATATTTTATTTCCAATTTTACTGTGTCAATGTATATTTCTGCAGATTTCTCAAATGCTGGATTCACATTGGAATGAATTTGAGGATCAGTACGAGTTGAGTGAGTGAGTGATATGCGGTGAGGTGCAATGTAAATGTGAATTGTAATTTAATCAAATTTGTATTGTAATTGAAATTGTATATAGTGAGAGTTTGAAATTTGTACTATTCAAAAATTGTAATAAATATTTGTTTGAATAAAATTTCTGTTTGAATTCAAATTCTGTGTTATTTATTTTATTCAACAAATATTTATTTAATATATGAAAAATAAAATAGTACATTAGTAAATACATTTAAACGAATATATATATATATATATGTTTATTATCATCAAACAAAAATCATATAATCGCATATTCAACAAAGTCTACGTAGATAATATCATTTTCGGATCAACTAATTTTGAAATGAATAAAGAATTTTCTGAAATAATGACAAAGGAGTTTGAGATGAGTTATATGGGTGAATTAAATTTCTTTTTAGGATTACAAATAAAACAATTAGATAATGGTATCTTTATTAGTCAAGAAAAATATGCTAAAAACCTTATTAATAAATTTGGTTTGACTACTGCGAGTGGAAAACCCACTCCCATGGCAACCAATGAGTACCTTAGTAAAGAAGATCTCTCGAAAGATGTAGATCAAAAATTATGTAGAGGAATGATTGGATCACTACTCTATATTACTGATAGTAGACCTGATATCATGCATAGTGTTTGTCTCTGTGCAAGATGTCAATCTCAACCTAAAGAGACTCACTTAAAAGCCGTAAAACTTATCATAAGATATGTTAAACACACCTCTGATTATGGCTTATTTTACCCTAAAAATGATTCTTTTGATTTAATATCTTACTGTGATGCTGATTATGCTGGTTGTAAATCAGACCGAAAAAGTACAAGTGGAACTTGTCACTTTTTGGGGCATTCTCTGATTTCTTGGTTTAGTAAAAAGCAAAACACAGTTTCTTTATCAACAACTGAAGCAGAGTATATTTCTACTGCTTTGGCTTGTTCTCAAGTAATATATATGCAGCAAACTTTAAAAGATTATGGTTTAAATATTTCAAAATCACCAATTTATTGTGATAATACTAGTGCGATAAATTTATCCAAAAATACTACTCAATATGCTCGAACTAAACATATTGATATCAGACATCATTTTCTCAGAGATAATATAAGTAAGGAAGTAATCGATCTAGATTATATTAATTCTGAGAATCAAATTGTTAATATCTTAACAAAACCTTTAAATGAATCTATATTTACTAAATTAAGAAGAGAATTAGGTATTTGTTCAATAACTGAAATATAAAATATAAATAAAAAGTATAATTCAAAATTAATTCAAAATAAATTAAATAGGCAAAAATTCAAGAACCATGTCGACATACCCCTCTACCCTAAGTCGACATATAACGTTTTTAAACTTTTGAAATTTTTCCCACAAAAATTCAAATAATTGGTTATATATTCTTCTTATTTTCGAATTTTTTATCATTCTCTCTGTTCTCTCTCTATTCCAACTTTTGAAATTAATTAAACTATGGCCTCTTCTTCCAAATCAAACTTAAAATCAACCTTTTCGTTCCCCTCTCCTACTTCCGTTCCGTTTCAATGTACTACTCTCACTCGTGTGACTAAAATGGAGGATTTTCCGAAGGATGCACTTCAGTTAATGACTGAAATCCAAGTAATGCAACTTCGAGTGGCCAAGGAACAAGAGAGGCAAGGCAAAATCCTTAGGAATTTGCAAAAATTTCTAATGAACAATCATGCTAACCCAATCTTGATTGATGAAGACTCTTCAAAAGATCAAGAACAAGAGGCCAGCGAAGAAGAAGAACCCATGGAAGAAACGTATGCGGAAGATGACTACAAGATCGTTTGCATTGGTGAAGTGTGTTTTGACAAAAATGGGAATCTTGTCGAACAACATGGGAATTTCTGTTTCCACTATCCGAACTGTTCGATTCATATATCTCATATGTTCAAAAAGACACATTAGTTTCTTCTCTTTCTTTACCATTGTTGTATGTTCCTTCTTACGTTTCCCACGAAAATGTAAATATAACTATATGATTAATAAATAAATTATATTCTTATATGTGTCCTTCCCTATTAATAAATATAACTATATGGTTTTTATATACTTAGAATAGTTAGTAGTTTAGGATTAGGTTTATTATTAGATCTAAGTGTTGATTATTTATGATAACACTATCATTAGAATCACATGTCATAGAGTATTAGATTTAGGGAGAGTTCTATAGTTTGGTGTTATATAGTTTAGAGTTATTTTTTGTTGATGACAAAGGGGGAGAAGTATAAAATAGGGTAGTTAGGCATAGATTAAGGGGGAGTTATTAGGATAGAAGTAATATTTTATAAACAAAGGTTGTCATCATCAAAAGGGGGGAGATTGTTAGTCCTTGATATGATGGTTTTGATGACAACAACCTTATAATAGATTATAAAATATAAATACTAACAGTATAAGTTAAGATATATATGTATATGCAGGATTTAACCATGTAGGTACCAAGAATGAAGACTATATAATATGGAGATTCAAGATATCAAGATTGAAGACTTATGAGTAACAAGAATATCAAGATTATCAAGAGTTCAAGATTTCAAGTAATTTACTTTTTAATTAGGAATATTGTTAAAACTCCTAGAAAAGCACTGACATCTTAAAATCCAATTTATTCGTGGAATGGAATCCACTTCGAGCCCGTTAAAGGGATGAAAGCCTAAGTAGGATGGAACCTACAAAAAATCTAGCGAAACATTATTTTGTATCCGCTAACTTTTTATTCAAAATGAATTTTCAAAATTATATCTTGTTTTCAAAATGATTTCAAAACCTTTCTTTTATAAGAATCAAAAACATCTATCCTGATTTCATATACTTTTAGCCTCAAAATAATCTTGAATTTCAAAATCAAACCATTCTTGGTTTTAAACTATCTTTTAAAATAAAAGTATATTTAATTTTTTAATATTTATATATTTAAATATAAAATTATAGTAAAATTTTATATATACCAAAATATTATTCTATATATTTATTTTTGTATTTTAACTATATTTAAGTATATTTATAAAGGTTTAAAATAGTTTTAAAATAAGATAAAAGTTATTTTCGAAGAAAAACAAAACATCAAAAATTCCTTTGGAATGTCGAGATGCCCAAGTACCCCATGTCGACATAGTGTCAGCTGAGTTTAAAATTTAAATTTCAAAAGAAGTATCTATTCTTCATAACTCTTCACGAATGGGCATGGTTGTTGTTCTTCTATAAATAGGGGTTGGTTTCAACGAATTTTTAATTCATATTTTTTGATTTTTCACTCCTCTTCTTCTTCCGCATTTCTATATACATATTCTTACCATTACTCTGTCGAAATCAACATTGAATCTAACTAGATCATTTCTGGTTTGATTCTCTATCACTATCTCAACAAGATTCTCAGTGCTATTCAGAGTTATAGTTTTATTTTGTAATCAATTTAGCGAGAAAAGGTGTGATTCTGGCCTTGGAAATCAATCAAGCGAGATAAGGTGTGATTGTAGCCATGGGAAATCAATTGGGTGAACTTGTTGCCCGGGAAATCAAGTATCTCCACCCAGAGGATTGTGATTCTGGAGGGTGTATCTCGTTGCCTTAAAATCGAGGTGTAATTGTAAAGATTGCTTTTGAAAGGAAATCCGTACTTATTGTGTGGGACTGGATGTTGGGTAACTCTGAACCAGTATAAAATCCGGTGTGTTCTTTGCTTTACTACTTTTACTTTATTTCTGCATCTATGTTTGTTTCTGTGATCATATCTGTGTTTGAATATTGCATACATCTGTGTTCAAATTAACATAAACTTAAAAAGACTTAGTAATTCTTTATAAATACTATTCACCCCTCTCTAGTGTTAATCCTAGCCTTAAGATCCGTAATCCGCATTTCTCATAAGTATGACCTGAACACTCATGCAAATGTAGGGCTATTAGTAGTAATCATAGTGGAGGAGTTGTTTATTCCCACTCCAATCTATTGCGAAAGAATTAAACGTTGTCATTTTAAAGTTCCAATGCCGCTCTGTAACTGAATATTACCTCGTTTGACGTCATGCAAACTCATGCATCGAAACATTGACATATAAAAATCAAATTAATTTAATCTTAGTAGTGGCATCCTTGGTTTGGGGTAAGACATGAAAAAATTATCTAAAAAATAGTGTATATAATTTCAGCTTTGAACGCCGAGTTAGCTGGCATATAGCGGAAACGATACATTTGACAAAGGGTTGGTTGGCCTAGGGGAGAAAGAGATTTATTTTTGAGAAATGTAATTCCTACAAAAACACGATTTAGTAATGGCAAACACCATTGTATTATTTTTGAGAAATTGGGGGGAAAATGTTTCAAGGAAAATTCATTAATGACAAACAACTATATGTTTCTACTTTTAATCTTTCTTGCTCATGTTACACAGCAAGGACTTAGTAGTAATAAAAAATTCATTTCTAACTTAATATTATTTAAAATTCACAATTCCAAGTAAACTCTTAGTGTTCACTGCCGGTCCTTTCATATCTCATGTCTCATTCCCATCTTTTCCATCTAAAAGAACTTGAGGAAATGTACTGTACCATACTAATAATAAATTAAAATAACTTCAAAAAGAGGAAAAAGAAATGTTAAAATTAATACATACATGTTTACCAAAAACAACATAACGCCTCAATTTTTTGTGAAAAAAGAAGTACCATACTCTATTGAGGAAGAGGAACTAATTCAGTTAACCTTTTGTGTTTTTATTCATCTCCAATCTTGTAGGCAAAAGAAGAAACTGTTGACAATATAAAGCCATATGAGGTCTTCGGCCTCTGTACGTTATTAAATTACCTTGCTTAAGGAGGACGGTTGAACTAAATAATACATATACCCCGATTCTAGAATGGATATCAGTGTAAAATTATAGAATGATTTTTTATTTGCTTCAATTGTCACAAACACAATCATATGAATGCAGGAGATTCAAGTAGATTCTTTTTGTAAAAATAAAGACTTAATCAATCTACACTTTGCTCAATTTGTCAACTCATCAATAGCAATTAATTTATAAAAAGTAATAAAACAAACATAAATTAATTAGGTTTATGAGAAATTTAGCTTGTAAATCAAATATGAATAGAAGGTGAACTATATAAGACTATATATTTTTAACAAAAATATGGAATAAATTGAACCCAAAAAAAGAACAAAAAATGTCATTTCATTGCGAATTTATTTGGAGCACAGATTTATATAGACAATAAATAGCAAACAAAATCAAACTGAATTTAAAACACACGATAATTAATTCCTTCGTTTTTGAAACTTACTAATTATTGGATAATAAGCATGTTAATAGGCATTATTACCTGCCAGGAGCAAACGATGGACGACGAATATATTTGGGTCGTCGATCCCAAATTGAGGCAAGTAGGGTTTGATAAGAGGACTTGGTTCGGAGGAAAAAGAAATTAGGTCATTTACGGGAGTGGAAAAATAGTTCTAGCTATACACGGAGAACGTAAGAAATGACAAAAAAAAGGTATGGTAAAAAAGAGTGACGATTGAAATTACAAATTCACGTGGAATGGTTTAGAGTTAAGGAAAAGCTACTCAACTTTAATATTGTATAGATTAGCTTGGTATTGTGTGTCATGCTTTTAATCAAAATTGCATTAGCTGATTAGTCTTCTCTTATTTTTCATGCTTGTAACTCATCAAAAATCTCAAGCTATTGCGAGTCATATATTGTGACCTGCTTGAAACTGAACTAAAATGTCACAAGTTTAGTCGGACTACTGTAGCATGCTAGTAAAAACACAACAGGTTATAGGCTACATACATAACTCACTCCCTCCTTTCAATCACAACAACTATTATGACCCATATTATTGTGACCTACTTGAAACTCTTTGTGTAATGCAATATAAATATATAATTATATATGTGTCATGCTACATGGATATATCATTCTATTGTCCTTCAAATTAAATTTTAAAGTCTGTATCCTTCAAACTGTGATAGGTCTCATGTTTTTCTTTCAACTAATTCCCTCTTTTCGAGAGCATATGCTTAAACGAAAGTTACAAGTAAACCATACACCAGATGTTCTCATCAAATCTCTCTCAATAAGAAATTACGTGAGATTCAGAGATGACCTGAAAGTAAAGTCAAGTATAAGGTGATTCAGTTAGGTCCAATAATTTCCAGATAATTTAACTAGCTTCCATGAATTCAAGGCAGCAAATCGTCAGCTCTCTCAAATCATCAGATGTTAGGTTGAGACAGCTGGCAACTCAACTAAAGTTGACCAGATTTAAAGAGCATTTGTACTTCTTAAAGCGCTCAAGCAGAAGCTTCTATTAATTTTGCAGCAAAATCGAAGATCGGATGAAGATTGACAAGTTTGGGAAGTCGTCTTGCCCTAACCCTAATATCGGTTTGAGGTGGGAGATAGAAATGAAAACTGCAAACGCATATTATCTCATTACACAAGTAGGTTTGATACTGAAGAATGCAACTAGCACATTGCTGCGTATTACTGATATAGACAAATATACTCTGTTGTACACTATATATATATATATATATATATATATATATATATAAATTCAAAAACATCAATACAACTTTTCTTTTGCTTTATTTCACAAATACCAATCTAAATCAAAACTTATATGTGAAAGCATAAATATCATAAAACTTTACATTTTTTTAGATTGGTGATTTATTGAATCAATTTGGAATTGTTGTTAATTAATCAACAAGCTAGATCTTTGTAGTTTTCGTGCTATTTTTTGCGCAATAGATGCATCTTATGTTGTAGCATTCCTCTCTATGGGAACGAGTTATCTCTTCATAATCATTAATTGCCAATGGGTAGATGCTACTTTATATATCCATGTAGGTCCTTTTGTTAGTAATTTCCAAATATGGAAACCATTTAAAAAAAAGCAAGAACATATAATATTTAAGGCTTCTGGTAAGTGAAGAAAAACTAGCTAATTGTGACTTCCAATATGCATATTTTTAGCCATTGCTTGATGAACAAGAAGAACTTATACTTCACCCTAGCTAATAAAACTACCAAATCATCATCTTGCTGACAATGGAATTATTTATGGAATGTAAGCTATACAAGGTCTAGGCTATGATCCACTAGACTGAGATTGTGGCACATTATATGTTATACTAGCTAGTTTTCTTATCTGATGCTAAGTGTGTAACAGTTTCATAAATATTCTAGCTCTAGTCGTTTTCCATATGCATGTTGCTTCCTTTGTGCTTTACATGTTTTATTTGTTTATTTGGATTGATAATTTATGGCTCTGTCACCAGTCTCGACCATTTTTTCAATACTGGGAATATAACTACTATTTTTTTAACATGGTTCGTTAGTGTCAATAAGCGTCGATCTTAGGGATTCACTACTAGAACTACAGTGTATTCCAACGTCAATTTTCCAACGGCCTTCAACGGCGTTTCTAACGGCTTCCAACGGCTCGTTGGATTTTGTCGTAACCGTCTGAAGCCATTGGAAACCGTTGGAAATGAGCCGTTTGCGGCCGTAGGAAGCCATTGAAAAATTTCCTGCATATTTCCAGAGAACCAACCTACAGCTCATTATCTTCCTCCCCATTCACATTTTTTACCCAATTCCCCCATTCCACCACCTCCTACCTGCTACCGCCGCCCCAAACACCATCCTAACCACCTCCGACGCCATCTAGAAACTGCTCCAGCCCATCTCTACCCTTCTAGCTCGCCAAATCGGTAATTTTGCTAAACCTAATATTTAGGTTTTATTTATTTATTTAAGGTTTAATTTGAATTGTGATTGATTCCTACTTGTTAGTGTATGCATATTACATCATGTTATCCCCTAATTGCAACTATTATACCATAATGAACAAGTTATTACCGATTGAAAATTTTGTAATTTAGGATATTGGATTAGTCTATGTTGATTTGGTTAGTATATTAAACGTATATGTGTGATAGAGTTTATTGCATTTGGAAGCCATTAGAACGGATATTGCATTTGTGCGAACACGCGAATTGATTTAGTGTATAAATGAATTTGTAATAAATGAATTTTGTGTACAAATTTTGTGTATAAATGAATTTAATACTTATGTAATAAAACGGTAAAATATAAACCAATATTAATTAAACGAGTTATACATTTAAATTTAATATAAACAAATATTTAAATCCTTAGATATATTTGGCCCCGTCTGACAAGTGTTGTATATGATCGATTTAAGGATATTCGTTTTTTCCACAAAACGGACAACTCTATTCATCTGATACATCATTTGTCGGATTTGTCCCTGTATTGGACAAATTACAAACACTATAAAGTAGTTATATTTCGTCAATCATATCACTTTAAACGGTTCACAAAATTTCGACGGCATTTCCTTTACGTTCCTTATGTACACGCATTTGTGTACGATACAAGGAACACGGGGGAAATACTGTCGAAATTTTGTGAAATCATTTAAAATGATATGATTTACAGAATATAATTACTATTGTGTTTGTAATGGGAAGTAGGATGACCAACCATCAAAGAAGACACATAAGTGGCAATGAATCAATAGTTGTATATTTAAAATGAAGTTTGTAGAAAAAATATAAAATTTAGTACATGTTTACTAAATCAGTAGATAAAATTTAAAAAAAATATAAAATGAACGATTTATAATTTTTTTACTTTATCATAGGTTTTCAAGTAGGAAAAATGGTCTATTACTTTAATGATCGGAGCTGGATGTATCAAAGAAGGGAAATTAATGGCGCAATAAGTGAACATTTTCTAAAAGGGGTACAAGTGTTCATCGAATTTGCTAAAAGTAATATTGCAAACGACGAAGAAATTCGTTGCCCATGTAGTAGATGCAAATTGTCGAACTATTTAGTACCGAATATAGTTAAGGTTCATTTGCGCCAATACGGTTTCGTACCCAATTATTTGCTGCGGAATCGTCATGGAGAAATTGTAGCACCTAATAATCAAGAACAGTCAGTGGAGGTCATAAGTGATGAAGTTAGTACGAATCTCATAGAACATATGGTCGAAGATGCAGCACGATTAATGTTCCATACCATTGAAATTGATAACGACGATGTTAACGTCGAAGAGGAACTAAATGTTGGAGCTAAAAAAATATATGATTTATTGGATCATGCTAAAAAAAACCCTTTGGAAAGGATGTTTAAGCGGATCTCAATTATCGGTAACTGCAGAATACATTGCAATGAAATCAAAATACAACCTTACAGAATCTGGATTTACGACTGTTGTTCAAGCTGCTAAACATCATATGCCACCCGATAATTTAATGTGTGAAAATTATTATGAAGTGAAAAAACTTATGTCATCTTTCGGTTTGCCATATCAAAAAATAGATACATGTTTAAAGGGTTGCATGTTGTATCGGAAAGAAGACATCAATCTTAGAAATTGTAAAATTATGTAATCAAGAAAGATACAAACCGAGGAAAAAGAAGGAAAAAGAAGTTCCGTACAAGCGTATGCATTATTTACCCATCACCCCTAGACTTTAACGGTTATATGCATCATCTGTAACAGCGCATCATATGAGATGACACAGTGTGAGAACACCTCAAGAAGGTACGTTGACACACCCATCCGATGGAGAAGCATGGAAATATTTTGACATGAAATATCCCGATTTCGCAGCGGAGAGCCGCAACGTTAGACTAGGTTTATGTACAGATGGCTTCTCACCGTTTTCTCAATTTGGTTCTAAATATTCATCTTGGCTTATAATAATCACACCTTACAATCTACCCCCGTGGATGTGTATGAAAACTCCATATATGTTTCTCACAATTGTCATCCCTGGCCCTAATGATCCGACACAGGGCATTGATGTTTACTTACAACCGTTAATCAAAGAGTTGAAAATATTATGGTATGAAGGAGTTGAAACATATGACATATCAAAAAAGAATTTTTTTTGGATGTTCGCTTCTCTGTTATGGACTATTAGCGATTTTCCTGCATATGCAATACTTTCGGGTTGGAGTACGGCCGGTCGTTTTGCTTGTCTTTATTGCATGGAAGAAACACGAGAATTTTCCTTACCGCATGGGAATAAAATTTCATGGTTTGATTGTCATCGATGTTTTCTTCATATTAATCACCCTTTTCGAAGAGACAAAAAAAAACTTCATTGCTAATAGGCATGAGACTCTACGACCACCAACGGTTTGGTCAAGCAAGGATATATATGAACTTGTAAAAGATTATCCAAAGATACACAAGACCGGACAACAAATTGAAATTCAAGGTAAATCGACGTTTCATAATTGGTGCAAACAAAGTATATTCTGGGAATTGCCTTATTGGAAAAATCTCTTAATCCGTCATAACATTGACGTGATGCATAATGAAAAAACGCGTATTTGATAATCTGTTTTATTATTGAATGTGAAGAGCAAGACTAAGGACTATTTGAAATCTAGACGTGATGTAGAGGAAATATGCAATCGTCCTAAGCTTCATATGAAGTCCAATGACAGTAAAAAACCCAAAGTATGCTACAAACTAGACATCAACCAAGTTAAAGTACTGTTAAAATGGGTGGAAGGATTACGATTTTCCGATGGAATTTCCTCTAATCTTCGTAGATGTGTCGACTATAAAAATGGAAGACTGAATGGAATGAAAAACCATGATTATCATGCAATGATGGAAAGTTTGTTACCCATCGCTTCCAAAGAATTGTTACCGGTAAAAGTTTGGACGGTAATAACAGAACTTAGTTTATTTTACAAGGAGCTTTGTTCAACTACTTAAAAGTTGACCGTCTACTTAAACTTGAAGAAGAAATTCCTATATTGCTCTGCAAACTGGAGAAAATATTTCCTCTAGGTTTCTTTAATGTAATGGAGCATTTACCTGTTCATCTTCCATATGAAGCACGTTTTCGAGCTCCTGTGCAATATGGATGGATGTATCCATTCGAAAGGTATGTTACTATACTGAGTATGAAAATGTTAATTTAATTTTAAATAGAAGTTAATACTTAACCGAAATATTTTTTATTAGGTACTTAAATCATTTAAAGAAAAAAGTGAGACAAAAAGCTCGAGTTGAAGGTTCTATTTGCAAATCATATATCGAAGAAGAAGTTCTTTCTTTTTCTCTCATTATTTTAATGATCATGTGAACTTATCATTTGTAAGTGTTCCGCATAATGATGAGGCCGTTGAACAAAATTCTTCTTCTGAATCAATATTTTCTATTTTTAAACAACATGGCCGACATGCTGGAAAATATGTGGAAGTGTGGCTAGATGATAAAGATTGCCATGTAGCACACACATATATTCTTCTTAATTGTCCCGAAGTTGCACCATTTGTTAGGTAATTATCACCTTCCAAGTTTTTTTAAATTTAATACTACACGTGTAAATAAATAATAATGTAATATTTCATGTTTATGTTTGCAGTATTTTTGAATAACAAAATCCAAGCGACGATTTAAGCAAAGATTTCAGTACTTGGTTTTCGAAATACGTCTCCGATCCCACAAATAATGTGCTCGATGAAGGACTGAAACATTTGGCGTTTGGACCGAAAAGAAAAGTTAAAACGTATCCAGTGTTTTTTGTTAATGGATATAAATTCAATACAAAAGAATACGGTGCTGAAAAATTAACAAACAATACTGGTGTATTTGTTAAAGGCAGTGATAATCCTAATAATCATATAAATGACTTTTATGGCCTGTTAACTCAGATTTTGCAGTTGGCATATTTTACAAGACCCACGGAGGATGTTTATTTATTTAGATGCAATTGGTTCAGCAATGTTCCATGTTCTGGTATTAACGTGCATCCAAATTATAATCTTACAGAAATTAAACATACCTCGCGTTATCAAAAGTACGACCCTTTTATACTAACCAAACAAGCCCTACAAGCTTATTATGCCCCTTATCCATCTCTAAAAACGGATAAAGCAGATTGGTCTGCGGTTTTTAAAACCAAAGTAAGATTTACGTTTGATGGACAAAATATTCCAAACGAACAAACCTATCAAGTAGATCTGGAATATATTTTTTGAAATAGCAATTACAGACGATCAAACTGATTTTGGACCTTTAAATGATGAGACAAATGTATTAATCGAAGCATTTGAGAGTGTAGAGGAAAAAGACATAGAACACGAAACCGAGTCTGAATCAGAAAACGACGAGGATGACTGAGTAATATCCGATAATTTTTACAATTATTCACATTACATTTATCTCTGATTAATAATGCATTTATTCAAAGTTATACAATTTTAATGACAACAAGTGTATACTCATACACTCAACACATACACACAACATGACACATTTGTAGCATATTGTATTACATTTTTTAATGGTTCGCCATATCATAATTATTATGAATTGTATATGTATGTATATGGCAGGTATATTATATCTGGCTCTGGTTCTGGCTCTCGGCGACGTGGCTCTTCCCAACAGATTGGAGAGAGTAGTGGTGAGCCACCAGCTCGTCCAGTCGTTTACTTGCAGCCAAAGGCTGATCAGGCGTAAGTATCATAATTAGCAGCATAACAATTTAATTTTTTGTAGATGATATATCTATAATTGTCTAAAGTTCTATTTTATATTTAACGCAGTGGGTTTGAGTTGGAGCCATCTAAAGTGGTTTTGAACATTTCTAAGCAGGCGTATATGGGCAGGATGAGCGATTGCTGGCCCAAGTGGAGCAAGATCCCCGATGATGTGAGAGAGACCATCTGGCAAGATTTTCTAGTAAGTTTATACCGCTTTACAAAATGATTAATTAAATACAAATAAATAATTAGCAATATTTTCTCATTGTATAGGGCACAGTAGATTTCAAGAGTCTGATATCAACTTAGTTCAGCAACACTGGAACTCAAAGATCGCTAAGAACTATAGGGAGAAGATGTCAGAGATTAAGAAAGTGGGGAAGAAACCAAAGTGGATGAGCGCCGCTGTATGCGATAAGTAGGTTGACTGGTGGAACTCTGAGAAGTTCAAGATAAATCTATAATGAATCTCAGTAATTTTTTTAACGTTTAATAAATAATTATTCATTGTAAATTTGCAGGAGGAGTTAGAAAGGAACTCAGCAAACAGGAGAAGGAATCCAGTAACTCATCGTGGAGGCTCCAAATCTTTCCAGCATCACCGCGAAGATTTGATAATTTATCTATTATCACATTTGTATATTGATGAGTTAAATAATTAGTCATGTGGAGTTAAATTATTCAAATTATCAATTGCAGGAACGAGCTTATGGACATCCCGTTGGCTTAGTGAACTTATTTGCTCACACCCATGCATCTAGGCAAGTAGACGAGTCTGGCAAAATCATATATCAGTGGGGTGATCAGGATAGGGCGACTGAGGCATATGTATGCGTTTTTTAATTTCTAATACTTACATCGATAAGTTTATTAATTACTAGCTATGTAAAATAAAAATTACATTCTATTATTTTTCAACTGAAATTGTTTTTTTTCCATTATAGTCAATGTTACAGGAGGCACGGGCTTATGCGTCTCAGCAGTCTGGTCGTGATGAGTTGATACAGGAGGAGCAAGATAACATAATTGACGCTGTTATGGATCCAACGCAGCGAAGTAGACGTTATGGCTTCGGGAACGTAACGGTAATTAATCCTTTTACATATGTACAACAAATTAGCGTTTAAATATATAGTGTTATAATATTTTATATGCTGACACAACCCTTTTGCTATTATTTCTATTTGCAGGCTCGACAAGCTCAAAAGGCCCAAGACAAAAAAGAAATTAAGAAGCTTAGAGCTATGATTGAGCAACTACAGGAGGAGAATCGTCTGTGAGTTGTACAGATGGAGCAGCTGAATCAAAAACTTGCGGAGTATGTGCAGAATCATGGTACCTTTCCTTCGTCGTCCGGTGCTTCCGGAGGCGACGACGAAGATGCTTGAGGAGGTATGTTTTTTAGTGTTTGTGTTTGAACGATATATATTGACTTGGAGATGGTTATTATGTGATTTAATGTTGTATATATTGGTACGAAGTGGGTGAGAACGATATTTTGATGGTATGTACGTGGTTTGTTGACATGTTTTGATGGTATTTACATTGATGGTACGGTTTATGATGTTTGAATGGTTTGCTTTGTTTATATTGATGTTTAATTGATTTATGTGTGTTGTTTATATTGATATATATATATATATATATATATATATATATATATATGTGGAACGGATTGAAAATTATTGGAAATGGAATTGATTGGAAATGGTGTGGCTGGAAGGTGAATAGGTTTGCTGTTGTACAACAAAATAAACCCAGATTTCCAACGATTTCTAACGGTTTGTTGGACATTTTATTCAAACGGTTTGTAACGGTTTCCAACGGCTACAAACCCCGTTACAAACCATTGGCTGCCGTTGGAAAGTAGCCGTTGGATCCGTTAGAAAGTTTTGTAAAACGTTGATTCCATTCCAACGGCCTCCAACGGCTCCGGGCCGTTGGAATAGCCGTTTAATCTTGTGGTGATTGAACTCACAATCTTCAATCTTATAGTCTAAACTATCAAAAACCATCTAAGCCAACAATGTTGGCATTTACTTATATTATCGTTTTTTTTTTAAATTACAAATGAAACTGACGCAGGACTCTTTATATTCTCCGCTGGATTACTCATGCATATCTTTCTTTTCTTGGCATAAACATGTGTTGGAGTTGCTTATGTTTTATTTCTGTGTAGTTTGATGGTTTTAGAAACATGAGACCCGAGATTTTACAGTTGATTCAGACGACAAATTTTAAAGGCCTTGCTCTTTTTTTTTCTTTTTTTTTTCCCCCTCCCTCCTTTAGGAATAAAAACAAACGTAATAATGGCTATGGAATTGAATAATACATCCCACCCAACTCCACACCCCCCCCCCCCCCCCACAAACCACACCCCACACCCCCCACCCAAAAAAAAAAAAAAAAAATACCCACACAACCTCCTGTTTTTTTTTTGTAAATTCCAGTTGGCTATAATTACAGCTGAAATATAAGCAGATTATTGTAGGTTGAGTGGTTTCAGAAAATATTACAGTTTCGTAGGTATTGAAATCAAGTATAGACCAAGTCAAAGTCTTCAATGATTTCAACTAGCTGGATCATCACATGCGGTTTTTTATTCAACCAATGTAGTGCAATTCTGGTGTGCATTATACAAGTTAAAGACATACTTCTGATACTCTGGAATTGACTTTATGCATGTTATGTGATGCAAGTCAATGGATTGAGAATGATCATCTGCAATTGTTCATAATTTGAAAACTTAATTTACACCCATGATAAATGGTAATAGCTCCCCTAATAATTTATACCGACATTGATTCAAATCAATGCTGATTACTTATAATTAAAGCAATCCTTAATTAATTTATTTGAATTAATTATAATCGAATATCATTACTGTGAATGATTAAATGGGTATTATTAAGAAATGAATACAAGCTAGGCTTGAATTTGTAATTCAATTTTTCAGTTCATTTTATTGTCTGATTTAATAATCTAATGCATTTCAGCATTAATGTCACAATCAAGTTATAGGTTGAATATTGATTCATGACAAATTTTGATACGAATCTCCTTGTTTGGATTTTTCTCTGTTTTATTCTCAGTTATAAGTAACTTAACCTTAACAACAATTTTTTCATTCTAAGGAATTTTGAGGATCAAGACATGTGGTAAATATTTAGTGTCAAGTGCTGGTTTTTGTACACCACTGGACCTTACTTAGATTAATACGCTATGTAACCTACAAGATTCCCACTAAATCTTCATTAGTATCATATAAATTGATATTTAAATAAACTGCATACTACCTTTCTATCGTTAATATGACTTTTATATTCATAGTATATGTAATGATTTCATGTGTGCTTGTGGTATTTGATATTGACACAAATCACATATGAAAAATGAATGCCAGCACACACATGTAACTTTAGAAACTATAAGAGATACATTAAACGCGTGCGCACGCGTGTGTATGTGATTTGGATAGGCTATTGGTGTTGAATTTTGCGATTCGGTGTGGGTAAATTACATATGGAACTGAAGAGGAGTTTAAAAGCTTCCAAGGAAACCAAAGATCAAAAGGAATAACTCTTCAAAAGGAATGACTTGTTGAAGAATGCAAAGTTTACAGCAGAATTGGACGCCTGGGCCCATAATTGATCGGTTGTGCCTGACCGGTCGATTGGTCATTGCACATATGGTGCAACCAAGAAACAGAGCCGGGATCGGTCAACCTTTCCAGGTTGAAATTTTAGGTTTTAGCTTGCGTCGTGTTGGGGTGCATTTCTTGCAATTTGTCAGCAATGAGTCTAGGGTTCTAATCCAACGGTTTAGAGTTTCTATAGTTGATACGAATCAATCATAGACTCCATCTTCGTCGAGAGAAATCCACCTTTATCCATTACCTTCTAGGAATAATTCATAGTTTCTACAATCAGATCGAATTAGAAAGTATGGATGAAACCAAATTAAAGTTAATTTGATTGTATTAAAGGAATATAAGTACAGTTGTTGGACTGTGGATGCAGATAAATCGAATAACAGAAAATGAGCAAATGAGCAGCTATCTGTGATCCGCGTAACATATACTGAAGATATTGTATCTCTGCCATTCATCAAGTCTAAGGATGATCTCAGCCGTTGCTTTTGTTTTCTTTGCATTTTCATGTATATGGGCCAGATTGCTTAAAGCCCATCTCAGTGTATTTAAATATCAACTGCACGAGATCTATCTTTGTATCTGATTACTATCTTTTCACTATTCAGCAATAAAGCATTTTTCTGTTTCAAATTTATCTCCAAACACTGAAAATTATCTGAATCAAAATATTTCAACTTCACAAATTATCTCAACATGGTATCAGAGCCAATAGAGGTTTAACAGCCATCAATTCTATTGATCGAATCCCCATCAGAAACTGTGTCATCATTTGGGCGATTAATCTTCATCAGAAACTAAGTTCATCATCTGAAGATTATTGAGTCAGTGATACAATCCAGTGTCGTGCCTAACAACAGTGACTGCATCAAGATTCTTTCACATACTCTTACAGAAAATCAGTCAAGAAAACCAGAAAACAAAGAAATCAAGAAATCAAGAATCATCTCAAAACAAAAAAAAAGAGAAGAGGTGCCTTCCAGCACAACATATCAGATCAAAAGAAGGAGATCATCATTTATGTTGCACGGTTGCATCAAATTCACTGTGAGAAGTTCTTGACTCGGTACCTTTATTTTCTGTATTGAATTGAATATTTTCTGTTGTTCTGCATCTCCATTGCTTGTCTGCATTGGATCTTGTTTTTTGAAATCATCATGGGTGATGAATCGAGAAACCAACCCAACATGGCAACCTCAGCTAATGAAAGCAACAGTAGTCTACCAAGTACTACCACAGAGAAACTTATCAAGACAGTGATTAGCCCACAAAGCAATCTTGTCACAATCCAATTGAATGAAGACAATTTTCTTCTTTGGAGATTACAAATTGAGACTGCAGTCCAAGGATATGGACTTGAAGGTCACATTCTTGGAACTATCCTCATTCCTCCCAAATGTATAACTGATCAAGAAAACAAATTATCAGTAATGAGGATTATGTTAAATATCATAGGCAAGATAGATTAATTTGTTCATGGTTGTTATCTTCAATAAGCACAGACTTGCTATCACACGTTATTGGATGCAAAACTGCAAATGATATATGGACAACTATTGAAAAGGTGTTCAATACACAATCAGCTGCCAAAGTAATGTACTATAAAAGACAACTGCACAATATAAAGAAAGACAACAGCACCATGAGAGAATATATCTTCAAAATCAAGAGAATATGTGATTCACTGGAGGCAGCAAATCACAAAGTTTCGGATTCAGAACATATTCTGACCATTCTCAATGGATTAAGTGAAGACTATGAATCAGTTATTGCTGTTATAGCATCACAAAAGGATCTACCATCTCTTGATGATGTTTACTCCATATTACTTTCTCATGAGGCCAGGATTGATAATAAAAGATCACAAGAATCAGAATTTGCAATCAACTACACATCCACTTCAAGAAACAAAGTTCAGAATAACAACAAGACGGATCAGTTTATACAGAAAGGGAGCACACAGAGAGGAGGTTATTCAAATAGATCAAGAGGAAGGAGCAGATACAACAATAACAACAGACCAAAGTGTCAAATCTGTGAGAAGATTGAACACACTGCCATAAAGTGTTATTTCAGATACTCTAATCAGAACAATAATCAAAAAGGTGGAAATTATAGTGTCAACATAGCTCAAACTAGTTCTGACAATCAACCAGACAACAAGAATCACAATGCAAGTGAAAATAATCAAATCATGAATGATGAATGCTGGTATCCAGATTCAGGAGCAACCAATCATATAACAAATAATCTTGACAATTTAAATCTTGGAAATAGAGAATACAAAGGTAAAAAATCCATTTGTATGGGAAATGGTAAGTGTATCAATATCTCACTTATAGGAAATGCTATCATTGAAGGGAAGAAACAATTATTTTTATACAACTTACTGAGGGTACCAAAAATAAAGAAAAATCTCATAAGTGTATCTCAGTTTGCTAATGGTAATAATGTTTATTTTGAGTTCTATCCTAAGTACTGCCTTGTTAGAGATATACTAACTAAAGATGTTTTATTACAGGGTGATGTCGAAGGAGGATTATACAGATTTAAATCTGTCAGCAGCAGCCAACACACAAATGAAAAAAACTGTTGTAATTACTGTGAAATAGAAAACAGTAACAATATTTTTGATGTATGGCATTTTAGACTTGGTCACCCTAGTACTAAAATTGTTAAACAAGTTCTCTCTGAAAGTAACATAGTATATAATAATATACCTCTTCCCTATGTGTGTACCTATTGTCAGATGGGGAAAAGCCATAAACTACCATTTGGTGATTCTGTAACAATGTATTCTAAGCCACTAGAACTCATTGCCACTAATCTTTGGGGGCCTGCCCCAATACATTCAGATTATGGATTTAAATATTACATATCATTCGTAGATGCACACACAAGACACACTTGAATATATTTTCTGAAAAACAAATCTGACACATGCAATGCTGTGATGAATTTTATTACAATGATTGAAAAACAGCTTGGTATGTATGTCAAAATCATACAATCAGATGGAGGGGCTGAATATAAGCCATTTAAGGATTATTTTAAGGTAAAGGGAATAATTCATCGCTTTACCTGCCCCTATACCTCTGAACAAAATGGTCTAGTAGAAAGAAAATATAGGCATATAGTAGAGTCAGGGCTTAGTTTACTTGCTCATGCAAATCTACCACTAAAGTTTTAGCCTGAAGCATTTAGTACAGTTGTCTATCTCATTAATAGACTGCCAACCAAAACTTTAGATGGTAAATCACATATTGAAAAATTGTTAGGAATAAAACCAGATTGTCATAGTTTAAAAGTCTTTGGATGCTTATGTTTTCCATGTTTAAGATCCTATAATAACAATAAGTTAAGTTTCAGATCGAAACAATGTACCTTTCTAGGATATGCATTCAATCAGAAAGGGTACAAATGTATTGATAATACTGGAAGGATCTTTATAAGCAGACATGTCATGTTTAATGAAAAAGTATTTCCTTTCAAAAATTCTGAAGTAAAAACTACAGGAAAAGTACACAATCCATATGTGTCTACACCTGATTTACCACTGATATCAGAAAACAAGAGCTCTGTAGAGATGAGGAGGACTACTGTTGATCATTAACCACACTCACCAACATCTGCTCAACAAAATCCAGAGTGGGAAAATGATCACAGTCATGCCATCAACTCACCTACACATCAAAGAAAGAAGGTCAAAATTATGATACAGAAAACAGTATTGATAATAATGAAAATATTGAGTTACCTCAAACTGAAGCTCCTGTCAGACCTAGTCACCCCATGATCACCAGAGCCAAAAGTGGAATATTCAAACCCAAGGCATACATCACCAACATAAATATTGATGAGCCATGTACATTTGACCAAGCTGCAAAAAACAAAAACTGGAAGGCAGCAATGGATGAAGAGTATAATGCTCTTATAAAAAACAAAACTTGGAATCTAGTATGTCAACCTGCACACAAAAATATTATAGGTTGCAGATGGACATACAAGATAAAGAGAAATCCAGATGGATCCATCAACAAATATAAGGCAAGATTAGTTGCCAAAGGGTACACTCAACAATATGGGTTTGACTTCACTGAGACATTTTCACCAGTAGTCAAGCCCACCACTATAAGGCTTATCATCACAATTGCTTTATATAAAGGATGGAATATAAGGCAATTGGATGTCAACAATGCCTTCTTAAATGGTGTACTAGAAGAAGAAATTTATATGATGCAACCACCTGGTTATGAACAAGATTCAAATCTTGTATGCAAACTGAATAAAGCAATATATGGGCTAAAACAAGCTCCAAGGGTATGGTTTGATAGATTGAAATCAACTTTAATGTCAATAGGATATCAACCTATCAAATCAGACACCTCACTGTTTATCAAAAGTAATACATCCTCAATCATTTACATACTAATCTATGTTGATGATTTAATTGTTACAGGAAACAACTAGAGTGAAATCAACCAAGTCATATGCTATCTGAACAAGCAGTTTTCAATCAAAGATCTGGGACATATCAACTACTTTCAAGGAATAGAAGAACACAAGATTTCAAACTCAGAAATCATCTTATGTCAGAAAAAATATATAACAGAACTGCTTGTCAGAACAAATATGGAAAATGCTAAACCTATGGCCACTCCTATGATCAGCAATCAAAATTTATCAAAAAACAAAGGAGAAGCCATAAGCAATATTAAACAATATAGAAGTGTCATAGGGGCATTACAATATGTCACTATAACACGACCTGATATTGCTTTCAGTGTTAACAAGCTTTCTCAATTTATGCAGAACCCACTAGATGAACACTGGAAGGCTGTAAAAAGGGTTCTGAGGTATCTAAAAGGAACAATCAACCATGGACTGACATTCAAAGCAAGCAAAAATCTCAACATAACAGGGTATGCAGACTCAGATTGGGGCACTGATCCTGATGACAGAAAGTCAGTTACAGGATACTGTATATTTGTGGGAGGTAACTTAACATCATGGAGCTCAAAAAAACAGTCAACTATTTCTAGATCCAGCACCGAGGCCGAATATAGAAGCATAGCCAGCGCAACAGCAGAAATAATGTGGCTACAGTCAATCATAAAAGAACTAAAACTAGATACAGACATCAAAGCAACATTATGGTGCGATAATCAGAGTGCTGTCTACATGACTGCAAATCCTATAATGCATTCAAGGACTAAACACATTGAAATTGACTTACATTTTGTCAGAGATCAAGTGCTCAAGGGGAATTTACAAGTAAATCACTTACCAGCCACTTACCAAATGGCAGATACTCTGACAAAGTCACTATCAAAAAGAAATTTTCTGCAATTCAAAAGTGACCTCAGAGTTATAGAAGATCAATCTTCGGTCAAGCAGAGTCAACAACAGTCAGAGAAAGCATCAAACTATTCTCAATCGGAGCAAGACAGACCAAAGCTTCAAGAAACAACTCAGATCTACTCAACTTAGAACCCAAAATCGAGATGTTCTTCTTAAGCGAAAGTTGAGAGATGAAAGGATCACAAGCCATCAGCTTTCGAATGATACAGCTCAGGAACCCTCTGTCGTAACTCAAATCAATAAAATTCATCACTAGTTTCTGCCAGAAATTGATACTTTTACTCAAACCCTAACCCTAAGAGAGCTAGGGTTCGAAGGGGGGAATAAAAGAAAATGAGCAAATGAGCAGCTATCTGTGATCTGCGTAACATATACTGAAGATATTGTATCTCTGCCATTCATCAAGTCTAAGGATGATCTCAGCCGTTGCTTTTGTTTTCTTTGCATTTTCATGTATATGGGCCAGATTGCTTAAAGCCCATCTCAGTGTATTTAAATATCAACTGCACGAGATCTATCTTTGTATCTGATTACTATCTTTTCACTATTCAGCAATAAAGCATTTTTCTGTTTCAAATTTATCTCCAAACACTGAAAATTATCTGAATCAAAATATTTCAACTTCACAAATTATCTCAACAAATCGTCTAACCACGGTAAATCTTTGGATTGACTATTTTGTTTCTTTGGTGCTAATTATTCATTTTTGTAATTGATATTATTTTCCGTGAAGTGGTGGTTGGTTTCTAATCAACCAGATCACTGGTTATTTTCCACGATATTTGTGAAGTGATTTTTTTATTAAAATTCAGTTTATGAAGAAACTAAACAGCTGGATTGGCCATGGAAACGCGCAGTTGAAATTAAATTAGCATATGTCTTAATACACACTTATCGTCAGAGTCAAAATATGAGAATGATATACTTGGATTTTAATCCATCAAGTGGGAGGACAACTTGTTCCAAAATGCCGAAAAAGGCTTACCCGTTTTTCATTCCTTCGCAGATGAGTGAACAATATGACTTTTGGAAGAACCCTGAGTGTACAAATTTCATCGTATTTGATTGACAGTTAACTCGAAATATGTAATAATACATATACCGACATGTACTTTCATACAAGTAGGATCGATACCGCATTTATGTTCCATGTGTGGATTGTAAAGAAATTTGAAAAACTCATTCTTTAAATCATTAATTAGACAAACACCATTGTTTTGGTTGTTAAGTAATTCGATTTTGATAAGATATAAAGATAAGATATAAAGGGTGAAAACCTATGTCCATCATGAAGAATTATTGCCACGGTTTTTATTTTTTATTTTTTTGGCCAGTCAGACAATGTAAGTAAGTCAATGACCTTGTAACCATTATCAAATGTCAAACCTTCCAGCTCTTCTTGGCAGCTTCTCACAATACAAGAGTTGACCCTAACTAGCTTTCTGCTATAAATGCATCCTTCAAAACAAAAAACTCAATTCATCTAACCTAAAGCAAATACATTTCATACATACACGTAATGGAAATGCAAAGTAAACCAAGCCAAAATGGAACCCCAGGCCATTTCCCTAGCCCTTCTCCAGGAGCAACAGCTACAATGTCTCCAAACTCAACTCGCCTGCTAGGCATGATCCTTCGTGGTGTTGCTGTCATACTTACTTTGCTAGCCACTATTATCATGGGTGCTTCTAAGCAAACTGTAACACAGTATGATCCTACAAATGATTTATATCTCATAGCAACTACCAAGTCTACCTATTTCTCAGCCTTCACGTAAGTCATTCATCTCTCAATAATATACACACACACACACCCATATATCAGTAAATTTCTGAACAATGGTATTTCTAATGTTTACCGTTTTGATCGACTGAACAGATACTTCATAGCAGCAAATGTGATAGCATTCTTCTGCTCGGCCATCTCATTTGCACTAACAGTCATCAACCGCTCGAGCTTTGGAAGCTTGCCTTTGGTCTCTATGATCGACATGGTAACCTTTGCTTTACTGTTCTCATCAAATGGTGCGGCAGCTGCTATAGCTCTGGTTCAAAGAAATGGCAGTGTAATTGCCACAAGTGGAGATGTTGAGGGTAAGTGGGATAAAATTTGTGATGATGCTAGTAAATTTTGCTCCATGGTAACTGCTGCCATTGTTTTCTCCATGTTTGCCTCCGTTGCTTATTTCTTGTTGCTGGTTGTCACTGTTGTCGGCTTACATAAAAGATTTTAATGAAGAATTTGTGATATATATCTGGTTCTCGTCTGTTGTATTGTTTTATAGGTTGATTGTGGTTGCATAGTTGTGTTTAATCCTGTAATTTGTTTTGGTTGTTTATAGTGCTTTATTACTGAAGAACGTATTAATTTATGTACAAAATCAATTTATTTTTTATATTTTGGACGTAAATCAAACTGTCCTCTGAGTACCTCACATATTTAGTTGCTGAACTTTTATGTATGCAACTTTTGGATGCTATTATTATTCTTAGATATCTCAAATTCTAAGGTAATGGTAAATCTTTACTTTTCTTATCTTGTTTATGCTTTATATTGCTGGAAATATACCATGGTTGGAACGTGATAATGGAACGGATATTGTACTTCTGACTTCAAGGGTATATATAATAGATTTTTTCAGACAATAATTCAACTAATCAGCCACAAACAAGTTATCGAATTATTGATTTTCTCCTGCTTTTTATGTATGGGCTGAAAAGCCCATCAAAAAATATATTCTTTACCAAAACCCGATCCAGTCGACGATAACGGAGTACGCACGTGTTGACATGCATGACATTCCTCTTCAATCTAAGAGAAAACATCTAGATGTCCAAAAGATCCAACATTCTCTTGAAATTCTACTATATAAACAAGATTACCTTTGTTTATTCCGAGTATCATCCATCTTCTTCTTCTTCATTTTTCTAAAACAATGCCCGAATCAAGTCATTTTGAAAATTTACAACATTTTCTCAACATTTTCAAAATAAAATTAAAATAAAAGGGAATGGCTACATCACTTAAGTGGAAACAAGTCGACGTAGTTCAAAGATCGAGAATTTACGCATCATGGAAACCAATACCTAAATAAGAGGCATTTTTTGAATTTGAACATTCACTTAGTGTAAACCTTTCAAAGTCCTATTGAGATCATTGGTGTCTTGAATCAAGTACCACTATGATAAAATCGAAACAATCGCACATATCGATTTTCGTAAGTAGAGTATTATGTATGCTTAGCACATTAATGATCATGTGCTTTTAACTCTTAGTACATGAGTCTACTTTAGAAAGTTGTCTTACTTCCATAGGAAACAAAGTTATTTCCATACTCATATAGTAAGTCTCGTAAGGTGTTTCTGTGATACGCCTTGCTAGATATCTAGACTTATTAAAGATCTTCATACATCCTAACACATGCAAAATCCAACACTGATTTATATGAAATAGTTTTTAATTAAGTTAGGAGTATGCCTTAGGAGCAATTATGTAATTTAGTACATATATCTAACTCGATAACCAACCTTGTTCAAAATAAAAAGTGTTTTCTTTCTATTATATACTTGTTATATTTTATATAATTAATTAAGTAATTAAATTAAAGCATGTTAAATAGAAAAATCCTTTAACGGTGTGTTTTGTGAAAGTAATTGCAATGTGTTGTAAAAATGAGAAATTTATCGCATTGAATAACATATTATTTTCATATATTCCTAGTTAATATGTTTGGAAAAGATATCAATACATCCATTGAGAATAGAGTATGCAACACTCTTCAAATGTTAGCTAGTGTATTACTCTTGTTTGTTGGGACACCAAGGAGTTGCGTAGTGACAGTTACTGGATAACTATGTGATGACACAATTCAGAGTTTTCTATTGATTAATATAACTATTGCTTAAATTTCTTGCAAATCTGATTAGCCGTCCAACACATCAAGGTCCGCCCCAAATCCATGTCAGCTTGCACTTCTCAACCCAGCCCAATTCAAGCCGGCCCACATTCCACCTAGCTCCATCCTAGCAAACCCCAAAAGCATGTCATAAATAGGCCAGCCTGGACTCCTAAATCTGGCTCGACCTGGCACAAATCGACATAGTTATCTCTTATAACTTAACCCGGCTCAAAGTGACCCATCTATGGCCCGACTCTATCAGCTCGTCTATGACCGGTCCCAAGTGGCCCATCTTATTACTATGTCTCGGCTCGTTCCTTCATGCCCCCACCTTAGCATTTTAAGCATCGTTCTCAGCAAGTTTGGACAACAAGTAAACAACCATCACTATGTAATAAGCTTCTCTCAAGCTTTACTTCTCTATTCTCTGCAGGTTTGCTACATAGAGAAGTAAGCTAGACGTAGAAAAGTGCAACCAAGTACAACATAATACACCTACGATTGTAGTCTATTTACCAAAAGCATACCAACTCTTGTAGCATGTTGCCTTTCTTAACACAAACACTTTCCTCGTATAGAATTACAAGTCGCATGCTTCTCAACACATACCCATACTGCCTTTACAACTATCTTTCATCCATCCAAGCAACCAGATCAATGGTCGGGGATGATTCATCCTATTCACAACACAATCTCAGCCATTTACTGTCCATATGAGCTGCTATAAATACTCTTTTCCATACAACATCAAACGAGCTTGAAAGTTGATAATTAATTAATTTATATACTCAGAATTCTCATCAACAGCAAGCAGCTTAAGCCCTTAAGTTTAAAATCATTGTAAGCTTAAGTGGTAAATTTCATATTATTCTCTTGTAATTTTTTATAATTGTAAGAGACGAACATGGTAAAAGATCTTCACAGTGAATGTATGTAGGCTTCTGCGGAAGAACTCTACATCTTGTGTCATTTACATTATTTGCCTGCTTTACTCCTCATTTTACATTTTTAACCATAGTATTAGCGAATAACCTTTTTTAATACAAACGCATTAGTCAAATTTCCGAGGTTAGTTGGATTTTTAGTCAACATTTTAGCGCTAGAAGGAATGTCTCCTCTAAAAGCTTTCACATTTCTTCACTTTTTATTCTTCATGCACTCTTTTCAAGTTTTTCAGCATGTCAGATCCTAATGGAGAGAACGAGGTAATCAACTCTAATGACCGTGGGACTAATGATAACACTACCACCAGTGCTGCTAGCCTCATCTTAGGCTCAATAATGACATGTGATAAAGTGTACTTCAAGGCTTGCCAATGTAGGAATTCTATCACATGAGAAATGATCTAAGGACAAAGTTAGATGCCCAAACAACTATGAACTTCGGTTCTCGACCCCCTCCAGCGGTTGATCGTACTCTCATCTAACCTTCCCTTCTTAGTGTTGGAACTAGGCCAACCTACAGCGAAGGAATTAGGTAAAAAATTTTTTTTTTTTTTTACCATTTTGGATCTTTAATGGGCCTAAGTAGTCTAAGTCATTTAGAACTTTTATAAAATTTTTGTTAAATAAAATCAATATTTTATTTAAATTTATAAATGAAGCTTGATTTTATTTAATTTGTATTATATATCTTGTGTGTGCGCACGCGTGCGCATCACATACACATATATGTGTGTGCACGTGCAACAAGATATATGTACATGATTTGACATGCTTGTGTATAGATATTGGATTTACATTGCAACGAATACGTTAATCCTCGTGTATACAAATTGATCGTCTAAATGTACGTATGTGTCTGTGTGTATGCCCGCGTGTGTGTGCGTGTGTGTGAAAATATAGTTATATAATTATCATAAATATTAGTTGTAATTATTTACATGAAACATTAATAAAAATAAACATACATACATACATACATACATATATATATATATATATGTATGTATGTATGTATGTATATGTATATGTATATATGTATAGATAAACAGATAAATATATATAAAATATAAAATTATTTTAAATATTAATTTGTAAAATTATTCAGAATATTTATAACATAAAATTCAAACTGAAATTTATTTTAATACATATATACATACACACATATATATACACAATTAAATTGAATACATACTACATACAAACATATAATAAGATATAGCTATATGTTTGTGTATGCGCGCACGCATATAATTTATGATTAAAATTATATTCTATTGCTGCTTTTGACCCGACAATAAAATTATTATTTTATTAATTAATTTTTTTATTTTATATTAATTTATTAGTTAAAATCATATAATTAGTTAATAAACCGTATGGAATTCGTAAAAAAATTTAAAAAATCTTTTTGAAATCATAATGTATATTTTATAATATATAAAAATTCTAAAATTTTATATTATTTTTAAATATATATACACATACATGCATTTTATTTATGCAATCAATTTTGAATTAAATAAAAGTATATATATTATTACCAACCACACTTACACAATTAATTTTTGTGAAGTTTAAAAATACATATTATATAGGTTTAAACTATTTAAATTAGATTTCATATTTAAATTCATACAATATATTATCATTTTAAATTTCGAAAAAACACTCAAGCCTAGAGCATGCATAAACAAATATGCATAATATTTTTTAATACATACACACACACACTTATATACATATAACCATCAGCATATGACAATCCATGGATATACCGATTCTTGATGTTTTGAACAAAACAATATATAGAATAATGATTATATGATTATATAAATATTAATACATAATAGTAAACTGGAATAGTACCTTTTACCAAAGCCCAAAGCTCGTACCTTGAAATGAAGAAGTGAACTCCTTGAATTCAGTTCCAATCCAAAAGTCGCTAACTTTTGTATTGCCTTACCACTGACGGTCAAATTAAAGTAACTTGACATGATTTTGTACTTGGATTTTTAGGACTGTTGGTAGCCAAGGTCGACCTCTCCTTTTGCTATTGTAGAAGTGCAAAAAAGTCTTACCTTAAGTGAGGGAGAGGTGGATTATATAAAGGAAACATAAAAGAGCAAAAAGTGGATATGCTTCCTCTTTTTTTCCTTACCTATTCTCTCGTTATTTTTCATTCAAAAAATACTTACCATACCAATATATGGTCGGCCTAACTATGACAATCTATAGCCAGCTTTTAAAGCCTCCTTTCGGGCCTAAAAAATTATTCCAAGGTCGAACAATATTTGTTCCATTAAATCAAATTTAAGTGCGTATCGATATTGTATATATTTATATAACTATTATATGCACACAATTTAATACTAGAATTGGCCCATGCTTCGCACACGAGTTGTTTATATTATTGTAAATGGAAATCAAAGGCATTTTCGAAATTTCAAAAAGACGCCGAGTAAATTAATTGAATGAATTTTCTTTATAGTAGTAAAGATTTTTCAATACACATCAAATAAAATTTTATAATCAATTTTCATAAATATTAATTGATTTATAATCTTTAATAATAGTTGTAATACCTTTGGTGTCACACTTTTTTGGTATCAACGTGAACTACCAAAAATACCCTTCCGTAAATATTATTTAATATTACTATTGCTTAAAAATAAGATCTAACAGTTAATTTTTTTAGCGATTCAAAACGTACTTGTCTTATTATCCCTTAAAAATAGGATCTTACGAATATACTTTTTTCAAAGTCGTTTTTTACTAATTAATAACAGAAATAAAAATTTAAACCAATATAAAATTAAATCATTCTTTAGTAATTAATAATAGAAATAAAAATTAAAACTAACAAAAAAATTAGATGGTACAATTTAGAAAGGAAAATTAAAACTAACTGCATATCATTTCAACGCAAAATTTTTATTTTTTTCAAACGAGTTAAGCATATACAATTTATAATAAAAAATTCACCACGCGCGAAGCGCGTGCCGTAACGCTCGTAATAATAAATTAATTAAATCGGATGGTAAAAGAAGTATTCAATGTTTCGGTTGTGTGACTCGTAGGTGAAAATATTATCAGTGTTTAATATCGAACAATTCGAATATTAACGTTCACACGGTGGTGTGACATTTTGGTCAAATATATCATTTACTTGATTTCGATAAAATCAAATTTTACTTTATTAAGCGTTACTTGGTAGTGACAATTATTTACACCAATTTTATTCGTAAAAATATATCACTTTGGACTTATCGAATTTGGTAATGGTCAAAATTCTTATATCATCCATATTCAACTCTATAGTCCAAAACAATGTCCTTAATTCAATAATAAAAATTATTATTAACCGAACTGCTAAAGCTAGAGACTTTGTCTTTGAATTGACTTCAGTTGACCAAGATACTAACCCATATAACCGAAGAGACGAGTCTTCTCTTGAATAGTTTTTCACTTCCAATGCTTCCACTCGAGCCTACTATAGTCATTCGATGGACGTCTTGCCATTATTTACTGTAATCAAAGTGAAGCTTCCATATTGAAGATCAATAGTATACTAAAGTCAAGACAATCATGTAATTTTGTCTCATCGATGTTTTCTGTTGAACTTATTTATATTAACCAACAAAAAACTATCGAATGAGTCATTCCATAGTTATCCAATAACTATCAGTAAGTAACACCTTGTGCCCCCAACAACATGAGTAATAGACCATCCAACATTTGAAGATCATTGCGTACTCTAGTCTCAACAAATATATCGATATCCAATCTTGATAAATCTTGACTAGGAATATTTAAAACGATATGCTTTTATTGTGATAAATCACTCATGCTTACAACGCATTATAATTACCATTACAAAACATACAATTTATGCATTTTCTATTAAATATATTTTTAACTAAATTGAATAATTAATATGTAACATATTATATCAAGTATATAATAGAAAGAAAACACCTTGCATTTCGAATGAGATTGGTCAGCGAGTTAGATATATCTAACAAATTATATAATTTCCTCTAGGACATAACCCTAACTCTATTAATCTCCCACTTGCACTTGTTTCCTACTTATAGAATCTTAATCACATCCTTTTAATCAGTTTGATGACTGATCGAGCTAGACCATTCGTGAATGGATCTTCTATGTTGTTTTAATTATCCACTGTGTCAATCAACTCTCTTCAATGCGGAAAAACTACATTTATCGTGTAAACTATTCGAACTATGTTTCTCAACTTCTAGTGAGCTCTTATTATTATATTGTTATCATATAACAATGATGCAGTATTCTTAATAATTGGAGTTACCACTAGCTCAGTTATAAATTTACGCATTTATATTTATAGACGTTGTTTTATTTTGGTCTATTCAAGACAATGTATGTAGCATTTCATTGAATCAACCATAATATTTCATTTGAAACATTTTCAGCTTAAATCTCCTTAATTAAGGTTTGAATACAAATTCAATTTTGACATATTATGCTCGATAACACTTATGAAGTTCGAGTCCAAACACTCCTTCATAAGGAGTTCATTATTTCTGCAAATAATTCTCCAATATTTCGTAAATACTCAAAAATACTCTAAACTACCATTATGTGATCTTTATTTGGATTTGATATTTGCTTCACGCATCAATGCATAAGCAAATTATTGTCGAAATACAACATGTATGATAATTCCTATTGTCAATACATAAGGAATTAGTCTTACATGCTCCATATTAAACATTTTAATATGATGTCTTTGCATATTGTTTGGGACATTTGTAACATCCTTTGTACCTATTATAAAAGATAGAATTTACGAATCCAATATCGAGTAGTAAATAACCAAACTGTTATCGATTTTAATATAAATACAACGTTAACTATAATATCTCATATCTGGAGGCCAAAATCTAAGCGCTACAGATGATGTAGTCATCCATAATATTAACTTCTGGTGACAAATTACGACAATGATATCGATATCCATAATATCAGAAGCACATGTTGAACAAAATCACAGATTTCAAAAACAAAATTTTGCTGATTACATTCAAAACAATAATTCATATCCATGTTACATAATCCCTTAACGTTGCCCAGGCAATGATTAAATATATCATTACACAAATACACCAAGAGTGAAATATGATGATGCCCCTTTGGTTGATCAAAACAATATAGTCATATTTGACTTATATACACAGCGGAATTAAAACAAAATGAATCTGCTAATCCTAATTACCTATCTGTCAGCCACTTACTCGTCTTCAGATGCTTTATTCGCCAAAAGACTAAAACCTAAAAATCTCAACACTCAGCTTACTTTAATCAATTTTGAATACCCGAGAGTTTAATGGAAAACAGAAACTTCAAATCAGACATAAAGCCTGGTGTGTATAATTCTGTTACATCTGGGTTTACTGATATAAGTCGAAAGCCATTTAGTCAAAAGCAAGAAGGCGTACTTCTTTAATTTATAAACAAAGGACTTCCTCAACCGCTTCGAAACCCTAAGTTTCGACTCCCTACATTCCGCCTACATCCAATTCACTATGTACCAGTAAATTGATGCCATATGCATTGGTTTCGACTGTGTCAGAAGCAAAGATGAGGAGGCGGAACCTAGTGTCGACAGTGTCGAATAGTGAAAAACATGTAGCAAATAGTTCTTTTCACCTAACCTACCTTACATGTCTAATTGCGATTGGTTGCCTCCTTCTTTACCATAAAAAGTACCGCACTTTGTCAAAAGTGATGCTGACTTAACAGGTTTTATATTCAAATCATTTTACCAAAAGCCCCTTCTCATCTTTTAATTGTGTAAAACATTTGAATCTCATACCTTAAATAATTTTATATAACCATTAAAACACTTAGGAAAATTCTAAAAAATCGCATTATATATGTTTTCTAACATATAAAAATTCCAGACCCCAATCTTTTATTATTTAAACGGAAATAATTATTAACTCAAATTAACATTTTCTTAACTAGAAAATTTGATATTAATTCCACGAAAATTCAGAAAATTCTAAAAACTGAAACACATCTCCAAAGTAATATTTATGACCTTCATTAAAATTTGCAAGGCATTTGGATGTCATTTTATGGGATTTGCATCTTAAAACATATCATAAATTCAATATGAATAACCATAATTTATCAACAAGTATATACATTCATTCCATCATTCAAAAACATGGAAAATCATTGCAAAATATTCGAAATTCATATTAAAATCAAAAACACAACTAAAAATGAAATGTAAACGTTATTCACCTTAGCTTTAGAAATTATAGGGATTGAGATGTGAATAGATTTGATTTGAAGTAGCTTCTTCCTAGCTTTTCTTCTTCTCCTCCTTATTAATCATGGCCGGCCCCCTTATTTTAAAATTTGCAAAATGAAATGAACATGTAAAATTTTACATGGCCATGGTTTGGAGGATATAGGAATGGCCTCTTTCCTATTTTACCCCTCCTTTATTTCAATTTAAACCTTTTCTTTTTATTCATTGTTAATTGGCATGACTACCCTTGATTAAATCAAATCTCAATCCCCTAATCAACATATTATTTTATTTAATTCAACTAATTAAATATCCTAAATAACGTTATCAAAAATTTAGGATGTTACAGACTCTCCTTCTTAAAGAATTTCGTCCTGTAAATTACGATAAGGTACACAACAAATTAAACAAGAAGGTAAAACGTACCATCAAACAAGTCAAGATAAGTATCTCTAATCCTTCTCTTAATCTCCCATGTACAGTCCCTGTCATCATCGATCCACTGGACTTTGACTAATCTGACCATCTTGGTTCGAAGCCTCTTCTCATCTCTCGCAACAATACAAATAGGCTTCCTTACTATGGTCAAATCCCGTTTTACCACTAAATCATCTAGCACATCGGTGCAATAGTAGTCTCCGGGTCATTAACACACTTCTTAAGATGAGAAATATGAAAAAAATCATGGACTCCTACTAAACAGCTCGGTAACTGAATTCTATATGCGAGTATCCTGATCCTCTGAACAATAGGAAAAGGTCTAATGAATCTCGGAGCTAACCTCCTTGATTTTCCAAATCTAATTAGCCCTTCATCGGTGACACTTTGATGAAAATCTGGTCTCTAATTGAGAACTCTAGATTTTTCCATCTCTTGTCTGCATAACTCTTCTACCTAGATTAAGCCTCCTTTATTCTAGCCCGAATGATCTCAACCTTTTCTGCCGCTTCTCCGACTAAATCTGGACTAAGAATCACCTATCTCTAGTCTCTAGCTAATAAACTGTAGATTTGCATCGCCTTCTATACAAAGCTTCAAATAGTGCCATCCCAATACTAGTCTGATGACTGTTGTTATACAAAAACTTGACGAAATGCAGATGGTCCTCCTAGGATCTCCCGAAATCTAGAACACAAGCCCTTAACAAATCTTCCAAGATCATGTTAACTTTTTCCGTTTGCCCATCTGTCTACAGATGGTATGCGATACTCATCTTGAGCTAGGTTCCTAAAACCTCCTATAGACTCTTTCAGAAGTCGCCAGTAAACATCTCTATCACTAACTATGGTACTATGAATTCCATGCAGTCTAACTACATTCTTCATAAACAACCTTGCCAAAACAGGTGTCGTTCTGGTTGTCCTACCTGGAATGAAATGGGCCCTCTTGGTCAATCTATCCACTATGACCCATATACTATCATTTCCTCTGTTCAAACTTGGAAATCCATCAATAAAATCCATGACAATAGAATCCCACTTCCAAACCGAAATATCTAATGGCTAAAGCAGCCCACTTGGTCTCTGGTGTTCGAACTTTTCCTGCTGGCAAATCATGCATTGCTTCACACACAACCCAATATCTCGCTCCATACCTCCCCAGAAGAAACTCTTCTTCATATCCTGATACATCTTAGTACATCTTGGATGAATAGAGAACTTCGAACAATGGAACCTCTAAAACTTCTTTCCTTATGTTTCCTACGCTCGAAACACATAATCTTCATTTATTTCTCAACCTCTCATTCTGGTGAAAGACAAAAGTCTTTCAAGTCGTCGCTCTCTGTCCCATCACTTATCTTCCTGATCCGTTCAGCTAATACCAGATCCTCTTGCAGTTTAGAAGCAATCCTCGCGATCATCACTGGTCAAACTTCAAAACAAGATAATACAACTGTATCTCCACTAGACCCTGCCTCGGATCTCCACTGCACTCTGCAATCTGCCAATGCTTCCAAATCTTTCCACTCAACAATCTTGGCTACTAATGCATTCTAATGTTTCCTGCTAAGTGCATCTGCAACCTTGTTGCCTTTCCTTGGTGTGTACTCAATCCCAAAATCATTAGTGGCAATAAATTCTAACCACCTTTGCTATCTCATGTTCAACTCCTTCTGAGAGAAAAAAATACTTCAGTGACTTATGATCTATATATAGCACAAACCTTTCTCCCAAAAAGTAATGTCTCCACACCTTCAATGCAAAAATAACTACAGCCAACTCAAAATCATGCGTCAAAATTCTGACTTCATGCAGTCTAAGCTGTCTAGAAGCATCGACAATCAATCTACCCCTCCGCATCAGCACGCCTCCTAATCATGTTCCACACACATCGGTGTAAACCATCAAATCTTGATTCCCTCTAGAAAAACTAACACCAGAGCATGGATCAATAAGTGTTTCAAAATCTGGAATGCTTCCTCACATTTATCGATCCACACAAAATTTACATCCTTTCTATTAGCTTGGTCATCGGCGCCGCTATCCGTAAAAAATCCTTAATGAACCTTCGATAATAACCAGCCAACCCAAGGAAACTTTTTATCTCCATCACTGTCTTGGGTCTTTTCCAACTATTTACTGCTTCAATCTTAGTTGGACCTACGAACAACCCTTCCTCTGAGATGACATGACCTAGAAACTTCACTTCTTTCTTTTAGAAATGACACTTCGAAAACTCTACCTTCAGATGATGTTTCCTCAGCGTCTCATGCACCACTCTAAGATGAGCCTCATTCTCTCTTTCATCCTTAGAGTATATCAAGATATCATCTATAAAAACCAATATGAACCTATCCAAATGCTCTCATAAAACCCGGTTCATCAGGTCCACAATGAAAGCTGGTGCATTAGTTAGTCCGAATGACATAACTAACCATTCGTACAACCCATACCTGGTTTTAAACGCAGTTAAATGTATATTATCCCCTGCTACCTTGAGTTGATGGAAACCTGTCGCTAAATCCAACTGAGAAAATACCTTGGCTCCACTCAACTGGTCAAATAAATCATCAATCCTCGGCAATGAATATCTATTCTTTATCATTCCCTCATTTGACTTACGATAATCGATACATAGCCTTAACAATCCATCCAGCTTCTTAGCAAACACTATGGCCGCTCACCAATGCGAACTACTCGGCCTGATAAATTTCTTGCCTTCTAAGTCCACCAAATGCACCTTCAACTCCCTCATCTCTGAAAGGTTCATCCTGCTTGACGGTCTACTCAATGGTTCTGCTCCCGGAACCAAATCTATCTGAAACTCAATGGATTGTTTCGGTGGTAATCCAACCATAGGCTAAAAAACATATGCGAATTGTCTAACCATGGAAACTCGACTCAACTTATCATCCAATTCCATAGCACCCAACAAAGCATACATCTCATCGTAAGAACCTTCTACGACATAAACTACCCGATCACAACAATTGGTTGTCTAAGTGATATTTTTCTATCCTGGCAAAATGTCCTAGCATCATACTCACTTAACCAATCCATCCCAAGAATAATCTTGAGCTTTACAAAATCAAACACATGCAAACTGAAAACAAAAGTTTGAACTAACAGATCAAACTCTAACTGATCACATCTCAACCCTAGAGTTGCATACCCTCCTATTGGATTCGCAACCCTTAAGGAAGTAACTAAATATATGGGTTCTAGGTTAAGCTTATCTATCAAACATCTAGATATAAAAGAGTGCAATACACCAGTATCAAATAGAACGCTAACAATCATACCATAAATCTGAAGCATACTCCCCAAGACTTCCTTTCCTTTTTCCTGAGCTATTTGCTTAGAAGCAGTAGGCTCCAATGCATACACCTTGCCCTTTCCATCCTTTGCGGGCTCCTTCCACTGGCTCTTATAATTTCCAATATGGTCATAGTTCTAGCACCTGACATTCTTCCTTCCAACCACTTCCTTAGCTTTCCCCACATGATACTCATGAGAAAAGCGCCCCTTCTTGTCGCATTTGAAATAGACAATTTCAGACATCCCCTTCTTAGCTGCTTCGCTCTTTTGAGAACCTTTCTTAGGAAAGAAATTACTCTTCTAATTCTGTCCGACCTGGACTTCTTTAGCTTTGATCTTCTCTAAAGAATCAAGTATCTCCTCATGCCTTAAGACCATCTCCATAACAAAGTCAAAAGGATCTCTAATATGAGGTAATGTGGCCCTAGCTAATTCAAGCTTCAACCCCCAGATGAACTACTCATTCCTCTTTATGACTGTATCCACTAAAGCATACCCATATCGGGCCAACTTCTCGAACTTTGTAGCATACTGCAGAACTGACATCTCCCCCTGCTCTAATTCAGTAAACTTCCTGATCAGAGCTGACTGTGTCATTGTAGACATAAACCTTTTTTGAAACCTTCCCATGAAATCTTCCCAGGTCTTAGTTTCCTCATTCACTACTGCAGTCACACTATTCCACCAGAATAGAGCTGCTCCCTAAAGCTGTATGGATGCCAAACTCCGTTTCTGCTCATCATTGAGCCCCAAATCTACTAAAATCCTTTTGAGTGCAACAACCAATTTTCTACTTCAATGGCATCCTCGGTTCCAACAAACGGCTTCCTTCCAAGCTTAATGTAATCTCCACTCAACTTAGCATAATGGTCAACTACCGAAAATTCCGGAACCCCTGCTCATGCAGCATTTCCTTTTAACACTCTGGCTACAACTCCCACCTACACCATATTCCTGAAAAACAGATACACAACTTCCATTTAAGCCTACGGGCCTTCAGCAGCTACATTCTCTACTTGTGCCTGACCTTGACCTCTTCTCACAATAGGCCTGGCACTCCCTTGGTGTCCTCCCCTTCTTGGTTAACTCTTCCTCTTCTACCTTCCATATCTATATTCAAATCTCATGAGATGCAGAAAAATATGCTAACAAAGATAGGAGACTAAAGATAAAGCATATACTTATATATGTAGCAAATACGAGTCGTTATCATGGTGTTATCACATACCACAACCTTACTCTAATTCCTTAGGATTATGTTTTAGAAACCACTTTTTAGTTTAAAGTTTTTCATAAACCTTGTTATGATACCAAGTTGTAACATCGCGTATATGGAGGCCAAAAGCCAAGTGCTATAGATGCTGCAGTCATCCATAATATTAACTTCTGGTGGCAAAGCACGGTAATGATAATGGTATCCATAATATCAGAAGAACAAGAATATAAAAAAAATCATAGATTTTAGAAACACATTTACTGATTACATTTCAAAACAATAATTCATATCCATGTTACATAATCCCTTAACGTTTCCTATGCAATGATTAAATATATCATTACACAAATACGCCAAGAGCGAATATGATGATGCCACTTGGTTGATCAAAGTAATATAGTCATATCTGACTTGTGTACATAGAAAAATCAAAAAAAAAAAGAATTTGCAAATACTAATTAGCTATCCATCAACCACCCGCTTGTCTTCGGATGATTTATTCACCAAAAGACTAAACCTGAAAAACTCAACCCTTGGCTTACTCAAATCAATTTTGAGTACCCGAGAGTTTAAGGGGAAAAAACTTCGAGTCAGACATAAAGCCTGGCGTGAATAGTTCTGTTACATCTCGGTTTACTGATATCAAGTGAGACCACATCGCTTAGCGGAACGGGCTTTCCCTCATTAATATCCTTTTCAAAACATATATTTTGCATTTCCTTTCCTATAACCAAACTAGTTAATCAAACTGATTATATCAAAATAGCAATATCCTTTATGCTAATTAATGGACTATCTTTCTGTAAAACAAGTAATATGTGAATTATTTGCCCACACATAATAGCAAGATCCGTTATGCTATAAATGGATTACCTGTCCATACAACTGGGCTGATTGCCCGCAAACTGGACTAACTGTCCGAAATCTTGGTTGACTGCCAACAAAATGGACTAACTATTTGAATTATTTTCTTAAGGTTAACTACCCTTTAAATTTTCCTTGAAAACCTTTTCAAAATGATATAGTTCTTCAAATCATATATATATAAGGAAAATATATCTTTTAGCTATACTCTAAGCCATTTTTCAATGTTATATATACTTTACTTAAAATAATGTTGATGGGATTTAATAAGGTTTAACTATCAATCCAAAACAAGTCAAAACCATTTTTAACTTGAGAATACTTAGGCTTCATTGCCTATCTATTACATTCGAAACCTTTGTTTAAAACCGTTAAACAAGCCTTTCGAAACTATTGAAGGTAACCCCTTCGAAACCATTGGAAAACCCTTTCGAAACTATTAAATATTACCTTTCGAAAGTATTGGAAAAAGCTTTCCTTTCTTTTCTCCAAAAGCTTCAAAATATCAGGCATCCCTTTTAAAATATTGCCTTTCAAAAACAAAGGAAAAACCCTCCTTTCAATCCTTTCGAAACCCTAGGGAACCACCCCTTTCGAAACCATTCATTAAAACCTTTAAAAACTGTCAAAACTCAATCCTTTTGAAAGCACTTTGGGTTCAATTTAAAACATGTGGAAACCTTTTGAAACCATTCATAAACGTCTTGGTCGTAACCATTTGGATTCTGCCTTCAAGTTGAGCAAAAGGTTCGAAAATTCATTAAAGTCGAAAGCATCTGTTTCAAAACCTTTTAAAACTATCTCTTTCGAAATCATTTGGGTTTTACTTTAATCATAAAAAAGGACTTAAACATTTAAGTCAAAAGCGACTACCTCGAATTCAATTCCTAAGTAATGAATAATGGCGTCGAAACCATTCCTTCAAAAGCATTAGAGAGGCAGCCAGGTCTTAGAAAAAACAATCCTTTTTGACACCATGTGGGTCGAAAGGTAAAATGACGGCAACAAAAGGTCTTAACTTAGTCAAAAGCAGTTATTTAAATAGAGGCACAACCCAATCAAAATCATTTCCTTTAAATCATTTGACTCGGTCAAAAGCTACTTAATTGAATGCCATTTAGTTGAAAGCAAGAAGGCGTATTTCTTTAATTTAAAAACAAAGGAATTCTTCAACCCCATCGAAACCCTTGGTTTCGACTCCCTACCTACCGCCTACATCCAATTCACTATGTACTAGTAAACTGATACCATGTGCATTGGTTTCGACTGTGTTGGAAGTGAAGATAAGGAGGCAGAACCTAGTGCCGACGGTGTCGAAACAGTGAAAAACATGTAGCAAATAGTTATTTTCACCTAACCTATCTTACATATCTAATTGTGATTGTTTTCCTCTTTCTTTACCGATAAAAAGTACTGCACTTTGTCAAAAGTGTTGCCGACTTACTAGGTTTTATATTCAAATCATTTTACCAAAAGCCCCTTCTCCTCTTTTAACTATATAAAACATTTAAGTCTCATACCTTAAATAATTTTATATAACCATTAAAAAACTTAGAAAAATTCTACAACATTTCTAGAAAATCGCATTATATATGCTTTCCAACATATAAAAATTTCAGACCCCAATATTTTATTATTTAATCGAAAATAATTATTAACCCAAATTAACATTAACTTTACTAGAATATTCATATAAATTCCACGAAAATTTAGAAAAATCCAAAAATTGAAACCCATCTCCAAAATAATATTTATGACCTTCATAAAAATTTGCAAGGCATTTGAATGTCATTTTGTAGCGTTGGCATCTTAAAACATATCATAAATTCAATATGAATAACCATAATTTATCAACAAGTATATATATTCATTCCATCATTCAAAAACATGAAAAATCATTGCAAAATATTAGAAATTCATATTAAAACAAAAAACATAATCAAAAATGAAATGTAAACATTATTCACCTTAGCTTTAGAGATTATAGAGATTGTGGTGTTAATAAATTTGATTTGAATTAGCTTATTCCTAGCTTTTCTTCTTCTCTTCCTTGTTATTGGTGGCCAACCCCTTATTTTGAAATTTGCAAAATGAAATGAATGTGTAAACTTTTACACGGCCAAGGTTTGTAGGATATAGGAATGGCCTTTTTTCTATTTTACCCCTCCTCTATTTCAATTTAAACTTTTTTTAATTCATTGTTAAAAGGTATGGCTACCCTTGATTAAATCAAATCTCAATCCCCTAATCAACACATTATTTTACGTAATTCAACTAATTAAATATTCTAAATAATATTACCAAAAATATGGGGGTGTTATATAAACAATCAACAATATGTTGTCTATTTAGAGTTTAGAAATACCTATACACCTTTTGATGGTTCTTTCTTATGGACGCACGCTTCAACTGTATTTTGACTGAAAATCAAACTGTTTGTTGTTTCTATCAAAATACTTACTCAATTACGATGCTTATTGAATGATACATCCATATAATTTCGTAGATCATATTTGAAAACCCACAAACTCAATATCTCTTCCACTGACTTCGAGATACTTTGGTGTTATGTGCAAATAATCTATACTAAATCACTATTTAGAATTTTCCATTTAACACATACGTACAAAAATATTAAGTCTTACCAAGCGATAATTTTGTGACTGAATCATAATTAACTTGAGCTTGTTGAATAATGAACCTATTATTCTAGTTTCAACAATTGAAATTTGCGATGTAATTATTATCAACGTTCTTCCTGTTATTCCAACTACATTAGTCTTGCTCTTAAAAACCCATTCGCAATTGATAGATCATATCCCTTTAGGTACAACTATCAAAATCATATTTTGATACTGTACTTGGAATTTATTTCAAATTTGCACATCATGACATGTTGTAGAGTTGGTACTCTTAATAGCTTAATTTACTACTTAGGATGATCTTTACTTGACATTGATAAGAAACTCATAGTTTCTTTTTAATGTCCAAGAATATTTATTAGACATTGTAATGCATTGATTTCTTTAAGTTTGGTCAATTTTATTCTTTCACACATAATCGGTTTCATCTTTGGATCGTATCCAAATCCATTTTACTATCAATAGTTTCTTAAAGATATTTCTTCGCCATAAAGTTAGTATTTCTTAAAACAATAGTTATTTCTCAATGCAATGTAATAGATATTCATAAAGACTTTATGAATTGTCTTATATATAAGTTGGTTTGTTTTTAGTTTATAATAATTATGACCAAAACTGTAACGACCCAGAAATTTTAATAATTTAAATTGAAAATATTTAATTTATTTTTAAATATTTGAATGATGGTTTGAATTGATTTTCAAATTATCAGAATAAATTTAGCGATTAAATTTTAGAATTTAATCTATTGAGAGTTGAATAAAAATTTGAATCTAAAATTTTAAGCTGATTGAAAATATTTCAAAGGCTTGTAAAATTCATATTGATAATATTGAAGATAATAGAAGCTTCAGAATTGAAATTGAAAGTGAATCGTTCAGTTTTGAAATTTATATCGTTTGAATCGATATTTAAAATAGCCGTCCGAGGCACAGTCTCGGAATTCGACGAAACCAGTTCCATTGGGTCCGGAATATTGAATTATTCTCGGATTTTAAATTTCGTATCAATCGGAGTTGTTATGTGAGCACACGGTGAGTAAACGCGTCGCAAATTTAAATTGAATTCAATTTAAAATTAAATTTAAATTGATCAACCTCAGCACGTTCTTCCCTAAACTCACGGCTAAAATCGCGCCTAGTATCACGAACAAGATCATGTAACGCGTGCCTCGTTCAATTTTAAATACGTTCTCTCCCTCTTCCTTTATTCACAATCGAATCTCAGAGAAAAAAAATCAAAAAAATGGCCGAGCCCTTCCCCCTTTTCAAATTTCTTCTCTCTTCAAATTAGAATTCAATCAAAGAAAACCCAAAATAAATTCGCGAGCTCGAACCGAGATCGGCAAGCTCCAGATGTGGGTCGCGGCGATAACTAGGATTTCTGGTTAGTGGCTCGCGATTGGGGGATTCGTGTACGCGTGGGCTGGAGCGGCGAAGGCGGTTTCGATCGATTAGGAGGGGCGGCGACGTTGGGGCCGACGTTGTCATGATGGATTCGAGTTCGATGTTGGAGTGTGGATCTCGTGGGGTGGCGCGGCATCGTTGGGGGTTCGGCGAAGACACCTAGTCGCGACCTGGTGCAGGCGATGGCGAATAGGGGCGGCAACAATTTGGGCTCGAGCTTTGGAGGGCAGGGGTCGAAAAGTTGGTCGATGGCAGCGATTTCGATCTGGGTTCTTGTTAAGGCTGTAAGGCATATTTTGCAAATTTTATTTAGTTTTTTTTTTTACACATCTCTGGAAGCAGGAAATTTAAATTTTTTACAGTGAGGTGAAAAGAGTGTTACTTTTGATTTACAGTAAAACAAAAGAATTTTTTTTTTCTTTAAGAAAAGTTTAAACTTATTTTTGTTTAAAGGACAGTTATTTAAAATTGAATTATTAGATAGATTAAATGTATTAGTCAAATAAATTGTTTGTTAATTTGATGAAAATTTATTTGATTAATTAGTTTTGAAAAGAAAAATTGGTTTAAAATAAATTGTTGGTTGATTTACTTATTTAATAGCTAATTTGATAATAAAACTTATTTAAATTTATTTTTGTTACAAAGAGAGTTCTAAAAGAAAATGTTAGTTTGAAAATGAATAATCAGTTTTTATAATAAATTATAGTGGTTAACTTATTTAGTTAACCAATTTAGTTACTTCTAGTTATTAAAAGGAATGGATTTAAAAAAAAAAAATCTTGGCTGGATAGATTTATTTAAAAGGAATCAATTCGAATTTTAAATTTTTAATTGAAAAAGAAAATCCTTGGTTAAAAATAAATGGTTAGTTAATTTAATTTATTAGATAAAATGACTTATCAAAAGAAAAATATAATCTTTGGTTAGAAAGGAAATTTAATAATTTGTTTAATAAATTTAAATTAGGGGTAAGTTAATTTAATCAATTAAATTAGAAATTTATTATTCGATTGTTCGAATATTAATGAATTGTGTAAATAATTTAAAATAGGTATAAAACAAGGGAATCGAGTCAGAAAGGAAAATGGACTGCAAATTAAAAGCTAAGGTGAGAACTTCTCACTCAAAAGGAATTTTATTGTTTATTTAAATTTTAAATAGTTAGATTTAAAATTTACTTGACTGTGTTGATTGAATGATTGAATGATGATTGTTATATATATATATATATATATATATATATATATATATTGGATGTGAATAGACCCTATACGCCGTTAGTAAGCGGAGGTTATTTATTACACACATATACCGCGATATTCCACATCGAAGTGGAATTGGTATTATATTATATATAGCAATATATATATATTGGCATATGTATATATTGCAGTTGATTGATTTCCCGCATTTTCTTTTAGCGGATGAGACCCTATTGCGCCGTTAGTAAGCGGAGATATATTTATAAAATCCCATGTACCGCGATATTCCGTCTTGAAACGGAATGGTATTGTGCTAATGTCTGTGGATGCAGGGAAACAGGTTGGAGGGATCCAACTGGATTCCTCACAAATATTTGTTTGATTTCATATATTGTGATATTTGATTGTTTATCATGGATGATATATGATGTTTGAAAAGTCGTGATTGACTATCGATGTGTTGCATCATCGAATCCAATTTTTGAAGTTAAAACAACGATTTTGATTTCTAAAGTGATTTTTGGAAATATACGTTTATAAAATATTTTTGAAATTGATTCATCTTAAATAAATAAACGTTATAATTTTAATATTATAAAAATTATGATTTTTGAGAAATACAGTTAAAAGTTGATTTTTGAAAATATGGGATTAGTGATTTTATAAAATAGTTTGAACTGGGAATTCTGGATTTATTATAAGAAGTCTAAAAATAGGATTTATAAATTTTTTTTTTATAAATCAGAATGATGAAAATTATGAAAGAGTTTAAAGATGTTTAAAGTAATAATATAAATTTATTTATATTAAAGATTTATAAGTTGATATTTATAAATTTAGAATATCTTGAATTATAAAACGAGCTTTTATAAGTATTAGAAAGAATTGTGAATGAATTTCACTAATGAATGAAACTTATAGAATTATAACGGTGAAGTTCTAAATAGAATTTTATAAATAAAATTTATAAAGTTATTTAGGAAATAGATGTGGATAAATAAATGAATCTTAGAAGTTATAAGATTTATAGATTTGGGAAGTTTGAAGAAATGATTTTTATAAATAAATAAATTATAAGTATTTGACTTATAATATGAAATTTTAATATATCATTGAGATATGAAATTGAATAGATTTATAAAGGAAATTTATAAAAAGGAGTTGATATAAAATAAATAGAAATAGGATTTATAAACGTTATTTTATAAATCCGCAACGACTTATTTTGATAAGGAATTGTTGTAATTTATTTATGGAATTATATTCATGTTTTAGACGGTGAATAATTCTTTAAAATAAAATGAATAGAAGTGATGAAATTTATTAACAAGTGTATTCACGTTTTTGAATAGTGAATATTATGTTAAAGAAATTATTTTAGATGTGATGTTTTAAATAGAATTAAAACGATCTAAAGATGTTTTAAACTGTATTGAGATTCGAAACCCTAGATTTCAACATTTATTGTTGAAATAGATGCTTTCGAGAAATAAAAGGAAATGGTGGACTATAACACTGTTGTTATATTAAATGATTTCCGAAAGGAAATGTTTTTTTGTATAGTATTGGGATTTATATATCTATTTTAATTTCGAATCCCTATACTAGTGATTTTGGGTTGTCGTAACGATGTTTTACGCAACATTCGTTTTGACCCAAATAAATATGGTTAAGTGAATGATTTCCTTAAGGAATGAAATATATACTTAATTTCGATTAGAGTATATTAAATATTTTCTAAGTATAGAAAATAAAAAGATCTGTGAATTACTTATTTTTAATAAGTATAGAAATGCTTTTCCAATATTAAGTGAATATTTGAAATTTATCTTTTTGAAGATAAATTGAAAATGAATAGTAAAAATTGAATGGAAATCGTATATTCATAAATATTTTGGGAATGTAAATTCCTTAGGGAATTTATAAATGAAAAGGGGATTTGTTTGAAAATAAATGTTGATTTATTTTTGAAGTGTGAAAACTGTATATCTTATAAAGATATTTTTGTGAAATAAATAATTTGGAAAATTATTTGGAATCTGGTGATGTTGGCATATCTATTGATAGTTCAATAACCGACTATCAATATTTACCTTTAAATAGGTATTTGTTGTGATTTGTTTGAAATTGAATGCCACACTATTTTTTTAAAATAAGCGCTCACTATTCGGGTTAACCGGGAAAGGACCTTGGGGTCGTATAACCCATTCCGAATATGTGATACGTCGTTATGAATTGCATTCGAAGATCGGTGTTGAAGACCAGATATTTTCGAAAGCGAAAGGATTTCTTGTTGATTGTCTCTGCACTGGCTGATCCCTGGTATTGAGATCTCCATATGTGATGGGAAATCCGAACGTGATTAGAGATTATTCGGATTGCAAGGACTTCTTTGTAAGTGCCTTCGGTTCTGTTCGAGCCCGGAACAGACTTGTATGGATTGTGTGTCTGACATTACAAGTTGAGATGTAAAGCCGATTTCTTTCAAATATATTTCTGTGGTGGCGGAGAATTTATTCTTTTAGCTTAACACCCTTCTCTGAGACGTACGAGCTCAGAGGTTATATAGTTGAAGGTTATCAGCGATATACTCCCAATCTTGGTAATGTGACATACTGAGTGTAGCTGAAATGATCATTGTGTTGATTATTGTGATAGGATCGTTTATTTGATCGTCTATCTTAGTGATCATTGTGTTGATCATTCGTTGACCCAAAGCATGGCTTTTGTATAAAGTATGTTTTTGTGGACGTGACTTCGTCGAACCTCACACCCCGGAAATGGTCAAAACAGGAAAGATGCGGCAAGGTTATGAGGGGTAGCACCCTTTAGGGTATGTACATTTCCTTCTGGATAGAGGTGGTATCATGGTATGGAGCCCAGATATTTAACCTATGTGGTTACTGCGAATTTATTACTTTGTGGTTGTTGGTTATCGGGATCCCGTGAGAAAGGTCGTTTACGATCGGGGAATGGCGTGCTCGTGTCAGTAGTTACCCAGTTAGGGGTAACCCGGCCTTGTGTTGGCAGAGTTCCGGTTTGGTTCTCGGGGATGTCTTTCCAGAGGCATTCTCATGTGGCAATGGGAAGTTCCTTGGCCTGACCATTTGTTGGAAATCCAAAGAAACAATACGAAACTTGTACGGTTTTAGTTGTAGAACCTATCATTCGCTTATGGTGTCGCAACACTGTTTGGATGGTAGCTATAGTAGGCATACGATAATGGTCGTATGTTGGCTAAGATTTATATTCTACTTTCGAAATGAATTTTCCCTTACACTATGCACTAGTAATAATATCAAATGTTCTTTTAATGCGTATCAAGCATCTTTGGCTATCATAAGGAGAAATCTCCTCCGATTCTGCGTTTGCATGTGTGTGTGTGCGGGAGGCCTTATGGTAGTCTCATTTTTAAAAGCATTGCGAATTGAAATAAAAATATCTCTCTATTTTGATTTTTAAAGATAAATAAACTGTTTTTAGTTCTCGCACCAGTCACATGACTGACTTGGAGTTTATTGTTTTCCTTCCTAAACTCTGGGTGCCCACCAATTTCCACACGGGCAGTCAAGAGTTAAGGTTTATCAGGATATTCTGGATATTCTGGAGTTGCTGGAGGCAAGATGGATGGCATGGCGTATTACTAGTTTATATAGTATTTCCTTTTCCGCTGCATTGTTTGTTATTGTTTGTTGTTGTACACTCTGATGATGATATGATGTAAAGTATAAAATGTAATAACTGATATAGTTCTTTGTTTAAAGATTATTCATTTATTATTATATGTTGTTCCGCTGCGAATTGTGAGATTCTGTTGTAGTTCTGTTGTTTTCTTTCTGTTCCGTTCTATTTTAAAATTTTGTTCTATCCTCTATTTTCTTTCTCTATTCTCTTTTCTTTCTATTTTAAAATTTTCTATTTTTCTTTTCTCTCTATTTTCTATCTTCTCTCTTCTTCTCTTCTCTTTTCATAAATTCTTTTTAAAACCCATAACTATTCGGTTTTTCGGCAACGAAAAATCGCGATCGTTACAAAAACACAAGTTGGTCATCCATTGACGGTTGTTCTTAAAATTCTTTTGGGAGCAATTCATACACGATCCCCCATGAACAATTATTACTTACAAGCTTCCAATTTTAACAACCTACCAACTCCATGGCCTATGAATTTCGTGGTTTCTTATAACCCTTATCTTGTATGATTTCGTAAATTATTATTTAGACATAATTAAATTTAATCTTGTGTACAACTCTTAAGTACGGGACCTTACTGAGAGAAGTTAATTCACCTTCACTCACTATTAGTCATAATTCATTCAACAAGGCTTGATTACTCATTATCAATACATCATTATGCATCATAGGGAGAAATGATTTTTGAGATTGAATCTTTATTAATTTTAGGTACATTCGGAAATCTTTCTAGTATACTCACTTATTCGATCAAATCAATTTTTTTTTCTTGCATGTTATTTTATTTACTTCCACCTTATATTCTATGAGCATATCATAGACATACAACATGTGTATCAAATACACATGTTCATGCCTGTGATAACCCATCCGTGAATATAACAAAATATGTGGAACCACTTTGGAACTAATAGACTTTCGATTGCATATATCTATATGTATAAATCCATGGAGTTCATCAACCCTTACGATGCTCCCATTAAATGGGTGCTTTGCCCTTAATTGTCTAAGATATAATTTATTAGTACCATATGATTTATAATCATATAATCAAAAATTATTTTGTCAATATTGTGGCTTAGTCCATGATTTCAAAATAATTGCAAATAAATTCACATACTTATACATTTTCCATGCATTACAAATACCAATACTATGGTTTTATTTCATAATGAACATTCATATTGAAATAAAACCATGTCTGTATTTCAGTTAATACTGAAAAATAACTATAATTTCATAAATATTGTTTGGTTCATTTTACGAATATAAATTTTCATAAATTGATGTGACCAATAAGTGTTATATGTCATGCTCCTACATTTTCTGCCATTACTATAATAGTGTATGAAATACAAAGCTCTATTCAACCGCTTAATATAGGCTGTTTATTTCATTTTTTGTAGATAGTTTACAGTTGAGAATTTTCACATCAAGGGTCTTAAATTTAAAGAAAAAATATCATAAAAAAATTCCTATATGAAAATACATTTCGAAATAGAAATCATACCAATGATAAGTATCACTGATTATTTTACAATTCTCGTTTCGAATGTCTTTCCATGAAGCCGAGGTGGCCACTCACTCTCTTCATCCCAACTGTGCCTTAGCTTATATCTACTCTCATACATTCAATTTTCTTTCTAAACAGTCAAACTATTCGAAGGAAATACTTACTACAATTTCATAAAGAAACCTTTACAAAAGTGCATTTTGTCATCCTTAACTTTTAAGGATATCAAATAAATTGTACTTTATGTAAACTGATCAAACTAACATTTTAATTATCGAATTTTTAGACATATCTTGTAGTCTTTAGTCCAGTATTACATTTAAAACAAAAGGATCATTAAGATTATCAATCATATTAAATGTACGATCTCACACTATAACTTACTTGTTTATTTCAATGAACTAATTTCATTGAGGTTTCGTATATTACAAATTTTGATCGTTCACCATATAACATTTATATATGATCGTATATGGATCAATTATCCATGTTTTTATAGTGCTTTTAGACTTCAAAACTCATTGAAGACAATATAGAGTCTTAGACAAGTAAACTTGAAAGTGACTAAGTTATGAACATATTTTGTGGTTGTATAATTAGGTGCTTGCATGGGCCAACTTGTAAAAAATTTAGTAAGTATATTTTATACTTCTGTTTGTCCAAATTAATTTAGTTCATTTGTATATTTTAATTGATAAACATTTTATCAATTATATTAATTATACAAATTACCAATGTAGATTATTATAACTTTATATAGTAGAAGTTCCAACAATATTAGAAATATTAAATGTTATCATTTTATTTTTCTAATAATACCTCCACTGGTCTTTATGTTTCTTTAAACCCTAAGATGAAATGTAGAAGTCTTTTGACTTCACTAATGGGTGTTGTACTCATATATCTTGAGATTCTGACCTTGAGGAAAGCTCAACAAATCATACTCCCATATGTGATGAATAACTCCTTATCAATTGTATCATATCCAACTTTTATACCGTGGTTCCTTGTCCTAATCCTATTTTTACCTTGACGAAAGATTAATAAGTAAAAAGAGATTATTCACCCGTACCCATCATTTCGCGGCGGCCTACGTATATTATACATAGCTTAAGGAAAGTTCAATAAATATGTATAAGTATCTTACCTCTCTAGTCTGTAAATTAATAATACTGCATATAACATCTCTAACTTGACGAAAGCTCAACAATAGAGAGTATGAAAGTATTTTATTAATGTATAAATGGTAGTGGACAACATTATATTAAAATCCATAATCTTCAATACATTATATTAGGAAATATCAACTTATAGAATACTGTTTTCTTCTGAAATACCTATGTAATTCAAGTGCCAGACACATCAGGAATTATGGTATACGTATGTATTTATTCATTATGTCTATTTAGGATTTCTTTAATGTTCCACTTTTAGTTTATACAGTTATATTATGTGATTTTTATTCTTATATAACTTTTATACCTTATTTAACTTATATAATATTTTATGTAGAACATTATAACAATTAAATCTTATTTTATTTATTTAATTAATTAATATTTTAACTGATTACTGTATTATTCAATTATAACATATTATATTGAATATATAAAACGTAACATTTATAGTAACACACGTATATCTCATATATATGTATTTTAATTTATTAATTAACTTTTAATTAATAAAAAGCTTTTATTAACATTTAAAATAACTTCTTTGCAAAAAATAAAAATGGCGTTCTTTAATGTATTTCATCTGAATCCATCTTTGTTCTCTCAAGCTTTTCACCTGAAATCTTCATCAACGGTCTCTCAAGCTTTCCATCAGAATCCTTCATCGTCTTCAGAAACTACTAATTATTTCAATAATAATTGCGCCCCTATACTTACGCTCAAGTTGTCAAGAATCAGTTGCCATCTCAAACTCATGGATCGATTCATAAAACTAATTCAAATTGGATTGATTCTAGGAAGGATAAGAAATTTTGTTTTAGGGGTGGGGATTTTAACCACATCGCAAATAAATGCCATGATCTAGTTAGATGTTTTACTTATGGTGATTTTGGGCATAAGAGCAAGGACTGTAGGAAGAAATCGATCTCTTGGAACTTGGGTAATCATGGTTTTCAATGCATTATGAAATTTTTGATGCTCAGAGGGGTTCTGATTGATTATCTCTGGTATAATAAAGATGTAGGCATCAAATATCTTGAGGAGCTTCTGTTTCACTTCAATATTATCAATGAGCCAAACATTGGAAAAGGATATACAGAGAGATTTGGTAACCCAGAAGAGTACTTTGGAAAATCTGAAATTGGGGAAGTCAAAGAACAGATTGAATTCAATATAACAATTATCGAGATCAGGGAAACTCTGTATCTAAGTTGACTGATCATCGTTTTCAATTTACTTTAAAATATCTGATGTTGAGGGGAATCTTGATTGATCATCTCTGGTATATGAAAGAAGTAGGTATCTGTTATCTTGATGTCCTTTTCTATCATTTTGACATCTTTAACCAGCCAAATATTGGCAAAGGAAATAAAGAAAGTTCTGATAGATCAGTAGAGTTTGTTAAAAAATCTGAAGACTTGATCAATAAATCTGATTCTCCTGAGGCTTGTATAGTAGATTTGAATAATCCAAATTTTCATGCAACCAAAGATAATAATTTGGGATTCGACTCCATTCTTTTAGATCTTGATGTTTTGATATGCAGAGATCCGTCTTGCTTAGTATCTTTTTTGAATGGAAAAGATAATGTTGAAGAACAGAGTCATTTTTTCACTTTTATTCGGAACAAAAGTCATAAATTCAAACAACGTGTGCAGAATAAGTTTGAAATATCTATCTCTAACAAATACAATTGTCTCTCTTTGATTTTAGTAGATGACTTAGATCGTCTACCTGGTGATGGTGATTTGTTAGTGGAGCCTGAGCATTTTGTTGCTGAACAAATATCAAAACCAGATAAATGTGATGGTGAAAATTCAGTTGATTGTAGTTATTCGTCTGTCGATAGATTGGATTGGTCTGATGATTCACTAGTCGTGGATTAGGAATTAATGGAGCATGATACAATAGTTCTAGGAAGCAACATTTTTGGTGAAAATTTGACTTTTGGCATTAAAAGTTTTGTAGCAAATTCGAATCGTGATTAGAAAATTTGTATTGACAAAGTTTTAGACTCTTTAAACTCTTGTGTAATTCAAACATCAATATTGGTAAATAATTCAGATAATTGCCATGAAGATTTGTTATCCGCTAATTCCTTGGTTTTGGAAAATATTGGTGATTGCAGCATTTCAACTGATTCAACCATACACCCAGAATTTTCACATCAGGGGATAGTGGTTTTTCATTGAGTAACTGTGTGGTATCGAGTAATATTTCAGATAAGGTTTTGGATTCATCGTCGATGAAAGCTAAGAGTAAAAAATCAGTAAAATCTAGTGGAATCGTTTGCCGAAGTGCTAGCATTCGTAATAGTCAGTCACGTTCCATGGGTGAGTTACCTGGTTCGAGTGCCACGTATGGCGCTTCGAATTCAGGCTTAGGTACGATTTCTTTATTGGGTAGTATGTACTCTTCTTACGCATTAGGCAGTCTTTCTCCTGCTGAGTTTAGTAAGTTAGCTTCTGATACAGCTTTTACTTTTTCTGATGTTGAGATAGATATGGAGTATATTAGATGTAAGGAATTAGAGAGGGCTACTACGGTTATTTTATAAGGATCATTAGTTGGAACATTAGGGGATTAGACGACTTGGATAAATGTGATAAGGTTAGAACGTTCTTTAAAGATTATTCTATTGATATTGCTTTACTTCAGGAAACTAAAATTAATTGTCCTAACTTTCATTTTTTTAGAAGACTAGGTGTTTATCATTTTAGAAAGTGGATTTTTTTACCTTCTGTGGGATCTTCAGGGGGATTAATGATAGGATGGTGAGATAATTATTTTAAATTACTTCAACGTATTGTCAAACAACATTCTCTTCATGTTATCCTTATTAATCTTTCTGCTAATTCTTTTTTAAATTTTCTGATGTCTATGGGCCTAATTCTAAAATTAACCGGAGATTTTTATGGAATGAATGCCTTGATTTTAGATCCTTAGCTCCAGGATCCAGGACTTTCGGGGGTGGTTTTAATGTTACGCGCTTCTTAGGTGAGCATTCTCCTAGGGAAGGGGACTACTCTTCTATGGAGGAATTCGATCATTAATTCTAATTTGATCGAGATCCCTCTTTCTAATAGAGAGTTTACATGGAGTAATTCAAGGGAATCTGCATCCATGGCTCTTCTAGATAGATTTTTTTTTGAACTGGTACTTTATATACAACAAATCATCGGGACAACTTATCCCATGTCAAATAAATGTTCGAAAGCAAGTTTCGAACTTGTTACATCCTGCACCAGAGCCGAATCAATTAATCACTTGGACAAAGGTGCTTGTCCTTGATAGATTTTTTATTAGTGATGAAATTGAATAAATTTCCAATTTGTAGAGTCTCTGTTTTACCCTACACTTACTCAGATCATTGTCCTATTATACTAACCTACGAGCATCATAGAGTCATCATTAATAATTTCAAATTTGAAAAGATATGGCTTTTAGAATCTAATTTGTGAATTTAATTAATGGTAAATGGATTTCATTGATTTATCATAATACTAGAAATAAGGATAATTCTGCAAAATCATTTGTATCAAAACTTAGGGAGCTTAGAATTTTCCATAAAAATTGGAGCAAAAATGTTTTTGGCAATATAAAATTCAAAAAAGATAATATTCTTAATGATATGCTTAAAATTAACAAGATAGAAGAATCTAGAAAATTAAATATAGGCGAACGTAACGTTCTTGCTAATTTAAAAGATGAATTAGACTCTATTTTAGAAAAGGAGGAGGTTATGTGGAAGCAGTGATCCAGAATTCAATGGATCAATGAAGGAGGTAATAACACTAAATTTTTTCATAACATAGCTAATGGTAGAAAATGTAGTAATACAATTAATTCTATTATTGTTAATAATGAAGAGCTTATTGATCAAAGAGATCTTAACAAGGCATTTACAGATTATTATAAGGAAATTTTTGGTACTAGAATCAAACTTAGAATCAATGTTAGTTGGAAAGATCTATATCCATCTGATTCTATAGTTGATTATCAGAGTTAGATAATCTTTTTACTGAAGAAGAAATTAGAAAAGTCATTAATGACTTGCCGGATGATAAATCCCCGAGACCTGATGGGTTTCCAATTTTATTCTATAAAAAAAATTGGGATGTTTTAAAACTTGACTTAGTTAATATGTTTAATGAATTTTATAATTGTAAATTGCAATTAGGGAGATTTAATTATGCAAATGTTATTTTATTACACAAAAAAGTTGGCGCCAAAAACTTAAAAGATTTTAGGCCCATATCTTTGATTAACTATTCAGTTAAAATCATTTCTAAAGTTCTAGCTAAAGGACTTAGTAAAAGAATGAATGATTTAATTGATTGTTCGCAATCAGCTTTTACTAAAGGGAGAAATATCACCGATGGGGTGGTAGTTGTTCAAGAATATATCAATTATTGTTGTAAGAATAACATTAATTGTGCAATTTTAAAATTGGATTTTGCAAAAGCTTTTGATTTGGTAGATTGGAATTTTCTTGTAGACATTTTTCTTGCTAGAGGTATTGGTCATAGATGGACTAGATGGATTATGAACTTGCTTAAAACTGGTAACTCTAGTATTATGGTAAATGGTATTTTAGGTAATAAAATTCAATCTAAGAGAGGTTTAAGGCAAGGGGATCCCTTATCGCCTTTAATATTTAAATTAGTTGCTGATGTTTTTGCTAAGATTATTAAAAGAGCTGCGAATTATGGGTCTCTAGGGTTCGTAGGCAATGACATATCACGTAATGGTATATCGGTTCTTCAATTTGCCGATGACACTTTACTTTTTTCTTCTCACTTACCTAGACACGTTATTACCCTCAAGTTCATTTTATATAGTTTTGAACTTTTATCAGGTTTAAAAATAAATTTTGACAAAAGTTCAGTTTTAGTCTTAAATGATTTTGAAAAAGATGAAAATTTAGTTGCTAATACTCTAAATTGCAATACTATGAACTTTCCTTTTGAATATCTAGGTTTTGTGATTAGACCTACCAAATTAAAACATGATGATTGGCTTATTATCATTGATAAAATCAAAAATAAGATAACTAATTGGAATGGGAGATTTCTATCTAGAGCAGGTAGGCTGGTGTTAATAAATTCGGTTTTATCGGCCCTTCCGATTTATTGGATGTCTATGCATCTGTTTTTAGATTGGGTTATTGATAAAATTGATAAAATTGGAAGAGATTTCTTATGGAGTGGGGAAAATCCTAATAATAGTATAAAATATTTAGTAAATTGGAAAACAGTGTGTAAAACAAAAAAGGAAGGTGGTTTAGGAGTTATTAATTTGCGTAATATGAATTTATCTTTATTAGGTAAATGGTTATGGAAGTTTAAGGATATAAATGATAATGCTATTTGGAAAGTGATCATTTCCAAATATTATTATAATGGTAATAGTAATTTGTATCAAATTGCTTCTCCCGCCACTCAAAATTTATCTAATTTTTGGAAAAACATTTAAAATGTTGTGAGATTTTTAATTTAGGTATAAACACGATTGTTCATTTCGGAAATTGTACTTCTTTCTGGCATGATTGTTGGATTTCGGTCTTGCCTCTAAAGTTAGAGTTTAAAGATCTTTATGAAATCTGTAACTTTAAGTTTGTTTTAATTAATGAAGTTTATTCTCATTAAATCAATCCTTCTTGGAATTTTAGTTTTAATAGAATTTTAGTAGACTCTACCCTTAGGCAACTTTCATTGCTTTATGCTAGATTAAATCTTTATAATATTAATGATGATAATGATATTATTAGTTGGGAATGGGATAAGAGTAAGAAATATACTTCTAACTCCTTTTATATATTTATTAATTTTTCGGGTACAACAAACAACTCTTTTAAATATATTTGGAAATCTAATGCTCCTCCTAAATCTAAAATTCATATGTGGTTAATTCTCCATGGAAAACTTAATACAATAGAATTTTTAAAAAGAAAAAATATTCAAAATGTTAATAAATGTTATTTTTGTAATCAGAACCTTGAAGACATTAAACATTTATACTTTGATTGTATGGATACTTATTACATCCTAATTAATACTCTAAATTTTTTTAACTTTAATACAATTTCTAAAATTTCAAATTGTGATTTTTACTGGAATAAGTTTAGATTTAGCATCAATAAGAATATTAGATTTTTACTAGACAATTTATTCATTACTATTAGTTGGTATATTTGGTTTGAAAGAAATCAAAGAATTTTTAATAATAATAATAGTCATTTTAACAAATTGATTTTCACAATTTCTTTATTTTTTTTAATTGGATTTCTAACCCCAGATATAAATTAGCTAAAAAATTCCTTTTCAAAGGGTATCTTAATAAGGTTAATTATAATATTAACTTATTTAAACAAAACAATAATATATTTAACATTAACAATAGTAGTATTAATATTTCTTCAAATTTATATAATGATTTCACTTTTAATCATAACTTACTTATGATTAAAGATTCATATGAATGATTTGTATTATTTTTATTCTAGTCACTGTATGGTATTAGTTTATAGGTGATTAAATGCTTTTGTAATAGTCTAGATAGTCTTATTTGGGTTTTTATTCCTTATCTTATGAATACATATATATGTATATAATTTTATAAATATACATATATATATATATATATATGTATCAATCTAACTTTTTTCCTAGTCATTCTTCAGATACAGGTTTGGACGATAGGATATCAGGTTCATTTTGCAGGTACTTAGGTCTTCAGATCGTGGGATATCAGATAGCAGAGAGGTCATCAGAGCAGAGTTCTTTCCACTCGGGATTGCTAGCACTTTCAGCGTAGATTTTGGATTCTTCATCTTCATCGAGGCGTACTTTTCTCAGGAGGATCTATTCTTCTGCTTGGCACTCTTTCCTTTTGTATCGAGTCTTCAGAGCGGATTTTCTTTTCAGTCAGAGTAGATGCTTTTTCATTACTACTGACTCGGATGCATGGAGCTTTCTTACGTGATGACATTTAGTAGTATTGGTTTTTCTTTGGCTTTATAGGTACTTCTAACACTTTTATATCGGGCGGTGGCCTTTTCGGAGCTCGATATTGGGATGTGATGGGTGGTGGCCTTGCCGGAACTCATCATAGGAGTATCTGAGATTGGATATATATATTTAGATCTTGCTACCTGCCAGGCTTGTTGGCAGCACCTTATATCTGTGATATATATATATATATATATATATATATATATATATATATATATATATATATATATATATATTTTCATGTGTGCTCTCCTCTATTCATAGAGGATCACCCATTTTTCTCAAAAAATTTAACTTTTAATTTATTTATTTAATTAAATAATTTTAATTAAATTTTATTAGTTTTGAAAATTCTTTTATATACACATGTATATTCGTATTATCTCAAAAAATTCAAAGCAACTTAACATATATCATTATACTTATTATACATGCATATATATTTAATTAATTAACTTGTTTAATTTATTCATTTACTCTGTTAAGCTTATTAATAAATAATATTTTTGAAATTAATTTTATAACATTTTCAAACATTTTGAAAAATCAAATTATAACTTTTATAATATGTTTTTTATTTTTAATTTAAAACTTTTACTTTATTTTTAAAAATAATTTGAAAATCTATATTATAACATTTATAATTTTTTTAATTTTAAATTTAATTTTTAAATTTAAAAGTTTTATTTATTTCAGAACAATTTTGAAAGTGGCACAAGGTCCAATACAAATTAGGCCTTTTCTATTAGGGATACGGGCTTAACACATCCTTTCGGGCCAGGTTAGTAGCCAAGTATGCAGAGTACTTGATTATCCAAACCCAGCCTTAGACGTTACTTTTTTAGATACCCTATTATATGGGTAGGTCCTGATACTGCTAATTTAGACTGCGTATGCAATTTGGCTCTAATACCATTGTTGGAACTGGGTCTGTCCAAAATGGAGGAATTGGGTAAATTTCAACTTTTTTTACTTATTTGGATCTTTATTTAGCTTGTGTAGTCTGATTCATTCAGAAATTTACTAAATTTTCTATTAAATAAAATCAATATTTTATTTAAAGTTGCAAATAAAGTTTTGTTTTTTGAAAGGAATTTTGTTTCATTTAATTTGTACTATATTATATATATGTGTATCAAAAGATTATAAGTACGTGGTTTGACATGCCTATGTGTAAATGCTGAGATTTATACCGTAATGGATATGTTACCCCCTAGTTTATACAAATGGATTGTCTAAATCTATATATGTGTGTATGCATGTATAAAATGCTTATATATATATGTATATGTATAAATATAGGTATAGTTATTATAAAATATTAGTTTTGATTATTAGTACAAAACATTAATTATTATAAAATATCGCTCTGTTCTCTTGGATACCTCTAAGGATAGTAAATACCTTTACGGTTCTGATTCTATGGATTTGTTCTTACATTAGCTTCACTTTTCTTGGGTATTATCATGTTATTGAACCTGAATCTTCAATTGAGGAAAGTGGATCTACCTTATCGGAGGGAGATTAGCTTAGATTTTATTGTTGGTCGGTATTTTAGCAATTCTGTTAATCTCCTATACATTATTTTTTCATTTAGCTGTTCTGGTACACATACCTAAACACATGTTTACATATTCATTTATACATGTGGACGGCTAACAATAGATGCCGACTAGCTTTGTAATAAAACACACACACATATATACATATATAAACGAATAAATATAATTAAATTATGAAATTAATTTAAATATTAGTCTACAAAATTGTTATAATATATAATGTAAAATTCGAACCGATTTTTTTAATTTTTTTATATGTATATATATGTGTGTGTGTGTATTAAATTAAATACATATTACATATAAACATGTAACAAGTTATAATTATATATATATATATATATAATTTATAATTAAAATTATATGTTGCTTCTTCTTTCGACTCGATAATAAAATTATTATCTTTTTAATTCTAATTTTAATTTTTAACAACTCATTAGTCAAAAACTTATGATTAATTAGTAAACCGTATGGAATTAATAAAAATATTAAAGAAATCATTTTTGGAACCATAATGTATATTTTATATTATATTAAAATTTTCCATAATTTTATATTATTTATATATGTATACACACATTTTATCTATATAATCAATATGAATTAATGAAAATTATTTATATATATAATAAATATCTAAAAAATATTATTGCCGAAAGCTATGCTAACGAAATTTCATTTTGTAAAGTTTTATAATATGTATATATATATTATAATATATATATATGTATGTATGTATGTGTGAATTTATGTGTGTATGTATATATATATATATTATATAGAATCGAACTATTTAAATTAGATTTCATATTAAAATTCATATAATATATTATTATTTTAAATTTCGAAATAATTTTTTCAGACCGTGGGTATGCATAAAAGATATATATAATTTTTTTAATATATATATGCATGCACTTATATATATATATATATATATATATATATATATGCAACCATCAACATATGATAATCCATCGATATACCGATTCGTGGTATTTCTAACAAAACAATATATAGAGTAATGATCATGTAAACATTAATATAAAATAATAAACTAGAAGAGTATATTTCACTAGCCCAGAGTTTGCATATTGAAATGAAGAAGTGAATTCCTTAAATCCAATTCCAATCCTGAAGTCGCCAGCTTTCGTATTACCTTACCAGCGACGATCGATTTGAAGTAATTTGACATGATTTTGTACTTGTATTTTTAGGCTGTTAGAAGTAATGGTTGGCCTCCCTTTTTAATGTTGTAGAAGTGAAAAAGGTCTTAGCTTAAGTGAGGGAGGGGTGGCTTATATAAAGGAAAGATAAGAGAGCAAAAAGTGGCTTTCGATCCTCTTTTTTCTCTTACCCATTCTCTCCTTTATTTTTCATTCAAAAACCACTTACCATATCAATATATGGTTGGCCTCACTATGGCCATCTATAGCCAGCTATCAAAGCCTTCTTATAAGCCTAAAAAAATGTTTCAAACCCGAACCATATTCTTTGCATTTAAATCTAATTTAAACGGGTATCGATATCGTATATCGACTAGTTTTTATATAACTATTATATGCATACTATTTAATATTGTTCAATGCAAATCAAATAATTTTTTATAATTAATATTTCATAAATATTAAATAATTTAATTAATTTATAATAATTAGAAATTAATTAAATCGGCCGATAAAAGAAGTATTCAACGTTTCGATTATGTCACTTGTAGGCGTAAATCTAGCCAGCGATTAATATCGAACAATTTAAATATTAACGTCATTTAGCAAGTGATAAGACATTTTGGCCAAATTTATTACTTATTTGATTTTGGTAAAATCCAATTTTACTTTGTCAAACGTTACCCGGTAGTGACAATTATTTACACCAATTCTCTTCATCAAAACCAAATCACTTTGGACTTATGAAATTTGGTAATGGTCAAAACTCCTATATCATCTATATTAAACTCTATAATCCAAATACAAATCCCTTGGTTCAATAATAACAACTATCATTTACCAAACTGCTTTGGCAAGAGGCTTTGAATTTGAGTTGACTTCAGTCAACCTTGATACTAACCTTATATAACCGAGCAGGCGAATCCTCTCTTGAATAGTTTTTCACTTTCAATGCTCGCACTCGATCCAACTATAGTCATTCAATGGATCTCTTGCAATTATTTACTATAATCAAAGCGAAGCTTCCATATTGAAGATCAATCGTATTCTAAAGTCAAGACAATTATGTAATTTTGTCTCATCGATATTTTTTGTTGATCTTGGTTGTATTGGCCAACAAAAAATTATCAAATGGGTCGTTCCATAGTTATCTAATAACTACCAGTATGTAACACCTTGATGCCCCAATAGGCATAAGTAATACACTGTCCAACATCAGGAGATCATTATGTACTCTAATCTCAATAGATGTATAGAATTGGTCATATTTTCTGTTGATCTTAGTTATATTAACCAACAGAAAACTATCGAATTGGTCATTACATAATTATTCGATAACTATCAGTATGTAACCCGTTGATTCTCTAATAGACATGAATAATACACCATTCAATATTTGGAGGGCATTAGGTACTCTAATCTTAATGGATGTATCGATATCCAGTCTCGATATGTCTTGATTAGGAATATTTAAAGCGGTATGTTTTTTGATTGTAGCAAATCACTCATGGTTACAATGTATTGTAACTACCATCACAAAATATACATTTACGGATTTTCATTTAGATATACTTTTAATTAAAAAATTTAATCAATATATAACACATCATATCAAGTATATAAAAGAAAGAAAACACCTTTTATTTCAAATAAGATTGGTTATTGAGTTAGATATATGTAATAATTACATAATTGCTTCCAAAGGCATACCCTAACTCTATTACTCGGTGCTTACAGTCTTGTTAATACTGCTTAGGAGTGGTGTTGCATGAAACCCCAGTCGGGGTAGCTCTTGTGCACACCATAAGAGAGCATGTTATGCATGGGCCAAGTCATGTTATTAAGATTAATCCAAAATTAGTCATGCACAGGGAGCCAAGACATTATCGTTCTCCTTCAATAGAAAGGCTGTCGGCTTTTGAGGGCCTTCGAGTGGAAGATGGAGCTTGAAATTTCAGATTCGAGCATCTTATAGGTGGTGCTTATTCCATTGGCAGAGAATAAAGAGATCCCATGGTACATTCATAATCCATTAGGGGTGTGGTCGGAGCCTATGCAATTAAAGCACTGCTGAAGCCTTGCAAAATCGCTATTATAGCGCTCTTTGACCGCTATGTTATTTCAATTTAGCACTATTAAATAGTAGATCCAATTTGATCCTTGCTATTTTTTGCTACAACCATTAAATCAAGGATTTTCAGAACTCGCTTTAGCAATATTAATATACAACGGTTGATTTGACTAGTTCTCTTTTTAGCCAAATCAACAAAGTTAGGATAAAGACCTTATTTTAAGGCAAAGTGCTCAATATAAATTAGAAATCTACTGTAGTTGCAAAATCTAGTCAATAGATATTGACATTCTTCGGTTTGTTAGAAAGATTAAATAGTTTTTTTTTCCAACACAAATGATGTGAGAATGAGAATAAATTAACTTTAAATATTTGGTTTTATATCTATAAAGTTTTTGAATCCTCACTATTTTCCTCTACATTCCTGCTTTATCACCCTTATATTGTTTTGCACCTCTACTTTTATAGTACCTCTAAACGCTTTAACTACACAGATTAGGCCAAGATCAAGAGAGGGGTAGGCCGAACATTCATGGTTTCCCTTTGTGTATAAGGGGAGGAGGTCCCCATATCCAAGTCTCCATCATTACCATCACTCTCCAACATATCAATGTTGTTGTCCTCTCACTCCATAGAAACACCGGTTAAGCCCAGTGCCGGTTGTAGGCCAAACACTTATATAGTAGGCAAATGTTGTGGAAACTTAACAAAATGCAAGCCGGGAATGCTGGAGGTGAAGCTTTATCTGATGGCGATAATAGAGAGTCATTTTATAAGTAAATCTTAAACATATATATCATTTGGTGGTATACCTTGCCTCCTATTGACAAATATGACGAGGGTACTGATCCATCAAATCACATCATAGCCTTCAATTACATTACCTGGGTTGGCTAGCTTTCCGCCACCATGAAGTGTATGTTATTCCCATGCCTCCTGCTATTCTTAAATCTGCAACCATGCAGCATTAATTCCTTGAGCTAGCTTTGGATAGATTTCAAGACCAAGTCCTTCCAAGGACCATGTCATAAGTGCAAGTGAGCTAGGTGACATAAGGCAGGGGCCGACTGAGAATGTTCAATCATATGTGAATCCTTCAATAAGGAGTTCAATTATAGAAGCTGTCGGTCAAGTCACTAACTGATTTCTTTCAATGAAAAAGCAACATCAATAGAACGAAGGACGTTTTTATTTCAAATAAAAAGGATGAATCCCAACATTCAAATAAAGTCGGAATAAGTGAGGCAACCAACCATCGAAGTAATAGTCGACAAAACAATAAAAAAAAGTGGGTATAGAAGATGACGCCCGATACAACCCAACGTATGTGAACTATGCCACCTTAATTGGAGATATGGAATCTATATATCTTAAACCAGGGTCTAGGTATAATTCTAAAGACCATTCACCACTAGATCGAAGAGAGGGAAGAACCTCGTGGTCATGAAATACTACAAGTTCAATCAAATCAACAGCCACTCCACCAACATGTGTCGCATACTGAAGGACAAGATAGACAGGTTGATCCAAGAAGGAACACTCATAGAGTTTGTATGGTAATATGTCGATCAAAGGATGGCTCGCAATAATCAACCAGCTTAACCCTAGAAATGCAACAACAATATCATAGGCGTAATCGACATTTTAACCATCAGTAAAGGACTACATATGGCATGAAGCAGTCTTGGAGCATAGTCCCAATACCATTGAGAAGTGGGTTTGGCCGGTCAAGTCTAGCCATTGGAGCACCAAGCGTCCAAGGTACCCCGACTAGAAGTAGATCAGTTTAACACCTTTTCTGTCAAAGAAGAGAAGCGATCTTCTACCCCATCATGACCCTATGGTCATCACCCTTGTAAGGGCCAAAGAAAATGGACATTGAGTTTTCATGGATGAGGGAAACTTGCTTAACGTTATGTTCAAACATGTATTTAGGCGACTTAAGCTTCCTGCCTCCAGCCTTACCACCTACGCCTTGCCCATCTATGGCTTTAGGGTGTTGGCATTATTTTAATAGGGACGACCACTCTCAAGACCACATTCGGCATAAAGCCCCTTGTTGGAAAGATACAAGTGAAGGTTGTAGTAGTTGATTATGCATCAACATATAATCTCTTGATAAGATGACTGATCTATGTGGAATTTGATGCAATTGCATCCTACAACTGACTTATCATGAAGTTTCCATTCCAAGGCGGGGTTGGCAAAATCTGAGACAATAACAAAAAGCTTGGGAATATTATAAGTCCTCCTTCGGATTAGCAAAGAAGGATATCTTCATGCTTCAACAAAAATTTGCAATAATCAATGGTGAGTAGAGGTGTTATGGTTGCGGTAACCATCATTATTACTACCAACTATAACCATAACCAATGTTGACATTATAAATTCTTATAACATTGCCACAACCGTCTATGATGGTTAACCATCACATTTTCAATTTTGAAGCATGTTATACATTTATTTTCAATTATATGCATTATTGATTATAAATTCATATAGCTCTAATCATTTTTTGCAAGTTTATTTATTTGTTATAAAACGACCAATATGCATGCATATGTTATTAGTTTATGAGGGCACATATTATTAATGTACAAGCTATTTATTTAAACTAAATTGCTAATTTTTACATGTTAACGTTTAATATTATACAATACAATCATATATGGTTGTATGGTTAACCATGGTTATCTAACTCTTTAACCCTTACCGTAACCATTACCGTTATAGATAGTAACTGCATGAAGGTTGATATGGTAAACGGTTGATGGTTCAACCGTAATAGCTAATGGTGAGTCACTCGTGAGAACCGTCAAGCCGGCTCACGCTCTGGTTCACGCCAAAACTGCCCCCAGCTTTGAAGTAGAGACATCTACATTAGCAGCTTCTGCCGTGAACAACTTACCTAAGAAAGTCATGGATATCAATGATGTGTCACCTGGGAGATTTCTTGAGCCAATCGGTGCTCACAATCATGTCAGGACTGCCCTAGCCCTTGAAGAAGTGACTATCAGTGATGTGTCACCTAGGAGAGTGCTCGAGCAGGTTATCACTCACACTCGTGTCGTATCCCACTCCTTGAAAATGCGTCTATCATTGACATGTCACCCAAGACAACGGTCGACCCGATCAGTGCTACTACTCTTGCCGAGACCGTCCTTGAGCATAAAGAAATTACCATAGATTGTGTGTCACCCAGGAGAAACCCCGAGCCTATTAATCCTCTGGTTCATGCTAAGAACACACAAAGCTACAGAGCTAAATCAACTTCTTGCGTGTCACCTGAGAGAACTCTCAAGTTAACCGGTGCTCTGGTTCATGTCGGGATCGCCTGCCACAAAAAAGACCAAAATGGCATAGATTCCATTTTCTTGGCCAATCCCTAAAGAAAAAAGTGATCATCATAGCATGAAATAAGCAAGTTATGCCACATTGGCAAGTAGGGACATCCAACACAGTAACTTCTACCCTATTAATGCTGGTAGACTCATCAGCAAGAGCCGAGGGAAAACCCAACCTCCCAACTTGAGCATGGATGTCTATCTCGGACGAGGATGTCATAGAGTACACGATTTATGCACTGGACCAATGTGACTTAGAAGCTGATCTTGATCTGGACGATGACCAACTTGACTGCAAGGAAACTCAAACCTTGAAGATGTAACAATCTGCAATTTCGGACGCATTAATCCAAGGCCCAAAGTGGCGGTTGAACTCGCATCAGGCAAGAAGTATGATTTTTTGGGTTTTTAAAACATAACATGGCATAGAGACAAATACAAATTTAATACATTCTACACTTCCAGATCTTACAACGGAAGTAATAAAATATGGATACAAAACATAACTAAATCATAGTAGTCTCAAAATAAACGTAATCCATACAACAATGTCATTAAACAAAAATAAGGACTGATAAAAAGGACAACGTAATACGAAATGAAGTACATAGAGAGAAAAACTAAATAAATATCTCCTAGGGATGCATCTTCTCCTCCATATACCATACTCTTGGTCAAAGCACCAACTCACATGTCCTTTTGTACTAAAGATAAAGAGGGATAAATAAAGGGGGTCAGATAAAGTCTGGCTAGTGAATTATATCGCTAGTAGTATGATATTGAAAGTAGTTAAAGTTCAGTTATAACCAACACCTAAGGGTGTTCTTTAGTGCTGTGCTCTTTATAAGTAATTAACTGCTTTCATAGTAATGCTTAAATACTTCTATCGTGATTAAATTTATTTTCATTATTGTAACATGTCCTATCTAGAGGCCCAAAGCAAGACACTACGGATGCTGCAGTCATCCATAGTATTAACTTCCAGCGACTAAATATGGCTATGTTAGTGGTATCCATTATATCAGAAGCACTTGAATGTGAAATAAAATCACAGATTTCAAAAAAAACATCATTTTACATATTACATTTTAAGACACATGTTTCACATTCAAATTACATAATCCCATCGCTTTCCCAGGTTAAGATAAAATATAGTTAATACATAAATACACCAAGAGCAACGTATGACGATGCCTCCTTAGTTTACTAGAGTATATATAAACAATACAGCGGAAAACAGCAACTCCTAATTAGCTACCCATCAACCGTCTGCTCTTCAGCGGAAGCTTTATTCGCCAACCTATTAAAACCTGTAAACCTCAACCTCAGCCTACTCAAATCAATTTTGAGCACCCGAGAGTTTAAGAAAGAATAAACTTTGAGTCAGATATAAAGCCTGGTGTAAATAATACTATACATCTCGGTTATCTGATATTAAGTGAGACCACGCCACTTAGCGGAACGGGTTTCCCCTCACTAATATCCTTTTTAAAACATATCCTTTGCAAATTATAATCCTGCAACCAAAACTGGTTAAATCTATAAAGTAATATCCTGTATATGTACATTTCAGTTATCATATGGTCTATCTATCCATGCTCAGTAGTTTTTTTGGCTAACTACTAACTCTTGGCCGACTCGGGCCTACCAGAAAATATAAAAATCTAACATCTGTTAGATACTCCTTTTCTAGATGATCTGTCCTTACTTAGTTCTCTAGGTCTAACCGATCTGAATGGTTTTGCGGGCTTACCAATAATCTGTCTTTCCTTTTTAGATTTATTTCTTTATGTAGCATAATTTTAGTCTTACTTGTCACATTGGAATTTTGGACTAAATTAGCTGGGGGCTAATAGCTAATGAGAATAGGGTGCGACCCTGCATCAGTCCCGTCTGAGTCATTTTCTTATGGTTAACCACCCTTTTAAATTTTTTCTTGAAAACCATTTCAAAGTGATTTAAAACTTTAAATCATACATACATAAGGAAAATATATTCTTTGCTTTACTCTAAGCTATTTGCCATGTTATATGTACTTTACCTAAAAAAATGTTGATGGAATTGTTATGGATTTCCCATCCCTCCAAAATAAGTTAAAACGATTTTAATTTAAAAACACTAAGGCTATATAGCCAAAAATAAATCATTCGAAACATTTGTTTAAAACCTTTAAATAATCCTTTTGAAACCATTGAAAGTACCCCTTCAATATAGGTATTCTACTTTACTTTATAACCTTAGGCTGAAAAGCCAAAACATAACTTTTGAAATCATACTCTTCGAAACCATTTATATTTATCTTTTTGAAAGCATTGGAAAACATCTCCTTCGAAAGCTTTAAAACCTTAGAAATCCTATCTTTAAAACACTTAAACATTGCTTTTTGAAATCATTGGAAAACCTTTCCTTTTAGACCTTTCGAAACCATTGGAGAACCACCCCTTAGAAACCTTTCTTTAAACCTTTCGATAGAATCAAAGCATCAAGCCTTTCTAAAGCATTTTGGTTCAATTTAAAACATGCGGAAACACCTTTCGAAACCATTAAAACTATCGCTTTTAAAACTATTTGGGTTCTACTTTTTATAGAGCAAAAGAGACATTAAAACATTTAAGTCAAAAGCATCCTTTTCGAAAGCATTTCCTAAGTAAAGAAGTGATGGTGTCGAAACCATCCCTTCGAAAGAATTGGAGAAGCGGCTTGGTTTTAAAAAAAGGTAACCCTTTCGAACTCAATCTGGGTCGAAAGATAAAAAGCAGCAGTCCGGGGGTTCGACCTAGTCGAAAGTAGTTACTTAAAAACAAAGTATAAACCTCTTAAAACCAACCTTTTTAAAGTCATTGACCCAGTCGAAAGCAGACCAAGTCGAAAGCTATTCAGTCGAAAGCAAAGCAGACGCATTTTCATTTAAAAGCAAAGTAGTTCTTCAACCCCTTCGGAACCCTTGGTTTTGACCCAATACCTTTCGCTTATATTCAACTCACCATGTGCCAAGTATCTATACATGTGCGTTGGTTTCGATGGAGTTGGGGGCGGAGGTAAGGAGTCAGAAGCATGGTGCCGAAAGCATTGAAACAAGAAAAAGCATGTAGATTTGACTTTTAAACTATTTCTTTGTACCTAACTTGCCTTGTTTGTCAAATTATGATTGGTTGCAAATTTATCTTTTCTAAAAGTACTGCTGCTTTTCAGAAATAGGAATTTGGATTATTTACGAAATATCCCTTCTCCTTTTTATAAATATATAAAACATATAAGTCTCATACCTTAAATAATTTTATATATCCATTAAACACTTAGAAAAATTCTACAAATATTCTGGAAAATCATTTCTAATATGTTTTCTAACATATACAAATTTCAGACCCTATGCCAATATAATTTGGCCGTAATTAATTTTATACCCAAATTAGCATTATCTTCACTAGAAAATTCTTATAAAATCCACAATAACTTAGAAAGTTATGAAAATTGAAACCCATTTCTAAAATATCATTTCTGATCTAAATCTAAATTTGCAAGGCAATTGGATGCCATATAATAGGGTTTTCATATCAAAACATATCCCAAAATCTATGTGAACTAGCATAAATCATCAACAACATATAGATATACATTTTTATCATCCAAAACATGACAGAACATCTGCAAATAATTCATATTTCATACTACAAACCGGAAACCAATAAAAATGAGATGTAGTGATTATGCACCTTAGCTTTTTTATTAAGGATGTGAGATTTGTTCTTTATTAAGTGATTTGGTTCTTCATCTTGAATTCTTCTTCTTTGCTCTTCCTAATGGCGGTCGACCTTAGCTCTATTTTTGTTTGTGAAAATAGAGTGAACGTGTAGAATGAATTCCTAAGGGGTTTAGGGTACAAAGATATGCATTGTTCCTATTTTGTCCTTGCATATTTCCTAACCTTTTATTCTTCAGTTTATTATTTACATGGCATGCTACCTCTTATTTAATCACAAATCTCAATCCACTAATCAACTTACATTATTTTATTTTATTTAACTAATTAAATATCCTAAATAATGTTACTAAAAATATGGGGTGTTATAATTATGAAGCTTTTCACTCATAGGTGAAACGTCTCAACCGAGTATTTTCGAGAAAACGTCTCTAGTATATAACCACCTATTTAGTTAAAATTCTCATTTATAATCATTTGGTTTACTTCGGATCAAACATAGCTTACTATGCTAAGCCTACACATTCAGATTAACAATCTCGATTTAATCTTTTGGGTTAACATTCTCAAACTTACCTTTTTTGGTTAATATTTCCAAAATTACCTTTTTGGTTTAGCATTGCCAAATCTATTCCTTCGCTAGTGTATGTATCCTACGTTCTCTATAATCACACAAGTAGCATTCAAGCGCAAATTAACCATTCCAGTTCTTGTAGGATTAGCTATTGCTACAATGATGGATTTCTTCATCATAACACTTTCCAACTCCCATCACGAAGGCGGTTAGCACCCACTATGGATGGTAAGAGTTTCTAACTGCTATTTGATTACTCGCCACGTTGATGCCACACCCACTAATTTCATAAAGTGCGAGCCTAGGCCTTCACCAAAGTGATTATGTTTCCAGCTTTTTGCACGACTCCACTCCACTGCGTGAATGAGGAAGTGAGGATACGGTTTCCCCAATTCTTCCTACTTGGTTTGTACAAGGTCCAGGTTTAGCCTAGGCTGACTGGTATATTTCTTACGCCGGGATAGGTAATTCAAATGTCTGAATGCATAATATACATCAAGTGTACGGACATCTGAATTCCTTTCTCAAAGGTATGATTTGATTCTAGATTTTTAATAAATTTGGCTTATTTTTATTTCATCGATTTTCTTTTAGGATCTGATTCCAGATTTAAGGGTATTTCTTCACATTTTTTTATATGATTCATACTTATTTATATCAACTTCAAGTGATTTTTCTTAACGTTTGTTCATAGTTTTCCATCAAATTTCCTATGTATATTTCAAGGAGTTATAAGTATATTCAAATTAATAATTGCATGTATATCAGCATGAATTGAATCGAAGCTAAATAATTCCAATGGATATGTTTTATTTATATGACAAAATCGATGCAAATTCATCATATAAATCGGGTCTATAATAGTTAGGGTAGTCTCAATCCAAGTTATCTCTTATTTATCAAAATTAGCCCCAAACATACTATATAAATTTTGATATATCTAATTATAACCTGTCTTAACTCGATACCTTTGTATTTATTAAATCAATAATTACTTTATTATTCCTAGGTTTTTTCAAATCATTTCAAATTCATATTTATAGAATAACTCCATAGGTTCAAGAATAAAAATCATAATTTTTATTACTAAGAAGTTATATAATTGAAAACAAATTACTTATCTCCATCATATGCAATTTGTAAACAAATTCACTTACCTTTATAGCTTTCCTTCTTCATCTTTATGAATTCTCCCTTCTAGGTTCTTAAGCTTTGATTCTTATGTTCTCTTTTCTCTAATTTGCTTTTCTCTTTTTTTTTTGATCTTCTTTATTTATTTTGATTTTTCTTGAATTAGAGTTTTTTTTATGGAAGGGAAAGAAGAAAAACTTTCAAGTGGTGGAGGCTGAGATTTTTGTGTGAGAATGATGGAGGCTTATGCTTTTATTTATAGGCGAAAGTCAAGGTCTAGAAAAATTACATGCTTGTTCATATAGTACTTATCTTTACATATACACAAAAATCATTACCTTTTCTTTTTCTTTAAAGCATGTACTCGTTTATATTCCCAATTAATGTCATTAATTATCATTTATTATAATTCAGATCAATTAATATCATTTCTTGATATTTTACACATTTAATATTGACTATTGCAGTGAATCATGTATTTATATCCAAACATCTAAGTGTGCATGTGTAGTTGTATGCATATTTATTTACATTAATTAGGAACCTTATTCTTTACCAATTAGCCCTTTACTTCACTGCATATGTTGTTATCATTTCCTTTCGAACATATAACATTAGATGCATTCTTTTTTTTAATTTACACCGTTACACCCTCTTTCTAATATATATCTAACATATATTTATATTAATTATAGCAACAAATTCCATTAACATGGTAAATAATACTTTCCTTCTATGCAAGTAAAATCTTCCTCCTTTCATTAATGTACATTAACACAATCGTATACTTTCTAAAACAATTCATACGTACTCAATTAATTAATTAACAGATAATTTTTGATTTGTTCATGTAATTAATTCTTAAACTAAATTTTAAAATAGATGTAAAATCTAGTATGCGTGCTATGATAAACATTTTGTATTTTTTTTCACATGGTATCTGTTTCTGACATTTAATATATGAATTTAGGCTAGAAAACTTTAATTGACGCAATGGAAAAGTCGGATTTCCAAAATTTCTTCATTTGTAAAGGTTCACTATTTTGTCCAATTATGTAAAATCACAATTTTACTATTTCTAATATTTTAATTTATTTTTTTAATTTTCGGGCTTTACATTCTTCCCCGCTTAAAAATGATTTTGTCCCCGAAAGAAGGACAGAAACATATAATTTTCTCATACAATCAATATCTACAACCACCTACTCAACCATCAACCACTTGCAACCATTGTCCTTAATGATTTTTTAATGCAACATGTACATGTAAAGATGGAACACATATGAATATATAAGTAATGAAAAATTAGATAGTCTTCCGAAATAGTTGACTTCCTAAAATGCAAGTGTGTATGTTGTGTATCCAAAATGTATGCAATGCCCTATAAGCAATTCCACATAGATGTGCAACCATTCAATACATATGCAACAACCATTATGCATAAAACTAGTAAAATAAATGAGTTAGATGGCATGTGTTATAGGCTAATCTTAGTATGTCAGCCCATACATGCAATACCAACTAATAAAATTCATCTGTTAGCAACCATCATCCAAAACATGTCCTAGCGATATGTTCACAACCATTCCTAGCATCCAAGCATTCGCACTTATGGATTATTCTAAGCTAAATACTATCTTCACTAATAATTTAACTAAAACGGATTAATACCAGAAAAGAGTTCTAGATGGATAGTTTGGATCTTCTCTTTGGGCTCTCGTGTACTCCGCTAGGTCATTCTTTGAACCTTAAATTATCAATTTTACTACTAACATGTAGACTCAATCCAATTAATTAAAATTGTACGTGTATGGGTAAACATCTATAGTCCTTGCTAACAACTCTGATAAAATGATGTCAACATGCACCATAACAAATAACTTGAGCACAAGTATGCCCTAATGGAAATGTAACTTATGCAACTTTCAATGCACTTACACAATACCTTACATTATTTTAGTTGTATATCGACCACTTCATCTTTTAAACACTAAGGTAAGACAACTAGAAAGTAGGTGGTGCCTCATCTAACATGCATCAAATGACTTGAATCTTTTGTTATTCCTCATTTTCACCAAAGGATGCAAAATTAGGCGTTCTCTTATATTGGTGAATATAACATAACTTCTTTTCCAAATTCGATTGAGCTTAAGCTATATAATTTCACTTATGATATTGCTTCTTCAATCCCCAACAATCGTGATACCTAAGCATCACGTTTATAGTCTATTGGAATTTTATCCTAAGTTCTACAATATACAAGCAAGTAAATATTAAAGCGTTCAAGTAGGGTAATCCTAATCTATTCACCTATTAACCTAAATCCTAAGCCTAAGGGGAGTCCCAAATTTAAGTAAAATTCGAACCTAACTTTTTTTAGCATTAATGGTAATTGGCTAGATAATATACGTGCAACAGTCATACAACACAAACTATGCATCCTTAAGTCAATACTTTATGATAGCTTTGTTAAATAAGTAGTCACCTTTTAATCCAAGGGATGATTAAAGGAATCATATTTTCCTCTTCTTAAAATTTTACGAATATATTCCAAATCTCATTTTCCGTCAAAATCGCCTCCGTTTCCTCAATGCATGTACACTGTAATACCTTTTACTTAATGAGAATTCAAATTCTTGAATTGGCGATTCCTAATATAATTTTATTTACAACTACGACTAGGATATCTTTTGCAACTCAAACTTCAAATTCTTTTCAATTTTTAATACCATCTAATTAGTAGGATCTTCCCCAAGCAGAACTTCTCACTATTTTACTATAGTTGTTTTATGGTCAAGAGCACTCAAGTGGAAATAGTGTTTTGGCATATTAATCTGATAGACATAATTTTAATTACTTCAATAGTGTTAGACCTAAAGCTCCCTAAAAACTTCTAAAATGGATGATTTCCAAGCCTAGTGAACATGATATCAAACTTATGTCACCTCCGACCCAAACAATGTGCTTGCAGTTGCAACGACAACTCAAGTATCTGTACTTTAGAAATATTTCCATGGAACATATAATGTAAGATGACAACCCACTTGTCTAGTACCTATGACTTTCCAAGCTAAAAGAAACATGTGTGGCGTAATATTACCTAAAATGTCAGATTTGTTGGAACCGGTCTAGTCAGAATATGGTGAAATACGTAGATTTCAAAATTTTCTTATTTGGATCTATTGGGTCTATGGAGAATTTAGATTCAAAATAAAAACTATTTTAAATAAAATCCTTTATTATATTTAATTAGGTTGAAAGAGTTCGAATTTGATATAAGTTTAAACATATAAGTGTATCAAATGTTATTAAAATTGATTTAGAAAAGGAAACCTTTTGTTTCTTTCTCTAGAACTTATGTAATTAATTGAGAGAATATATAGTTTTATATGAAGAGAGAAACCTTCCATTTGTCTCTCTATTTAATTGGATTAATGAATCATTAAAGATCATTAGTGATCAATTTAAACATGGCATGAAATGCAAGTAAATTCAAATATACTGACAGTGTATATTGTGTAAGTGCAACATATAAGAATTGTGTGCATAGTTAATGTTTTCTTTGTATGTGTCTTTATTGTCTGTGGTTTTATTTAAATACATAAATATAATAGAACTTACATACATGTACATAATAATATTCTAAAATTAACTTTCTTTTTTTATAGGTTTGAAATTAAGAACATTTTGAACCTAGTTCAAAATTAGGAAGGATTTATGACTAATATTATGATTTTACACATAAGTCCATTTTATAATTCTTATTTAAGTTAATACACACATACCAAAAATTATAAATTATGTTTCAAACCTAAAACAACATGTATATGCATAAAATTTATAAAATCAAATCCATGCTTGAAAAATTAATGTAACAAACTAAAGCCTAACTTTAACTTAAAAGAAAGTCAAAGGACTGGTGATATTTTACACAAAAGTAAGTTATGGTTATTTAATAATTTCCTTTTGAATAACTTTCAACATATGCAATAAGAAAAAGATTGTATTCAAAGCAACAAACATAAAACATATGCATAAACTTTCCAAAGTGATTTCAAATAGAAAATAGATGCAGTTCATTTATATTTGTATAAGAAATCATTAATCGAATTATGTCATTAATTAAAAAATTATTATTAGATCGAATTTTTTTTTAACAACGTATTTAAAACTATGACAAAACAAATAGGACAAATCAGCACACATGTATTCGTTGTAAAATTTTCAGATCTATAAAATATAAACAATGTGAATAACTAACTAAATGTGAAATCATATGGAATAGATCTAAAGATGACAAGATGGACAGGTAACCAATCAAAGTATATCTTAAAATGGATTCAATTTATAATAACATGGTGAACATATGTCATTAATTAAGATGTAGAAAAAAGGGATCTAATATTTATAACCAAATAAACAAAAATATAAATGAGACAGGATATGCGACGGATCCAATTCATATGAACAAGATGAATGATAAATAAATGAAATTAGAATTATTACTTTGAGATGTAGCCAAGTGTAAGCACCTTGAATGATGAGATAGCTTCTAGATTCAAAAAATTAACCTTCAAATATTGCATATATCAAGAGGTATAAACCACCATTTGTTTTTTTTTATTTTGATTTGATTTTGGAATTTTTCTTAAGCCTTGGAGGCCATTATTTTAGCTGGAATAAAAAAGAGCAACAGAGGGAAAAATGAATTCAGCTACAGTTAGCATATGGTTTTTTCCTTACAGTCACCATTATAATTTTACTAGACATCAATTTTTTTTGTATGTTCTGGCCATCATATTATATTCTTTCACTCAACCCTACACATTGGTACCTCTCATCTCTTCTCAACAAAACTTACGTATTTCTCAAAATTTCCAAATCCGAAAACCTTAAAAAATCTCTTTTTAGTTAACAGACGATGAAGTTGAAGACTAAGTAGATAATCCCAATTATAATGATCATAAAGACGTTAGCTCCCTTTTCTTGTGTTAAGGTCTATTTTTCTTCAATAACCTAATCATAGATATGTTGTTAGATTATTTTGATTCTTCAACAGATCAATCAATCGCGATCAATTCAACCATGATTTGAAATCTAGGATTTTTACAAAAACCAGGGAAGGAATAATTATGACATGAATGCTTAGGTTATTGAGAGGCATTGAGCTTCTGACTTACTAACAAATTACTTGACTTCTTCATTTTTCCTCCGTTATCGACGTTCGTTTTAAAAATAAAAGGGAAGTATGCATTTTAAATTTTGGATGCGTGTTCATGCAAAGAACATGGTAATTGGTGTTAGGAAGAGTAAAATGAAATTGTTAAGGTGATCTTTAGTTTTGGAAGTTAGAGAAAAAAAGCCGGATGCCAATAGTAGCACACAAAATGAATTGTTTATAGAAAGAATAATAAATGAAATGAAAAAGACTTTTTTTTAAGAAAAACATTGAAAGCTTTCCAATTCCTCCCTTTCTTCCTACTATTATTTCACATTAAATCTTAATCAAATCAAATCCCTTTTCAATACATGTATGATTAGCCAAAGAAAGTGTTGAGATAAGCCTTCAAAATTTCCAAATCCACTTAGTAATTAATCGATTTAAATCAAATTTAAATATTTATCGATATCGTATATAGATATGTATGTATATAACGTTTATAAACACACTTTATTAAAGACTAATGGAATTAAAAAAATCAAAAAAAAATTAATAAGTAATATTTCATCAATATTAATTAATTTAACTAATCTAAACAAACTTTGTCTCTATTCTATTTAAATATTCTACCAACATCGCATATCACTACATACGTTTATAACTTTACATGCGTACTTTATTAAATACTACTAGTATTTAATAAATCAAATAAAATTTAATAATTAATATTTCATTAATATTAGTTAATTAAATTAATTTAAAACATTGTAAATTAATTCAATCGTATAGTTTGTTCAGAGTTTTCATCATTTCAGTTGTGCGAGTCAAGGTATAAATTCATTCAGCGATTAATTATCGAACTATTCAGATACTGATGTTTACACGTTATCTTAGCCAGCAGTGTGACATTTTGACTAAATTTATCATTACACATCTATCAGTAAAATCTAATTTATTTATTATAAGCAATACCTGGTAGCAACGATTATTTACACCTAATTCTCTTCGTCAACATTATACCACATTAGGACTTATGAAATGTGGTTTGGTCAAAATTCCAACATCACCTACATTCAACTTTGTGAATCTAGATACAAAAACGTTGGTTCTTAAGAACAATTGTTATCAACCATACAGGTCTAGCCAGGGACTTTAATTTTGAGTTGACTATAGTTAACCATGATACTAACCTCATATAACCAAGGAGACAAATTCTTTATTGAATAGTGTTTTACTTCCAACGCTTCAACTCCGACCCAACTACAGTTGTTCATTGGTTGACATGCCATGATTTAACTATAATCAAAGTGGAGTGTCCGAATTAAAGTTCCATGGTATTCTTAGGTTGGGAGAATTGTGTAACATCGTCACTTCGACATTTTCTGTTTGACTTTAGTTATATTAACCAACAGAGAATTCTCGAGTGAGTTGTCCATAGTTATTCGATAATTATTAGTAACCTCTTGGTACCCTCAGTAGCTATGAGAAATACATTACCCAATGTTTGGAGAGCGTTACATACTCTAATCTTAACGATTGAATCGGTATCCTTTATTGAAGCATCTTGATTAGAAATATCTAAAAAAATTGTTATTTTCATTGTGATAAAATTCTCATGATTACAACACTTTGTAATTCCTATCACATAACATATCATTTAAGGATTTTCCATCTATATACTTTAAATTAATCATTTAATTATTTATATCACTATATAACAAGTATATGATAGAAATAAAAACATATTTTATTTTGAACAAGATTGGCCAAAGATTTAGATATATGTAACAAATTACATAATTTCCCTAGGGCATACTCTTACTCTATCAGGATTAACGACACCCATCCACAAATATTCAAAATCGTATATATCATCTGGCAATGTTAAAACAATTAATAACTTGGGGACTTATAATCGATTACCAAGTCCTTTAGCTTAATGAAAACATGCTCACATTTTGAGTTCCTTAAAAAAATGAAATTCTTCTTGGTAGGTTGAGTTAGCAGTGCATAAATCATTGCCAAACTCTTTAATGAACTTCTTATAATAGCTAGCAAAACAAGAAAACTTCTTACCTCTGTAGCATTCATTTGTACAGTAAAATAACTTGTGCTCTTTTCTTTCTTTAAAATTAATAAGTTTTACTCAATCACAACTTCTAAATATTCTTGCACTAAGATTAGGCAACTCAAACCATATTTGGTTTGGAAAACACAAAGTGGTGTTAACTCTTTATTATTAAAGAATATTCAATTTGGTATCCTACCCTTCCACTTCGAATGCTAATTTAAAAGGCATCTAAATTACAATTTTATTTCCTTTATTTACCCAAATATTCCCATGCTTTACAACTCCATAAATTAGCAAGTCCTTAGGACATTGGCAATTCGACCATTCTAGCTAATCCACCTTAATTATTTCAAGCTTTATAGGCTATGTAATCGTTCTAACTCCAGTAAAACATCAAGTTAAAATATCAGTAACTTTTTTAATTCATTTTTTAGTCAAATTATTATTTTTATGTCTAATCTTATTCTTCTTATTATTATTTTCGTTCCTTTTTCTTTTTTTCACAAAAATAATTAAAGTCATAAGGTTCGTTGTTAACCTTATCCACCTTTTTCTTTTGATAAAAATTTATGACCACTTTTTTTTCAAATTTTTTTCAAAATGGTTAAATTTTACATAGAAAAGCAAACATGTAAAAAGTATCCTTTTAAGTTTTTTTGTACATAAATAAGAAACTTCCACAAACATTTTTTTTCAAAGTTTGACAAAAATATTTATAAAATAAAGATGTTTAAAAGGATGGATTTTACATACCGTTCAATATGCCTTTCAAAAGTTTCATTGTTAAAGGAAAAGTATATATTAAAAGATAAGTGCAACAATGTGCCTTACATTAAACCTTTTACAAAATAAAAGCTTCAAAATAGTCACGGAATTTTTTTTAATTTTCTCATGTTTGAAGCTTAAAATAAGAAGTTAATAGTTCAAACTTATAATTATATACTTTTGCCAATTTTAAACACTGATGTTTCTTACTATTTTTAAAATTTCTTTCAATTCTATTTTTTTATTATAAATTCCCATAAAGTTTGTTTGAACTTTTCATAGACAATCACGAACCAATTTATTTTCTTTAAAAATATCAGACATCTAATGTTTCTACCTTCTTAAAAAATGTTTTCAATGGTTTAATACTTAAATTAGAGTAGATGAAAGAAACCTTATTTACACAAGCACGAACACATCTAACAATTGCTTAAGTGCATAGGGTTTTCTCCCTTTTTTCAAAAAATGTTACTTCAGGTCTATCCTCTGATACTGTATCCAACTTTAATGTATAAACACTCCAGCTATCAATTCAAGTCAAATGGAGTTCTTTTTCTTTTTTGCAAATATTTCTAATATATGAATAGGGCTTCCACTTTAACTAGAGATATTTACTCTAATAAGTCCTTATTTCTTGTCTCTTTTATGTCTTATCAACATCAGATTTATTTTATATGGGTCCAATGGTACTACTCTTCTTCTATTCATCCATAGACTCACAATTTACTCAATAATGCTAGTTGGTATATGAAACCTCTATTAGCATTTCTTTATGGAGTAAATTATAACTAACGCGATGGTTATAACTAATGCGATGGATTTATTTTTCACCCCTTCTATTATAATTTAAACATTTATCTTTACTCACAGTTGTTTTCTTATAAAAAGGATAAGCCAACAATTACATATAAGTCAAAATATATAGGGTGTGACATGTGTGTGTATAATAGAAATTTACAAATACGCTCTCTCGTACATCGTAATTTTGTTGGAATTGCTTAACCTAAGCTCAAGTACCAACTCTAACAACCCGAACTTTCAGACACACCGGTCCAAGGCCTAAAGTGGCGTTTGAACTTGGGTCAGGCTAAGAAGTCTGAGTTGTTGGATTTTCAAAACATTACATTGCATAGAGATAGATACAAATTTAGTATATTATGCACTTTAATATCTCTCAATCGTAGGAATAAAATATAAATACAAAACATAACTAAATCAAATAGTATTCTCAAATTAAACGTAGTCCATACAATAATGTCTCTAAACAATAATGCATAGAGACTGATACAAAGGATGACATGATACGAAATAAAGTACATCGAGAGTAAATATAAATAAATATCTCATGGAGTTGCGCCTTCTCCTCTATGTACTGTACTCTTGACCAAATCACCTAATCGCATTATTACCCCGCCTTTTGGTCAAGGTTGGGATATCAACAAATTGGCTAGAAAGGATGGATATCAGGATTGAAGATCGATTGAAAATGAGGATATGATCGATACCATCAAAATTTGAATAAGACCCAATCAAGGTGTGATCGATTGAGAATGATGAACAAGGGTTGAAGAAGCTACATTTCAAATTTTGGGTCAAACGGGGTCCGTATGCTCGAGTTATGGATGGATCAATTTTCATGAAAAACTGGTTCGTATCAATAGAACCGTATCGATCAAGGATGGGCATGGAAACATATAGGATGTGCATGGAAACATACTTTGGATCGATGGCTTTAGTATCAACACAATGCGCATCGATTTGGTTGGACACGGCACAAGTTTGGCAACATACTTCATATCGATCAAGCTGGGATCGACATGAAGAATGGAACAGTCGTCACAGGGAGTCTGGATGAGCATCTCGTATCGATCAAGTATCGATCAGTACAAAGGACATACATGGAGGATGGATATGAAGACATAGTACATGTCGGTCTTGTTTGCATTGATCCATAACAGAGCTTGGATCGATATTAACCACATGGATACGAAGGAGGTTGGTCGATGGATACGAACAGCACATGTCGATGGATGCGAAGGCCCTCCACTTCGTATGGATTAATACTATGGAAGCGGTCGAGGTGAAGCGAATGATATGGATCAGAGCGTGTGAAGTTTGGGGCTGTGGATATGGGGACCGATGAATAATTGGATTATGGATACGAAGGTGATCGAGACGATCGATACGAACTAGTATCAATATGTACACTTCAGCCACTTGCAAAACACCAACTTGGATCGGTCATAACTCTCATTCTACAAGTCCAAATGCGATGAAATTTTCACAGGAGCTTCCTTATGCACTCAAGAACATCCATGATCGATCTCAGCTCGATTGGACTTCTTTTGGATCGATACGAATTGTACATGGATTGATCCAAAATCACCCTGGATTGATCTTAGGTGCCGACCTGCGCACGAGAAGAGGTATTCCAGGTTTTGAGGTAAATATTTTTGGATCTACACCTATAAATAGCAATCCTATGGAAACTAAAAAAAGGAGATCTTCTTCTTCTTCCCTAGGCTAAACTTTGCCATTTTGTTTACTAATTCCAAAGGCTTGTAACTGTAACTACATTATAAAAAGGAATAAAGTATTGATTCTAAGTGGATGTAGGCCGAAGATAGCCGTACCACTATAAACCTTGTGTTCTTTCTTGCTTTCTTTCATTTTAATTTTATTGTTTCCTCATTTTTATTCTCTACATTTCTTGATCTGAGATCTGTGTTAAGATATTGAGGATTTGTGTATAAACACCAGTGCTTTCACTACATCTGGGGTTTGTGACCAATTTTGGCGCAAACACTTTGGTGCTTTCACTAAGAAGGACTAGCGCCCTATACATCAGATTTGGAGTTCAAATCTAGGAAGCTAAAGGATCAGATCTGGTAGGGACCATGGTTAAACAATCAGCTGGAAGGATATTACCAAAAAGGAATCAGCATGAAGGGGGTCAGGAGGCTTCCTCAGGAGCTAATCAGGCCATAGTTTTCATCACCAGAAATGAGATGGAGAAGATGATGGGAGCTATGCAGGAAGAATTGTTGAAAAGCCAGGAGGACATGATGCAGAACCTACTCAGGCAGTTTGGACAGGCAAGAACAGCTGGGGCTTCAGGAGTTCACATCCACGGAGTTGGAACAGAAGGACCCAAAAGGGAATCGGATAGAGCAGCTCAACAGGGCACAGCCCCCAATCAGCACATTGTTACTAGCTTGGATGGATCCAGACTCCGAGAAACACCACCATGCAATGGTAGACCAATTCATGGAGGGATTCCAGGTGACACCACACAACATGATGCCGGAAAGATCATAAGAGTACGGGATGAAGAGTATGTTCGAGAATTCCCTCGGGGACTTGGGGAGCAACCCTTGGTGGAAACCACTGGATTAGCCGAGATTATCAGGCAAACTATGCGTAGAGGTTTAGCAAGCAGAGATCTGGAAGGAGTCAACAGGAGTCCGTTTACCCGTAACATCAAAATGGCTCAGAATCCACCAGAGTTCAAGCTACATAATCTGGAGGTATACAATGGCTGGACTGATCCTACTGATCATTTGTTGAGGTACATGAGACACATGGAAGTGCTAGGACATCGGAGGAAGTTATGGCCCGGTGTTTCCCTCTGTACTTGATGGATATGGTCGCTATGTGGTTCAGGCAGTTGGAAGATGGATCTTTTAGGACATGGAAGAAATTGGTAGATAGGTTTTTGCAGCAGTTTCGGGTTCATATCAAAAGAATAAAGAATGTGATGACACTAATGTCGGTGAAACAAAGAATAGGGGAATCGCTCAGGGCTTTCTTAACTCGGTTCAATGCAACGGTTGCTTCGGTGGATCGACCAGATCCATCAATGATTTTAATGGCGGCAGTGTTAGAAGTCAGGGATAACTCGAATTTCAAGGTATCATTAATACGGGATCCACCAATGGATCTCGGGGAATTCTTTCACAAGGCCAAGAGATTCCTTCGGTAGGAGGATGCAAGTTTGGATTTAAAATAAAGGAAGTAAATGTGGTCAAGGATGGAGAACCATCCGATGAAAGCTCGGGTAAGGATAATGGAAAGAGGAAGTTGGATGATAACTCTGGCAGGGCAAAGAAACATTGGGGAGAGCCAAAATTCTCCACTTACACAGGATTAAATGAAACATTAGAGCGGATAGTCATGCAGACTCGAGATGGCCTTCCTTACCTAAGGCCGGTAAGTAGGGAACCCTTGTAATGGGAGAGGGCATCCGGAAGGCACTGTCTCTTTCATGATCTGGACGGACATGATACCAACAGCTTTAGGTATCTAGAGGATTTAATCGAGGAGCATGTAAGGAGTGGTCAATTGCGGAAATATGTCAGAACTCAAAATACGACAGTGGAACAGGAGCAGCCACCATCTACCTCAAACGAGGAGGGCACGAGACCTAGAAATGATGGTCGATTGGTTATCGACTAACAGGGGCGATATGGAATAAGTAGCAAACTCTAGGTAAACTGCCAATTCACTTACTCATGTAAGAGGACGGAGATAACTGCTAGGCATGCTTTGATATGATGTTAAACCGCGACGCTCTAGTTTGTGAAATCTGCTTTTTCTTTTTTGGTTTGGACATTTGCTTTTTTTCTAGTTTGGTTTGAACTCTTGTTTTTGTTTGCTTTATGGTTTGGACTTTGGATTGGATGCTTGTTTCCTGGTTTGGATTTCTGGTATGAAATTTCGGTTTTCTGATTTAATTTGGATTTAGGATTGGATTTTGATTAGATTTTTATCTGGCTTTTGGTAAATGGTCATCGGGTATGGATTATGCCTGGCAAGGGGTAAGTTGCTTCGTCCGAGCATGGCGAATCGACTTATTCAGGCCATGGTCTGAAGACACCAGGATTCGACTTAGGACTTAGGCGCCCTATTATCTATCGGTTACTATTTCAGGTCATCGAGTATGGACTATGCTCGGCAAGGGTCCGGAGCGACTACGACTTAGGACTTAAACCACAGCATTACTTAACGTTCAATGACATTGAACTAGGATCGCCATCAGTGTAGGACTTAAGCCGGGACATTGCTTCATATAGATCATTAAGTATGGATTGCGCTTGGCAAGAACTTTGCGAGGTTATGGATTCGGATATCGGCTATGTACTGCTAAGGATTTGGGTATGGACCCGGAGTGGTCTTGGATTTGGTTAAGGGCCTGGAGCGGTCTCGGATTTGGATATCGACCCAGAGAGGTCATGGATTTGGTTATCTGTTATTGGATATTGACGGATTACAACTCGATTGATGGGTTCGGATGGCTATGGAATTAGCAAAGGATTTGGTGACTGGATTAGGAATCGGATATTAGCTAGGAGTTATCGCGGATTCGGATAAGGATATGGCTATGGCACTTGGATAGGATGGCTTGGTAATGGATTGGATTATGGATCGGATGGTATGACTATGGATGGAATATGGACTTCGGATATCGGATTTGAAGCTATTCAAAACACGCCTTCTTACCACAAGGCATGTTTTGGGAGGCAAATGCCACCTTGCCTTTTGGTCAAGGCTAGGATAGCAACAAATTGGCTGGAAATGATGAATATCAGGATTAGAGATTGATTGGAAATAAGGATATGAACGGTACCGTTAAAATTATACCAAGCTCCAATCAAGATGGGATCGATTGGGAATGATGAACAAGGCCTGGAGAAGCTACGTTTCAAATTTCAGGTCAAACGGGGTTTGTATGCTAGAGTTATGGATGAATCGAGGTTCATAGGAAACAGGTTCGTACCGATAGGTTCGTACTAATCAAGGGTGGGCACGGAAATATACTTTGGATCGATGGCTTTAGTACCAGTACAATGCACATCAATTTGGCTGGACACGACACAAGTTTGGCAACATACTTCATATCGATCGATATGGGATCGACACAAGAATGGAACAGTGGTCACATGGAGTCTAGATGAGCATCTCGTATCGATCGAGTATCGACCGATACGAAGGACATACATGGAGGATGGATAGGAAGACACAGTTTGTGTCGGTCATGTTCGTATCGGTCCATAACTAATCTTGGATCGATATGAACAACATGGATACGAGGAGGTTGGTCGATGGATATGAACAGCACATGCCGATGGATACGAAGGCTCTACACTTCGTATCAATGGATACCGAGGAAGCAGTTGAGGTGGAGCGAAGGATAAGGATCAGAGTGTGTGAAGTTCGGATCGATGCGAAGGCTACAACTATGGATCTGGGGACCGATGGATAATTGGTCGATGGATACGAAGGTGATCGATACGATCAATACGAACTAGTATCGATATGTACACTTAATCCACTTGCAAAACACCAACTTGGATTGGTCATAACTCCCATTCTACAAGTCCAAATGCGATGATATTTTCAAAGGAGCTTCCTTATGCACTCAAGAACATCCATGATCGATCTTAGCTCGACTGGACTACTTTCGGATCGATACGAATTATACATGGATCGATCCAAAATCACCTTGGATCGATCCGGTGGGCCCACCTACGCACGAGAAGAGGTATTACAGTTTTGAGGTAGATATTTTCGGATCTACACCTATAAATAGCAGTCCTATGGCAACTAAAAATAGGGATCTTCTTCTTTCTTAGGCTAAACTCTGCCATTTTGTTTACTGATTCCAAAGGCTTGTAACTGTACCTACAATATAAAAAGGAATAAAAGGATAGATTCTAAGTGGATGTAGGCTGAAGATAGCCGAACCACTACAAACCTTGTGTTCTTTCTTGCTTTCTTCCATTTTAATTTTGTTGTTTCTTCATTTTTATTATCTACATTATCTGTGACCAATTTATGAGCAAATACGCATGTCCTCATGTAAAATAGATAAAGAGGGAGAAATGGAGGGGGTCAGATAAAGTTTGGTGAGTGAATTATATCACTAGTGGTACGGTGTGGACAAATAGTTAAAGTCGGTTATAACCTACACCTAAGAGTTTTCTTTAGTATGTGTGTTCTTTATGATGATTAATTATTTTCATAGTGATGGTTGACTACTCCTGTTGTGACTATATTCCATTTTCATTATGAAGTTTTCCGCTCATAATTGGAACATATCAACTGAATATTTTCTAGAAAAAAATCTCTTGTATATAACCACCTATTGAGTTAACATTCTAATTTATAACCTTTGGTTTACTCCGAATCAAATATAGCATTTAGGTTAAGAATCCTGATTTAATATTTTGGGTTAACATTCCAAAATTTACATTTTTGGGCTAGCATTCTCAAATCTATTCCTTCGCTAATGTACATATTCTATGCTCATTATTGTTGCACTATTAGTAATATTTAAATGTGGATTAACAATTCTAACTCTCATAGGATTAACAAATCCTACAACGATCGATTTCACTGCCATAACTCTTTCCAGCTCCCACCATGAAGGTGGTTTGGACCAACTACGAATGGTAAGTGTTTCTAATTGTGATTTGATCACTCGCCACGTTAACTCCACATCCACCATTTCATTAAGCGAAAGCCTAGGATTTCACCATGGTGATTTACATTTCCAGCTTGTTTCATGACTCCATTTCGTTGCATTAATGAGGAAGTGGGGATACAGTTTCCAAGATCTTCCTACTTGGCCTTTACTAGTTCTAACTTCAACATGGGCTGATAGTTATATTTTAGATGTCTGGACAGATAATTTAGATGTCTAAGTATATATAAAAAATGCATCAGGTGTTCAGATGTTTGAATTCTTTTCTCAAACATCTGATTTTAATTCCAAATTTTTAATAAATTTGACTTATTTTTATTTTTTCAATTTTCTTCGAGGTTTTGATTTCAGGTTTAAGGGTATATCTTCATGGTGTTTTTGACATGATTCGTCCTTATTTATATCCAACTTCAATTGATTTTTCCTGATGTTTGTTCATGGTTTTCCATCAAATTTACTATATATATTTCAAGGAGTTAGAAATATATTCAATTTAATTGTTGCTTATATTCTAATATAAATTGAATCCGATCTAAATAAATTCCATTTGGTGTGTTTTATTTATGTAAAAAAAATCAATGCAAGTTCATCAGATAAACCAGGTCTATAGAAGGTTGGGTAGTCTCAATCCAAATATCTCTTATTTATCAAAATCATACCCAAATATTTTATATAAAATTTGATCTCTAGAATCAAAACTAGTCTTAACTTGATTACTTTGTATTTATCAAACCACTGATTATTCTATTCTTGCTTTTTCTAAATCATTTCAAATTTTCATTTTTAGAATAACTCTATAGATTCAAGAATAAAAATCATAATTTTTATTACTAAGAAGGTATATAGTTAAAGTCAATTACTTATCTCTATCATACGCATTTTGTAAATAATCCCACTTACATTTATAGCTTTCCTTCTTTTTTATCTTTGCAAATGGTCCCTCTATGTTACTAAGCTTTGATTCTTGTGTTCTCTTTTCTCTTTTTATTAGAACTTCTTTATCTATTTATTTTATTTTTTTATTTAGAATTTCGTTTGTGGAAGGCAAAGAAGTTAATGAAGAACTTCCAAGAGGCAGAGGCGAGGGTTTTTGAGTGAGAAGGATGGAGATTTACGTTTATTTATAGGTGAAAGTCTAGGTCTAGAAAAATTACATGCTTATTCACATAGTGCTTATCTTTACATATATGCAAAATTCATTTCCATTTCTTTTTCTTTAAACATGGCAACATTAATATTCTTCCAATTAATTTCATTAATTAGCATATGTTATAATTCAAATCAACTAATATTATTTACTAATATTTAGAACATTTATCATTATTGACTATTATAGGAAATCATTTATCTATATAAATTCATATGTATATGTGTCTAAAATATGAGTATTTATTTACATTAATTAGAAACCTTTTTCTTTACTAATTAATTATGGAATAAATCCTTAATTGATTGGTATTAATATTTCCAAGTTAAATTCGGTTTATCCTTTATTCTTTATTAATGAAGAGATATCGTAACTTATGTAACAACCTGTGCTGATGGGCAATTAATTAAAACAAAATAATGGTGATTTAATTAATTATAATAGATTTTAAAGATGTAAATAAAAATAATTTAAAATTATTTGGTAAATATTGGTATTTGGATAATGAAAGCATTTTGAAGGAATCAAAATTGTTTTGGGGAAAGATTATTAAAAAAATTCGATTGAAGAATTTTGGAAAGTAAAATAGTTTGAAGATTTTGAATTATTAATAAAATATGGAATTTAGTTATTTAATAGATAATGATAATACTTTGAATTTAAAATGGTTTTAAATGTGTTTAATGTATTTGAATAATTTTACAAAGTCTAGTATTATTAGTAGATGAGATAAGGAAAATATTATAGAAAGGAGAAGAAATTTCATAGTATTTAAATATAAGTCTTTGAGGATATATTTATCAAGTGGGTTTAAAATGCAACTAAGTAATAGTTTAAATAAAATAAGTTAAAATATAAAGAAGAAAAATGATCCTATAATAAATGATAAATGAAGGTTTAAGATAATATTAGTCTTTAAGTAAAGATTTGAATTAATTTTGGCTGATAAAAAGGATTTTTATTGAGTGGGCCAAAGATGGTAGTTTTGATTAAATTAATTAATATGAAGAAAATTATGGAAAATAAATTCTATAAATGTATTGAGTAAATATTTTAATGATATTAAAATGATTTCTAATAGAAGTTTTATAACATTTTGTGTTGAAAAGAAAATCGTTTTATAATCAAAAGAAAAGGAAAAAATTTGGATATTTTGTATGGCCCAAGCCCAAACTTCTTTCATGAAACCCCTTTATAAACAAATCTTTGTCTAGAATAAACCCCATTCTTCACTTATACATTCATGTTCAGGCCTTCTTCAAATTTTATTTTCTTCTTGTAGAAATGAAGATGAAAATAAGTCCTCCCTCTTCTTTCTAAAATCAAAATAAATAGCAATAAAAATTTTAAAATCCCTAAATTAAAATATAAGCCTATCAATACCATCCTACACCATATTCCAAGGGGAAGTTTGTATTTTGTCCAAGTTTTGGAGTATAAAGATTTTCAATGAAGAGATAATGAATGTGTATGAAGCAAATTATAGTGGTTATGGTCAAGGTGAGTGTTTGTTCATTCACAACTATGTTTACATACTTGAATTTCATTTTGTATATGTTGATGTATAAGGATTTCATGTATGTTCACCTTTTATGGAACTTATGTTGATTTTGTTTGATTAGATTTTAAATAGCAATGAGATATTGTAATATGAATTGATTGTATAAGGTCATTTTTCCTATTTGCTATAATTCAGTCGATTGAGGGAAGAACTCTGTCGATTGAACCTATGTAAATTACATCGTTGAGAAGAAAACACAAAATTTTGACAGTAATCGATTAGTTCAGTCAAATGAATATGAATTCAGCCAATTGAGGAGCAATTCCAATTGATTGAACCTGTGTAATTTCTATTTTTTCTGAGGTAATTTTCAACATTTTCTTATATTTTAAATTGTATTCCTATTCGGTTAAAAAGCATGATTATTTTTGTTATTTGACATTGTATATTATATTAAGAGTTCTTGTAAGTATAATTATAATGGTTGGAATTTATTATAAATATATTTTTAAATTGTTGATATAGTTTAGTATATTTTCATTCTAGAAATCCATTTTTCCAAATATAAATTTATTTGAAGTTAATCTATAATCTTGGAAATTATGAACTTTAGTAACTTATTTAAACGTAAATATATAAAATTTATTAGGATTTAATATATATATATATATATATATATATATATATATATATATCTTTCTTCATTTTTGAGCAACTGCTGAGATTATGCCCCTATGTCACATAAGCCAACTGTTAGTTACCATAGGGGCACATGTTGGGCTGTGACCGAAGAGGCTACACGTAGTTAAGCCATTTGTGGATCATTGTCAAGATACCGAGGGAAAGAGGTAATGGTAACCGATGTTTGTAGGAGTTGTGTTAAACGAACACACATATGGCTCCTAGAGTAAGTATATGTGTTATCAGTCCTCCATCTGGTTCTAGTGTATGTGTATGGAAGATGGGCATATACTATGATGAGATATGATTATACCTACAACAATGTCCAGAGTATGGTCAACCCCATTTCCTTTTCAAGCAAATGGTTTATTCTTTCTAGGCGGAAGGCCTACTTATTACTGATTATACTTGGGCATTATTATGAGCTAGCTCAGATCTTTTTTATTGATTTTGAGGATTTGATGATTATATTTTATAATTTGATGTAGAGAGATTTATTTGGGCATTTCTTCATCTTTATCTAACATTACTTCAGGATGTCTCATTATTAATGATTTTTGGATTTTGATAATGATTTCTGGATATGGATGATTCACCCAGTTGATATTGATTCTGATATTTATTGATTGGTGTGATTTTACATGTGTGATGAAGCTTTTTCTATATGGGTTTATTGTGGATATCATTTTCAGATATTTTGAGACTATTATGCCATCCTTATTATACTTTTCATATTGCTTTTGTTTTGCTATTTTGACATCTATCATTGTAGATATAGTCTGATCATTGTGTTTTATTTATAATACTCGGGTCAGTCAGAGACATTTCAGGTTCAGGGTCAAGATGACCAATTAGTTGATGTTGGGCATAGATAGATAGAATATCATTATATATAGTTATTGTATAATATAAAGATGTATTTAGATTCATGTATTGGACGTTTTAATGCCAGTTTATATATGATGTATATTGGATCTATGTACACTTTCCTATTATATATTATCGCTATGTTTCCTTTTAACTATGTGTTCTCTTTGTTATTAATATATAATGTATATTGTTCTATCTGGGAGGCACACATGTTTATTGCTTTATGCCATACATATATGAGTTATTTATATGATGTTTAAATACGTACCAGTGTTAGCCCAAGAGAATATTCACATGTATACCTCATATAGCCGCATTCTCTGTATTATCTAATAGTAGTACCTAGTAATACTCTTGGATAGTATGGGTATAGAGGCGAGGCGTTACATTTTGGTATCATGGTAGGTTCCGAACAATACGTCATATATGCGAGACACGGGTCATTGGCCTAGATAAGACTTAGGGTCCCTGTCCTTAGGTGCATATTAATATATTACTGTACTATTACTTATTAAGTATGAAATATAATATGTTTAACCTCCAGTGGCATATCATAGATTTTTTTTTATTCTGATCCTTTAATGATCAGATTGCACAGCAGAAATGTATGGATTACTTTTCGCTAAGCACGTTGATGTTTCTTTATATTTATATTTGATTGATTGATGATTATTATATTAGTTGTAGTTATAGATATTAAGATCTTATGGTACTTTAAGTGGTGAAGCTACCCTAAGAATTTTGAAATTTTTTGTAACACCCCATATTTTTGGTAACATAATTTAGGATGTTGAATTAGTTAAATTAAATAAAATAACATGTTAATTAGGGGATTGAGATTTGATTTAATTAAGGGGTAGCTGTTCCATTTAACCAATGAATTAAAATAAGAGTTAACATGAAATAAAGAAGAGGTAAAATAGGAAAGAGGTCGTTCTTATACCCTAAACCCTTGGCCGTGTATCCCATACACATTCATTTTCATTTATAACAATTTTTAAAATTGAGGCTGGCCACCATTAACAGGAGAAAGAGGAAAAAGATTAAGTAAAGCTAAGGAAGAAGCTAAATCAAATCAAATCCATTCAAATCTCAAGATCCTTAATCTGTAAAGCTAAGCTGAATAATGACTACATCTAAAATTTCATATTGTTTGTGGTTTTAAGTTGAATCCAAACTTATTTGCAAAGATTTGCCATGTTTCGAATGATGGAATGATTATATGTACTTGTTGATTATCAATGGTTGTTCATATAGATTTTATGACATGTTTTATTATGAAAACCCTATTAAATGACATCCAACTCCCTTGCGAATTTTCGAATAGACCAAAAATGATATTTAAGAGCCGAGTTTGAATTTTTAATTTTTTTTGAATTTATGTGGATTTTAAATGAATTTTCTAGTAAAGAAAATATTATTTGGGTTAAAAATTATTTATGATTAAATAATTAATGGTTTGGGTCTGAAATTAATATACATTAGAAAACACATTAAAAGTTATTTTCTAGAGTTTTCATAGAATTTTCTTAAATGTTTTAATGGGTATATAAAACTATTTAAGGTATAGTACTTAAATGTTTTATATATTTATGAAAGGAGAAGGGGCTTTTTGAAAATAAATTCAAATTGTTAATTCTGGATTGTCGATCAGTGCTTTTAGAAAAGAGAAACTTGCAATCAATCACAATTTGACAAACAAGGTAGGTTTGGTGTAAAGAAATAGTTTAAAAATGACTAACCTACATGGTTTTTACTATTTCGATACTTTTGGCACCAGGAATTAGCCTCCGACTCTATCAAAACCAATGCACATGGTATCAGTTGATTGTACGTAATGAATTTGATATAGGCGGAAGGTATAGGGTCGAAACTAGGGGTTCCGAAGAGGTTGAAGCACTACTTTGCTTTTAAATGAAAATGCGCCGGCTTGCTTTCGACTTAGATAGCTTTCGACCAGGTTAAATGGATCTAAAGAAATGGTTTTGATTGGGTTGTGTTTTTTAAATGACTGCTTTTGACTAAGTCAAAACCTATTGGCTGCCGCTTTCTTCCTTTCGACCTTGATGGTTTCGAAGGGGTTACTTTGTTATCTAAAATTCGGTCACTTCTCCAGTGCTTTTGAAGTGATGGTTTTGACACCATCACTCTTTACTTAGGAATGATTTTGAAAGGAATACTTTCGACTTTAATGGCTTTCTAATCCTTTTGCTCTACTTGAAGGCATAATCCAAAAGGTTTCGACCGAAAAGATTTTCAAAAGTTTTGAAGGGGTAAATTTTTGAATGGTTTCGAAAGGTTTCCACATGTTTTAAAATTGAACCCAAGTGCTTTCTAAAAGTTTGGGTTTATAAAGATTCGATGCTTTCGAAAGGTCTTAAAGAAAGTATGCGAAGGGGTGGTTCCCCAATGGTTTCGGAGGAGTCGAAAGGGAAGGTTTTCTGATTGTTTCGAAAGGGTTATGAGGGAATGCTTTTTCCAATGTTTTCGAAAGGCACGGTATGAAGGGTTTTAAAGAAGGATGTCTAATTTTTTAAAGCTTTCTAAGGGAAGGTTTCTCAATGGTTTCAAAAGGAAGATTTTGAATGGTTTCGAAAGGAAAGCTTTGGCCTTTCGGCCTAGGTTAATTAAAGGGTTTTACTTGGTTTCGAAAGGGTTACTTTCAAGGGTTTTGATAGGGCTGTTTAAAGGTTTTAATCGAAGATTTTGGATATACTACTAGGCAGCATAGCCTAAGTGTTTTTAAGTTAAAAAGGGTTTCAACTTATTTTGAGGGGATGGATAATCCTCATTAAAATTCATCAACGTTATTTTGAGTAAAGTATGCATAACATGGTAAAATAGCTTAGGGTAAAGCTAATGATATATTTTCCTTATATAAGTATGATTTAAAAGGTAAATCATTTTAAAAAAGGTTCTCAAGGAAAAAGATGAAGGGCAATTAGCCCTAAGAAATGATTCGGACAGTTAGTCCAGTTTGCGGATAGTTAGTCCAGTTTACATACAATTAGTCCAATTTGCGGGCAGTCAGCCCAGTTTTCGGACAAATAGTCCATTTATTACTTGTGGACAGATAGTCCGTTAGTTACCTAATTATAGTTTAACGGACCTTGCTATCATCATCATTATTATTATAATCAGTTTGGTTGCATGAAAAGATTTGCAAAACATATGTTTAAAAGAGGATATTAGTGAGGGTAAACTCGTTCAGCTAAGCGTTGTGGTCTCACTTAATACTAGTAAGCCGAGATGTAATAATATTATTCACACCAGGTTTTATGTTCGACTTGAAGTTTTTGTTTTCCCCTTAAACTCTCAGGTGCTCAAAATTGATTTGAGTAGGTTGAAGGTTGAGGTTTACAGGTTTTAGTTTTGATGAGCAGAAGAGAAGGCTTGCTTTGAGCCAGTTTTAGGGAGCAACTTTGTTTTGGTGGAATAGTGTGACGGCTGGTGTAGATGAGGAAACCTTGACATGGGTAGATTTCAAGGGGAGGTTCTAGGGGAGGTTCATGTATGCGATGGCATAGTCAGCTCTGATCAGAAAGTTTACTGAATTAGAGCAGCAAGAGATGTGTTTTCTGGAGAATGCTAGTAGATTTGAGGAGTTGGCCAGATATCGTTATGCTTCAGTGGATACATTGATGCAGAAGAATGAGAAGTTTATCAGGGGTTTGAAATCTAAGTAAGCAAGGGCTACATTACCTCATATTAGAGATCCTTTTGATTTTGTAGTGGAGATGGCCTTAAGGCATGAGGAGATACTTGATTCTCTAAAAAAGAGTAAGGCTAAGGAGGTCCAGGTTAGGCAGAGTCAGAAGAGGAAATTCTTTCCTAAGAAGGATGTTCAGAAGGGTGGAGCAGCTAAGAAAGGGAAGTCTGAGGTTGTATGTTATAAGCACAACAAGAAGGGCCATTTTGCTAATGAGTGTGGTGTTGGAAAGGCAAAGGAGGTGGCCGGGGAGAAGAATGTCAGGTGCTTAAAATGCAACTAGATTGACGACTATAAGAATCAGTGCAAGGAGTTCGCTAAGGATGGAAAGGGCAAGGTTTATGCATTGGAGTCTGCTACTTCGAAGACAATAGCTCAGGAGAAAGGAAAGGTGATTTTGGAAGGTATGCTTTAGATTCATGGTATGTCTTTTAGCATTTTATTTGATATTGATGCATCGTATTTTTCTATATCTAGATGTTTGATATATAAGCTTAACCTAGAACCCATATATTTAATTACTTCCTTACGGGTTGCAAATCCAATAGGAGAGTATGAAACTCTAGGGTTGAGATGTGACCAGTTAGATTTCGACTTGTTAGGTCATACTTTTGTTTACAATTTGCATGTGTTTGATTTCGTGGGGTTTAGAATTATTCTTGATATGGATTGGTTAAGTGAGTACGATGCTAGGATATTTTGCCATGATAGAAAAATATCGGTCAAGCACCTTGATTGTAGCGGCAGGTTTGTTTATACGGTAGGAAACCTTTGCAGTGAGGTGAATGCCTTGTTGGGTGTTATGGAGTTGGAAGATGAGATGAATCGATTTTTCATGGTTAGAGAATTCGCGGGTGTTTTTAGGCCAATAGTTGTTTTTTCACCGAAAAAAGCTATTGTGTTTTGGATAGATTTGGTTCTAGGAGCAGAACTAATGAGTAGGTCACCAAGCAGAATGACCCCTACAGAGATGAGGGAATTGAAGGTGCAGTTAGTGGATCTGGAAAGCAAGAGTATTATCAGATCAAGTAGTTCATCTTGGGGAGTAGCGGAGATATTTGCTAAGAAGCCGGATGGATCGTTAAGGCTATGTATCAATTATCGTAAGTTGAATGAGAGGACGATAAAGAATCGATATCCATTGCCGAGGATTGACGATTTGTTCGACCAGTTGAGTGGAGCCAAGGTATTTTCCCATTTGGATTTGGCGACAGGCTGCCATTAGCTCAAAGAAGCAGAGGATAGTATGCCGTTGACGATATTTTTGACAAGATATGGATCATACGAATAATTAGTTATGTCGTTCGGACTGACTAATGTGCTTGCTGGAATTTTTATGGATTTAATGAACCGTTCGCGAGCATTTGGATAGGTTCATATTGGTTTTCATAGATGATATTCTAATACACTCTAAGGATGAGAAGGAGCATGAAGTTCATCTTAGAGTGATGCTTGAGATGCTTAGGCAGCATCAGCTAAAGGCAAAGTTTTCGAAGTGTCATTTTTGAAAGAAGGAAGTGAAGTTTCTTGGTCATGTAGTCTCAGAGAAAGGGTTGTCAATAGATCCGACTAAGAATGAAGTGGTGAATAGTTGGAAGAGACCCAAGACAGTGACTGACATAAAGAGTTTTCTTGGATTAGCTAGGTATTATCGGAGATTCATTAAGGTTTTTTCATGGATAGCAGCACCGATGACCAAGCTTAGAAGAAAGGATGTGAAGTTTTTGTGGACCAATAAGTGTGAGGAAGCATTCCAGAGTTTGAAACACTTATTTACCCATGCACCTGTGTTGGTTGTTTCGAAAGGAAATCAGGATTTAGTGGTTTATACTGATGTATGTGGAACAAGATTAGGAGTTGTGCTTATGTAGAGAGGTAAAGTGATTGTTTACGCTTCTAGACAGCTTAGACCGCATAAGGTCAAATATCCGATGCATGATTTGGAATTGACTACAGTGATTTTTGCGTCGAAGCTGTGGAGACATTACCTTTTGGTATAAAGGTTCGAGCTTTATACGGAGCATAAGTCGTTGAAGTACTTGTTCTCTCAGAAGGAGTTGAACATGAGATAGCAAAGGTGGTTGGAGCTTATCGCTGCTTTTGATTTTGGGATTGAGTACACAGCAAGGAAAGGCAACAAAGTTGCAGATGCACTTAGCAGAAATCATCAGAACATAGTGTTAGCGATGATTGCTTAGTGGAAGGATTTGGACGCCATGACAGCTTGTAGAGTTCAGTGGAAATCCGTGGTTGGGTCTAAGTAGAGAGATTGTTATATTATCTTGTTTGGAAGTACGACCTGTGATGATCGAAAAGATTGCTTCTAAACTAGAGGGGGATCCAATGTTAGTTGAACAAATTAGGAAATTAAGAGATGGAACCGAGAGCGATGACTCAAAGGATTTCAGTCCTGGCCAGAATGGGTGGTTGAGAAAGAAAAAGCGACTATGTGTTCCGAGTGTAGGAAGCATAAGGAAAAAAGTTTTGGAGGAATGCCATCGTTCGAAATTCACTATTCATCTAGGAGGAAATAAAATGTATCAAGATATGAAGATAAGTTTCTTTTGGAAGGTATGAAGCGGGATACTGGCTTATGGGTAAAGCAGTGCTTGAATTGCCAACAAGCAAAGGCCGAACACCAGAAGTCAAGTGGATTGCTTCAGCCATTATATATTTCGGTATGGAAATGAGATTCTATTTCTGTAGATTTTATTGACGGGTTGCCAAGGTCGAATGGAGAAAATGAAAGTATGTGGGTCATAGTGGACAGACTGACCAAGAATACCCATTTCATTCCAGTTAGTCAACTAGAACGGCACATGTTTTAGCAAAGTTGTTTATGAGGAACGTAGTTAGACTGCATGGAATTCCTAGTAGTATAGTTAGTGATAGAGATTTCTTATTCACTAGCGATTTATGGAAGAGTCTACAGGAAGTTTTGGGAACCTTGTTCAAGATGAGTACCGCTTACCATCCGTATGCAGATGGGCAAACGAAAAGAGTTAACAAAGTCTTGAAAGATTTGTTAAAAGCTTGTGTTATAGATTTTAAGGGATCATAGGAAAACCATCTACATTTAGTCGAGTTTTCTTATAACGACCGTTATCAAACTAGTATTAGGATGACACCGTTTGAAGCTTTGTATGGAAGGCCATACAAATCTCCTGTATGTTGGTTAGAGATCGAGGATAGGTTGGTTCTTGGTCCAAATTTAGTTAGAGAAGCTGCATAAAAGATTGAGGTAATTCGAGCTAGGATGAAGGAGGCTCAGTCTCGGCAAAAGAGTTATGCACATAAAAGATGGAAAGATTTAGAGTTCTCAGTGGGAGATCAGGTTTTCGTTAAGGTGTCACCGATGAAGGGTGTGATCAGATTCAGAAGATTAGGAAAGTTGGCACCGAGATTCGTTGGACCTTTTCGTATTGTTGAGAGGATCGGTAAACTCGCATATAGAGTCCAATTACCAAGCAGTTTAGAAGGAGTCCACGATGTTTTCCATGTTTCTCATCTCATAAAGTGTGTTAGAGACCCGAAGACTACTATAGCACCGACTGGGTTAGATGATTTAGTAGTGGTGCCAGATTTGACCATAGTTAGAAAGCCGATTCATATCGTTGCGAGAGATGGGAAGAGACTTAGAATCAAGAGTGTTAGATTAGTTAAAGTCCAAAGGAGCGATGATGACTGGAACTGTACTTAGGAGACTGAAAGCAGGATGAGAGATAATTATCCTGATTTATTTGATGGTATGTTTTACCTCTTTGATTGATATGTTGTGTACCTTATTCTAATTTCGAGGACGAAATTCTTTAAGGAGAGGAGTTTGTAACACTCCATATTTTTGGTAACATTATTTAATATATTTTAATTAGTTAAATTAAATAAAATAATGTGTTGATTAGGGAATTTATATTTGATTTAATTAAGGGGTAGCCGTCCCATTTAACCAAAGAATCAAAATAAGAGTTAATAAGAAATAGAGGAGGGGTAAAATAGGAAAAATGTCATTCTTATACCATAACCGTTGTCCGTGTATCCCATGCACATTCATTTTCATTTATCAAAATTTTTAACTTGAGGTCAGCCACCATTAACAAGAGAAAGAGGAAAAAGATTAAGTAAAGCTAAGGAAGAAGCAAAATCGAATCAAATCCATTCAAATCTCAATCTCCTTAATCTCTAAAGCTATGGCGAATAATGACCACTCAAATTTCTTATTATTTTTGGATTTAAGTTGAGTCCGAACTTATTCACAATGGTTTTCCATGTTTTTGAATGATGGAATGATTATACGCACTTGTTGATGATCGTTCATTTAGATTTTATGACATGTTTTAATATGAAAACCCTATTAAATGTCATCCAAATGCTTTGCAAATTTTTATATAGACGAGAAATGATATTTAAGAGATGAATTTCTATTTTCAAAATTTTCTAAATTTATGTGGATTTTATTTGAATTTTCTAGTGAAGGAAATGTCAATTTGGGCTAAAAATTATTTACGATTAAATAATTAATGGTTTGGATATGAAATTAATAAATGTTAGAAATCATAATAAAAATGATTTGCTAGATTTTTTGTAAAATTTTCTCAAGTCTTTTACTGGATATATAAAATTATTTAAGGTATGAGACTTAAATGTTTTATATATTTATGAAAGGAGAAGGGCTTTTTGTAAATAAATTCAAGTTGTTAATTCTATAAAGTCGGTAGTACTTTTAGAAAAGAGGAAATTGCAAACAATTATAATTTGACAAATAAGGCTGGTTAGGTACAAAGAACTAGTTTAAAAAGGACTGATCTACATGGTTTTTACTGTTTCAATGCTTTCGGCGCCAGGCTTTCACCTCCTTACCTTTGCCTCCGACTCTATCAAAACCAATGCATATGGTAACACTTAACTGGTACGTAGTGAATTGGATATAGGCGGAAGCTATTGGGTCGAAACTAGGGGTTCCAAAGGGGTTGAAGCACTACTTTGCTTTTAAATGAAAATGCGCCTACTTGCTATCGACAAAGTCAAATGGATTTAAAGAAATGGTTTCAATTGGGTTGCGTTTTTGTTTTAAATGTCCGCTTTCAACTAAATCAAAACCTTTTGGCTATAGCTTTCTTCCTTTCGACCTAGATGGTTTCAAAGGGGTTACTTTGTTTTCTAAAATTTAGCCACTTCTCCAATGCTTTCGAGGGATGGTTTTGACATCATTACTTCTTTACTTATGAATGATTTTGAAAGGATTGCTTTCGACTTTAATGGGTTTCAGATCTTTTTGCTCTACTTGAAGGCATAAACCAAATGGTTTCGACCAAAAAGGTTATCAAAGGTTTCGAAGGAGTAAATTTTTGAATTGTTTCGAAAGGTTTCCACATGTTTTAAAATTGAACCCAAGTTCTTTCAAAAGGTTTGTGTTTATAAAGGTACGATGCTTTCGAAAGGTCTTAAAGAATGATTTTGAAGGGGTGGTTCCATAATGGTTCCGAAGGAGTCAAAAGGGAAGGTTTTCTGATTGTTTCAAAATGGTTGAGAAGGAAGGCTTTTTCCAATGTTTTTGAAAGGCATGGTATAAAGGTTTTTAAAGAAGGATGTCTAATGCTTTAAGGCTTTCAAAGGGAAGGTTTCTCAATGGTTTCAAAAGGAAGATTTTGATTGGTTTCGCAAGGAAGGATTTGGCCTTTCGGCCTAGGTTAAGTAAAGGGTTTTACCTGGTTTCGAAAGGGTTATTTAAAGGTTTTAATAAAAGGTTTCGAATATACTACTAGGTAACACAACCTAAGTGTTTTTAAGTTAAAAAGGGGTTTTAACTAATTTTGAGGGGATTGGTAATTTTCATTAAAATTCATTAAAATTATTTTGAGTGAAGTATACACAACATGGCAAAATAGCTTAGAATAGAGCTAAGGATACATTTTCCTTGTATAAGTATGATTTAAAAGATTAAATAATTTTAAAAAGGTTTTCAAGGAAAAATACGAAGGGTAGTTAACCCAAAGAAAACGATTCGGATAGTTAGTCCAGTTTGCGGACAGTTGGTCCAGTTTACGAGCAGTCAGCCCAGTTTTCGGACAAATAGTTATGTATTACTAGTGGACATATAGTCAATTAGTTACCTGATTATAGCTTAACGGACATTGCTATTATTATTACTATTATCAGTTTGATTAACCAGTTAGTTGTAGCAAAAGATTTACAAAATATATGTTTTAAAATGATTTTAGTGAGGGGAAACCCTACCAGTAAACCGAGATGTAAACATATTATTCACACCAGGCTTTATGTCCGACTCAAAGTTTTTTTCCCCTTAAACGCTCGGGTGCTCAAAATTTATTTGAGCATGTTGAGGGTTGAGGTTTACTGGTTTTAGTTTTGACAAATAAAGCTTCCAAAGACGAGCAGGTGGCTGTCGAATAGCTAATTATTGGTTGAAGTTTATTCTGTTTATTTCTACTATGTATATGAAGTCAGATATGACTATAATGCTTTGATTAACTAAGGGAGCATCGTCATGTGTCGCTCTTGGCGTATTTTTGTAATGATTATAATTATCTTTACCTGGAAAACGTTATGGGATTATTACCATTATTATATTTGTGATCAGTAAAATTTTATTTTTTGAAATCTGTGATTTTGTTCATATTCAAGTGCTTCTGATATTATGAATACCATTGACATTACCATATTTTATCACCGGAAGTAAATACGATAGAGGACTGCAGCATCTATAGCGCTTAGCTTTTGGCCTGCAGATGCGGGATGTAACAATTTTATTTTTATAGCTTGTTATTTATGTATATACATCGTTAAAAATATTTCGTAAAGTAGTTTTAAAATTTAATGCTTGCTTGGTATTCCTTGAATTGTGGGAGATGAATAATTATTCAAATTTCTTTTTTTTGCAAATATTTAAATTAAAGCAAGTATGGTTTTGATTAAGTTTAAATTAAATGATAATTATAAAGTAGGATTTATTATATATATATATACGTATATATATATATATACGTATATAGATAAGATAATATAAAGAATCTTTGAAATTGAATTTGTGTTAACCTGTCTGTTGAGTGCTTTAAAAATTCCGGTCGATGTGCTTGATCAACTTTATCGATGAGGATTTCTGAACACTATAGCAAGGCATAAGGACATAGAGTTTTGAAATTTTTGGGAAGTATTGAAAAGGATTGTAAACGTTTGAATGTTTTGTAAAGCTTTATAAGGAGATGAAATAGTTTGAAAGGAAGTAAATGTTTCTAGAAAAGTATAATTTATATTTTGTAAATATTGGAAGGAAGATAGCATTTGAAAATAATATTTTGGATTATGTTTTGAAAAGAATTTAGATAAAGCTTTAAGAAGTGATATAAAGTATTTTGATAAGAGATTTATTATCTTGAAATAGAAATTTCAGTAAAATTAACGGTATAAAAATATATGTAAATTTTTGAAGATTAGAAATTATTTTCACTTAGAATTTATACTTTTAGAGTGTATTATTGTGATAAAGTATTATTTTTGAAAAGATGTTTAGCAAATGTTTTGAGATGGATATGCAGAAGTATTATTTTACAAAATAAACCGCTTTGTAAATAATAAATGCATTTTCCGATACATATTTTACATGATGATTGTAGCCATCAAGCCTTAGTGGATAGCTGAAGTTGATGGCAAGGCAATGTTGATCAAATGGTCAATACTTCAACCAATTAGCGACATGAGCCATTAGAAATTTATGGCGAGGCAACATCCATATGTTTTCATATTAGAATTCGAAATATTTAATATGTGATGTTGTGATTGTATGTCCTCTATGATGAATGATTATTTGTAATCCGAATGAATTTGTGAATATTTTATGTTACAATATATTGTGGTATGTAGAAATTTGTATATGTAAATTCTTAATTGAAAATGGTTTTTATTTGAACTAATACAGTTTCAAAAAGTTTGTGGAAAGAGTAAAAATTTTGAGGAAATTTATTTTCTGAATAATCAATATTTTGATGAATATTTTCAACAGAAGAATAGAACATAATTGAAGAAGCTTTATTGAATTAGAAAAGGTAATTTTAAGATTGGAAATATTTTTTCATAAATATTTGGAATGAAGTATTGATTTTAAAAGAATGTAGTAAATAAGATAATAAATATTTAATGAAAATAGTATTATATTTTTAAGAAGTATTCAAATAAGATTTTTTGTATAATGTTTTCAAGAGTTAATGATTTTTTATTTTTCCGTAATAAAGAAATATGGATCTTGTAAAGTGAATTTAGAAACATTGATATTTTTATTGGTTTTTATTAAAAAAAATTCTATTAGAAAAGATCCATATAAATGTGTATCGTGGATAATTAAGTTTTGAATAAAGGTACAATTTGGTATTTTCAATGAAGAATGGGATTTTAATAATGATAGGTCTAAATTGTTTTATGTTTGAAGTAGATACTATTTTGGTAAAAATCTAGTTTTAAAGTATGAATGCTTTAAAAATTATGTGAAAACAAATATAATTAAAAAATTTAAATAAAAGAAGGTTTACGAAGTCGAATTTTTGAAATAAAATATTAATAAGAAAATGTTTTGAGAATTTTTTAGATCTTATGAAAAAAAGTAAAAATTCAAGATTGAAACTATTATCAGTTTTAAAATCATATTATAGCTTGATTATTTATAATTTTAGAAAAGTCCCATGGATCAGTCATAAATTTTTTGTTTCAGGTGATTTGATAAAATATTAAGTTTATAATCATTTTGAGTTTTCTATATCTTATGTATGTTGAAAACCTTTGTAAGGCAAAGGAAGAAGAATTTTGAAGGAAGTAGCTACTAATTATTTTCTCACCATTGTTTTCGGGAGTGATAAATAATAAGATGCTTTAATATTTTGAAAGTTGTAAATTTATTTGGAAAGATCTTTAACAAAATAAAGTTTTGAAATTATTGATTAGAAATTTCAAACTGTGCCATTTTTTGATTATTTAAGCTTTTAGAAAAGTTTTGAGAATAGAATTCATATTTTTTTCAAGAGTCTGATGAATTATATAAATTACTTAGTGGACTTCGGATTTGAAGTAGAACAATTGTTTTGTAAAGTTATATGTTTTTTGAACTTTAGAATTTTAATAATTGATGTTATTTTAGATAAGTGTATGTTAATTTGATAATTGTATGTAAATATTTGATTAAAATGAGTGTAGAAAAGTTAATGATTTTAACTCGCTGTGGATTATTTTAATAGTTAATTGCTGGGATGAAATTTTCTTAAAAGAGGAGTCTGTAATAACCCGGTGTTGAGGAGCAATTAAATAGAAAATTATAACGATTCTTTAATTAATTTAAATGGATCTTAAATATTTAAATAGAAATAATTTAGAATTATTTGGTAAATATAGGAATTTGTATAAAAAACATTTTGATGGAATCTAAATTGTTTTCGGGAAGGATTTTTGAAAAGCTTTATACTTCATAAAGATTTTGAATTATTAATAAAATGTGGAATTTAGTTATTTAATTCATAATGATAACACTTTTGAATTTAAAATGGTTTTAAATGTATTTGAATAATTTTATAAAGCCTAATATTATTAATGGATGTGATTAGAAAAATATTTTAGGAAGGAAAATAAATTTTGTTATATTTAAATATGGGGTTTTTTAGGATTTATCCATGGTTTAAAATGTAATTAAGTAATAATTTAAGTAAAATACTTTACAAAATTGGATAATGAACAAGAAATGAGGATTTGAGATAGTAATAATTTTTAAGCAAAGATTTGAATTAATTTTGGTTGATAAAAAGAATTTTTATTAAGTGGGCTTAAGATGGTAGTTTTGGTTAAATTAATTAATATGAAGAAATTATTTGGAATATAAATTCTATAAAATTCTCATAATTTTGACTAAACATTTTAATGATATTAATACGATTTTTATTAACCGGGGGAAGAACTCGGTCGATTGAACCTGTGTAAATTATATTTCCGAGAAGAAAATGCAAGTTTAATAATAGTCGATTAGTTAAGTCAACTGAATATGAATTCGATCGATTGGTTTTGTCGCCTGAGGAACAATTCCAGTCGACTGAACCCGTGCAATTTATGTTTTTTTATGAGATAATTTTTAATAATTTCTTATATTTTTAATTCTATTCCTATTTAGTTTAAAAGCATGATTATTTATGTTATTTGATATTGTATATTATATTAATAGTTCTCTGAAGTATAATTATCGTGGTTGGAATTTATTATATATAAAATGTTATTATAGTTTAATGTATTTTCATTCTAGATATCTATATCTCCTAGTATAAATTTGTTTGAAGTTAATCTATGATCTTGGAATTTAGTAAGTTTAGTAATTTATTTAACTGTAAATATATACAAGTTACTATAATCTTCAATATTATTTTACTTCATTTTTATGGTTTCTTACTCCTTCTACAACTTTGATTTGTTGTTATGAATGATTCACTGCTAGATATTGATTTGATTAGTTGCCATTGATATGATTTCATATGGTTATGACATTCTCCTACATAACTTTATGATATTCTATTCCGCGTGATGCGAAATCTGAATAAATAGATTAGTAATACCGTTTAGGATAAGGTATTTGGTAGTACTTTTTCGGTTATTCTTTGTACTTGTTATGTAATTATTAACGGAGCAAGTGTGATGTGTAAGTACGGAATAAATGGACTAGTAACACGCATTGGTATGGGATGATGTTGTGTTATTATTATGTTATTCTTTGCTCGTGGTTGACACTCATATGGGGTATGTTGTGTATGACTCGCTATGGTGAGCATAAATGTAGGCTACTTATTAGCCATAAATTATATATATATATATATATATAGACACACACACACACACTATTTATCCGTCTACCCTTTTGCCCTGCTTCCCTTTTTTTCCGAGAGTGGACCAGTGGTCCATATCCATCTTGGTCGCCTGATCATTGGTTATGCCTTGGATCCGTAACACCATTGTATTGTTTACTTGTGAGCAGCTGGGGAGAGTATGCTCCTGTGTCACATCGGCCAATAGTCAGTTACCATAGGGGCATAGGTCATGATCGAAAAGGTTATGCGTAGTCAAGCTATTAGTGAATCATTATCATGTTACCAAGGAAGAGAGGTAATGGTAACCGATGACTATAGGAGTCATGTCAAACAGACACACGTGTGGCTCCTTGAGCAAGCAGATATGATAGTAGTCTCCATATTGTTCTAGTGTATGTGTCCGATAGGTAGGCATATACCATGATGAAATGTGATTATACCTATAATGGTGTCCAGAGTATGGTCAACCCTGTATCCTTTTCAAGCAGATGACCTATTCTTTTAAAGCAGGCAACCTACTTGTTATTGATTATACTTAGGCATTGTTATGAGCTGCTCAATTCTTTCTTTTTAATTTTGATGATTTGATAATGATACTTTATAATTTGAGGTTGAGAGATTTATTTGGGCATTGCTTCAACCTTGCCCGACTTTACTTGAGGATATTTCATTATTGATCATTTCTAGATTTTACTGATGATTTCTGGACATAGGTGATGATGCTTTTCTGTATGGGTTTGTTGTAGATATTGTATTGAGATATTTTGAGAATGTTATGCTATCCTTATTATACTTTTCATATTACTTTTGTTTTTCTATTTTGACATCTATCATTGTAGACATAGTCTGACCCATTTGTTATTTATAATACTTGGGTCAGTTCAAGACATTTTAGGTTTAGGGACAAGATGACCATTTTGTTAATGTTGGGCATAGATGGAGGATATGATATCATCATTACTACTTATAATGATATTTCTATGAACTAATTTCAACCATGTCGTTTTGAATTACCTTAAAAACCCTTCGTCTTGAAATACTTAGATTGTTGTTTTGAAACGTTAAATTAGAAGCAATTCAGTTATTAAGTGTGTGTTCGGCCGTTCCTTAAAAATATATTTCTTGGCAGATGATAATTCCTTATACAACATTGCATGGCTGGGTAGGTGGCATACCATTCAGCAGAAAAGTGTTCCTTACATTAAGACATGGTTGAAGTGTGTAAATGGACTCCTTTCGTAATGTGAATCTACCAAACACATGAGATATCAAATTAAGACATGTAGAATTTTTTTATCGTTGTGGAGGCAAAAGAACACTAGGAAGGTGATGGGTGGTTTAGGATTGGTTTCAAGTACGGTTAGCAGCAGACGGTACATCCTTAAATATATATTTATCCATGAATTAGTACATTTATAATTTACCACTTAGTTATACACCGCACCATACAAAATATTTATTTATTCCTAAAGTGAAGACCCTCTGTACAATAATATTGAAAATATATACTCTGAGCATTAGTTGAAATTTAATATTACACTTTTCTAATTTGGCGTCTTGGTTATTTTTCAGATAATGATTTTTATTTGGATTGTTATTGATAGAAAAAGAAAATTGCTTATCTTATTCGGTGTGGATGTGATTATGTAATAATTTAGTCATAGTCACTAAGCTATATTTAAGTACTAGAAACAATGGACATTGTTTATAAACTCATTAGCTATCATGACTAAGGTTAACTATGCTTTGAAATACTAACAAAATACTTTGTCATCATTAGAGACATTAGCGACATAATGGTGTCACTAAGTGAGTCCTCAACTGACCAAGGGATAGCCCGGATTAAAACTGTGGAATGTCGAGAATTGGATGCAAATTTCGTAATATGAAGGAGCCTCATTTTGGCAATCGTTTTGTATTCCTAAAAGGTATAAAATGCATTTTACAATTATTTTAATTGATGGATATTACAAAACTTAAAGAACATGACAACTTCACATTTGAAGAACTGATCTTACAAAGTAAAGAAGAATGCACGTTGAAATGAAATTATGAAAAGTGCAAGATAATGAACCCAAAGCCTACAAAAATAGATAAACGATATGATTCCACCAAAAATTAATAATTCAGAACAGAATAAAAATAGTACCATTGATTTACATGGTTAAAAAACAATAAAATACATTGATAAAATACTGATGGAAACAATGTCAGATTAACTCACGAACAGTTTCGTTGCTTTAGAAGTTACCACTTAAATCTGTTACAGACATTTGCAGTCATAAAAACTACCACCAAATCTGATGGGATCTTTAAGTGACGCATCCTAAACTGGCCATAATAATAATTTATTGGAAGCCATCTTTCAAATTTCAAAATATAAATGTGGTCGTATATCAGAATCACCATTCAAATTTGAAATTTCAAAAAGTCACGGTGGAAATTCTGTTCATAGAATTCTCACTGCTAATAGAATTATGAAGTGAAGATGTATTTAGATATACTTTTGCATATTCATGTAAAAGTACAAGTATTATTTCCATTTTCAGTACTATAAAATAAACCAAAACAAAAGAAACAAATGATAAAAACTATGAATGCTTTCAAGTTATTGATTCTATGAATGTTCTCAATTGTCTCGGTCTTCTCAGTCATTGCTTGAGGTATAGTTTATGCTAGCACTGAGCTCTGTTAAATCTAATTCCACATTTGCAGCTATAAATGCATGCACGTTGTGATTAAATGCAGGCCCACTTGGGCGTGCATATATACTCGTTATATATAATATTTTTATACTGTTAAGATGTATTTGGATTCATGTATTGGATGTTCTAATGGCAATGTATATTTTATGTTTACAGGATCTATATATACTTTCCTATTATATATTATCTCTACGTTTCCTTTTGACTCTTTTCTGTTATTTATCATATATTATGTATTGTTCTATCCTGAAGGTCCATGTGTTTATTGCTTTGTGTCGATACTGTGTACTTATGGGTGAGTAATTTATTTGATGTTTAAATACATACGAGTGTTAGCTCAAGGTAATATTCACGTGTGTATACTATATAGCCTCATTCTCTATATTATCTGATAATATTACCTAGTAATACTCGTGGACAGTATGAGTATACATGTGGGGTGTTACACCTTACCTTTCCTTTAAAATAACCCTTTATTTCGATGCATATATTATTATCTTCACTTTTCAAATATATAACATAGCTGCATTCTTTTCTTTTTACGTATATTGTTACACCCCCCTTTCTATTATATTTAATGTATATTTTCATTAATTATAGCAACATTATCCAATAACATGGTGATTATTATTTTCCCTCTATGCATGTAAATATCTTCTTCCTTATCTTTTGGTATACATTAACATAATTATTATCGTTTCAAAGCAATTCATATATATTCAATTAATTATCGAACAAATAAATTTTTATTTATTTTTGTAATTAATTCTTAAACATAATTTCAAAATAGGCATAAAACCTGATATGCGCATTATGATAAACATTCCATATTTTCTTTACACTATATACGTTTCTCACATTTTACATTTGATTTTGGGATAGAAAATCTAATTGATGCAATGGAAAAGTAAAATTTCCCAAATTCCTTTATGTGTAAAAATTCACTATTTTGTCCTTTTATGTTAAATTACAATTTTAATGTTTTTAATATTTTAATTTGTTATTAAAATTCAGGGCCGTTATAGAAGGTGAATTGGCCACTCCACTTAAGTTGATATCGATAGACAGAATCAATCTGTTACGACCTATATTTTACTCATATTGGCCAATATGGTTATTCCCAAATCATTTTCCTTCATCCCAAAATAGATCTAAACCTCCATTAACTTTTTCTTAGCCAAAACTATATTTAATCTCCTCCAAATCAAGTCAAATTCACATATTATGACTAGATTAGTAAGGAAATTAGTTATATACTTCCATATCTGCATTTTTGAAGAGGAAATTTTAGGGGTTTGTGTTCTATTATTGAATATACCTCGTTTTGTGTGTAAATAATTGATTTTAGGTATTTGATGAGTGATTTATCTCATAATATATTACATATACACCTATCTCATAATATATTACATATATTACATATACACCTCATAATATATTACAAATACACCTAGGATGCCGTCTCAGATGATTTTCCATGATTTGATGTATGATTATATGTTTGGATAATGATTGGATGTTGTCGATGCTTGTATGGATGTTTGTTGTATGTTTTGATGGTTGTAAAAGCACATCGAAGTGAAATAAAGTTGATGCTCGATTCTATGGTCGAGGTCTTCGTATAAAAGGATTAGCAATGTGCTTTTTCATTCAATTTATAAAGGATGGTAGATCCGTAAATGTATATTCGGACTTCGATGGGTCGATTCTAGAATGTTTGGAGTAGTATCGATGCATAGAGGATGCATGTGGGTCGAAGTAGAAAGGGTAGCGATGGAATCGGTGCAAAATCGAGGTGTTAGAAGTGCTATAGGAGTTTGGTTCGGACTTAGTCACATCCGATGGTGGAGGATTTTGCTTTGAGTCATATTAGTTCGGGTTGGAAGATCGGACAGGAAATTCCATCCTGTAGTTACTTTGGGTCGGTGAAGGAAAACCCCTAAGCAAGCATTACCGGACTAGAGTTTCTATCTAGTGTTTTACTTCAAATCAGTAGGGTGTTTTCTTTGGGTCGGACCTTAAAAATATCGGGAAGAATTGAGATGGGGCGCTCTAAGGGAAACTTCAATTCTGGTATAGGGCTACTTGGGGATAATCATAATGGCTACTTAGTGGCTTTTGAGAGTTGACTTGTAGTTGAGGTGGTTGACTCCATGATGACTCGAGATGGTTTGGGGTTTGTTTTAGTAACCGAGGAGTGAAGGGGTTCAACGAATTGATGGAGTTAGTCATTTTGGTCAAGTACTTCGTTTGGACTTGGTGATGGTCTGGGGAGGCACGTTCGGTGAGGTAAAGCAATGTGGTAGGAGTTATGCATTCTAGTATCGGTTATGTGTAAGAAGAATGGTTGATAACCTTGGATGTGGTAGGTGTTTCATGGGGGCAAGGGTGCGTGAGGACGCTCACCTATGTAGTCGGACTTTATTAATGACATGGCCTGCTATATTGATGGCAGTACCTCATCGATGGTACGTGATGCAACACCAAATCCAAATTGTAATATGTTATGTCACTGACCTTGGTGATGATTGTATGAGTTATCAGGTATCTAAAGGCTTCTTGGTGATGATGAAGAACTTTAGTGGTGGTCGGGATGAAGTGACATCTTGGTGATGATTGGAGACCTTGGTGATGGTCAGGTAAGGTAAGATCTTGGTGATGATGCAAGGGCTTGTGATGGTCGAAGTGAAGTTGGACCTTGGTGACAGTTATTATGCGTGTTTGATATATGATTTGCTATGGTTGATGTGATTGGTGGTTTCTATATTATTTTTATGGATGTCCTGGTACGTAGGTACTATTGAGCTAGGCACCCTGATTCCCATATTATACTTAGAGTAGTATACCCATATGATGACGATTATAGTGTGGCATATATGGCATTATGTACTAGCTTATTGGACGCATGTGCAGGTCAGGTTTTTTTCTACATGTTATAAGTCCTTATTGCTATATATGGTTTTAGAGTATTTTGAGATAATCTATCGCCCACATCAGATTATTACCTGAATCGAGGTTTTATGCTTTGCTTCTTATTATCTTAGGTACTCTTAAATGTGTAAATTAGGGATAACAAGTCTGGATAAGGCATGGAGCTGTATGGAGTATGAGTAGGAGGCTTACTTTCATATATCTATCTGTTGGAGCTCATTTTTGCTTATATTCCGTTGTGCGGTACTATTTCACCTATGGGTTCTTATCTATGGTTACACTATGATATACTTATTTATAGTTCATTTGATTATATTACTGTTTCACATATTTTCTATCTATGATTGACTAGTATATTCTATCCTTGCATTATGAGATATATGAAAGGTTATGTGATCATTTTAATTACTTTACCACCTTGATTATCGCTCTACATCGATCAAATATCATCACGGTGTACTCTACAGGATATACTGGGTAACAGAGGTATAGGTGGTCGCCACATTTAGTATCATAGCTTACATTGCATAGTTGATCTAATTTGATACTTGGATTCATTTGAGATAAGGAGGAATTATCACCTTAAAATAGATCGAGCAATATGAGAGAGCTTATTTATTATATATTTTGGTCTTCAAAACTATATATTACTAGTGTATATAATATGAGTTGCATTGCACACATCAGTACCAGTGGTGCATTTTCCTTAATGAGTGATAGATCGTTCTTATTACAGACTTTAAGAATGAGCTGGCATACAAGGAACACTACTAGAAACTTCATTTCAAGTGTGGAGAGAGGAGAAGTGGGATCAGAGTGGCTAACCCTGAAATGCGGACTATGTTCACTAAGATGATGAGGAACATGCTGCAAAACACCCTAGGTGTTCCTCCTGTTATTGCTGTTGATGGTGGCGCTCCTATGCAAGCGCCTAAATTTGGCTTTCCTAAGTTGATTAAGGACTATTCTAGCCTTATGGAAAACCATTCCTTAAGACGAAATCGGTTGTGGAGGTGCAGTGTTGGTTGGACACCTACGAGCACATTTTTAAGGGCATAGAGTTATAAGATGTAATAAGGAGGATGTCAGCCTCTAAGCAATTTCACCGTCGAGATATATGATGGTGGAATACTGCTAAGATTGCTACCCTTGAAGACTAGTTTACCTAGGAGTGGTTTAAAGCCTGATTCAAGGAGAAGTTCATACCGACTGCCCAAAAGTTGGTATTGTTTAAGAAGTTTGCTAAGTTGAAACAAGGAGAGAAGACTATTTTTGAGTATGTGGTGGAAGTTGACATGTTGACGAAGTATGGTTTGTCCTTTATCGATATGTCATTGAAGAAGAATGAGATGTTCATAGTTGGCGTGAATGAGTATTTTGGTGATAGGATGATTGGCCACATCAATGAGACCTTCAAGAATGTCGTGGAGAAAGTTTTGATGCAGAAGAGCCTATAACCGAAACTAAAAGCTGAAGTTAAGGGAGAGCCAAAGTCGCAGGTGGGTAAGGAGGCAGGAGAAAGTGGAATAACAACGATAAGGAAAAGAAGCAGTGAGGGAAAGGAGATGACTAGAAGAAAGGCAAGTACGGGAGCCAATGTGCTTTAGTTACAATGAGAGGGGTCATTTTAGCAAAAACTATAGGATCCTAAAGAGTGGGGAAAGAAAATGCTTCAACCACGATAGAACTGGACACATGAAGAAGAATTGTCCAAAGCTGTAGAGGAATAGGAAAGATGTGTTTGCTTATCCATTGAATGTCATTCCTACTCCTTTGACTACTCCATCGGCAAAGGAGAAATGGAAGGGCATCATTATCCAAGGTATGCTTTCCATTTATGTTATACCTATTTGTGTTTTATTTGAGATCGATATGTTACACCCTTTAAAACAAGTGACTTATTAAGTAGGTTAGGATGGTGTCCTGACCAAGTAGCGGAGATTTAGTTGTTTCACACTAGGTGATTTTCCACAAACTTGGGTGTGCTTTGTCAAGGCTTAGTGTTATTGAGTCGTAGATGTTTATTTGATTGAATTTATTTGTCTGGTTTTGTTAGGTTCGATATTGATTGGGGATGGAACGAGCTAAGGGATATAAAGTTGTGATGAATGGTAAAATAGTGTAGATGATGATTGGGGCATGAGGAGGGCGGAAGCTAGACTTGAACTGTATGTCGAGGACACAGTTATGGTTAGTTTAGCTTATTATCTCAATATCCCGGATAAGGAGTCGTCATTATTACCCATGGTAAGGGAATATCCCTTGCTGATTGGACTATCACTACATAAGGAGGATGAGTTTTGTATCAACCTAGAGGCCAGTTGTTATACCTTTAAGGAGGGCGACACTCAAAGAGTAACGAGGGTTGGAGTTGTTAGTGAATAACTCATGGAAAAGTGCGTTCATTTGTAGGAATTTATCTAGGTGAAGTGTACCTATAGTATTTGCATAGTGAGTGGATATCTCTTTGAGGTAGTATAGATGATGGGAGCTAGGTAAGCTTGTATTAGTATTATTAGTATCCCCAGGTGGTGGTCTTATCTTCTAATAGATGAGAAGTACGAGATACACTTAAGGATGGTGCAACATATACAGAGGATACATACCAGTTTAGGAGTAGCATACCTAATTCACATACGATTTGAGTATATTATTGGTTATGATTTTCGGTAGAGGGAAGAGTTGGAGCCAGAAGTGGTTGCAAGGTAGGAGATTAGACCTACTTTGATTGAACAGATTGATGCTAGTTAGAGGGGAGATGCTAAACTAACAAGGATAATCGCTGAGTTAGAGATGGGTTAGAGTATGAGGAGATGAAGTTGTGCGGACTCAACCAAGTAGGTTAGCAGCTTGAAGATGATAGCTTGATTATACCTAACAGTGATGGACTTAGGAATGGGGTACTATGAGAATACCATCATTTGAGTAGGGATAACATGTATGGGAGAACATTTCATTGGAAAGAGATGAAGGTGGACATCAGGGTCAAGGGGTGTCAACTGCCAGTATTGAAGCTGAGCATAAGAGCCTAATCGATTGTTACAATTGCTAGAATTCCCTAGTGGAAGGGGAATGGATGTAGATGGACAGTCAAGGGCTAGAGGAGGATATGGTAGCATCTGATCCATAGTTAGTAGATTGATGAAGAATGCCAAGTTTATATGATGAAGTTTAGTAGAATGACGGTGGAGCCGGCTAAGCGGTAGGTGAAGTGTGTTATGCGATTATAGGATGTGCTAAGCAGCATTGTAAGCAATAAATACTTGTTATCCATGAGTGGATTCATGGAAGAGCATATAAGATGCATTAGGAAGTGTGGCACTTGATTGATTGTATGATATCGAGAGTGGACCAAAAGCTTCAATACCTCATAATCTCATTTATACAGTCAGACATGATGCGAAACGATTAGGAGGGAAACAGTGAAGTTAGTGAAGGCTTAGTGGAGTCAAAGGGGAGGCAATAGAACTTGAGAGGCCAAGGAGAGCAAGTGGACCGCTTGTCTAGAACTCTTAACTTGGTAAGGCATCATGTTTATCACATTGGCTTTGATATTTGATATCGTATTTAATGCTTATTAGTTTAGTACCTGCATGCTAGAATAGGCGTAGGCATCATTTTTCTTATGTATGCATGCTTGGTGTTAATATGACTTCTTATGGTTGTTAGGTATGTGGGATACCCATATAGTTTGACTTACCTTGTGTTATTGGATTTCAGGGTGAAATTCCTAAAGGAAGGGAGTGTAACAACAGGTATTTTACTATTGAAGGATCATAAAATATTATTTTTTAGATTCATATTGGATCGTATGGCGTTATAACTTTGAGTAATGTTGAGCAGTGACATTATTGACCCTTTGTAGTTTTAACGGATGATTTTATCCTTAAAAATATGTAGCAACCACATATTTTAATAGGAGTAGAATTAGGATTCGAGGTCACTTCCATTAGAAATATATGATATTTTCTCTTTCCGTAGAGTGGTTATAATAGCTTTTTGGACTTAAAGTTTAGGAGATACCACTGTTTGAAGTTAGATAGTTTTTGGGACAATCTAGTGGTAATTAGTGAGATTTGGGATGGCCCAATAAGCCCTTTTGGGTTTATAGTTTGTATTGGCCGATATGGTCATTCCTAAATCATTTTCATTCATCCTAAATTAGATCTAAACATTCATTAAACCTCTTCTTATCCAAAACCATCTCTACACTTCCAAATGAAGCCAAATTCATAAATTAAAATGATTAGCTAGATACTTCAAATCTACATTTTTGAAGAGGAAATTTTGGTGCTTTGATGTCTATTCTCGGATTTGCCTTATTTTGAAAGCAAATCTTTGACTTTTTGGTGTTTTGTGGGGAATTTATCATCTCGCAACATATTACATATGTATCTACATATTATGACATATTTTGGATCCATTTTTAAAGTAAAAATTATGTTTTTATGTTTTTTGAAACCCGACCTGAAGTGAAAATTAAATTTAAATGAATTAAAGTAATTTAGTCATGTTGTTTTGATGTATATCGATCATATAGATTTTGCACTATGTTACAGATGTATTTTGAGGTGATTTGCCATGATTTGATGAAAGTTTGTATGTTCGGATTAGGATTGGATGTTATCGATGCTTGTTTGAATGTTGTTATATGTTTGGATGGTTGTAAATGCTTATTTGAGCAAAATGAGGTCATGATTGATTTTATGGTCGAGGGTCTCTATGTTGAAGAAGTAGGGATGTGCACTCTAATTCAATGCATAAAGATGGGAGATCCATAAACGTAGATTCAGACTTCGATTGATTAGCCATAGAGTGTTTAGGGTCGTATCGATGCATTGGGGATCCATGAAATTCGAATAGTAAGGGTAGCGATGAAAGTGGTGTGAAATAGAGGAATTGGAAGTACTACAAGAGTGATTTGAGGTTGATGGTCTACTTGGTGACGTCAGGTAGTTGGCTTTGGACTAAGAGGAGTTTGCTTCGAGTCATATTGGTTAGGGGTGGAAGACTAGATATATAGGAAATTTTGCCCGGTAGTAACTCCAGGTCGATGAAGGAAAAACCCCAAACAGGTAAGGTGCTAGACCGGAGTTGGTGTTTTGTTCTAGTTGGTAGGGAGTTTGCTTCGAGTCGGTCGATGGAAATACCGACTAGAACTGAGATGGCGGTGCTCCAGGGAAACTTCAAGTCTAGCATGAGGCTGCTTCGGGGCAAACCTAGGGGCTACTTGATGGTTTTTAGGTGTTGACTTGATGTTAAGGTGGATAACTCCGTGATGACTGGAGATGGCTTTGGGGTTTGTTTAGCAACTAAGGGAGTGAAGTGAGTTCAACATATCAATAAGGTGAATCATTTTGGTCGAGCACTTCAGGTGGACTTGGTGATGGTCCTACGAGGCACATTCGACGAGGTGAATCGATGTGGTGGGAGTTATGTGTTTTAGTATCAGGTCATGTGCATGAAGAATAATTGATAACTTTAGATGTAGTAGGTGTTTCATGGGGAAAGGGTATGTAAGTGCACTCACCTATGTACCCTGGACCTTAGGGATGGTCTTGCCTGCCTTGGTGATGGCACTACCTCGATGATGGTACGTGATCGAATATCAAATCCTATTTTAATGTAGTGTGTCTCTGGCCCTGTGATGGTCGTACGAGTTATAAGGTATCTGAAGGCATCTTGGTGTTGGTAATGATGCAGGACCTTATGGTAGTTAGGATGTAGTGGCATCTTGGTGATGATGCAAGACCTTGGTGATGGTCGGGCTAGGTAAGGTCTTGGTGATAATGCAAGGGCTTGATGATGGCCGAAGTGAAGTAGGACCCTAGTGACCCTTATTATTTGTACGCGTTTTCTATATGATTTGCTATGGTTGCTATGATTGGTGATTTCCAAGTTATTTTAATCTATGTCTTGTGATGTAAGTACTATTGAGCTAAGTAGCTTAACACCTTTATTAAACTTAGTGTAGCATACCCTTTATGGTGACGATTATAGTGTAGCGTCTATGGTGTTATGAGTAAACTTGTTGGATGCAGGGGTAGGTTAGGTATGGTTCTACATACGCTATGTCTTTTATAGTATTTTGAGATAATGTATCGCTCACAACAGATTGTTTTCTGACTTGAGGTTTTATGCTTTGCTATCTCGGGTATTCATAAATGAGTAGATTAGGGATAACAGATCTGGATAGCACATGGAGCTATATGGAGTACGGAAAGAAGGTTACACTTTCATATATCTATATTTTGGAGCTTACTATTGCTTATATTCTACTGTTCAGTACTTTGCAGATATGTCAGTGCTTGCATTATTAGAGACAGTTATTATAGTTTTATTTTGGTACATTGGATGTTAAACTTTATTATTTCAGTTTTGTATAATATTGTGAACCTGTTACATTTTGACGTTCCTATATATGGTTCATTTGATTATATTATTGTCTCGTCTGCTCTATATTTATGATTGAACCTTATATTTTATCCTTGGGCTGTGAGATATACGACGTGTTTTGTGATCGTTTTATTTACTTAACCACCTAAATTATCGCTCTACATCTGTCGGATACCGTCGTAGCCTACTTTACGTGCTATATTGGGTACCAAAGGTGAAGGGTGGACATCACACGATCCTAGTAAAGTCATCCAAATCGGCACTTAGATCAGCCCAAAAATCAAAGACGAGTTGGCCAAGTTATTGAAGTAAAGCAAAGACATCATTTGGGGGCATGCTGACATAACTGGAATCAATCTACGAATCATTTTACATGCGTTAAAATTTGATTCGAAGGCAACCCCTGTCTAGCGAAAGCATAGACTACTCAACCCAGAAAGGTGTTGAGCTCTCAAAAAAGAGGTAGGAAAGCTACTGGCCAATGGCTTCATTTGAGAGACGGAACATTTGGTATGGGTATCTAATCTAGTATTAGTCAGAAAACTAAATGGGTCTTGGAGAACTTGCACTGACTTATCCGACCTTAACAAAGTCTTCCCAAAAGACAGCTTTCCATTTCCTCGCATCGATCAGTTGGTGGCGACCAATAGACATGAGCTTCTCGCATTGATGGATGCTTATTCAGGGTACAATCAGGTTGCCATGCATAGCCCAAACCAATAACACATTTCTTGTTAGAGTTAGGGGTATGCCCTAAGGGAAACTATATAATTTGTTACATATATCTAACTTAATAATCAATCTTGTTCGAAATAAATGGTGTTTTCTTTCTACTATATACTTGATATGATGCATTATATTAATTAATTAATTTAATAAAAAGTATATTTAATAAATAAAAAATCCATAAATGGTATTTTGTGATGGTAGTTATGAAGTATTATAACAGTGAGTAATTTATCAGAACGAAAACAAGTATACCATTTTAAATGTTTCTAGTCAAGATGCATCGGGCCTGGATATTGATGTATCCGTTGAGACTACATTATGTAACACTCTCCAAATGTTAGGCCTGGATATTAGAGTTTTAACATAAATTTAGTGACTCTATAACTTATCTAGAATATCTTGAAATCTTAAACTCTTCAATACTCATAAGTCTTCATTCTTGAACACTTGAAACTCTATATCGGCATCTTGAGTCTACTCTTGATACTGTACAGTGTTCTTAATCAATACTTGTCTGATATCCTACACTATATACTATACATATATCTTGATAAAACATTAGTATATATAATTTATATAATGTCCTACAGTAGTTATCATTAAAACCAATACCTAAGGTGCTAATAATATCCCCTTTTGATGATGACAACTCTGTACGTAAAATATAATTCAACTCCCCTTAAGTTAGAAAATTCCCCCTCAATCTATGCATATATTTTATACATTTCTTCCCCTTTGTCATCAACAAAAATAACCAACTAAAACTATAACTCTAACACTAACTCATGCTCTAATTCTATCTCTAACTCATGTTAAATAAAATACCAATCAATATGTATAAGAATTATATATAATGATGTTGAGAAAAATTGTATAAAAACAATAAGTGTTATGTAAAATTAGATAATCATGGAATAATCATAATCAATCCCAATATTCATTCAATCCATTAAATTTATTGTCACACGCTATTCAAACAAATCCACACAAATAAAACCAATCAAATCCAAACCAAATCAAGTATTATTATTTATATATAATCAGACCTATTTAAACCAGGCATTTCGAGGAACTTCAACCCATCCACCAGTGCCAAGGATTGGATCAACATTGCATCCTAATCTTCATCATCTTTGTTGATGGTACACTCTGGATTGATGGTTTGTTCTTCTTTGTCCAAGGCAAAAATCATCCACCGAATTGCATCGAAATGCCTTTCTTGCTCCTTAATCATCTGCATTTGACTCAATTCTAAGTGTCTTTGGTTTCTTAGGATGAAAGAAAGAATGTTCTTGAATGATTTAAGAGTTTATTTGATGTTTTTGATTAGCTTTTGGATTTGAGAAACCATTGATTTTTATTAGAGTTTAGGAATGAAAAGAGTGAACGTAGAGACTTAAAATAATGATTTTTTAGAGTGAATACATATATACATATATATATATATATATATATATATGTATAGGTAAGAAACCAGTCGAGATGATTGTTGTTCGATAGTTATTATTTTCTAATTTTTAATTTTTTTTTTCAAAAATTGTTGTTATATTTCGACATACATGCTTGGCATATGTCGTCATATGCACTATAATTTTCAAAACCATTTTATTTTCTTTTCCATTGTATTTGGCGTATCCTATTGTTTTTGTATGACTTTCCAAAGATAATAAACAATGTATAATAACAAAAAATAGAATTTCATTGATATTAAGGATGAGTACAAGAAATAATAGAAAGATACATGAGATTCAACATAAACTAAAACTAGAAAATCAAATACAAATGTTGATTAGATAAATAACTAGAAAGATATGAATGAAGATGAAGAAGAACTGCCAAGCTTGTGGATGATCTTTCTAAAGAACTTACACATTTTGTTGGACATTGAAGTAAATCTCTTTGGAAATGATTTCTTAAGCTTCCTTTATTTATAAATGATCTTCTCTTGATTTTTGAGTAGATTTTTTGTTTGATGAAATTGGTGGGATATTGATACTTTCCAAATAAGCATCCTCCTTTTCTTCTTGTTCTTCCTCCATAACTTCCATTTCCTCTCCTTCCTCTTGCTCTTCCTCTTCTCTTATTTCTTGCCCCTCTTTCCAAGCCAACCTTTGTTCCTTTTTCGTAAGCGTTTCATAAAGCTCGAAAAGGGTGAAATATGCATAAGTGAAATATTGGCCTTGTTAAATATTTTTCGAGGAATTATTTCCTTTTCTAAAGGTCCACACCAAAATAATTGGAAACACCAGTAAGATATACACTGTGTTTTCATGTTTAGAAAGATTCTTAGGAAAAAGTTCATCCAGAATGACTTGAGACCAATTTAGCCATACTGACCATAAACGGTAAAAAGAGCTTTGGAAACTTTTTGTGTCTGATTATTATAATTATCCATTCTAGAAGTGAAAGTTTGTTGCAAAAGAAGGCGTTAAATTCTTGCTTTTGGACGCAAGTTTTTGTTTTTAAATTCAAAATCATCATCACTTTTGAAAATATCATGAATTATTTCATGATTTTGAAAATCAATTTGAAAATTTGAAAAGTTGAACGGCCTATTCCTCTTGACTTACATCCAAGAATATGACCCAAACGTTCACAATTTAAAACAATTTATGTCCCTTTGACACTACTTTAAACATCTCCTTCTCTTCCATCATAAAACTTTGCTTTTAATATGCATAAAACATCTTCACTAATTTTGGATAACAAATGAAATCATTTTGGGAAGTATTAATTAAACAAAGAATTTCATTTTGCAAACACAGATTGAAAAGATCACATGTAGGAAAATCTTAAAAAATAGAAAATATTCCGAGAAAGACTTTCCAAAAGATAAATACTCAATATAGGCTTGAATGGCTTCTTGATCATTAAAAAGATATTCTTTTATTTTCTTAGAAAACCTCACGGTTGTATTTCTTGAGGATGCCACTGAAGAGTAGTTTTAAGTGATAAGAGAGTTTATGATTTTTGAATTTGAATGTGAAAAATGAATGGATAGAGATAGAGTAAGTAAATAGAGAATCAAAGGACATGTTCTCTAGCCAATAGACAACTTTTTAAAACATAGGAGTTAATGAAAAGGTGGAGAAAAATTCAAATTTTGAATTTAAATTTGAAATTCAAAATACGTCTACATATGTCGACATATGCACGTGGGGTATGTTGGCATATAGGTCGAAATTTTGAAAAATGATTTTTGTTTAACTATATCCTCTTTTATTATATATATGTATATCTACTTATAATTATTCTATTTTCAGAAAAATTAAAATAATTTTAAATATATTTTATATTATTATTTTATTATTTAAAGTATATAAAATATTTAATTTAAAATATAATCATACAACATTCAACTAGCATTATTATTAATCTATAGGATATTCCCAACAACTAATCAACCAAAAGAAAGGAAATATTCATTCAAGAAATTAAAAATAAAATTTTTGATATGTTTAAAGCGTACCTTTTTCCGATCCATTTCACCATATTGTTCTGAATTATATATTGTTGTGAAGTACATGTTAGCAATTTCTATATCTGATTCATTATCACTTGAGGATGTGTCTGAATCACCTGATGTAGCGGTATAGGCTCTTCTCCATTTTCTGGATGATTCAATGTTTGGTGTAGTTTTTAGTTTATCGAGATGTGGACAATCTCGTTTTAAATGACCAGGGTCATCATAGTTATAACATCTAATCCCATTTTCGTTTCCGCTTCCTAGACTTTTGTTGTCATTACTTTTGAAATTGCTCATCTTCCTATATTTTAGGAATTTTCTGAAATACCTTGTCATGAAGGCTAATTCTCATCATTATCGCTATTTGAATCCAAATTATATGCCATTGCATTAAAAGCTATAGATTTCTTCTCTATTGCTTTGCTTTCTCTCCTACTTAAAAGACATTAAAATCCCAATTAAATCTTTAAATTTTAGAGTGCTAGTGTCATTAACCCCTTCGATTGCAAGTGTCTTTTGATCCCATTCAAGAGCAAATGAATTGAGAATTTTTCTAACTTGATACTCTTTAGAAAAATTTTACCAAGTGTAATAATTGAGTGTACTATATCTTGGAATCTACTATACATATCAGATATAGATTCATTTGGACTCATTTTGAATAATTGAAATAGGTTTGTTGACATGGAAATTTTGGTCTTTCTGACTTTACTTGTCCCCTCATGTGTAACTTGCAAAGTTCTCCAAATTTCAAATGCAGACATACATATAAATACTCTATTAAATTCATTTCTATCCACAATAAAATAATATTTTCATTGCCTTAGAGTTACTTTGTGCGACTGCTTTTTGGTTAGCAATCTACTGTGCAAAATTAGTCTCGGGTTCAATGTACTCAATTTGTGTGATATTCTAAGTATCTAAACCAATTGACTGTAGACCAATTTTCATTCTATAGAACCAATATGTGTAATTAATTCCATTAAAAAGTGGAGGTCTAGCAGTAGATTGTCCTTCGACGTGTGAGTTACTAATAAGTGTATTAACAGTGTTACTAACAGTATTATTACCATGTTGGTTTCCATTTAAACTTTTTCAAAAACTAGATGATGAATACTTTGAAAACTAAAGCTCTGATACCGAATGCGAGTTAGTGGAATAGGAATCTTAACGCTAAATTAACACTTAAGGGGGTCTGAATAGTGTTTAATGGATTATATGAGTATTTCTTGAATTCTTCAAGATTTTATTTTGGAATGGTGCAATTAACAATCACAAAATCAAAGTACATATAAAAGTAAATGCAGTAAAAGTAAAACAGAAAAGAACACATCGGGATTTTATACTGATTCGGAGTTAAACTACATCCAGTCCCGCACAATTCCTTGTACGGATTTCTTTTCAACTAGTAAATGCAAATACAATCTCGATTTCAAAGCTACGAGAAACACCTTCTAGAATCCCAACCTCTAGGTAGAGTCACTTAATTTTCCAGCTACAGGTACACCTACTAGATTTATGGGCTACTAAGCACACCTAATTTATTTTACAACCTACTGTCATACCTAATTGGATTTTACGGATACCAAGCACACAACCAAGTACAAGAGTATGATTTGATAGAGTTTATAGATACAGATTTTTGATCTTGATTACAATTGATCCTATAATGCTTGAATAGCACTTTGATCTTGGTTTGAGTGAGAGAGATGAGAGAAACTAGAGAGCATACGAAAGAGAATTAAACTAGTAATGATTGAATTTCGACAGAGTTTGGGTAGAAATTGATTTAGAGATCAAGAAAGTGAAAAGAGGAGAGAAGAATAAGAAAGTAGTTGTTGAAAATTCGTTTGGAAGTCTATTATATATAGAGAAACAACAGTCATGTCCACTCACGAAGAGATATGAAGAAAAGACACCTCTAATAAAATTTGAATTTTGAAATTTCCAACCTATATATCGACATTCTTGGAGAAGATATGTTGACGTATCCTTTTGTATTATGAAAAATCGCTTAATAAAAATTATTATGAAAATTTTAAGTTTTGTAAATATTTGGAGACTCTGTACAAATATTTAAACATAGTCTATATATATTTTAATCATATTAAAACTTTAATCATGTAAATTATATAAAATCAATATTGTTATAAACCATAAATAAATATTTAAAATCAAAATATAAATATCAAAAATAAGCATAAGGAAGATTTAATTTAAAATACCAAAAAATATAATAGATTAAAAAATACTCAAAAAACTTAATATAATATCTTTGTAAATATAAAAAGTTAAGAATTTACTTTGAGAAATATTTTGAATAGATGTTTGACGAGATTAGTTTGAAGACCAGGATACTTAAGAAATATTTAAAACTTATTTGAAATAGAAAGAGATCAAGAAAGTGCTATCAGGGTTTTAACATAAATTCTATGACTCTATAACTTATCTGGAATATCTTGAAATCTTGAACTCTTCAATACTCATGAGTTTTCATTCTTGAACTCTTGAAACTTTATATTAGCATCTTGACTCTAATCTTGATATTGTATAGTCTTCTTAATCAACACTTGCCTAATATCATGCACTATATACTATATATATCTTGATAAAACATTAGTATCTATATTTTATATAATGTCCTATAGTTGTTGTCATCAAAACCAATATCTAAGGTACTGACACTTGTATGAATCCAAATGATTGTATAATTATAATATGTAACCCGACTAGCTTATGAACTTCATCGTTATAGATTTTCTATCATTAGTCTAATTTTAACATATTATACATATTAAAATTATCACAAGTAGGCCCGTTCCCATGGAGCTCTTGAGCAAAATTTTCATATTAAAGAAGGATTTTAAAGATAAATCCCTACTTCTCAAGACATCGCAGTTAGCAAGACACTGCTTTCTTAGAGACCTACAAGAAGTTTACATGCGGTGTTCTCACCTTCACTTTGATTTCTTGGGGGATGAAAAGGACAAATTACTAGGTGAAATTCGAACTTATCACGCCAAACTGATATGTGGTCATGCAAGCTCTCCAGTTGAGGAATGGGACATTCATTGATTCCCTTCTGTTAATACCCCAGAAATGATTAAAGCTTCTTTTGATGATACTCTTACCTACCTATTGTGTCATTTGAAAAGGCCAAAATTGCTATTTCAAAATTTTAAGAGTTAAGTAAATATTTGAAAATAGAATTGTGATGTAATTCAAATTTCTTTATCATATGTAAATCTTCGTTGTTACTAAAAGAAGTTGTTTCATATATTAATTCCTGCTTTACTTATTCTTGATAGGAAACCCATAGCATGCGCATCTGATCCATTATATGTTTTCAGAATGATCGAGATTAAAGATAGATTATTAGCTGACACATGACGCTTCAGCTTTGTGATTTTCAAATAATCCAGAGATCTAAGAATGACATAAGAAATACTTCCAACAGAGATTGACCTTTAAAAGTTTGAAGGGGTGAATTTCTAGCTTAGAAGGAGAGATTAAGGAGAAGGATAAAAGAATTTCATAGTTGAAAGAACAGATAGACTTAGCCTTAGAATCTAGGCCTACGGTTGAGATTGACACCGAGATGCCTAAATAATACCAACGAATAAATGACCTTGAAGTAGAGTTAATGAAGAGTCAAGTATCTTGAACTCATTATCAATGAAGGCGATTCTAGCCTTTCCACTCCTACCCCTAGAAGGGCAACGAGATCTCAAGCTTTAGCTAGCCAAGAATTTCCTACTTTACTGAATCCACCTCCGGGTCTAAGTGATGATGTAATCTCCAAATAGAGCAGATTGGTTAAATTTGAATGCATGCAATTTTTTTAGTGATAAGTGAAGTGAAAAAGTATCTTAACATCTTAACGGATATGAAAGTCGAGTTGAAAAGCTTGGATGTGAAAGTATATTCTTAAGCAGGAGATTGAAGAACTAAAGAGCATGGTTCAAACTTTATGAGGAACCAATAAAATCACCATCATGCTTTGAAAACACAAATTGACTTAGTTGATGATGCATGTACTATTCGAAGGAAGGAGAAGAAGTTCAGAGAGCTTTTGAATGTTATCCTTGGCCATATTACCAACCCTTTTGTTGCCAAAGATTTGGACCAGCTATCATGAAGCCTTGAGCTTTAGCAAAGATTTGATTTAAACATGTTCTTCTTTTTTTTCTGATTTTTGTACCTACAACTTTGCATATAATGTATTAGATCATGAATGAAATTTTTATTTCAATGAATGTTACCTTAAATGTAAGGTATGTAGCTTTGAATCGAATACGGATTCTTATTCGAAATTGTTTGATGATTAATATCTTACTCTTCTGTATATTGAGCTTTTCATGTACAAATTGATAGTTTTCTTATTAAGAGAACTAAGAGCCTTTCTAATTGAGCTCTTCGAACTTGATTCAAGAATTTTCTTTTCACTAATAAATATCTAGCGGCTTGTTTAGTAACAGAGATTCTCGTTAAATGAATTTTAATTGAGAATTGATTTGGTAAAGCTTTGCCAGTAAAGAAATAAATTCATTAAATAATTTCTTAAAGTACTCTTCTTTTTGGTTAATAGTAAAGTGAAAAACTCATTTGGCTATAGTCCATAGATGATCAGAAAACCAATCTAATAATAGTAGAAGAGCACTAGATATCCTTATTTGGTAATAACAATAAAAGACCAGCGATCCATATCTGGCAATAATAATAAAAGACTAGAAGTCCATATCTAGAAAAATAATATAAAATCAAATATTCTTATCTGGCAAAAATAGTAGAAGATCAGAAATACTCATCTGATCATTGACGATTATGTTTGTTGAGGAGCACAAATGGCTCATGTTGAATAGATCTTCGTCTAGAAGATTGTTTGACTTGGAGTGCTAATTGGCTCTGATTTTTAAAGATCTTCCTTTAGAAGATTGATTGAATTGGAGCATTGTTTGGCTACGATTTTATTTGATTTGTTTGGCACCATCTTAGGTGATGATCTCTACTTAGATTAGACCCATCTATCATTGTCTTAGGCGATGATTTAGGTCTGTTGTCTGGTGCGTTTGGTTTGCTATTCTTAATTAGAACCAAAACTTATCCATCCTCACTCTAGAAGGCACTTCGGCGAGGCCTTTGATGACCGCACTGAAGGCTGGTTCGGTGCTTTGGCCAGGCCATCTTAGATGCGGCCAAAGGCTTACTCTATCCTCCCTCAAGGAGGCACTTCAATGTGGCCTTTGATGGTGACACCGAAGGCCAGTTCGATCCTTTGTCCAGGTCATCTTATATGGGGAAAAAGGCTTACTCCTTGCTCTCTTCAAGAGGTGCTTGAGTGAGGCCTTTGATGATGGCACTGAAGGCTAGTTCAATGCTTTAGCTAGGCCATATTACAAGGGGCTAAAACCTTACTCCATCCTCCCTCCAAGGGGTGCTTCAGTAAGGCCTTCGATGACAGCACTGAAGGCTTTTCAATCATGAGGCCCTTGATGGCCAAGTCTTTTGCCTTTGGAGAATCTCACTCCCTAACCATGTAGGTGCGGTTATTTTGTTTAGAAGATCTTATTTAATTGATAGCTGATTTAACATCTTCGGACAAATTCATTCAGCTTTCCTTATCCTAGGAAATTGTTGATCATGCCCTGTAAGCTTCGAAATTGGTTTGTGTTATATCCATTGGCTCGATGATAGTAACAATATAACCCTTCAAGATTCCTTTTATTTTTTGGATGCTTCTTTTGCAAGGGACAGCTGTAGAGTTCATCCTTGGTCAAGAGATAGATATCCTCGTAAGAAGTAGGAAGGGTGTAGTTCTTGGAAAGTCGTGACCTTTTGGAGGATGATCCTTTTGATTTAATTCCTATATAGCTTGAGACGGATTCCTCATCTTTGACGACTAGTTTCCTTTTTAGGGAGAATTGTGATGCACTAGTTTTGAAGGATTAATCAAGCACAATTCTCCATTTTCTAGTGAACCGTTCAAAGTCCCGTTCTATTTCCCTCTTGAAAATGGTCCCCTTGGCTTTTAGTTGAATCTCTTTTCTCATTTTCAAGAAGATGGTATCCTTTTTGTATTGCCTATCCATGGCAAAGATTTTTGTTGTTCCCACATGAAAGGGATTCAAACTCCATTTTTCTAGGTTGTGTGGAGCCACCTGTCTTTTCTTCTCTTCCATGACTTGTAATGCTACAAGTCTTAGCACTTATTCTTCATGAAGCCGGGGATCATTAGTGATTTTGTAAATTGGCTGAGTCATTCGAGGCTCAGAGGATCCTTGCTTGGAGATCGTAACACAATTAATTAGTGTAACCAAACAAAACTTAGTGAGTGTGATTAATTGGTGTTAAGAATCAAAGGTAGATTAGCTTGGAATGGAAAACGATTGGTAGGCATAAGTCCTTTATGCTCTAAATATGCAAGCTAGGGAAGTTATACTTAGGGTTTTAATGGAGACGAAAGTTCAAGCCCTCCTTCTAGCGCCAAAATGTTAATGAATTTCTTCACCAACCTCAAAAGTGCAAGAATGAGAACCTTGGCCGATGATGGAATTCGAAGACCCTAAATTTAACCTTAACGGGTGTTAGCAAATAGGGACACTTAATTGAGTTCACGCTTAAAAGGAGTGACAAGCAAGTCTAGGTTCATGGAGAAATCATACACAAGGCCATGTGAAATCATGTATGCTTGAAGTAAATCCATATTAGTCAACCATGTGATAAAAAAAGAATCAAGAATATGATTACTTTTGGAATTCGAAACAATTTTGACTAAAAAATCATATATACTTTGGAATTCAAAAGTAAGTCATGATTCAAGAAATCTTGTTTTTATTCGATGTAATGTCGAAGGCACACAGTCAAATATTTCGAATAATGCAATCGACTATAAATCTCCAAATCAATTTAGGGTTAAAAGTTTAAAAGTAAGAAGAGTGACAAGAATGATTTGCCCCTTCCATAACGCCCCTAGGTGCATATTTATAGGGGAAGAGTTACGGCACAACAGGTCAACCTAGCATAACTCTCGACATTAGCTTGAATAGACGTGAGTATGAAACAATATCAATAAGGAGTGGCTTTGATAGCTTCAGCGGAAATTAATGAGGTTCATCATCAACATCGCATGTATAGGTGGGAGGTGTCCTCCAAATGTGATGGCATTGACCATTAGCGGCATCAATGATGCATAGTACTATCTCAATGACAACTCTAAAAGGCGATGATGCTACAATGGAGGTGATATCATTACTTAATGGCTTTGGTTGTAGGTAGTATCGGTGATGAGCGACACTGAAAGAGTGCGACAGTGATGAATTACGATGTTCATTTCAATTTCACAAGTGAAAGGCGGCATCAATAAAATGCGACATCAATGAGATGCGACATATGCCATGTTTACATAGCACTGATGGCTTACGATGTTGGTCACATTAAAAATCATTACTTCTTGAAAGAGATGAGGCAATGGTCACATGCAATATTGATGATGAACAATATTCCCACTTTAGTAACAACACACAGCATCACACATAACTCTTTCTTGATGAGACACGACGTTCTTTATTTCCTCGGTGTTGATTTGTAGCCATTCTTTTGATATTGAATATTATCGTAGATTATGGTAAGGCCGCATCTTCGAGGTCAATAAGGGTGATAACATGTATGTTTTAATCTATTTTAAAAAGACACTATATATATATATATATATATATATATATATATATATATATTAAGTGCACAGCCAAATAAATTTTATTTTAATTTTTTTAATTTTGTTAGTATGTGTATGTGTGTGTGTGTATATTAATATATATAAGTATGTATATATGTATGCATTAATATACTACTTAATTTAATTATATCATCATATCATGTTAATAATTGGACCTATATTTTACAAATTCATATGTACATAGATTATATTTTTTGGTGGATAAAATTTAATTTTTATTATTTGTTTACTATTATTTAAACCAATAAACTAATTAAATAAATCATATAAAATAAAATATGTTTAAAAAAATTTAAAACTTTTTATTATCATATAACTCTCAGCCAAAAAATAAGAATTTAAAAAACATTTTTTATATTTTGAAATAATCAATTTAATAGATGGCTGAAATTAATCAATTAAATAAAAATATGAATTTGACTAGGAAAATTTTGGAAATCTTTTTGTAACTTTAGAATACCGTGCTTGATTTTTTGTAATTTAGAATTCAAATAATATAACATAAAAATATTTTATATTATTATTTTATTGTATTTCAAATAATATATATATATATATTAATGCAATAAAATATCAATAAATTTCTTTTTGTTCTGCATTCGATCTGTAAAAGTTTATATACATATAATTAATATGCATATATATGCATAGTTAGATATTATAAATATACTTATATATATGTGTGTGTGTGTGTTTAAATATCTTTATTAATAGTTGTAATAATTTTGTTGTCATATTTTTTTGGTATCAATGTGAACTACAAAAAATGCCCTTAATACTAAATCATAATATGCTTGAAAATAGGATCCAACAATTAATTTTTTTGCAAATTCAAAATGTTTGTCTACAAATATTATCAAATCTTAATATTACTTAAAAATAGGATCCTATAGATAAAGTTCTTTTACAAATTCAAAACATCCATCTACAAATACAATTGTTACTTAAAAATAGGATCTAACAAATAAATATTAATTAATAATGTTATTACAAATTTAAACTTAGAAAAAAAAATAGATGTCAGAAATAAAATTTAAACTAACAACAATTGATTTCAACGTAAAATTATGGTTAAATATTTCTACAAATCACTGTCCCTTGAATGTGCTAAACAGATACACTTTGTAGAAAAATAATTCATGCACAAAGCACGTGCCATCATCACACGTAGCACGTGCCGTAACACTTGCAATAATAATAATTTTGTTACTGTAATTCATATGTATATATGTGTGTGTGCGTAAAATAAATTTTTTAAATAATATTTATATATTATGTGTACATACATATATATATGTATTATATATGTATGTATATATTAATATTTAATGCAATAGTGTATATATAAGTCATTAATATTTTTATATATAAGATATATACACACATCCATACATACATCTACATATAATTTTACATAGTTTTTAATATTTATATAAATAACAAGTTTACATACACACACATATTTGGACAACATTTGACGCAGCGGATTAATCAAAATAAACTTCAATCGGTGAAAATAGCAATCGGTGGATTGATGAATACCAAAATGCCCGAATTCGTTGATCCGAAGATACCGAATTCTAGCTATCTCAAACACGTTGATAGCGCACTATACCGTGTTCAAAGATCTACGATTCTTCGCACGTTGATCTAGCGCACTAGATTCCGTGAATCGGCTTCTACGATCGTTGAATCGAGCGCACTCGATTAACCGAAAGAGGAGATAGGAGATTACACTCAACTACCAATTTAAGATGAAAGCACACAGCAATCAACAAGAAATTTTATTCAAAAATCATCCCTTTACAAAATGACACACACGGCTATTTATAGCATTTACAACTGTCTCCATAAGCCGTTGCCGACTCATGAACCCCGACTCATCATTAGTCGTCACCGACTTATCAACACAACAGACCGAAGTACATCACACGACTTATCATACGACATGACTCATCAGATATAAATGACATACGACTCATCAAATAAACGAGACAAACAGATTACAACTCAGACGACTCAGTAAGATACGACTCAACAAACAACACAGTTTACACGACTCAAGAGCAAACGACTCAAGAACAACGGCTTACGAACATAATGTCCCTGGACGACTTACGACTCAACAAAACAATCACAATGTGTACGACATACGACTCAACAAATGTCACGACTCAACATACTTCCAACAACTCAAGCTCCCAAGCTTACTTGCGGTATATCCCTTCAACCGAGTCAACTCCGTACGACTTATGGATGAGTCGTTGAGTCGTGTACGACTCATCTCACTCGCACACCTCAAATTCCTGCTAAGTCGTAACTCCTTCTCTTCTTTCTTGTTAATCCGTAGCTCTTTCCTCCAAGTTTTGTTTAAGTCGTAGACGACTTATGCCCTCTTTACTAGCTCGTATTCCTTCCTCATGTGATTCCTTAAGTTGACTCGTGCACGACTTACGAGTTAAAACCGAAACCTCTTGACTCGTGCACGACTTAAGAGATTGAACCGAAGCTTCATTATTTTGTGAATGATCTAACCTCTGAACTTCTGTAGATCGTGCTACATCATCCTCCCCTGGTTGAGAAAAATTCGACCTCGAATTTGTAAATTCTTCCTCAACAATCTCACCTCCATGATATGGAATTAAATGTTTGACGTTAAAAATATCAGAAGTATAAACACCATCTGGTAACTTTAATCGATAAGCATTCTCATTGATTTTCTTTAAAACTTCAACTGGACCAATTTTCCGCGCTTTCAATTTATTGTATGTTCCCACCGGAAAACGGTCTTTTGTCAACACTGCATAAACCAAATCGCCTTCGTTAAATTCAACATTTCGTCGTTTCAAATCTGCAGATTTCTTATATTTCTCATTCGATCTCTCCAATCGTTCCTGAACGATTTTATGACATTCAGTCAGCTCATCAACACAGTCAGCAGCTCGTTTAACTGTCCCCTTCGGTTGTGGTACTACTGCTAAATCCAACGGCCCCCTTGGTAAATTTGAATATACAATCTGAAATGGACTGAATCCCGTACTGCGATTCATGGCATGATTATGAGCAAAATCTGCTTGGCATAATTTCATGTCCCAACTTCTCAAATTATCCTGTACAAGACATCGCAACAAATTTCCCAATGACCTGTTTACAACTTCTGTCTGTCCATCAGTTTGCGGATGATAAGCACTACTAAATTTCAGCTTCGTTCCCACCATCTTCCACAAACTTAACCAAAAGTGACTCAGAAAACGAGTATCCCGATCAGAAACAATAGATTCTGGTAAACCATGCAATCGATACACCTCCTTAAAGAATAATTGTGCCACTCGAACTGCATCCGCTGTCTTCTTGCAGGCAATAAAATGTGCCATCTTCGAAAATCTGTCCACTACAACAAATATCGAATCATTTCCCCTTTGAGTTCTAGGCAAACCCAAAACGAAATCCATGCTGATATCAACCCATGGCTTAGACGGTACAGGTAATGGCATATACAACCCTGCATTCGTCGCTGTTCCCTTTGAAACTTGGCAAATATGGCATCTCTCCACAAATCTTTCAACTTCTTTTCTCATCGACGGCCAAAAATAAGATTGAAAAATCAACTGCAATGTACGATCTCTACCCACATGGCCTTCTTCATGCAACTCCTTGATAATTTTCATTCTCAAGCTGCCCTCTGGAATACATAACTGATTTCCTTTAAACAAGAATCCATCAACCAACATAAATTCATCGGTACTCCCATCCTTCACTTTTTCAACATATTTCACAAAGTAAGGATCTTCTTCAATCATCTCTGGCAGTAATTCAAACCCCGTCACTTCAACTTTCAATGTTGTCAGCAAATGACTCCGCCTACTCAAAGCATCAGCCACACGGTTCGTCACCCCCGATTTGTGCTTAACAACAAAGGTAAACTGCTGTAAATATGCAATCCACGATGCATGTCTTGCTGAAATCTTATCCTGCCCCTGTAAATGCTTCAAAGCTTCATGATCAGTATAAAGAACAAATTCCTTCTGAAACAGGTAGTGTCTCCAATGCTTAACAGCTTGCACAACAGCGTAAAATTCAACTTCGTATGTACTGTATCTAATCCTTGCCCCTGACAACTTCTCACTGAAATATGCAATAGGTTTTCCACACTGACTCAACACTCCTCCAATTCCCACCTTCGACGCATCAGTATGCAATTCAAACAACAACTGAAAATCCGGTAATATAAGAATTGGTGCTGTCGTCAAAAGTTTCTTGATCTCCTCAAAAGCAACTCCCGCTTTCTCTGACCATACAAACTGCTTCCCCTTCATGCAATCAGTAACTGGAGCCATCACGCTACTGAAGTGTGGAATGAATCTCCGGTAGAATGACGCTAGCCCATGAAAACTTCTCACTTCCGTAATTGTCTTTGGCTGTGGCCAATTCCTGACTGCTTCAACTTTATTCTGATCAACTTGAATACCTTCTCCTGAAACAACATAACCCAGAAATAAAAAACTTCTTGTCATAAACACACATTTCTTCGTAGCAACATAAAATTGTTCTTCACGAAGAATAATCAACACTTCCCTCAAATATAGAACATGCTCCTCCATACTCCTGCTATATATCAGAATATCATCGAAATAAACCACCACGAACTTCCCAATGAATGGTCTAAAGATTTGATTCATCACCCGCATGAATGTACTAGGTGCATTTGATAAACCAAATGGCATAACCAACCATTCGTATAACCCCTCTCTCGTCTTGAAAGCTGTCTTCCATTCGTCTCCCGGTCTAATTCGAATCTGGTGATAACCACTCTTCAAATCAATCTTCGAAAATATAGTTGCCCCACTCAACTGTTCTAACAAATCATCCAACCTCGGCATAGGAAATCTGTAACGTACAGTAATTTTGTTCAAAGCTCTACTATCTGTGCACATCCTCCATGTTCCATCCTTCTTCGGCACCAACAAACTGGTACTGCACAAGGACTCAAGCTTTCCTGAACTCGTCCCTGCTCAAGTAATTCTTCCACCTGCCTTCGCAACTCCTCATGTTCCTTCGGACTCATTCGATAATGTGGTCGATGTGGTAACACTGCTCCTGGAACAAGATCGATTTGATGTTGGATGTCTCTCAGTGGCGGTAACTCCTTAGGCAGCTCCTCTGGAAATACATCTTCAAATTCTTTCAAAACTGGCTTTGCTTCTTCTGGAATTTCAACCTCTTCATGACTCTCTCGTCCAATCAACAAATAGACTTCAGGCTCATCTTCAACTTCCTTAACAAACTCCTTCAAAGATAATAAAGTTTTCAGCTCTTCAATCTCCTCTAACTTGCTTTCCTTCTGTTGTTGCTTCTTAGGAACTAAAGTGATTTTAGTTCCTTCAAACATGAAACTGTAACTATTAGCACGACCATCATGTTGTACTGCTCTATCAAACTGCCATGGTCTTCCCAACAACAGATGACACACATCCATGTCTACAACGTCACACCAAATTTCGTCTTTGTACTTCTTCCCAATAGAAAAATTAACACAAGCCCTTCTCCCAACTTTCACTTCACCACCCTTTCTCAACCAAGCTAACTTGTATGGTTTAGGATGCTTCTCGGTTTTCAATTCCACCTTCTTTACAGCCTCTGTAGAAATAATATTATCACAACTCCCCGCATCAATAACAAATTTGCAAACTCTCCCAAGAATAGTGCAAGTAGACTGAAATATTTGTTCCTCAACCAACTACAGTCCTCCTCCTGCTTTGTTGTGAGACAAGATCTCCTCATCATCAGATTACAACCTTCGTCTCCCGACACTTCTTCTTCCTCCTCAACATAAGGTGAATTAGAACATTCAGCTTCTTCCTCCTCATCCTCAGCTTCAACTATCATAGTTCTCTTCTTCGGCTTTGGACACTCGTTGCTTTTATGACCCAACTCTTGACAATTGTAACATTTGAAACCACTACTAACCTTCGCCTTCTCAGCCTCCTTCACCACTGGCTTACTGACAGGTTTAGAAACATTAGAACTCCCACTAACACCCTTCACTTGATTATTGGAATTAGTAAACACACCACCTCCACGCCTTCCTTGCTTCTCCCAAGCCAACGCTTTCTGATGTGCCTCGGCTACTGATCTAGGATCAAACATATTAACCATATCCTGGATCTGCATTCTCAATCCCCCAATGAATCTAGCAGTTAGCTGTTCTTCCGTCTCCATAATATCATTTCTGGCAATGAGTTGGTAAAATTCATCAGCATAATCACTAACAGACTTCGTCCCTTGCCTTAGATTCTGCAACCTCTGGTACATAAGTGATTGATAGTTGTAAGGTAAAAATGTAGCTCTCATCAACTTCTTCATCTTCTCCCATGATTCAATCTTTGACTTTCCCATTCTCTCCCTTGTAAGTTTAGTTTGCTGCCACCATGCCAAAGCTCTCCCCCTCAACCTAGTAGCAACCAACTTCACTCGTCTATGCTCAGGAACCTCCTTAAAGTCAAAAATTTCCTCCACATTAGATAACCAATCCAAGAATTCTTCAGCTACCATCCCTCCTTTAAACTCTGGAATCTCCATCTTCATTCCCGATTCCCAACGTCGATCATCATCAATAACCCGATACTGACGTTGTCCCTGATCTCGGTCTCTGAAATGAATACTTCCCCTCTCACCATCAAACTCCTCATCAAAGTCTGATGTATATCGTTGTCTTTCACGCCCTCCAGCATCTCTACCACCACTCCTACTACCAACATCCCGTTTATCATGATCATCAACATTCCTCCTACTTCGATTATCAACATCCTAGGCTCTTGACTTTCTCTCCTCTCCCATTCTGAATGTGATGACACTCTACTACCCCCACGGATGGATTCAGGTGAATTTCTTCTTCTACTTTGATTCATATCAATCATAAGCTTCTCCAACCTACCAATGCCTTCATCAATCTTCTCACGCATACATTGCTCCATTTGATCGGCTTCTTCTCTTCGATACAAAGCTTCAACATTTTGATGGCGGTTAGCTCTCCTTGGCGGCACGATTGAAATTCACAAAATTTCAACAAATCGATACCAAAGTGATACTTCACAAGCAAATCACGGCTTCACAAGCTTCTACACAACTTCACAAGGCTCGGCCTTAACTCCTTAGCTCGAAACAAGCTTCCAATGATCCTCCCTAGGCTCGGCTACTTCACTAGTATACACGGCCTACTTCAAACACTTTCAACACTTTGATCCAAAATGGAATGGATCGAAAGTTCTCCCTCTTGTTGCAACTTCAATATGAACGCGATGAATAACTTCAAACTTCAACACTTGGCTCCAAGACTCGATTTAGCTATGATTGGCTAAAACCAGCTCCGATACCAAAACTGACGCAGCGGATTAATCAAAATAAACTTCAATCGGTGAAAATAGCAATCGGTGGATTGATGAATACCAAAATGCCCGAATTCGTTGATCCGAAGATACCGAATTCTAGCTATCTCAAACACGTTGATAGCGCACTATACCGTGTTCAAAGATCTACGATTCTTCGCACGTTGATCTAGCGCACTAGATTCCGTGAATCGGCTTCTACGATCGTTGAATCGAGCGCACTCGATTAACCGAAAGAGGAGATAGGAGATTACACTCAACTACCAATTTAAGATGAAAGCACACAGCAATCAACAAGAAATTTTATTCAAAAATCATCCCTTTACAAAATGACACACACGGCTATTTATAGCGTTTACAACTGTCTCCATAAGCCGTTGCCGACTCATGAACCCCGACTCATCATTAGTCGTCACCGACTTATCAACACAACAGACCGAAGTACATCACACGACTTATCATACGACACGACTCATCAGATATAAATGACATACGACTCATCAAATAAACGAGACAAACAGATTACAACTCAGACGACTCAGTAAGATACGACTCAACAAACAACACAGTTTACACGACTCAAGAACAACGGCTTACGAACATAATGTCCCTGGACGACTTACGACTCAACAAAACAATCACAATGTGTACGACATACGACTCAACAAATGTCACAACTCAACATACTTCCAACAACTCAAGCTCCCAAGCTTACTTGCGGTATATCCCTTCAACCGAGTCAACTCCGTACGACTTATGGATGAGTCGTTGAGTCGTGTACGACTCATCTCACTCGCACACCTCAAATTCCTGCTAAGTCGTAACTCCTTCTCTTCTTTCTTGTTAAGCCGTAGCTCTTTCCTCCAAGTTTTGTTAAGTCGTAGACGACTTATGCCCTCTTCACTAGCTCGTATTCCTTCCTCACGTGATTCCTTAAGTTGACTCGTGCACGACTTACGAGTTAAAACCGAAACCTCTTGACTCGTGCACGACTTAAGAGATTGAACCGAAGCTTCATTATTTTGTGAATGATCTAACCTCTGAACTTCTGTAGATCGTGCTACATCAACATTCAATATATGTAGGATGAGCTAACATGTCTGTTGCGATGTAAATTCCAATATTTATACACAAGCATGTTATACCTTGAACTGATTATTATGTTACACATACATATATATACATATGTATATGACAGATATGTATACTATTATATTTAATTGAATATAGATTAAATAAAATTCTATTTATAATTTATAAATTTAAATGAAATAAGAGATTTTATTTGAATTAATTTAGAAATGTTCTAAATAATTAGACTTTATAGGCATAAGGGAATTTATTTGAAATTCACGCATATTATCCAGTACGGACTAGACCGGTTCCAACAATGATATTAAAGCCTAATAGCATATGTAATTTAAATTAGTTATGCTAGGGTTAACTATTAAGCTCATAGCCCAAAAGTTGTCCCTAATAGAATAGGCCTAAATTTGAATTAGGCATTAGGCTAATTTCACAATTGTTTTGAAATTAAAAATAAAGGTTTTAAATTTAAAATAAGAAAAAATATTATAAATGTTATAATATAAAATTTCAAATTGTTTTGAAAATTGAGAATATAAGATTTTTAAATTTAAAGTTAAATGTAATTATGAGATATACATATTATGAATGTTACAATATAATGATAATTTTCAAAATGTTTGAAAATCATATAAATTTATTTCGACACTAATAAAATTTATTAATAAGATTAATAAAATAAGATTAATAAAATAATAAATATATGCATGTATTGTATATTATGATATATGATATGTTGTTTTAAAATGTTAAATTAACATAAGTATACATGTATGTATACAAATGAATTTCAAAATTAATATAAATTTAATTAAAATTGTTTAATTAAATTAATTAATTAAAAGGTTAATTAATTGAGTAATATACACATATATATGATATATGAGTTGTACTATAAAGGTTATAGCATAATAATTATTAAATATAAATGTTATATTAAATTATTATAAAATTAATTAAAATGTTAATTAATTAAATAAGATTTAATTAAAATAATATATACATAAGGCTATTATATAAGTGATATGAAATGTAAAATTATATAATTATAAATTTATATAATATGAATGTATAAACTAAAGGTGGAACATTAAGAAACCCCAAATAGACATAAGGAATAAATATATACATAAATGTTTATATTCTGTGGTTTAAGATATGTTTGACACTTGAATCACGAGAGTGATTCATAAGAATTATATCATTTCATAATTCGATATCGCTCAACGTTAAATATTGAAGATTATGAATCTTCAATATAATGTTGTCATCTACCATATATATATATATATATATATATATATATATATAAATTACTTACATACTCCTTAGTTGTTGAGCAAACTTTAGCTCAGAATGTAATGTGTAGTATTATTAATATATTGAACAGACGAGGTAAGATAACTATATGTATTTATTGAGCAAACTCAAGGCACATATACAATACTTAGGTTGTCGTGATACGGTAGGTACATGTGAATAATTTCATTTCGATTTGTTGAGCGGACTCAAGGTTGAAGAGAAATTAGGACAAGGTATCAAAATGTTAGGATTTATATATGATACAACCGATAAGGATTCATCCATTGTCCGTGAAGCTATGATTTTTGAGCAGACTAAAGGTTAGAATTCCAAGATAGATTAGTCTTAACACCTACTAGTGAAGTCAAAAGAATTCTATGTTTCGACTTAGGATTGGTGAAACATAAAAGACTAGTGAATTCCATATTAGAAAAATGAAATGATCGCATTTAACTTTTCTAATATTGTAAGAGCATATGCTATATAATGTTATAATAATCTACATTAATAAATTTGTGCATTTAATATGATTGATAAAATGTTTATCGATTAAGATATACAAATGAATTGAATTAAAGATTGACAAATAGAAATATAATATATAGACTTACTATTAAATACTTCTTACACGTGAATGTTTTGTATACCCATGCAAATGCCTTATTTGACAACAACTTATTATTTTCGTAATTTGAACGCTTACATGTTTACTTGCTCGAGACTGTGTATTATCTCCAGTGGGTTTCTAGCTCTAAAAGTAATACAAGGATATGAATATTTGATTCATTTTCAATCATCTATAATTGTTATATAGCGAAAGGTCACCACTTGTATTGTATGACATTTCGATGAAATTAGTTCATCCAAATAAATAAATAAACCATAGTGCAACATCCAGTATTCAATGTGATTGATTACAAAAAAGATCACATTGTGTTAAAAATAGCACAAGACCAAAACTACAATATAAGTCTAAGGACTCGATCGTTGATATGTCAGTTTGATTAGTTTACGCAAAGTGCAACATATTTGATCTCTTAAATGTTAAGGATGTCCAAGTACGATTTTGTAAAGAGTTCATTATGTAGTAAATGATTTCTTTTGAATGGTTTGACCATTTAGAAAGAAAATGAATGTATAATAGTAGATGTAATAAAGGCAAAGTTAGGATAAAGAAGTGAATGTTTACTTCTGCTTCAAAAAGAAACATCGAAAATGAGAATTGTAAAATAGTAGTTGATAATTAATATTCGAATAAGATATATGATTTCCATTCTGAAATGTATATTTATATAAAAAGTTGGTTTTATGAGGTTTATTTCTTTGAGTCCAAGATATTTATAAAGAACTCTCCGCTGTAAAATAGTTGCAGCATATGAAATAAATAATTTATATTAAGTGAATGATGGATCTTCGAATTCAGTATGCTATTATAGTAATGGCAGAAATAGTGAGAGCTTGCCATATAACACTTATTGATTGCTTTGAATTACGAAAATTATTTTCATAAAACTTACCCAATGTTATTTGTGAAACAATGACTATTTTTCAGCATTGATTAAAAATTTATATAGTTATACTTCAATGTGAATATTATAAATATTCGCTATGAAATAAAACTATTATATGGTATTTGTTTTCACAAAAAAGTAATGCATTAGAAAATACTAAAGTATCTAAAATTATTTATAATTTTGGAATTATAAACTAAGCCATAGTTTTAAGAAATAATTTATATTATATGTAACGACCCGTATTTTAGATAATTAAAAATATTAAATTAAATAAGATTTTAGAAATTAATATTGTCAGAAATTAAAATTTATGATTTATAAATGGAAAAGTTTAGTAGAATATAATTTAATAATGTTGATTGAATGAACTTGACAATTGTTTTAATGTAATTTCAGTCAATTGAAATAACTGTAAGTTTAGTAAGGAATAAAATGATTGATGTATTAATGGTAAATTTATATGTTATTTAATTGAAATTGGTTTTAACATTTGTAAGTAAATTTATACTCCTTATTTGTAAATAGTAAATGTATTAATATGTTCAAATTATTTAAATGAACCAACTATTCATTTCTCATCTTATTTTTAAATCCGTGTTGGATTTTATTTGGGAATCAATGAAATTAGATGTAATTAAATGTTGCAGTTAATATAAGGAAAGATGTTAATTGTAGAGTTTGAGTGAAATAAAATGGAAACTTATATTAATAGATTACATAAGGAATTGTTGATTTAATATAATGACTTTTAAATAAATTATTATGAAGAAGTGTTAATTTAATAAAGAATAAAATGAATAAGTTTAGTAAAGGTGTAAATATATGTTCATTTGTTTGAAATGTATTTTAGCTTATACATTAATTATAGGAATATTTAGTAAGAAATGTATAAATTCTGTTCGTATGTATGAATATGCTTAAATTACTATTAGACAGGAAATAATTGTTCCATTTGTCATTACATTTATTTAGTCTATTTTGAAATTCATCTTTGTAAACAATCGAAATTAATGTAACTGAATAATTTCAATTAATAGAAGAGAAGACACTAAATTGTAAATTAATAGGTGTAATTAAATGTAGCTTATGTACAAGTGAAAATATAAAGAAAGTTCGATTTAGTGAAATGAACATTTATATCAAATAAAATGAATTTTTCATTTGTGAATGTATGCTTAATTTCATTAAAATAAAGAATGGAATGATTGATTTAAAGGAAGAAATATATGTTATTTGAACCGTATTTTAGCATATAGATTGATTACAAGAATAGGTAAATAATTTATTTAAGTAAGTTATTTATTACTCTGGTGTATAAACAGCAAATTTATAAACGTGTCTAAATGACTAAAGAAAATAATTGTTTTAATTTTCATCCATTTTAGATGTCTGTTTTGAAAGTTAACTTTGTAAATAATTGCAATTAATGTAATTGAAATATTTCAATTAAAAGGAAAGAAAACGTTGATTGCAATTAATAGATTTAATAAAAGAAATGCACATTTGTGTTAAACATAAATGGTGTCTTAATGGAAATAAAAGATCGTTTTGGAAAAACCAAATTGAACGTTTTCATTTTTAAGGCAAACCAAATTGAACGCTTCCAAAAATTGAATTTCAAAGGGTTGTGCGATGTACATTGCCCCTTCTTTTCTTTTGTTATTAATTGTCGCATGTACATTTTAAAATAGTTACCTCATTATTAATACTTGATCTGTTCATTTCTCCTTTTGTTTAAAACCTGAGTCTAGACTTTCAGGTTGTATTTAATTCTTGCCACCTCATTTTCGCCTATAGAAATTTAATTTTTCCTTTGCTTCGCAAACATTCCCATTCCTACATACATTTCCTTATGCATTATTAATGCCTGAAGCTTTCAAAAAAAAAAAACGTGACATTCATTTTTTTTCCCTCTACTTTCACTTCCTTATTATTAAATAAGCTGCAATTTTATTTCTTCATTTGCGTTTTGTTTTTCCTGACACCTCATATTCATTTAGTTGAAATTGTTCTTTGTTGAAGGTATATTCTTATCATAAAACCGTCCACATTTTAAATTTGTCCCTTCATTTTTTTTTGTCACCGCCTCATTTTTTCTATGTTCAGATCTCCATTTCAAATCTTCCTTTCCCAGAATCATTTTAACATGCGCTTGCAAATTCAAAAGCCCTCATTTTTGCAAATTCAAAAATTTTCTTTTATGAAACATGAGTTTCATTTTTCCTACACGTCCTGCCTCATCTTAGTTTGTTCTTCCATCTTTGCTTGAAGCTGCATCTTGGGAAAAACGTAAGTATTAAACTTCGTTTATTTTTTTATTATACGTGTACCAATTATTATTTTAATAGTATTTTTTATAACATGAATAATTTTTTCATATGAACTTCGGTTCACGTGGTTTCTTTCTTTGGGTTAATATCGAAATTGCGGACAATATGAAACTAATTTGATCAAATTTGAAGACTGTTGGGATTTTGCGCTTCTGTTTGAATTTTTATGGGCTAAAAATTAAAGATGAGTGATTTATCCCACTCACACAATACTAAATCTTCTTATGTTTTTTGAATTAAATGTATGAAGTGATTAGAATATTATTGATTGCTGTTTAATAATTTAAATTGTCATTTAAATTTAATTTGAATTTATATTGAATTAAGTTGAAATTTATATTAATATATAATTGAATTGCTAGTTAAATACCTGATATTGATAACCAGTTAATTATTGTGATTGATTGGCTGATTTGGATGTTGACTATGATGGATGTCTATTTGTTGACGTTTTGGATAATTGGGTGCTTATTTATTTATATGTATTCCTGCTATTACCATGCGTATTAATTGAAAGCACACAAACTGTAATTTGAATTATTTTGAATAAATTAAGAAATAGATTGAAATGATATAAACCGATGGCACTTTGATTTGGATTGAAACGATATGTATCCATCCTTATAATTAAAACTGAAATAAATGATCACTTGGCCATAGGGTAGAAAATTATATACGGACACCGGATTGGTTAAATTAAATGGTTTTAAAAATCTTGAAATTTGGGTTTAATTAAATGATATTGTTTTAAAGGAATAAAAATTTGGATTTATATGAATTTAACTATTTTCTAATTCAAGCTTTGAAATGTTGAAACTGAAATTGGTAAAAAGGAAATTGTTTTATAGAATTGAATTGGAAACGTGAAAATTGTAATTGATATATGACTTTAATTTTTGAAATTGAGTTGTTGATTTGAAATTGGACATGGGTCCAGATTGTTTAAATGGAAAAGAAACGGTTTGATTTGATATTATTTTCAAAATAAATTATTTTCGATATAAACTATCTAAATTCTATCTTTTAATATTAAAATTATTTAGATTTTCCAGACTATTTTTATATAAAAACCATTTTCAATAGTTAATGTGACGACCCGACTTTTTCTCCACAGAAAGTCGTATCATCTTTAAGAAAGAAAGGGGTAGAAAAAAGAAAAGAAAGAAAAGAAAGAAGAGAAAGAAGAAAACAACATCAGAATCTCAATAGTGGAACGAATAAATTATATTAATAACATAAGTATTACATAGTATACAACAATTATCAGAGTTACACAAACAATACAACACATACTAGACAGTTATAAACACCTGTCTAGTTATTACAACTCAATACAGTACAAAGAAATCACTCAGAGATACCAACATAGCGAAAAACTATATAACTACAACACAGAAGCCTCCTGCTCCATTGCTCCTCCATAATTCGTCAAAGCTGACATGAATCCCTTGGCTACTCATAAAAATTTGAGTACCCAAGCGTTTAAGAAAAACAGAAATAAACTCCGGGTCAGACATGGGTCTGGTGTGAGTAACAGGTTAAAGTTTCTTCACTTTGAAAAACTTTTTGAAAAGAAAAGGTATCACGTAAGACTTTCCACACATAAACATGGAAAAGTTTTTATCTTACGCTAACCAAAACATTTGATAGGAAATCCGATGATATTACAATAGGTCTAGGGTTTTCAAGTAAATAAGAAATAGCTGAAATTGTTACATCTATTAAATTCCAGCTATTAGCCACAAAAGTGGGTAAACAATCAAAACCGAGGGAACTTATTGGATTTTGGATTCCATACAATGGCAGGGCTACCGAGGTACCGCCTGTCACAGTACGTGGCCAAGATCACCGTACCAAGGATCACTCCCAATCCCCTGCAACACAAAGCCGGAACCAATACCTAAGAAATAGTTGAACTCGATCTACTATGCATGTCGAACTGATCACTTCTTCCCTAACCCAGAAAACTAGGGTTCTAATTTTTAAATCCCAATCACAACATCAAAAATGAAAAGCAACCCAAACAAATAATTTTCTCAACACCTCTGATAACTCCACCTCCTCCAGAAACAATTTCGGCATCTCTAATCAGTTTTGGCAACAGAGAGGCCCCAAAACTCAATTTACAGTCAAAATAAAACTGCTTTATGATTCTAGCATTTTAAATTGAAATTTTTGGTTTAAAATTCATGATTTTACATGATGTTTTGATATATAAACCTGAAACATTGATTTGTAAGGTTTGGATTTTCACCTTATTCAAATTGTTGCTCTGTTATATATATTTCCAGGCAATACAAAGAATATCCAACTTATATAAATTTTTAAAACCTTACTTTATGTCCTAACAATCAGGTTTGTTTTGAAATATAAACATTATCAGAGATTGTTATAAGAGGGAAATGGATTTTTAACAAGAATCCATACTACAAAAACCAAGCACTATCAGAAGCATATACATAGCATATTATATCCATACACATCACATATTAATTCACAGAAATGCACTGCAATTTACACACAAAACATTTAAAATTTAAAAATATGAACATGCATCAGGTTTAAAAATACTTAAGCTTTTAAATTTAAAAAGTTACTCACCGATTTTTGAAGAGCAGAGCATAGATTTTTTTTTAAACATGCAGAACATCTTTTGCAACTTGCTTGAAAATGATATTCATGATTTCTTGCTTTCCAGATTGAATAAAATGTAGACTTTAGATTACAGGTTGTAGATGATGAATGTAGGCTTTAGACTTTGATTTGCATGTTACAGAAACTGGAAAGACTTTTGGTGCTTAGTTTGAAAATGGAATTCAAGATTTCTAATATCCAGATTTTTGAAAAAGAATTGAATGCATGCTTGCTTTTGTCTTTTTGAAAATGAGTTTCAGATTTGAGGAATGCAAATTGTTTTATAGGGAATTGAAGAATACAGGAAAATATTTTACGGGTTTGCCTTTTGAAGAGGGAAATGCAAGTTTTCTTTGGAAACAGATTGTTGCATGCAGAAAATATTTGATGAACAGATTTGCTATGCATTTGATTTTGCATGAGTATGATTACAGAATTTTTTTGATTGAAGATGAACAATGCTTTGATTTTTTTAGGATTGTTTCAGCTGAAAGAATTCTTCGTTTAATGAATTGAAAAATGAGAAAACAATAGAAAATGGAAGAAGGCAAGTTATCTAACAATATTTATGATAAATTTAAAATTAAAGAAAATTAAAATTAAAATTTGACACTTGGCTTAAATATTACACTTGTTAATTTACTTATTTATTCACTTGACACATGTTAGATTAGGCTATATGTACTTACACATGTCCTTTTTAAATAATTAGTATTTTTAATTAAGTGTTAAATGAAAGTTTAAACTTAATTAATTAGTTCTTTAATACTTAGTTATATATATATAAATAATTTTTAAAGAATAAAACAAAGTATAATTATAAATAAAAACAATTTACAAATCAATCACTTGAAAATAATATTTTTAATCATTTTAAATAAATTTATAAAATAGGTTATAACTTTTTTTGTTATTTAAATGAATAATTGTTTCATTTATTAATTGTATTTAAAATTTCATTTTCAATTTACAAATTATAATTATTAATCAATATTTTAAAAATAAATAAAACATTTTTATAACTTTATTTTAATATTCAAACTTAAGTCAAAATATATTTTAAACAAATAAAACATTTGTCTTATATATTTAAAATCATATAGTTTTTTTATAAAATAGTTTTGAAAAGATTAATCATTAAATAAAACATAATTTCCCAATCTCAAAATATTGTAATTAGAAAATATGTTATACTAATTAAATTTAAAACCAACTTATCTATTTAAAAAATATATATAATATATACATTATAAATAGAAAGCAATTTATTAGCTTATTAAAAGATAAATTCACAGATTAAATATTTAATAAAAGAAAATTATTAGATCAATTCAAATTTATTAGCAAAAATTGTCAAATTAATTTAAATTTAAACACAGATTGTTAAATTGATATTGCCATAAATTCCGGGATATCACAATCCTCCCCCCTTAAAAGAATTTCACCCTCGAAATTTAAAACAAAGGTAATTTAATAATCTTATTAAAGATTTAATTTTAAAACACAGCATATATTAATCATATGCTAACAACCAAAGCAATCAATTCACACAATCAGAACAAATCTAACTATCCAAAAAAAAATTTGAATAGAACTTCCACGAGCTTCCCTGGTATAAATATCGGGATACTCGCTCTATAGAATCCAAACAATCAATATACTAAGCTACAGAGCTCCTATTCATCTATATCTACAATTCTAAACAAGATATCAGACTACAGACGAGTCTGACTCAACAACCAAACCTCCTGAACTGCTGGTTCCAAAAATAGAGATAGATCATACACGTACTCCCTCAGAGATAAGTGAAACATACCGAATCCCAGTTATCCAAACTGGCAATTCAACTCTTGAAAACCAAACACTTATCTTACCAAAACACAGAAGAAACCCAAAACACCTCGGAGCTAGATTCACAGACTTACCATAACTTACAGCTCCTTGGATCGGAGAAAAAATTAACCAAAAACCAATCTCCGACTCCAGAATCCAAACTTCTCCGCCTCTTATCCATAAAAAAATTCGGACGATCCTGGACTACCAACATCCCTCCTGATCAGCTCAACCCTAGCTGATGCCTCTAGAAACAGACTGGATCAAAACAACCCAACACCATGATCTCCTCAAGATCAATCCAAAACTAAGAACACATACTCTACTCCTCAACAACAGAAGACAGAACTAACTTCTCCTTATCCAGAAAAGAAAAAACAGAAATACTCCCAAACTGCTTCCGCTGCACAACTCTGATCCGAAGTAGAAAAAAATGCTGATGAGGAGCACGAGCACAAACTGGACAACCCAGCACATAAATATGGTTTCACATATTCATAAAGAAAACTCAGAAGTTCCTCCGAAACCTGAGTTGCTTCACCAACTTCTAACTCTAGGTACCATCTTTCTATTAAACTGAACCACCGGTACCAATCCTGGAATCCAAATCGATAAGAAAACTCGATCTCCAGATGCGGACAAACCTATGACTTCCCTAAAGACATCCGAAAAATCTCCAACAACTCAAGAGAACACTCAACTATCGCAAGTCACTTTTGCGATCAACCCAGCCTAATCCTTAAGAAACTGCTCTCTCTTTACCAATCAGAATAGCTTATGCTGGCCTATCCAATCCATCGAAGAAAAGGATCCACTTTGCTGCTTCTGAACTCTACTTCAGAAAAACTACTCAGCCAGAAAACATCCTTCCAACACAGAACACTCCGAACTGCATTGCTAGCACCAATACCAAAGAATTCCCAATCCAAAGTTCTTCGAGAAACTCGGATCTCAAAGCAAACAGAACACTCTGCTGGACTCAGCCACATCACCAAGAAGACTCACTTCCTTGCTCTTGTTCCAAAGAAACATCTTCGGACACATCCATAGTCACTGCGTCTCATCACGCAGCTACTACTTCTTAAGGTATCAAGATACCATCACTCACTTGCTTCTGCCCAACCGATAGATCCAAACTCAACTCACCCAACTCTGAACTTCAAAGATGAACTCCGAACCTTAACAGGTTTCCTTCAGAGATCGATGAAATCCTTCATCACTGCAAAGCTCACTCGATACGGTATTAGGTCTACAGTCTCGACAGATATACCTCCAACCAATGGTAGTTGTGTTACACACACCACTACCTTATTCTACCTTTATAACTTATATTGGAAAACCTGAACAGGTAACCCAATCAGATAGGTAGAAATATATATATATATATATATATATATATATATATTAAAAATACAAATACGCTCTCTCAAGACAAACACCACTTCAGAGACTAGGTATTCGCTCAACCTAGCGCTCTGATACCCGCTATGACGACCCGACTTTTTCTCCACAGAAATTCGTATCATCTTTAAGAAAGAAAGGGGCAGAAAAGAAAAAAGAAAAAGGAGAAAGAAGAAAACAACATCAGAATCTCAACAGCGGAATGAATAAATTATATTAATAACATAAGTATTACATAGTATACAACAATTATCAGAGTTACACAAATAATACAACACATACTAGACAGTTATAAACACCTGTCTAGTTATTACAACTCAATACAGTACAAAGAAATCACTTAGAGATACCAACACAGCGGAAAACTATATAACTACAACACAGAAGCCTCTTGCTCCATTACTCCTCCACAATTCGTCAAAGCTAACCTGAATCCCTTGGCTACTCATAAAAATTTGAGTACCCAAAAGTTTAAGAAAAACAGAAATAAACTCCAGGTCAGACATGGGTCTGGCGTGAGTAACAGGTTAAAGTTGATTAACTATGAAAAACTTTTTGAAAAGAAAAGGTATCACGTAAGACTTCCCACACATAAACATGGAAAAGTTTTTACCTTACGCTAACCAAAACATTTGATAGGAAATCCGATGATATTATAATAGGTCTAGGGTTTTCAAATAAATAAGAAATAGCCGAAATTGTTACATCTATTAAATTCCAGCTACTAGCCACAAAAGTGGGTAATACAATCAAAACCGAGGGCACTTATTGGATTTTGGATTCCATACAATGGCAGGGCTACCGGGGTACCGCCCGTCACAGTACATGGCCTAGATCACCGTACTGAGGATCGCTCCTAATCCCCTGCAACACAAAGCCGAAAACCAATCCTTACTGAATAGTTTCGAACAAGACCACCCCGCAGTTGTGATCAGCAACCGCACCACAAAGCCGAAATAAAGGGACATCTAGACAGGGGTAAATCTCATCCTACTTGGGCATGACCCACTAAGCCTTGCTGCACCTCCCCTGTTTTAGCCATTCCTGGTTGATGAGGCTTGAGGCTACGATTACCTTTATAGGACACATCACTTAGAATGCTCATCGTCCACCTTACGATGTTCTGAAAGCATTCAACCCATACAAGTTCGTTCTGGGTTCGAATGAAACCGAAGGCATTATCTCGATACACTCATTTTGGAATCACCTTCAGAGTTAACGACGATAACCCTTGCACTCTGAATCTTCATCTTCACTTCAGATTCACGACCAAACGTTAATTTGGATCGATGTGGTTTTCGGATATCCAAATATGGAAACCCGATCCCGGTCTCACCGAAATCCAAAACGTGTCTTTTAAGACCAAGTTGTTTTAGAGTTTAAAACAATTCAATTCATTATCTATATACACACAGATAGATAATTCTCAACATAACAATGGATAATCAACATTATCATCATAACAGATAATCCATATCAGCATTATAAAGAGATACTCCATATCATCATCACAATGCAACCAATGCATCCATATCACATAATATTACTCATCTCATGGCTGAGATTACAACCCATACAAGGCAACCAATATCAATCACTCATACATAAGCAATGATCTAATGATCACTCCATCTACAACAAATTTAAAATAATTGCTTCATCATTATAATCCTGCTTAGCTTAACCATTAATTGATTACAAGTCAATTAATTAATCACCATCTATTATCCATTTCAATTAATCATTTCTGATTAACAATTCGCTAATTACAATAAGTAATTAGCCTTCAAATTAATTACACAAGTTAATTATACTTAACACTTACAATAATTAACTTTTGATTACTTAATCAATTAATTAACTAAAGTTAATTACATTAATCCTTTATTAATTACTTTATTTATTAATTATTCCTTAATTAATCAATTCTAAATTACATCATTAATTTTATTAATTAATGATTTCTAATTATATTTCATCAATCTCTCTATATATATTAATTACATTAAGTAATTAATCTTCAATTAAACCACACATATATTAATCACCCTTGATTAATAACAATCCAGTAATTAACTTCCCTTAATTACTCATTCCATAAATTAATTACTCTTAATTAATTATCTCAATTAATCCCTTGATTAATTTCAAAGTAATTTAATCTAAATTACTTCCATCATTAACACCTTTAATTACATCCAGTAATTATCAATTAATTGCTTCCCTAAGTAATTACAATCCCATTAATTACATTAAGTAATTATTCATCAAGTCATCAAATGTTTAAATCAATTAAACTTAATTAATTAACCTAAACAAATCACATTAACACAATTAATTACATTAATTAATTAATTCATTAATTACTTTTATTAAGTAATTAAACTTAAACAATTACATAAATGATTATTATTAATTAATTAATCTAATTAATTACTAAAAATTAATCACATTAATTAATTGTTAAAAATATCTTAAGTTAATGATATTCATTAACTATTCTTAATTACTTTATTAAGATTAATCATCATTAATTACAAATTAATTAAATTTAATTACCAATTTATTTAATCCCTAATTATTAAATTAATTAAGTGTTAACTTCAACTTAATTAATCCTTAATCACTTGATTAATTAATCTTAATTATTAATTAAAATCTAATTAATAACCCTTAATTACAGATTAATTAACCTTATTTAATAAATCTTAAGTCTTTAATTAATCAATTTAAAAATTATTAATTATTTAATTAATCATACATATTATTAATTAATTAAATAATTAATTACCCATTTAAATTTACTTAATAATTTAAATGAATCCAAATTCTTAAAATTCTAACTTAGTTTAAGAAAACATTTCTTACTTATTTAAAATATTTAAAAACACTTTGTTTCAAATCTACTTTAAATTTCATTTAAAATTTCATTTAAAATTTTAAGATTTTAAAATGAATACAATTTTATTTAAACAAAGTTTAAAACAATTCAAAATCTTTTTATCTCACATGTTCAAGAAACATCCATTTTATAAAATAATAGTTTAAAAGAATATAAAACAAATTCACTTTAAACAATCCAAGTTATTTTAAAAATAAATTCAATTTAAAATTTTCTTTCAATTTCAAATCTGAAATACAAATTTTAAATCTTCATTCCAGATTTAACTTAAATTTTTAAAAGCTTGCTTACATTTTAAACTCCATTTTAAATTCTAATCATTTAACCATTTAAAGTAATTAAACAATTTAAATTTAAACTCACTTTATTAAAAAAAACTGAAGTTTAAATTTAATTCCAGATTTGATTACCCAGATTTAAACATATTTTAAATTTCTAATTTAAAATTTTAAACTTCCAATTCAAATTCAAACCACATATGCTTTAACACTTATAAGTTTTAAAACCAAATTTAAATTTTAAAACTTAAATTATTTCAAATCTCAGACAATCTAATTTGAATTCATATTCAATTTCAGATTTTCAAAACTCAGTTTAAATTTCAATTTGCATTTTATACTTCCCTTTTAATTTTAAAAACAGAAACAGGTTTTTCTGTTTTGTTTAAAACCAAACTAAAATTTAAAAATTCAAATTATTTCAAAAACCAAGATTTAAACTATTTGAATTCATATTTAATTTCAGGTTTAAAACATAGTTCTAATTTTAGTTTACATTTTAAAGCTTTACTTCTAATTTTTTTAAAACTGTAACAGGTATTTCTGTTTTGTTTTAAAAACCTGAAACAAATCATATACCCGAGCCAATTTATGTATTACTTCGAGTCACATCCTGTTATGCTTCGAGTTGAAACCCAAATTCCTCGAGATTAAAATGAGGCACCAAAATCCTGTAACCCAACATCACCAGCATGTCCACCATTGCTCCGTGCACCTGTACACTGCCTCTGGCTACCGTTGGTCAACCACGTGACCTCCCCACAGTCGACAATCAACAACTCAGGCCAACCAAACGACAACCCAAACACCACTTGCTCGAATTCAAGATCGAGATCACATTCCCAAACCTGGAACAACAGGCCGTACCAAACAACCCAACCTGTCAACGCCTCACCCTAACGCCTCCGACCACCGTCGACTCTGCAACTCCGACGAAGACTTCGTCAAGCCACCATCTACCAATACCCAAGAAATAGTTGAACTCGATCTACTATGCATGCCGAACTGATCACTTCTTCCCTAACCCAGAAAACTAGGGTTCTAATTTTTAAATCCCAATCACAACATCAAAAATGAAAAGCAACCCAAACAAATAATTTTCTCAACACCTCTGATAACTCCACCTCCTCCAGAAACAATCTCGACATCTCTAATCACCTGTGGCGATAGAGATGCCCCAAAACTCAATTTACAGTCAAAATAAAACTGCTCTATGATTCTAGCATTTTAAATTGAAATTTTTGGTTTAAAATTCATGATTTTACATGATGTTTTGATATACAAACCTGAAACATTGATTTGTAATGTTTGGATTTTCACCTTATTCAAATTGTTGCTCTGTTATATATATTTCTAGGCAATACAAACAATATCTAACTTATATAAATTTTTAAAACCATACTTTATGTCCTAACAATCAGGTTTGTTTTGAAATATAAACATTATCATAGATTGTTATAAGAGGGAAATGGATTTTTAACAAGAATCCATACTACAAAAACCAAGCACTGTCAGAAGCATATACACAGCATAGTATATCCATACACATCACATATTAATTCACAGAAATGCACTGCAATTTACACGCAAATCATTTAAAATTTAAAAATATGAACATGCATCAGGTTTAAAAATACTTAAGCTTTTAAATTTAAAAAGTTACTCATCGATTTTTGAAGAGCAGAGCACAGATTTTTTTTAAACATGCAGAACATCTTTTGCAACTTGCTTGAAAATGATATTCAGGATTTCTTGCTTTTCAGATTGACTAAAATGCAGACTTCAGATTACAGGTTGAAGATGATGAATGTAGGCTTTAGACTTTGATTTGCATGTTACAGAAACTGGAAATACTTTTGGTGCTTAATTTGAAAATGGAATGCAGGATTTCTAATATCCAGATTTTTGAAAAAGAATTGAATGCATGCTTGCTTTTGTCTTTTTGAAAATGAGTTACAGATTTGAGGAATGCAAATTGTTTTACACGGAATTGAAGAATGCAGGAAAATGTTTTACAGGTTTGCCTTTTGAAGAGGGGAATGCAGGTTTTCTTGGAAACAGATTGTTGCATGCAGAAAATATTTGATGAACAGATTTGCTATGCATTTGATTTTGCATGAGTATGATTACAAAATGTTTTTGATTGAAGATGAACTGTGGTTTTATTTTTTTAGGATTGTTTCAGCTGAAAGAATTCTTGGTTTAATGAATTGAAAAATGAAAAAAGGATAGAAAAGGGAAGAAGGCAAGTTTATATAACAATATTTATGATAAATTAAAAATTAAAGAAAATTAAAATTAAAATTTGACACGTGGCTTGAATCTTACACTAGTTAATTTACTTATTTATTCACTCAACACATGTTAGATTAGGCTTTATATACTTACACATGTCCTTTTTAAATAACTAGTATTTTTAATTAAGTGTTAAATGAAAGTTTAAACTTAATTAATTAGTTCTTTAATACTTAGTTATATATATATAAATAATTTTTAAAGAATAAAACAAAGTATAATTATAAATAAAAACAATATACAAATCAATCACTTGAAAATAATATTTTTAATCATTTTAAATAAATTTATAAAAAAGGTTATAACTTTTTTGTTATTTAAATGAATAAATGTTTCATTTATTAATTGTATTTAAAATTTCATTTTCAGTTTACAAATTATAATTATTAATCAATATTTTAAAAAGAAATAAAACATTTTTATAACTTTATTTTAATATTCAAACTTAAGTCAAAATATATTTTAAACAAATAAAACATTTATCTTATATATTTGTAATCATATAGTTATTTTATAAAATAGTTTTGAAAGCTTAATCATTAAATAAAACATAATTTTCCAATCTCAAAATATTATAATTAGAAAATATGCTATACTAATTAAATTTAAAACCAACTTATCTATTTAAAATATATATAAATATATATACATTATAAATAGAAAGCTATTTATTAGCTTATTAAAAGATAAATTCACAAATTAAATATTTAATAAAAGAAAATTATTAGATAAATTCAAATTTATTAACAAAAATTATCAAATTAATTTAAATTTAAACACAGATTATTAAATTGATATTGCCATAAATTCTGGGATATCACAGTTAAACCATTTTATATTAAGCTATTTTAAATCCTTAAACTATTTTAAACTATATTAAACTATTTACAACTATTCAAATAAAATTTCAAACCGTGTAAAGTTGAGATGTTTATAATTAATTTGTTGATTTTAACGCAAGTGTGGTTAAATGAGATTATAACCTAAGTTGGAATTTGAAATGATATTTTTCGGTGGAAATGACATATTTTGAGTAAATATGGTATTTTTGAAATGAAGGATACTTTGAATTGATTATAATATATGAATTAGTTTTGAAATGTAAAAGAACCAACCGGTGTGAAAAATGAGGTTTCGTTGTTAAAGAGACCGAGTCCTCTTATTGGCATAATCTCTATCAATATTGGAACCATTTTAATAACTGTGTACGAGATGGATGTTATCCAGAATGTAAAGGTTGAATTGGATACATTTTCTAGTTTTGGAGAAAGAGAACGATGATGGATAGCTTTGACTTTCGAGTCATGATTAAAATGACTAAAATAGAAGCTATACCAGGCCAAGTGGGGTCGCTCCTCAATCGAACACGCTTCTTCGAAACCATATATGTTACTTTGTGATTGATTGGTGGTCACCTGCGATTATAGGAGTGTTGTTTCGAGGTGGACGGTAGTGGCTGCTACACATTACCACCAGTCCGAGAGTGCAAAACGGTAGAATCCTACCCTAGGAAATGCCTCGCGTGCCTTGTCATATTATCATTATCGAGCCCATTACTATTTTGGTTTGTGTCGTACTTGTGGAGTGCTCCTTGATAGCTCACCGGTTTATGGCGGAGTTTACAGTACTGTATATAATATGATGCCTATAAAAATGTGTTAAGGGGAATATGGGTAACGCCTTAATGCTATTTTAATACTTTACTATACTGATGGACACTATATATATATAGCGTATTTTACAACATGTTGATAGTTTAACGAATCCTTAGGAGAAGGAAAATCCCATAACATCTCTTAAGTTATTGCATGTACATTATACACTGGATAAGGGATGTGAAATCATGTAAACATCATTGAAGCTATTACACTTATATTTACTTGTTGTTGATTTTGACTTACATAAGAACTATTAGTTCTGATTCGAGTGTTTTGTCTTTTCATTATGCTCGGGTTAGCCTGAGCATTAGAGTGTTGAAGAAATTATTTTCGAAGGATGAAGATGGAGTTTTGTATATTATATTATTAGTAATTTTTCGCTGCATCATTATTGGTATGCCGATGTTTGTACTCTGGTTGTTGCAAAAATTGTGTAATCAAATGTATATTATAAAACAGCTTCATGAACTGTCTATTTAATTATTATAGTTTGTAATTACCTTATGAGATTCTGTGTTTTTGTTTTTCCTTCTTTTCTCTAATTTTCTTATTTACCCAATAGACAATCCTCCCTTGTGAATGGTTTGTGTTAGACATGTGTGGTTTATTGTCGATTTAAACCATCCAAAAAGGTTGGTCATCGCATTATATGATTATGAAACATATGATACTAGTTGATTGTATCTCAAACAATTTAAGGCTATGCACCCATTTAGTGGGAGTGTCATAAGATTTAATGAATAAATATGATTGATACATACAAATGTATGCAATCATAGGTCTATTAGTACGAAAACAGTTCCATATACTTCACCATATTCACCCACAAGTTATTATAGACACGAACATGTATTTAATATACATGTATAAGTCTATAATAATTTCATATAATATAAAAGGGAAGTAAATAAAATATCATGCGACAAAAATGATTCGATTTGATAAAATATGTGAGTATATTGGAAAGATCCCGAATGTACCTAAAAATGAATAAAGATTCAACCTCAAAAGTCACTCATTGCTAAAATACATAATGATGTATTAATAAGGAGCAATCAAACTTTTTTGAAGTACGATTAACTGTAAGTGAAGTTGAGTTAATTTCTTTCTATAAGGTCAAGTAACTAAAAACACAAGGTTAATGTTATTACATCTAATTAATAGTTTACAAAATCGTACAAGATTAGATTTTATAAGAAACCACAACACATCCTAGGCTAAGGAGTTGATAGATTATGCAAGTTGAAAGTGTGCAGGCAATAATTATTCGTGAGAGATCTTGTACAAATCTCTCCAAAAGGAGTTTAGGTAAGACTATCATTGACATATATATGCTTTGAACATAAGTTTTATAAACTAAAACCAAATCAGTTTTATATATAAGGAAATTCATAAAATGTTAATGAATACCTATTCTACTGCACGAAGAACAGTTGTTGTTTTAGGATATACCAACTTCATAGTGAAGGAATTTCTTTAAGAAATTATTGGTGGTAAAACGGATTCGGATATGATCCAATGAAAAAACTGATTACAAAGGATGAAAATGAAATTAATCGAACCTAAATGAACACAAATATTATTGAACGCCTAATGAGTATTCTTGTACATTAAAGAGAAATTGTAAGTATCTTAGCAGTGTCAAGAATAAATAATCCTCAATTGTTTAATTAGACCATTAAGAGTATTGAATTTATGATATGATACAATGTGCTAATCCAAAAAAGATTCCAAGTTCATTATCAAAATATGATTTTGATAGTGGTATCTGAAATGATATGATTCATTGGTCGTAATGTGTCTTTAATAGAAAGATAAATGCACTTGGAATGTAGTGAGCCATATTGATAAGAACAATACTATAAATTTCAATTTTTGAAATTAACATACCAGATTTACCATTCAATGTGCTCAGGTTTGTTTGGGTTTTACTCACAAAATTATCACCTAGTATGATTTTATGTTTTGGTACGTATGTGTTGAAATACAAATTCTAAATAATGATTTATAGTAAACTATTTACTCGTAATAACCAAAATCTCTCGAAGTTAGTGCGAGCGATACTAAATTTGTGAGTTTTGGATATAACCCTAACAAATACGGAAGTATCGTTTGACAAGCATTAGAATTGAACACGCGTTCCGATAGATATATCAAATAGTTGTATTATCAATCAAAATATAGAGGAAGCATGTGTTTATAAGAAAGAATGTCAGAAGGTACATAGATATTTCTAAACCATAAGTAAACAACACATTGATGATTGTTAATGATGTATTTATGTTAAATCAGCTTTAGTGGTTGTAATACTCGGCATTGGATTCGTAAATGATGTCTTTTATAGTAAATATAAAAGGTATTGAGAATGTCTCAAATGACATGAAAGGACACATTACTAAAATGTTTAATACAGAATATGTAAGATGGATTCCTTACGCTTTAGCAATAGGAATTATCATACATGTTACGTTATCCACAATCTCATGTATTTTATGTATTTGATGCATAAAGCAAACATCAAACCAACTAGATATCACTAAATGGTTGCTTGAGGTGCTCCCGTGTATTTTTGAAATACCAGAGAATTGTTTGCAAAATGTGATAACCTGAATTTTTGGACATCAGGTATTTGGATAATTATCTGATTTTAACTGTTATTAACACTGATTTTAAGTTGAACGAATAAATCTGATAATAAATATTTATATCTAGGAAGATATTTATTTGACAATCTCCTGATATAATTATTTAAGATGGCAAAACTTATTATTTCCAAACAAATGAAATATGTGTTTATATATATATATATATATATGTATGTATGTATGTATGTATGTATATATATATATTTGTGTGTGTGTGATCTAATAAAGGATTTAAAATACTCTTCTTTTGATACTAGGAATAAAACATAGTATGTATGTATATACATATATATATACGTTTGTAAATATAATATATAAGTATATTGACATAAGAAGTATCAATAAATTTAAGTTAGGGCTTAAAACAAAGTTGTAAAATTATATAAACAAGGACATAAACACAATTAAATTAACAAGTGACATTTGTAAAACCATGATCATAGGGAATAAACACTTGTAAACTTATGATAACAAGTGGCAAAGCTTTTCCCATTTGAAATTGTAAAATAAAATAAAATATAGCCAGGCCATTTTTTCTTCTTCTTTTTTTCAAACTGATCTAATGGAAGCTCAAATCTGTTAAACATTTATCAACCGAATCATAAGTAACAGCAGATCAAAAATCTTCAACCTGGAAATGAATTATATCAAACTTTTGCAACCAAAACCTGGAGGTAAGCAAGGTAAAGATTAGTAAATAAATCAAAATAAATCAAGATTGGGAAACAGATCTGAGAAGTTAAATCAAAATTGAATCAAGATAAGCAAGGATTCAACTCTTATTCATCATGCAAGATCAACTCGGCATGATCATCTCAGTCTTCTCTGTTATAATTTATTGTGAGTAATCTTCTACACCTTTAAATGCTTAATCCTGTTTGAATTTTTTTATGCTTATGAGTAACCCTTTTCTTTAATAGCTTAAAATAGATCTAAATCTATGCATGTGATTGTGGATTGGATTTTTGTTATGCATATGTATATATAAGTATGAATCTCTGGATATTTGTGATTATATTTGATCTGTATAGAGCATGTTCTTCTCTGTTTCGAAGAAAAAAAATATACAGAGTTTAAACATTTCAAACTTCTTACCCAATTACTGTTAGACTTAGAATTTAAAACAATATGAGTTTCTGAAATCATAATTCAAGTTTTAAAAACATGTTTAAGTATTTTTAGTTTGCAAATATTCTGAAACTATGTAAATATAGTAAGATTTAAACAAAAACGTTAAAATCAATCAATTTGTTTTATGAATTCAAGCACGCAGCTTAAATCAACACTAGCTAACTCGAATTTTAAAACTAAAATTATGAATTTTAGTTGGGTATTGGGTTAGCATTTTGGGGATGACCTGTTTTTAGTTTTTGAGTAAGCTCCGACGACTGGGGTAGTTTTGGAGGACGAGGTTTTGGCTGGAGATAAATAGGCGATCGTTGAAGCTGGGAAAAATAGGGTAAAGGGTACACGATCGCCGTAGCGTCGGTGATAGGCCAATTGGGTTTTAAACCCTAGATATGTCGAGGCTTGAAAATTGGTCGTTGTAGTTTCTGTGGTGCATCGAGCTGCACGTGGTTTGAGGAGGAGACACTGGGGTCGTGAATGAAGACGCTGGTGAAGTCTTAGTGGTTCCGGTGGCCAGAATCGCCTCGTCGAGGCAGTTTTCAGATGGTGTTTGGTTTTCGAGTTTCAGCAGGAAGGCTCTAATTTAGGCTTTGGGGTATCGAGTCGATGGCTGGAATGGATGGTCGTGATGATGAGTGACTTGTTAAGGATGGTCAAAGGGTGCCGGAACATCGTCGGCGTTGGTGCACGTGCACCTGATTTCTGTATGTATTGACGTTAGGTCAGGTGTTTGATCTGTAGGTTTAGGAAGAAGAAGTAAACCAGAGTAAATATCGTAGCACTCCTGTATTCGACACGAATCTGGGATGTGTTGTTGTTGCGTGAGTGTAGTGATGTTTCTCCAGAGTTTGCTCAAGTTATCTTGTGATTTTCTCGAAGCTGATTCGAATTTTGTTTTGTTTAAGCTCAAGTTGTTTTACTGTGTGGAAACCTGTTCTAAAAATTTTTTAAAAAAAAAGAAAAAAGAAAAAGGTTAAGTGTGCACAGGTTTTTATAAAAGCAATATATTGAAATTTATTCATATGTTCAAATTTAATTAGCTAAGTTTAAGTAAAGATCAATTAATCAATAATTACTCAGTATAAGTAATTAGTGGATAGTTAATAAAGGTAATTAATATAAAAATCATTAACTAGTGATTATGATGATTAACTAAGATAGTTAATCTAAGATAATTAATTTGTAAATTAATTAAGGATAATCACTAAAAGAAATTAATTAAGTAGAAATACTTAATTAATAGAGTGTAACTACATAGAGTAAGTGATTAAGAATTAATTACATTATGTAATTTATTAAAGGATTAATATAATTAATTAAGAAGTATAGAATTAAGGTAAGTAATTATAGAATGGTTGATTACTGTTTATGATTGATTAAGGTTGATTTATGTAAGCAATTAATTGGGGGTCATTAATGTAATTTATGAAAGTAATTAAATGGTTAAGGACAATTAATTTGTGTAATTAATTAAAGAATAATTACTTTATGTAATTGAAGATAATTAATCAAGGATGATTAATTTAAAATGGAAAATTCAAGGATGATTAATTAATTTGTTTGTAATTAATTAATGAAAAGTAAGAAGGATTAGGGGTGATTGAAGTAATTAATTTAATTTGTTTAAATTAATTACGAATGGTATAACTAATTTATCTTTCTTATTAATGATCGAATAATATTGTATATCTTAGATTGATTGATATCTCGGATATGTGATTTGTGATGCTATGTGATATGATATGTTGGGTTTAAACTGAGATAATGTGGTTACCTATCGTTGATTAATTAATGTATAGGTGACACCCTTTATTTGAAGTTTGAATTGTGTTTCCCTTGAATATTTTGGATGAGATGGTATTGAATTCGAAGAGGCCGGAGTCGGGTATTAGTAAATACCCGAAACCCCAGCGATTCGAAATCTCTGTAAAATTCTATATAGATTTGATATGTGAATTCAATAGGCTGGAATGGAATGATTTAAGTAAATTGGACTAATAAATCTAAGTTTTGGTATTTAGAGATTGATGTGTGAAAAAATGTTGGCAATAACAAATTATGAATTTATAAACTGATATGAGTTACCCCGGGTTTTAGATAAGTGTATTGCATCAGTATTTCCTTGTTAGATGGGTTTACTCACGCTGGTTTCCAGCCTGACCTGGGTGTTACTTTGATGTAATGCTCGGGTCAGACCGAGCATTACAGATTTTCAGGTAAGGACGTTCTGGAACTCAGGAGGCGACCTGGAGGGCAGGAACGTATGGAGAGTTTTCCGCTGTGATTTGTTATTGTATAACTGGAACATGTTGTTTTAAATTTTCCAGTGATTGGTAATGGTTGTAACTCTGATGTATAAAATATAAGGGTACTGATACATTTCTTCTTTGTAAAACTGTTATTTATGTAATATTATATTTTGATCCGCTGCGAATGTGAGGTTTCTGTGTTTTGGTGTTTCTGTTTCTTCTTTTTCTTCAATCTCTTCTTCATTTCCCTAACTATCTAGAATTTTCACGATCGAAAATTTCTGGGTCCTTACATTTGGTATCAGAGCGAGGTTAAGCGAGAACCTTGGCTCTGGTGGAATACTCATTAAGGATAGGGTCAATAGTACCCTATGATGAGTTGAGTGTATAAATATAAGAGAGCGTACTTGTTATTTTCTTATATAAAGGTTTTAAAATGGTTTCAAAAGTAAATGAATCTTATATAAGTTTATTAATAAATAGATTATCTATTATATTAAGGAAATTGGTTGTTGTATTAATTAAATTAAAAATAATAGTAAGAATTAAGTGGTAATAGAGATACAACCAAATTGAAATGGAATAAAGAATAAGTTTGAAACGGATTCAAACTGAAATTAAAATTTTGAGTTTGGAGAAGAATTTTCAGAATAAAGACAATAGTGAGTTGGATTCCAGTTGCAATAATCTTGGTCATTATCATAAATGGTTATTGTGTTCAATAATGGGATGATTGTTTTCCAATAAACAATAGAATGTTTTAAAGAAGTAACCATTTAAAGTGAGTAACTTGTAAATTTGAAAAGATGTAAATTAAAGTGGGTTTCAAATTGTGAAGTTCTGAATTCTAAATTTAAACATTTGAATTGGTTTCAAAATATTAAAAGAAATAATATTATTCAAACTATTTTGAATATGATCTTATTTTAAAATAAGAGATGTTATTTAATATATTTGAATGAAAGGGTCCTATTTCAAACAAGGGTTGTTTGAAATTTTAAAGGAATTTGTTTGAATTTAAAGCCAAAGTTGGTTTAAAATTTAAAAGTAACCAGGTGTGTAAAAGAAATAATATGTATAAGGAGTATACTTAATATCAAAGATGGTTTGATATTTTCCTTGGAATGTGATGTGAAACCCAAAGTGAAGTAGGTTTTAAATTTATGTGGGAAGGATATGAATCTGAAGTTTAAAATTTGAATGGGAATTCAAATTTTGTAAATTTGAATGGATTAAGTAAATTGAATTTAACTTGGAAGAAGTTAAATAAGTTTGAATGGACAACCTGATTTGGAAATTTCAAGATGAAATTAAGATTTAACTTGGGCAGTTAAATGGTTGATTGGAATTGAGAGTTTGAGTGATCTCAAAATGGGTTTGAGATCTGGAAATTGGAAATGGATGGATGTTCTAAAATAATTGGACAATACTATCTTATTATTGTTAATAATCTTTAAAACTGCAAATTGGATTTGTTTAAAGAAATGGGGTATGGTAATATATCCATTGTTAAGATAAAATGGAATCATTTTGGACTTAAACTTTGAATGTTGGACTTAAACTTTGAATGTTTAAGATAAAACGTCAAAGGTTTGGTTTCAAAATTGAAATTTGATGATAAATTGAATTTCAAAGATTTAATTGTTTAAAAAGGAATTGAATTATTATTTGAACTTTGAAATAGGTTAAAAATGAAATTTGGATTTAGAATTAAATAGTTTAAAGATATAAGTTGATTTGATTTAAAGGATTAAATTAACATTCAAAATTTAACTCGAATCTATAATTTGAAATGGTTTAAATTTGAAATTTGAATTGAGTTAGTTCAAATTGAATTTGATTTGAATTAATTGGGATTGTGATTGAAGATGAATAAGTTTAAAAATTCAAATGGAAAATTTGAATTGGATTAATTGAAATGGAAATTGAAGTTATTTAAATTAGAATTGAATCAATTTAAATGGAAGTGGAAATTTAAATTGAATTGGCGGTGTTGGGCGTGTTTTCATCGAACCAGAGCGAGGATATCCCTGCCAAACCACCCATCATCGAACCAGCCCCATTCCTACGCACTACCGAGCCAACCACCTCATCACCGGTCCAAAACCCACCTACCACCGGTCCAAAACCTTCTCCAACAACCACCGAACCATCTCCTGACCTACCACTGCCGAACCAAACAACAACCGGACCAGAACTTCCTCAACAACTACCGAACCATCCTAACCGGACCAAGCCACTTCCCTACCGGACCAACGCCCCACCGAACCAACTCTCCACCCAAGCCATGCCGAACCAACTCACTCCAACCACTACCGGACCAAGTGGATATCGAACCAACATCGCCAGACCAGATTGCTTCGGCCCAGGCCCACCAGCAGCTATACACATCCAAGACCCCCGCCCCCAACCTCACTCTATAAATAGAGGGGCATGAGTACAACAATGGCAGACAAGTTTGAGAGCTCAAGCACGGAAGGAACTTTCAAACAACTTTCATATACTTGTATACAAAGCTTTGTACTTGTAATCTGAAAGAAAAAGGAGAATAACATATAAAGTGGACGTAGGCAAATTCTGGCCGAACCACTATAAATCTGCGTGTCTTTTACAGTTTAGTCCATCTATTTCATATATTTGCATAAATCACCCAAACCATCCAGATCAACATATAATCAACTAAATCATACGACTAGGAGGTGTTTGCCCAATTTTTGTGCAAACATTTTTGGTGCTTTCACCGAGAACAAGGAGCTCGAAGCTTCAGATTCTCCCACTCAACCCTTTTCCTATCAACACCATTCATTGCTTGGAAAATATGGCTCCCGGACGGAAGAAAGATGCTAACAAAGGAAAGGACATCACAACTGGCAGTATCACAGATCCAGTGACTAGAGACCAAGACAATCGTCCAGTTCCAACAGCAAATTTAAATCAGGCAAATCCGACAGCCCCTGCTATGGAACAACCAATTACAAGGGCGGATCTGGACAAGGTTGTGGCTGAAGTAACTAACCGCTTCGCATCTCAACAAGAAGCCTTGGTGGACCAACTCATGTCACGCTTAAGGGATGTTGAAGAATCCAACCGCAACACTGAATCATGGGGTGAGTCCCGGTCTGGAGGATCTGGGAGGCGACAATGGTCTTTCTTCTTCGAAGAGGCTAACAACAGAAACAGCCATGGTAGGAGCCGAGCCCGGACTCAGCCCGAATTCCGACCCAAGGAAACACTTGGAACCGAACCGAACGGGGGAGGTGCCAGGCAGGGGTCGGATGTAGCTGATCCTGTCATGCTACCTAACCATGAAAACACCGGTAGACGGGGCCGATCTGGAGTCCGGCCCGAAGTCGAACCCGAGGAAGTGCTGAGAACTGAACCCAGCAGGGGAAGATCAAGGCAAGGGCCAACTGTGGCCGACCCCAGCATGCCCCCAGAAGACCAGAGGCAGCCATTGGAGAATGTTAGGAGTGACAGACGATACCATCCCTACAAGTCGTCTGGACGGAATCAGTCCCGCGGGGAAGAACCAAACTCATTTCTATCCGCTCCAAGTTCTGATGAAAGGATGGCGTGATTGTTCAGAGAGTGCGTCCAACGGGAGCAAAGGGATCGTGGGATAGGTGCTAGGGTAACCAGCCCCTTCACCCGCAATATCGAAACTGCCATCACCCCCCGGGAATGGAAAATGCCAACAATGGAACCTTACAAGGGAACCTCTGACCCCATAGTACACTTACAGAAATACACCCAGCATATGCTCATGAGCGGAGCAACGGAGGGAGTATTGTGTAAATGCTTTCCACTTTTCTTGGCAGATCTAGCTACTTCCTGGTTCTGCCACCTACCCCAAGGGTCCATCAGCTCATGAGAAATGTTGAAAGAAAAGTTCATCAGCTAGTTCCGCATTCATGTGGAACAACCCAAGGACGCTTATTCCTTATCTAATATCAAACAGAAACCCGGAGAGACAATGCAACAATACCTAACCCGATTCAACGCCGCGGCGGTCGCAGTCCAAGATGCCGACGAGAAACTTAACCTAATGGCTCTCTGCAGTGGTGTACATCCGGATACTAAATTTGCTAGAAGACTAACCAAGGAAAAGCCAGCTACTGTACCGGATTTCTTCCATAAAGCTGGAAAGTATATGAGACTTGAAGACGCTGCCACTGAGAGGCAGTCAGGGCAACAGGCTAAAACAGCTACATACAGGGTTCCTGCTGCAGCAAAGGATGTTCGGAGAAATGACTTCAGAGACAATTCTGGGGGCAAGAAGGGAGAAAAGCGCTTATATCGACCTGGACCAAGATTTGACTCTTACACTCCTTTGAATTAAACGATCGAAAACATCTTTCTAGCCACTCAAGACGAAGTTAGATACAAGCGCCCTCCGCACAAGAAGGAGTCAGATAACGCACTCAAGTCTGGAAAGTTCTGCCGCTTCCACGAATCCCATGGACATGACACCAATGAATGCCACCATCTCCGGGACTTGATTGAAGAACACATCAGAAGGAAGAGACTGGAACGCTATGTAAAAAGCCAGAACAGGACTTCGACTCCTGCCAATGAGAATCCTGGGCCACCCCTCCCAGAAGTAGGCAGAGGAAATCGCAACACCAGCGGCTCTAGTCAAGAGAAGATAGTGGTCCATACGTATCAGGAGGACCACACATCGCCGACAGAAGCTGGGCAGAGATGGAAAGATACGGTAAGTCACTTAGAAACGATGAAGGCTACGTTAACTCTGTTATGGAAGAACGCCACCCGAAACGGAAAGAGAATGACGACATCACATTCAGTAGGCGTGATCTAGAGGGAAGATAGTACCCACACATGGATCCTATGGTCATCTTTGCCTGGTTCAGTCCAGCCAAAGTTTTCCGAATTTTAATAGACACTGGAAGCTCGGTAAATATCCTATTCAAGCATGCTTTCGACAAAATGAAGCTGTCAATGAAGGATGTGTCTCCCTGCAACAAACTACTACATGGTTTCACGGGAGATGCAAAGATGCCCCTCGGGCAACTGGACCTTTTTGTTGAAATAGGAAGTCATCCCCGCTCCGTTGTGCGAAAACAACATTTGTATTAATAGAAAGCCACTCGGCCTACAACGCCTTTTTGGGAAGACCAGCCTTGTCTGACTTTCAAATTGTCCTAGCCCCATGGTGCCTGAAAATGAAATTCCCAACAGATAACGGAGTAGGAGAAATAAAGGGAGATCAAGGCGCCGCTCGAGATTGCTATGTAACTGAGCTTCGCAATAACCGCAGGAAGGATAAAGGGAAGGATGCAGAGACTCCTCTCTGCAAGAAAAACTGGAAGCATAGCAATTAAAGAAAGTCCCTCCTCTTCGATATACCAGCGATCCTTTCAACGAATTAGACCCCATGGACAAAGAGGAGGAGGCCACCACCGAGCCTGTAGAGGCTATGGAATTTGTATCTATAGACAAACACGACCCAAGTAGACTGCTGAGAGTCGGGTCTCAGTTAAGAGCGGAGTTGAAAGGTCAACTCGTCGATTTTCTTCGCCACAACATGGATGTATTTGCATGGACGCACGCCGACATGACAGGAATCTCTCCAGACGTAGCATGCCACATACTGAACATCGATCCCACCAAGGTGCCAGTGAAGCAGAAAAAAGAAGCATGGGGGCAGAACGATCAGCAGCCCTCGAGGAAGAAGTAAAGAACTTACTTGCCAATGACTTCATACGAGAAGCCATCTACCCAGAATTGATCGCCAACCCGGTACTGGTAAAGAAAGCTAATGGGAAGTGGCGAACATGCATCGATTTCTCCAACTTAAATGACGCTTGCCCGAAGGACTGCTTCCCACTCCCCCGAATCGACCAACTCGTGGACAGCACAGCCGGACACGAACTCTTATCCTATATGGACGCATACTCAGGATATAACCAGATCCCTATGCATGCCCCCGATCAAGACCACACTAGTTTCATCACTGACCGGGGATTGTACTACTACAAAGTAATGCCATTTGGACTTAAAAACGTCGGAGTTACTTATCAGCGCCTTGTCAACAAGATGTTTGCGGAACTAATAGGACGAACTATGGAAGTTTATGTGGATGACATGCTGGTAAAATCGAGGAAAGCCAACGATCATATAAACCACCTAGATGAGATGTTTCAAGTACTTCGCCAATATGGAATGAAGCTGAACCCTCTAAAGTGCTCCTTCGGAGTATCGTCGGGAAAGTTCTTGGGATTCATCGTCCATGCCAGGGGGATTGAAGCAAACCCCGAACAAGTTCGAGCTTTGCAAGATATCAAGATACCATCCACTCAAAGAGAGATGCAAAGCCTAAACGGAAAAGTGGCCGCCCTAAGCAGGTTCATCTCTAAAGCAACCGACAAATGCATCCCTTTCTTTGAAGCTCTAAAGAAAGAAAGGAAAGTTCAAATGGACTGACGAATGCTCGACAGCCTTCTTTAACTTAATCGAACACCTCTAGAGACCGCCAGTACTCTCAACTCCAAATGAAGGCGAAGAACTATACCTATACCTTGCTGTATCATCCCATGCTTTAAGCGCCGCTTTGGTGAGAGAAGATAACCACGCACAGCGGCCCGTATACTTTGTAAGCAAGAGATTTCCGGGGCAGAAGCCAGATACCCTAAACTTGAAAAGCTAGCATATTGTTTGCTAATCACGTCACGGAAACTGCGACACTATTTCCAATCTCATTCCATCAGAGTTTTAACCGATCAACCGCTAAGGCAAGTACTCCATCGCCCCGACACTTCTGGGCGACTACTTAAATGGTGCATTGAACCGAGTCAATATGATATCACCTACCATCCTCGCACCGCTATCAAGGGGCAAGCCATAGCTGAATTCATTACCGAATTCACTACTAACGAAGGTAAGGAGCAATCTGAAATAGTAGAAGATATCAAGTGGAATCTCTTCGTAGATGGAGCATCAAATGAACAAGGCTCGGGGGTAGGTGTTGTGATAATCACCCCCAGGGGAAGGAAGCTACACTACGCCCTAAGGTTGGAATTCGCTGCCACCAACAATGACGCAGAATACGAAGCAGTGATAGCTGGATTAGAACTTGCCCTGGAGATTGGAGTCGGTTCTTTATGTCTCCATAGTGATTCGCAACTTATTGTAAATCAAATACTGGGAGAATTCCAGGCTCGAGGAGAACGGCTCACAGCATATCTAAAGAAGACCAAGCTGCTTCTCAATCAATTGGATCACTATCTAATCAAACACATTCCTCGGGAAGAAAATCAGGAGGCCGACGAACTGGCAAAGCAAGCTAGCATGAAGGACGACACTGCTTCCCGAACGATAACCATCTCAAAGCAACTGGCCCCGAGTTACGAGCCAATGAATATGATAGCTGCAATTGAAGAGAAAACTTGGATGACTCCCATCCGGAAGTACTTACAAAGTGGCACACTGCCCGACGGGCGTAACAAAGTCAAGAAAATCTTGAGGAAAGCTTCCCGCTACACGATACAAGAAGGTATCCTCTATCGACGCGGCTTCTCTAATCCCTTATTAAGGTGTGTCGCTGGAAGAGAAGCCAAGGAAATCTTGTCCAACATACATCGAGGAAGTTGCGGACATCACACTGGTGGGCAGACTCTGGCAAAGAAAATACTCCGATATGGATATTACTGGCCCACCTTAAACAAAGACGCCCTAGACTTCGTCAAAAGATGTGACAGATGTTAGAAATTTGCTAAAATTCCTCGACTACCAACAAACGAGATTACTCAAATGACCAGCCCTTGGCCCTTTGCAATATGAGGAATTGACTTGATTGGCGAACTGCCAGTGGGCCGAGGCGGAGCCAAATATGCCATAGTAGCAGTTGACTATTTCACCAAATGGGTGGAAGCGGAGCCTCTAAATAAAATATCTTCGGCAAAAATTATTAACATCTTGATCAAAAATGTTTTATGCAGGTACGGGGTTCCACTCAAAATTATATCGGACAATGGACTTCAATTTGACAGCGAGGAATTCACCGACTGGTGCCAAGAGCATGGAATTCACAAAAGCTTCTCATCTGTGGCTTACCCCCAGGCAAACGGACAAGTCAAAGCTGTCAACAAAATCCTCAAAACCCTAATCAAGAAGAAACTTGAAAAGTCAAAAGGCGCTTGGGTGGATGAACTTCCTACGGCACTTTGGGCCTACCGCACATCTTACAGAACATCAACATGGCATACTCATTTCTCTTTGGCATACGGATCGGAGGCCATGCTCCCAGTTGAAACTGTAGTGCCTTCCCACCGTAGGATCCACTACAACCCAGAAGAAAACAAAGAACTCCTCCACATGTCCTTGGATCTAATTGAGGAGAGAAGAAATGATGCAGCACTCAAAGCAGCAGCTCATAAGCAAAAAATAGCAGCACAATACAACTCCAAAGTCAAGCACCGCCGCTTACAAGAAGGAGATCTTGTCCTCAAGCGGATCTTCCCGCGCCCCGGAGCGCTAGATCCAATCTGGGACGGACCCTATGTAATTCATAAAGATCTCCACAACGGAGCTTATATTTTTTCAACAGTGGACGGAGAGGTGTTCCAGAGGGCATGGAACATCCAACACCTCCGTCGATACTTTTCTTAACTTGTACCGTCCATATGAAGTGAATTAACAAAGAGAATCAGTGGACGTAGGCATTTTCGTGCCGAACCACTTTAAAAATCTTGTCTCTTTTTAACTTGTTTCTTTATATCTTGGCTGCTTGATAAGCTTTATCCTTTTCTTTTGAACAAAATCATGTATAGCAACATTTCCATTCTGGACACTTCGCGGCACAACCTCACATGGACAGGACCTAACAGGTGCTATACGATTCTATGCACTCGCCAATGAGACACTTTTGCTCCAGCATCCCTCTGCTGCGGGTTAACTCATTGCTCGCAACTGCCCTTAAAGCCAACTATAATGAGCCGATTATAAGCCATCAAGAAGGCGGACTATAGCCGATGGCAGCTCATTATGGCGTTCGGCTCGCCGGCAACTGTGAACCTACTTTAAGCCCCAACATAAGGTGTGGCCAGTCAGGGGTAGTTCACGGTTGACGATCGGCACCCACGCTAGCCGGCCACAGTAAATCGAATAATACCCACGATTACGGGCCATAATGGCTCGGGTAGTTACTGTGCGCGATCTCGGCTCCGATATGTCTTAAGTACGGCTGTGGTAAAAAAGATAAACTCCCCGCGGAGGCGTAAGATGGGTGACAAATGTCTCCAAGACCCACAGCTAGGGAAAGTGACTACAAAACCCTTTGCCACGAACTTAAGCATATCGACGGCCTTCCGTGATTGGAAGTTTTACTGTTTCTCATATTTCCATTTCATTCAAAAACTTTTCTTCTATCCTATATAACAGTCCCTAAAGTACAGGTCACAAAATAAGGGAACTCTCGCTTGTGGAAATATGAACTCACATCCGGATGACGGAACACTCGGCTACATTACATACTCAGTCACGCAAGACATTCAAAGCAACCCTCTACAACTAAAACACGAAGGGCAGTACTATCTTCTCTTGTATACAAATATGTAGCTTTAATTTATTCACACATCATATTGGCATTGCAAGACATGAAACAATAATTTAAGCAGAAACTTAGCATCAAATACGATTAAATCACATGCATAAACACGCAGCCGTATTTCTTATGCAACAAATCAAAATAACAACCACATTCGAACATAACAGAATCTGCTTATGTTATAAAGTTACATAAAGACGTTCGTTGCAATGATATAATTATAGCCTGAAAATACAATAATGTTTTGGACTAGTATGTACAGGAATGTCAAACAGACCAAATAAAAGAGTCAACTACATCGGGGCTCCGCCTCTGTCCTGCACGCCATCCGGATCTACTTAACTGCAGGGTCAGAACTCCCCGCATGTACTCCAGAGGTCCTGCCTGTCCAATTCAGAAGAGAATCCATCGATAATCACGAAAGATAAGCAATCATGAAAAGATTAAAAGGGAAGACTTACCAGCGTCTGCTCCCTGGTCGTCATCCTCCAGTTGCACCCCCACTTCCTTGGCGGCGAGCAGCCTCATGCCTTCCTTCACCGCCGCCTTCTCTTCCTTGGTGAACTGTATGGTAACCACATCCATTCTGAAGGCCGCGCCACCCTCTTTATCCGCTTCAGCCTTGGCTTCCTCCAAAGCACGGAGATATATCCTAGCCATAACCCGGGGATAATCGTCCATCCAGGACAGGTTATCCTGCCTCCAAGTACGGAAATACATGTCCTGGAGCATCTCGTCCATCATCCCCTCGTTCTCCTCAAACTCTTTCATCCGGGCCTCAGAAGCCGACAGCCGTGCGACAGCAGCATCTCTCTCCAATCGGTATCTCGAGCAGTCATCCTGAAGGGACTTCTGCATCACTTCCATCTCCTCCTTCAGCTTGGCCTGAGCAAGCTCTGCGGCCTCAAGCCTCCCAGATAACTCCTCTACCTGCTCAAGATCCGCTCTCCGAAGCTCGTCCACAGTTGCGATGGCCATGTCAATTCGCTCTTTGCAAACAGCTTCCATTTTTCGCAACTCAGCCTTGCTAGCCTCTTCCATGGTTTTCTTTAGTCCTCTGGAGGCCGCTTCATGCTGAGATATCTGGATAGCCTGATCGGCAAGCTGTTTGGCCTGATCAGAAACCTTTAGCCGCAACCGAATGTTAGCACTTCTGATTTTCTCCCCAGCCTTGGCCAGTCGAGCGTGATGCTCCATTAGCCTCTTGGTCTCTTCAACCACCCGATCGATGTTTGCCTTGGCCTCATTCCCCATGGTCACAATCCGAGTAGTAAGCAAATCGAGGTCTAAGGACTTAGCCTCATCAAGCACCCGTACCATGGGATTGCGGGAAAGAAGATGCTCACCCGTAGCCTCGTCAAAAGAGATGTTCTGAAAACTCGGGTCCAAATCCGGGTGGCCGGCAAATGGGTTGCGAACCAAACCAGGATGGTCTATCGGGCTGACGGTTGGATTTTCGAACGGATGTGGGGAAGGCATAAACTCAGTATTCTCCTCAGTAATATCATGGATAGGCTGGACTGGAGCCTGAGGGCCATGTGAGGGTTCAAACAAAGATCAGCCCCTCTTCCTCTTTTGCATATCTTCTTCAATAACTCCGAGAAGAGGGCGATAGCTAACCACATCTCTGGGACGGCTAGTTGACGGCTTTGGTTTGGCAGAAGCTTTGAGTAGCTTGTACTGTTCAAGGCGGTGCCGAATATCTGATGCCTTGGCCACCTTACCCGTTCCTGTAATAAAAACCAAGTGTTACAAGCATGCATGAAACTATGATCCAAGAAATATGTTAAGTTAAAAGGAGTAGGGAAACGCGCTTATTTTACAAGCCCTGAGAGGGAGTGGGATACTGCAATAAGTTCTGAATATCATTCCAGGACGGGAGTTGGCCATAAAATATTACTAAGTCCTTATCATAAAGGGAGTCTGCGAAAGTTAAGAATTCACCTTGAACCGTCGGAGTTGCCTTAGCTGAAATACCCTCAGAAGATAGACTGGCACCCGTCCCGGCCTCATCAGACTTCTTCGATTTCTCCACCAAGGCCGGCCCTTCCCCCAACCCCTCGAAAGCTTGGCGGAATGTATCATCCGTCCACTCTTGAATCTCGCCTGCTTGCCCAGGAGGCAAAGCCCCGGCGCCATCGCCACCACCATCACTTTCTCTGTCGTCTCCACTCTCTGCCTCTCCTTCTACATCGCCTCCTTCGCCCTCACCTCTATCCTCCTCCACGTCTTCCTCCCCCGGAGTAATTGGGCACGTGCTAGGGGAAGGGCCGTCGGACTTCTTGAGCTTCTTACCTCCGACAACTGGAGGTTTTGTGAAAGGGTTCCTCTTGCCACTCTTCGCCGTGGCTCCTCCTTTAGCCTGAGCAGCCCTCTCTTCCGCCGTATCCCTCTGCTTGACCACGGACTAATGTGGCAGGATCAGGTTGAGCCCCAAAAGTGTAGCGTTCCTGCTCAAGTAAGCAGCCGACCTATCTCTTCCCGAAATAGATTCTATTTCCGCTGCCGTCTGAACCAGACGATCATTCTCCACGACCGCAAAACCACATGTCGCTAGCAAGAAATAAAAACACATGAGTAGGAGCATTGCAACTAGAACGGAAATTATAAATAAAGCCTTGACTTACATCCGGAGGTGAAGCGACGGATAGAAACGGAGTCGTCCCTGACGAAAAACCATTCCTTCTTAAACATGATATACTTCGAATACAAGTCCAGGACGGGCTTGAAGGATACGGCCGATTCCAAGCTGATGTATGGAGACCCCTTCTTGTAGCCCCTCAGATTATACAGATACCGGATCTCCCGGTTGGAAGGAGGATGCACGTATCTCCTCTGAAAGATGACGAAAAGACTCACCAGAATGGCGTAGGAGTTAGGCTGGAGCTGGAATGGAGCCACCTTTAGATATGTGATGAAGCTAACTATCCAGGCGTTGAGAGGCGGGATAGCACCACACATGCAATGATATCTGCTGTAAGCAAAGTAGCCTTCAGGAGGGTCATACGGCATCACTCCTTCCCCCGGCGATAGCATGCGCGCTCTATCGATCCCAAAGGAACGGGATATAACATCAAGCTGCTCCTCTTTGAGGGAGCTAGGAAAACAGTCGGGCGGAGAATTCAAGAGCTCCTGGGGGCCATACCCATCTACTAGCGATCACGGAGCAGGCCCATGACGTTCGACCCGAACTGGGGGCACTGTGGAGGACTCTTCTCTGTCCTTGGACTTCCTTTTATCTGATCGAGTTTCTGCTTTGTGAGACATTAGCTGCAACACCCAAAAAAAAACATATTGTTAGAACAGAGGATATAAGCAAGCAAGTGTATATAGTATGAAAATTTCACTCGTAATCTAAAATGCTCAGAACTCCTAGTATCATTCGGTAAAGCTGATACAAAGGCTCATTCGATATTTGGGGTCTCAAGAGTTCATCCGGTAATTCAGGGATAGGCCCATTCGGCACTCAACACCCAATCTCATTCGGTACTCATCCTCCATGGGTCTCATTCGGTAGTCCATAATAAGAACTCATTCGGCAAAAGAGAACATACCTGGTTCGGTGCTTGGTTGATTCGGCACTTGGTTGATTCGGTACTTGGTTGATTCGGTACTCTGATTGGTTCGGCTATCTCAAAACGATGAAGGATAAAAGTAACCTGAAGCCCCTATTTACAGGCGCAACCTATCGACCGGACCAACTGGTTCGGCACACCCAGGACCGAACGAAGCTATCTCAATTGCAGGAAAACAAAGCGCGACACGTGCAAACATCACATGCCCCACTTTGGGGGGCAAATGTTGGGCGCGTTTTCATCGAACCAGAGCGAGGATATCCCTGCCAAACCACCCATCACCGAACCAGCCCCATTCCTACGCACTACCGAGCCAACCACCTCATCACCGGTCCAAAACCCACCTACCACCGGTCCAAAACCTTCTCCAACAACCACCGAACCATCTCCTGACCTACCACTGCCGAACCAAACAACAACCGGACCAGAACTTCCTGAACAACTGCCGAACCATCCTAACCGGACCAAGCCACTTCCCTACCGGACCAACGCCCCACCGAACCAACTCTCCACCCAAGCCATGCCGAACCAACTCACTCCAACCACTACCGGACCAAGTGGATACCGAACCAACATCGCCAGACCAGATTGCTTCGGCCCAGGCCCACCAGCAGCTATACACATCTAAGACCCCCGCCCCCAACCTCACTCTATAAATAGAGGGGCAGGGGTACAACAATGGCGGACAAGTTTGAGAGCTCAAGCACGGAAGGAACTTTCAAACAACTTTCATATACTTGTATACAAAGCTTTGTACTTGTAATCTGAAAGAAAAAGGAGAATAACATATAAAGTGGAGGCACGTTCTGGCCGAACCACTATAAATCTGTGTGTCTTTTACAGTTTAGTCCATCTATTTCATATATTTGCATAAATCACCCAAACCATCCAGATCAACATATAATCAACTAAATCATACGACTAGGAGGTGTTTTCCCAATTTTTGTGCAAACAGGCGGAAATGGATATTGGGAATTGAACAGTTTGGCTTTGAACTATTTTCAAGATAAATTGTTTTAATATAAATCTATTTTTCCAAGCTATTTACTATATACAATCTTTCTTTTAAAAGCCCAAACAATTTTATACTTATTTTATAATTATTTTGGAACTATTTAACTATTTTTCAACTGTTTTATAAACCAATTACTATTTTTCAACTATTTTGCAATTATTTAAAATTTCTATAACTATTTGACTATTTTCTAACTATTTTACAATTATTTAACTATTTTACAGATATTTCACAGACTAATAATTATTTTTCAACTACTTATCTATTTAAACTTTTTAAGCTATTTTCTAAATCTAAGCTGGACAGAGTTCAAACAGTTTATGATTAAATACCCAATTAGAATTGAAGTGATAATCCAAATGAGGATTTAAGCAGTTGTTAGTAAGTGAATGAAAATCAAAGTGAATGTGAATTGAAAGGATTGATTTGGCTAATAACCAATAAGGATAAATACGTAGGATGTACGTATATTATTTTATTCGCATAGTGATTTGATCCAGATTCGATCACATAATTTCGAGATAGCATATCGATCCGAGTTGGGATTTTTCACTCGATTTTCGACGGCGAACCTGGATATGGATTGTTGATTGATTCTGGATATTCTCTATCATAGTTATGGCTATGCAAGGAGAATAATGGTTTCTGATCAAGAAACCAGATCTCAGTCCGCACTAGAAAATCGGGTGGACGATACTAGTTTGGAAGGGGAATTGTGTGATTGAGTGAGCAATCAGATTGATATTGTGTGTACATCGTATGGATTAGAATGAAATTGATATTGAAGTTTGTGGATAAGAAATGTGAAATGGTTTTTGAAGTGAAAATATATTTGGTGAAATATATGAGGAAATAAAATAGAAATTGGGTATTTCTATGGTAGAAATTTGTTTTATGGAAGTAAGTTATATGGTTAATGGCTTTATAGAGTAATCAAATTTGAATATTTGATTTGGAGTAAATAAAGTTATATATCTTTGTTATATAAGATAAATCTCCTCTTGTTGAATCTATTGCTAGAAGAAAAGGATTTTGAAGGTGTTTTGAAGTATAAAAGGATTTTTATACAAGTTTGAAATGATCCAAAGTTTTAAAAATTATATATATCTGTGTGTGTGTGTGTATATATATATATATATAAAGGATCTTATGAGGATTTTGTAAAAGGTTTTGGGAACCTTTGGATTTGGAAAGGCTTTTGATTTTTGGGTAAAATCAATATTGAAATTTGGAAAGCCTAGTTTAAGAACTATCGATTTTGGGATAATCGATTTTGTGTAAAGGAGCTTTGTTTAAGATCATACTAGGTGTATGATTTGAAAGATACTAGATGTGTATAGCATAAAGTGTTTTGATGATAGCTCTGGGGAAAAAGGCGCTCCCTTGAAATGAACTTCTCAGGAGTGCTACCAGGTGGTGCTGCCTTGAGCCCCAAAGGGGGTTCTAAAGTCGATCCTGTGAGTAGTCCGGACAAAACTAGTTCCTGGGGATTATGAGTAGTGTGTACCATAGCGAAAATCGTGTGTTCCGCTAAGAGCCAACAGTCTGCGTTTGATTTTATATAGGTAGACTGCAACCTATGGTAACATAGCGAAAGTCTGTGCGCCGCTGAGAGCCAACAATCTGCGTTTGATTTTATATCGGTAGACTGCGACCTATCTAGGCGTGGAGAAGTTTCATTTTGACAGAGAAAGTTGTGTGTGCCGCTGAGAGCCAACAGTTACATGGACTTTTGCTGTGATGGCAATGTAACTCTGGAATGTAACTGCGACCTGTTGTGGGTTCCATGGCGTAATCGAGGGCCGTGGACTGCCTACAGTTACATGGACTTTTGCTGCGATGGCAACGTAACCCATGATGTAACTGCGATCATGGATGGGGGTGATGATTTCCAGAGCATTTCACCAAAGATATTCCTCTATTTTCAAAAAAATGATTTTCTATATTTTCAATAAAATAAACTTTCAAGTATTTTCACTGAGTGTTGAAAACGGGTTTACCAAGCACTTGTAGATTTTCAGTCTTACGCCTGATCAACGTATGACCGAATTTCTATAAGAACAAGGATGGACCTGTTGAGACATCGAGTTATAAAAAGTATTTTTATAAAAAACTGTTTTGTAATATTATGTAGATTTTAAAAGTGTTTTAAAAATGATCAAAGAATAATTTTTTTCTGATAAAAAGCATTTTAATAAAATTCTGGTTTCGTTCCTTTTCGAGGACGAAAAGATTCATAGGGGGGAGGAATGTGATAACCCGAATTTTTGGACATCAGGTATTTGGATAATTATCTGATTTTAACTGTTATTAACACTGATTTTAAGTTGAACGAATAAATCTGATAATAAATATTTACATCTAGGAAGATATTTATTTGACAATCTCCTGATATAATTATTTAAGATGGCAAAACTTATTATTTCCAAACAAATTAAATATGTGTTTATTTAAATATATATATATATATATATATATCTGTGTGTCTGTGTGTGATCTAATAAAGGATTTAAAATACTCTTCTTTTGATACTAGGGATAAAACATAGTATGTATATATATACATATATATATATACACACTTGTAAATATAATATATAAATATATTGACATAAGAAGTATTAATAAATTTAAGTTAGGGCTTAAAACAAAGTTGTAAAATTAATATAAACAAGGACATAAACACAATTAAATTAACAAGTGACATTTGTAAAACCATGATCATAGGGAATAAACACTTGTAAACTTATGATAACAAGTGGCAAAGCTTTTCCCATTTGAAATTGTAAAATAAAATAAAATTTCGCCATGCCATTTTTTTCTTTTTTTTCCAAACTAATCTAATGGAAGCTCAAATCTGTTAAACATTTATCAACCGAATCATAAGCAACAGCAGATCAAAAATCTTCAACCTGGAAATGAATTATATCAAACTTTTGCAACCAAAACCTGGAGCTAAGCAAGGTAAAGATCGGTAAACAAATAAAAATAAATCAAGATTGGGAAATAGATCGGAGAAGTTAAATCAAAATTGAATCAAGATAAGCAAGGATTCAACTCTTATTCATCATGCAAGATCAACTCAACATGATCATCTCAGTCTTCTACGTTATAATTTACCGTGAGTATTCTTCTACAACTTTTAATGCTTAATCCTATTTGAATTTTTTTATGCTTATGAGTAACCCTTTTCTTTAAAAGCTTAAAATGGATCAAAATATATGCATGTGATTGTGGATTGGATTTGTGTTATGCATATGCATATATAAGTATGAATCTATGACGACCCGGAATTTTGAGCAATATCAATTTAATAATCTTTGATAATAATTAAATTGATTTGATCATTTTATATTATAAATTGACAAGTTAAAATTATTTCAAGGCTGATGATAATGATTTGATAAATGTCTATCAACAATTTCCTTAACAATATAAGATTTGGCATGTTTAATTCTTTTAAAAATTTATAATATTTAGAAATAATTATTTTGGCAATTTAAAATTGATAAGATTTGTTTTCCAGAAGCTAATCAAAAAAATATTTTCTATTTATATATATATATATATATATATATATGGATATATCTTGAAAATAGGAAGTTTTTAATATAATAAAAACTTTATATTCAAATTGTAATATATATGAATGTATATATTATAATTTGGTTTGTGTTTCAAAATTTAATATAGTAATTATCAAACATAATGTTAAAATGTTTTTGTATTTGAAATATGCATTTGTATATATTTGAAATAGGAATTTTATTGATTTGAATTAATAAAAGTTTTCAAACTTTAATATATATATATATATATATATATATATATATTATATATATATATATATAATTTGAAATTTGAAATTTTAATTTGACTTAATACTTTGGAAATGATATTTGAAATTTAAATAACAAGTATAATTTCTTATTTATTATAAATATATACTTTAAGCTTTGGTTTTAAATAAGATTTAAATTAAAGTTTCATATGTTTTAATAGTCTTTCATTTTAATTTTAACATAAGATAGAATTGTTTTAAAAAAAAATTATAAAGAATTAAACTAAGGTTCTCAAATTTTTAAACAATGATAAAATTAAATTGATTAAAATATATGTTATTTATAAATGTCTATATGAATTTGCTTTTGAAATATTTATTGAAATCCAAAGCTTGCTTATATAAAATAAATTCACATTTTATAATTATCTAAATATTACATAAATACATGTATATAGCTTAAATAGATTTTTAAAAAGAAAATAACATTTTAAACATTAATAAAACATTAGAAAAATAACTTTTGTAAATATAAATTAGACATTTAACACTTGTAAATATTATGGTGTGTATTTAAAACACTTGTAAATCATGTGTGTATGTGTAGGATAATTAGGCATTTATGTAGACAAGTGTCATCCTCTTGAATTTAATTTAAAATTTAAATTTGTAAAATAAGAAGAAGAGTTATTTTCAGCTAGAAAAATATTTTTCTTCATCTCCAACCCAATATCAAAATAAATGCTAAACAAAGTTCAAAAATGAAAAAAAAAAGAAATCTGAAAGAAGGAAGAAAAAAAATCTGGAAATTCAAATAGAGGAAAGCAAGTTAAACTTCAATAAATCTACTGCAGTAAAATTATTTCAACATGCACAAGATAATTCAGTAATTAAGCAACAAGATGTAAACATCAACATGCAAGCTGGAAATCAACAGCAACTAGAATGTTTTCAACATACAAATCAATTCAAGAACATGCAAAGTGAATTTCAAACCTGGAAAATGCAGCCTTATCTTCTGCTTTGTCGTCTGCTTCTATTCAAAAGTGAGTAAATGGAATTCTTTTAAAAACAGTTCTTGATTTTTGAATCTTATCTTGATCTTGTGATTGATCAACATGATGTTGATGAATTATTTTGATTTAAATTTGAATGCATGGTTGAATTTTGAATCTTTGATTTGCCTGAGAAGTTAAACTTATGTTCTGTATAATGTAACATGCACCAATTTCATATTAAAATCAGTAACCCCATATTGAATTTGTTTTTGCCTTTGATTTGTAAAGAAAAGATGATTGTAATCAAATCATATAGCATCTAAAAATAGTTACAGGTTGTTAAATTAAATAATTAACTCAAAATTTTAATAATTATAGTAAATTTATAAATTAAATCAAAAGTTTTTGAATGCAAACTTAAGTTTTGATTTTATAATCTTATTACAAATAAGAAATCATGATTTTTGAAACTCGAATCACGATTTTTAGATCAGTAACTTGTGTGAGTTTCTTTTTGGATGAGGTGGTCGAATTTGCTCGAGATAGGGTTTATTATACTGTATATGTCGTCGAAGTTCCTTGGGTCTGCATAGCGTCAGTGAGCAACCGGGAATGATCGCATATGGTACTGGGGTTGCGGGGAAGTGAGACGGAGCTAGGATAGAGGCGGCGTGGTGTCTAGTGAGGGGGATGGTCAGTGGTGAGCAATTTTCTGGTCAAAGTGTTTCGAGTTGATGGGTTCGAATGTCGAAATTTTCGATTATCGAAGGAATGGTGGTTCTAGGTCTTGCGAGTTGTTGTCGAGGTCATTCGTGACTTGGTGGAAGATAATGTGGGGTTCGCCGTCGACCGACGTGGTCGTGCACGTTGATGTGCACGACCGTGTGCATCTGGGAAATGGGTTTTGGGTAGGAGAAGGGGGAGAGGGGGAAACTCGAAGATGGTCTCGGATTCGTACGGGTTGAGCTCGAAGCAGGTATAGGGTAAGGGAAGACTCGGTGTTGTCGCATGTTTTTCTATGGTTGGCTCGAGATTTGTCGCGTGATTTTGCAGTGAGTTGCTCGTGTTTGATCGAGTATGGGGTTTTTTGTTTGGGGTTCTGCTGTTTTAAGGTTTTTAGAATATAACCGTGAGTTTTATAAAAAAAAGTAGGGTTTTTAACAAGCTAATATGATTTTGTACAAGTTTTAAACAAGAGTGAAACAAGCCTTATTTATAAATTAAATTTATTTCAAAACCAAATTTAAACATGTTATATATATATATATAATTATGGAAGCTTTAATATAAAATAAGTGAAATTCGAAATAAATTAGTTTAAGTTTTATTAAATAACTTTGGGAAAAGTTTTAAAGATTTAAAGGTAATTTAAAATGTGTTTAACTATAAATTGATTTCTAAAATGTTATATTTTATTTCAAAATAAAGTGAAATGATCAGAATTTGGAAATCAGTTTAATAAAGATTTATCTTATATAAATTTAGAATTTTGATTTAATTAAAGCTAAATAAGTTTGTGAAAATAATTAAGATAGTTCAATTTTTATTAGTAACCAAAGTATTTTGGTAAATATAAATGATTTAATTTAGAAAATGATTTCTTTAATTTGGGATCTTTTTAATATAAGAAGTTATGAATCATTTGGTTAAATTTAAATGATTAATTAAATAATTAATTAAGTAATAAATTTATGATTAAATTAATTTAATCATTTATGAGTTAATATAATTACTTGATGAAGTAATTAAGTAATTAAGTGGTTAATTACTAGAAGGAATTAAGTAAGAAATAATTATTTATGAAAGTAATTAAGTGGATGTGATTTAGGATTAATCACTTGAGTTATTAATTAAAGTATTAATTAATAAAATTAATTAAAGGTTTAAATATTTAAATAATGATTAATTAATATAAGGATTAAGAGTAATTAATTAAGTGATTAATTACTTGTTAAAGTAATTAATTAAGGAAGAATTTAATTAATGGAAGTAATCATTAATTAATGGGAATAATTAATTAATTGTTAATTAATAATTTAAGGATAATTAAGTTTTAAATTACCAAATATAATTAAAAGTAATTAATCAAAAGTGATAAACTAAAAGTAATTAATTAAGTATAATTAATTAAATGTAATTAATCAATTGTGATTAATTAAAAGTGGTTAATTAGGTGTGAGTAATTATAAAGAATAATTAAGGAATAATTATCAGAATAATTAATGATGTGTGATTAATTTTAAAGGGTAATTAAGAAGATAATTACTTGGACAATTAAGGAGCAATTAATCAAGATGATTAATTAATATTGTAATTAATAAATAATTACTTAAAGTAATTAAGAGATAATTATTCAAGAAAGCTTAATTAAGGTGAATAATTAAGTGATGTTTATTAATTAATTTGTAATAAATTAATGAATAGTAAAATGGATTGATGATAATCCAAGTGTTTAAGTAAGGAATTAATTTAATTAAGAATTAATTAAATTAATTAAGTTGGACCAACCTTATGTATGAGTGATTATTGATTGGTTGATAAGCATCATTGGATGAGTTAATGATATTGGTTGGTATTATATGTCATTGGTTGATATGTGATGATGTGAATGTGATATATCTGAGGTGTGATATATGTGCTGCTTTGTGATATGTATGGATGAATGTGATAATAGTAGATATCTATTTGTGTTGTGAATCATCCATTTATGATTAAGTGATATTTCTGAATATCTACTTTTTAAATCCCTTAAGTACAACTTGGACATTAAAACGGCGTTTGGTTTCGGTGAGACCGGGATCGGGTTTCCATATTTGGATATCTGAAAACCACACCGATCCAAGATAAACGTTAGGACGTAAATCCAAGTGGAGCAAGTGAAGACTCGAGGTGTAAGAACTATACGTCAGTATAACTCTGTGGGTGATTCCGTAATGAGTTGATGGAATAGTACTTATAGGCTCGGGATGGTGATTCAGAATGCAAGGGCTATGGTCGTTGACTCTGAGGGTGATTCCAAAATGAGTGTAACGAGATAGTGCCTTCGGTTTCGTTCGAACCCGCAACGAACTTGTATGGATTGAATGCTTTCAGAACATCGTCAGGTGGACGATGAGCATTCCAAGATAGATGTGTTTTATAAGGTAATCGCAGCCTCAAGCCTCATCAACCGGGAATGGCTAAAACAGGGGAGTTGCAGCAAGGCTTCGTGGGTAGCTCCCACTGGAGAGCGAGATACATCTCTGTCTAGATGTCCCTTTTTATTTCGGCTTTGTGGTCAGTTGGTCTGCAGCCAACTGCGGGGTGGTCTTGTTCGGGACTGTTCAGTAAGGAATGATCCCGGCCTTGTGTTGCAGGGGAGCGGGCGTACTCCTCGGTACGGTGATCTAGGCCGCATACTGTGACGGGCGGTGGCCCGGTAGCCCTGTCATTGATGGAAACCCATTCTTCCTACGAGACCCTATGGTTTTGTTTGTGTTACCCAATTTTGTGGCTAGTAGCTAGAATTTAATGAATGTAACAATTTCAGTTATTTCATATTTACTTGAAAACCCTAGACACTATATAATATCACTAATTTCTATCAAAGGTTTTGGTTAGCGTAGGGTAAAAACTTTTCCATGTTTGTGTGTGGGAAGTCTTACGTGATACCTTTTCTTTCAAAGGATTTTCTAAAGTTAAGCAATCCTAAACCGTTTACTCGCACCAGACCCTTGTCTGACCCAAGTGTTTATTTTCTGTTTTATTAAACTCTTGGGTACTCATATTCTGTATGAGTAGTCAAGTGATTCAGGTTATCTTTGACGAATTCTGGAGGAGCTTTAAAGCAGGAGGCTTTAGCGTGTAGATTATAGTTAGAGTTTCCGCTGTGTTGTTATTCTATATGATGTCTTATATTGTATTAGACAAAAATGTTATAACTGTCTAAATTGAGATGTATAGTTGTGTACTCTGATGTATATGATACTATGTATATGTTCTATATTATATTTTTCAATCGTTCCGCTGTGAGATTCTGATGTGTTGTTTCTTTTTCTTCTCTTTCTTTTCTTCTTCTATCCCTTTCTTTCTTAATTAGTGATGCGATTTTCTGGTGATGGAAAGTCGGGTCGCTACAGTTGGTATCAAAGCATTAGGTTGAGTGAATACCTAGGCTCTGGAGTGGTGTCTAGCTTGAGAGAGCGTACTTGTAATTTTTATTTATATATATATATATATATATATATATATGTATGTATGTATGTATGTATGTATTTATGTATCTACCTAATCTGTTGTGTTATCTGTTTGGATTTTCCAACATAGGTTATAGAGGTAGATAAGGTAGGAGTGTGTGGAACACGACTACCACTAATGGAAGAGGCTCATATGTTGTGGTTGGAGGTGTGCCTGTCGAGATTGTAGATCTAATACCGTCTCGAATAAGTTTTGTGGATTGGTGGAAGTATTTCATGGATTCTAGAGAATGTATTTTCAAGAATTGGAGTATATTCTTGGAGTGTGAGGCAGATTTGATCTCGAGTGAGCAGGGATTTCCAAGAGTTGAGTCTGTCAGCTGAGCAGAAGTAGGTGATGATATTTTGGTGACTTCAGGAGGGATAGCTGTGTGGTAAGATACAGTATCCATAGATGGTTCTGAAGATGTTCTTTTGGAGTAAGATTTAGACGGTGTTGAAGGAACGGTGATGCCTACTGCAGTTAAGATTCGGATGTTTAGGGATTTTCTGGATCTCAAGTAAGGGTGGTTGTCTTATCTATATTGAAATATGAGGCTAAGGTTGATGAGTTACCTCATTTCGGATATGGTCTCAATTGTTTTTTTCTTAAGAAGATAAGTGGTAGGTGATTGGTTTGGAGCCGAGTTTCTTGAGAAGATGTCGACTCGTCTCAAGGATTTTTGGTGGAATTGGATGACAGTTTTGAGTTTCAGGAGCTTGTGGTTAAGGATGATCTTTTGGCTTAGCAGTAGCATTAAAGTGAAGTTTGGAAGTTCAGAAGTCTTTGGGGATTCTACTATCAGCAGACCCGGCAGATAGTGAAGACTTATCCATTTCTTCGAGAAGCTCAGTGGAGTAGGATATTTGCTGGAAGTGATCTATCAATTTTCTGGTAGATAAGCCATTCTTGAAGATTGATCTTGATTGGGAAAAGCTGTTCTAGATAGGAAGATAGTTCTTTGAATTTAGAACTGAGTAAGATCGCAAAAGTGACTTGCGATTTGTTTGGGAATCTTTGAGTATTCTTTGGATTGAGGCATCTCATATGAAGGTAAAGGCTACTTAAGTAGTCAGAGATTTTTCCAGATGTTTTTGAGGAATTCAGAAGTTTACCCGAATCAGAGATTGAGTTTCTTATCGACTTGGATTCTAAGAGCAATATTGATGATTCAACCATATAGTGGGATGACTCTTAGAGCGAGAAGAGTTTGGTGAGGCAGCTCAGGATTCTTTGGAGAGGGATTGATCATCTAATTCTAGTTGAGATTCTGCTGAGATGTTTTGATCAAGAAGAAAGGTCACTAAGATTTTATGAGTCAGATGAACTGTGTATGGAGAAAGACTGTGCTTGTGTTCTTCGATAGCATTCTTATCTGCTGTAGATCAGAGTTGTGCAGCAGAAGCGAGATAGCAGTTGTTCTAGAGTGGGAGCAACTGGGAGTTGCAGTTTTCTTGGATTAAAGGATTTCTTTAGGGAAGTCAAGTACGAAGGAATTTTCTGGATTTGGTAGGTAAGGTTGTCAAGTGAAATTATTTGGTTATTCCAGATATGAGATGTAGGTCTGAAGTCCACTAATGCTTGTGGAATAGAATTGTGTATTGGATTTCAGCAAATTTTTGGAGAAGCCATTTTGTTGAGTAGGATCAGGTGATTGGTTTGATTTTGGTCCTGTTTGTTTCTTGAAGCAATTAGCAAGGGTTAGGCTGATCAGGAATATTGAAGGTGACTCGGAGCATCAGAAGAGTTATGCAGTTAAGAATTGAGGAGATTTGGAATGTGCAGTTAGAATTTGGATATTGTCTTAGTTTTATCCAATCAAAGGAGATATAAGATTTGGTAAAACTGGAGAGATAGCTCCGGAAGTATTTTGAGTTTTTTTGTGTTCTTTGGAGATTAGATTATGATCTACAGGATTGAATTGCCAATTCGGATAACTGGAATTCATTGTATTTCACATATTTCTGAGGAATATGTGTATGATTCATCGAGTGATAGAATCAGCAGTTCTTAAGGATTTGGTAGTTAAGCTGATTTTGAGTTTAGTCTGATGTCTTGTTCAGATTTGTAGATCCAGATGAGAGGGAGTTCTTGATTGTAGTAGTATAGTTACTTAAGATTATATAGAGCGAGTATTCCAGTATAGGTACCTGGAAAACACTAGATGATATTAAGAAGTTCTATTCAGAATTTTGTCAGGATAGATAAAATTATTTGTTTGAATTGGTTGCTTTGGTTACTATAATTGATAGTGTATGATTGATTGTATGATTGCTGTTTGAAATTTAAATTCTTCTGCTGGGTTATTAAATTATCTTCGCTTTTTAAATTTCAGGGACGAAATTCTTTTAAGGGGGAAGGAATGTGACGACCCGGAATTTTGAGCAATATCAATTTAATAATCTTTGATAATAATTAAATTGATTTGATCATTTTACATTATAAATTAACAAGTTAAAATTATTTCAAGGCTGATGATAATGATTTGATAAATATCTATTATAAGATTTGGCAAGTTTAATTCTTTTAAAAATTTATAATATTTGGAAACATTTATTTTGGCAATTTAAAATTGATAAGATTTGTTTTCCAGAAGCTAATCAAAAAAATATTTTCTATTTATATATATATGTATGGATATATCTTGAAAATAGGAAGTTTTTAATATAATAAAAACTTTATATTCAAATAGTAATATATATGAATGTATATATTATAGTTTGGTTTGTGTTTCAAAATTTAATACAGTAATTATCAAAAATAATGTTAAAATATTTTTGAATTTGAAATATGCATTTGTATATATTTGGAATAGGAATTTTATTGATTTGAATTTAATAAAAGTTTTCAAACTTTAATATATATATATATAATTTTTAATTTGAAATTTTAATTTGACTTAATACTTTGGAAATGATATTTGAAATTTAAATAACAAGTATAATTTCTTATTTATTATAAATATATACTTTAAGCTTTGGTTTTAAATAAGATTTAAATTAAAGTTTCATTTGTATTAATAGTCTTTCATTTTAATTTTAACATAAGATAGAATTGTTTTAAAAATAATTTATAAAGAATAAAACTAAGGTTCTCAAATTTTTTTAAACAATGATAAAATTAAATTGATTAAAATATATGTTATTTATAAATGTCTATATGAATTTGCTTTTGAAATATTTATTGAAATCCAAAGCTTGCTTATATAAAATAAATTCACATTTTATAATTATCTAAATATTACATAAATACATGTATATAGCTTAAATAGATTTTTAAAAAGAAAATAACATTTTAAACATTAATAAAACATTAGGAAAATAACTTTTGTAAATATGAATTAAACATTTAACACTTGTAAATATTATGGTGTGTATTAAAAACACTTGTAAATCATGTGTGTATGTGTAGGATAATTAGGCATTTAAGTAGACAAGTGTTATCCTCTTGAATTTAATTTAAAATTTAAATTTGTAAAATAAGAAGAAGAGTTATTTTCAGCTAGAAAAATATTTTTCTTCATCTCCAACCCAATATCAAATTAAATGCTAAACAAAGTTCAGAAATGAAAAAAAAAGAAATCTAAAAGAAGGAAGAAAAAAAATCTAGAAATTCAAACAGAGGAAAGCAAGTTAAACTTCAACAAATCTACTGCCGTAAAATTATTTCAACATGCACAAGATAATTCAGTAATCAAGCAACAAGATGTAAACATCAACATGCAAGCTGGAAATCAACAGCAACTAGAATGTTTTCAACATACAAATCAATTCAAGAACATGCAAAGTGAATTTCAAACCTGGAAAATGCAGCCTTATCTTCTGCTTTGTCATCTGCTTCTATTCAAAAGTGAGTAAATGGATTTCTTTTAAAAACAGTTCTTGATTTTTGAATCTTATCTTGATCTTGTGATTGATCAACATGATGTTAATGAATTATTTTGATTTAAATTTGAATGCATGGTTGAATTTTGAATCTTTGATTTGCCTAAGAAGTTAACTTATGTTCTGTATAATGTAACAGGCACCAATTTCATATTAAAATCAGTAATCCCATATTGAATTTGTTTTTGCCTTTGATTTGTAAAGAAAAGATGATTGTAATCAAATCATATAGCATCTAAAAATAGTTACAGGCTGTTAAATTAAATAATTAACTCAAAAATTTAATAATTATAGTAAATTTATAAATTGGGTCAAAAGTTTTTGAATGCAAACTTAAGTTTTGATTTTATAATCTTAATGCAAATAAGAAATCATGATTTTTGAAACTCGAATCACGATTTTTAGATCAGTAACTTGTGTGAATTTGGGATTTGACTGTTTTTGACATTATGTCCAATCCACGGCGAACTACGGCGAAGTGGTGATCGTGGTTGTGCTCGAAGGGGGAGGGGTCAGCAGTGATCATAGGAAAAATAGGTTAGTGATTTCTTTTTGGACGAGGTGGTCGAATTTGCTCGAGATAGGGTTTATTATACTGTATATGTCGTTGAAGTTCCTTGGGTTTGCACGACGTCAGTGGGCAACCAGGAATGATCGCATATGGTTCTGAGGTTGCGGGGAAGTGAGACGGAGCTAGGATAGAGGCGGCGTGGTGTCTAGTGAGGGGGATGGTCGGCGGTGAGCAATTTTCTGGTCACAGTGTTTCGAGTTGATGGGTTCGAATGTCGAAATTTCCGATTATCGAAGGAATGGTGGTTCTGGGTCTTGCAAGTTGTTGTCGAGGTCATTCGTGACTTGGTGGAAGATAATGGGGGGTTCGCCGTCGACCGGCGTGGTCGTGCACGTTGATGTGCACGACCGTGTGCATCTGGGAAACGGGTTTTGGGTAGGAGAAGAGGGAGAGGGGGAAACTCGAAGATGGTCTCGGGTTCGTATGGGTTGAGCTCGAAGCAGGTATAGGGTAGGGGAAGACTCGGTGTTGTCGTGTGTTTTTCTGTGGTTGGCTCGAGATTTGTCGCGTGATTTTGCGGTGAGTTGCTCGTGTTTGATCGAGTAGGGGTTTTTGTGTTTGGGGTTCTGCTGTTTTAAGGTTTTTAGAATATAACTGTGAGTTTTATAAAAAAAAAGGGGGGGGGGTTAACAAACTAATATGATTTTGTACAAGTTTTAAACAAGAGTGAAATAAGCCTTATTTATAAATTAAATTTATTTCAAAACCAAATTTAAACATGTTTATATATATATAAAATTATGGAAGCTTTAATATAAAATAAGTGAATTTTGAAATAAATTACTATAAGTTTTATTAAATAACTTTGGGAAAAGTTTTAAAGATTTAAAGGTAATTTAAAATATGTTTAACTATAAATTAATTTCTAAAATGTTATATTTTATTTCAAAATAAAGTGAAATGATCAGAATTTGGAAATCAGTTTTATAAAGATTTATCTTATACAAATTTAGAATTTTGATTTAATTAAAGCTAAATAAGTTTGTGAAAATAATTAAGATAGTTCAATTTTTATTAGTAATCAAAGTATTTTGGTAAATATAAATGATTTAATTTAGAAAATGATTCCCTTAATTTGGGATCTTTTTAATATAAGAAGTTATGATCATTTAGTTAAATTTAAATGATTAATTAAATAATTAATTAAGTAATAAATTTGTGATTAAATTAAGTTAATCATTTATGAGTCAATATAATTACTTGATGAAGTAATTAAGTAATTAAGTGGTTAATTACTAGAAGTAATTAAGTAAGAAATAATTATTTATGAAAGTAATTAAGTGGATGTGATTTAGGATTAATCACTTGAGTTATTAATTAAAGTATTAATTAATAAAATTAATTAAAGGTTTAAATATTTAAATAATGATTAATTAATATAAGGATTAAGAGTAATTAATTAAGTGATTAATTACTTGTTAAAGTAATTAATTAAGGAAGAATTTAGTTAATGGAAGTAATCATTAATTAATGGGTATAATTAATTAATTGTTAATTAATAATTTAAGGATAATTAAGTTGTAAATTACTAAATGTAATTAAAAGTAATTAATCAAAAGTGATTAATTAAAAGTAATTAATTAAGTACAATTAATTAAATGTAATTAATCAATTATGATTAATTAAAAGTGGTTAATTAGTTGTGAATAATTATAAAGAATAATTAAGGAATAATTATCAGAATAATTAAAGAATAATTAATCAAGTGTGATTAATTTTAAAGGGTAATTAAGAAGATAATTACTTGGATAATTAAGGAGTAATTAATCAAGATGATTGATTAATATTGTAATTAATAAATAATTACTTAAAGTAATTAAGAGATAATTAATCAAGAAAGCTTAATTAAGGTGAATAATTAAGTGATGTTTATTAATTAATTTGTAATAAATTAATTAATAGTAAAATGGATTGATGATAATCCAAGTGTTTAAGTAAGGAATTAATTTAATTAAGAATTAATTAAATTATTTAAGTTGGATCAACCTTGTGTATGAGTGATTATTGATTGGTTGATAAGTATCATTGGATGAGTTAATGATATTGGTTGGTATTATATGTCATTGGTTGATATGTGATGATGTGAATATGATATATCTGAGATGTGATATATATGCTGCTTTGTGATATGTATGGATGAATGTGATAATAGTAGATTATCTATTTGTGTTGTGAATCATCCATTTATGTTTAATTGATATTTCTGAATATCTACTGTTTAAATCCCTTAAGTACAACTTGGACATTAAAACGGCGTTTGGTTTCGGTGAGACCGGGATCGGGTTTCCATATTTGGATATCCGAAAACCACACCGATCCAAGGTAAACGTTAGGACGTAAATCCAAGTGGGGCAAGTGAAGACTCGAGGTGTAAGAACTATACGTCAGTATAACTCTATGGGTGATTCCGTAATGAGTTGACGGAATAGTACTTATAGGCTCGGGATGGTAATTTAGAATGCAAGGGCTATGGTCGTTGACTCTGAGGGTGATTCCAAAATCAGTGCAACGAGATAGTGCCTTCGGTTTCGTTCGAACCCGTAACGAACTTGTATGGATTGAATGCTTTCAGAACATCGTCAGGTGGACGATGAGCATTCTAAGATAGATATGTTCTATAAGGTAATCGCAGCCTCAAGCCTCATCAACTGGGAATGGCTAAAACAGGGGAGGTGCAGCAAGGCTTCGTGGGTAGCTCCCATTGGAGAGCGAGATACATCCCTGTCTAGATGTCCCTTTTTATTTTGGCTTTGTGGGCAGTTGGTCTGCAGCCAACTGCGGGTGGTCTTGTTCGGGACTGTTCAGTAAGGAATGGTCCCGGCCTTGTGTTACAGGGGAGCGGGCGTACTCCTCGGTACGGTGATCTAGGCCACGTACTGTGACGGGCGGTACCCCAGTAGCCCTGCCATTGATGGAAACCCATTCTTCCTACGAGACCCTACGGTTTTGTTTGTATTACCCACTTTTGTGGCTAGTAGCTGGAATTTAATGAATGTAACAATTTCGGCTATTTCATATTTACTTGAAAACCCTAGACACTATTATAATATCACTGGATTTCCTATCAAAGGTTTTGGTTAGCGTAAGGTAAAAACTTTTCCATGTTTATGTGTGGGAAGTCTTACGTGATACCTTTTCTTTCAAAGGATTTTCTAAAGTTAAGCAATCCTAAACTGTTTACTCACACCAGACCCCTGTATGACCCAAGTGTTTATTTTCTGTTTTATTAAACTCTTGGGTACTCATATTCTGTATGAGTAGTCAAGTGATTCAGGTTACCTTTGACGAATTCTGGAGGAGCTTTGGAGCAGGAGGCTTCACCGTGTAGATTATAGTTAGAGTTTCCGCTGTGTTTTTATTCTGTATGATGTCTTGTATTGTATTAGACAGAAATGTTATAATTGTCTAAATTGAGATGTATAGTTGTGTACTCTGATGTATATGATACTATTGTATATGTTCTATATTTTATTTTTCAATCGTTCCGCTGTGAGATTCTGACGTGTTGTTTCTTTTTCTTCTCTTTCTTTTTTTCTTCTATCCCTTTCTTTCTTAATTAGTGATGCGATTTTCTGGTGATAGAAAGTCGGGTCGCTATAGAATCTCTGGATATTTGTGATTATATTTGATCTGTTTAGAGCATGTTCTTCTCTGTTTCGAAGAAGAAAAAAATATACAGAGTTTAACATTTCAAACTTCTTACCCAATTATTGTTAGACTTAGAATTTAAAACAATATGAGTTTCTGAAATCATAATTCAAGTTTTAAAAACATGTTTAAGTATTTTTAGTTTGCAAATATTCTGAAACTATGTAAATACGGTAAGATTTTAACAAAAACGTTAAAACAATCAATTTGTTTTACGAATTCAAGCATGCAGCTTAAATCAACACTAGCAAATTCGAATTTTAAAACTAAAATTATGAATTTTAGTTGGGGATTGGGTTAGCATTTTAGGGATGACCAGTTTTTAGTTTTCGAGTAAGCTCCGACGACTAGGGTTGTTTTGGAGGACGAGGCTTTGGCTGGAGATAAATAGGCGATCGTTGAAGCTGAGAAAAATGGGGTAAAGTGTACACGATCTCCGTAGCGTCGGTGATAGGCCAATTGGGTTTTAAACCCTAGATATGTCGAGGCTTGAAAATTGGTCGTTGTAGTTTCTATGGTGCATCGAGATGCACGTGGTTTGAGGAGGAGACACTGGGGTCATGAATGAAGGCGCTGGTGAAGTCTTAGTGGTTCCGGTGGCCAGAATCGCCTCGTCGAGGCAGTTTTCAGATGGGGTTTGGTTTTCAAGTTTCAGCAGGAATGCTCAATTTTGATTTGGGCTTTGAGGTATCGAGTCGATGGCTGGAATGGATGGTCGTGACGATGGGTGACTTGTTGAGGATGGTCAAAGGGTGCCGGAACATCGTCGGCGTTGGTGCACGTGCACCTGATTTCTGTATATATTGACGTTGGGTCAGGTGTTTGATCTGTAGGTTTAGGAAGAAGAAGTAACCCAGAGTAAATCTCGTAGCCCTCATATATTCGACTCGAAGTTGGGATGAGTTGTTGTTGCGTGAGTGTAGTGATGTTTACTCCTGTATATGTATAAGTAGAAGAATTGTATAAGGAAGATAAGATGCTAGGATTTCCAAAAGAAGATGCCATTCGTTTGATGAGAAATAAAAAGGAATATCGAAAATTCGCGTGGCTGAAGCTAAAGCGGCTACTTTCGAAGTAACAGAAAGAAGGAGTTTGCTCAAGTTATCTTGTGATTTTCTCGAAGCTGATTCGAGTTTTGTTTTGTTTGAGCTCAAGTTGTTTTATTGTGTGGAAATCTATTCTAAAATTTTTTAAAAAAGAAAAAAGAAAAACGTTAAGTGTGTACAGGTTTTTATAAAAGCAATATATTTAAATTTATTCATATGTTCAAATTTAATTAGCTAAGTTTAAGTAAAGATCAATTAATCAATAACTACTCAGTATAAGTAATTAGTGGATAGTTAACAATGGTAATTAATATAAAAATCATTAACTAGTGATTATGATGATTAACTAAGATAGTTAATCTAAGATAATTAATTTGTAAATTAATTAAGGATAATCACTAAAAGAAATTAATTAAGTAGAATTACTTAATTAACAGAGTGTAACTACATAGAGTAAGTAATTAAGAATTAATTACTTTGTGTAATTAATTAAAGGATTAATATAATTAATTAAGAAGTATAGAATTAAGGTAAGTTATTATAGAATGGTTGACTACTGTTTATGATTGATTAAGGTTGATTTATGGAAGTAATTAATTACGGGTCATTAATGTAATTAATGAAAGTAATTAAATGGTTAAGGACAATTAATTTGTGCAATTAATTAAAGAATAATTACTTTATGTAACTGAAGATAATTAATCAAGGATGATTAATTTAAAATGGAAAATTAAAGGATGATTAATTAATTTGTTTGTAATTAATTAATGAAAAGTAAGCAGGATTAGGGGTGATTGAAGTAATTAATTTAATTTGTTTAAATTAATTAGGAATGGTATAGCTAATTTATCTTTCTTATTAATGATCGTATAATATTGTATATCTTAGATTGATTGATATCTCGGATATGTGATTTTTTATGCTATGTGATATGATATGTTGGGTTTAAACTGAGATAATGTGGTTACCTATCGTTGATTAATTAATGTATAGGTGACACCCTGTATTTGAAGTTTGAATTGTGTTTCCCTTGAATATTTTGGATGAGATGGTATTGAATTCGAAGAGTCCGGAGTCGAGTATTAGTAAATACCTGAAACCCCAGCGATTTGGAATCTCTGTAAAATTCTATATAGATTTGATATGTGAATTCAATAGGCTGGAATGGAATGATTTAAGTAAATTGGACTAATTAATCTAAGTTTTGGTACTTAGAGAGTGAGTGTGAAAAAATGTTGGCAATAACAAATTATGAATTTATAATTTTATATGAGTTACCCCGGGTTTTAGATAAGTGTATTGCATCAGTATTTCCTTGTTAGATGGGTTTACTCATGCTGGTTTCCAGCCTGACCTGGGTGTAACTTTGATGTAATGCTCGGGTCAGACCGAGTATTATAGATTTTCAGGTAAGGACGTTCTGGAACTCAGGAGGCGAGCTGGAGGGCAGGAACGTATGGAGAGTTTTCCGCTGTGATATGTTATTGTATAACTACGACATGTTGTTTTAAACTGTCCAGTGATTGGTAATGGTTGTAACTCTGATGTATAAAATATAAGCGTACTGATACAGTTCTTCTTTGTAAAACTTTTATTTATGTAATATTATATTTTGATCCGCTGCGAATGTGAGGTTTCTGTGTTTTGGTGTTTCTGTTTCTTCTTTTTCTTCTATCTCTTCTTCATTTTTCTAACTATCTGGAATTTTCGCGATCGAAAATTTCTGGGTCGTTACACAAAAATAGTGAACTTCTTATGAAGGAGTGTTCATACTCAAACTTTCATGAGTAATGTTGAGTATAATATGTCAATAATAAATTCAAGTTAAAAATCATTAAATTGGAAATGTTCTAAATCAAAGACTATGGTTGGTTCATTGAATCAGGCTAAATGCATAGCTTTGAATAACGCTGCAATAAAACCAATGTATATAAATATTAATGCACAAACTCATAACCGAACTGAGGGTAATTCCAAACATTGAGAATCGCATAACATTGTTATATGTTAACAATGTCATGAAATAGTTCATAACAGAATTATAGCTCATTGGATATCGAGAGACATATTCCTAAACGTTCCATATGATAATGAAAGTTTATCAACGTCAAAGTGAGTTGATTAACAGAGTAGATAATTGAAACATAATAGCATACTCATTTACTGAGGGACTAATCCAGTTGGTTTTTAGAAAACCGATTGGAGAAGTTGTAATAAGATTCAATAATTGACCACACGTGCAAAATGGAAGATTCATAGAGTTAGGGGTATTCCTTAGGGGCAAGTATGTAATTTGTCACATATATCTAACTCGATAACCAACCTTGTTCAAATTAAAAGGTGTTTTCTTTCTATTATATACTTGATATAATGTGTTATGTTAATTAATTAATTTAGTAAAAGTTTATTTAATAAAAAAAATCAATAAATGGTATGTTTTATGATAGCAACTACAAAGTACTGTAACGGTTATACCGCCTTTTGGTCAGGCAGTATACCAACGGATTTGGCCAAACGGATTTCATGATCATTAAGGCAGGAAGCTAGGAAATATAATTATTAGGCTCGGAGATCAGTCATAAACAAGGGTCTAGCGGATTCAAACAGACGACACCCTAGAATTGACTAAGTATGGAATTGGCGCTTCCCCTAAGCAAGGGATCAGATCGGATTAATATAGCTATGGATCATTCGGATTGGCAGCGCAACTCAACGTTGATTCATCAATAACTCAACGAACGACGCATCAACTTGGACAACATGAAGTGGAGGATAAGGGGACCCACACAAGGGAACGTTGGGCCTCATCATGTGTTGAAGAGGGGTCAGTCCCGATCCCTCTTAGCGGTGACTAGTCGGCCTGAACTTTTAAGGGTCGTGTCATCTTTGCCTGGAGATCATGGATCCGGATTTTGGGCGAGATATTTTTTCATATATATAGCGGGTATGGCATTCATTCAAGGGGATTTGTTGGTTGGCTATTCTTCTTCACTCTTTCCTCTTCCTCTATTAATAATCTAAGGCAAAACCAATTGTACTTTTAATTTTGTAGTATAAACAATAAGATTATTGGAGTAAACGTAGGCCAGAGTTTGCCGAACACTATAATACTTGTGTTCACTTACAATTTTTTCTATAACATATTCTATGATCTATGAACTTATTTACTCTGTTTGGATTTGGATTATTGGTGCTTTCACGTCACTTTGGGTGCTCATGGCCATTTTTGCCATCAACATTTGGGTGCTTTCACTGAAAAAACTTGCACCTGCTGATTTGGAAAAAAAATTGGAGCTTGGATTTGGAACAACGGCTAGGAAATCTTCAAAGAGAGCGCTAGTAGAAAGAAGTCACCATGGAGGAAGTCAGGAGGCATCCTTAGGAATTGGAGCAAAATCAGACCTCCACCTACTTCACTAGGGAGGAGATGGAAACAATGGTGAACGGTATGCTAGAATGGACAATGAACAGGCAAAAGGAGGTGATACAGAATTTCCTCTTCAGGTTTAACAGCATGGAGCAGTAGGAGTTGCTGGAGTGCAAAACCATGAAAATGTAGCAAATAGGAAGGCGAACGAAGTAGAGCAGCAAGGGGAGTCCCCAGCCAATAGGGAGGGATCGACATCGATCCCTCTAGATGGTCGACATTGATCCCCAAGGGCTCGGGGGTTTGCCCTCGGTCTAGTCGGTCAGGATGCCGGTGGGCGTGCAGTCAATCGTGTGGAGTTTTGTGTAAATCAAAATTTGGATGCTCATCTAGAGGCGTATGTTCCAGAGTACCCCTATGGAGCCGGGGGGCTAGGCTGTTAATTTGGATTGGAGGCCACCTGTGGATGAGAATGAAAGGATGATGGTACTGGTATAGTAGATGATGAGAGGTTGATTGCCGAATAGAAGTATAGAGGATGTAAGTCGGAGACCGTTCACTTCGAATATCAAGCAGGCTAGAAACCTATTAGAATTCAAACTACCTACACTATAGGTTTATGATGGAAATTCAGATCCTACAGTGCGCTTGATGAGGTATATATGGCATATGGAAGTGCTGAGGCATTGAAGGAAGTCATGGCAAGTTGTTTTCCACTTTATTTGATAGAGCTAGCTGCGCTCAAATTTAGGCAGCTGGAGAATGGTTTGGTCAGGACATGGAGCGAGTTGGTAGATCGCTTTATGAGGTAGTTTCAGGTTCATATCATGAGACCCAAGAATGTTATGATATTGACAGCTCTAAACAGGGAACATGAGAGTCTCTAAGGAATTTTCTAACGCGGTTTAATGCGACAGTTGCTTCAGTGGATCGGCCGGATCTATCGATGGTTTTGATGGCGGAAGTATCTGGAATCATCGATGACATGAAATTCAAGGTTGCATTGGAACGGGATCCACCAATGGATCTTGGAAAATTTTACCACAAGGATGAGAGGTTCTTGCGGCAGGAGGATGCATGAACCGATAATCTGGAAGTGAATGCTGTGAGAGGTAAAGGGCCATCTGGAGAAGGTCCTAGTAAGGATAAGGGTAATCAGAAAATGGAACATGGATATGACGAATCAAAAAAGGAAGGGAAAGAGCAGGAGCCAAAGCTCTCCTCTTATTCTGAATTGATGAAAGGTTTGGAGCGGATTTATCTAGATTGAAAAGGGGAACTCACATATCGAAAACCAGCTCGGAGGGATCCTATGGAGCGGGAGCGCAGGTTAGGAAAGTACTACTTGTTCCACGAACTGGATGGGCATACTATGGATGAGCGCAGGCATCTTAGGTATATGATTGAGGAGAATGTCAGTGATGGAAAGATACCACAATATGTAAGGACTCGGGCTATGGCTGTGGAATAGGAACGACCACCATCAGCATCAAATGGAAATGACCTTGGATTGTGACATCAGATCGTCATCTCTTAATTGGGATGGCATGTAATAAATAATAAAACTCCATAATAAAATGATTAAGTCACTTACACATGTATAGGATCAAAGTTGGTCCCTATGCATGCCCTGACATGATGATTAACCATTATGCCCGAAGAAGCACATTTCAGTTTTCTTGCTTTTTGGACTTTTATTTGTACGAACTCCTATTTGTTAATTTATTTTTGATCCTCATTAATGTGATGAATAAAATAGGTCATGGTTATTGTCCCAACCGAAGAGACGGGGCAATAACCGCAAGTTGTGAGTCTTTTCCCCGGAGAGCGACTGGATGGACTCGTACATGGATTAGGCCCTGGATCGAAAAGTCAAGGCCATAGAAAGGAAGTCAGTACAGAATTGATCGCATTATATCCTTGGCTAGAGAGTCAGGGACCAGAGTGCAAGATGTAAGTCGCTTCGTCGGAGAGCGACAGGATCGACTCACTTATCGTTGTTCCCCCTTTCGCTAGAGAGCGACTAGATATGGTCTGGTAAGAGCCCGGAGAGGCTATGATCAAACTAGGTAGGCGAAGACATCGCTTAATGTTCGAGGACACTGAATCATAGTGCAGGAAGTAACGACGCTTCGTTGGAGAGCGATGGGAACGGCTTACTTGTCGTTGTTCCCCCTTCATCGAAGAGCGATAGAATGGGGTCTAGCAAGAGCCTGGAGAGGCTACAATCGGTCCAAGATGATCATGGCATTGCTATATATCCCAAAAGGGCCGAAGTGTAGGTGGTGATTTCTCCTCCATAAAACGACATGATTGGCTTACTCGTTGTTAAGTTTTGATTAAGCTTAGCAAGGGTCCGGAGACCATCGATCGGTCCAGAGAGACCATAAACTCGGATAATGATCTAGAGAGATCGTGGGTTGTTATTGAATCATAGGATTTCAAATGGTTATGGATGTGACTAATGAACTGGAGGGGTCACAAACTTGGATATCGTCCTGAAGAGGCCGCGGACTTGGATATCGGCCCGAAGAGGCCATGGGTTTGGCTAACGATCCAGAGAGATCAAGGACTTGGGATGATGATCCGGAGAGGTCAAGGATTTGGACTTAGCAAACGATCTAGCGAGGTCACGGATTTGGTTAATGGCTTTGGATGGATGTGGATTCGGCTAAGGATTTGGAATAGATTCGGAATTAGCTATCAATTTGGAATAGTCATGGATTTCATTAACGGATTCCTAGGTGGACATGGGCAGCCCATGGTGATTTGACTTGGCAATGTATCGGATTCTGAACTGTATACTTAGGTTATCGATGGATTCTAGACTTTGGAGATGTAATTCAAAACACGCCTTCCTACTGGAAGGCATGTTTTAGGGGGCAAATTTTATACTGCCTGCTTATTTGTCTTTGGCCAGGTAATATACTAATGGATTTGGCCAAACGGATTTTGTGATCATCATGGCAAGAAGCCCTAAGAGATAATTACCAGGCTCGCAGACCGGTTATAAACAAGGCTACATGCGATGGTCGAGAAGATTTGGATGGATGATACTTTGGAATTGGCTAAGTATGGAATTGTCACTTCCTCTAGGTAAGGGATCAGATTGGATTAATATGGCTATGGATTGCATGAATTGGCTGCACAACTCAAAAATGAATGCTAAATAATTCAATGAATGATGCATCAACTTGGGAAACGACTTTAGAAACATGAAGTGGAGGAGCAGTGGGACCTACACAAGGGATCGTTGGGCCCCACCATTCGTGGAAGAAGGATTGGCCCCAATCCCATTTACGGGTAAACGATTGGACTAAATTTTTGTGGGTCAGGTGTGTTAGCCTGGAGATTCCGGATCTGAGATATTTCACCGGTTTCTCTTATAAATAGTAGGCATAGCATTCATTCAGGGGGCTTTTACGACTGGCTATTCTTCTTCACTCTTTCCACTTCCTCCATCAACATTCTAAGGCATAAATTAATGTACTTGTAATCTTATAGTACAAATAATAAGATTATTGGAGTGGACGTATGCCAGAGTTTGCCGAACCACTATAAAACTTATGTTCATTTACTTTTTTGCAACTTATTCTGTGATCTATGTACTCATTTACTCTGTTTGGATTTGGATTTTGGATTATTGGGGCTTTCACGTCACTTGGGTGTTGGTGGCCATTTTTGCCGTAAATAGTAACTGTGAATAATTTATCACAATGAAAACAGATATACCATTTTAAATGTTCCTAGTCAAGATGCGTCGAGACTGGATATCGATGTATCCATTGAGACTACAGTATGTAATGCTTCCTAAATATTATGCAATGTATTACTCATGACTGATAGAGGCACTTAAGGTTACATACTGATAGTTATTGGATAAATACGGAATGACTCGGTCGATAGTTTTCTAATGGTTAATATAACTAAGGTCAAACAGAAAATATCAATGTGACTGATTTAAGCAGTTCTCTTGACATGAGAATACTATGGATCTTAAATATGAAAGCTCCACTTTGATTATAGTCAAATCATGACACGTTGTCCATCGAGTGACTATAGTTAGGTCGAGTGGAAGTATTGGAGGTGAAGCACCATTCAAGAGAGGAGGATTCGTCTCCTCGGTTATATGAGGTTAGTATCACGGTCAACTCAAAGTCGAAGTCTCTGGCTAGAGCAATTCGATTAATAATAATTGGTATTATTGAACTAAAGACTTTGTGTTTGGACTATAGAGTTAGATATGGATGATATTGGAATTTTGATCATTGCCAAATTCCATAAGTCCAAAGTGATATAATTTTGACAAAGAGAATTGGTGTAAATAAATATCACAACTAGTAACGCTCAATAATATAAAATTGGATTTTACCAAAATTAAGTAAGCGATAAATTTGGCCAAAATGTCACACCACCTACTAAGTGGCATGTGAACATTAAAATTCGAATAGTTCGATGCTAATAGCTGACCGAATTTACTTCTAACAAGTCGCACAACAAGAATGATGAATTCGCCTTAGACCAAACGATTTAATTAGTTTATAATTTTTCTAAATTAATCAAATTAATCAATATTTATGAAATATTAGTTATAAAATTTTGAATATGTTTTGAGGAATAAATTTTATTGTATATATTTACAGCAGTTATAAATATATCAATCGGTATGCGATATCAACGAGTAATTAAATTAGATTTAACTAATAGTATTATTTTGGGCTTAAATGAGCTGTTAGCCTATGAGTCAAGATGTTATTTCGACAGCAATAAGGCTTGTGGAAGATGTCTAAAAAGGCTAGAGGAATTTAGAGATGGATGGTTGAGATTTGACAAGAAATGATATGAGATGTGATCCATATTTCTCTCTATTTCTTCCACTATGAAAGGACCCCTAACCTTAATGAAAAAGGACTATTTGGCCATTTCCTCATCATTAATGGCCGACCTCATCAACAAGGAGCTCCAACAATTCATCTCAAATTAGTTCAAAAGGCGACAACAATCAGATAGCTAAAGTTCTACGGTTCAAGGATTAGAAATCTGCCAAATCAAGAAGATTGAGAATTCATTATTACAAGGTATGCTCTAAGGCCTAGTATTAGGTATGTATTTACAATACTATGTGATTTATAAATTCTGGATAACATTATATTATTCATATATGTATGTATATATATAACGGAAAATAGGCAAAAGGACAAACTTTGAAAAAAAAAATTAGGTTGAAAGAAAACAAGTTTCATTTTTTGGCTGAATAACAAAATTTGAAAAAATAAAGCTGAAGGACAACGTTAAGTATAGTTAGCATTTTTTACAGTGAAAATTAAGTATAATGCTAGTTATAACTAGCATTTTGTACAGTGTAAAAACTGAATATAATCCTGGTTATAACTAGCATTGTCCTTTAGCCTAATTTTTTTCAAATCAGTCGGCCAAAAAATGAAATTTGTTGTCCTTCAGCCTGATTTTTTTCCAATGTTCATCCTTGTTCCTAATTCTCTCTCTCTCTCTCTCTCTCTCTCTCTCTCTATATATATATATATATATATATATATATATATATATATATATATCATTATTATGTTGCTAGTTAAGTGAGATTCTTATATGTATCATCAATGTTATCACAAATGGATTGGTTATATATATGTTTTAATTTTTTTTTTAAAAACACATTTTTTATATGTATAGATCTAAAATGCCCAGCCAAACATTATTTTAATTATTATCATTTTATTAATATATGTATGCATGTATTAATATACTATCTAATTTTAATTATATGACTTGTATTCAATTATATCATGTTAATAGTTAAACCTATATTTTATAAAAGAATATCTACATAGATTATATTTTTTGGTGGTTGTGACTTAATTTTTAATATTTATTTATTATTATTTAATATTATTCAAATCAATATACTAATTAAATAAATCATCTACAATAAAATATGTTTTAAAGATTAAATTTTAATTTTTTTTGAAATTTTGTTATCACTATATAAACTCTCGGACAAAAAAATTAGAAATTAATCTAAATTTTTATTTTAAAAAAATTAATTTAATAAACAGCCAAAATCAATTGATAATTAAAAATATTATTTTGACTCGGAATATCCTAGAAAAAATTTCATAACTTTAAAATATTATGCTTGATTTTCTTAAAATTAAAATTTTGAATAACAAGACAAAAAAATTTCATTATTATTTATTGTATTTCGAATAATTAATATAAATATATATATATATATATATATATATATATATATATATATATATATTAATGCAATAAAATATAAATAATTTGTTTGTGTGGTGCATTCGATCTGAAAAGGTTTTATATATATATATATATATATATATATATATATATATTAAATACATAATTAACATACATACACACGTATATACACACACATAAACATATTTAGATATTATAAGTATACTTATACATACATATATGTATATATAATAATAATAATAATAATAATAATGTTATTGTAATTCACATATATATGTGTGTATACGTCAAATAATTTTTTTAAAAAGTCTTTATATATTACATACATACATACATATATATATATATTTAATATTTACTGCAATAGTGTCTATGTGTGTATATAAATCATTAATATTTTTACATATAAAATATACACACAGACATACTGACATACATAAGTATGTGTGTGTATGTGTATATATAATTTTACATAGTTTTTAATATTTACATAAATAACAAGTTCACATACATACATATATTTTAACAATATTCAATACATATAAGATGAGCTAACATGTCTGTTGGGATTTATTACGATGTAAATCCCAACATTTATACATGGGCATGTTGCACCTTACACGGATTATTATGTTACATATGCATACACATACATATGTGTATATGATACATATGTGTGCTATTATATTTAATTGAATATAAATTAAATAAAATTCTACTTATAGTTTGTAAATTTAAATGAAATAAGATATTTTATTTAAATTAAATTTAGAAATGTTCTAAGTACATTAGACTTCATAGGCCCAATATAGATCCAATAAGGGAATTTTCTTTTAAATTCACTCATGTCTTCCGCTGTAGGCTGGTCCAGTCCTAGCACTTCCTTCATCACCAATGTTGGCCTATACTACCACTGTGCCACCTTTGCGCTATGAAACGTGGGCACTACCTACTAGGGGCTCGTCAATCGTATGTTATATAGCATACCATTCAACCATATATAATTCAATTCAAATAATTACAGATCAAACAATCAACCGTTAGTCATTTACTAATAGTGATCAAGATTACCAAGCCATCTTCATTTGTTTGATTAAAATATAAATCAACTTTATAATTTTGCAATCATATAAACTCATGGATTTATCAATTAACTCCCTAGGAATAATTTACTTTACTATAAATAAATTAAAGAAAAATGGGTCTAAATTGCACTCGTTGAAAATTAGAATTAGGGTTATACTCGCTGTTGTCATCACTGCCTCACTATCGCATGCCACCTAAATCGTGAACGCCTAAATCACACATGCCTCCTTTATCAACGTTGCCAGGCCATGCCTGTATAGTGCCGTCGCGCCATCCTTCAACTCGTGCTAGCAACCCGCGTGCACACCTACACTGCTATGCTCCACCTCGCACCGTGCACTCCATCTTAGGTACATGCGCGACTCGTCATCGCAGACATTGCCATGGTAAGGTCCCTTTTTGTGCATAGTGGTTTTTTTCTTTTTGTTTCCAATTTGGGAATTACTAGGCCATGGGGAGATGAAATGGTTAATGTGTGAAATGGATAAGGATGAGGAGGATTGGTCCAATAAGAAGAAAGGATAGCTTCAAATTTTGTTTTAATTTATAGCTTTAAAAATTAATACTCAAAAATTTAAATCAACTCCCTTAATCTGTTTTAAAACCAATCCAAGACATTTTATCAATTTAGAAATCCATCTAAGATGTTTTACAAGGATTTTATTTCATTTCAAGAACAATTTTCCTGTTATTAAAACATCTCCTTTCAATTCTGAATAGTTTTAAAATAATTATTTATTCTTCAAATTAATTCTAAATTCAACCAATATTGTTCAATTTGACAAAATTAACTTTTGGATTATTAAAACACAATTCAAATTCCAAATTTGAATTTTAAATCGATATGTTATTATGTTTTCGAAATTAAATTTATTGAATTAAATTCAATAAAACGTCCAAAATAAAATATTTAATTTATTTTAACTTTGAACAGGGATGTTTCAACTTGCTAAAGTGACATATGAATTTTAATATTCAAATTGTTCTATATTAATCGTTGACTGATTTTACACCATTGAATCTCATAACCATAATGACACATTCTCTAGAAAAACACATGATATAATTAATATATAATCATTGTAAATTAATTAGTGTTTGAGAAATATTAATTATCAAATTTTATTTGATTTGCTAGAATACTATTACTATTTAATAAAGTGCGTAGATAAAAGTTATATATGAGCATTTCGAATAGGAAATCATCGGGATATTTAAATTAGATTTAAATATATTAATTGCTAAGTGGGTTTGAAAACATTTTAAGGTCCATATTGCCTCTTTATGGCCGGTCGACATGAAGAAAGAGAGAGGAATTGGTTAGATTTAATGAGCAATTAAAGAAGGAAGATTTTAAAGGATGAAATTGGAAAGGTTGCAAAGTTTTCATTAAAAAATTTCTTTCATTCATCTATTGATTCTCCTGACAATTCATTTTCTTCTGCTTTCTCTCACACTCTCTCTCTCCCTCGCCTTTAGGCCAAAATTCATGGTTTCCAAGCCATAAAAATTTCTAAAACAAAATCAAATCAAATTACAAGGTGGTTCTTCAGATTGTTGCAGTTTTTGGAGATGATTCAATCAAATCTAGGAATTTTATTCTTTATTTAATCGATTTTTTGCATAATCCTAAGTTAATATTCTAATTTTATTTTATTACACACACACACACACACACACACACACACACACACACACACACACACACATATATATATATATATATATATATATATAATTCAATGATGTTAATACAGTTTAGATCTCTCTATTCTACTTTTATTTTGATTATGTGCTCATCTTGTATGTATTGTTTAGACTCATACTTTTTGTAATGAATTTATATATGCCTTGGTTGTCTTTGTTTTTGCTTTGGAAATTAATGATTAAGCAAAAAAAAAATTGGATTTGGAAATTGATTTTGATTTATTGATATAAATTTGTAACCATTCTTATATACAAACTAAATAAGCTACATGTGTTGAACAGCTGAATTCATTTTGTAAAATGATTTCATGTTTTATATATTTGTTGTTGTTTTTGTAAATTTATTTCGTTATTATTTATATAATTTTAATGGCGTCTCAATTCAAAATTTCATAAGTGGACTTTTGTGCAAAATTATAAACCTACTTTGAATCTTTCACAAGTTAAGGCCAACTTTCGATTTGTTAACTTTAAGTTTAAAACGTAAATGTAAAATCACAAAGTGTATAAATTTATGTTGTTTTTAAATTTAAAACATTGCTTGTAATTATTTATACATGTGTACATATATGTTTGTTATTTTAATTTAGATTTATAAAATGTACTTTTATGTAAAATCATAGATTTAATTTCAATCTGTTTTATGTTAAAATTAGGTTTAAAATTGTAAATTATAGAACTCAAAACATTTAGAATAGTCAAAACAATATTTTAACATATATATATATATATGTATATGTATGTATGTATGTATGTATGTATGTAGATATGTATGTATATGTATATATAATTGTCATTATATGTATATATTTATAGTTATTATTTTATGTAATTTAAAAAATAACTTTGGACAATAAGGACATGTATAAGGGACAAATGTGTTTGCTGCGGTATAAATTTCGACATTCATATATGGTTACGTTAACCGTATACACTTCGTATATGTTGCATATGCACTATACACATATACATGTATTTGATACACCTATAAATTAAAACTCATTTAATTTAAATTAAACTAACTTCCTTTAAACAAACTACTTAAAGTACAGTGATTTTTTTATATTAAAGAAGTAAGTGCAATTTCTAGTTAATTGCACATTCATTACATTTATAACATTTTGAATGGTTTACATAACTAATAACTTGACTCTTCACTTGCCAAAATAATAATTCAAAGAAATTAATTGTTACACACATATACCTAAGAGTATATTTGATATACTCTACCTTATATAAACACCAAATTTATGAAACTCCTTTGTGAACAGGTTAAATAAAATAAGATTTTATTCAAAAAATATTGGATTGGATCTAATAACCCTATAGTCTTCATAGACCCAAATGATCCAAAATGGAATATTTTTGAAATTTACCTATTTCATTCGCTTTCGACTGACCCGGTTCCTTCACTTTTAGTGTTCCATAACATTCTCTTAACTTATTGGTACCTATTGAACCATGTTTGTTCTTTTTAAAAACATTGGTTGATTTTCTGTTATGGATGATCAATCTTCATTCATAGACCTAATTCTCATCTCTCTTGATTTTGTAGAAATTGTTGCCTTTTGAAGATTCTTAGTCAACGAGCCAGCCAAGTTTTTCTATGTTTCTATAGAATCAACTGTGATTACTTCTCTTTTAAGTAACTGTCTTATCATCTAATATTTAGCAGTGACATGTATACTTCTCATTATATGCTATGTTTGAAACATTGTAAATCATAACCTGATCATCACAATTAAATGCGACCGTAGGAGATGGCTTTTTCCAAAAAAGTTTCATTTAGAAGATCCCTAAGCCATTCATTCTCTTTACATACATCCTCTAATGCAATTAATTCTGATAGCATTATTAAGTTAGAAATACAAGTCTGCTTCTTGGAACCCGAGATATAGTAACACCTCCGACTGTAAAGATCCATCCAGCCTTAGATCTAGATTTGGGATGTATATTGTTCTTAGTTGCATCGTTGTATCCTTCTAATATAGTAGGATATACTTTATACTATAAACCATAGTCTATTGTTCCTTTCAAATAAGATGGAACTTTAGAAATAGCTTTTCCATTATTATTACCTAGATTACTCATAAATCAACATAACATGTTTACAGTATGTGTTATGGCTTGTCTAGGGTATACATAGAATTCGTAAGATTTTCGGTAATACTAGAATATTCAAATTGAGAAATAGTTCATCCAGTATTCTTCACTAATTTAATACTAAGATCTAAAGAAGTTGGACCTGTTTTGTCATTGTAATGACCATATTTTTTGAAGAACTTCTTAATGTACTGAGATTGGCTTAGTTCCAACTCTTCATCTTTCTTATTATTTTGATCCATATGATCATGTCAATCTCCTTAGATCTTTCGTATCAAAATTAGAGGATAGAAACTTTTTGTTTCTTTCACATAAGACATATCATAGCTAAATATTAGCATCTCATCAACATATGAACATATTTTAACGTAAGATTATTATTTGATTTGCTATAAATGCATTTATCACCATCATTAACAATGAAACCATTTTTCAATGTTACTTCATCAAACTTCTCATGCCATTTGCATGCGTACACGTTTCAGATCATAAAAAAACTTTTTTTCTTGTTCTGGATTTATGAAACCTTCTAGTTGTTTCATATATATCTTTTCTTTTAAGCCGCCATTTAGAAAAGCAGTTTTCACATGAATTACTCGTTTTTGAATGGATGCAAGCGCTATAAAATTAAAAATTGAGAGATGCGAGCAACATGAGTATGTATATTAAAATAATCTACTGCATGTTTTTACTTATAACCCTTAGCAACCAATATGGCTTTAAATTTATCAATGGATCCATCTATATTCAATTTTCGTTGAATATCCATTTATATCCTATTGGTTTAATACTATGAGGTAAATTTGTCAGAATCCAAGTTTGGTTTGCCAAACCTGAATTCATTTCATTACTGATAGTTTCTTTAATCGCATTTCTAGAACTCTTTGCATCAGAATAAGTTTTAGAGTCATCATCAATATTCATTACATATCTAGTTATATTAAGGATTACAATCTTACTTCCTTCTACTAGATATGTAATAAAGTCAAGATCATGGTCCTTTTCTATTCTCACACTTTTACTTTTCATATATTCTGTATTTTCTTCAGGTACCAAGATTTCATCGTTGTTTTGAAAATATGTATAACTTTTATCGTCTCATTAGTTTATATATGTTTTGGACTAGATGATAACAATGAATCCTCGACTGTTTAATCCTCAAATATTATTTTCGAAAAATTCTACATCTACAGGTTTTATTACTTCAAAAGTGTCAAGTATTATGAATCGATAAGTTATATTATGAGGTCAATATCTAATAAAAGAACATTTAAATGCTCTATCTTCTAATTTTAGTATTGTAGGATCTGAATTTCAAACATAAGCTAAACAACCCCAAACTTCGAGTCTTGATAAATCGAGTTTTCTTTTAAACCATAAATCATAAGGGAATATATCCTAATTTTTCAAAGAAATTCTATCCAAAATGTAACATGCAGATAAAATAGTATCACCCACAAAGTATTTGGTAAGTTAAAACCAATTAACATAGCATTTACCATTTCTACCAATATCCTATTTTTCTTTTTAGCAAGTCCATTTTGTTGAGGTGTATAGAGAGCAATAGATTGATATATTAACCATGTCGTTTATAAAATAATATGAAAAAATTTGAAATATATTCACCACCACAATTAGAATGCAACATTTTAATTTTATGTTCTAGTTTCATTGTCACTTTAACATTGTAAAGTTTAAAACTAATAAAAATTTCATCTTTTGTTTTTATTAGATTAGATAAACATATGCATATCTAGAATAATCATCAATAAATGTGATATAATTTTTATTACCACCATACGTTGTACGACTTTTGAATCATCAACATCACTATATCCTAATTCAAGCAAATTATATTTCCTCCCTATAGATTTAAAAGATTTTCTATGTAGTTATGTTTGAAGACAAACTTCACATTTAGAGATAGAATCAAAATTACAATCAGAAATTAATCCTAACTTATTCATATTTTTATGAGAACCGTATTTATTTATATTCTTAAGAGAATTACAATTAACATGCCCTAATCTAGCATGCCATAAATCAACAGAATCAACACTATAAGTAGAATCATTCTTTATTAAATTCATCTTTATCATGTCATTACAAGAATATCCTTATCCAATAAATCTATCGTTCTTGGATAATACCAACTTGTCAAAATCATACTATATCTTGAATACTATTTTATTCATAAGGCATCCAGACACCACATTCTTACAAATATGAAGTATATGAAATGCATTGATCAAAGTAAGAATCTTTCCCAAACTAAATAGGAATTCGGCAGTGCCTTTCCTAGTTACTTTGCTTTTGATATTATTCACTCCAGCAACTTCATGTCCTTCGACAACTTCATCGTAGGTTTTGTAAAGACTATAGTCCTTACATATGTGAATGTTTGCTCCAGTATAAGGGCACCAATCATTGTCCATGCAACTAATGGAGTTTGCTTCTTGCGCTACAGCAACACATTTGTCGTCGACCACATTCGTCTTTAATTGTTTCTTTCATAGATGACAATCACGAGCATAGTGGTTGAGTTTATTAAAAAATAACAAACATCTTTCTTTATATCTTTATTGGAATGGTCTTTTTTCTTAAATCGTGTCTCATTCGTAGACTTCAATGATTTTAATGTTTCAATATTATTGCCTTAGAATGAAACCCAGTTTGTGGACTATCATTTAGATCTCGTTTACGAAATTCCTCTTCTATTCAAAAAAGTTGTAAATTCTCTAAATCATCATTCCTTTCTGCATGCTTCAATTTTTTCTAATAGCCACACAAGAATGAGGGAGTCTATATATTTTTATTCCAACTATAAATGATTCAGGGAGATTAATCTTGGCATTTTAAAATTGATTTATTACATATAATATATCACTAACTTGTCCAATAATGAACTTGTAATCATTCATTTTGAAATCTGTAAAATTGCATACTAGGAATTTTTTGTTGCTTGCCTCCGATATAAGGTATTTGTTTTCCAATGTAGTCAGAGTGTTTCGGTTCTTTCCAGGCTTGGATGTGCATTGTAGTTAGAAGTTGAAAGTGTATTTGGGGGGTGTCTTTGACATAGAAAATCGTTCTCTTTGCGGTTTACACGTTTCATCTTGAGCGACTCATTATCAGCAGAAGTTTCTTTGGGTATTTTCTTCAAGTCGTCTTCCAAAACGTAGAACAATTTAACGTTGATCGAAAATATCTCCATCAATAACTTCCATCGAGTAATGTGTTGATTCATGACTTGTAAGACACCGATATTGCTCGAACCTTCCACGTGTTGAATTATTGTCTGAAAATTGTTTAAAACCTACGATGGTTCGAGCGTGAGTGGATACTGTGCTGAGTTCAAGGATTTATATAATAGTTTTTCTTTTCAAACGGTAATTCAACCCACCAGGTACAAACGAATTATCGAATTATTTACTTTCATGATTCGACGAAACTTTCTGTGTGGACTGTAAAGCTCATCAAAAACTATAATCTGGACCCAAACCTGATCCGGTAGGTCGGCAGGACGTATATGTTAACATGCATGACAATCATTTCCTATCCAAAAAAGAAACATTTAAATGGCCAAAAGGTCAAACCTTCACTTGAGAATCTACTGTATAAACAAGGTTATCTTTATTTATTTCAAGATGCTGGACTAAAAGTCTCATCTCTCTTCTTCTTCATTGTAAAACATCCCCCAAATCAAATCCATTTTGAAATTTTACATGTATAGACGTTAACATGCTAAAAAAAAAATACTGTTTCTGTGTATATAATATGTGAATGCACAATCGTCTTTCAAGCTGTTAAAAAAGCTCCAATTACATGAAATCATTTTATTTACGAATTTATGTTACGGTAAATCCTATACCTTGAATACTTTTAGTGTAGCATCAACTCAATTAGATCTTTTATTTATGCAATCAAGTTAGCGAAATACAACTAATTTTACAGTATTTAATCATATTTTAATTTGATGAATATTTTCTGTCTTGATTATAATTTTATAAACATTATCATCGTACTACGGGAGCATCAAGAAATAATAAATTCAAGACAGGCATACATTATGTATATTTGCAAACTAAATCAAGATTGTTGACGTGTGATAATCTGTTCAGCCACAGCTAGCTGAAAAATAAACAAAGACAAGTTACCGTATAAGCTGTTTAAAAAACATAATGATGTTCCAATTAAACACAACTTTATCAAAGTTAAACACAACTTTATCAAAGTTAAACATGGGAATGTGGGAAATTTTATTCGACATATACACAGTAAATACTTTACATAGGCATAGCTTTTCACGCTATGAATATGAAGGAAGATGCAAATACAAACACGGTAATCTCGCAACTGAAATGGTACATGAATGTAGTCCAACCAGATATATTAAAATCATTAGAAGTAGAGGACAGGATAAATCATCAATGATAGGCTCCATTTGTGCCTAATACAGATTCATCCTCTACAGAATCTTTCGTTCTTCCTTTATAACTTGATCTGAATCTCACCATTTTCAGCTTAAACATTTCTGGTTGGAATTAAAATCCCTGACCAATAGCAGTTAAATATTGGCTATGTACTACATTTAATGGTTTGAGACAGTAAAAAGTCAAGAATTTGCATCTTGATTAAGCTTTAGCAAATCTGCCCTTGATTCTCACTCTGCTATCAGCCCGTGCTTTTCTGGATTCATACCTTATTAACTTATCATATCTGTTCAATCAAGACATGCATACACAAAAAGAAAAGTTAACAATTGGACCAAAATTGCTCTATTTGTTTCTTAGTTACGGTATGTATTATTACTACCTTCTTGCCTTTCTCTTCTCCTTGTACCGTGAGAGGACGGAGTTGCGATCTGGGCATAATATTTCTAGTCCAAGTTTCGATGCAAATGAAGGTACTCTGTCACTTACCATGTTGGTATCAGCGTTGCTGACGTTAGGCGTGTAAGTGTCTGTCTGGAAATTTTCAACCTTATCTTGATAAGAAGATGTTTCCACGGAGTAATTTTCAAGTTGCTGATCGTAAGGAAATATTGCTGGATTTGTTGCCTCTTGCCAGTCATTGCTGTTCCATTGAATCTCACTAGCCTGTATAGAAAAGGAAAAACATGATACATTGTAGAATAGTAAATATGCTTAATAGTTATTGCCACCAGTGACGAGTCCAAAGTAAGGATGGGATGGGCAGGTGCCCAACCCAAGATTTCCGTAGAAAACAAAAAAATTACAGAGAAGAAAAACACGCATATCTCCTCGGCTGCAACCGTAGAAAACTAAAAACGTGTTCAAAATGGCGAATCAGAGTCGCAAGCCGTGACCCTTAATTCCATGTCGTCAATGTTGATGTTCTTCAATTCAACTTTCATACCTAATTGAATCAAAATTTTCTATTTGTTCTAAGATGCTGCAGGTAATTATCCTTTTGATCTTGTCAATTATTGCCTCATTTTAATCCGCTGATTCGTTGTCTAACTGATTTGTTGGATTAAATTATACAAAGATGGCCTCTTTTTCTGTTTAAGTTACTTGAATTACTTGAAGATTGTCTCCTTTATTGTTAAATTACTTGAATTACTTGAAGATCGTCTAATGGAGTTATCTACAAGATTTTCAGACACTACAATTGGATTTTTAATTCTTAGTTCAGATTTGGAACAAAAAATAATTTTGCAGCTCTAAAAGTTGATGATGCCTATTTGATAGCTGAACAATAGCATCCTAGAGATTTTAGCAAGTTGGAAATTGATTTTCAACTGAAACACCAATTGCTACATTATGAGCAAGATGAGCAAGTTAATCCTCGCTTTCATAATATTTCAACACTCTGAGAGTTGAATAAGGAGTTAGTTAAACAAAAAAGCTGAAAGATACCCTCTTGTTCACAGATTGATTTGTCTAGTGTTAACTCTTCCCGTATCTACTGCAATCACAGAATGAGCATTTTCAACAGTGAAGTTGATTAAGATACCACTTCGTAATAAGATGGAGGATGATCTACTTGGAAATCACATGATGATATATATTGAAAGAGAGATCGCTAAAGTATTGAAGTTGAAGCGATTGTAGATGAGTTTGATTTTCGTGAAGTTCATCGAGCACGGCTTAAATAGATTATTTAGTAGCTTATGTATTTTGGATTATGTATTTTGTGTGTAAATTATAAAATTATCGACATTATGCGAATGGTCAAACTTTACTGTTTTAATGTATCTCAAAATGTACAACACTAGAGCACTTCAGTTGAATTTCAATTTTTCTGTTATACATTTGACTAGCTATACAACTCTACCCAACGCAAACAAAAATCCTGGTTTCATCGCTGATTGCCACAATTACACTTGCATACTTAACCGTTATGGAATAGTACAACCATCATCAAGTTACAGAAATGTACTTTCAATTGCTCATACTATGTAGTATATGGCATCTCTACGTAATATGATCATCTCGGTATGGATTGTAGGATGGGTTCACCTTGTTGAGAATTGTCTCAGTTCCTCTATGTAATACAACTGGCCCTCCATATATACTAGGAGGTCACTGTTCGTTACCAATTGATTTTGTGATAACTAGTCGTTCTTTTAGTACACCCAACCATTTGAACAGTTCAGAATTGAATTGCACTGTTCATAGTATTGTATTTTCTACCATAGCATTGTACTATGTAGTACCATGATCTGAACAGAATAATTTGATATTATATAGTTCAAAATGGTTTGTTGACTTCTTCCCAGTGTTAACCAGAGTAGATGATTCAGTTTGGTTTATCTTTATCAATTCAGGACCATTCTCAACATTATAATACTCAGACAACCACTTAGCATGTGCATTACATTAAAGGGCGAAAAATGATTACCACTAAAATGTATCATTGCAGATTTTGGGTTCTGTTCTGGTGAAAAGAGGATCAATCTCAATCTATTTGACAAACCAGATCATCCTTAATATATGCAAACAAATTCAGTTAAAAGAAGAGCAAAACAAACAATCTAACCTCAAGTTCATGTGTAACAGTAAAATTAGCATTTCCATCAGAATCGAAGAAAAGATTGCCCTGTTGATCACTGTTGTCTGGCAGTTGAGATTGAAATTCTGTAACAGGTTCATCTTCCTCAAGATAACAACTCAGCTGCCCACCTTCGGAATTCAGTAGTTCACGCAGTTGCTGCATTATCTCTTCTTTCTGTTTTCCACATGCTAGATTTCGATCCTAAATTAACAATTATCTTTGTTAAACATATGCTAATGCTAATATATGAAGTCTTATGTGTAAAGCGGAACAAGAAATTTTGGCAAACATTGCTGCACTTGCACCTATGAATAAGTATAAATAACCTTTAAATGCCACATCAACCAATCAAGTGTTCAATTATATATAAAACATTACAGATTGCAGGTACATAAATTGCACCCTTTCTATAGATACATATATCATTATATTTCCAATCTGAGAGTAGCTTATATCATTAAATTTTTCATTGTGAGACTGTTTACAGAGCGCATTTTATAATGAAATTTTTTGAGCAAAACATATTGACTGGGAGATGAGGTAATTAGGGAAGTCGATTTTGTGGCCGTTCTTCTATTAACACAACCAGTTCTCTTAAATACTAACACAAAAGGTTAGTATGTTTTAACAGATGTATACCTGGCAATAGAATTATTTATGGATACTGTAGTATTTTTTACAATTTCAAATTTGTTCAAGTCTCAGTTGATATTGTATTCTCATTTTGTTACTTTCAACAAAATTTTATTTCAATTAATTTGTACCGAACTAATGTGCAACATTTGACGATAAGCAACTTTTATCTCTTTCTTATCACACATTCTGTTTTTGATTATAGTCATATGAAGTTCCCATGATTAGGCGACATATGTCAGTTGATTTGTGAAATTCAAAGTGTTCACTCCTGGATTCCACCAATATTTATTTTAACACTTGTTAACCTGTTTTGCATAAATTTACCACTCGTGTACTAAATGATTTATGCACCATTGGTTGTACCAAAATGAAAATTAAACAATGAAAGATCATAAGTTAGAACCATGCTTATATTTATAACAAGTAATTGTAAATTTGTTGATTTATCAGAATATAGAGTAGACTACATCTCACAAAATTTCTACAAATCTTTATTTTAACCAGTGGAAACTATTAGTAGTGATAACACATAGGATTACTCTATGCCGGTATAATACCAAGCTTTATAGTAGTAAGGACAAAAACGTTCAGAGTCCAATATTGATCACATAAGAGTCCAATATTGATCACATAAGTAACTGAAAACACGTAAACTTGTACATTGACTTAAAATTCGTTATTGGACACATCAAATGTCGGGTTCATTGAATTGAAAAACCTTCATCCAAACTATAATAAAGTTTACATCATCGTTCGTTTGGGTTTAAACTATTCAAAATGGAGAGCTAAATCGGATGTGTATGCCTTACATCCAACTAAGTTGCTCAAGTGGGATGCACAAGTCAATGCATTTTACTTTTTTAATTATAAATTTAATTTAATTAGTTAATATTAATTATATGTATATTAAATTAAAACTTGTCTAAACAATATTCTGATTTATTTTTAAATTGTTAATTACAAATAATAGATTGTACAGTATTAATTACTAATTATACATTAAACGTCATTATTTTTAAAATTAAATTATTTATTATTGTTTGTTAGTTATTTCTTATTTAATAAATTCAATTTATTAATTATTATAAACTATGAATTATTAAATCCAAATCATTAACTGTTGACTATTATCTATTTTTACTTGATAAATTTAATTTATTAAATTATTAGATATAAGTTATTAAGTATTAAATTTAAACTGATTGATTGAATTAACTACTAACGGTTAGTGATTAAATTTAAAGTAGCGACTATTCCTTATTAAAATATTATATCATAAAACAATTATAATATTAGTATTTCAATTTTATGTTAAAATTTAAATAAACTGATCACTATTAATAGATTTTATTATTGACTACTTAATTTAATTATTAAAATGAATTATTATTAATTAAATAAATAAAAACATAACAACTAACTAAATTAATAAAATAAACATTCTAACTTTACATACAAACGCGTTTATAAAGTTAAAGTTTCCAAAAAACATCATTTACCCAACCATCGTTATTGAACTCTATATCCATAAAAAAGTATCCTAAAATATAAGGTGTACATGTTAATTTTTTGGATGAGTCTACTCTTAACCCCTGTCAACTAAACTATTCAACAAGACCAACCTAAAAAAAAATGGATAGAAAGTATTCACTGATACGAGCTACTTCCTTTAAAAAATGTTTGAGTTGGTCTCTTTTCTATTAGTAGAAATAGGTTTGGATTTACTGGTATATCAATAATTACATCTTAATTTATTTATTTTTTCCACCAATAAATGGATGCGTATTCCAGCAAGAGAGTGTTTGGTGGCAGCACTGTACTCTCTTTGGAAGCATTTATCAACTCAAAGCTGAAATATTCGGAATCAGAACCAGAGATCTGATAAAAATAGAGGATCGCTACCTTAGGCAAAGGAGGCACATCAAAAGCCTGAATTTCATGCTGAACAGCATCATCATCCACTGGTACAATCAAATCATTCAGCCTAACAACACGCGGTGCGTCCCAAAACAACAAACTTTCGTCGTTAAAAACCTCATCTTTGTTCTCTTCCTTCAGTATATTCTTATTTCCACCAAACCCTAGCAACAAAATAAGCTCAACAGCACTTGGGCAGCCGCAAAATGACTCAACTGCCCTTCTCTCGTGGTGGTTAACGCTAACGTGAGCCTCATAATCGCAGTTGGAGCAGTAAACTTCGGTATGGGTAGGGCAGAATATCGAAGAGGAAGAAGAGTAGCATGAGTTGCAGAGCAAAGAGCGTGAATGCTTTGAGGAGACTGTGTTTGCTTTGTGCACGTGCATGTCACATGGTAGGCATAGCTTTGCTGTGTCTGCTCTGCAGTACAGGATTGCCTTTGCTTTGTTGCAGTAGTCGCATAACTGCTCCTCCTCTTTCATTTCTTTTTTTCTTTTCTTTTTTCCCTTGGTTCTTTGTGATTTTTTTTAGTTGTTTAAAAGAAAGTGAGGATATAAATTGGTTGGTGTTGCTTGAGAATCAAGACAGAGTGCTAGAAGGATCGTTTTACTGTAGATATTTCAAAGCGGTGTTACCTTCAATAGTGTGAGTTGGCCTATGGTACTTTGGGTCCTTAATTTTTGTGTCCACGACGATTAGTCCATTTCACTCTTTACTTTTGTAAACAGTGACGTTCACCCTCACAGCGCTTGCAATAAATTTGCATAATAAAGACCAACTACGGCCAACAAGCGGATTTTTACATAAGATTGTGGTTCCGTGATTTATACCCATGTCCAACTCAGCTAAGTCAACCAATGTTTGCAAAATTGTGAATCAAGCTTCAACTTCATTTTAGAGAGGAATCTGCTGCTCATACGGACGGAATCCGACATCATGCGTCATAAAAAGTTTTCTGGACAGAAAGGTTCTTGCTTACAAATATGAGGTAGAGAAGCTAAAGTTTCATAGCTATGCATCAAACGCATATTATAATAAGTAATTAATATATTTGAAATATTTACAGCAATGCACTTACAACTTATTAAATACATCTACTTTTACATGGCATGCCTAACATGTTGTATATCATATGCAATGAAATTAGGGTTCACAAGTTTATATGGCATCTAATGTGCGTATCGGCTACACCTCAGTTCTTTTCTGATTTATCCCACAAGTTCCGAATTAAATAATTTATTTTTTCCACTTTCCTATGCACGGTTTTATTTAATTTGCAACTTGTGGTAGAAATCATGGTAAATGTGGTGTAGTCGACTCTATATATATTGAAAATGGGTAAAACCTTTGCTAGTTTATTTAGACCAGAAAAGTGCACGGTCAAAAGCTACATACGTGTTGCAACAACAATACAAACTTTCATTTTTATAATACAAAATATTCACCTCTCTCACACACACATATGAAATATGTTTCATTGTTAAATTTACGATTGAGCATGTATATTTAGTTTGACAATGAATTATCTTGTTAAATATTTTGGACAAATATTAACAGTATAAATCAAATAAATATTGTTAATTAATATAATGATAATACAACGTAACTTAAGATACAAACCAAATTCACCCAATAAAGATCAACTACGATTTAATGTTAATAATGTTGTTCATGGAAACACGAATAAAAGATCCAGTGCATAACTAATTAAAGAACTTTTTTAAAAATTTGCCCTTTCCTCTCCACTTCTTGATGCATCAAACCAACAATGGCATCAAAGCCAAGGTGTTATTATGAACAATATATAAAATTTAAATTTAGTTTAAATTTAGTTTAATGTAAATTTAGTTTAAATTTAAATTTATAAAGGCTTTGAACAAATTTATTTCAAATTTGTATTCATTAAAGTCATAAATAGATTAATATAAATTTGTTCAAAATTGAAATTAAAATTTATAAAGGTTATGGATATAAATTAAAATTAATTTAAATTTGTATGCATTGTTAAATTTTCTCATAAGTAATTAACAGATCGATTAAGGCACTACCTGGCCTAGTTAAAGCTGACCCAAATATTCTACGCTCGGCCCAATCTTGGGTTGATCCCAGATCAACATATTTACTCAATAAATGCTTCAAGCCAACAACCACCAGTCTTACCCCAAGGAAGCTTCAAAAGCTAACTCCTTGAGCGAAGACAAAGCTAAGTATGAACTTGGCCGGTCCACTTTCGACTATGCTTAATGACGACCAGCTCTCCCATGCCGACCCACTTTCAACCAGACTCTAAGTCGGCTTGTCCACTTGGCACCACAGCGGACAGCTCAAGCAAGGCAACGTCTACGATAGACTGGCTCAAGCATGACTCGTCCTTGGTTAGGTTTTCTCACAGGCGCCTTCGACCGATCTCACGCAGCCCATCCCATCATCTCATATCCGGCCTGTCATCACCTCCACAGCATGGTCTTAGCATAAGTCAAACTTTAGCAACCTTAGGCCTAGAACAACCAGCCCGCTCGTGACTATCTACATCCAGAGTAGCTTAAGGTCGCCCCTTTAGGCTGGCTTTATAGTCTGGCGACACACTCAGGATGGCTTTAGACATCACTCATTTGTCAAGGTCATTCCAAGCATAACTATCTCTAACCCAGCATTACTATAGCCCATCTCGTCATATCATAGTTGGCTCGGCCAACTCTTTGCATCTTAGCCCTTTGCAATATTCAGCCTCAGTAGCATTGAATCCCAGTATAGTGGCAAAGCAGTTGAAAGTACACCAACTCCTATATCTTGTTGTCTGCATTAAATGCAATCTATGGGCCTAATATAGAATTACAATCGGCACACTTCTTGGCCATACATTCTTTTATGCCTTTACAGCTTCCTTCCATTAGCCCATGCGATCGGATCTATAGTCAGACACGCTTCCTGCCTATTTTAAAGCACAATCTCAGTCATCCATCGCCTATTTCAACTACTATAAATACTTCTTGCATTGCCACTTCATTGGATTTGGCAACATTAGAATTATGGTTATTAATCTTATTCCAGAATTCTCCACATAACAAATCAAGGCTCTAAGTACTTAATATTAGCTAGCATTTTAGTGTTAGGTGCTTTATTTTCTTATTATTCTAAGAGATCATCATAGTGGACGAAGGAAATCTTGTCGAACCACTCTACATTTGTTATCATTTACCTTAAATTCCTTGCATATACCTATGAAAATCTCACCAAACTATATATATATATATATAGCATTAATATATATACAAATTTTGGATTAATCGATACTAAATCATAAAATATGATATGATTACTGTAACATATAAATAAAATACCAATTGATGATGCCTTTGAGTCAACTTGAATTAATGAATTCTCTTCTCTAGTTATGCTCGATCCGTCAAATCGCAAGTCTGGAATCGTCGACTTTTTCTATTAAATAGTGCTTTTACTTAACTTAAATTGATTTAAGATTCTTAGAACTGGTATGGGGATTAATTTCGGTAAGCAAACTTGATAATTATGGCAGCCAAAACTTGTTTTTGATTAAGGGTTTAGAGATCCATCCATATAGCCTTATACAAAAGAGATATTAAGACAATCTCATTACCAATTCTCTCTTAATCTTAGCCATCCATCTCGTCTAATCCTAAGTTATAACCACCTCCAATGACTTATCAAAACCAAAATTTGCAGCCCTAATGATGGGCTTTAAACCCATTTAATCCCAAGCCAAAATACTGCGCAATTAAATCTAATTTACTCGCTATATCAATCGATATACTTATAACTGTTATAAATATATATAACATTATTTATTTGTCATATCATATTCAAATTTTATAATTAATATTTCATAAATATTAATTAATTTAATTTTAACAATTATAAACTAATTAAATCGTTCGGTCTTAAGGGAATTCATCATTTCGGCTATGTAACTCTTGGGTGTAAATTTGGTCAGCGATTAACATCGAACTATTCAAATGTTAACGTTCACACGTCACTTAGCAGGTGATGTGACATTATGGTCAAATTTATCGCTAACTCATTTTCGATAAAAATCCAATTTTAGTTTAATAAGTGTTACCTGGTTATGATATTTGTTTACATCAATTCTGTTCGTCAAAACTATATCACTTTGGACTTATAAAATTTGGTAATGGTCAAAATTCCAACCTCATCCACATTCAACTTTATAGTCCAAATAACAAAGTCCTTGGTTCAATAATAACAATTATTATTAACCGAAATGCTCTGGCCAGAGACTTTGACTTTGAGTTGACTTGAGTTGACTGTGATACTAACTGTATATAACTGAGGAGATAAAATTCTCTCTTGAATAGTGCTTCACTTCCAATACATCCACTCGACCCAACTACAGTCATCGATGAATGCCATGCCATGATTTGGCTATATTCAAAGCGGAGCTTTCATATTGAAGATCAACAGTATTCTTAACTCGAGAGAACTGTGTAAATCAGTCACATCGATATTTCTGTTTAACCTTAATTATATTAGCCAACAGAAAACTATCGAGTGAGTCGTTCCATGGTTATCCAGTAACTATTAGTACATAACGCCTAGATGCCCCCCAATAGTCATGATTAATACACTGCCAAACATTTGGAGAGCGTTACGTACTCTAGTCTCAATGGATACATCGATATCCGGTTTCGATGCACCTTGACTAGGAAAATTTAAAATGCGTTGTGATAAATTACTCACGATTACAACACTTTGTAACTACTATCACAAAATATACCATTTATGGATTTTTCTATTAAATATAGTTTTAATTGAGTTAATAATTAATATAATCATATTATATCAAGTATATATGATAGGAAGAAAATACCTTTTATTTCGAACAAGATTAGTCAACGAGTTAGATATATGCAACAAATTACATATAGGGCATACCTCTAACTCTATCAATCTCCCATTTGCACTTGGGGTCAATTATGTAATCTAATTTCAGTTTCTCCAATCAATTTTCTCAAGACCAATTAGGTCAGTCCCTTAGTGAATGGGTATGCTATTATGTTTTAATTATTTACTTTGTCGATTAACTCTCTCTGACACCGATAAACTGCCTTTATCATGTGGAATGATTTGAAGTATGTCTTTTGACTTCTAGTGAGCTTTAAGTTCTACCATAACCAATTTCATGACATTGTTATCTTATAACATCACCTTTGGCTCAATTATAATTTTTGCATTTATATCTATATACATTGGTTTATTGTAGCGCTATTCAAGTTAACGTTCTCAATATTTCGTTGAATCTACCACAATCACTTTTATTTTGAAACATTTTCAAATTAAAGATTTTAACTTGAATTTTATCATTGACATGTTATACTCAGTATCACCTGTAAAAGTTTGCGTTCAAAAGTTCCATCATAACCAGTTCGTTGTTTCTATAAGCAATTCTCTAGTATTTCATAAATACGTGAGAACACCTCAAACAACCATTTAATGATATGAATTTGGATTTTATATTTTCTCCATGTATCAACTATATAAATAAAACACAATGTCATACACAACATTATCTGTATGATAATTCCTATTACCGATGCATAAGGAATCCAACTTACATGTTCTCTTTTTAATAGAGTGCTCTTGTATATCATTTTAGGGCAATCCCTATATCTTTTATACTCACCATAAAAGACATCATTTATAATCCAAAATTTAATATTAAAACAAATAAAGTTGATTTTAATACAAGCATATTGTTAAAATCAACATGTTGTTTACTTAGAGTTTAGAAATATCAATGTACCTTTTAACGTTCTTTCTTATGAACACACGCCTCCCCTGCACTTTGATTGAAAATCAAACTATTTGATATTTCTATTGAAATACTTATTTAATCTTGATGCTTACAAAATGATACATTCGTATCATTTCTTGAATCATAACCAAAGACTCACAAACTCAATATCGCTCCCACTCATTTCGAGGCATTTTTGGTTAATGTGTGTAAACGGCTTACTCTAAATCATTATTTAGAATTTTCTGTTTCAATACATAAGTACCAAACACTAAGTCTTATCGAGCGATAATTTTGTGAGTAAATCGGAATTAGTTTGAGCATATTGAGTACTGAATCTGTTATGCTAATTTCAATATGAAATTTGCGATATTGTTCTTATCAACATTGCTTATTTAATTCCAACCATATTAGTCTTTCCAGTGAAGTATAATCTCGACCATGGATCACATCTCTTTGGTTATGACCATCAAAATCATATTTTGATAGCGTATTTGGAATTCTTTTAGATTTGCACATCATGCCATATAGAGTCAACAAATTTAATGGTTTAATTGAACAACCAAGGATAATGTAAATTTTCGGCACTAATTAGAAACTCATAGTTTCTTTCAATGTACGAGAATACTTATTAGACATTTTAATGCTATGTGTTCATTTAAATTAGTTAATTTCACTTTATCTCATATAATTAGTTCTAACTTTGGATCGGATCCAATTCCATTTAACTACCAAAAATTTCTCAAAGAATTTTATTATAACAAAGTTGATATATCTTGAAACAACAGTTGTTTCTTAGTGCAAACAGAATAGGAATTCATAAATGCTTTATGAACCTTTTTATTTATAAAACTGATATTAGTTTACAAAAATAATGTTTAAAACATAAATATGTCATTTGATGACAGACCTTTCCAAAAAACTTTTTAGAGATTCATACAAGATCCCTCATGAACAATTATTACATGCAATCTTTTGACTCGCGCAATTTGCCAACTGCTTGGCCTAGGATATGTTGGGATTTCTTATAAACTCTTATCTTGTATGATTTTGAAAACTATTGTTTAGATGAAATAATATCAACCTTGCGTACTACTCTTTAGTACATGACGTTATAGAAAGAAGCTAACTCAACTTCATTCACATTTAATCGTAAATTGTCGAACAATGTCTTGTTACTCCTTATCGGTGCATCATTATGTATTACATGGAGGAGTGACTTATGAGATTGAATCTATATTCATTTTTAGGTGCATTTGAAACTCTTTCCAATATACTCACTTATTCGACCAAATCAAATCATTTTATTCTATTGCATGTTATTTTATTTACTTTTCTTTTATATTCTATGATTTTATCATAAATTTACTACATGTGTATCTAATACACATGTTCATGTTGGTAATAAATCATCGATGAATATAACAAAGTATGTGGAACACTTTTAGTATTAATAGACTTGTGATTGCATACATCAATATGTAATAATTCAAAGAGTTCATCAACTCCTATGATGCTTCCACTGAATGGGTGCATAGACTTTAATTGTTTGAGATATAATTGACTTGTATCATATTATTCGTAATCATATAGTAAAATTATTTCTCAAAACTACGGCTTAGTCTATAATTCCAAAACAACTGTAAATAATATTAGACACATATGTATTTTCGGTGCATCACTTTTACTATGAAAACAAATTCCGTAATATAGTTCTATTTCATAATGAATATTCATGATACTCATATTCAAATATAGTTATATCGATTTTTTAGTCAATACCAAAAATAAGCATTATTTAATAAGTAATATTCGATACATTTTACGAAAATAATTTTCGTAATTTGATGCAATCACTAGGTAGTATATGGTATGCCCCCACTATTTCCACCATTACTATAATAGCACACTAAATTTAGAGGTCCACCATTCGCTTAATATTATTAATATTGTTTACTTATTTTATATGCTGCAACTAGTTTATAGTGGAGAGTTCTTTAATCAAATATCTTGAACTTAAAGAAATAAATGTTATAGAAAACAATTTTATATATGAAAATACATTTTGGAATAAAAATCATATTTCATTTTCTAATATTAAGTATCAGTTATTATTACAATTCTTGTTTCCAACTCATTCGCGTCATTCCAACTTTACCTTAAATTACATCTATTCTTATACATTCATTTTTTTCCAAGTGGGTCAAACTATTCAAAAGAAAACCTTACTAAAATATCATAACAAACTTTTTACAAAGCGCATTCGATTATTCTTAACAATTAAGGCATCAAATATGTTGCATTTTATGTAAACCGATCAGAATGACATTTCAACAATCGAGTTCTTAGATGTATCTCGTAGTTTATGGTCTTGTATTATATTAACACAATATGATCCTTTTGAAATCATTCGAGTTGAATACATGATCTTTAAAATTCTTTTTATTGGCTTACTTCGAATGAACTAACTTCATCGAAATATTATACCACACAAACTATGACTGTTCACCATATAACATTTATATGTGAAAGTACATGGATCAAATATCCATAGTCTTGAATTGCATTTAGTGTTCATAAAATCATAAAATGCAATACACCTAAACCAGATAAACATATAAGTGACTAACTTACGAATGTATTAAATGGTTGAAATTAGGCACTTGCATGGGTATAGAAACATTATATAACATGCAATTGGAATAATTAGTAAGTATATATTATATTTCTATTTGTCAACTTTCAATTCAGTTTGTTCATATATATGTGTGTGTGTGTGTGTGTGTGTGTGTGTGTGTGTTAATTGACAAACAATTTATCAATCATATTAAATGCACAAAATTTATCATTGTAGATAATTATAACATTATATAGCATATGTTCTTACAATATTATAAAGGTTAAATGTTACCATTTCATTTTTCTAATAAGGCTCCTACTAGTCTTTTAGGTTTCTCCAAACCGTAAGATGAAACACAGAAGTCTTACGACTTTACTAGTGGGTGTTAGAACTCGTTTGTTTTGGTATTCTGACCTTGAGTTTGCTCTACAAATCATAGCCCCACAAACGAGGGATAACTCCTTATCGGTTATATCACATACAACTCTCAACCAATTTTTCCTTGTTCTAATCTCATTTCGACCTTGAGTGCTCAACAAATCGAAAGAGGTTATTCACTCATACCTACCATATCGTGATGGCCTAAGTATAGTATATGTACCTTGAGTATGCTTAACAAATACATATAGTTATCTTACCTCATCTGTTTAATATATTAATAATAGAACGCATAACATCCTCAACAACTAAAGAGTATGTAAGTAATTTATTAATATATATATATGTGTGTGTGTATATATATGGTAGAGGACAACATCGTATTGAAGATTCATAATCTTCAATATATATATTGAGTGATATCGACTTATAGAATAATATATTTCTTAAATACCCCAGCAATTCAAGTAACAGACACATTAGAAATCACGGTATATGTACATTTACATTTGTATTTTTCTCAAGTCTATTTGGGTTTTTTAATGTTCCACATTTAGTTTATACACATATCATATAAGTCTCATTGTTATATAACTTTTATATTTCATATTACTTATATGATAGTCTTATGTATAATATACCATTAATTAAATCTTATCTAATTAATTTTAATCAATTAACTCTTTAATTAATTTTAAATTAGTATTCCAATATAACTTTTATATTGGACATATCTACTATAACATTTATAGTGTATATTATAACCTCCATAGTGTAACACACATATATCATATATTTGTGAAATTTATTTAATTAATTAGCCTTTAATTAATTTATTCAATTAAACAATTTTATTAAAATTTATTAATTTCAAAATTTATCTTGTATACATACATGTATACTTGTGTTATCTTAAACATTTTAAAATAACATAACATATCTAATACATGAATATATACATGAATTAATTAACATATTTAATTAATTAATTTTATTAATCATATTAATAAATTTAAAATTTAAAATTTAAAATTATTATACATATATTTTCAAACATTTTGAAAATATCGTTATCCTTTCAACATTCTGAAAACTTATGTAGTATTATAATTTATAATAAACATGTTTTTTTTTTAATTTAGCTATTAAATTAAAAATCTTTAACATTAGTTTTCAAAACGATTATGAAAATTAGCCTAAAGCCCAAATTAAGTTAGGCCTTTTCTATTAGAAGCAACATTTGGGCCCACTTCACCTTTCGAGCTAGGCCGGTAACCAGGTAGGACATGGTATTTGATTATCCAATTCAAATCCTAGACATTACCATTCTAGACACCATACTAAGTGGGAAAACTTAATTAGTTAGCCCTAATATGACTAAATTAGACCGCATAGGCTATTGGGCTCGGATACCATTGTCGAAACTGAACTAGCCCGTAGTGGAAGTTATGAGTGAATTTCAAAAAATTTACCCTATTGAATCTTTTATTGGGCCTATGAAGTCTAATTCATTTAGAACAATTCTAATTTTGTTTTAAATAAAATCATGTATTTTATTTAAATTTAAGTATGTTGTACTGTAAAGTTAATTTGAATGATTTAATATGTATACATACATACATATACATACACATATACATATGTGTGTGTATGTGTAACTTAATAATACGTAAAGGGTATAACATGCTCGTATATAGATGTTGAGATTTACATTGCAATGGACACATTAGCCCATTTCGTATGTATTGTATGTTGTCTAAATATGTGCATAAATCTATAATGCAAAGTATATTTATATAAATACATATACACATATTTTAAACATATTTTATAACTAAAAGTCTCAAAATTAAATATATATATATATATATATATAATTTAAAACATTTCTATAAATATATGCATATAATTAAACATATAAAATTATACATACATATATATAATAATTAAAATTATATATATAAGGTTACATAAAATGTATATGTATGAATAATTAATTACATTCAAATACTTAAAATATAATTATATATATTTTAAAATTATTTCCAGATCAAAATTAGCATAACAAACATAAAATAGTAACTTTATAATTTTATCATTACTATATATATATATAATAAATAGTTTGGATCATAATAATTAAAAATATTATAAATAATTATTAAAAAATCAAATTTCAAAATTTATGAAAATTTAGGATCATAAAATACAGGCTCAAAAAATTTCCATGATTTTTTGATAGAAAATATTATTTTTAATATATAAAAGAAATGTTCAACCGAAGTAATTTAATTATTAAAAACCAGTATGTATGGCACGTTCGTTGGACGTGTGCAAAGAAAACCGTGAGTTAAATTTGGTTTAATGTAACCTACAAAACATGACTATATTGTTGTAGTCCGATGACGTGAACCAAGAAAAATGTCACCATTTGTTCATAAAATGTTTTCTCTCCTCCTTTATCCGAGATTAAGACCGGCATCAGTAAGTAATAGGTGATGGCGGAGTTCAAAACTTTTGTTGTAGGGATCATCTTATTTAATAAATGTTCATATACCGATCTTAAAAATTCAGAATTATTGTTTTTATATATTGTGATGTAAATGAAAGTTTCAAATTTGAGCATAAATTAATACATGGTTAAGAAAAGTAACTGAAATATAAGTGAAATAATGAAGTCCCTTTGGTAATTGTAGAATGACATTAGTCAGTGATATTATGAAGATGAATAATGTATGTTTAAAAAGTTTGGCAGAAAAGATATTCTTAATTATAATTAGTTTAAGTTTTGATTACACGACAATAAAACATCTTTGCAGACAACATTTCTAGTGTGAGTTCCCCTGTTATGTGGAATTTTTCCTTTGTGTATTAATTTTTTTGTTGAGTTTCGTGCTACTCCTCTAGACAACGCCACATATAGTTGACCGTGGCTAAAAACGTGGTCTGGAAGATAAATTCCAACATAAGGAATGGTTTGTCCTTGTGATTTATTAATTGTTAAAGCAAATGATAATTTAATTGGGAATTGTTTGCGAATTAAATTAAAAGGCATGTTAATATTTTCAAAAGGCTTTAGGGGGATACGTGGAATAAATATCCTTGTACCACGATAATGACCAACTGTAATTTCTGCATCATTGAGATTTCTATGGAAGATACGACATATTAATCTTGTTCCATTACATAATCCAATTTTTGGGTCTATATTTCTAAGTAACATTATTGGTGATCCAACTTTAAGTGTTAGTTTATGCGGTGGCAAGCCACTTAAAGCAAGCGAGTTTAGAAATTCTGGCTGATACAAAATTAGTAGTATCATCTTCAAATCTATCAAAAGAATAATAAACATGTTCATCTCCTGGAAACATATGTATGATTGTATTATTCATCTCATCCGTTATTTCATTTCTTGGTGTTAATATTGCTCTATTCATTATATAATCGGTGTTATCTAAATTTTCATGGAGTGTAAGGAAGACTTCATCAATCAAACGACATACAGAATTTGCATTGGTGTTGGGTATAACAATATCATCTGGGAGTTTAATAAGATTGTCACATTCCTAAACAATCTGATAATGCAAAACTAAAATTGTGACGAACAATAGTTCTCGCACCATGGAAGGCGCACAATACACTAAAATTGTGACGAACAATCTTCTTAAAGTGATGGGCATGTGTGTGTTTGAAGCATCTTGTAAACATTCCTTTATACTATTATCATTTTCGAGCAAACCCCTATGTTCTGCGGCTTCTTTAAAGGTGTTATACTGAGTTCCATTAATGGTAAGTAAGTGCGTAAAAGATGTAGTATCTCTAACATGGTTTAAAAGTAATCGTAAATAAAATCGATGACCTTCTATAGGAGATACTGTATAAATTCGACAATTACCTTACGATTGTTTCGTCTACGTATCTATTCTTTATGTTTATATTCCCACCAATATATTTCAGGAAATTCATAGTATAAGTATTGACGTGCATTTACATCGTTGATATTCTTGGTGAAAAATTCAGTAAGCATTGTTTTAGATCTATGTTTATCACTCAAAATAGTTTCTAGGTTTTTGTTTTCACTAAATTGTACTTGTTGTGCATTTGGAAGATGTATTTGTAATCCTATAACAGAAGGAGAAATAGAAGTTAGTGGAAATTTATATATTCGCCATATTGACTCAGGTGCACAAATCCATCTAGCGTTAACAAACTGAGAAATTTCGTCCTCATCGTTAGTGTTAGAAGATACGTTTACAGAAACACGATCCGAACCTTTATAAACATATTTATATAAATATATCACAGATGTAATACTTGAGCATATTTCAACATTTATATGACAATCATATTTTAATAGTAAATAAGGATTATAAGAAACGACCCAGCGATTATCAATTATTAGTCCACCTCTTTGTACTTTTATTCCATTATCACGTCATCTATAAATCAGATACGAATCACCTCCTTGTAAAGTTATAGATGCAAAAGACTTTGGAAATCTTTTCTTACACTGATTATTTTTCATGCACGTGGCATTAGCATTGAAATGACCACATGGAGTATGAACCATTTATTTTACAACTATAGCATGTAATTCTGGTTCTAAATCTTTATCTGAGATTGCAGCCCTCACTAAAGCATCATAATCATCAGGGTTGTTAATCTTATCATTTTCATGTAGAATAATTGATATTTGTGAATGAGATAGACCTCTCTTTTGAAACTCAATGACGTGCACATGCGCAATGACTTTACCTAATACTCCTTTTTCATATAAGTCGTGTTTTAGCTGTTCTAATTTTGCACGAAATATCCTTATTGTTAAATCGGGTCTATCTTGTGCTTGTTGACCGAGTAGTAGCTCTTGTGTAATCTCCAACCAATTAACATTACATGTGATAGTAATAAATAAACCAGATTTTCCATACCTTCGCACTATTGCCATTGCATCTTGATATCGATTATGCATATCTCGAGGACTACCGGTGTGAGATGATGGAAGAATTTTTCGAACACCAACATTTCCTAAAGTTTATAGTAAAAGGGAAAAAAGTACAATATATAATTTTTGCATATGAAGTTTAAAGAAACATAAGAAATAAATTGCTTATGAAGTATTACTAACCGGCGGTCGTCTCTCCAGAAGTTAGAGCATCCTGTAAACCTTGATACAATTCAGCTCTAATAGTATCTTGATTGTTACGGAGGTACCTTAGTCTCATAGTTTCTATTTTAACATAATTGTCAACCACATACTGCTGCAATAGGCGACCGCTATGAAAAATTAGCGACATCTCCGCTGGTTGTATCTAAACACATAAAGAAATCAATATTGATTATAAAAATAAAAGTAAGTTAAGGTAAATGGTATGTTGTTCACCTGCAAAAGATGAGAATAATAAGCTCTATAACTTATTGTTGTGGCTCCATTGTCATGTATGTGTAGATCCTATCCATGTTCACCATATGGGAATAAAAGTGGATATAGTAATGGATCATAAAACCCTGCAGTATCCTCAACCCTTTGTAAATTTCCACTTCTTGTTTGAACTATAATGTCCCTATTATTCAAATTGGTATCTTCTTCATCTCCTACAATGATACCTGCTACTTGTGACGCGGTTGGTAATTCATGAATGTGTCTATTTACGGCAAGCTCTTTTATTCTTATTCTACAATTTTGTATATCAACCCGCTGGCTCAAATGTCGAAATACTTGTACAAAAGGATTGTGGATATTTATGTTTTAATATTAAAAGTACATTTGGCCTCATTGCTGCATTATCGTGTTGTCTGTTTTCAATCTCGTGGTCAGTATCATAAATATATAACTACAAATATCTTGGTCTCTTTCCATCCATAGGTAAAGAACTACTGATGCTATGATATACGGAGCCTTGTACACGATATGAATAAACTCCATTTGTTGCGCTATGATCAATGTTAGCACCCATCGATGTAAAAGCAAAAGCATTGTTATAAGACCTTATGTTACTTATAAAATGCGTACCAACTTCAGTTTGATCAATATACAAATCTAGTAGCTGTTGAGGTGGTGTTGGTCTTTGAATGGTAATTTTACCATTCTTACAGCAAATCTCCAATGTCTCATGAAAGAATTTCTTTGAGCCACAAAATGGGCAGTAGTTAGGAGCAGGTAGCATGTGGTTTGTGACAATACTGCGTAGCAATAAAATTTCAACCACAATTATAGCTTGTCATGAAAGCGATCGAGTAATTATGTGTTCTTCATGTTTAGATGATCCTATATGATTACCATCGTTGGAATGATTAAAATGACAAAAATACAATGTACATGAAAAAATGAGTAGTTCTGAAAAAAATACGACGTAAATGATAAAGTGAGTAGTTAAGTCAAAAAAAATTACCGGGAACATCAGATGGTAGAATCCTTGGCCTTCTACATGTTTGATTTGATTGTCCTCTTTCTTCTATGGTTGATTATCCTAAAAGAAATAATAAATGTTCAGTATAGTTTGAATCATGTTTTTTTATATAATATGCAGTTGAAACAGTAAATGAAAAATAAACTTCAACTTTGTTAAATATTAATTTATACTACTTATATGTATTTCAATTTGATTTTTGTTTCTTTGGGTTCATTATACACTCCATTATACCATATGCAGCTGAAAGTAATTATAAAGAGAGCAGAAAATAAAGCCTTTGATATGTGTAAAATATCATTTTTAATTTTGTTACGTTATAAATGTTTTGTAGCCACATTCTCATGTCGTATCCCTAACTATAGCCATGATTAATCAGTCTTATTCTTTTTAATTTATCCATATCAATCAGTCTAAAATTAATTCGCTGTGACATGTTAAATGTATGTGTGCCTAGCAGTGTACTGTGAGTGCAGTCTTCACGTGTATGCTTTTCATTAAGACTTTATGGGATGTGTACAATTTTAACTTCATTAAGCCAGTCACAAGCTTTAAAATTGCTATGTGTAAAAGAACTTAAAATCAATGAGTTAATGTTCTCAATTTAAGTTGCAGTTTATTTGTAAACAAATAGGAGGCTGATATTTTTTTCCTCTTCAATGAGTTAATGTATAGGAAAATTGAGCTGCATGCATTAAGTAGAACCAATTTTTCATAAAATTAGATGCCTTATAACTTTGCTATAGCAGCCAAGTTGTTACTTAGAACAACAAATAAGTTACTGAAAGTAACAAATTTGCTGCAAGTTGCTGTAGCAACTAAGTTTTCGAAGTTGCAGCAACTTTTCTACGAGCAGTTATAGCAACTTTGCTACAGTCGCAGCAAATAAAAGCTATACTTAGAGCAGCAATTAAAGTTCCGCATTGCTGAAGTGATTGCCACAAATTTGCTGCAAGTTGTTGCAGCAATTAAAAGTTGCTACTTAGAGCAGCAACTAAATTTGCTGCATTGCAACAACTTTGCTGAAAGTCGCTGCAGCAACTAAGTTCACTATTATTTTATTTTTCTTTCAAAAAGTAAATAAATTTAACACTACTATTTTATTCCGGTCAAAATGTATTGATTGAAAATGTAAAATTTGAGTAGTTATAAAACACGATTTGCAAAACAGGGGGAACAAAATGATAAAGTGGGTTATAGTAGCGATAAAGACATATGTCTAGTTATTCTTTTTATTTTTTATGCTGATATGGGTCGACTCGTAATTGCGAAATTGTTTCATTAATTACAAGTGAATTTCAAAAGAAGGGTATGTTAGTAAAATCAAAATTTTCAAATGAAGGTTTTAATAAGTGACAGGATATGTTGTAAGTAAGTTAATAAATGGAAAATGTATTATTTGATAAGTAATATGCAAGGGAAGGAGGAGAAAAGTGAATTACCTTGGACATGATGGTTTGAAAATAGCAAGAACAAAGCAGGTTAGAAGAAAATAAGGGAGAAGAAAATATAGTAGAAGAACTAAAGCATGATTACTATTCGTTGAATGGAATAAAGGGTAGTATTTATAGCAAGCTGGGAATTTTTTGGATCTAATATAGTGTACAAAATAGGAAAGGTCAAAAGTTGAAATTGTCAAATTTGTCTGGAGTCTTACATAGACTGCAATAGTTATATGATCACCGCCAGCCACATTAATAATAAGCAAATTCATCTTGTTTTTATGAGAATTTTTCATATGCAATATGAGTTAATACATCTTTTATATGTCAGGTGTAAACCGTAAATTAAAATCAATATTTTCAAGATGTGAAATTTTCTTCTTCTGACATTTAATTTTTTATACTTTATATTCATCTAAAAGTGTTGTTTTCTTATATAGATAACGTACAACAATAATGAAACAAAGGCTTGCATGTGTAACTCCAGCAGAAAGATTAGTTGCGAAAATGGTAGCGATTGATCGTAGAATGGCGATAAAATTCTAGTGTGTAACACGTTTGGATTTAGCTGTAGGTAAAATTGTAGTAATAAAATAAATACCTAGTTGACTCAAATGAGAGATTTCAGTTGATTAGGACCTTCTATTTGAAATAGATTGCTCTCTTGCATGTTCACGTCTAGACCGTTGGCTCTCACGTCGTCTTTCTCTTTGTATATCAGCCATAGTAATAAACAGAACAGTATGAAAGCAATTCAGTAGAGTTTAATATGAGGTTGTTTGGTTAGCTTAGAAAATAATTGTATTGTGAAAATATAGAAATGAATAATTTACTTATATATAGAATGACAACGTGTGAGTAACAGTAACATATGCTTTGAATGGGTAAGAGACGAGAAACTATAGCAGGTATTATTGGAGTCCATCAAAAATATGATTTTTACCATTAGTACTGGATCACATCAACCATTTCAATTCAAAGGTTAGGTTGTACACAGCAGCCTAGTTGTATTAATGTACGTATGTTGCCATTTTCATATATATGTAAAACGTGTAGAACAATGACATATTAGTCATGTCAATATCCATCAAAGATGATATGTTCACAGGAATAAAATGCAAGTATTTGACTATGAGTTAATTTGTAAATAAATAACATTTAGAAATATGTGTACCACAGTTATTGTGTGGATACACTTATGCAATATGTACCCTTTACAGCTTGAAGTCAATTGGTGAATAAAGCTAAGATGTTTTTATGTGTTAAAAAAGGTTACAATTTTGCAGGTTGAAGTGAATTGGTGAATAAAAATAAGATGTTTTAATGTCTTAAAAAATGCTACAATTTTTTGTTATAAAAATAGATTACATTTTAGCCTCACTTTCAGTCAATCTAAAGTACTGGCAATGAGAATAATTTGTGGCAACAGTGAAATGAACTGAATGTACAGGGGTGATGATGTTTGATTGAGGAAGCTTGTATATTGAAGTTTTGTAATGAAGCGGGGGTAATATGGCATGCAGCAAGTTATACACTGTTGTGAAGTGTGTACGTGTAATGATAGAGGGGGTGGATTAGTGACAATAAGGATGGTGGGTTGGCAGTCGGTGTGATGAAACAGTGATGATTTGTTTGTGAGCAGTACAGGCAGTTATGTGGTCAGAAGTTGCCACATAATGTTAGTGTTATGGTGTCTCCTTTGCATGAAAATATCGGTTCCGTGAAATAACTTGCAGCTCAATACTGCACTTACACACACTCTTTCTTGTGAACCACAACATGCATGCTCAACTGCATGCCAAATGAACCCACCTCATGACCAAATCCCTCTCCATTTTCCCATTGAGAATTCCATAGCTTCCATTCAACAAATTGTTCTCTTCACTACATCTTGTCTATTGAACAACTCTAATGCCTCTTTGGTTGCCTCTGCACCTCACCATCAGCCCACAACTTCAAAACACTTTTATGTCCGTTTTCACCTCCTATGGCCTGGAAACCACACCCTCTGCTCCCCTACTACTCCCTCTTTTATTAACTTATTCAAACTCCTACCGTTCACTTCTTCTCCTAATGCAACCACAATCAAGCCTTTTTCATCCTCTTCCACTCTTGAAACTTTTAACCGTGGTGAACATTTATTTAACTCCCATCTATCTTCTATTGTTCCTGGATATATGTCGTTGTTCATAGTGCACAGTAGCAGCTTAGTGGTTGTTTGCAAGGCGGTCAGAAGTTGTATGGATTTTGTGTACAGAGGATATTGGTGAAAAGGAGTTGCACTTATATGCAGAAGGAGTGTGGTGAATGATTGTTAAGGCAGAGGATGGATGAGTTGTAGCGATGAACACAGTGCACAGGGCTGCAATATGGTGTATGGATGTGCAGTAGTATGAGATGACGAAGTTGTGACTGTGATGTTCATGGTGCACAGTAGCAGCTTAGTGGCTGTTTGCAAGGCATAAAGTGGACAGAAATGCGATGATGGGGTAATTCAGGCAGAGGATGATGGTGTGAACAAGGAAAATGTATGGTAAGGTGGTGTTTGTTACTGTTCTGTGGTCAAGTAGTTTGCAGTATGAAGGGAAGATGGTATGTAGTGTAGTATGAGTTTGTGTGCAATGTGACAGTGTTTGTATGCAGTGTTTGTAAATGAAATATATGAAATTTAAATGAAACAAAATATATTGATTTTGGATTATTTGTTTGATTGCAGTATTTTTCAACGAAGCTTAAGTGGTGATTGCATTCTAAGTAATTTTTATCATGATTTATGATGTGGTTATCAATAGAAGTGTGGTATAAGTATAATTTGGGGCTTGAACCGTGTGTTGGTTTTATAAAGAAATGTTGTTATTTGATCAGATGAAAATAAGTATATTTGGCTATTTAATATCTTTATGTTTTACTTTCATCTTACATTTCCAAATTTTTTCCGCATACCCTCCATTATACCATTAGAGCTTATGGACAAAGCTTTTGTTTTATTACAAAGGTTAACAATGAAAATGTCATATGAAATGAAAACAATAAAACTTACAAAGCTAACTTTATTGTGCAATAATGCCTAAGGGATTGCAGTACATAAATAAATAAAAATGCATGAAAATAAAAACATCCAACATAAAGCGTTGAAAGCTACGTTAAAACATCGATCTTCACTTGTCAAATTTCTTGCAACATTCAATCTGTAAAAGATAGAATCATGAAATAAATGTATGTTATATAGATAATTAAGTTAAAATGTGAGTTTGTTATTTACCACAGCATTTGAAAATGGTTCATCCCAGTCATCGACAATGGATGGTTGGTCCATAATTATGGATTCTTGAACATTCATGGTTCCTTCTGATTCTTGCACAATAGTAGTTTCACTAAAAGCTCTGTCTTCGTTTTCCACTTTAACTATAGTAGGCAGGGAAGTTTCTGATGACTGGCTGAATGGTTCTATTTTAACCGAGAAGGCATTTGAATGTTGTACCAACTCTTCACAGTGTTGCTTTCCTGCTCACTTTAGCTGCTACTTTCGAGTGCATATTGAATTATCAGTTTTGTTACATGTAGATCTACCCTATAGTACAGCATATAATACCTAAATTGCACCATTGTCCAAGTGGTTAACTGATTCAGCTTTGGTGCAAGAGGTCACAAGTTCGAAACTTGCTTTTGAACGTTTATTGACATGGGATATGTTGTCCCAATGATTTGTTGTATATAAAGCACCATTCCAAAAAAAGAGAGAGAAAAGCATTATAACGAACAAAAATAAAATGATTATCAATTACTTTAGGCATGATAACAAATTAAAAAAAAAAATAGCTTAATATTTTGTGTACAGCGGAGAAGGGATACTAGTTACTTTATATAGACGTAGGTAATTAAATTATAGGAAGTGGAAGTTTGTAACATAAAAGTGGACAGTAAAATCGGCAATTTTTTTGGCAAAAGCTACAACTAACAATGCAGAAACCATACAACAAATACTGCAGTGTGTGACAAACTTCATAGGTCTCGAAATAAACTCAGGAAAAAGCAGTGTATTTTTCAGTAAAGGGGCTAAATGTAAACAAAAAATAGTGGACATAATAAAAATCAACCCAGATAACCTGCCTATCAAATATCTGGGAATTCCTTTATCTAATAATACTTTGAAAGCTAGAGATTTTGGCTTGCTCATTGATAAAATTAACAAAAAATTCAGAAACTGGCATAACAGATTTCTGAATATTAGTGGAAGGGTAGAACTCATTAAACTGTCATCCACCCTATGCTACATTTCTGGTTACAAATTGCTCAAATTCCTGCATCTATTATACAAAAAATCAATTCACTGTGTGCAAATTTCTTATGGAAATCAAAATCTCATAAAATGTGCTGGGATGAGGTATGCAAAACCAAAAATGAAGGGGGTCTAGGAATCAGGAAAATTGAAGACATAGCAAAATCTATTGCAGCAAAATTATTATGGAATTATATTAATGGAGATTCCTTATGGGCACAATGGATGCACAACAAATATGGGAACAAAGGAAATTTCTGGGTTATCAGAATAGATAACAATGCATCACATACATGGAAGACTATACTGCATGCTAGACAATGGTGCAGGGGACATATTGACATGAAAATTGTCAATGGTGAGAACACTGACATTTGGTTTGACCCTTGGATTCAGGGATCCAATCTTATTGACTCTTATGGATGGAACACCATGAGAACCATGGATGGCTGCTACAAAACTGTTTCAAGGCTTATAACTAATCATAGTTGGAAACACAGACTCAATTTCGTCCCTATAAACTCACATGCAGAAATTAGAAAAATTCACATTCACCAAGACATGAAGCATGACTTCTGGTGGTGGCTGCCCACCAAACAAGGACAGTTCTCCCTAAACTCGGCATGGAGCATATTCAGAACCAAACACACCGAATTCGAATGGTCTACTGTTGTATGGGACAAGATCTGTGCCCCTAAAATGTCTACATGTGCAATGATGGCCATTAGAGACAAGTTGCAGACAAAGTACAAAATCAGTAAGTGGCTACCCAACATAGATCAAAAATGTGTGCTTTGTGCTAATCAAATTGAAGATAGAAATCACTTGTTTTTTCAATGCTCCTACTCGAGGCAAGTTCTGGATGCACTTTTGCCTAAACTTAACATAAAGCTAAATACGAATTACGACATCTACTGCTTACTGAACTCGATTCTACAAGCTCAGAATAAAATGAAATCACCGATAAAAAGCATTTTTAGTATATTTTTTACTACTATCATTTGGAACATCTGGGGAGAACGCAATAACCGTATTTTTAAGGGTCTTGAACAACCCTTCCAATTAAGAACCAACCAAATTATTATCGAAAGCAAGCATCTTTTCCAAGTGAAATTTCAAGATCATTCAGTAAACGAAGAAGAGAAACTTATCATTTCGAAATTAGATCCAGGAATTAAACTTCAAGATTGTTTTCGTCCCCCCTGATTCCGACCCTCAGCTGGTTTTCACCTGCATCTAGCTGTGGTAAATGATTACTGTTATTGATCTCTGGAACTGGCCGAAGACAATTTGTTTTAGATCTGTTCAATGGAGGCCATTGAGTTTTTCTCTCCATTCGTTTTGCATGAGAGAGGATGCTAACCGGCATTGTATCCCCTTTTATTTTTATTTTGTCTTTTGGTTCTGGTTAGTATTTGGTAGGGATTTCGGTTCTGTAGTGTTTTCTTTTGTGCAAGCTATTCGTACGGATGATTTTGAGTACCTTTTAACTCGATTCTACTCCTCCATCTGTTTGATAGCTTGACACAGATTTGCTTGTTGTACTGTTAATATACGAAAATGATATGTACTCTTTTTCCTTCTTTAATGCACCCATTTAGGTTAGGGGGGTTGGAAGGTTTTAACAAGGCATATCATGAAAGTATATGCTACTTTGTTAATAAAGTACCTTTCTTTCAAAAAAAAAATCGGCAAAATAATAGGTCATTTGATATATTTTACGGACGGTTTCCTACTTACATGCGTAGATAGTAGAATAGCTTGAATAAGTACATTTTGCTTTGTTTAAATATAATAGGCTGCTGAAAATAGAAGTTTGTGGACCCATTTAAATATAGTATGCTATATATAGTAGGCTAATAGGTAGAAGCTTGTGGACCTTCTATGTTTGACAGTTGGCATGATGGCTAGTATGTATTAGTTGTATTGGGTTATTCAATTGTTGTGAATTGCTTAAAAACAAAAGGCTGCTGTACGTAGAAGGACCTGGTTATGTTGTCTGACAGCTGGAATGATGGGTACTGTTTATTAGCTGTATTCGGTCATTAACATTTTTTTTGACAAACAAAAAATAGATGGAAGACCTACTCTTGTACCAAACCATGCGTTACCACGCAACCCCTAGCAATGACAACTAACAGACGTGTATGCATATAATACACACACACCTAATATGCATTAACCTTCGTTGCAGTGGCAACACATGCAACCCATGCACTTACCCAAACACAACTGCAAATACACATAGTTATGTGAATATATATTATCCTTGTTACAACACAGCCCTTAAACTGACAAAACCAATACAGTGAGACAAAATACTGCACTAAAACCCTTTAACATGACAGAGCAAGGCACAGTAGTTGCAATGAATCTTAAATCATTTGAGCTGAAAGATTATTTGTTTAAATAGCATATGTCAACCATAATACATAATAGTTGCAGCAAACTATTGAAAAAACATTCAGCAATTTAGTAATAAATAGAGTAAGTTACAAATCCAACATTTAAATAGTTACAACTTAATATGCATCGCCATAAAAGAATTGAACGGACAACCGTTGCAGCTAAACTATTGTGCATCTAAATATTTATACATTGAACGTAGAAATCCATTAACCCAGCAGCATTCATTCGAATTTTGCTAGCTAATACTACTCTTTGCCTCTGATTCACATGAACCTGCGTAGCAAAACCAATAGAAAAGGCACTGTCAATTTTGCAGATGTATTCTTCATATATTTTGACAGAAACAAAATAAGAGTATGAATGATATCAATTGTTTTTATGCCTTCAGATAATCGTTAACTAACAGATGCAATGAGTTACATGACTTGTATTATATCAAAGACATTTGAATGTATAATTGGTCAAAGCAATAGGATTAGAATGTAAACCCCCAATTGTTGTCACAATTCATGCTAAGTTTCTAAATAACCTTTACAAATGACAAATCTAAATGAATTTGAGTCTTAATATTGAGTAGAGATTATTACCGAAGTAATTATTGATGATAGTATCAATAGTGGCTTTTTTCCGCAAAAAAGATACATAATACTAACCATATTGCAAAAAACCTCCTCCCTTGTAATGTCCAATAGTTCTTAAGGCCAATCCATATAATCATCGGCTGCATGATTCATTTTGTGATCCTGCCACTGGAACCAAACCATGAGTAGAAGAAACATAAGCATGATATGGTACTTTTTTCGATGGCTTTACAACCTAAATTTGCATTGTTAAATCGTTCAATGACATATCGAGTACGGAAAACAAAGTGGACAACAGTAAATTCACATCAAAACAATATGAGTGCGGATCTAAAGATTGAAATCATATATCTTGAGGCTCATCGAATGATTCCAATCACAATAAAAAAACAAATAAATGGAGCAATTCACATCAAAACTAAAGAACACCAACAAATAAATGAAACCATAGCGAAAAACACCGTAAAAAGCTCATAGTACCAAAGCATGCCAAATGTATATTTAGGACTAACCCTCCCTCATGTTTTCCTTGTAAGGATTTCAAAATGAAGGCATCATCTAGCACTAATTTTGAGACGAAGGACATCAATGATTCCAAAGGCTGCAAAAAGGAAGCAAAATTTATTAGTAAGTTAGAAATTGAAAGTAACATATTAGTGGATTGCATCTTCTTGACCATAACTTGGAAAAGTCAAAAAGTGCAAGTATAAATTTTGAAGTATGTGAAAAATGAGAATGTTGTTCAGTCTATAATCATTTTACGTACAATATGAGGAATATAAAGCAACTAAACAGAATGAAGGTAAGTTGTGTAAGTGTAAAAACGTAAATTCACTTATCCATCCAAATACCGAAACCGTTACTATGACAACTAACTGTTAGTTTTGGAAAAATGTCAAAAAATAACACGTTAACCTATAAACAAAAACATGCATATTTTGACTTATACAATGACATCTGTCTTCTGCTAAGTTTTGAATCCATATCATGAATAATTACTGTAATTAATAAATATAGATAATATTTGACACATGTATTATACATACTTAGAGTAAAGATGGAATTAGGCTTGTTAGCATCTGAGTATCCATATATAAAAGTAAATCCACTACTCTCTTCCTTAATATTTTTAATTTAATTTATAATGAAGTAATAGTATTGTTATCCTATATCTAACATGTAGCACTATAATTTGATGAGAGAGAAATACAAATGGAACTTAGGATATGATCGAGGGTGCGGAGAAAATTTTAAAATAAAGTTTCTAAAATAGTAAAATAATAGAATAATGATTTTAGACATAATTTTTGAATCATCTAATAGTGTGTTGTAGCTGTAGACCGATCAAGAAAGATTAAGATATTCATTTTTAAGAAGGATTAAAAAGCATGACAAAAACTAAATACTTTGCTGACTCAAAAGAGTTTTTTCATTTATTTAGGATCTTAGCACGCTCATATCTATCACATTGGCTTTGGCAAGGAAAGCATATAACTTGATATCTTTCATGGGTCCAACACATATTCAGTTGTCCATGGAAAGAACTGTAACAACATTACGAAACATATGCATGATTCCCTTGATATGCAGTGAAGCAAAGGTTACTATATTTTGCATTTATGCTATTATTTGCCCATGCTTTTCAAATAATATTGTTAATAATTCATTAAGGAAGCACACACAGCAGCATTAAGATTATTAAAACTTTACCTTCTGTAGTCTAGAAAATAGAAATTCAAATACTCGAGGACTCATGCCACAATTTACATTGTTTGGAGTCTGCAAAATAGTACATTCTCAATATCTCCTACCATAGCATGTTTTTTTCCACTGCCAGTTTGCAAAACAAACATCAGAATAAAATTTCATTCTTCGATCAGTGTCTAATAAATTTCAATTTTGCAACACACTGATAATATGTCACTTATCAATTTAAAAAATTGTAATGAAAACCCTGGTGCAATTCCTGAGTGAGAAATCGATGTGTTTGCAGTATTTCAGGTGCCAGCCATAACGTGTTTCTTTCCACTGCAAAAAATTAATACATGTGGAAAAAAATATTCACTGATAATATATCATTTATCACTTTAAAAAAATATAATGAAAACCCTGTTGCGATTCCTGGGTGAGAAATCGATGTGTTTGCAGTATTCCAGGAGCCAGCCATAGCACGTTTCTTTCCACTGCCAGTCTGCAAAACAAACATCAGAATAAAATTTCATTCTTCGATCAGTTCTAATAAATTTCAATTTTGCAACAAATTAATACATGTAAAAAACAATTTAATTTAAAAAATTGTAATCCTTCTTGCATATCTGAAAAGAATCAATTGAAATTGAAAACCCTGTTACTGGCACTGTAATTTCAATTGGCATTTGATTTTGTATTAAAAAGCACAATTTCGCCAATGATGTGAACACATAAAGTGATGTTTACTAAATTGACAATTGATTTCCAGATCCTAATAATCATTATTACTTCAGATAGTCGATTTTAGGAAATTTACCCAACTCGTGAATCGCGTAACCATCCATTGATAGTTTTGCAGATCCTAAATGAAATAATAATCACCAAATCTTAATCAATAAATGGTTACAAGATGTTACCTAATTCGTCATTCAGTTTGAAGTAGGACGACATATATTTTACATAAAAACTCGTCACCACCAATACTTCTTTCCCAAATCAAAGTTGATTGCAGAATAACCCAATTCACCATGGGTAACTTCCCAAATCGAAACGCATAGGAGTTAGTGGATACAGTTTCACTCTTTGCATAATAGAAACGTGGGTGAGAGTTATATGTATTGACCAAAATATCCCTTCATTTTAGCTGAATGTTACAGGGTTAATTGCGTAATTTCAAAAGCTCCATTTGAGGGTTTTCCTATTATACATAGATACTAAGTATTAAAAAAAATTGAATTTTTTTTTGTCGATTCATGTATAGATTTAGTAATTTAAAAAAAATATAATCAAATTTTTAGTGCAACACTTATTTTAGATATAATAAATAATTAAAATAATCAATAAAAGATAATTTAAAATCATTTATATAGAAAAAAATTATTTTTGAATTTGGTAATTCATATTATGAATAAATAGGAGTATGTAGAAATTCTAAGCTATTTATACATTATAAATATACATACATATATATATATATATATTTATATGTTTAAAATATACATTAGTCTATATTTAAATTAATATATAAATATATAAAAACTAATTAATAATGGCAGAATTTAATTTTTGCAACAAACTAGGATTATACATAAATTATAACACATAATAATATAACCATGCACATAACCAAACTAATTTGTGACAACTACATATACCTACAAAAAATTCACCTAACTATATATATAACATTAATATATATATATATATTTATATATACATACATACATATATATACACATATATATATTGGATTCATTAATATTAAATCATAAAATATGATATGATTACTATAATATATAAATAAAATACCAATTGATGATGCCTTTGAGCGCATTTGAATCAATGAATTCCCTTATCTAGTTTTGCTCGATCCATCAGATTATAAGTCTGGAATCGTCGACCCTTTCTATCAAATAGTGCTTTTACTTAACTTGAATTGATTTTAGATTCTTAGAAATGATATGAAGGTTAATTTTGACTAGCAAACTTGATAATTATGGCAGCCAAACGCTATTTTTGATTAAGGGTTTAGAGATCCATATATATAGCCTTGTATATGAGAGATATTATGACAATGTAACATCCCGCCTTTTCGCACGCTTTAAATCGACACACGTGCCAATTCAAACCATACGAAAGGGCGGATTGTTATGGGGTAAATAAAAAACAAGAAAGAAATAAAACAAAATAGAATCTCACAGCGGAAGGATACAATATAATAATCAAATATACAGTTCATGAAGCTGTTTTACAAAACCTTTGATTACATTTATACAATACATATCAGAGTACACATACCAGAGGATAATAATTAATGCAGCGGAATTAAATGATGTAGTGGAATAATATAGTAGATAATAATACTACAAATCTTCATCTTCGTCCTCCAATGTAAAATCTTCAAATCCTGAAACGCTCGGACTGACCCGAGCGAATTTGAAAGGACAAAAACACTCGAGTCAAAACTAAAAGATCTTATGTGAGTTAAATTAACATAAATAAATATGAGTGCAGTAACTCAAGAGATGCTTGGGATTTACATCTCCTAAGGATCCGTTAAAGTATTTACTATGTAGTATATTTCGCTATTATAATAGTGTCTGTTTATAAAATAAACTTACTTTTTTCTTAGCATTAAGGGGTTACCCATATAGCCCTTAACACGTAATAGTCCCAGTAGTCCATCCAGTATCATAGTCCCTCTTGGTCGGGAAGCCACCAGAGGATACCACACGGGATACGGGAGAAAACCAAACTCGTACAAGGCACGATAGGGTAGGTGACACGACACAACTAGGCAATGCCAGGTTAGATATACCAATTACGCTTTCGGGTCGGTGGTAACGCGTAGCGCGCAGCTACCACCCACCTCGAGCCACACCCCCAAATAAAATCAAAAGTGGCCACCGAATCAATCCAAAAGTCAAAGTATAATATCGAAGGGATGTGTCCGATCAAAGGTGCTACCTTATTAACCCGTCAATCGCTCCTGTTTTAGCCACCTTATGCCAACTCACGGGAGTTGGGTCCATGTATTTACCTTATAGGAAACGCCGCCACCAACCTACTTCATTCTGGAATCTCTATCGCGTACACGGTTGTTAAAGTGGTTTTCGGAGTTGGCAGAGAGTATGACAACTTCCGATCCCGGTCTCTTTAACAACCAAACGTTATTATAACACCGCGGTCATTTAAAAATAGTTATACTTTCAAAACCAGAATATAATTATCCATTTCAAAACCCATAAATACGATATCATTTCCTTTTAAAACCCAAATAAATATGATATCCTTTTATTTCAAATATATTTCTTTTCCAAAATCATGCCACTTAAAAATTTATAATACCTCGAAACCAAATATTTGAATTTAACTTTCAACATAATACTTGGAAATCCATAGTTTAAAACCATAACTTTCAAAACTTAAACGGTTTGGATATTCAACAACATATAAAATAAAATAGTTGAATTAAAATTTCTTTAAAAGTAAATAATTTCCACGCCTTCACAATTTTTATTCACTTTAAATTCAGTCCAAACCCAAAACCTTTATATCCTCTTTCAGTTTAAATAAAACACTTCGATTTTCAGTATTTCAAACTTTGAGTATTTAATGAATTTCAAAACTAAGGTTGGGGTTTCAAATCAACAATTCATTTTCCTATTATTTAGTTTGAAAGGTTTATATGATAAATCCATAACCATTTAAAATAAACTAAATTTATTAACACTAAAATTTCCTTACATTTATTTATACTAGAATTATTCATTAAATCCAGTTATAAATATCATACCTTTAAAATTTCCAATTTTAATAAGTTTACATCAACTTATGGAGTTAAATTTTCAAATAAGCTCAATTCCAATTAAACCTCCAATTTATCTTTCAATCTTAATTTATTTGAATCATTTATAACTATATATATATATATATACACACACACACACATACAAGAACTTAAACTCGTACTAAATCGTACAATATAAATTATCAAATGCCATTTTCAACTTATTCATTTTATTTAGCAGATTTACACATAGCTTAAATTCAATAATTTAACTTTGTATGTTTATATAAAATATATTTATATCATATCCAAATTTAATATTTACTAAACCGTATCATATCCAAACCATAAAAATCATTTCAAAAAAATTATATATATATATATATACCGCGGTGCCTGTATATAATTTTCTATCCTATGGTCAAGTGATACGGATATTTATCATTTCAATCCGCAATTTAAAAATAAAAATGCGGTTGTATATCATTTCAAACCGCAATCCCGAATGAAATGAAAATGCATGATAAATTGCAGTTTATATAAGATAGGACGCATCATCCATTCATCCAATATCAATCATCAGCCAATTTATTTCAATTATCATTAATTTATTTCAATCATCGTCAATTTAAACAAACATCAATATATAGCATATGCAATATAACAGGAAATAAATGACAGTTATTTAACTAATAGTTTATATTCAAAATAAATTTATTAACTGTTTAATTATCAGTTTATATGCAAATATATAAATTTTAACTGTCAATTTATATGCAATAATAGAATTAATCAACAGTTAAATTAAATAAATGCGATTTAACAGAGATAATGAATAAAACATGCCAAACAGTCATAAGTAAATTTCTACTCATATCTAAAATCAATTTAACAACCATAAGAAATTTTAGAAGTTGTGAGTGGTTTAAAACACTCACCTTTTGAATTTAAATTGGATTTAAATCCAATTTAAATCCAAAAATTTCGCAGTCTCCAAATTCATCCAAACCAGCGCTAAAACATCCGGAATTTTACTATGATCCTAACAAAAAAAATTCGCATGAAGCGGAGCTCGTACGCAAAAGTTATAAAAATTTGAAAATTGGAAAATTCCGGTCCTGTGTCAACTTCGGGTTCGACTTCGGTGCGCCGCCTCAAATCCCCGGTGCTTGCTTGGAGTTTTTGCCAAAACGACCCAGAGCGACCCGAGTCATTTTCTTCCTGACCCGAAGTAGATACAGCGTTTATGCCTCTGAAACTCAAAGCGTGACTCGAAGTGGCTGCAGATCCCATTTTTTTTTATTTTTTTTTTGAAATTGAAATTAATTTTTGGAGTTTGGGAATTAGGTTTTTTTCTGCCATTGGAATGAGGAGTTGAGAATGAGATGTACGTATAGAAAAATGAAAATAAGGAGTAGTTAGGGTTTATAACGGGTTATATATAGACAAGACTAAAAAATAATAGATGGATCGGATTGGTATACGCGTTGAACGCTAAATGGCCCAAAAAGCCCGTTTCTACTCCGGAACGAAATTGGGTCAACCCTTATATCAAAATATATGTTAAAAAATGTTTTAAACGCGATGGAAAAAGTTTTACGTCCAAATTCCATCGTATGAAGAAGTTATGCTAAATTCAATTTTTCCAAATTGATTTAGATTGATTTCAATTGCATAGATTTCAAGGCGTTTCGAGTCGGTACGATAAAATGACAAGTCCGATCGTTGTGAAACTTGAAACACTATTATAATTCACCGTTATGGATCCGATGAAACTGGTTTCGTCGAAATCCGAGTCAGTGGAAAAAATGGCTAATTTTATATTAATTAAATAAATTAAAATTTCATTAATAAAATCCAAATTTTTTTTAAATCTTAAATTTGACAAATTTTATTACCTTTATATGTCTCAATCAAATTATAATGTTTTAAACAATTTAAAGGTCAATTTAAAGTTGATTAACTTCTCATCTCAGTGTCAAATTTTCAATTTTATTAAATTTAGAAATTATCAATTAAGTTTCCAAAAATTTCATTGAATTAAATCTTCATTCTTATTATTCAATCCATTATAGACAAATGGATGAAATTAACATACATAAATATTTTTCAATTTCAACTAAATTTTCAATTAACGTAAAAATAAATGTTTAATTTTTACTTAATTGCAAAAACTCAATTACCTTAATTCTTTATATTCATATAAGTAAACAAATCTTGATTTACAATCTTTTCATCCACCCATAGTAATATTATAAATGGAATTTACATTATCTTCAATTATTAATTACCATCAGTTAAGATCTTAACATTTGTTCCATAAATTTATTTGCCCTGAATTATTTACTGCATTTATCTAATTCCAATTTCATAATCACATTCAATCCGTTAATTGGTATTGCATTGACATTTAACTTATTAGCTTATATCAACACTATTGTCATTAATTGCAAATGGGTTACCAAATTTAGTCACTACCCTAAATAACTAACGTAAATTAATCTCCATAAATTCCACTGATTTAACTTTCATTCAATTAATTAATGATTCCCTCAGTTAGCAATAACGTAATATTTTCTTTATTTGTATTGCAAATAATTCAAAATTCAATTTCTAATTCTTAATATCCTCTAAATTACAACTTCCAAATATGGCATTAATCATCGTTTACGTACCTCTAATTATTTTAATTTACATTAACATAATAAATAGATTACCTTAAATGAAATCTATCCCCCAATTTATTATATGCAATAAATTTTGACCTTACAACAGTTTCAATTAATTATTTATATTTATTACGATTGAATATAAAAATTTCTTTAACACATCAAATAAATGAACAATCTATATTCATTGTCACCTATTTTCTTTTAAATTCAGTTATAAGTTTGTTACTTACCAACCGGATTATAATAACACTAATTTTTTTATTCCACTGCTATGTATGATATATTTGCATCACATACTTGAATTTTTCAATTTCATCTTAATTCCAATTCACAGTAGTATAATTTCTTACTATAAACCCATTTATAATTTGCATACCAATTAATTAGTTTCAACTAAATAGATTGATTCAATTCAACTCTTTTATTAAGTCTATATAAATCAATATACTATTTCATTAGTAAATGTTTATTTCAATTATTCCTTTATTAATTACAAATCTTATTTCATTCATGAATGCCATCATTTATCAATTATTACATAATTTCATTAATTTACATTCAGTTACAACTAAATTAATACACTGATTTTATTTGTAAATTAAATGCTTACAATTTATAAGCTTTCATTCCAAACAATATTTCAATTTGTACCGGACATTGATTTAATTCAATTTACTATTTAATATTATTAATTCATTAACTAAATTCACTACTTCCCTTTGTTCTCTTATATGCAACTCTTAGCCTAGTATAACAATTTACATCACCTCAATTTATTCGTCATTTTGTTTCAACTGTAAATACTTAGCCTTATATTCCCATGGTTTCATTTCATTCTCAGCATTTGCTTCATTATTAATTATAAAATCTTTATTTCTTCTAAATTAAATTTACGTAAATCTTATTAAAATGACAAATTTAATTAACGAAAATTACGGGTCGTTACAGACAATCTCATTACTGATTCTCTTTTAATCTTAGCCATTCATCTCGTCTAGTCCTAAGTTTTAACAACCTATAATAACTTATCAAAAACGAAATTTGCAGCCTTAATGATGGCTTTACACCCATTTAAGCCCAAGCCAAAATACTATGCAATTAAATATAACTTAATCACTTGTCGATGTTGTATATCGATCGATATATTTATAACTGTTATAAATATATATAACATTATTTATTTCTCAAATCATATTCAAATTTTATAATTAATTTTTCATAAATATTAATTAACTTGATTAATCTACAATAATTATAAACTAATTAAATCGTTTGGTCCTAAAGGAATTCATCATTTCAGCTGTGTAACTCTTGTGTGTAAATTTGGTTAGCGATTAACATCGAATTGTTCTAATGTTAATGTTCATACGTCACTTAGCAGGTGGTGTGACATTATGGCCAAATTTACCGCTTATCCTTTTTAGGTAAAAATTTAATTTTAGTTTAATAAGCATTATCCGGTTGTGAAATTTGTTTACACCAATTTTCTTCGTCAAAACTATATCACTTTGGACTTATGGAATTTGGCAATGGTCAGAACTCCAACTCATCCACATTCAACTTTATATTCCAAATACAAAGTCTTTGGTTCAATAATAACAATTATTATTAAACGAAATGCTCTGGCCAGAGACTTTGATTGAGTTAACTGTGATACTAACCGCATATAACTGAGGAAATGAATCCTCTTTGAATGTGCTTCACTTCCCATACTTCCACTCGACCCAACTATAGTCACTCAATGGACATCATGCCATAATTTGGATATAATCAAAGCAGAGCTTTCATATTGAAGAACCACGGTATTCTCAAGTCGAGAGAACTGTGTAAATCAGTCACATCGGTATTTTCTGTTTGACCTTAGTTATATTAACCAACAGAAAACTATCAAGTGAGTTGTTCCATGGTTATCCAATAACTATTAGTACGTAACCCCTAGTAGTCGTGAGTAATACGCTAACCAAGATTTGGAGAGCATTATGTACTCCAGCCTTAACGGATACATCGATATCCAGTCTCGATGCATCTTGACTAGAAACTTTTAAAATGGTATATTTTTTTCATTGTGATAAATTACTCACGGTTACAACACTTTGTAACTACTATCACAAAATATATTATTTATAGATTTTTTCTATTAAATATACTTTTAATAAAGTTAATTAATTAATGTAATCACATTATATCGAGTATATAATAGAAAGAAAGCACCTTTTATTTTGAACAAGATTGGTCAACGAGTTAGATATTTGTAATAAATTACATAATTTCCCCTAGAAATTCTAAAATGATATTTCAAAGGAAATAACAAGTATGGAATCTTTTGGAAAATGATAGAAAAGGTTAAGGTTTAAAGTAAGAAATCTTGTTAATAATTTGTGAATATATTTACACCATATATGATAAGTATACGAATACTTTTTGAAGTATTGAAAGAGTACAAATGAATAATACAAATTGATAAACAAAGTTTTATTAGATTAATAAATCTTTACTAATAAAAGAGGTTTAGATTAATAAAAAGGTTCAATTAATTAGAAAAGGGATTAGATGTCGCTTATGTGACTTAATCGTGCTTTGTGTAACTTGAGCATGCTTTGTGCGTTTACTTATTTATGGAAAGCATTTAGTCATGTACTTAGCACTAAAAGTTGATGAAGTAGGCTTGTCAATCTGTGAGAATTAAGAATGAAGTGTCCAGACAAGACTTTAATGCAACCAGTGCTCTAACTTACTTGGATTCACTCTTGACCGAGGGATAGTGTAAGTTAAAAAGTTCGAAAATGTGATAAGTATAAGAGATTTGGTTTACATATACAATCATCTTCTTTGAATTAGATAGTCGACTAGTCCACTATCGAATATGACCAATTAACTTTGGAAGTATCTAAAAGCTTCAAGTTTTCGTATGATTTGAGAACCCTTAGAGAGGAGCGTTGGCATGAAACATCTCTAGATTTTAAAACTTATATATATGAGATCCTCGAGGACTCCTCCTTATATACTATTCGCTTACTTTTGGAGAATTCGGAGTTGAGTTTACCGGAAATTCATCAATTTAGTTTTGAAGATACCAAAGTTAATAAGTGTTTTATTTATTGAAAACTACTTCAAAACTGATATACATATTCTATTTTGGAAATGGTTGTGAAGTGCAATGCTATAGAGTTGAATTGTTTATCCTAAGGTTAAGTCAAAGGGAGAGGTTAGCATTCGCATTCGTCGAATGATTTATGCTAGGATCCTTATGGAGAACCAAGGACTATTTGAGGTATTGGGATCTTTATGAAGATCGATGGACTACTCAAGATGCTGAGATCATTTTGGAGATCTTTGTTTTGTTTGAGTGATGAAGACTCATGGGAAAAATGCCATACATAGCTTCGACATCAAAAATGATAGAAAACAGAGTAAGAGCATAACCATCGGGGTTTAGCTAATTCATAAGGTATATTAACTCCAGATCTAGAGTATTCTTACGGATATTACGCGCGAGAGTTGATATATTGTGGATCACGTTTTAGATATGGAACAACTATGATTACCTTAATAGTACATTTTATCTAAAAATATACGAAGCTTGGCAGGTACTTTATACCCTTGTTAAGATGTTGGCCTCGGTTTTTCTTGGGATTTCTCTAATGGAAAATCTATATGCGAAAGTACCTTAGCGGTTTTGATTTCACTTCTAATATTATTGCGTAGTGAGATACAAGCGGTGCGGCTATTTTCTGGTTTATATTCTTCACACTAGACATTGTTTATTATATCATCTTATGTACTTATTGGATGGCGATTCTTTTGACGAGATAATTGTTATGACATTCCGTGCGGTCTCAAAAGTATTATTATATGTTAGAAGCATATTTCTTAAGTTTCACATACTAGACTTATGTCTGAGACAAGGTTTTTGTTTTTTATAAATTCCTCGTGTGCTCTTTCGAGTAGTCTAAGATAGGCAAGCCTTCGTTGATATTCATTGAAGCTCGAGGAGACAAGCTAGATGATTCATGTACCGTAGTATTCTTATTTCCGCTGCATTACTAAATTGTACATATCAGCATTTGTGAGGACATGTTGTTATAACTGTCCAGGATGATGATATTATTTAGAATTATAACTCTGAAATGCTATGTATCCTAGAGTGACAGTTTGTAGTGTCCTTTGATATTATATTTATCATTCTATTGTGAGATTATGATATTGTATTCCTTCTTTCTTGTTCTATTTCATTTTTTATTTTACTATAACAATCTGTCTTTCCGGCACTTGGATGCACAACACGTGAATACAGTGAATGTATTAGTATTGACATTTAGAGGTCCAAAAGGTGGATCGTTACATTTGGTATCGAAGCTAAATCTTAAGCGAGAACCTTGGCTTTGGTTGGGAATGACTCATTAAGAGTTAGTGTAATGGAATGCCCTAACATGAGTTGAGTGTATTACACATATGAGAGCGTATTTGTAATTGTTATAAAATATGCCTTATAGGTAATTCCAATAATAAAAATTAAAGATATTATATAAGGTAACTTATATAAGTATGAATTATTAAAGTGTAGTTCAATTAGTGTAGGGATTAATGATGTTCATTCATTACCCCTCAGTAAATTTGTGGGGAATGTTGTCTTGGTTAAGGGATGGTTATGACAATGCTAGGCTAAGTAGCTAGGATGAAGTATGTTCGATGTCAAGTTCATAACAATTCAATTGTGTATTAGATAACAAGGTTGTGATCATGTCGATTGTCACGCAAGAACCAAGTTGATATGTAAGTCATAATTCATAAGTCATTCCACAAAATATGCTATAAAATTGTTTATCATTGAATTCCTCAAGTATACAAAGTTTGAGCGTTACAATCGGCAAAAATCCTAATTTGATTTAAGGTTACAAAGTGTAAAATGCAAGAAGAGAAGAAAGAATTATGACGACCCACCCTTCTTACTCCAAAAGACGAGCCGTAATAGAGAAAGAAATAGGTAGAAAAGAAATAGATATAAGAAAGAACTAGCAATCATATAATCTCGTAGCGGAATGGATAATATATATTACATAACAAATATCACATAGTCAATAGTACACTACATCAGAGTCATAGTTATACATACATCACACCCAAGCAGTTGTAATGACTTGTCTATTCATTTACAAGCCAGAATACAGACATAGATACCAATACAACGGAATATAGATATAGCTAGATAAGTTGAAGCCACATGCTCCAACTCCTCCTCCAAAAAATTCAAGAGTGAACCTGGAATCACTTGGCTACTCATAAAAATTTGAGTACCCAAGAGTTTAGGAAAAACAGAAAAATAAACACTGGGTCGGACATGGGTCTGTGTGAGTAAAACGTTTAAATTTATTTAAATTTAAAATCATTTGAAATTAAGGGTATCTCGTAAGAATCGCCGCACATAAACACGGACGATTTTTTCCCTTACGATAACCAAAACTCTTTGACAGGAAATCTGGTGATATTACGATAATGTCTAGGGTTTTCGAAATAAATTATAAAATAGATGGAATGCTTGCATCTCACGTTCTAATATATTTTGGCACAATCAAAACGTACGACACTTATTGGAGATTGGGTTCCATACAATGACTGGGCTACCGGGGTACCGTCCGCCATGGTGCGTCTCTAGAAAATAACACCAAGCACCGCTCCGGGATCCCCAGCTACACAAGATCGAACTACCCCTAACATGGATAGTACCGAATAAGATTACCTCGCGGTTGGGATCAGCAATCGCACCACAAAGTCGAATTAAAGGGACTCAACATAGGGGTATTCGTACCCGACTTGGGTGCAACTCACTTAGCCTTGCTGCATCTTCACTGTTTTAGTCATTCCCGATTGATGAGGCTTGAGGCAACGATTAACTTTTAAGAACACATTCATTTAGAATGCTCATCGTCCACCAATGACAATGACCTGATAGCATTAGTCCATATAAGTCCGTTCTGGGTCCGAAGGGAACCGAAGGCACTATCTCTACTACATTCATTTTGGAATCACCCTCAGAGTTAGTGACATATAGCCCTTGCATTCTTAATCTTCATTCCGGATCTTCCCTGAAATCTTCCCGACCTTATCATTTATTTTGGATCGATGTGGTTTTCGAATAATACTGATATCCGATCCCGGTCTCATCGAATCCAAACGACAAATTTTTAAAGGCCAAGTTGTTTTAACAAAACAATTCAATTTCAGAATGCCACCACTACAAAATGGAAATTTAATTACACATGTCTATTTCCGAACAAACATGTCAACGTTTATATTTTTAATTGTTCAATTTTACGGGGTACTTCATATCACAGAATAATTGAAATGAATACACAAGAGAAATAATGACAAATCACATACCCTGAACTATTTAAACGATTTATAGTCTATATTGACCAATCACAAACCATAATCTACTTATTTAAAAACAAAATTAACTAAAATCCTGCTTGCTTATAATTAAAATTGATTACGAAACTATTTATTATTAATTTAATTAAATTGGGAAATCCATTAATAATTATTTTATATAAATTAACATAGGATTTAATCAGTTTAAAGTTTAAATTGTTTATGTACTTTATTATTTTAAAAATTAATTTAATTCCAAATTATTAACTTAACCAAGTGGATTAGGAAAGAAGGTTTTAGGTGATAGGATGATTACAAGTTTCAATATTATTTTGAATTAAAGGAAATAAGTGTTTAAAAGTTAATAGGTTTTTAAATGAAGAACATTGGTAACATTTTATTCTTTTTTCAAAAACAGGCGCTAGCCAAAACCCAAAGATAACGATCCCCCTCTTCTTCTCTTCTCTTAATTCCCCTGCCCATCCTTCTTCATCTTCTTAAAAGTGCACACAGCAATGAATTGACCCACGTGTGTAAGTGCACACGATCACCGGCCACCATCTATCTCCGCTGACCATCGGCCTAGGTCATCTCCGACCCCGCAAATCCATTGGCCCACACAAATTTCACCAGTAACCTCTAAATCGAAATCTCAAACTTTAACGTGCATCCAGGAATGAACCTGTCCCCTTTACCCACCTCGTCCGACCACCTCTGACCACCGACGTCTATCGAACTTCACCATAAGCCTTGCCACACTTCCCTCTTCCTCTTCCCTCTATCCATAACCCTGGAAATGCTCCACAACGCAACCATCCAACGATAACCGAACAAGACCAAACTCCACCTCCAAACCCTGCATCACCTCCAACCAACCGTCATGCCACTCTATAAAATACAATACCATTTTTTCCACACTGCCCATCCCACAGCTTCCTCCCGACCAAATCACGTCCTCCACCATCGACTGCTCTACCGGAACTCGACGCAAAACGATATTCCGTTCACCCTCACTTAGCTCAGTCAATACTTCGCTAAATATTCTGAAGCCACCCTAAAAAATAATCTTTTCATACGACGACCATGACCATATAAACAAAATCAAAAAATATGCTACTCAAGATTCTTCCATGTTGGGTTATCTTACTGTAAAATGTGTTTTTCGACACTTATACTTGATAATATTCAACGAAACCGCTTTTAAAACAAAGTACAATCGTAAACTAACAGTTCTTCTTTAACATTATAATCTAAAACTAAGTAGGTTGTAAGGTAGGAAATTTAGAAGCTTAACATAACATTTTTCTTTTTCAATATATAGAGCAGAGGTAAGGAAAAAGATGTACAGCCCTATGAGTTTTTCCTGGTCATAACACTTAACATGTATTCACATATAAGTGTATATATACTTTCCTTTTCAAGCATACATATCAAACAACACTTCAATTTACACATCAAAACATGTAACACGGTTTACAGTATATAAGAAGTTAAGTTTTACTCACAGTTTTCTCTTGAACAAATGAAGCATGCTTTCTTTTTTCTTTTGATCTTCTATTGTAGCTTGAGTGTTTTTTATTTTCTTTAAGTTTTAATGGCAGCTTGTATTACTTTTTATTTTTATTCGAATGCCAGAATATGAGACAGGGCAGTGGTACTTATAGATAGAAAATAGGTTGTAGCTTTTACATGTACAGTGATTTCATTTTTCTTATGTATTTCTTATCTTGTATATTTTCTTTGATTTCAGAATATTTTGACCCGATTTTAAAAAAATGATTTGATTAATTAAAAGGAGGATTTGATGTATTATACGCTTGAGAACATGTGCATTAATTGCCTTGTTCCCTTAGTTGTTTACACGTATGTGTGTGTATATATATCCTTGAATATACATATATACTACATATGTATATAACGTAGCTTTGTTTTATTTTACCTTTATGTATATATATATATATAGGTATATGTAACGGCCCACCCCGAAACCCACCTTAATAAAGAAAATTAACGAGTAATTCCATCTACTAAAGCGGAGAATAGGGCTGGTTAAGGACGACCATCTATAACTTTTTTTTTGAACATCTACTGAATACGTCGATAAATGCAATATGATTTTTATTTTCTATCTCATGTGCATCGACATACCCAGTAAATGCTTAATCCAAAACTATAGGTGGCTAACGGATCTATCAGAACAAAATACAATAACTAAATATGAAGCACATCATAGAACAACAATCAACATCATATATATACATATACACTGATACATGTTGATTACGATACAATATGAATACAATAAAGGTGGTACTCGACCACACCATATACATCGAATCAAATATAAATACATCAGAGTATGTAGAAGAACAGATATTACTCAAGAGAAAGAAGAGCTGATATCCAACATCAACTTCAAGCTAAGTCCAATAGATGATACCTAAAACAACTTGGTCTGACTCAAGTATAAATACACGGATCAGTCTAGCTACACAAATCAGTCAATATCGATAATATGAAGCAGAATAGTCATGAAGATACTTCTTCTCGAAAGAGAAGAATGAATCGATAACTTATAAGCTTAACACTTGAGTAACAAACACTACTTAAGTGAAAAATACCTCAAAAGATGCAGCTCAAACTCAATACTCAAATCAAACACAAGTACCTCACATCATCGGCATTCATAAACCATCAAATATGGTTTAGGGAAAAACCTAAACCTGCCATCTTGGCAAACCCAAAACATGCATAAAGAGATCTCATCTCAAACATGTCATAAGGCAAATATATCTCCAAAGAGAGAATAAAATCTCAAGTCAACGCCAAAAGGTAAATATCATAACACTAGTGTAGGCAATTCAAATCTCAAAAACAGAACTTTCAAGAGTTCAAATTCCTGAAAGGTAATCGCCATAAATATATATTGAATGGTTCAAAGGACCATTTCCGAAAAGGGCGATACACTAGGGAAAATAGTCAAAGAAACCATCTCAAAAGTATTTGCACGTGCATGTGGCTGAAGCCTTGCCAAGTACTGTTATCTCAAATAGGTACCTCACCTGAAGGCAAAACGTCACAATAACAAATACGCTGCAATGGCAAACGTCTCGAAGACAAATACGCCGTAATGGCAAACGCTGCACTGGCAATGGCCTAAAGGTCCAGTACTGGCACGCCGCAATGGTAAACGTGTCACAAACTTTCGAATAGGAACTCGAATAGTGTTAACGTGCATCCCATACCATATATTTGCACTAAACGGTTTACTAATCGCTGGTAAATTTTACACTCGGAGCGGTAAAAAGTTTACCTCATCTCATCAGTAAACTCAACCCGAAGGTTAAAACAATCAAACGGACAAGTCAGGAATTAACCAATAAGATATACGCACATGTCCCATAGCTCATGTTTTACCAAATCATTTAATTCTCCTTCTCATTCACTCGAATAGTGCAAAAATGTGTACTTTGTATATAAAATAATTTATTTGAGAAAACAAGCTTTTAAAACCATTTTTCGAAATCAATTTTGAAGACAATATTTGAAAACTCCCTTATTAGAGAATAAATGGATTTCATATCTTAAAATAATTTAAAAATATTACATAATAATTATTTTAAATATTATTTCGAAATTGTTTGGAAAAAATATGTGCTCGAAATCAAAGAAATCACCCAAAACTGTCATTCAAATTCAATTCAAATTTGAATTTCAAATCCATCAAAACTTGGCTAGCCTAATGATAGGCATCTTTGCTCTCAAAATATCCCAAAACATCATCAAACTGAAAGAGAATAAGTGTAAAAACAAGCTAATGCAATTCTATGGTCAATAATTGTTGTTGTTGTCATCTTGATCTCAGGACAGCAACAAACAACCATAATTTTGCCAAGCAAACTTCAAAATTCCAGAAAACATAATGAATGAAACTTGTAGCACATGATCTAAGCTTTCCCAAACATTCAAATAATGAAATTCGGTTAAGAAACAAAGAAGTTATTTATGGCCAATTTCATTTCAGTTTCAAACACAGAGCAAATATTGGTTTTGCTCTCAAGATAGCAGTAAAAAAAAATCGATTTTGACATAGCTAGCCACAAAATTACAGAAAACTCAACGCATGAAAGTTGTAGCACATGATTTGGACTTTCCAGAACATTAAAAATTATCAAATTCAGTTAAGAAATAAAGAACTTATGGCCAATTTCATTTCAGTTTCAAACATAGAGCAAATATTGGTTTTGCTCTCGGGATAGCAATAAAAAATTCGATTCTGACATAGCTAACCTCAAAATTACAGAAAACTCAAGACAAAAAAGTTGTAGTACATGATTTGGGATTTTTGGAAAATTAAAAATTATCATATTCGGTTAAGAAACGAAGAAGTTATTGTCGATTCAAACAGGGCACTAAGAACCAAAAACATAAGATAAGGAACAAAGAATAAAATAGTGCGCACGGCTTCAATAATTCACAAATTGCAACATTTTTAAGAAGCAGATAGCTAGAATATGTGAGTTTTATACTCACCTTGCCTTCATGAAGATTAAACTATGATTTAGTGGCAAAGATGCAAGCTTTGAAGGAGAATGGACCATTAAAACCTGTAAAAACTCAAAAAGCAGACATGCAAACAAAGACAAAGAATGGATTAATAGATTTACAATTCAAACTTGATTTTGGTGGAGAGAAAGGTTTTATAATAGATATTACCTGAGTTTAGAACTTAGATTTTCATTTTTAATCATCAATTTCCCATTTTATTTGAATTATTAGAGCATGGAATAAGAAAGGAAGAAGGCTGCCATTTTCTTACTTTTGGAATTTTACAGAGAGGAATGGAAATAAACGTACAGGAGCTTCTCTTTCTTTCTCATTCTTAGACGAATAGGCTAAGTGGTAGGATTAGTTAGTGGACATAAGCCCAACAACAAAAGAAATAGCTTTTAGTTAATAATTTGATAACTCGACATATTGACAATGTACGTTAGCAAATGTACTCAACAATACTTCAAGTTTATCTCTTTTAAAAATTACGAAACATTATACTCATGATAATTATGATGTTTTACACTTAAATAAAAGATTATTTATATTATTAAAACATTTTTTATCATATTTCTCTATTTTAAAGTAAATGAAAATTTACATTTTTAATTACAAAACCCATTATAATTAACATTAAAAATTACACAAAAATACATTCTTGTGTAATTAAATTCTACAAATCATTTTAAACTTAACTTTATACTCAAATTATATTTTTAAACTCAATTCCATCATTAAATTCAATATATCTCATTTTAAAATGAATTAGTCCTTTTAAAAATCATTAAAAGAAGTAAATAACAATAATTAGCAAAATTATTGCATTAAATCTAAATAAAACACGTTTCACTCATTTTATTATCTCAAACCATCTTAATAGTTCCAAACTTTTTTTTCCTTATTTTATTCTCATTTATATTGTTTATTCCTAATAAACAATAAAAATCCTCTATTTATTATTAAATTACACTATTAAATTATAACCTCCGTTATAATTTAATATTCTTGGGCAATCGCTAAAACCAGGGTTGTTACAATATATATTCATATGCCTAGCCTTGTGTCATTTATATAAATTTTACTTATATGCTATAACTACAAAAAATATAATTATCCACTAATATGTATCTATTCTTATTCTTATATATCATGTATTTTATTTTAAATTTTATATCAAAGATAATCATATACACCCATATATATATATATATATATATATATATATATATGAGGATCAAAATCTATTATTTGACTGGTAAAAGTTATATTATCACTAATTAAAATCAGTAAACTATCCCAATAACAAGTGCCAAAAACCCTGGGTCGTTACACTCCTCCCCCCTTAAAGGAATTTCATCCCTGAAATTTAAACAAGAATAATTCAACTGGTAATAAAAGTTTGATATTTACATTGCAAAGCACAAACATCATTCATATCCTAACAACCATAACAAACAAATATTCATAGAACAAGTAATCCTAACTACCCTGACAATAATTCTGGACAGGCTTCCTTTACACTATCCAGAGTTTACCAGGTACAATCTCTGGGATCCTCGCTCCATTTGATCTTAACCAATTTCACCGCCTTGTTCTGGAGCTTCTTTTCGTCTTCACCCACAATCTGAACTAGATGCTTGATGACGGTTATGTTCGGTTCAACCTCCAAATCTTCCTGGACTGACCGTCCTACAAACAACAATGGATCGCGCACGTATTTCCTAAGATAAGACACGTGGAATACATTATGAATCCCTGCCATCCTGTCTGGTAATTCAAAACTATATGCCAGAGCACCGATCCTTTTGAGAACACAGAAAGGTCCTATGTATCTTAGAGCTAACTTTCCAGTCTTACCAAATTTAATTGCTCCTCTGATCGAAGAAATTCTAATGAATACCAAGTCTCCAACTATGAATTTCAGATCCCTTCATCTTTTATCGGCGTAGCTCTTTTGACGATACTGGGCTGCCTTCATTCTCTTCTTGATCAGCTTGACCTTCTCAGATGCTTCCTGAATCATGTTCGGACGTTTAATCTCCCGTCTCCACCCAACAAGCTAGTGATCTACATGGTCTTCCATAGAGAGCTTCGTAGGGTGCCATTTCTATGCTTGCCTGGTAACTGTTATTGTAGGAAAATTCCACCAGATGCAAATGATCCTCCCAAGATCCACTGAAGTCCAGGATGCGGGCCCTCAACATATCTTCTAGAATGCGGTTCAGCATCTCGATTTACCCATCTGTTTGAGGATGATAAAGAGTGCTTAAACTTAACTTTGTTCCAAGGGATGTTTGCATAGGTTCCCAAAATTTCCTGGCAAAAATCGGGCCACGGTCACTTACTATGCTTATGGGAACTCCGTGTAATCTCATAATCTGCCTCATGAAAATCTCTGCCAAGGAAGCGGCAGTTCTAGTTGATTTAACCGGGATAAAGTGAGCGCTTTTTATTAGCATGTCTACAATTACCCACACTCCCTCATTTCCCTTTCTGGTTCTGGGCAACCCATCAATGAATTCCATCGATATCATCTCCCATTTCCACTTTGAGATCTCCAGATTTTGCAATAGTCCCACCGTCTTTTGCTGATCGCCCTTTATTTATTGGCAGCGTGCACACTTATTAACAAAGATAGAGATGCCTTTCTTAATTCCCAGCCACCAAAAAACTCTTTTCATATCCTTGTACATCTTATTCACCCCTACGTGGATACTTAACCTAGATTTTTGGCCTTCTAACAAAATCTCTTGCCTCAGTCCACTTACATCTGGAATGCACAGCCGCTTATTAATCATTAAAGCACCTTGACTGTCTATCACAAAATCCGAATACCGACCATCCTCTAATCCTTCTAGAGTTTCATCCTCCCTTTGATTGCTCATAATTCTTTTTCTAAAGAGTCGGGGTAACTTCCAAAAGAGCCAAGACTGCATTTCTACTCAAGGCATCCACCACCACATTTTCTTTTTCCGGTGTATAGAGAATGTCCAAATCGTAGGATGCCAGAAATTTCACCCACCTTTGTTACTTTAGGTTCAGGTCCTTCTGGGTGAAAAGATATTTCAAGGGCTTGTGATCCATGAAGAGCTCAAACTTTTCACCTAATATAAGAAACCTAATATAAAAAAGAAGTTTGCTCCTAAATCTCTAAGGGTTAACAAGAAACTGACAGAAAAAGAAGGATCCTTACCCAACAGATTGTGCCTCCATATCTTAAGTGCAAAGACAACAGCCAGCAATTCCAGGTCATGCGTAGCATAGTTCCTCTCATGAGGCTCTAATTTCCTGCTTGCATACGCAATCACTCTTCCATGCTGCATCAAAACAGTTCCTAGCCCTACTCCATAAGCATCGGTGTACACTGTGAATTCAATTTTCCCATCTGGAACAGCCAAAATAGGTGCACCGGTTAATCTCACCTTCAATTCTTAAAATGCTTCTTCGCCTTCTTATTTAGCTTGGTCAAATGGGAGGAAATATTAGAGTAATCCCGGATAAATCTCCTGTAGTAACCTGCCAAATCAGGAAAATTCGGGAACCTCCATAGGAGTCCGTGGTTGCTTCCACTCCTGAACAGCCGTCGCCTTTTCTGGATCCACAGAAATACCATCTCCCGATACAATGTGTCCTAAAAAATTTTCCTCCGATTTCCAGAAATGGCACTTTGAAAACTTCGCTTTTAGGACATGTATTCTTAAGGTTTCCAATACCACTTCCAAATGATGTCTATGCTCCTCCTCCGATTTGGAATAGATAAGAATGTCATCGATGAACACTAGCACGAACTTGTTCAGAACATCTCGTAAGACACAGTTCATTAAACCCACAAAATAAGTCGGTGCGTTGGTTAACCCAAAAGGCATAACCATCCACTCAAAGAAACAGTCAGGCCCTCTGAATGCAGTTAAGGGTATACAGCCTTCAACAACCCTAGGTTGGTGAAATCCTAAAGCTGAATCCATTTGGGAGAATACGGTAGCCCCATGAAGTTGGTCAAAAAGATCGTCGTTGCGAGGTAAGGGTACTTATTTCTAATAGTCAGATTATTTAACTCCCTACAGTCAACACAAAGCCTTAACGATCCATCCGATTAGGCTACAAAAACTATAGCAGAACCCCAGCTCGAACGACTGGGTCTGATCAATCCTCTCCTCAACAAATCCTGATTTTGAGTCACCAACTCTTCACTTTCGCTCTGAGCCATTCTCCTTTTTGGTTGGACTATAGTTCTTGCCCTGGAACTAAATCAATACGGAATTCAATTTCTGGATGTGGGGGTAAACCTTAATTTTTTCAAAGACGTCAGTGAAGTTTCTAACAACTTCAATAGATCCTAATCCTTCTTGAGATGCTTCGAGCACATGCAGAAGACTACAAATGTGAATTCTGAGACTATCACATTCTACCCTAGTACTCCTTCCTGACTTGGTTTCCAAAAATACGGTTCTTTCCTCACATTCGAGAAAAGCTTTTTACTTGGTTAACCAATCCATTCCAAGTATAAGGTCAAATCCATTAAAATCTAATACATTGGGATCACATGAAAAGCTATAGGAAAGATAAGAAATTTTCAAGCCTTTACAAATAATATTCAGTTGGATCACTCCCCCTTTGGGATTGGATACGCAAATAGAGTTGTTTATGATACTAGGGATAAGGTGAAATTTCTCTACTGTTTCCAAAGAAATAAAGCAAAGAGAAGCACCAGAATCAAACAATACTCTAACGTAAACACCATTTAACAGCAAAGTACCTTCGAATATGCTTCTACCTTTCACATCCGTTGAGGTGATGGTCCATTCTGGATGGCACTAATAATATCTTATCAAAGCTGATCTAACAACCAGGGAGGTTTGTGTGTGTATAAATATATATAAATTTACAAATACACTCTCTCAAGATTGATATTAACCCAAAAGCCTAGGTATTCACTTAACCTAGCGCTCTGATACCAAATGTGACGGCCTGCCCTTCTTACTCCGTAAGACGAGCTATAGTAGAGAAAGAAATAGGAAGAAAAGAAATAGGTAGAAAATAAATAGACTAACAATCACAGAATCTCGCAGCGGAATGGATAATATATATTACATAACATATATCACATAGTCACTAGTACAATACATCGGAGTCATAATTATACATACATCATACCCAGGCAGTCATAATGAATTGTCTATTCATTTACAAGCCAAAATACAAGCATATGTACCAATACAGCGGAATATAGATATAGTTAGATATGTTGAAGCTACCTGCTCCAACTCCTCCTCCACAAAACATCGAGAGCAAACCTGGAATCACTTGGCTACTCATAAAAATTTGAGTAGCCAAGAGTTTACGAAAAACGAAAAAATAAAATCTGGGTCAGACATGGGTCTGGTGTGAGTAAAACGGTTAAATTTATTAAACTGAAAATCATTTGAAATCAAGGATATCTTGTAAGACTCCCGCACATAAACACGGACGGGTTTTCCCCTTACGATAACCAAAACTCTTTCATAGAAAATCCGGTGATATTATGATAATGTCTAGGGTTTTTAGAATAAATTATAAAATAGCTGGAATGCTTGCATCTCACGTTCCAACATATTTGGGCACAATCAAAACGTACGACACTTATTAGAGATTGGGTTCCATACAATGACTGGGCTACTGGGGTACCGTTTGTCATGATGCATCTCTAGAAAAATAACACCAAGAACCGCCCTGGGATCCCCAGCTACACAAGACCAGACTACCCCTAACATGGATAGTACCAAATAAGATTATTTCGCGGTTGGGATCAGCAACCACACCACACAATCAAATAAAAGGGTCTCATTGAATCCAAATGACATATTTTTAAAGGCCAAGTTGTTTTAACAAAACAAATCAATTTCAGAATGTCTCCACTAAAAAATGAAAATTTAATTACACATGTCTATTCCCAACAAACGTGTCAACGTTTATATTTTTAACTGTTCAATTTTACGGCGTACTTCATATCATAAATCAACTGAAATGAGTGCACAAGAGAAGTCAAGACAAATCACATACCTTGAACTATTTAAACGACTTATAGTCTATATTAACCAATCACAAACCATCATCTATTTATTTAAAAACAAAATTAATTATTCTCAAATCCTTCTTGCTTATAATTAAAATTAATTACTAAACTTCTATAAATTAAATTTGGAAATTCATTAATAATTATTTTATATAAATTAACATAGGATTTAATTAGTTTAAAGTTTAAATTGTTTATTTACTTTAATTATTTAAAATTTAATTTAATTCCAAACTAATAACTTAACCAAGTGGATTAGGAAAGATGGTTTTAGGTGATAGGATGAATACAAGTTCTGATATTGTTTTTGAATTAAAGGAAATAAGTGTTTAAAAGTTAATAGGTTTTAAATGAAAAACATTGGTAACATTTTATTTTATTTTATTTTTTCAAAAACAAGACCGGCCCATCGGCCCAAACCCAAAGAAGACAGTCCCCCTCTTCTTCTCTTCTCTTAATTCCCCTGTCCTTCCTTCTTCATCTTCTTAAACGTGCACACAACAATGAACTGACCCACGCGCGCATGTGCACACGATCACCGACCACCATCTATCGCCGTCGATCATCGCCCCAGGTCATCTCCGACCTCGCAAACCTACTGGCCCATACAAATTTCGCCGGCAACCTCTAAATCGGAATCTCGAACTCCAACTCGCGTCCAAGTACGAACCTGTCCCCTTTACCTACCTCTTCTGACCACTGACATCCACCGAACTTCACCAGCAGCCTTGCCACACTTCCCTCTTCCTCTTTCCCCTATGCCGCAACCCTAGAAACCCTCCATGAGGCCACCCTCCAACGACAACCGAACATGACCAAACTCCACCTCCAAACCCTATATCACTTCTGACCAGCCACCACACCATTCTATAAAATACAACGCCATTTTTCAACGCTCCCCATCTCCATAGCTTCCTCCCTACCAAATCTCAATCTCCACCATCGACTGCTCTGCCGGAATTTGACCCAAAACAATATTCCGTTCAACCCTACTTCCATCACTCAATACTTCGCTAAAAATTCTGAAACCACCCTCAAAAATAATCTTTTTGTATGGCGACCACGACTATATAAACAAAAGCATAAAACATGCTACTCGAGATTTTTCCATGTTGGGTTATCTTACTGTAAAATATGTTTTTGACACTTATACTTGATAATATTCAACGAAACCACATTTAAAACAAAGTACAATCGTAAACAAAAAGTTTTTCTTTTAACATTATAACCCAAAACTAATTAGGTTGTGAGGTAGGAAATTTAGAAGCTAAACCTAACATTTTTCTTTGTCAATATACAGAGCAGAGATAAAGAAAGAGATGTACAGTCCTATGAGTTTTTCTTGGTCATAACACTTAGCATATATTCATATATAAGTGTATATATATACATTCCTATTCAAGCATACATATCAAACAACACTTCAATTTACACATCCAAACATGTAACACAGCTTACAGTATGTAAGAAGTTAAGTTTAACTCATAGTTTTCTCTTGAACAAATGAAGCCTGCTTTCTTTTTTTCTGATATCCTGTTGTAACTTGAGTGTTTTGTTATTTTATCTAAGTTTTAGTGGCAACTTGTATTACTTCTTTATTTTTGTTCAAATGCCAAAATATGAAACAGGGCAGTGGTACTTATAGATAGAAAATAGGTTGTAGCTTTTACATATACAGTGATTTCATTTTTCTTATGTATTTCTTTTCCTATATATATTCTTTGATTTGATATTTTTATGACCTAATTTAGAAAAAGTGATTTGATTAAGTGAAAGGAGGATTTGATGTATTATATGCTTGAGAAGATGTGTATTGATTTCTTTGTTCCCTTAGTTGTTTATATGTACATATATCCTTGAATATACATATATACTACATATGTATATAACATAGCTTTATCTTATTTTACCATATACAAATATATATATATATATATATATATATTCATATGCCTAGCCTTGTGTCATTTATATAAATTTTACTTATATGCTATAACTATAAACAAATATAATTAGCCACTAATATGTATTTATTCTTATTCTTATATACATGTATTTTATTCTAAAGTTAATATCAAAGCTAAGTATATACACCCATATATATATATATATATATATATATATATATATATATATATATATATAAATAATTGTATCTTGAAATAGAAAAGTGGAGTTTTAATTTAAATATTTTTGAGAGGTTGAATTTTAGATTTTCAAACCATAGCTTCCTGAATATATATATATAAGGATTAGAATCTATTATTTGACTGGTGAAATTTATATTATCACTAATTAAAATCAGTAAATTATCCCAATAATAAGTGTCAAAAACCCGGACCGTTACAAGAATGATTCGCCCTTCCCAAAGCACCCCTAGATCCATATTTATAGGGGTAGATGAGCTACATAGTAGCTCGACATTGGCATTCCTAGGATTTGGCTTTGTTTCATTGATGAAGATACATGACACTAAGGACTTACGGCACTGATGGTTTCTATTATGGTGATCAACACCTTTCGTTAGCGGATGAACATCAGCTTGAATCAAGGTGAGTGTGAAGCAGCATCAATAAAGAGTGGCATCAATGGTTGTTGCGGTCATTGACGACGTTAACCATCAACGTCGCATGTGTAGCCTCTATAGACATTAACGACATTCGCCATCAACATGTAGAGTGGAGGCTTTGATCATGGGCGACATGAACTATGGATGGTTCTATCTGGAAGACGACTCTAAGGAGTGGGGATTTTGAAATGGAAGCAACATCGAAGGGAAGTGACACCATTATTTAATGGCACTGATTGTAGGCGGTATCATCAATGAGCAATGTCGATCATGCTCAATATCAATACTTATAACTTACGATGCTGATTCCACTCGGGGTTGCTCTGTGATGTGAGTCCATCTAACCCTATAGATGATGGGTAGCACCGACTCATTTCCATTCTTTTGGCAATGCTTATTGATGTGGCATCTCAGCAATATCACCTATTGCATTTCTTCGGGGATAGTAATAGTAGTAATAGATAGGATATGACACCGACGAAGTGCGACGTCGATTTCTCCTTGTATTGACTAGGTTTGAGGTCATTATTTATTTAATTACATGCGACGTTGTTACGCCCTTTTATCGGTGAAGCATGACATCGTATTCCTTTGTTGCTAATCCATCTTCATATTTTTGGTGTTGATTACTAGTGCCACAAGTATATCGCTTATCACCTATCCTCGAGAGTAATAACGATAGTAACATTTTCCCTCCCTAGTGTAGAGGAGCCATTGACTTTTCAAGTCAATATTATCGACATTGAATTTGCCCCCTATTGGATATCCCAAGCAGATTAGAACCATCTATTCAAATTACATCAACAATGCCAGCTCGTCCTTCTTTTCTTCTATACATAGTCGAGTTTCCTTTACGCCATTCCTTTACCTGCAATTGCAAATTTGAACAAGAAATCAAAATTCCCAAGAAAACTCTGAAATACTCTAATTCTCTAGTATTTGAGTCGCAGGTATAACATTCACTCTATATCGACTCAAATTAATTATTTAAATTAGAAGATTTTGTGTTGAATTGCTGCTAGGATTTAACGTGGGCTTTCTCGATTTCAGGTCGGCATTTAGGTCTGAGTATGAAGACTCAACTTAAATATTTTATTAGATTTACAATTGATTGTAGTTTAATTTTAAATAAACATCAAATTTGTAAGTTTTATAAACAAATTTCGAGTTAATCGGCACCAAGCATAAAGGCTGGTGTATTCATTAGTTGAAGAAGATGGTTTATTGGATCTGATATCCAGTATTATTTTGCCCACAAGTGGATATCGATGTCGTACGATGTGCTCGTAATATTCAGTATCGACTTGATTTTACACATTGAAATTAATGTCTTTCGATGTAGGTATGTCTTACAATGTCACCTGAGTTTTCCTTACTATTCCATCGTCCTGATAATTCGTATCGAGCCTAGTAGCATTATAGTGTGAAATTTCTTATTTTAATTACTTAGTTGAAGTATGGCAACTCATTTAGAGTTACATGGATTACTATTATTAAAGCGCTTACATCGATTGTATTCGACGTTAATAGACTCAGTACTAATTTCAAAACGATGTTGCTTTCTTATACCATTAACGATTAAGACAAGACACGATAATCTCTCGCCGTTATGAGAAAATGTATACCAGTTAGATGCGACACCACCTAATTATAAATGACGTCGTTCACTTAATTAAACTTCATCTATTATCGTTGCTCACGACCTTGATGATTTAACATATTACAGGTTTCTTAACTGACTAGCACATTATCGACTTATGTCACCCCTATTCATTAATGACGATGACTTCATCACTTTAACATTGGTTATGGTTGCAATGTTTATTAGATCTTTACAAAATAACCTATTCGTCACTCAACATTGTTATTTTTGATTGTATGGACCTATGGATGTGACATATCCATTCTCATATTACCTTTATACAACTTTCTCCATGGAATTTCTTTATTGAAGTTTAAATCTTTTAATAAACTTGACATATATTATTTAAGGGTTGTTATCTCGTGACTAACACATACTTTGTCACTTACACAATAAATAGATCACACGGATAATGATTTTCAACTTACCATGTGTAAATCTTTTATATAACATGAGTATTCTTATTTCTTAAATTTGGAATAATATCACCCACCAGGCAAATGAAAGCTCAATACCCTAGCAAGAGGTCCATCTAGAAACCTAGCAAAGGACCCAAACCTTCACCTTCAGCTGGCAAGAAGGGAGATAATCTTTCGAATCCATCGTACATCATAACCTAAGCAGAGTTGGACTCTATTCTAGAGCAATTTGGAATTATGGGAATCATGATTGTTTCTGCTGGCCCTACCGACAATATTTTCAATCTACCAGAAGGGTATTTTGCTTTTACTCCAATACATATTTGGCACATAGGCAATCTCCCTTTTCCTATCTTTTTCTTAAGATGCCTTAAACATCTACATATTGCACCAATTCAGTTCTTGCCAATTTCCTACACATATTTGACTTTCTTGGAAGTCTTGGCTCGGCAGACCGGACTCCTTTCCTCAATGCCGAAGTACTTCATTCATTAGATTATCCCGCCAAAATTGATGAACAACAAGATCATCAACTATACCAGATTCATCTCCAATCGAAAAGTATGATTTCTGAGAGTGTTAATAAGATGAAAGGGTGGGAGACGTAATTTATTTTAGTTAAGTGCTTCTCTAATATCAGAAGAACATTCTCTATCATTAGTAACTTTCTATTCCTATCTGTTACCACCAAAATTCACCACCAAAAGTAGGTTTCGACACCGAGTAAAGATTACCGAAGGACCTTCCGAAGGAGCCAAAGGGATGCATCAGGAAAGGTTGAAAAGGCTTCTGAAATAATGGTTCCATAAGAAATGGTTCCGCATATGTTGGAGACCTTCTCCTTTGTTTCCGCATAGGAGGGTTCCGCAGAGGAGAACTCAACGCCAATAGAGGATGTTCCGCAAGCATCACATTCGTGGAGGAGCCTTCCACAAGTGATGGTTTTGCATTGAAGGTCTTTCGCAAGAGACATCAGCGTCGCATACAAATATTACCTTCCGTAAATCTAACTCGCTACCTCATTCTAAAGAACCTTTCGATGGGATCGAAATGATTCTTCAGCAATAGGAGATCATATCATTGGACGCATGGCAACGCCAGTCAATAAATTTAAAAGTACCGCTTAACTTTAGAAAGATCCTTTCGATGGAGTTAAAAAGTGCCCTTTCGCTTCGAACAAGCTTTCTTTCTAAACTAAAGAAGCAATGGATCGAAGCTATTAGTGTGCATTCTTACCTTTCGATGGAGACAATGGCATCCATATATGATCAGAGATCTATAAGCCAACCTTTCGACAAAGTCGAAAGGCCACTCTTTCACATAAGGATGGGAGGATGCAAGTGAAACCTACCTTCCAATATGGTCAGCATGACCCCCGCGGAGGGTGCCAAACCGCACCGATAAATAAGACCCGAGGGGCCCATTTTTGGTATTTGAATTTTAGTTTTCAAAATCACTACTGTTTTGAGAGCTTGTAACCTTAATTTCTAAATAAATTTAGGGCTATTTCCAACGTATTACTATGTATTACTTCAAATCATAATTAAGAATTACATGTTTGAGATTTATGTTTTCATGTCTTTTATACACTTTATGTTGACATAATCAAATATCGATCCTCCTTTTACATTTCTTTGGTTTGAAAGGCCCAAGATAACCTTTCTATTGGGTTTAGTTTCCCTTTGAAACCCCTTCTGATAGGATATCCGCTTTAAGATCTGACCTATAGAATTACCTTTTGTCAAGGAGTTCACTTAAGATTTGATCTACCGAATCAAAGCTGTCTAAGGCCTTTCGAAAAGGCCAAAACCAACATCTTCCCTTAAGAAATTTCTACAGGTTTTTGACTCCTATTTTTCTAGCTTTCCATTAAGGTCGAAACCCCTTATCATCCTAAGAATACTCCACTGGCTCTAACCTTTTTGCAAGGTCGAAACCTTGGATTTTCCTAAAGATTATACTAAGGATTTGACACCTTCTGTTGCAATTGGAGTTCTACAAGTTCTTGTTAATCCTTTTGGCATGGTCATAATTTGCAACCCTTGATCAAGGATCTGCCTAATCTACATTCTCTAAATCCCTTTCGGCAGGATTAGCATCTGAAACATATCTGGATTGGTTCTACAAGGAAGTGCTTGGACCTTTCGAAAGGGATGGAACCCCTTTTGCATATGCCTTTCAACAGAATCTTACTTGATACACCTTTCGCTAGGATCTTGACTAACCATTTTCCCTTTTCACCTTTCGATAAGGCCTAAATCTACGGAATTAAATTTCTCTATTCCTAGTATTAAGAGTCCATCAAGTCTCACAAGGAATCTGTTTGAGATCGTTTCACATCATGTCCTTCAACAAGGATTATTTGGTGTGTTGACCATAAATTTGGTTAACATTTTGGCGCTAAAAAGAGAACTTGAACCTTCAACTTTATTGATTACCCCATCGTTTACTTGTCTATTCCACTATCTACCTGGACATTCCGTCGTCCACTGGTATTGGTCCTTTCAGAGCTTGAAAGTTGTTGAATATCACTCTCATGATTATAGAAAATCTTTAAGAAAAAGAATCCGATCAAGGGTCTACAAGATCTTAAAAAACAATCTTATCCCGTCAAATGGACCATAACACTCGTTTTTGGGAAGAGCAATCCCTAAAGCTCAGAGCACTACATATAATGAAAGAAAAGAGCAAGCATCTACCTTATGACCCTACGAAATGGAATCTAAACCCTTTTCATGTAGGATATGCCCCAGTCTTTGCTTTGGAAAGAGAAAGTGAAAAGGGAAATAATTTGTTCCTATGGATATGGAAAATGATTCAGTCTTATGCTTCAAGAACCATTTTTGAAAAGGGAATGATAGGGGCTTATGACACTTTTGCTATGAAATGGAATCAAGTCATCCATGACACTCGATTTTTGAGCAAGATTCATCAAGTTGAAGAAAGGTCTACAAAAGAAAACTCAAGAATTGCATGGAGATTCTTAATTAGTAATCAAAGATTGGAAGATGAGCGATTAAACATAAATCCAAGGATTAAGAAACTTTCTAGGACAAACTTCGAAAATCACAGGAATATCCATTAATAGGGAACAAAGAACAAGAAAAGGAAAGATAATTCCACAAGAAGGAATTCCTGAATCAAAATCGAAAAGAACTAAACGCCAACTAAAAATGATCCCAGCAACAATATTTCTTGATGGGTATAAACTTACTACTTCGATCAAAGGGATGCACTTTCAAACCAAAGAAAAACTCAACTATTGGTCATCTCAGAAAAAAAATCCCGTGTTTCAAAAAAGGCTTGGAGGGTTATAATGTTATTTTCACATGATGAAAGGACATGATACTAACCTGTGTAAAACTCTAAAGAAGATGGTCCTTATACGAGGGAAACTTAAACGATTTGTAAAGGAATAAACAGACAGAATTGTAGAATGGAGTTCCATTGCCAAAATAAGAAAAGTCTACAATGATCGGGAGTAAAAATTTCCTTAAACTTAGACTACCTAAAATGGTTAGCTACCAAAAATGGTAGGCCACCTAAAATGGTAGAACATCTTTGTCGCACCAAGATGGCCAGGTCAAGGCACCGCCTGGAGGGAGGGCGTAAGCCTTTAGCCGTGCCAAAGTCAGAAATGGACAGGTTAAAGCAGCACAAGCCCTTATCCACGTCACCTTATGGCCGGTATAAGGCACCTCCTTGAGGGAGGATAGGCAATCCCTTGGTCCCGCCACGCTATGGCATGGCCTAGGCACCGAACTAGCCCTTAACCGCGTCATGTTATGGCCATGTTAAGGTTCCTCCTAGAGGGAGGTCGGGTAAGTCCTCGGGCCCTGCTTGAGAATAAGCTATCCAAGTGCACCGAAAATCCGGATGAAATGTCCGGTGCACTAAGAAAAGTCCCTGCCTAAAACGGGCACTACTAGAAATTGGCACCGCTTAAAATGGAAACAGCTAGAAATGGTTAACGTTTGAAATGACAACAGCCTAAAATGGCCACTACATGTAATAAGCATGAAAATCGGAAAAAAGAGTCCTAGCCTAAAATATCCCAAAACAAATGAATAAAGAAAACTCGGGCCTGAGAAAGAAAATGCACGCAAGATATCATCAAAGCCTTAACATGGCACATTCAACACAAGAATCAAAAAGAATTCTCTAACTTCTTCTCACGAAACATCCGCTAGATTGGTCTTCTGGTCTTCCATTACTTATTGCCAAATTGATTTTCTAATCTTCTATTATTAATTACCTGAAATGGTATTCTGGTCTTCTATTATTAATTATCTGAAATGGTATTCTGGTCTTCTATTATTAATTACCAAAAACGGTATTCTGGTCTTCTATTATTAATCACCAGAAATGATATTCTGCTCTTCTATTATTGATTATCAGAAATGGAATTCTGGATTTTTATTATTAATTATCAGAAATGATATTCTAGAAGTGGCATCATGGTCTTCTATCATTAATTACCGAGAATGGTATTTTGGCCTTCTACTATTATATACCAGGAATGAGTATTCTGATCTTCTATTACTTATTGCCAAAATGGTTTTCTGGACATCCAATATCAATGCCAAATTAGGTATCCTGGCCTTCTATTACTTAGTACTAGTAGTGGAGTTTTGGTATTCCATAACCTATTATTAGATATGGATTTCTGATGACTTATTATTACTATCAGACTGGCATCATCACTAGACTTGAACTTTTGGATTTATTCTAACATTAAACATTGCTATCCCTAGATCCCTAAAAGACGACTCTTAAACTTTTGCCAAAATTTGGATCCAATGACAACTTGTGAAACTTTATTATTAACACCTGAATTTGGGTGGGGAATGAAGTTCATAATTCTCAGTATATTTGAAGAATGAAGTACGAGTAGGGTCGAATTGACCCAAACCAGGCCGCAGATTGAACTATGCAGGTTCCAAGTACGAATCTCTATAGAGGACTACTTCTACATCTTTTATGTACTATCGTTTTGAATTAAAATTCTAACCTTGAATACACAACTATTATCCAAACTGCGAGTTCTTTAAAGATTTATAGATATTATGTAGATTTGCAGATTTGCTTAATCACGAGAAGCATAATGAATTAAAACAGAAAACTCAAGAAATGTACAGGCCTTAAGAAGATACATTTCGATAAAAAGGCAAGCAATGTACAGACAAAGGCGGCAAAGTGGGGAAAATTTACGTCTAAACCTGCCCATATATGAAAAGGCTTGTAAAGTACACAAAAATTACTATGCTTGTTTCGTCAATTCCCCTGATACAACAGGATCAACATCAGTAGCTGAGACTCTAAGGAAAGCTCTGGAGATTTAATGGTTGCCTTACTGTCGCTCAATTTTGTCTCTAGATCATCAATCTTTTCATATAATCTAGTCATTTCAGAAGCATGTTCAACGTTGGGGTTTACTTCAGCCGAGTATTTTAGGATTGTGATGTCACGATCTCTTTCTTTGAGTTTATTTTTAAATCCTCAATTACTTTAGAGAATTCTCGAACTAAATGACATTGAAAAGATATTTTCTGTTCCATTCATTTGTCATAGGATTTCTGAAAGTTTGGAAACGCAGGGAACCTTAAGAGATTGCCTCTCTTCGAGATCTGCTAATAATTTATCTTTGATTCCCACAGTTCTCAAAGGAGGGGCTTCAGAAAGTGATGTTATTTCTGTTTGACTTTTCTACATGAACAAATAAAAAGGAAAGATCATTGTCCACCAAATAAAATTCCTTCATCCCATGAGAAAAAATTTACAACTTATTTTCATATTCGTACATATGAATCCACCACTTATATTTATCATTAAGATATTTCTATGCCAAAATATTATTTAGAAAAGCAGTTATGCATTCAAATACTTTGTTTTTACACATCATCATGGGATTTATACAAAATAAGTCTTTCGAATATTTCAAAAATAAAATTCAATTCATAACATTCAAAAGTTTCTGATGGTAGGTCCTATGGAATAACATGTATTCTTGACAAATCCTGATGACCCCCAGGGTAGGGGTGCTTTTAAAATTCATTCTAAAACTATCGTAGGATCCCCTAAGAGGATTGTCACTGTTTTCATCAAAATAAAATTTTTACTCAGTACAAAGTTACAAAGTTTATACCACTTTTACACGAAATCCCATACCTAAGAAATGGAGGTTTCGGAGTAAAGAGCCCTCTTCCCTTTCCACTCTTCTACCTCTCCTTCAGCATACCGTGGGATATGGGAGGAGTGCTTATATATTTCATAGGATCATCGTCTTGGGTGGTATGGACAGCACCTACATCCTTAGATCCATCTTTTTTCGGAGGGGATAGGAGCGTCTCCTCCATATCCACCTTCATCTTCATCATGCCTCTTCTCATGGAGGCCTTCAGCAAAATCATCCCAGTTATCGTCATCGTCTTCCTCTTCCTCCAAACCGTAGTTGTGTTCAGGAGAGGCATTTTCTATCTTAAGTAGCTCTTTGACATTGAGATCTTCCCTCTCTGGAACTACAACTCCAGCCTTCATTTTACCAATTCTGTCCTCGAATCTCTTGACAATTGCGAAAGGAAGAGGAGAGAAATTCGGTTTGGGATATAGGGAAGCTTGTCAGAATAGATGAAGGATAGTAAAACTTCATAAGTATCGGCCTTGTACTCCTCAAGGGAAGTATTTGCGAAACCATAAACCTTCCTTTTTGCGTCGTTTATTACCTTGATGGCTTTGGACAGAGAACTTCTATTTTTCTCTAACTTCCTTTGAAGTACGGTTTTCTCAACCTTAAGATTAGCCTTAGCATCATTGGACTCGTTTAAGGAAATCTCAAGAGCAATAATGTTGTCTAGTTGGAGTTGATTGCGCCTCGCATTAGTTTCAACTGTAGCCCTCGACTTATTTCGTTCATCCGTTAGGAAAGAGATTTGATCTCTCGAAGTACTTTCCTCTCCAGCTAACCGAGGAGAATTGGTAACAGATTGAAGTAAAGAATACTAGCCCTTAGCATCCTAGAAAATAAAAAGCAAAAAACAATTAGGAAGCTCGATGTGAGAATACTAGCAAAATACTTAAAGAAAGAAATGACTTACCGCAAGGTGTTGTTGGAGGAAAGTTTCCCCGCTCTCCAAAATATCAGCACGAGAAGACACTTGGATTGAGGATGGTGGAAAGATCTTAGCCAAAATTTCCACCAAATGAGAAAAGTCATCGGTAGGAGGAGAAGTTGATAGGGCCACCGGCAGAACTTCCTGGAAGGAGATAGACTGTTTAGAGATGTCAAGGATTAGATTCTAAAAGATAAAAAATATGCAAAGAAGCTCAAGATGAGATTACGCAGCTTTGATTGAGAAGGTGGAGGCAACCCCTCTGAGCTGGCAAGATTGACTATAGGGACATCAGAAGTTGGACCAGAACTAATATGATCTTTTGGAGTAGAAGGAAGCTAGCCGGAGGATACTTTGACCTTTTTAGGGGATGGATCTGACAAGATGACTTCACTTAATCTTTTCCTTGCTTCTTTCCTAATAGCAGCCAAAGATGTTGCACGGGACGAAGAAGCGCCCTTATCAGGATATTTGGGAGGAGAAACATTCTTGGAAGACTCAGGCACAGGAGCGGTGACTGCATATATAATAGACTTCATGTCATGAAAATGATTAAAAGAGCAACTCAAAGGAAGGAAAATTTACAATTTAAACATCAAACCTTTGCTGACAGGCCCGCTAAACATTGGGGAAATGTTGCCAAATTTCTTCTTGTTGCCCGATGAAACACCTCACACCCCTTAGTATTCCCAAAAAGGGCACACCAAAGGATGTGGTGTGTTATGGATACAGCTAAAGAATCACAAAGACTAAGTTTCATAAGGCAAATAAGTAAAAACAGCGAAAACATTTAAACAATAACTTATCATTCAAAATTAAAATTCATTTCAAAATAAATCATAAAAACATAGTAGATATCAAAAACTCAAAATGTCTCATGTCTTATGAAAATACATTTCAGCCTCACATAATCAGAGTAAAAGTAACAATAATAATCCCTTTCACAAATGCTAATCCATCATAAGCCAAAGGAAAAGGATGAAAAGCATAAGAATACATCTGAAATGAGGAAACTCCAAAATTGAATTTCCAAGCAAGCTCAATCAATTATCCTCAACTCTGCTGGCCTATTGGGAGAAAAGGAGAGATAGATGAGTGGGTTAGACAATAAGTCTGGTGAGTGAAAGTAATTACTAGCATTTCTAAGCAAGGTAAAGATAATAGACTAAGCAATAGTTCCAGCTTGAAAGGAAAATACAGAAAAGATAAAACTCAGATAAAATATTATTTCTGATTCTGTCTGATCGTTTGTTTTGATTATTCAATTTGATTGTTTGCACTTGTCTTAAACTACTATGATTAGGCTAAAACCCTGATCCTATCTCATGCTAACTTGATTAGGATGAAATCTTAATCCTACCTATTGATCGGCCTTTCCTATCTCTGTTGTGCCACTGTGAACCAATCATGTTGGTCACAGCAAAAGACACCTCTTTAGTGCTTAGGGTGCAGTAGTGAATTATTTACCCCAATCGATGTTGCACGTTCGTCATCGCCCGTACACACTAATGTTGCCCCCTATTTGACCCTTTATTTACCCTAATTAACATAAGCATGCCTAGCCCCACCTATGTTAGAACATCAGTCCTCAACATGAAAGGAAATGCTTCCGGTACTGGTCCTAACAAACAAATCTTCTAGCTTTGCGCCCCTTGCCCAAATCCTCAGATTTGAGCTTCTAACTATTGGCCACTTATCTACCCTAATTATCATAAGCGTGACCCAACCTCACCTACGTGTGAAACCATCAGTCCTAGACCTGAAAGGCAAAGCTGCCGGTACGAACCCTACTTCTGTATCTTCTTATTAACTTAATCCAAGATCTAAGTTTTAAAATAAGCCTTTTCTGATATCTTTCCGTTTCCAATTATAACCTATGTTATAATTGTTCTTGCAACTGTTACTGTAATAACCCGAATTTTGGAGATTACCGTTAATATTAAATTATAATGCAAATAATAATTTAACATTGTGATTATAAAACAATTGGAGGAATGAAATGTGAGTTAATATTGTTTATTTTATATAAACAATGTTTTGATGAATAAAACTTGGGTTTTTAATTTATATGAGCTAATTTATCTCATAAGATGTTATTTCAACATATTGATGGTTGTAATAAATATAAACGAATGAAAATAAGCTTAGAATATTTTATTTGTGAAATTGGGTTGAAAATAAATGATGTTAGTGAGTCAGAAAGGAAAATATTGAAATTTAGGTAAATTTGAGTTAATAAATTTACCAAGTGATGTAATTCAACATTTAATTGTTGAAACAAATCCAAATTGATGGAAATACAGTTTTAAAAATTTTATTTTGAGATTTTGGAGTGAAATTAATCATTTGTTGTATTTTAGTTAAGTTAATGTGATAATATTGGTAATTATTGCCAATATTATCCTTTTATTGAATATAAGAGGAAAAATATGAAGAAAACATGTCTTTTATTAAAATAAAAGATGTAATATTGTGTGAAAATATTATTTTGTTGTGATAAAAGCGTTAGAATGATTTATTACAATTTATTTGACTAAGAGAATAATTTTTGATCAAGTTATATTTTAAAAATAGTTTTTTTACACTAAAATTGTGTAAACTGTTAAATATTGTTAAAAATGGTGTTTTATCGTTAAAATAACTTTTTATTGTTAAAATAAATTTCATTTTGTCACAATAACAATTTTATTTCAAAACAAATTAGTGTATGCATTTTATTTGGCTTGAAAATGAATTGCTATATGCATACAGTGTTAAATTAAGTGGAAACATGTACATAACTTTGTTTTTTTTCTCTATTGTTTTATTTGGGCTTAAAGGGTTTGGATGGAATCCAAAGCCTATTCTCTGGATCCTTCAGGTGAGAAAAAAGAGTTGTACGTAATTTGTATCTTCTTCTTCCTAAAACATTCTTACCGTAAAAACCAAAAGAGAAAATAATGGCTTCCTTAAACTAAATCAAATTTCCACTCAATTTGCTACAAATTTCAAATAGAAATCATCTAAATCAATAATAAAAAGGTAATCTCCATCCAATACAAAAGATTTTTCATAAAAATCTTAGAACTTCAATTATGAATTGTCTGTAATGTTTTGTTTCTTCCTGCGTGTTTTTTTCTCTAGCTTCTACAGGTTACTGAGGATCATTTCTCCCTCAAAAGTCATCAACTTTCTCCCAAATCGCTGCTATTTCTTGCTAAAACTATTTGGTAAGCAAGGTAAGAGTTTTCTTACAGAAAGCTAAAGCAAAATATCAAATTTTTCTATCAATTTGTTGCTTGAAATGTTCAATTTATTGAATAAGTTTTCTCTTTTGTTGGCCGAAATTGTGCTATGTTCAAAAAATCATATCTTCTTCAATTTAAAGCCAATTTCTCTAAATTTTCGAATTGCTATAGTAGTTGGCCTGCAAAACATTTATGGAAATTTTCATTTAATTTTGATTTGTTTTGATATAGAAAATTATTGGTTGAATTCAACCAAAAATTGATCTCTGATTGTTGGCCGAAAATGCAACATGTTCAAAAAATCCTATCTTTCTCAGTTTACATCCAATTACTTCTAATCTTTGATATGTCGTAATAGATGGACTGTAAAACATTTCTGCAAATTTTCATTAGATTTTGATTTGTTTTGTTATAGAAATTTTTTGGTTGAATTCGGCCAAAAATTGATCTCTGTTTGGTGGCCGAAAATGCACCATGTTCAAAAAATTAAAGCTTTCTCAAAATAACAAATTACTTCCAATTTTTAATATGTTTTAGTAGTTGGAATGTTAAACAGTTATGGAAATTTTGATTGCATTTTGATTTGTTTTGATATTGAAAATTGTTGGTTGAATTCAGCCAAAAATTGATCTCTGTTTGTTGGCCGAAAATACACCATGTTCAAAAAATAATATTTTCTTCAATTTATAGCCAATTGCTCCCAATTTTTGATATGTTGCAATAGTGGGAATGTGAAACATTTCTGAAAATGTCCATGAAATTTTGAGTTGTTTTGATATAGCAAATCGTTGGTTCAAAAAAGCCAAAAATCTTGTTTTTGGGCTTGCCGAAAAGTGCTATGTTCGAAAAATCATATCTCTTTCATTTTGCAGCAATTGCTCCAAATTTTGGATATGTTATAGTCCTCATGTCATAGTATGATATAGAAAAATTTGGTCGAAATTTGAGTTGTTTTGGTACCCCAAATTACTATCCAAAGTCAGCCAAAAACTCAGTTGCTTGGTAGATTGTTCTTTTGCGCCTATTTGCACTTTCATTAGCTGTTTCACTGCATATTTCAATGCTTTTAAATATTGTTTGAATAAATTTGATGATGAATGTTTGAGTCTTTTTATCCAACAGTAGATAGGCTTGATTTTGGAAATTTTTAGTATTTAAAATTTATTTAAATTCTATTTCAATCTAAATATCGATAAATGTCGATATTTAAAGAATTCGATTGTTTTAAATGATTTTGGTTTCGAATAAGTTTCTGAAAGTTATTATAAATTATTTTTAATTTAATAAATGATTTTAAGACTTTTTAAGCAATTATTTATTTTTTTAAAAGTATTTTACAAATAGATAATCTATTTGATAAATGGATTTTCCCTTATATAATTTATTTAAAAACCTCTAAAAATTGTATAAAAATCATGTTTTCTCTATAAAATTATTCTAAATTTATTATAGCCTAGTTAGATGATTTTTGGTATATAAGAATGAGAATTAAACGATTTGGCAAAAATACGTGGTATGGGACATGTGTTTTCGCCTCATTGCTTAATATCGGACATGTATTGTCGAATCTGCTTTGAAATACCGTTTTATGTTATTTTTACTTGTCGGGGACGTGAGGCGGGATTGTTAGGATGAATTGATGATGGTTTGATGTTTAGGATGGATTTTTTTTACTTTTCGATGAAATGAGACAAGTCTCGATGTCACTTTACACTCATCAAAGTATGAGACACAATGAGTTGGGTGCTTTACACTCGCCAATGAGACGAAGCAGTGTATGTTTGATTTGGATTTTTATGAATGTTTTCTAATGTAGCATCGACTGGCGATTAGTAAACCAATAGGTGCGAATGTATGGTATGAGACGTACATTAACAACATTGGGTTCCTATTCGAGAAGTTGTGACATGCTTAAGATGTTATTATTACTACAAATCGAGTGTATGGTTGGAATCATAACGATGTTCTTGATGTCTTTACTAGATTCCAATTATCATGATGTTTTGCTCGGATTTTATGATTTGGGTGTCATCGCGATATTCGACTATTGTCAATCAAGATGATCACGATGCTAAGATGTTAACGGCCCCAAGTCGTCACGACGTATGGTACCAAAAATAGTAGTACTAGTCAAGATGAAAAGCACGTGCAATTTTCTATAAAGTTTTATATGTTCGTTTTCACCTTTTTGTGATGTTGTTATTTGAAGATAGCCTTGAGTATGATATAGGCTACAATTATATTATGCTATAGGGTGATTTTGATTATGATTGCCTTTAACACTTATTGAGTTCTTATGATAGATTATGATGATTTGATGTTTCTTTTTGAAGTTATTATATGATTCTCATCCCTTATCCACTTTACTTATAAATGTCCTTAAGAGAAACCATATGTATGTTACTTATTGAATTCCCTTGAAATAGATAGATGAATCACTGATATCCCCTTTCTTATGAATGATATGATGAATAATATGTCATTCCGTTGGCAACAATGGAGTGATTCTCACCCTTTCGCTTATTACTGAGATCCTTACTACTGATAAGTTTAGCTTGCCTGACCCGTGTGCTTTTCACTCGGGTCAGACCGAGTTGCAGGTTAGTTTGGATTGCTTCACTTCTTGGATCAGCTTGATAGCTTTTGTTGGACTAATCATTTTGGCTTGGATGTTTTTTTTGAATCGTCTGTTTTTATGTTGACTTATTGTATATTATTTTGTGGGATGTGTGTATATGTGATTCAGTAGTCCTTGCTACTTATGTATGATGTATTATTATGGAGATGTATGGTGATGTATGCATTTATATATATACTCTGATCTGGGTTTGCTGTTCTGTGACTGATGTTTTCTATCTGCATGTATATTACATTATTTCTGAAATGGTCCGAATCCACCATAGTGTGCATTAGTTAGGGACTAAGCGTGTCTCCACTTATGAAGTAATGAAAAAAATCGAAACAAAAATTGACATGCTTAACTCTCAACTAACGTATTACTATGATGGTCGCCACATGATTACTTGGTAATTCTCTTTACTAATGTAGGTCTTGGGGTGGGGAGTCACAATTACTCTTCTAATTTCTCTTTTTAGTTATAAAAACTTGTTATAATCATGTTTGCGAAAATCTTAAATTTTCTTATTTCAGTCTATCTCCATTTTATTTCTGTTTTTTTCATTTTACATCTGATTTTTGTAAATTTAGTGTTTTTCTATTTTAATCCATATTTGCGAATTATTCTCTTTTTAATATTTTATTTGCGTTAAAAAGGATATATCTCTAAAAAAGAAACTAACATTTATGAGCTAAATTCCAACTTAAAACAGATGTAAATAACTGTAAATAACTGCAATTAACTGAATAAAAATAGAGTGAAAAGAAATTTACTTAAAAACTGACTGTAAATAAATATACATAAAAACTGTCTCAAAATTGTAGAAAGACTACAACCATTGAGAACCATATTATTTTAAATTGCTTACAAATCTAAAATAATTACAAAACACTCGCCTATGGTCCTTAGCTTTAGTACCAGGCCTTCCTGGATCCACTTCTAGGGCGTAGAATATTTTCATCAAAAAGATTTCCGCCCTAGAAATTTTTTCTATTTAGGGTTCAGCCTCAGGAAATGAACCCAATTGGGAGAAAATTTAAATGAGAAAAATAGCTAGGCCTAGGGTTCTATTTATAGTGTGGTTTAGAGATCTCAGGTCATTGGATTTGAACATTAAATTTAGTGCAACCACGTCATAGGCTCACTAGGAACCGTCGGATGCAGCTACAAACGCGTTGATTGCTCAAAAATCAAGTTTTATGGTGTTCGGCTTATATTGGACGAAATAGCGTTCAGGAAATAAGATGGGTCAACCTATGTATATTGGGGGTCGACTCATAGGTCGACCAGACCCAAGCATGGGTCGACCTATGCCTTTGTATTTTTTTTCCGTTTTAGCTTATTAAGTTCCGATTTCTTATTTCTCTTGTAACTTCTTCATACTAGCTCGAATTTTGACAAGTTATATATGAAAATTGATCAAAAAATTAACACGGACCCAATGGTGCAACTTCCGTGGCCCGGTTCTGAAAGTTTCATAAAATTATTTTATTATTTAATTAGTTTGTTAATTAATTATTATAGCTCAAATTTTGGGTTGTTACATTCTCCCCTCCTTAAAGGATTTCGTCCCCGAAATCTCCAAGGACAGAAAAATGAAATAATTCTTTTCATCCAAATTCCATAACCACATATTCAACCATCATCCATTACATCCATTGTCCTTAAGCTTTCTAATGAAATTTATGATATATGCAATAGTGTAGTGTAAATGTCCCTAACTAATGCAAAAGATTAGGTGGTCTACTGATTCGGTCGACCTCCTTTTTATGCGTTCATGTCCGTGTCATGTATTCAAATGAATGCAAATTCCTTAATGACAACTGAAAGTTCTATATGCGTGCTACAATCATCATTCAAATGCAGCAATCATATGATGATCACCCATTCATAGCAACCATGAAATAAAAATGCAAGTGCACACACATCCATATGCATATGCTTTAGTGACCTAGTTAGGCCGATCCCTAAGAGATAATAGTGCATAGTGCGTGTATATGCGTCCATTAGCATCCACTAGTAAACACTTGCAACCACTAGTGTCCATCGTACATAACATGTTCTAACAACAGGTTTACATTCAGTCCTACCATTCATTGGTTAAATCCTATGATCTATTATCCCAAAGGATACTAAAGGAAAGAACTTATTCAAAGCTGCAGATGGAAATAGGAAGTTCAGGACGTACCATCAAAAAGATGCAGATAAGAAGTATGTATTTTCTTCTCAGCCTCCCACATAGCGTCCTTAATACTATCTCCCCACTGCACCTTAACCAAAGGGACTTCCTTATTCCTAAGCTTCTTGATATCAAATGATCTTGGTAGGAATGCGTCGAACCGATGCTTCTCTCTCCACTTCAACTTCCTCAAGTAGGTTGGGTTCCACTACCTCTGTTGAGTCATGTGAGCACTTTCTTAAGTGTGAAACATGTCAAACATCATGAACTTTCACGAATCTCTCAGGTAGCTTTATCCAGTACGCCATCTTTTTTACCCTTTCCACCATAGGGAACAATCCTACGAATCTGGAGCAAGTTTCCTACTTGATCCAAACCTCACTACCTTTCTTAGTAGAAACACCTTAATGAAAACCAAATCTCCTACCTTGAACTCAATATCCCTTCTCCGCTTATTTGCATAGGATTTCTGTCGATCTTGAGCCGTTCTCATTCTTTTTCTAATCAAATCAATCTTTTCCAAAGTCTCTCTAACCATGTCGGGACCAAGTAGCAATCTTTCTATAGACTCTTACCGACACGAAGGCGACTTCCAAGGTCTTCCATAAAGTGTTTCAAAAGGAGCCTTTCCAATGCTAGCCTGAAAACTATTGTTATAAGTGAATTCCACTAAAGGAAGGTGCTCATTCCAAGTCCCTCCAAAATCAAGAATGCACATCCTCATCAAATCTTCAAGCAATCTATTAACTCTCTCCTTTTGTCCATCCGTTTGAGGGTGACAGGCCATACTCAATCTAATTTGTATCCCTAAAGCCCCTTGCAAGCTCCTCCAAAACTCGCTAGTAAAGATAGGGTCTCTGTCGCTCACTATTCTAGAGGGAACTCCACGAAGTCGGACTACCTCACGAACGTATATGAATGCCAAATAAGGTGTTGTCCTCTTAATTTTGACCGGAATGAAGTGGGCGTTATTAGTCAAATGATCTACAATCACCCAAGTATTGGTATTCCCTTCCTAAATCGGGGTAAACCATCTATGAAGTCCATTGAAATACTATCTCACTTCCATTCGAGTACATCCAATGGTTGAGCAATCCGCCAGGCCTCTACTGCTCCGCCTTAATTCTTTGGCACCCAAGACACTTAGCCATAAACTCTACTACATCCTTTTTTATGCCACTCCAATAAATCACTCTCTACATGTCCATATACATCTTATCATCGCCTGGATGAATAGTCATCCAAAAATGGTGTGCCTCTGCTAGAAGTGCTCTTATCAAATCACCAATGCGGGGGACATAGAGTCTTCCATCTCTTCCTAGCCACCCTTTACTATCGATGGAATATCATTAGAGATGTCTAGAGCCCTTTTCTCTACTATTACTATCCAAAATATCCACGAGCTTTGAATCCTATCGCTTCTATGAGGGTAGGCTTAAACTCAAGTGCTGAAATCTTAGCAAAATCCACAATATACTTCCTATAATAACCTGACAAACCTATGAAATTTCTAGCTTTGGTAGCATTATTGGGGGCCTTCCAATCTTGTACCGCTACTATCTTAGTGGGATCCATAGCTAAACCCTCTCTTGAGACACATGCCATAAGAAACGCACCTCCTCATGCCAAAAATGACACTTTGAGAACTTTGCCTTCAACTGATGAACAAGAAGTGTGCGAAGAGCCTCCTCAAGATAAACAACATGCTCTTTCGTACTCTTGGAAAACACCAGAATGTCGTCTACAAACACTAAAGAGAACTTATTTAGGACATCTTGAAAAACATGGCTCATCAGATACAAAATAGGCTGGGGAATTGGTCAGCCCAAACAGCGTAATCGGCCACTCAAAGAATACATCGAGTGCCCTAGATGTTGTCTTATTGATGCTATCGTCGGCGACCTTTAGCTGATGAAATCCAGTGGCTAAGTTAAGCTGACAAAATACTGAAGAGCTAACCAACTGATCGAAAGGATCGTCTATCCGAGGAAGTGGGTAACGGTTCTTCTTCATGAGCCTATTCAACTCTCTATAATCTACGCAATGTCGAAGGAAACCATCCGCCTTTGTAGCGAAGACGACTGATGTCCCTTACTCAAATATGCTTTGTTCGCTGAAGCCTTTTTCTAATAGCTCACCATCTGCTTACTTAACTCCTTCTTCTCCCTAGGAGCCATATGTTTCACGAGCAGTGCCATGGGCTTCGCATTGTCATTCGATAGATCCTAAAGTCAATCTCTTTTTAGGGGGTAGCCTACTAATCTCCTCAGAAACATCTAGGAAATCTCTAACAACTAGAGCAAAATCTAACTCTCCAAGTGATGAATCAAGGGAATAAAGGAAGCTCAACATGACCAACCCTTGTGAGTCATAAGAAACCTCGAGAGTCCGTCCGCTACATGTTTCTAGTCTAACGACTCTCCTTTCACAGTCCAATATTGCACCATAAGTGGATAACCAGTCCATCCCCAAAACATCCCATATCTCGAAAATACCAGTACATTGGCGTCACAATCAAACTCTACGCCTAGTATAAAAAATTTCAAACCTCTACAAATCATGGACAAATGTGTCGATCCTTCTATGGGATTTGAAACAACTATAGGTCTACAACCAGTGAAGTATCTAAGTGCAAAAAAAATTAACCAAGGAACTAGAAATGAAAGAATGTGATGCTTCGGAGTCAAAAAGAGTATGAATAGGAAAATCTAAAATAGAGATCAAACCTTTTACAGAGACTTTCCTACCTCCATCCGGTCCACTACTAGAAGGTGCTGCATCCAAAGCATGTACTTGCAGTGTAGGTGCACCTACTCTTTGCTCCATTCTCTGAGGACAAGCTCTACGAAGGTGTCCAGGCTACCCACAGTTGTAAAACCTCCCCTTCATCGTGTCCTTCTTACAGTTCTTTGTGAAATGCCCAATCAATCCACAATTATAACGTTTCTCTCCCTTCTTGATCTGTCCCTTCTGAGATCCTCCTCCTTTCTTCTTGTCCTTATCCTTCTTATTCCTCCACCACTTCATCTTAGAGTTTTCTGATTTAGGAACCTCCTTAACCTCTTCTTTCTTAGCAACATCCGATATGAGAACCATTTCCACAAGTGATTCATATGTCGCCCCCATAGGTACGTGTGTCAATGCCAACCATTGGTGGGGCTGGTTCAAACCCTTAGCAACTTGGCGACCTTCTTATGCGGTGTATTAACAAGCTCCATCCTGAACCACGATAACTCATTAAACTAATTTGTGTACTCTTTCACCAAAAGACTCCCCTGCTTCAGACTAATGAACTTCTCTAACTACATGCTTTCCTCAACTTGCGACAAGAACTTTTCTCAAACCTTTCCCGAAATCCAAACCAAGCAATGCCTCTACCCTCCATTTCTACTATGACGACCCACAATTCCATACCCTTTGAGCCGACAATAAACCACACATGTCCGATCCAAGTTGCATGAAAAGTGTGGATGATCAAGGGTAATAAAGAAAATAAGACAATAAAGAATCTCACACGAATGAAATAATATATAATATTGAACAATATCTTTACAATGGAAATCTTTTAAATACATATGTTAGAGTCTAACCTAAATTCATCTTGGATAGTTATAAACATCTATCCTTACAATTGCTGACAACATCAAACTAAAACTAACAAACCACAACGGATAATAGAATACGTCTGTACGTATATGAATATCTCCAACACTCTTATGGAAACTTCAACCCTCTTCAACTAAACCTGAAACTACTCGGATCTAACCTGAGTATTGAAAATACCAGAATCAATCTTGATAAATCACCGTGGGAAAACTAAATAATAAATGACAGTGTCATATCCCAGCCTTTGAATAAAATCTTTCGAAAAGAAAGAGTATCTCATAAGACCAAGTCCATACATAAACACGGATGGGTTTTTACCTTATGATAACTAAAACACTTTTATATCAAAACATTTGATATCGTTTCTAATGACATTGCTTGAAAACATTTGCAAATAAACTTATTAATCTTAGCCGAAATTGTTACATTGATTAAATTCCAGCATAATAGGTTTACAATCAAGTCCGAAGGTTCTTATTGGAGAATGGATTTCCACACAAATGACCAAGTGAAGGGACTACCTTCCGATGGGTACACCTCTAAATGGATGTCCCAAGTACCATCATAACAGATCCTCTACCAACACAAGACTGGCCTATCTCTATAACTAGATAGTACCAAATATATCATCCCTTGGTCATTACCGACCTTTAAACCGGGTGCCCGAGCATACAAAACATATTAATTTACATCTTGAACGTCATAGCGGGAAGAAATATATCTAGAAGGGGATGATCACAAACTAATTGGGAATGATCCACTTAGCCTTGCTGCATCTAACCCTGTTTTGGTCATTTTCGATTGATGAGGTTCCAGGCTACGTTAACCTCTCCACATAGCACATATCACATCTTTGAATGCCACATTGTCATTTTCGTTGACTACTAATTGCCTTCCATAAAAATACAACTCTTGAGCTCGTAGACTCAAGGAAGGTGTTAAGCTAAGAGAAGTTTCCTTTTTCGGCTACCACAAATGTACGTTTGTGAAAACCAATGTACGTAATCTTTAGAAATGCAATGTCAGACAAACATCCATGTTGTCCAGGAATAGGACAAACCGAAGGCACTCTCCTGCTACCACTAGTAGCGAGTAGGCCTTGCAATCCGAAAAATACCCACAACAAGGTGACCACTGCTATAAATAACTCTATAATGGGAGCTACCCAGAGCATGCCAACAAGCAGTCCTCACGCTATGAAGATCCATGGTCTTAAAAATCATCATCTTCAACATTTTTTCACATTGGAATGTATACATTGGTTCGAATTGGTTTTCGGATAGGAATCACACAAATCAGCCCCCGGTTCCTTCGAAATCCAATTATGGATTAAATAGATATTAAGTTCATACGTGGACATCAATCACCAATAAATTACTTCGTATTTTTATAAAATATCTTTCTTAGATATATTCTTTTAATTTATTCCATTTTCTTTTCAAGAGTATATTGAATCATTAAGCCTCATTTATAATATCATTTGGTTTACTTAAATCCTGGAATAATTCCAAATTGTTTTCTCTTTTACTTAGCAAAACCTTTCCAAATTAGTCATTAAATATTAATCAAAGATTTCTTATATTCAAGCTATAACTTTTAAGTTAGTAAAAATATTCCCAAATCATTTTTTAAATCTTAATAAAAATTTCTTTGTTAACTTCAAATCATATTCTTGCAAATCGAAGGTTTTTATAACGGAGTACGACTGCCACTTTAAAAACGGTAAATTTTACCTCCAGGGACTAATGTAAAGTAATCCTACACCATGAATATCTTTGTCTTCAAAGATCATTTCAGTAGAGTAATTCTAAGCAATTCATTCTTTTCCTTTGGATAATATTTCAATTTCTCTTACTTAACTCTCGATCCAAGTTCCTTAACTTTAAGGTGGGTTAAAACAATGTTATTTAAAGCATCATTTACGATAAAGCCAAAAATCAATCTTAGTAAACATTTTTGAGTAAATAGGATCATAGAAATCATTTATTTTGGATATTTCTTAAATTTTGGATAATACCGATCTTATTCAATTTCAGAAACTTAATACAATCTTTTTTGAGCATCCGGGATTTCCTTTCGATCTGTTCCACCCTTCGCCTAGGAAAAGAAAATAGTGGCCAGGTAAGTTCAGGGCACTTGTTGCTCCGTCTCTAACCTTAGTTAAACACCTTGTTTTATATTCTCAGATCACACAAGTGGGACAAATGTATTAGTCATTTCCGCATACTAAGTTTGTTATTATATTCAATCTTTTTGTTTAAGTGGTATAAACAATTTCTCTTATCCATTTATTAAACTCTCATTAAAAAACTTCCAAATAATCTTTAAATGACTTAATTATTCTTTTAAAATCATTCACAAAATATATAGTAAGTAATTGTTAAGTTTAAAACTACGTTTCAAAAGTTATTAAAAACTACTGCCAAAAGCGTTGCGAAAAGTGTTGCAAATAGTGTTTTAAAGCTTATATTCTTCAAAAAGACTTTTATATCATTTAGATATCCATATTTTAAACTTAAATTACTTTAAAAAAAATTTAGAATTTATTTTATATTTTTTAAAAAATTAAAAAAATCAATTTACACTTTGGTCACTTTATTACGATTTTTCTAGAAAATTATTTGGACATATTTAAAATGTACAAGATGAAACCTTGATTTTCTTCCTTTATTTCTTTAGACATATTTAAATGTTTATAAAACATTTGTAACTCATTGAAAACTATTTCCAAAAGGTATAAGCAATCCATATACACCATTTCATTTTCAAAGAGAAAGTGATTTCCTTTGTGCTTATCGACGTGTATTAACGTGACTTGGTAAAACAATTTAACAATCATATCAAACAACAATACTTGATGATCAAAGACTATATAAGAATCCATAGCAATCATAACACAGCATCAAACATGTATATATATAAATAGAGATGCTAAATAGAGTTGCTCACCATAAACCAAAGCTATTAACTTCCTACCGACATTCTATTCTGCCAACACTTCACTAATTAATCCATACTCCATTTAAACACTAGCAAACAACTTTCCCTTCCTTTGAAGTGCTTGGCCTAGGCTTGAGTTGGAGGAAGGTTGAAAGTATAGAGAAGTGGTAGAGCTTTGAATCTTGAATTCTCAAAATTAGATCCGAAAAATAGGTCAACTTCTCTCTTGTTTTTGACTCTCTTAGTCTCAAAATTTGAAAAACGTGATAACTGAAAAGTTGTTGAAAATTATTTTCTTTTGCATTAACAAAAAGAATGACTTGATTTTGATTAGTCTCGAGGAAGATATGGTCAAAAGAAAAGGAGCTATTCTCGGATTCACAAATATAAAGCCCAAAAATGTACTTCAAAGAATTGAGTTTCAGGTGTAGCAGACCTCAAAACTGGAAAAAGTGATCAACAGACAAGTTGTAGCCACTGGAATTTCATATGGTTTATAAAAAATAATTTATTAATTTGGATATATTATTATTAAGTTATGATTAAAACAAAATGCCCTATTCTCTGGCTTAGAAACTAGGCTAGAAAATGCACAGAAAAGAAGTGCATTTTTGACATGCTTATCTTTAGAATAAGACAAAGTGGTCAACATAAAAGTTGTAGACATTGGAAAAATACGTGAGTTGAAAAAATAATTTTGCATTTTGGTTCAGATTTGAAGAAGTTATGGCCGAGAGAACAAGAGGTAAAATATGGAGAAAAGATGAGTATGATTTGAAGAGAATGAACATTGATTTCTTTTGAATATTTTATAAATATTTTGACATTATTTCTTTCTAATTTTTTCAATGGATTGGAAGCCACTAAAAAGGAGAGGAATAAGATGAAGAAGCTTAAGAAAATAAGAAGAAAAAATGTGAATGAAGGTGAAGAAGGAGGTGGGTATTTATAGAAAAAGAAAGAAGTAAATTTACCAGAATAACCTCTTACCAAATTACCAAACCATCCTTACTTCAACCTAAAGCAATCTCCATTTTTTTAATACTTAACATCATCTTTCACATCCTTTTTTACGTCTTAGTCTCTTAAAAATTAAGTAAAGAATATCATAATTATGTTGGCTTTGATTTGATGTGATTTGATGTTTACTTTTTCTTACTTTTGTTAATTCTTACTTACTTTTACTAATGACTTCTAGAAGTTTGCTAATCTTTTTTAGTAAAAGTAAACATATTTACTTATTAAAATGTGTAATGTATATGTTAAAATATATTAACAAAGGTGCGATAACGTTGTGGCAACTTATTTTGAACAAAACGTTGATTTTCGACAAAACGTTTTACGGTCACCTTTTAACGTTTTTGTTAAACTATTGATTCATGTAAACCAAACTTCAAAATTGATTTGTTATTATAGTTAAATAATTGAAACAAGTATATTTGACTTATAAAATAATATCCAAATCTATTTGTAAAAAGACGATGAAATTTGCCAAACATGTTTATATATTTATCGAACCGTTATAAATTAAATTACTATTATTATCAAATGAGTTTGATATCGATTATATATACATATACATATATATATATATTAAAAAGGAATTATTTATCCTTTGAAAAATTTATCTTATTTATTTGAATTCAATTGTTGTCAGTTTTACAATGAAAATCCAAAATCTTTATTCAATATCAAAAATAAGTTTACCATTCTTATTTACCATATAAAACTTGATTGTTTAAGTTTGAAAATTATACATTTGAATATTTAAATAAATTAAATATTCCATTTCAAAGTGGTAAATTTACGGGTCGTTACATTCTCCCCTACTTAAAAGAATTTCGCACTCGAAATTACCCTGAACCTAAACCCATAATATTTTACCTAAATCATTATTTCACAAACTTAAACCCATAAGATGTACTCAAATCATCCGTATATAATATCTGAGTTGATCTTCTATTCGAATCAGCAACTTTATTTCCGAACTAGTATAAATCTCTCGATCCTCTAGTACAGACTCTGATCAAGCTTCTAGAATAAATACACTTGTCTTCCTTGCATAGCTCTCAACTATGATAGAAAACTCGAGTAACTAACCAAAAAACATCATTTTTTTCGGATCAGTGTAAATACCTCAAAGTTCTTTTTCGTCAAGAAATCGAGTGATAAATTCTTTTTCGGATCAGTGTAAATACCTCAAAGTTCTGTATTTGGATATTAGATCAAAATTTGTGTGACAAAATTACTATTGATTTTTCTCAGTTATACGAAATTCTCTTTATCCACATCCATTTTTTTCATTCATTTTTATAGTATACTTTCTTTAATACCAATATTGTTTATGAATCATTTCATAAAAAAATTTCTTAAGTTTATTATATCTTATGAACACAACTATGTAAATCCATCACTTTCAAAAACTTAAGTCCAAATCCTTAATTAATTGTAGAATTCATTAATAAAACATTTTCTACGTTATGATTACATTTTAAAGAGTCATGATTTTACTTAAGTGTATAAATAGTTCATGACTTAGATATATTTATGTATAATAGGTTTATTACATCCTAACAGTATATATACACACATCCCAAATTCCCCGATCAGTTTTTTGTCCGGGGAATTTGTAGGTTGCTATCATTTCAAATTCATAATTACAAAATTTATTTCCGATTTAATGATATTACAAATTTCTCCACTTTTAAATCCTATTTATTTGTAATAACATTTATAAATTATACTTATCTAATTTCATTTACTTAAAACATTTCGCAAGGGTTTATATTTTACGAAAAATTTCATAAATTCCTAAGAATTGAGTTTGGTGTGATTCGAAAATTTTCAACTGTCCAAAATCTTCGAGAATCCCGCTTTATCTTATCAATTAGTGATTCCAAATTTATCTTTGGTTTAAACAATTTTATGAATATTACTAATCCATTTATCAATTAATGATTCACATTATCTCTTTAACTTAAGATAATAATATAGATTGAGTAACTCCTAAATAATACCAAGGAACTAGATACTACCGATAGTATTATATATCCTCTTAACAAGAACAGTAAAACTTAAGAGAAGTGTTTACCATCCGAACACGTTTCCTGCCCATTTTTAGTTTATTTTTGAGCCATTCGAAATAGTTATCATAAGATATCTCTTTTTATTTGAAATAATACCCTTTTCAAAATCCTTTAGAGGTTACTTTTGTTTATAAAACCTATTTTGTAAATTCTTTTATAAATTCATCTTATATTAATTAACTTCATTTAAATTACCATAATTTTTTTTTTGAATTACTTGAATTTTAAATTTCATTCCTTTAATATTTTCCTCTTACATAATCATTTTATATTATATCATTTTTATCTTATATGTTCATTCCTTAAACCAATCTTATTGTCAAACACCTTATTGTCAAATCGTGAAACTTAATTCATAGGATATCTGTACTTTAACTTTTAAATTAAACAATTGATCAATTTATGATAGTAACTTAATATTATCATTTCTTAATTTATTATTTTGGAATAAGTATTAAATATCTTAATTATCTTAACAGATTTCTTACTTATCAATTATCGTTATGAAACATTTTACAATCAAACTATGAAATTCTAATCACTAGATGTTCATATTTAAATTTCACTAATCTTGATTTCTATTTTTAACTTTTCAAAATATATACTTTGTAATCAAAATATAATCCTAGGTAAAATTATTTCATTTAACAATTTTTCAAAACAAAACTTTTATATATAACATTATAAAATAAGCGCTCATACATAATACTCTCAACTCATTCTAGGGTGCTACTACCCTATATAATGAGTTACTCATCTTAGGATATTACTAACCCTATCTCTGATGATTCTTGACCCCACCAAAGCCAAGGTTCTCGCTTAACTTTCAGCTCTGATACCAAATGCGACGACCCACAATTCCATACCCTTTGAGCCGATAATAAGCCACGCATGTCCGACCCAACTTGCACGGATGTATGGATGATCAAAGGTAATAAAGAAAATAAGACAGAGCAGAATCTCACATGAATGAAATAATATATAATATTGAACAATATCTTTACAGTGGAAAACTTTTAAATACATATATCAGAGTCTAACCTAAATTCAGCATGGATAGTTATAAACATTTATCCTTACAATTGCTGACAACATCAAACTAAAACTAACAAACCATAGCTGATAATAGAATATGTCCGTACATAGATGAATATCTTCAGCTCTTCTCTGGAAACTTCAGACTTCTTCGACTAAACCTGAAACTACCTGGATCTGACCCGAGTATTGAAAATATCTGGATCAGGCTTGACAAACCAGCGTGAGAAAACTCAATAATAAACGACAGTGTCATATCTCAGCCATTGAATAAAATCTTTTGAAAAGAAAGAGTATCTCATAAGATCACGCCCACACATAAACACGGACGGGTTTTTACCTTATTATAACTTAAACACTTTTATATCAAAACATTTGATATTGTTTCTAATGACATTTCTTTGAAAACATTTGCAAATAAACTTATTAATCTTAGCCGAAATTGTTACATTGGTTAAATTCTAGCATAATAGAACTACAATCAAGTCTGAAGGTTCTTATTGGAGAATGGATTTCCATACAAATGACTAAGTGAAGGGACCATCTTTCAATAGGTACACCTCAAGATGGAGGTCCCGAGGACCATCACAAAGGATCCTCTACCAACCCAAGACCGGCCTATCTTCGTAACTATATAGTACTGAATATATCATCCCTCGGTCGTTACCGACCCTTAAACCGGGTGTCCGAGCATACAAACCACACTAATTTACATACCGAACGTCATAACGGGAAGAAATATATCTAGAAGGGGATGATCATAACCTAATTGGGAATGACCCACTTAGCTTTGCTGCATCTAACCATGTTTCGGTCATTTCCGGTTGATGAGGCTCGAGGCTATGACTACCTTTTCACATAGCATATATAACATCTCTGAATGCCACATTTCCATTTTCATTGAATACTAATTGCCTTCCACAATACTACAACCCTTGAGCTTGTTCGTTTCAAGGAGGGTGTTAAGCTAAGAGAGGTTAACTTCTTCGCCACCATTGATGTACGTTTGTAAAAACAATGTACGCAATCTTTAGAAATGCAATGCGAGACAAACATCCATACAAGTTGTCCAGGAACAGGACAAATCGAAGGCACTCTCCTACTATCACTAGTAGCGAGTAGTCCTTGCAATCAGAAAAATCTGCACAACAAGGTGACCACTGCTATAAATAACTCTATAATGGGAGCTACCCAGAGCATGTCAACAAGCAGTCCTCATGCTGCGAAGATCCATGGTCTTTAATAATCATCATCTTCAGCATTTCTTCACATTCGAACGTATACTTTGGTTCGAATTTTTTTCGGATAGGAATCACCGAAATCCGACCCCGTCTCCTTCGAAATCCAATTATCGATAAAAAAAGATGTTAAGTTCATATGTGGATATCAATCATCAATCAATTACTTCATCATTTATAAAATATCTTTCTTAGATATATTCTTTTCAATTTATTCTATTTTCTTTTAAAGAGTATATGGAATCATTAAGCCTCATTTATCAAATCATGTGGTTTACTTAAACCCTGGAATAATGCCAAGTGTTTTCTCTTTTACTTAGCAAAACCTTTCCAAATCATTCATTAAATCATAATCGAAGATTTCTTATATTCAAGCTATAACTTTTAACATAGGGAAAATATTCCCAAATCTTTTATTAAATCTTAATAAAAGATTTCTTTCTTAACTTCAAATCATATTCTTGCAAATCGAAGATTTTCATAACGGAGTACTACTGCCACTTTAAATATGGTAAATTTCACCTCCAAGGACTAATGACAAGTACTCCTACACCATGAATATCTTTGTCTTCAACGATCTTTGTCGTAAAGTAATTCTAAGCAATTCATTCTTTTTTTTGGATAATATTTCAATTTCCCTTACTCAACTCTCGATCCAGATTCCTTAACTTTTAGGAGGGTTAAAAATAATGTTATTTAGACATCGTTTATGATAAACCCTAAAATCAATCTTAACAAACATTTTTGAGTAAATAGGATCATACAAATCATTCATTTTGGAAATTGCTTAAAAGTTTGATAATACCTATCTTCTTTTATTTCAGAAACATAATACAAAATCTTTCGAGCATCCGGGCTTTCCTTTCAATCTGTACCACCCCTCACCTAAGAAAAGAAAATAGGGGCTCGGTAAGTTCAGGGCACTAGTTGCTCCATCCCTAACCTTAGATAAATACCTTGTTTTATCTTCTCATATCTCACAAGTGGGACAAATGTGCTAGTCGTTTCCGCATAATAAGTTTGTTATTATATTCAATTTTTTTGTTTAAGTGGTATAAACAATTCCTCTTACCCATTTATTCAAACTCTCATTAAAAAACTTCCAAATTATCTTTAAATGACTTAATTATTCTTTTAAAATCATTCACAAAATATATAGGAAAGAATTGTTAAGTTTAAAACTATGTTTAAAAAGTTATTAAAAACTACTGCAAAAAGCATTGCGAAAAGTGTTGCAAATAGTGTTTTAAAACCTATATTCTTCAGAACGACTTTTATATCACTTAGATATCCATATTTTCAACTTAAAATACTTATAAAATATTTTAAAAGATTTTTAGAATTTATTTCATATTTTAAAACATTTAATATATCAATTTTAAACTATGGTCATTTAATGCGATTTTTTTGAAAAATTGTTTTTGACATATTTAAAACGTACAAGATGAAAGCTTGATTGTATTATTTTATTTCTTTAAATATATTTAAATGTTTATAAAACATTTCTAACTCATTTTAAAACTATTTTCAAAAGGTTTTAGCATTCCATATACACCATTTCATTTTCATAAGGAAAGTGATTTCATTGGTGCTTATCGCGTGTATTAACGTGACTTGGTAAAACAATTTAACAATCATATCAAACAATCAATACTTGATGATCAAAGCATATGTATGCATCCATAGCAATCATAACACAACATCAAACATGTATATATATAAACAAAGATGCTACATAGAGTTTCTCACCATAAACCAAAGCGATTAACTTCCTACCAACAATCTAATCAACCAACACTTCACTAATTAATCCATACTCCATTTAAACACCAGCAAACAACTTTCCTTTCCTTCGAAGTTCTTGGCCAAGGCTTGATATGGAGGAGGGCCGAAAGTATAGAGAAGAAGTGGTAGATCTTTGAATCTTGAATTCTCAAAAGTAGACCCGAAAAATAAGTCAACTTATCTCTTGTTTTTGACTCTCTTACTCTCAAAATTTGAAAAAATTGATAACTGAAAAGTTTTGGCAAATTCTTTTCCCTTGAATTTAAAAATAAATAATCCATTGATTTTGATTATTTTTGAGGAAAAGATGATCAAAAGAAAACAAGCTATTGTCAGATTTACAAATATAAAGTTCAAAAACATACTTCAAAGAATTGAGTTTCGGGTATAGTAAACCTCAAAACTGGGAAAAGTGAACAGCATAAAAGTTATAGCCAGTGGAATTTCATATGATTTATAAAAAATAATTTCTTAATTTGGATCTGTTATGATCAAGTTATGATTAAAATAAAATAGCATATTCTCTGGTTTAAAAACTGGACCAGAAAATGCACTAGAAAGAAGTACATTTTTGACATCGTTTGCTTTGGAATGAGACTAAGTGGTATAAATAAAAGTTGTAACCACTGGTAAAATACATGATATGAAACAAATAATTTGGTTCATATTTGAAAAAGTTATGGCCGAGAGAACAAGAGGTAAAATACGGAGAAAAGATGAGTTTGATTTGAAGAGAATGAACATTGATTTCATTTGTATATTTTTTAAATATTTCAACATTATTTATTTCTAATGTTTTATATGGATTAGAAACCATTAAAGAAGAGATGAAGAAGATAAAGAAGCTTGAGAAAAGAAGAAGAAAAAATGTGAAAGAAAGTGAAGAAGGTGGTGGGTATTTATAGAAAAAGAAAGAAGTAAATTTACCAAAATAACCTCTTACCAAATTACCAAACTATCCTTACTTCAACCTAAAGCAATCTCCACTTTTTCAATGCTTAACATCATCTTTCTCATCCTTACTTTAAGTCTTAGTCACTTAAAGATTAAGTTAAGAATATCGTAATTATGTTGGCTTTGATTTGACGTGATTTGATGTTTACTTTTTCTTACTTTTGTTAATTCTTACTTACTTTTACTAATGACTTCTAGAAGTTTTCTAATATTATTTGGTAAAATTAACATGTTTAGTTATTAAAATGTGTAATATATATGTTAAAACATGTTAACAAAGGTGCGATAACGTTGGAACAACTTATTTTGAACAAAACGTTGATTTTCGACATAACGTTTTATGGTCACATTTTGACGTTTTTTGTTAAACTATTTGTTCATGTAAAACAAACTTCAAAATTGATTTTTTATTATATTTAAATAACTAAAAACAAGTATATTTGATTTATAAAATAATATCCAAATGTATTTGTAAAAAACGACATCGATTTATCGGTATGCGGCTAAATTTGTCAACTTTATAAAACAAGTTTTATATATTTATCGAACCATTGTAAATTAAATTACTATTATTACCAAATGAGTTTGATATCGATTATATTTTTATATATGTATTTATATTTAAAAGGAATTATTTGTCCTTTCAACAAATTTCATGAATATTTATCTTCTTTATTGGAATCCGACTATTGTCAATTTTACAATGGAAATCCAAAATCTTTTTCAATATCAAAAATAAGTTTACCATTCTTATTTACCATATAAAACTTGATTGTTTAAGTTTGAAAATTCTACATTTGAATATTTAAATAAATTAAATATTCCATTTTAGGGTGGTAAACTTATGGGTCGTTACATCTACAATCTCCTCCTAGTAAGAAGCTTATCCTTTCAGCTGCCAAGATGCAAGCTGAACTTTCTACTGGTCCTCTAATCCTAACAGCCCCAATATTCGTTCCATATTCCTCAACCAAACTCATGCCTTTATGAAATCCACCATTCCAGAAAACATCTTGCATCCTAGACTAACGAAGCCCTTACATAGCTTTGAAAAATTAGTTGCTGTAGGTGGATTAACGGGACCTCCACCCATTGGTTCTGCATTGGGCGCTTGCCCTTGCACCTCTGGTGCCATAGCTTGGTGGTATCTACGGAAACAGACAGGGATTTGGATACCCACTAGAAGATTTGGGGAATCCACTGTACTATGCAAAGAATAGATAATTTAGGCTCGAAAGAATCGAAAGAATGTTGAACTGGACTTTGAGGGGATTTTATAAAAACACTTTTATACTTGAAAACTATTTTAATAATAAGTGTTCCTTTCTGAAAAATACTTTTAGTTTGAAGATATGTTACCTTTTAAAAATACAATACTTTTAAAACAATTTTTTAGGAATCTTGTAACCTTACGCTCTAATACCAAATGAAACACACCACACCCATTAGTATTCCCAAAATGGGCATACCAAAGGATATGATATGTTATAGGTATAACTAAAGCATCACAGAGACTAAGATTCACAAGACAAATAAGTAAAAATAGTGGAAATATTTAAATAATAACTTATCATTCGAAATTGAACTTCATCTCAAAATAAGTCGTAAAAACATAACATATCTCAAGAACTCAAAATGTCTCATGTCTTATGAAAATACGTCTCAGCCTCACATAATCAGAGTAAAAGTAACAATAATAATGATAATCCCTCTTACAAGTGTCAATCCATCATAAACCAAATGAAAAAGATGAAAAGCAGAAGAATACATCTAAAATGAGGAAACTTTGAAAATGAATCTCCAAGCAACCTGAATTAACTATCCTCAACTGTGCCGGCCTATTGGGGGAAAAGGAAAGATGGAGGAGTAGGTCAGACAATAAGTTTGGTGATTGAAAGTAATTACTAGCATTTTCAAGCAAGGTAAAGATAATAGACTAAGCAATAGTTCTAGCTTGAAAGAAAAATACATAAAAGATAAAAATCGGATAAAAACAGTTTCCGATTCTATTTGACTATTTGTTTTGATTATTCGATTTGATTGTGTGCACTTGTCTTTAACTACTGTGATTAGGCTGAAACCCTAATCTTATCTCAGCTGCTAACTAGATCAGGCTGAAATCCTAATCCTACCCATTGATCGACCTTTCCTATCTCTATTGTGCCACTGTGAACCAATCCAGTTGGTCACAGCAAAAGACACATCTTTGGCATTTAGGACGCAGTAGCGGATTATTTACCCTAATCGATGCCGCATTCTCGTTCATCGTCGGTACATACTAATTATCGCCCCCTATTTGACCGTTTATTTACCCTAATCAACATAAGCGTGCCCAGCCTCACCTACATGTGAGACCATCAGTTCTTGGCCTGAAAGAGAATGCTGTCAGTACTAGTCCTAACAAACAAATCTTCTAGCTTTGCACCCCTTCCCCAAATCCCCAAATTTTAGCTTCTATCAATTGGCCACTTATTTATCCTAAACAGCATAAGCATGTCCTAACCTCACCTACGCATGAAACCATTATTCCTAGACCTGAAAGGGAATTCTGCCGATATGGGCCCTGCCTCTATATTTTCTTATTGACTTAATCCAATATCTAAGTTTTAAAATAAGCCTCTTCTGTTATCTCTTCTTTTCTAACTATAAGCTAAGTTATAATTGTTCTTGCAACTGTTACTCTTCTAGTTTCTTTTTTTTGTTATAACCACTTGTTATAATCATGTTTACAAATATCTTAAATTTGCCTATTTCAGTCTATCTCCATTTTATTTTAGTTTTTCTCATTATACATATGATTTCTATAAATTTATTGTTTTTCTATTTTAATCCATATTTGCGAATTCTTCCCTTTTTAGTATTTTATTCACGTCAAAAACGATTAAATCTCTTAAAAATGAAATTAACATTTACGGTCTAATTTCCAACTTAAAACAGATGTAAATAACTGTAAATTACTGTAAATTACTACAACTAACTGTAAATAATTGAATAAAAATAGACTGAAAAGAACTTCTGAAATTTACTTAAAAACTGACTGTAAATAAATTTACATAAAAACCGTCTCAACTAAAATTCCAACTTAGAATAGATGTAAATAACTTTAAATAACTGGAGTTAACTATAATAACTGAATAAAAATAGATTGAAAAGAACTTCTGAAATTTACTTAAAAACCGACTGTAAATAAACTTACATAAAAACTATCTCAAAATTGTAGAAAAATTACAACTATTGAGAACTCTATTAGTTTAAATTGCTTACAAATCTAAAATAATTACAAAACACTCACCTATGGTCCTTAGATCTAGTCCTGGGCCTTCTTGGATCCACTTCTAGGGCTTAGAATATTTTTATCAAAAAGATTTCCTCTCTAGAAATTTTTCTATTTTGGGTTCAGCCTCAGGCAATGAACACAATTGGGAGAAAATCTGAATGAGAAAAATAGCTAGGCTTATGGTTCTATTTGTAGTATGGCTTAGGGAATCTTAGGCCGTTGGATTTGGAGATTAAATCTGGTGCAATCGTGTGATAGGCTCACTAGGAACCGTGGGATGCAGCTACGAATACACAGATTTCTCAAAAATCAAATTTTATGTTGTTCGGCTCATACCTGGACGAAATAGCATCCAGGAAATAAGGCGGGACGACTTATGTATATTGGGGGTCGACCTGACCTAAGCATGGGTCAAACTATGCCTTTGTATTTTTTTCGTTTTATTTTATTAAATTTTTATTTCTTATTTCTCTCGTAACTTCTTCATACTAGCTCGGAATTCGACAAGTTATGTATGAAAATTGACTAGAATATTACCACGAACCCAATAGTGCAACTTCCGCGGCTCAATTTTGACAATTTTACAAACTTATTTTATTATTTAATTAGTTCATTAATTAATTGTTGTTGATCAAATTTTGGGTTGTTACACCCGAGGACAAGAGAGACCTACCTGTAGAGGAAGTGTGGGCAACAAGAGGTTCCCCAAAATCTTATGCTTGGGAGGAAGTATGGAATGCTTCCATAGAACCTCATGTTTAAGCAGAACAGATTTCTTCCCCGGCTTTTCAAAGGCCGGATCAAGCTTATGGACAACTTCCTCATTGGAGTCGATAAGTCCCCTCGGAGCAAGGGCTGATAGTAAAAAGGTTGATCAGTAACAATTGATGAAATGATGAAAGAAGAAGTTAAATGTGCTCACCAAGGGTGGTAAAGACGCCAGAATGCCAGGTGGACATCTCATATAGAAGAATTGAGTGTTCCAATCTCGAGCCTTGTCTAAGCTATCTGTAACCAACTTCTTGTTTGGATTAGTTCTATAGAATTGGTCTTTCTGGTTGCTAACCTTGACAAGACGGAGAAGATGAAGCAAGATTTCAGGAGATAAAGATTCTTGGCCTGACTCCAAAGCTAGAAGCTCTAAAGAAAGCATATATTTGTAGGTGTTGGGAGCCAGTTGGGCAGGCGTGATCTTAGCATGCTCAAAGAATCTGACTAGAAAGTGAGGAAAGGGAATGAGTACCCCATGCCAAATATGGATAGCGGTAAAAGAAAAGAATCCTTTGGGGGGGAGAATCCATTCGATCATTGGAGCTAGAAGGGATAGCTTTTACCCCATAGATAGCAAAAGACTTTAGGATCCCATCAAAAATATCTTGTGAATTAACCAAAGATCCCCTTGTTTTAAGAACTACTAGATTTTTCTTTGACTTGGCACTCGACCCTGTTTCAAAAGATTGAGCACTTGAACCCACTGTAAGTTCTTGGGCTTGTTCCTTAACAGAGCTTGAAGCAGGTTTCTTAATAGCAATTTTCTTACCCATCTTTTCGCAAGGTGAAATTGTTTTGTTAAAATTAGTATAGGACATATTAAGTCTTATCTTCCAAAATATGGCATGGAAATGTAGATGCATGACATAACTAAGTAAATTACAAAATTGGAGGATATGAAATTAACCAAGTCCAAGAAAATTGATGCTTCCACCATGGTCGAAACCAAGAATGTAAAGGTTTGACCGCTATAAAGAAATGGTCTTTCGACCTTGTCAGAATCTATATGTTATGTTATTAAATTACCTTCCGTCTTAGTCGAAACCAAAGAATCCCTTTACGGTAAGGTTTTAAAATTCCACCGTTCCGACGTTGTCGAAACTATGAGACTCCGACGTTGCTAGAGGAACTTAAAAAAATAAGTTTAATAACGTAAAGAGGGTTCCGGTAATAAGAGAGGTGTCTGGGTGAGTTATGGGTTTCGACTTGGAAGGAAGAACAAAAGTCAAAACTTTCAACTGTTTTGAAAGGACACAAAGGGTTTTCAATAATATCGAACCCAATAGTTATGTTAGTCACTCCAGATATGCGACAGGGTTTTCATTTTTATCGGAATAATCCAATTCCTCTTACTCGGCTGTTAATTTAACTATGAACCAGAACCGATAGGTGTCGACTCAGTCAAAGACAATCTTCCCAAACAGATTTCGAATTCACACCTGAAATCAATAGAAGGGGAAAACCCAAGCTAGAAGTTTCTCATATGAACCAAAAATCCATTTTTTTTCAGCAAGATAATTTTGATTGTTAGTTCCAACTCTTAAGTCGTGAAAATGCATCAACTACAAATAAACAAAAACCTAGATTGAAGTAGAAAATCAAAAGATCAATGACGAAAGAGCTGAAATCGATTTTGAAATTTAGATAATTTGCAAGGTCGTAGTTAAATTATAAACCGAGTTACGCTTAAAGGAGAAGAGATTATTTACCTTAATAACTTGGATGAATCTGGATAAAATTGAGAACTCGAATACTCTCATAAGTGAATTTTTTATTTCAATTAAGAAGGAGAAGAAGAAAAGGAAGCACTATTTATAGTCCATCGAAAGGAACTCCCACCTTCCGATCTAATTTCAAAACAACGGTCCAGATCGACGCAGAAGACCAAAAGGCGAGAGAAAGCAATGAATAATGCATGACTTATAAAGTGAAGAGCATCCCTTCGTGGGGAGGGGGAGGGGCAAATGTTAGCACCAAAATTCACCACCGAAACCAGGTTTCGACACCGAGTAAAGATTACTGAAGGACCTTACGAAGGAGCCGAAGGGGTACATCTGGAAAGGTCGAAAAGGCTTCTGAAACAAAGGTTCCGTAGGAAATAGTTCCGCACATAAGGGGCTTCCGCATATGTTAAAGACCTTTACCTATAGTTCCGCATAGGAAGGTTCCGTAGAGGAGAACTCAACGCCAACGGAGGACGTTCCGCAAGCGCCGCATTCATGGAGGATCATTCTGCAAGTAATGGTTTCGCATTAAAGTCTTCCACAAGAGACAACGACGTCGCGTACAAATATTACCTTTTGAAAATTCAACTCGCCACCTCATCCGAAAGAACCTTTCGATGGGATCGAAAGGATTCTTCCGTAATAGGAGATCAGATCATCAGATGCAAGGCAATGCCAGTCAAGCACTTTAAAAGCGTCGCTTACCTTCAAAAAGATCCTTTCAATGGAGTCGAAAAGTGCCCTTCTGCTTCGAACAAGCTTTCTTTCTAAACTAAAGAAGCAATGGATCGAAGCTATGAGTGTCGCATTCTTACCTTTCAATGGAGACAATGGCATCCAGATATGATCAGAGAGCCATAAGCCAACCTTCCGAGAAAGCTAAAAGGCCACCCTTTCGCATATGGACGGAAGGATGCAAGCGAAAGCTACATTCTGATATGGTCGGCATGACCCCCATGGAAGGTGCCAACCCGCACCTATAAATAAGATCCGAGGGGTCCATTTTTAGGATCCCAAATTTAGTTTTCAAAATCACTACTGTTTTAATAGCTTGTAACCCTAATTTCTAAGTAAATTTGGGGCTATTTCCAACAAGTATTACTATGTATTACTTCAAATCATAATAAAGAATTACATGTTTGAGATTTATGTTTTCACGTCTTTTATACGCATTTTGTTGATATAATCAAATACCGATCATCTTTTACATTTTTTATTCGAAAGGCTCAAGATAACCTTTCTATCAGGTCTAATTTCCCTTCAAAACCCCTTCTGATAGGGTATTCCTTTTAAGTTCTGAACTATGGACTTTTGTGAAGGGGTTCACTTAAGATTTGATCTATAGAATCAAAATCATCTAAGGCCTTCCAAAAAGACCGAAACCAACATTTCCCCTTAAGAAATTTCTACAGGTTTATGACTCCTATTTTTCTGGCCCTCTGTTAACGTTAAATCCCATTATTGTCCTAAGAATACTCCAATGGCTCTAACCTTTTGGCGAGGTCAAAAGCTTGGATCTTAATAAAGATTATACAACGAATCTGAAACCTTATGCTGCCATTGGAGTCTACTAGTTCTTATTAAGCCTTTCTGCATGGTCATAATTTGCAACCCTTGATCAAGGATCTGCCTAATCTACATTCTCCAAACCCCTTTCGGTGGGATTAACATCTAAAACATAACCCCTTTTGCATATACCTATTAACAGAATCTTACTTATACTCCTTACGCTAGGATCTTGACCAACCATTTTCCTTTTTCACTTTTCGATAAGGACTATATCCATGGAATGAAAATTCTCGAGTCCTATTATTAAGAGTCCATCAAGTCCCACATGAAATCTATTTGAGATCGTTTCACATCATGTCCTTCAACAAGTATTTTTTGGGGGTTGACCATAAATTTGGTTAACACCATCTATTCATATTTATTCAATATTTTCTTTTAATGAATGTTCTCTTTCATATTTTTCTCCAAAAAGCAAAGCCTTGAGCACCAAAAGACTATGTAGCCCTTATTCAGGTAGCAAAGAAATTAGGGATCATGCTTAGATTGTTAACTCCAATAAAGCTACTTCAATATTCTCTTATTTTAGATCACCACAAGATCTTAAAAGAGCCACCAATGGTAAAATACAATGCTTGGGGAAAACGATGGTTAGTGATGGGCAAATCCCAATCCTTTACTTCTAATTCTCTAGCTCAACCCGAGATGCTTTGTATGGTATCATATTATTTCATATGAAAACTTATGTCATAGTATCTCACAAACTTATTATTCTATGATTCAAGCTCGTTTGCCTTGGTAATATTCCCCATGGAGAAGGAGACTATAAGTGATGCTTCTAAAGGTAAGATTAGTAATGATGGCGCTTCCACATCGGATCAGGCCCTTGAATCTCAATCTCTCAGGGATGCCATTATTGACTCTTTCAAATTTATAAAGAGGAAACTAAGAGATGATTTGGCTCTTGATACCACTCCATAAAGAAGCCTAAGGTTGGGAACACACACCCCTGTTATTGTGGAAGAAGAACAGTTTGTAGACATCTACTTAAGTCCTAGGATCTTAAAACATAACATCTTCTCTAGCTGGTTATCTAATCTCCGTCCTTTGCTACTCTTAAGCCACCTAGTCTTCCTCTTATACTCAAGGTCATTGTTTTGCTATTCTTAAGAAATTCTTGTCGGTATGTTCTTTTTCTATTTAACTATTTCAAGTTCTTAGTCTTTTACTTACAACATTCTGAATTATGGTTGTTACTTATTCCAGGCTGCTACACATATGCTCCTGCTTCAATAAGATGTTGTGGGGTCTTTTAGTGGAATTTCTAATCTTAAGGAGACAAATTCTTCATTTAACGATTATACAATTGACATTTCAATGGCAAGGGACGAGGCTATAAAAGAGAAAGAAAAACTAGCTACCTTGCTCAATAAAGCAGAACCTGGCTAAACAGAGAATCGCCAAACAAACTTCAAATGATAGAGCGAAAGCTTTAGATATTGGTTAGAGGATGCCAATAGAAAGGAGGCCAAAATTATGGAAGAGAACGATTTTCTTTAGAAAAAGTTATGAAAGAAAAGAAAACTTTTAGACAAATCAACTAGTGTAATCAACGATGCGAAGCAAAAGGTGAACCATTCCCTTGGGACGACTCTTGATACCCTTATTGAGAGTTCTTATGAGAATGCGCTTTTCATTGTGTATTTTGACAACACTCATAAATTCTAGATTTCAACTTCTCCTCTCTTCCTTCAGTTTGGAATGAAAAGTTAAAGAAGGAATTTTAAACCATGCTAAATCAAGCCCAGCACCTAGGGGTGAATCTTTCGAAGAGGAGGAAGAGGTTGACGCTTAGAAGCTCCTAACTTTTGATGATCCTTCGACAGATGAAGAAACAGAATCTGACGATGAGGAGGAGGATGAGATTAAGGGTGAGATGACCGGTGATGGTGATATGATGATGAAAATGGTGACGACAATGGAAGTGGTGGTGGAAAGGGTCTCTTTAGGCCACCAGAAGAAAAGGATGGTTCAGGGAATGCTAATCCGGACTTGTTGGCCTACGATACAGATGCTATTGAACTCCCGATTCTTTGGTTAGAGGTTCTCATGGGAAAGACAATGCTCCTCAAAGCTACAAACCTAAGGGGAAGGAAAAGACTTCTTCATCTTCAATTCCACTCTCCTAGGTATAGATCTTTCTTCTCAAATGTCTTAAATTACCAAACAGCTCTTAGTTAATATGTTGATTATTTTAGTTAAGAAGAAAATTGAGATATCATTATGAAGTTATGCTTGAAAAAAAACAAATGGAAATGGGCTGATTGAATAGCTATTTGGATATGCAACCGAAAGAGTATAATAAATTATCTGAGAAATATGCGAATCTCATAGCAAGCACGTCAAAATTAAGATTTTTCAAAGAGAGACAAGTTGCATCATGAATGAAGAAGGCACATTTTCATCATGAGAAAATCCTTACGGATATTGCAGAACTAATGACCCTTTTTTGGATGCTGATTGATGATAGGAATGCCTTGGAAGAGGTTCATTATAGCGTTTATTTAAGGGATAAGTTCTTTGACTTCTCTTATTTGGACGACATCTGTCGAGGTTTGCTCATATGCTTTCATCGTAGAAATTTAAATGAACATGGATTTGATTCTCATCTTGGGGCATGTTGGAAGCTTCCAAGGGTTACCGTTATCCCTGTTTCTTCTCGCTCTCTTCCTCCCAAAAAACTCAAGTATAATAGAAAGAGATTTATTTCCGAATTGTATGATAAATCAATTTTGTATGAACCCAAATAATTGTACAATTGTAATATGTAGCTTGGGTAGTTTACAAACTTCATCGTTTTAGTTTTTCTATTATTAGTCTAATTTTAATACAACATACAGATTAGGGAAACTTCAACTAGTCATGTTCTCATGGAACTCTTGAGTAAATTTGTCAAACTAAAGAAGGATTTTAAAGAAAACTCTCTAATTCTCAAGACATCGCAGTTAGTGAGACATTGCTTCCTTAGAGACCTACAAGAAGTTTACATGTGGTTTCATCGCTTTCACTTTGATTTCTTTGGTGATAAATTACTAAGTAAAATTCGAGCTTATCACGCCAAACTGATATATGGTTATACTATCTCTTCAGTCGCGGAATGAGATTATCATCGATTCCCTCCCATTAATACTCCAAAAGGAATTAAAGCTTCTTTTGAATCTACTCCTATCCTATATATTAGTTCATTTGAAAAGGCCAAACTGCTGCTTCAAATCTTTAGGAGTTAATTAAATGTTTGGAAACGGAATTGTGATGTAGTTCAAACTTCCTTACCGTTTGTGAATTTTGTTGTTACTAAATAAAAGAACATTTTTTCATGTACTAATTCCAGTTTCACTTATTCTTAATAGGAAACCCAGTTAATGCGTATATCTGATCCTCTAGATGTTTTGCAAGTGATTGAAATTAAAGATAGATTAGTAGTATATGTCAAAAAGAGGAAATCTTCCTAAGACGCTTTAGCTTTATGATTTCCAAATAGTCCAGAGGCACAAGAGTGACATACGAAATATTTTCAACCATGATTGACCTTTAAAGGCCCAAAGGAATAAATCGCTAGCTAAAGGAAGAGATTAAGGAGAAGGACAAATGAATTTCAAAATTGAAGGAATTGTTAAACTCAGCCTTAGAATCTAGGCTTTCAATTGAGATCGACGCAGAAATGGCAAAATTATATCAAGGAATAAACGATCTCGAAGTGGAGTTATTGAAGAGTTAGTGAAGGCAATTCTAGCCTATACACTCGTACTCCTGGAAGAACAACGAAATTTCGATCTTTGGCTAGTCAAGAATTCCCTTGTTTACCGAATCCACTTCCAGGTCTAACTGATGATGTGAACTCCAAATAGAGCAGACAAGGTTAATTTGAGTGCATGCAATTTTTCAGTAATAAATGGAATGAAAAGTCATCTCAACATTTCAATAAACATGATAGCAAAGTTCAAAAGCTTAAGCATGAGAAATATACTCTTAAACATGAGATCGAAGAGTTAAAGAGCTTGGATCAAACTTTAGGAGGAGCCAACAAGACTCTCTAGCACGCTTATAAATTTCAAATTGACTCAGCTGATGATGCAAATACTATTCAAAAAAAGGAAATAAATTCAAAGAACTTCTGGACGTGGCCATTCGCTACATTACCGATCCTTTTATTGCGAAGGATTTGGCGAAGATAACATAGAGCCTTGAGTTGTAGCAAAGATTTTCTTATATAGATTTTTATTTAATCTGATTTCTATAGCTAAAAATTTGAACATGATTTATTAGATTTTAAATAAATTTGTAATTGAACTAATATTACCCCAGATGTAGCTTTGAATTAAATATTGATTCTCACTTAAAACTGCTTGTCGATTAATATCTTGCTTTCCTACATTTTGAGCTTTTGATGTATAAATTGATATTATGCATGTTAAAAGAACTAAAAACCTTGCTAATTGAGATTTTTATAATTCTATATACGAATATGATTTTCCATTAATAAATATCTGGCATCTTTTTTCGTAACAAAGATTCTGGTGAAATGAATTCCAGTTTGGATTGAGAGTTGCTTTAGGATGCTCTACCACTTGATAGCAATTTGAAAAGAAGTCCATAGATCCATTCTAGTTATAGTGTGAATAGAAGACCAAAACCTGTTTAGCAATTGACTAGAAGACCAGAACACTTACCTGGTGTAATAAAAGACCAGAACACATGTTTGGTAATAGTTCCTTCTTTAGGGTCAACTAACTTTTAATAGCTCGTATTTTGGTAGGTCTTCCTCCAGAAGAAAGCCTTAATCCTTCTTTTGGATTTAATTAGATTTGATTGATCTTCCTCTAGAAGACTGTTTCAGATCCATTCTTTTGATGGAGTGCGATTGACTTAATTGCTTTTTGTCGTCATCGAAGGTGAGGATCTTAACTTAGATCGAACCCCTTATCACTGTTTTAGACGATGATTTAGGTTTTCTATATGGTGCATTTGGCTAGCCTTCTTTCATCTGAACCATAGACTTACCCGACCTCTCTCTAGGAGGCGCTTTAGTAAAACCATGGAGATGGTACTAAGGCTTGCCCGGTGCATTCATCTATCTATCTTTAAGCTGAACTAAAGACTTACCCGATCTCCCTCTCGGAGGCACTTCAGTAAGGCCTTTGATGATAACACTGAAGGCTGGTTTGGCACTTTGGATAGGCCAAAGTTTTACCGATCCTCCCTCTAGAAGGTGCAATAACTGGGCCATGTAGGCAAAGGTTGAAGACTTGCAGATGCTTTGGTCAGGCCTTCTCAGGTGAGATTAAAGGCTTACTCTGACCTACCTTTAGGAGATGTTTTGACCAGATCATCTGAGAAGAGACAAAAGCTTAGCCCCTTACGACCATCTTGGGCCGTGGTTTAGGCTTTCCATTATTTTTAGGATGTCTTTACTTCTTAGCCATATAGAAACATTTATTTCATTCAAAAGATCTTATTTTATTGATGGCTGAATTAACATCTTTGTACAGACTCATTGTGCTTCCCTTGCCCTATGAAATTATTGATCAAGCCTTCTAAGCTTAGCATTGGTTTGTGTCATGTCCATTTGCGTAATGGTAGTAACAATATAGTCCTCTGAGATACTTTTCATTCTACAAACGCTTCTTTTGTGAAGGCCAAAAATTGAGCTTGTCTTTAGTCAAGAGATATATATTCTAATAAGAAGTAGTGAGAGAGCAGTTTTTAAGGAGTCGTATTTTTCTAGGAAATGATCCTCTCGGTTGATGTTGGACTCTTTTGTTGCTTGTGATAGACCGTTCACTCTCGATGGTCAATTTTCTTTTTAGCGAGTCTTGTGCTTCATTTGTTTCATAGGATTGATCGAACACGCCTCTCCACTTTCTAGTGAATCGATTGAAGTCCCTTTCTATTTACTTTTCAAAAATGGTTCTCTCGGCCTTGAGTTGAATCTCTTTCCTTATTTTCAAGAATATGCTACCCTATTTGTATTGTCCAGGACAAAGATTGGTGTTGGCCCAATATAGAAGCGATTTAAACTCCTTTTCTTGGAATTGTATGCAGCCACTTGTCTTTTCTTCTTTTCTATAACTTGTAATGCCACAAGTCCCAACACTTGTTCTTCTTAGAGCAGGGGATCATTAGTGATTTGGTAAATTGGCCTAGTCACTTGAGGGTCGAAGGATCCGTATTCATAGATTTAAAACAATTAATTGGAATGACTAAGAAAAACTTAGTTAATGTAATTAATTGGTGTTGAAAATCAAAGGTAGATTAGCTTGGTAGGGGCAAGTCCTTTAAGCCCTATATATGCAAGTCAAGGTAGTTCCACTTTGGGTTTTAACGAAGCCGAAGGTTCGAGCCCTCCTTCTAGCGCCAAAATGTTAATGAATTTCTTCATTAACCCCAAAAGTGTAGGGAAGTTGTTTTAGTTAATGGTTGGTTAAGACAATACTAGGCTAAGTAGCTAGGATGAAGTATATTTAATGTCAAGTCCATGGAAATTCAATTGTAAATTAGATAACAAGGTTGTGATCATGTTGAAAGTCACGCAAGAACCAAATCGATATACAAGTCCTAACTCATAAGTCATTGCATGGAATATGCTATGAAATTATTTACCATTCAATTCCTTATGTATAAAAGTTTGAGTGTTACAATCAGAAAAAGTTCCCAAAACTGATTTGGTGTTACAAAGTGTAAAATGCATGAAGAGAGGTAAGAATGATTCACCCTTCCCAAAGCACCCTTGGATCCATATTTATAAAGGTAGATGAGCGGCACAGTAACTTGGCGTTGGCATTCCTGGGCTTTGGCTTTGTTCCGTTGATGAAGATACACGGCACTAAGGACTTATGGCACTGATGGTTTCTGTTATGATGATCAACATCTTTTGTTAGCAAGTGGAAACATTATCTTGAATCAAGGTGAGTATAAAGAAATCAATTAAGAGTGGCATTGATGGTTTTTGCGGACATTGATGGCATTTACCGTCAACATCACATGTGTAGTTTCTATAAACATTGACGACGTTTGCCATCAACATTGTAGAATAGCTGCTTTGATAATTAGCGATAGTGATGATGGCTGGTTGTATTTGGAAGACGACTCTAAGGAGTGGCGATTTTAAGATGGAAGCAACATCAAAGAGACGTGACATCATTATTTTGCAGGCGGTATCATCGATGGGCGACATCGATCATGATCGATATCGTTACTTTATTTAATAACTTACGGCACTTTGGCGTTGCTTTATGATGTGATTCCATCAAGCCCCATGGGTGATGTGCAACATTAACTCATTCCCATTCTTTCGGCACTGCTTATTGACATGGCATCTCAGCTATATCACATTCCTTCGAGGATAGTATTAGTAGTAATAGATGGGATACGACACTGGCGAAATGCGATGTCGATTGCTCATGGTACTAACTAGGTTCAATGTCATTATTTTTTTAATTACATGCAATGTTTTTTAAGCTATCGATGAAGTGCGACATTGTATTCCTTCAATGCTAATCCGTCTTCATATTTCCGATGTTGATTACTAGCGCCACAAGCATATCACTTGTCACCTGTCCTCGAGAGTAATAAATGTAGCAACAATAATCATTATATTTATATTAAATACTGGAAAAAAAATCAAATTTTAAAATATTTTGGAACTGGTTAAACAAAATGGCCAGAGTTGGAGTAAAAATGTCGCTAAATGAGCACTTTAGTAAATATCTTATTTCAGGAATTTTTATAAATAAATTAAGATTATCCTTAGGGGTTTCTTTTCATGATTTTTAAGTATCCTTAGGATAGTGCTTACTGTAAAAATTTCAAGTCTTAAACCATTTTTAAGTGGTTAAATTGGTTGCAAATATCGTGCTTTTCTATATTGTCATATATCAAAGACTTTTAACAGTGTTTATAAATGTTGTAATAAGTTGCTTAAGATTTCAAGTGTCTAAAAATGGAATTTAAATTTGATATTTTTTCTCTAATATTTTTAGAGATGGTTTATAACATATTTTATTAGTATTTTATAGTTGGTTTGAAGTTTAAATATATTTTTGATATTTATTTATGGATTTTTGAAGGAAAGGGGTTTTATTATATAGAATATGTTTTTTACTCATTTTCTTCAAACTATAAATTAGTTATTTTCAAGTAATATTTTACATAGATATTTAAAACCTATTCATAAGTATTTATATATGTGTGCCTGTAAGAACAAAGGAAGTTTTGAATTATAATACTTATGTTATAATAAACAGCTTTGTGAAGTTATGTAAAAGTATATTATCATGTTAATAAGCATACTTAGATCTTTAAAAAGAATGTTTCAAAGATAATAACAAGTATGGAGTGGTTTTGGGTTTGTTGTGACAATGTATTAACAACATTCATCTTTAACCTTTTTTATTATACTTATGGATGTAAATAGACCTTTAAAAAGAATGTCTTAAAATAAGAATAAGTGAAATGGTTTTGGTTTTACAGTGACAATGCTTATGTAACAATGATTTTAAACCTTTTGAAATAGATTTATGAATGTAATTAGACCTTTTAGATGAATATTTCAAAGGGTATAACCGTATGGAATCTTTTGGAAATAGATATAAAAATTAAAGATTTTGTGGGTTGCAGAATAATGGATCTTAAGGCTAATTTAATAATAGAGGGGGATGAATAGTGTTTTCTAACTTATGTAATTTTTTTTCTTTTCATAATTTATATTGAATCATAGATTAACAACACAGATTTATAGTAACAATCAGTAACATATGCAATCACAAATAATAATAAAGTAAAAGGTAAAGAGTTAGAGAGATGACACCAGAGGTTTTATACTGGTTTGAATTTCTCATACATCTAGTTCCATATAATTTCCTGTACAGATTTCTTTTCAAACGCCTACTTTGTACGATAGCAAGCTAACTAAATACTATCTCAGTTTCAAGGCTACGAAACACACCCTCTTATATTCCGAATCAGGGGAAAACTCATTTGATTTAAATCGGCTATAAGTACACGTAATAGATTTGAATTGGCTACTAAGCACACCCACTCGATTTGAACGAGGTACAAGCACATACACATAGACAAGAGTGGACTTGATGTTTATCCAATGACAAGTAGTTATATTTTGGATATAATGGATCCTATAATCCCTTAGATAGCACTTTGATCTTTGAAATGAGAGAGATGCTTGCAAAATAGTGAGTAAGTAATAGTGAATCAATACAATGAAGTATGAATTGATTCTATATGATTTTGAATTGAACAGAGTATATTTTTCAAGAGAATTTTCAAGAGAGTAAGTAGAGGGAAGAATGTAAGTAACTGATTAGCTAAAAGTTCATTTGCACTCCCATTTATATAGTAAATGAACAGTTGTATCCATTCATGAAGTTGTATTCAAAAGGCACTTCCATTTAAAATTTAAAAAACAATTTAACGACCTATATGTCAACATATAAAAATATAAATGTCGACATATCCTAGTGAAATACGAAAAATGTTTTCTTTTATATTGTTTATAATTCTATGCTTAGTGAAATAATTTGAGTATGGTTTTTAGATATTTTTAACTCATAGAATTTTTTATAAAACATTTAAAAAAATATTTTGAAATTTAAATAATTTATTTTTAGTTAAAATATCAAAGATCAGAAATTGGAGGTAAGGATTGGAGAATGCTATCAAGGACTTTAACAACATATTCTAATGACTTTAAACATTAAATTATAATCTTGATCTCTTTATTTCTTTGTTTTTTAACTCATAGGTCTTCTAATCTTTATCTTTATTCTTTATACTATACAGTAATCGATTCGGCACTTGTGTAATATTCTGCGCTATATACCATATAACTTAGCAAAATATTAGTATCAATATTTTATATGGTTGTTGTCATCAAAATCGATAATTGAGGTATTAATAATCTCTCCCTTTTTGATGATGACAACCATTAAACATTCTTATATATAGCTCCTCCTAAATATATGCACGTATATATTTTATATTTGTCTCCTACTTTTTCATCAATAAAAATGGGAGAAAAATAAAACTTTCCCTAAATGATATTCTTATAAACTATGGAATCAAAATCAATATTTAAGAATTAAGCTATACATGAAATAAATGTGACATAAAAGATGCAGTATGGGAGACATTAATGAAGTGCATACTGTATATTATGGCATATATTAGATATATAATTATCTAAATCTTTGAATATTAAAAAATAGATAAATAGGATAAGCCAAACTTCATTTATTTATAAGACATACCATAATATAATCAAAGTCAAATCAAAACCTTAATTATACATCATACCAAATCAAATCTTTGATAGTCAATCCAAACGTAATTATTTACATATTTAATCAAACTAAAAATAAATGAGTTTAATATACACACTTACGAACAAAAATCTAGATATTTCTAGGAACTTCAACCCAACCTTCAGATCAAAGATTGAATTTGCTTTAGAGGCATCCCAATCTTTATTGTCCTTTGTGTTAGAGCATTTTGGATTGTTGGTTTGATCATCTTTAATAAGAAAGGAAACCAACCATAAAAGAGCATCGAAATTCTTCTCCTGTTCTTTAATCATTTTCATTTGGCTTAGTTTCAAATGCCTTGATTTCTTAGTATGAAGAAGAGAACATCTTTAATGATTGGAGTGTCTCTTAAAGATTTTCAAGACATTTTTATTAAGAAAAATGTTAAGAATGGAAAGAGATGGAGAGATGAATCAATGGGTGAAGTTTCTGAAAGAAGTAGGCTAAAATATGAGTGAAAAGTCCTTTGGAATAATTGAATTGAAGGTAAGTAAAAAATTTGGCCAAACGGCTATAGTATGTCGACATATGTACCTAAAATTGATTTTTAATTTTTTGATATATTTTTAATTTCTAATTTCTAATTTCTAATTAATACCATTCTATTTCAATGATTTCCAAAGACTAATAGAACAATGTATAACAGAATAACTAATTTTTCATTGATTAAAACAAGATGATGCATGGCAAAACGGAAAACATAAGAAGATAACTTGAAATAAACTAAGGAAATACAAGGAAATAAAAGCTACAAAAGATACCATGGACAACTAGATAAAATTAAAAGATAAGTAAGGAGATGAGCTCCTATCAAGCTCGTACATAATCTTCCAACTTATCCACTGTTTTGGAAAGATTAGCAAACTTCTTGCTTAGTTTCTTTTGATTTTTGATAATTTTCTCTTAGTTTTTAAAAATTCCTTTGCTTGATGTTTGAGATGGTCTTTTAAAAGTTTCAAGAGAAGTCTTTACTTCCTCCTCCTCTTCTTCTTTATCTTCTCCTTGAATTACATAACTTTCTTCTTCTTCTTCAATTTCTTGTTGTTCTTCCCTTGCCAGTCTTTCTTCTTTTTGGGGAAGAGTCTCATAAGGTTCAAAGTAGTTTGACTTGTTGAATTTTTTTATAGGCAAAGTGGGTTATCCTTTAAGATCAACACCAAATTGTTCAAAAATTCTAGTGAGATAAACACCGTGGTAAATGTGTTCTCATGTTTAGAAATTTTCTTTTGAAAAAAAATCATCTAAGAAGACTTATGCCCAATTGATGTTGTAGTTTCCATGAATAGCAAATGTAGCTTTAAAAACCTTTTAAGTCAGGTTATTGTAATTGCCTATCCTCAGAGTGATGCTTTATTGTAAAATGAGACTCATAAGTCTCCATTTTAGTCTAAGATTTTTGTGTTTAAATTCAAAGTCTTCTTCGTTTTCAAAAATGTCATGAAAAACTTCTCAATTTTGTTCATCAATATTAAAGGTGAAGAGGTCAATTCCACTTAATTTACAACCAAATATTCGATCCAAAATTTAATGGTCTAAAACAATTATAGTGTCTTTCACACTACTCCAAACTTGTCCCTCTCCTTCTAGAAATTTTCCATTTAAATTCGCATAAAACTTTTTTACTAAATTCTAATAACAAAAGAAATCATTTTGAGAAGAGTCAACTAAACCAAGAATATCATTTTGAAAAAAAAATTGAAGACCATAAAAAAATATCAAATATTGAAAATCTTTCGAGAAAAACTTTTTTAGAAGTAGCATATTCGACATAAGTGTCGATGGATTCTTTATCATTGAATTCATGAGTCTTCAAATCTTTATCTTGAGTCTTTCTACTGTATAGTCTTCGATTCAGTATTTGTGTAATATTATGCGCTATATACTATATAACTTGGAAAAACATTAGTATCTATATTTTATATGGAGTTGTCATCAGGATCAATAATTGAGGCATTAAAGGTTTAATGTAAGAAATCATGTTAATGATTTGTGAAGATATTTATATCATTTAAGATAAGTATATGAATATTTTTTGAAGTACTAAAAGAGTACAAATGAATGGTAAAAAGTGATAAACGAAGTTTTCTCAAAATAAAAAAAGTTTTGCTAATAAAAGAGGTTTAAATTAATAAAAACGGTTAATTAACTAAAAAGGAATTAGAAGTTGCTTATGTGACTTAATTGTGTTTTATGTGACTTGATCATGCTTTGTGTGCTTACTTGTTTATGGAAAGAATTTAGTCATGTACTTAGCACAAAAAGCCGATGAAGTAGGCTTGTCTATCTGTTAGGACTAAGAATGAAGTGTCCAGTCAAGGCTTTGATGCAACAACTGCTCTAACTTACCTACCTTCACTCTCAACTGAGGGATAGTGTAAGTTAAAAGGTTTGGAAACATGACAAGCACACGAGATTTGGTTTCCATATGTGATCGTCTTTTTTGAACTGTACAGTTGACTAGCCAACTATCAAATTTGAAAAATTAACTTGGGAAGTATCTAAAAGCTTAATAGTTTCATACGATTTGAGAACTCCTGGGGAGGATCATTCTTATGAAACGTATTTAGCTTTAAGAACTTATACATATAAGATCCCCGAGAACTCCTCTTAGTATACTATTCGCTTACTTCTAAAAGAACGGTAATTGAGTTTACTAGAAATTCATCGTTTTCTCTCTGAAGAGATCGGGATCGATAAGTATTTTACTTATCAAAAACCACTTCAAAACTGATATACATATTCTATATTTTGGAAGCGGCTATAAGTGGAATACTATAGAGTTAAAATGTCTATCCTAAGGTTGAGTCCAAGAGAAAGTGTCAAGACCATCCGTTTCGACCCTCAAAAGTCGACACTAATGTGTCCGCGGTATTCACGTACCAAGCATTCGAGTGCCGGAAAGACATATCGTTGGGTTGAAAGAAAAGAAAAGACAGAACATAATCTCGCATTATGACAAGTAATATATAATATACAACAGATCTTTAAAAAAGAAAACCTTTATCTACACACAACAATCAAAATAACTAACCTATCATCAGCATGGACATTTATAACAGCCTATCCTCACAAATGCTGATAAATACAAAACAAGAAATACAGTGGAAAATAAAATATGTCAAGTCTTGAGGGCATCTAGCTTGTCTCCTGAAGCTCTAAGCGACCATCGCTAAATCTGGGAAAAGTTCTCGGGTCTGACCCGAGTATTATATGAAAATAATACCCGGATTAGTCTGGTAAATTAGCATAAGAAACTCAAAACATTTGGATTTCATTTATATTATAAAAGCTTTTCAAAAGCAAAGTTAAATTGTAAGACCATGCTGCACATAAACACGAACGGATTTTAACCTTACGATAACCAAACCACTTTAGAAAATCCAGTGATATTATAATAATGTCTAGGGTTTAAAATATATAATCATAGTTGGTTACATTAATTGCATTCAATAGCATATTTAGCATACAACTAAGTCCATAATACACATATTGGAAAATGGATTACATCAATGACAAGGATATTGAGGTAATACCTTTCACAGTACACCTCTAGAGAAAATGTACCAAGGGACTTACGTGGACCACTGCATGGCAAGATCAGCCTACTCCTTCCTGTATAGTACCGAATATGTCATCACCCATGTTGTAGCTTACAACCGAATTGGGCCCCTAGCATACATAAATCCATAAATACTGATCCAGATCAGGTGATGATTACACCTTAATGGTAGCAAACGACATAGTTTTGCGGCATATCTCCTATTTAGTCATTACCAGGCATGAGACTTGATGTTATGTTTTACCTTTCTATCAAATCCCGCTTGGAATGCTAAAACCGACCTTCAGGCAACAATTTAATGCCAATATTCATCCAGACAAGCGGTTCAGGATATGAATAAATCGACGGCGCTGCTTCTACTACATCTTTTTTTGGAATCTTAGTAGCAAGTAACCCTTGCAATTCAAAGAACACCATCTTCGATTCCCATCATATGCCCCCAATTTTAACACTTATGCTGCTTCAAAGTGGTTTTCGGGTAACTCATGCTTATTCGATCTCGATCTCTCCAAACCAACAATCGATAGTTTCTGGTCGATTCAGCCCCAATTCATTCAGAAGTAAGTTGACGATATAAGAGTATGAAGGAGATTTCGAATATTCATCCTCAAAGCGAGTGTCGTTCCACTGGAACGAGTTCTCCCAAGGGAATCTCAAATCATATGAACACATGAAGCTTTCATATACTTCCTAAGTCAAAACAGTCCAATTTATCAATACTGGACAAATCACTATCCAGTTTAAGTATATAGTTTGCATATGGAAAATTGAACATCATATACTTATCAAGACTTTTTGATTTTAACCCTGTACTATCCCTCGATAAACAATGAAGTTGGACAAGTTAGAATACTAACCTTGCCTCGATGACAATCTTAATTCTCACAGATAGAAACAGGCTTCCATACCTCAAAATTTAATGTCGAGTATAAGATGAAGTAACTTACATATATTTAACTAATAATGACATATTTATTTTAACCCTCTTACACTTATCACACTTCTGACATTTCGACTTCTCTATCCCTCATTGAGAATCGAAGCCAGGCTAGTCAAGGCACTGGTTGCACCTGGCCTCGCCTTAGTTAAAACACTTCGATTCCAAATCTCATAGATAGAGGAAAGTCTACTCATTGACTTGTAGTACTAAATATAAGATGAATTACTTTTCATAAACGTGTCAACATTTTAGCACTACTTATTATATTTGTTTTATGTTACTTAAAGGCACTAACAATGGCACTGGCAAAGAAATCACTTGCATGAAACAAAATATTTTAAAAACAATATGAAAACTAACTCCATAAACTTATTTCTAGTCTTTAATTTAAAACTAGTTATTGAAAATATTTTCCAAAACCATCTATTTAAACAAAAGATTGATTTCAAAGAAAATATCCTTTCTTTTTATAAAATGAACAACTTATTTAGTAATAATAAAGTGCTATATATCCAACTTCCTTTCGAATTTCCCGAAACCATTTACTATAACAAAAATGCTATAGTCCATGATCTCTTTCATTTTCTCGAAAACATCTATTACAAAAATAGTGTTACAACCAATGTTTTCTTTCTCTTTTAAAATTACTTTTAAAACTCTTTAAAACACAGTTGAAACTTGTATTTAAAACATCGCTGTAAAGATGGTCGATTTTAAACAAAACTTGACCTTTGAAAACAAAGGAGTATTCTTTATAAAACTTACACCTCTTGCTCAAATAAATTCTTAACAATATATTTTATACTTCAAACCACTTTTTAACATTTATACTACTTTTATAAACACATTTGAAAAGACTTTCAAAATATCTAAAGTAGATAATATTTTTGTACTTTACCAAAATCATAAATTTTCATATCGCATTCATAGCAACTATCGCTATATGGACCATAACTTTTAAAACTTTGGTCAGTAAATCAAATAGCTTTTGAACCACATTTCTTTCTATGTTCTAAATCACTTAATACCTTTGCAAAAAGCTTTGAAAAAAATAAAAAATCAATTTCGAAAGCCATTATTAAAATACTGTTAGAAAACAACATGGTAAACCACTTAAAAGAGAACATATGATTTTAGTGTTACAAAACCAACAACAAAAAGGACGAATATAACTAAGAAACATTCACTTTTCACATACTCAAGCATTTACACAAGCATGAATGAATGTACATAAAATTACAAAGCGGGGAATCCTTTGGATCCTTTTACAAAAAATTATTCTACGAAATGTTTCCATAGCGACTTATTCACTATGAAGACACTTCGACTTTCTCTTTTTATCCCCTTCAAAACAATGGTTATTGTGTCATCCACTTTCACGCGAGAAACAAATCCAAAAGAGAAAAAAACACAAGTATAAATAACATAAACAACAATTTATACTTTAGAAATATTTGTCAATTTTCCAAACTATTTAAAGTGAGATATCTCACTTTAAAATAAGCACCAACTCAAACCAAAGGCTATTATGACCATCCTTAACCTAGAAATAACACAAGATCCTTCCTTTCAACTTACTTGGCTCGACCTAGGCCCCAGGACCTTCCCCAAAGCTAACGCGCATGGCAATAATAGGATGCTTGGCTTCAAAGTTTCAAGCTTTGGGATGGTGGTGGTGTATGCAAGGTTGTTCTAGGATAAATGAAGGAGTTTTGGTTAAAAAGAAGGATTTTAATGTGGTTTTGTTTAAAGAAAAGAATGGAGAAAATGGGAAAGAAGAAGGAGTAAAAGAACGTGAAGATGTAAAATGAATTATGAAGTGGAGGTGCTCCTTAATAGAATTTGTGAAATGGAAAATGACCATAAATACTCCTTAGCCAAAAGATCGCTTCGCCCCTCCTTGATTCATGACACACCCTTTTTTTCAAACTACTACCCTTCCTTTTTCATACATCTTCCCTTGTTCTCAATGCAAGCACATGTTTTCTCATGATGACACAAAAGCACTTAAATATAAGCACAAAAGTCCTTTTACTTTACTTAAACAAAAAAGAAAAAGTCACATCACTTAATTAATTATTAACCCTTATTTAAATGGTTAAACTTACTTACTTTTAGTTAATTCTTTTTGCATTATCTGACATCTTATTATATCTATAAGTATGTATACATAAGTGTACGTTTGCGACAAATTCTATTCAATAAAAAGTAGAAAATCCAAAAAACGACTTTCGATCACATTTTCAATTTTTCATCGAACTATTTATTTTTTTAAACAAAATTTCAAAACAAACTTACTAACATTATTAAATAACAAAATATGTAACTTAAGCTTTTAAAATCAATTATTTAAATTAATTAAGTATTCACAATACAAACAATAAAATTCTGGGTCGTTACATCCTTTCTCCTTTAAAAGAATTTCGACCTTGAAATTTCATCATAAACCAACAACCTAGAAATAGGCCATATTAATTCTTAACATTTCCCAAAATGTCAAATGACTAACAAACAAACTTAGAGTTTGTCCAGGTTTACAACCAATCCATAAGGATGATAAATAATCTACCGAGCATACTTCATGGTCAGTAGCCATAGATTATTACTCAATCGATTATTCACACTACTACTAGAGAAACTGAAGAATCATCTACCCAATTCCTCATAAACTGTAAAACATTAAAGGAAAATACACTTAAGCCCATACGGTGTGCATGAATCATCCATACACAATATCTGATCCAATCACTTGCTTGGACACATAAAATTTCTCATCGGAACTAGTATATATCACTTAACTTCGCCATCGTGAAACCCTGATCTGGTTCCTTGATCCAATGCTTATGTTTTCCTTACATAATCCTAAACTATGATAGAAAACACTTATATCATCATAAGAATCCATCCCAAGTATCATATTTAAGAATCGAGTGAAAATGCCTAGTCCGGACTGGGGTGCAACACCTAGAAATCATGTGCCCGAACTCTGGATCAAGAATAGTCATGCAAATAAAACGATTTAACTCCAACTTACAGTTTTATCCCTTTAGGATAACTTAATAATTATACCACTCCAGTTCTTTTTACTTTCAAAAATTATTTATGAAAATATTTCATAAAAACATAAATTTAACTTTTAAACTTGTATAATACCCTACTACATCTTGAGAGTATATATAACTATATGATTTTATCTTTTATCCTTTCATTTTCCCTAAATTCATATGAAGGCCAAAATAAATCTGGGACTAAAAAATGAGTCGATCTCTTCAACTCTTTACCTATCTGGTCCCGTAAATAGCTAAGATGAGCGGGATGTTGGTATCGAAACTTGATTCTGGAGTATGCTTTTCCTTAGATATCTCTATGTTAAAGATGTTTATTAGTCAGCCAAATAACATCAAACGGTTTCCACAACTTAGATGTTAAAATAAAAAGCACGGTTTAATAAATCAAAGTTTATTAAAACTTTCCTATTAAATTTAACCCCTATTAAAATTTCATTTATCAATACACTCTTTTATCGAAATACCTTTTTATTTGAATCCATTTTCTTTAAGGAAACTTAAAAACAAATACCCGGTTTTTATTTCAAAACCTCTTTGAAACAATACCATATATTTTAATCCATAGAAAATATACATATAGACCGAGTAACCCCAAAAATTATATCAAGGAACTAAGTTATACCAAATAGTATCATACAGCCTTTTACCAAAAAGGGTAATATTTAAGAGAAGTGATTATCATCCGAACACACCTCTTTCCCATTTTTAGTCATCTTCGAGCTATTCGAACCAGTTAACATAAAAATACTTCTTCGTTTTCTTATCCATTTTGTAATAATACTATATATATTTCCATATAAAAAGTTTTAACAAAAATATTTATTACCAACTCGCTTTGGATTCATTCGAATGCGAACTCGTTTCAATCATATAATGACAAAAGGAATAATTTACTAAGTGCACTACAACATTCAGCTAAGCAATCATCTGATTGTCGCTTAGAAGATTATTCAGATCATTACAAAACTAATCAAAACTCATTCCCCAAACTATCAAAGAGAATGTATCTTACACAAAATTCGTTTTGAAAATATTTATACTTACAAATTCTTTCAAGTAATATTATTATTGCTTTTTTAAAATAATCATTTGAAACCTTTTTAAAGGCGTCGTGATTTAAATTCTCAAAAATCCTCTTTATTTAAAAAAAAAAAAAAAATTTATAAACCCAATTTATAAAATCATCTTTATATAAAGTCATTCCTTCTTTATAATAACCATTTTAACAAAGTAAACTTGTTAAACCTATATTGTTAACGAATTCCTTACAGTCAAATCATGAAAATAAACTCACTAGGTGATCGTATTTAATTTAAATTAAACCAAACAATAAATGCTCATAAACTGGCCAAGCATAACAATTAACAAACAATAACCGATGCTCTTAACTGGATAAGCATGACTTAATCAAACAATGAATGATAATAATTGAACATTATCATTCCCATACAAACAAACACATCAATAAAAACTATATTAATGTTTGAAAATTATTCTTTTGTATAAACAATATACTCCTAGGAAACTTATTTTATTTACCAATTTCTACACAATATAAAACATTTTTATAGCACATCAAATACGCGCTCTTATATATAATACACTTAACCCATTTTATGGTGTTACTTACCCTATCTCCAATGAGTTATAACCCACCAAGGCCTAGGTGTTCGGTCAAGATAAGCTCTGATACCACTGTAATGACCGGCCTTTTTGACCATCAAAAGTCGACACTAATACATCCATATATTCACATGCAGATCATCTGAGTGCCGAAAAGATAGATTGGTAAGGTGGAAGAAAAGAAAAGACATAACAAAATCTCACATCGTAATGAGTAATATATAACATACGACCGATCTTTACAAAAGAAAATCTTTAACTATGTATGACAATCAGAGTAACCAACCTATCATTAGCCTGGACAGTCATAATAGTCTGTCCTCACAAATGTTAATAAATACAAAACAAGAAATACAGTGGACAATAAAAAACATCAGGTCTACGAGGCATCTATCTCATCTCCTAAAGCTCCAACCGTCCATCATTAAATCTAGAAAAAGTGCTTGGGTCTGATCCAAGTATTATAAGAAAATAACACCCGGATCACTCTAGTAAATCAGCGTGAGAAACTCAAATCATTTGGGTTTCTTTTATGTTATAAAAGCGTTTTAAAAATAAATTTATCTCGTAAGATCACGTCGCACATAAACACGGATTGGTTTTTACCTTACGATAATCAAACCATTTTAGAAAATCAAGTGATATTATAATAATGTCTAGGGTTTAAAATGAATATATAATTATAACCAGAACGGTTACATTAATTCCATTTGATGGCATATGTGGTATACAACTAAGTCCGTAAGGCACGTATTGGAAAATGGATTCCATCAACGACAAGGCTACTGGGGTACCACCTGTCACAGTACACCTCTAGAGAAAATGTACCGTTGGCCTCACATGGATCCCCTGCCTAATAAGACTGGCCTACCTCTTCCTGGGTAGTACCAAATAGGTCATCACCTGGGTTGCAATTTACAACCGTACCGAGTCCCTAGCATACATAAATTCATAAATATCAATCTAGATCGGGTAATGACCATACCCTAATGGTAGTGAACCACATGGTCTTGAGGCATACCACCTGATTTAGTCATTCCCAAGTGTAAGGGTTGAGGCTAAGTTTTACCTTTTAGCAAATCCCACTTGGCATAATAACACTGCTCTCTAGACAACAATGCAACGACAGCAATCATCCATACAAGTTGTTCTGGATATGAACAAACCGAAGGCACTACTTCTACTACATCCTTTTGGAATCACCCTCGGGATGAGTAGCAAGTAACCTTTGCACTTAAAAGAACTCCATCTTTGATTCCCATCATCTTCAACATGTCCCTTATTCGAACGGTTATGCTGGTTCAAAGTGGTTTTTGGATAGCTCATGCTTATCCAATCTTGGTCTCTCCGAACCAAGAATATATAGTTTCCGATCGACTCAATCCTGGTTCTTTCATAAGTAAGCGAACATTATAAGAGTCTTAAGGAGATCTTGAATATCCATCCTTAAAACATGAGACATTTCACCAGAATGAGTTCTCCCAAGGGAATCTCGAACTGTATAAACACGTGAAGCTTTAATATACTTCTTAAGTCAAAATAGTCCAAGTTATCTATATTGGACAAACAACTATCTAGTGTAAGTATATAGTTTGTATATGGAAAATTGAACGTCGTATACTTATCACCACTTTTCGATTTCAACCTCATATTACCCCTCGATTAATAATAAAGTCGGATAAGCTAGAGTATTAATCTTACCTTGACGACATTCTCAATTCTCATAGATAGAAACGAGCTTCCATACCTCAAAATTTAGTGTCGAGTATAAGATGAAGTACCTTCTATGTACTTAATTAATAATGACATATTTATATAAATGACCCTCTAATACTTATCAAACTTTCAACATTTTGACTTTTCTATTCTTTGCCCAGAACAAAGCTAGGTAAGTCAGGGTACTGGTTGCACTTGACCTTCCTTAGTTAAAGCATTCTGATTCTAGATCTCACATATAGACGAAAGATTACTCATAAGCTTTTAATACTAAATATCAAATGACTTACTTTCCATAAACGTTGTCAACATTTGAGCACTACTTATCATATTTATTTTATGTTACTCAACGGCACTGACAAAGAAATCCCTTGCATAAAACAAGTCTTTTTAAAACAATCTAAAACCAGCTCCACAACTGGCATTTGATTTCAAACTAGTTATTGGAAACATTTCCCAAAATTGTTTATTTAAACCAAAACTGGATTTCAAAAGACATTTCTTTATATAAAGTAAACAACTGATTTAATAATAATGTGTTATAAATCCAACCTCCTTTTCAATTTTCCGAAACCATTTACTATAACAAAAATGTTATAGTCCATGATCTCCTCCCTTTTCTCGAAAACAGCAGTTACAACAATAGTTTTCTAATCCATGTTTTCTTTCTCTTTTAAATTACTTTTAAAACTCTTCAAAACATAGTTTGAAACTCATATTTAAAACATCTCTATAACGCCCCACCTCTATACCCATGCTAGCCAAGAACATTACGGTGAATGTTGTCAACTAGCACGGAGAATAAGGCTGTTGAGGAGCGACCATCCGTGTAATTTCTTTGCGCGAGCATCGATATGTCAGATAGTATAACATGAATTTCATCTCAAGAGGGAATCCGACATACCAACACAAACTCAAAGCTACTACACGGTGGCTATATAATCTTCGGAAACAAATATAGAAATAAACATAACACAAATCATTCACAGATAATTCATATCACAAAGGCAGAAATAGATATGAATGTAACACATGAAAGTTTACATCAGAGTAGTGGTCAAACAAGATCCACAATATCAAAAAGAATAGATACAAGTGCTAGACAAAAGAATAAGTATACATCATAGAGTCTGTATCTCAAATGTATACAATAAAAACTACTAATCTAAGTAGTTAGCCAAAAGATCAGATGATGGTCCGATAAGGAGTCAAGCAGAAGCACCTGAAAAATCTCAGTCTGACCCGAGTATTATTTAAGAAGAAAATAATAAACGGATCAGTCTAGCTATAATTATCAGTTAAAATGAGATATAAGAAGAGATATAATAAAAAGATGTATGATAACCAAAAATGTCATATTACGACAAGTATACATTAGAAAATCCATAAAAGTCATACAATATCTCAAAGAATCTCGTAGCATCAAAAAGAATGTCATATTCTTTATTTCATTCACCAAGCCACAATAAAATGACATACATATCAATGCCAATTGTAAAAGTTGGTGAAACATAAATTCCAGAAATCATCAAATAGAAATACAGAAATCACAATAAAAGGATGGCCAATCCCATAAAAATGAGCCGGAGCTCCTCCTGACAGGGTTTAGTCCCCCATTGCGGACATTGAGCCGAAGCTCCTCCTGGTGAGTCGAAACTCCTCCTGACAGGGTATAGTCCCCCATTGCAGACATTGAGCCGAAGCTCCTCCTGGTGAGTCGAAACTCCTTCTGACAGGGTATAGTCCCCCATTGCGGACATTGAGCTAAAGCTCCTCCTGGTGAGTCGAAACTCCTCCTGACAGGGTATAGTCCCCCATTGCGGACATTGAGCCGAAGCTCCTCCTGGTGAGTCGAAACTCCTCCTGACAGGGTATAGTCCCCCATTGCGGACATTGAGCCGAAGCTCCTCCTGGTGAGCTGGAGCTCAATAAAATTGAGGTATAGTCCTCATCATGGACAAAGAGACATCGCACTTTGCTAGTCTAAACCATAAAATGATCATCATTGATCATCAAGAAGTGTCAATTATAATAAGCTAGTAAATATATGAGTTTAGCATCATGTCCCATAACCACTAGCTTAACTTAAATATTTGCAAACAAATTGTAGATCTCCACTAGAAAATTGTCACAAGAGATTCAATCGAACAAGTCCAAGAATTAACCAACGAAGTAAACACAAGCGTTTCATACCACTCGTTTTACTAAGTCGTTTAATTAGATTTCTCATACGAGTGAGGTAAAAGTTTGTATATACTAGTAGATTGGAAAACGGTTTTATAAACGAGTTTGGTATTGAAAATAGAGTTGAAATCGTTTTGAGGAAAGAGTTTTGATATTTACTACTAGTATAGAAAACCTTTTTATTTTAAAGTGACAAATCATAGAATTGATTGTAGAAACAATCAATCATAAAAATTCACATTCGAAGACGTGAATAAAATCCAAAGAAATCGATACCGAATCCATCAAAATGGATATTCCCAAAAATAACGATGAAAATGTCATCAAAGTCTATAATAAATGATAACAACAAAAAGGGAATCAACAAGAATCGATTAAAGTTGGAAATATACTCAAAAATAGCCAAATTAGGCAAATTAAACAATTCCAGACGTCTGGTAGGTGTTCCCAGACGTCTGGCCCTAGTATCTGGAAGTATATGTGTTTTCTCCCTTCTATTTTTAATTCCTGGGCCATTTCAGACGTCTGAAATTTTCAACCAGACGTTTGAATTTGATTTCATACATCTGGATTTTGTTTCAGACGTCTGGATCTAGTCTCTGCCTTTTCCAGACCCCTTTCCAAACGTCTGGATTATTCAACTAGACGTCTGGATTTGGTTTCAGACGTCTGAAATTAATTTCAGACGTCTGAAATCTTCTACTAGGCAAAAAAACATCCTAGACAAAAAATGGCAAATCCAAACCGAAATGCGATCGAACGAGCGATGGATGCTAAGGATTTATGCCAATCGGCAACCCAACACTATAGGCTCTTCGATGCACCACCAAAAACATGTTTAAACATCAAAGATTGGATTTTTAAAGATTTGACTACAAAACACCAAAAATTGGAATATTCACCAATTCAATCCAAATCAAAAGCAAATTAACATAAATAAGTGTTAGGAATTCATACCCAACAATCAAAGATAGTTATAGACATAGATGTGAGATAAAAATCTCACCTTTGAACCCAAATTAATGAAGGAGAAGCTTTAAGACAAGGGAAGATCAACCACACTTCAATCTCAACACAAGAAGCTTGAATCTAAACTTAAAAGAGAAACATTTCCTAAATTAGGTTTAGGAATTTTCTGAAATCAAAGTGAGAATGAGTTGAAGAAGAAGAAGATGATACTTACCAAAGCTTCTCTTAGAATTTGGAGCTAGAACTAGGATTTGCAAATGGAAACTATGGTTTAGGAATTCTAATTCTTTTTCTCCTCCCCCATTTTTGATGAAGCTTTAATGTATTAGGAAATGAAAGTGAAGTAATGAAGAGGAGAGGGGGTGGAATGATGATATAACCAGAGTTGGGCTAGTGGGCTGAACCCAAACCCAAACCTAAAGCCCTAAGTGAAAAATAGCAAAAATCGACTAACTCCAAACATATCAATGTTTATACTCAAAAAGGTTGCAAACTGCATTTCGAACTCAATGGGAGGGGTCTCGAGTCCTGATTCGACTGTTTGCAAAAAGTAGCTTTTCGGACCAAAATCCGATTAACGATAAAATATTTAAATATAAAATCGACAAATATGCGGGTTGTTACAGACTCCCCTCCTTAAAGAAATTGCGTCCTCGCAATACTTAAGAGGAAAATAAGAAGTAACAACCATGGAAGCATATCAACACAAAAGAAAATTTGAATCAGGAAGCTCACCATAAAGAGCACGAAGGAGTAAATCCGAAAGTTTTCGTTCGATGAATTCTCAAGATTTCTCAAGAGCAATTCTTAGGATTTGAGAACCATTGAACTTTTACCAAAAAGAATATCTTTATTCCGAAGGCGCCCAACCTCCGAAGCAATGATGCGAATGGAATGTTGCTCATAAATCAAATCTGGTGAAACTTCAATTTCCACAATATCACCGGGCACAAGAATAAAAATCGGAATCCCTAAGGCATTTCCGTAGTAGAAAGACGTGAGAAAACGTCATGAATATCAGAAAATTGAGCTGGTGCAACGACGTTGTATAATAACGTTATGCCCGATAAACTAGAAACTCAAATAATTAGGGACAACAGGGTAGTATAAAAATGGTACGCCCAATGAACCAAAGCCCGAATAATTTCGGAACACCGACGTAGTTAAAAAAGGGTACGTCCAATGAATCGATAAACTGGAACAACGATGTAGTATAATAATGGTACATCCATTGATCCAGATAAGACGGAACATTGATGTAGTATAATAACAATACATCCGATGAACCGAACACCATAAAAGAACATCGGACGCTAGTCCATAAAAAATAAAATGAGATAAAGCTCAATAAAACGAAGTATATCAAAACGTTCGATGAACTTGATAAAAAGATAATTCCATTCAGACAACATCAAAGAATCAACAACTTGTTGCCTACAACAAAACGTATTGGCAACACGATTTCCCCTTCGGAAATAAAAAGAATATCAAGATCATAAGATGCCAGGAATTCGAGTCAACATGAAGTTCCTTATGAGAAAATAAATATTCCAAAGATTTATGATCGAGGTAGAGAATAAATTTCTCATCCAAATATGATGATGCCAAATTCCAAAAGTAAAAACAATAGCCGCGAGCACTAGATCATGAGTGGCATATCTAGTCTCGATAAGCTATAATGATTTAGATGCACAAGTGATAGCACGTTCTCCTTTGCAAGAGAATGACATCCAAACCAATACGACTAGTATCGGTACAAATAGCAAAGTCTTGGTTCCCCTTCAGGAATCACAAGAATAAGAGTATCGAAAGGAAGAGTTCTTTTAAATAATCCTCTTTCCCGAAAAGTTAAAACTTTCAAAATTACATTTTTATTTTTATGTAATAATCTTTCTACAAAAATTTACATTTTTACAAGTCAATATATCGTGTCTGACTGTCTCATCAAAGCGTTTAGGAGATTCTTATCGATAACGTTGATAAAGCGCATCGACCAGAATTCTTAAAACACTAAATGGGCAATACAATCAAAAAATCATATTCTATAGGATAAGTAAGTTTCTCAAAAACTTCTAAGAATATTCTTTGTTCGTTTTAAGAACAAAAATCCAGTTATACTTCTAAATAAATCTTATGACAAAGATTTTGCAAAATTTTAAATTGCTATTTTCATCCAAAATCAATAAATGCAAAAAAAAAAATGAAATCATCGAGATATTCAATAGAATGCTCGATGCCTAAAATGGATGAAATAAGCTGGACATACTGAATGACATAATAATTCATTCATAGGAATCATAACAAGTGCGGAATGCGGTAAGTGTAATGCTAACTTCCGCAACTCGTAGCAAATGAAAACCGGTGGTAAGGTCAAACTGAAAAGACCTTAGCACCACACAAAAGATTACTTAGGTGATAATTCTAAGACAAGCTCAAAAATACCGGAAAATTTCTCAGACTACATGAATGAGAGACAACACTTTCTTCATCATGCGGGCTTAAAGAATAAAATGAGGCCTTCAAAAGTTTGAAATCGGAATCACTAAAAAAATAGAAATCTGCTTAACAGATAGAAAATGTCGAAGATGAATAGTCCACTAGGGACAAAGGATATGGCTTCATAATGAAAAAACCAATCCTTTAACACAAATCAATTCCGAAGCCTAAGTAAAAAATATCGGCTCGGAAAGAAAAATCACATAAAATAATTTCGACATCAATAGAAAGCAAATTGAGTGTTGCGGATCTACCATTCGGATTTGCAATTCTCAAGGAAGACATCAATCCCAAAATTCTTTAAAGGAAAAGAATCAACAAGTTCTTTTGATATAAAATAGTAAGGTGGAACCCATATCAAAAAGAACACGAACAAGATAACCACAAAGCAAATGTCATCAAGGATTGAATGAGAAATACCTTGACCAAGAGAAGTGTCACAAGGGGCTTACGACTTTCAACTTTCCCTCCCTCTTGCTAGGGAGTTTGGGACATGTAGATAAGTAATGACCCGAGCCTTTGCAATAGCGGCAATAGAGGGGTTTCGGGCACTTAATTACATAATGGTCCGTGGAACCACAATTGTAGCATAGTTTACGACTTGGGGTAGGAGTCTTGGCTACCGAAGTTTCTTGTTCCACCTTCTTCTTGCTTTGAAATATGGGGCAGACAGAAATATGATGACCTGTATTTCTGCAATAGCAACAAAAGAGTGGCTTCGGACACTCCTTTGCATAGTGGTCCTTAGAATTACAATTGTAGCATCCTCCACGATAAGGGATTGGAGTCTCTGCTACAAAAGTAGTTTGCTTCACTCTCTTATTGGGATTAAGGCTCTTGAACTTAATATGCCTCTTCTTGGAAGTCCCAATATCACAAACACTTCCTTTACCAACCTCTCCATAAAGAAGAGTAACATCCACAAGCTGATTGAAAGAAAATTCAAGTTTCAAAGGTAGAACCATTTCGGGGTTCTTACTCAAAGCACAGATAAACTCTTGATTCTTTACAAGATCCAAAAGCTGTTGGGCAGCCATGAATGCGCCATCCAAAGAAGGTCTACTGGATTGACCAGCGCAAGGACTGCTAGAACTAACCATTTCCCTTCCTTTAGAAAAGAAAGAAGGAGAAAAGTTATTCTCAAAATAAATATCAAGCAATCTTGATAGATAAAACAAGGAATCATAAATGAAAATAGGATAGGACGGTACGAAGACCCGAATAAAATCCTAAAGCACGACTCCTAAGATGGACTTAGGACGATGATCCTTGTTAAGTTATTCTACATTGTTCCGAAGTTTGGCTCTGATACCAAGTTGTGACGCCCCACCTCTATAGCATGCTAGCCAAGAACATTACGGTGAATGCTATCAACTAGCACGGAGAATAAGGCTGTTGAGGAGCGACCATCCGTGTAATTTCTTTGCACGAGCATCGATATGTCAGATAGTATAACATGCATTTCATCTCAAGAGGGAATCCGACATACCGACACAAACTCAAAGCTACTACACAGTGGCTATATAATCTTCGAAAACAAATATAGAAATAAACATAACACAAATCATTCACAGATAATTCATATCACAAAGGCGGAAATAGATATGAATGTAACACATGAAAGTGTATCTCAGAGTAGTGGTCAAACAAGATCCACAATATCAAAAAGAATAGATACAAGTGCTAGACAAAAGAATAAGTATACATCATAGAGTCTGTATCTCAGATGTGTACAACAAAAACTACTAATCTAAGTAGTTAGCCAAAAGATCAGATGATGGTCCGATAAGGAGTCAAGCAGAAGCACCTGAAAAATCTCAGTCTAACCCGAGTATTATTTAAGAAGAAAATAATAAACGGATCAGTCTAGCTATAATTATCAGTTAAAATGAGATATAAGAAGAGATATAGTAAAAAGACGTATGATAACCAAAAATGTCATATTACGACAAGTACACATTAGAAAATCCATAAAAGTCATACAATATCTCAAAGAATCTCATAGCATCAAAAAGAATGTCATATTCTTTATTTCATTCACCAAGCCACAATAAAATGATATACATATCAATGCCAATTGTAAAAGTTGGTGAAATATAAATTCCAGAAATCATCAAATAGAAATCCAGAAATCACAATAAAAGGATGGCCAATCCCATAAAAATGAGTCGGAGCTCCTCCTGACAGGGTATGGTCCCCCATTGCGGACATTGAGCCGAAGCTCCTCCTGGTGAGTCGAAACTCCTCCTGACAGGGTATAGTCCCCCATTGCGGACATTGAGCCGAAGCTCCTTCTGGTGAGTCGAAACTCCTCCTGACAGGGTATAGTCCTCCATTGCGGACATTGAGCCGAAGCTCCTCCTGGTGAGTCGAAACTCCTCCTGACAGGGTATAGTCCCCCATTGCGGACATTGAGCCGAAGCTCCTCCTGGTGAGCCGGAGCTCAATAAAATTGAGGTATAGTCCTCCTCATGGACAAAGAGATATCGCACTTTGCTAGTCTAAACCATAAAATGATCATCACTGATCATCAAGAGGTGTTAATTACAATAAGCTAGTAAATATACGAGTTTAGCATCATGTCCCATAACCACTAGCTTAACTTAAATATTTGCAAACAAATTGTAGATCTCCACTAGAAAATTGTCACAAGAGATTCAATCGAACAAGTCCAAGAATTAACCAACGAAGTAAACACAAGCGTTTTATACCACTCGTTTTACTAAGTCGTTTAATTAGATTTCTCATACGAGTGAGGTAAAAGTTTGTATATACTAGTAGATTGGAAAACGGTTTTATAAACGAGTTTGGTGTTGAAAATAGAGTTGAAATCCTTTTGAGGAAAGAGTTTTGATATTTACTACTAGTATAGAAAACCTTTATATTTTAAAGTGACAAATCATAGAATTGATTGTAGAAACAATCAATCATAAAAATTCACATTCGAAGACGTGAATAAAATCCAAAGAAATTGATACCGAATCCATCAAAATGGATATTCCCAAAAATCACGATGAAAATGTCATCAAAGTCCATAATAAATGATAACAACAAAAAGGAAATCAACACGAATCAGTTAAAGTTGGAAATATACTCAAAAATAGCCAAAATAGGAAAATTAAACAGTTCCAGATGTCTGGTAGGTGTTCCCAGACGTCTGGCCCTAGTATCTGGAAGTATATGTGTTTTCTCCCTTCTATTTTTAATTCCTGGGCCATTTCAGACGTCTGAAATTTTCAACCAGACGTCTGAATTTGATTTCAGACGTTTGGATCTAGTCTCTGCCTTTTCCAGACCCCTTTCCAGACGTCTGGATTATTCAACCAGACGTCTGGATTTGGTTTCAGACGTCTGAAATTAATTTCAGACGTCTGAAATCTTCTACTAGGCAAAAAAAACAGCCCAGACAAAAAATGGCAAATCCAAACCGAAATACGATCGAACGAGCGATGGATGCTAAGGATTTATGCCAATTGGCAACCCAACACTATAGGCTCTTCGATGCACCACCAAAAACATGTTTAAACATCAAAGATTGGATTTTTAAAGATTTGTCTACAAAACACCAAAAATTGGAATATTCACCAATTCAATCCAAATCAAAAGCAAATGAACATAAATAAGTGTTAGGAATTCATACCCAACAATCAAAAATAGTTATAGACATAGATGTGAGATAAAAATCTCACATTTGAACCCAAATCAATGAAGGAGAAGCTTTAAGACAAGGGAAGATCAACCACACTTCAATCTCAACACAAGAAGCTTGAATCTAAGCTTAAAAGAGAAACATTTCCTAAATTAGGTTTAGGAATTTTCTGAAATCAAAGTGAGAATGAGTTGAAGAAGAAGAAGATGATACTTACCAAAGATTCTCTTAGAATTTGGAGCTAGAACTAGGATTTGCAAATGGAAACTAGGGTTTAGGAATTCTAATTCTTTTTCTCCTCCCCTATTTTTGATGAAGCTTGAATGTATTAGGAAATGAAAGTGAAGTAATGAAGATGAGAGGGGGTGGAATAATGATATAACCAGAGTTGGGCTAGTGGGCTGAACCCAAACCCAAACCTAAAGCCCTAAGTGAAAAATAGCAAAATTCGACTAACTCCAAACATATCAATGTTTATACTCAAAAAGGTTGCAAACGGCATTTCGAACTCAATGGAAGGGGTCCCGAGTCCTGATTCGACTGTTTGCAAAAAGTAGCTTTTTGGACCAAAATCCGATTAACGATAAAATATTTAAATATAAAATCGACAAATATGCGGGTTGTTACAATCCCCATAAAGATGGTCGCTTTTAAAAAAAATTGACCTTTGAAAACAAAGGAGTTTTCTTTATAAAATTTACACCTCTTGCTCAAATAAATTCTTAAAAATAAATTTTAAAATTCAAACCCCTTTTTAAATAATTATACTACTTTTATAAACACATTTGAAAAGACTTTTCAAAATTGGTAAAGTAGGTACCTTCTTACACTTTACAAAAATCATAAATTTCCAAAGTCCCTCTATAGCGACTATCGATATATGAACCATAACTTTTAAAACTTAGTTTAGTAAATCAAATTGTATTTACACTACATTTCTTTCTATACTTTAATACATTTGCAAAAAGGTTTGAGAAAAGCAAAAGTCCTGTTCGAAAATCATTTTCAAAATATTTTTAGAAAACAATGTGGTAAACCACTTAAAAGAGAGCATAGGTTTCAACATCGCAAAACTAACAACAGGAAGATCGACTATAACTAAAAACCATTCATTTTCCATATACTTAAGCACTTATATAAACAATAATGTATGTACAAGATAAAGAATCCTTTAGGATCCCTCTAAAAATTCGAAATTTCAAAAAATAATTTTCGGTAACATTTTCAATTTTCATCGAATTATTTATTTTCGTAAACAAAATTTCAAAACAAGTTTACTAACATTATTAAATAATAAAAATGAGTTATTTAAGCTTTTAAATTTGATTATTTAAAATTTTAAAATTAATTAAATATTCATAATAAAAGTGATAAAATTTCGAGTTGTTACAGAGAGGTCAGCATTTGGATTCATCGGATGACTTATGCTGGGATCCTTGTGGAGATTCGTGGACCGTTCGAGATGTTGGGATCTTATGGAGATCCATGGAGTGTTCAAGAAGCTAGAATCCTTGTGGAGATCCGTGTTCCCTTTAAGTGATGAAAACTTGTGTAAGAGATGTCGAACATAGCGTCAACATCGAAAATGAAAGAAAATAGAGTAGAAGCATAGCCATTCGGGCTTAGCTAACCCCACTACAAGAAAATATAATTTATATAATACTAATAGATAACGCATTATTCTATAGCGTTATCTATTATGTTAATTAGTTTTATTTATAGCATAAATTATCTACGTAACACTTACTACCCTAATTACTTTCGATGGCCGCCAATTACTCCAATTATTTCACTCTTCCCTCTTTTTTTCGTTCCATTACTTTCCATCTCTCAAACCAAAGACACTTTAATTTTCTCCCTATCAGATCCTTAGATCACTCTTTCAATTCTCCTTCATAAAAATTAAATATCTTATCAATTCAAAGCTATTGTTAATCACGTCAGAGATGTCAGTGACCACACCGATCATATTAATAATCGGCTACGTGGTAGGCAGAACAAGAAGAGTATTTTGGATAAGTAAAGGTCGTGAAATTGATCTTCTTCTTTATCATTTGCAGATTTGAAGATGACTGTGAAGTTCGTATCGACCATAACTAGGAATTTTAAGAGACCTTAGAATATTGCAAAGAGGTGCACGGGGATGCCTTCTATGGCATAGATTTGCTTGTTTCACCACCAATCATGGATGCTTATATTGCTCTATCTTAGTTCGAGGATGTATGTGGCTATGATGGAGATTAAGAGTGCTATGAACCAAATGAGGAAAAGTTGGTTAGCTGCAAGGTATACAGTTGATAAGCCCTAAAATTTGCATGATGTTTACTGAATTTTATGATTTCAATATAAAGAGGTGATTGAAACGAAAATTTGATAGTTATTTTAAAAGTTGAAATAAGTCATAAGCAAGCAATGTTTGTTGTTCATGGCTTATTAGCTTCTAACTTATTTCTCTTATTGTAAGCTATTGGCGATTGTCAAACATGCTAACGTAAATATGCATAACATATGGAGTATTTTGACTATTTGTATGTAGTTGACAATCAGACCCTTTAATGATGAATTTAGCTCTTTAGAATGCATATTTAAGGCATTTTATTATTATCGGACCATGTAGCAAATGATAAACTGGTAATTCACAAGATTGGTTGCCTGATATGGCATTATTCATCGTTATTTTGTGCAATAGAAATACAATTCTCTAATCAATTTATGAGTATAATATAACATACACATGGAATAATTAACTTTCTAGTAAGCAAGTAGATAACTAGAATAATGCAGTAAGCAAGCAAAGCAACGGATGTGAATGAATGACAAATTGATTTATTATATGCCAAATCTCTTTAGACATTTCAAATTGCCAACCACAAAGGGCAATGTCGGCTTGTAAAGTTTCAACAGATCCATGAGCCCATCTTGTAACTCATGCTCTTGAAATATTGAAAGTTATGTTTCATTTTAAACAATTCACGAGAACTTGTGCCTTTTTCCTTTTTTTTAATGATAAAATAAATCGCATCAATGATTACTGTTATGGCACAATGTACCTTTTCTTATGATATAGTCATGTGCATGTATTCTATCTAAATGAGAACTATTAAAAAACCAAATATAATAACAGTACAAAATTTATGCATCAGTGAGGTGAGTGTGTGGAAACCGAAAACCCATGGTGTTTACGAGTTATCTAAAAACCACTGCACCCATTTTTCCATTACAATGTTGCATTTTCTACATGTTTCTCCCACTTGAAATATACCTTCAAATTCCTAGATAATCCATAAAATAATTCTAATACCACATAATAATACTTAAAATATCTCAAAAATAAAATGTTTACCATGACGATTATATTAATATATGTAATTTAGTAGTATCAACTAAAATAAATATGTGGATTCCTATGTTATCCTATTATCATAAAGTTATACTAATTTTTAGATATCCAAACGGTAATGTAATGAACCTGATATGCTTAGAACATAAATTACAGTCAAGGGGTAAATGTAGCACTTGAAATATTTCATATGGGTTCTTAATAATATCCAATTCAATAAATATTTGATAGCTGTACTGATCTTCACCCTCAAAATAGTTATCTCCTATTGCTAACTGAAAGTGTATTATCATTTCTTCACTACGATTTCAGTGGAATTTATCCCCTCGGCTATTGAATTTTTCCAAAGTATACTCTTGATACTCTTCAATTTGGGAGTTAGTTAATGATGACCTCAAGGCATTTCGAACTACCTAGAAATGATGGTCATAAACACATTTAGCATTTATGTTTTCTCTTAAAGTTGACATGCCTACTTCAATGCTGGTCTAAAAGATTTATTAGAGCGGATCCTTTGAATGTTGGTCTATTTCGTACACAGTAAACTAATTTCCAACCTCTACAGTGCATTTCAAATCCTATTAGATGTTCAGGCATCGATCTGTATATCAAGCCAATCTACATTGCATTTTTTGGTTATTATTGTTGTTTTATAGACATACACAATAATTGATTATTCTAATTTTAAATTTATTCGAGCGTCCATGTAGTTTAGTGTAGTCAATGTGCATTGTATTCGAGAAAGTAAAGCAAATGTTTTTACTTAGCCTGAATTTATGGTATTTTCTTCATCATGTTATTATTTAGTTATGCTCATTTTTGCAACTGAAGAACATATACTGATTATTATCGAGTAATTTTCGTGAGTAAAGGATTTTTTATTGTGCTAATGCAGAAAAATGTGGTTGATGGATCACTTGAATTCCTCATTCTTGAAAATGAAACTTTATGGGATGCGGGATCAAATGAGGTACTGTTATTGTTATTTTTTTTACTTTCTACCACTACGAATTGCCTAGTACAATCAATTACTACACTATATCAAAATGAACTTGATTCTAGAAGTTTTTATTGTCCTTGTTCGTTTACTAAGTTTTATAAAAAGTAAATAAGTTAATAAAAAATAAGTGTATGAATATTAATTAAGTTTATTATTATTGTTAATGAGTTATCCTAGATAAATGTAAGCATGAATTATATTCAGTTGTTAAATTTAGTTAGCTTTCATTTCAGTTATGTTATCTTCCTAAACTCCTAGACAAATAGAACAAATTTTACACACAAGCCCAGGAGGAAAAAAAATAACTGCGATAGTGGATATCATTCAACACTTATTGTAAAAATATGTTAGCTTTTCCCTAGGTTCAAGCACAAATTTGAGTATTTCAAAGTATGCTTGTTAAGGTAATGAATTTAAATTTGCACATTTCTAAAATGATCCTATTTATTTGCTCATATTTTTTTATTCACTTATGTATAAAACTTGTTCAAATTAATGTGCACATATTAATAATTATATATATAGATATTTAAGTAACTATGTAAATTAATGGAAATAGGTAGTTCCACTGTACTTATCTAATATTGCATCACCAAAGTTAGAGGCATGGTAAATCAACTCTGCAAGTTAACTAAGTTTATGATAGTTAACTAAGTGTATAATAATAATAAAGTGATGAATTATAAAATATTAACCAACTTAACTAAGTTTTATAAAAAAATACATAAGTTTACATAATAATAATAGCAAATTAACTAAGATTATAAAAATTAACTAATTTTATATAATAATACTAATAGTTATAATAACAACGATGGTCATAATAATAGTAGTAATAATAATAAACAGACTACGTTTATAAAAATTAACCAAGTATCATAACTAACTAAGTCCAGAATAATAAATTATGAAGTATTAATCATGTTAAGTAAATTTTACTAAAATTAACTAATTTTATTGTAATAATAATAATAACAAATTAACTATTGAGAAAAAAAAATTAGTATGTACTTGGACTTATTATAAGCAACATTCACAGGTTACTTCAGATGTTTAAAAAGATTCAGATTCGCACATTTACTGACATTGGTTGAGAAATTAGAATATGAAGGATATTCACAACCGAAATATTGGTAACAAGATGAAACATGAAATATTCATTATTGCTTTTCAAATCTATAAGTCCAAAGTGCATATTAACCCATTTATGTTTATAATAAGTTATAAATAGTTATCATTAAATAGAAACATTTGAATAAGCAGAATAGGATGAATTATGAGCATGTTTGGCAAGCACTTGAAGTATTAAAACAATTGTAAGGTGCTTATATTACCATTTCGGTGTTTTCCCACAATTTATTAGATGGTAAAGTAAGCTACTTTGAAGTTGATAAGTCATGAGATATGTCGGTAGCAACAAATAAAGAACAATGTATTTATAGAAGGTAATCCTTTATTGAATAAGATATGGTTTTATGAAATACTTTGAAAATAGATTTTTGAATAAGTTTGTATAAATGGATTTATAGAAGTAATATTTTATAAATAAAGATGCTGACTTATAAATGAAATTCATAAATGTTTCGAAAATGGATTTGGTAAACGGATTTTATAAATAAATTTGACTTATAAAGAGATGAATTTATAAGCGGATTTTATCGTAAATTTAGTTTTATAAAAAGACGGATTTATAATTGGAATTTATAAATGGTTTGGAATTGTTTTGTAAATGGAATTATAAATAAATTTTATAAGTGGATTTGATTTATGGAGAAACGGATTTATAAGTGGCTTATGATAGTAAAATTGATTTATAAGAGAAAGGATTAAAAGATAGAATTTTATGAATAAAAGAATTTTAAAAAATAGAAGTTTTATAAAATTTAAAGGATATTTATACAAATAGTTTCATAGATATGGGAATGTTTTATGTTGAGATATAAATATGGATTTTATTTAAAGGGGTTTTGAAAGTGATGTTTTGATGAAGTTAATGTTTTAAAAGTAAGTTATCTTTTTAAAAGGAAGGATTTGGAAATGGTATTTTAAATGGAAAGTGATGGTTTTGAAAACGATTTAAATGTGATAAGTACAGAAACATAGATTTGAACATTTATTGTTGAAATAGAAGTTTTCGAGAAGTAAGGAAGGCATGGACTATGACATTTATGTGAGTACCTTAACATTTTAACTATTTTCATATTTTATTTCATCGCTATCTTTTTCTTAGGCCAATGGCAATGGTAATTATCGTCCCAAAGGTCTTTTTACCTGCACATTCTCTTTTTTAGCATGATAAAGAATACCTGCATTGTGCACACCTGCACGCTTAGATATTCACTAACTAGATGTAGATAATAAACTTGCAAATGAATATACGTACACCGACACATATACACATATTCATGCTAGTTTAAGAGATAAAGCCAAGAGAGTAGGACCACCTACAAAGTTAGATAGATAAAGTAGGAGTGTTACTTGATGACTAATACTTTAGAAGCAACACATAAGTGTATGTATATTGGTTCTTCATTAACCCATCTTTTGTTCTGCCTAGGGGATGTAAATAAATGGGAATTTACAAAATATCTTATATGATAATGTTGTAATATTTGGGCAATTAACATCATTCAGGTCTATAGATCAATGACATCAAGCCATTTTGTTAAGGTGAGATCATGCTGTACAAGCACTGCGATGAAAAAAGGGTTAGATACCATACGTTGCATTTTTCTACAGCCTATTATCTGTTGTGCTAACTGATTTTCATATAAATGTTAACTTTACATGTTACTTGTTATTCTTTAAGCTCTTTGATTGTTTATATGGGATAATGAGTTATGGAAACGGCTTGGAGAGAGTGAATATAAGCTAAGGATGTCAATGCCGGTGGAAAAAGCAAAGGAAAGAGCTAGTCAGCTTCAGGCTTCATTGACTGATCTAGATAGGTATGGTATGTTATATTGACTTGTCAATGCACTTAGATAATTACATATTTCGGTATATTTTTCATATTACCAAAGGATGGTAAATTTTCAAATGCTCCATGACTCAAAGTTCAGAGGTATGTATATTGTGAGCATTATCACTGCACCATACTTGTTATGTAAACAAATTTTGTACTCAATCTGCATTTAACAAATACAAGGTGGTGCCCGTATGTATTCATATTATAATAACTTTTTCACAAATCAACATCTAAAACACTTATTATATTTTTTAAGGTGAATAAACACAGCAAAATGTATGTCGGCAATGGTATCGTAGTATCTTTTAAAGTAATGCATAGTCATAAATTTATACATGCATAGATTTCAAAGAGAATATTACTTTAGCTATAGAATTTTTTTTTACAATGTGCATGCATTTAGGCTAGTTGAAAAAATGACTTAGTTAAAAATAATTTTTTAATATTGTTGTTATTATTATTTAATTATTACTTGAATTCACTTTTTTCTCCGCATCAAGTCGCTAAACATATTAGTTATCGTTGTGCTTGCAAATGTTGTGTGTTTGGGTTTTATTTCTGTATTTACTTGTTTTCGTTTAATTCATTGGTCTAGAATTTATTTGTGTGACATCATTTTGCAAGTGTGACGACCCAGATTCTTGGACGTCTGTTAATCAGGAAATTAACCGATTTTATTATTGGGATATTGATATTGACTAATCAAACAAATGAATTTCTGATAAATAAAGATATTTGAATATATATGTTGATTTGGAACCTAAAATAAACATTGAATTAAAAAATATATTAAATATTTAATTTTTAAAATCTCTGGGTATAGTAAATCCTATAGAAAAGAAAATAAACTTTTTGTAGAGATAAACTCCACCATATAATTAAGATAAAATACCTATAAATATAGATATGTAGGGAAATATATACAAACGTTATGATGCTTGAAATAATATATACATAAGTATATGAATGTAGGCCCATATGAAATAATGTAGGTATGGAGATTTTTATAGTGGGAGAATATGCATGTATAATGACAAAATGAACATAAGTAAACATATGAAAAATGTGTATAAAATGGGATAGATTACATAACTATGTAAATATATACATACATAGGAAATTTACACATATATAGATTCATATAAAAGTTTTTGTAAACAAAAGGGGGAGGCAAGCATTAAATGCAAGCACACAAAACATCAAAATCATGTCTGCATATTTCAACTCAAAGCTAAAGTAAAAAAAAAATCTTCTGGTCATAGAAAATTGCTGACCAAAGAAAAATATCAAAGGAAGCTTGCTGTGTACACCAAAGAGCAGCCTATATATCCTCTTCAGATCTTTTTCTTCATTTTGAACGAAGGCAAGCAAGTGATAAATACTTCTGCCATTTCTCAAAAACTAAAGAAAGAAATAAACTCAATTCAACAACTAAGTAAAAGAAAAACAAAGAAAAACAAGCTAGCAGCTTTTTCAAAACAGGAGTTTGTTCTCTGTTCAAACTTTTTACAGGTGAATAAACATTTTTTTTGAAAAGAAAAAAAATGGTTTATCTGGTTTTCACTATACTGTGTGTGATGATATCGATTTGCATTAAATTCTTTAGTTTGAATTTATCTGGATGTGCATATATATGCATGTGAGATGTCTGATTTTATATGCATCCTGTTCTCTGTGATTCAGGCTGTGATTTTTGATTTCAAAAATTCAAATCAACCAATCGAACCAATGTTAGACCTCGATGTATAAATGAAAGTCGTTTGTTAATGAATGAGGATGTTTTTAAAAGTAATTCCAGGATTTTAATTTTAGCAAATAAGTTTAAAAATGGGAATAACAGTGGAAAATACTTATATATGTTAAAATCAACTATCTTAATTTCTAATTCGAATTATGGGAATGGATTCTTGATTGGAAAACACGAATTTTGATTTACATTTCATGATTTTTAGGCTTTTAATTCTTGTAAATTCTTGTGTTGTTCGAATTGGGCGTTTTAAGAGATTGCCGATGATTGGCATGGTGAAGTTGGTCGGGATTTGGTATGGAGGAGGAGGGTAGAACGGTGAGTTGGGGAAAATAGTTGCTTGATTTATAGTTTGACGTGGTGGTCGGAAATAGACGAACTAGGGTTTGACCACTATTTCTTGTCGACGTGATATTTGGGGTTCGTGTGTCGTCGTGTGATGATCGGAGATGATCCCGTTGGTGGGGATGGTTGCTGGAAGGTGTGATGTAGCTTCTATGAAGGTGGCTGGTGTTCTCGTGGTCAGAGGCAAAGGGGATGAGGGGTTTTCCGGTGAGTACTGTTTCCTGGTGTCGAGATTCCTGTTCGATTTTGATTCTGTGGATTTTCATGCAATTTGGGTTCGCATTTGGGTTTGATTAGGCTCGAATGGTCATTGGGGATGGTCGCGACGATCGCCAGAGGTCGGCGATGATGGTTTAGGTGCACCGTGTGCACGCCGTACAGGGAAGATTGGGTTTCTGTGTTTTGCTCGGGTGATTCTCGCGCAAACAAGAGAATGTCCTGAAGCTAATAAAGATGGTGGGAACTCGAAGCGAACAGGGGTTTGCCCAGGGATTGAGTCGGGTAATGAAGTGTGCATCTAGGTGAAGTAGGAGCTGTGTTGTAGAAGGTTCAAGCATACAAATTTTCGAGGCAAAGTCCTCAAGTTTTAAATTTTAAAACAAGTTTTCAAAACAGATGGAATTCAAAATTTTAACGGTGTTTTATTTTAATATATTTTCAAATTCAAATGTAAGGATGATTGATTTTAAGGTGGTTAAATTAAATTGGTTTTGAATTTAAAAAAGGAAGGTTCGGATTTGAGTGTGGGATTGGTCGGGTTTTACTCGAGTTAAATGATAAGAGGTTTTCAAGTTTAATGGTTAACCAAAATCAAGTTTAAATTACCCTAACTATTATTCTTTATAGTGATTGTTTAAAATTGGGTAATTTATTTTAACTTTAATTAATAAAGTAAATTCTTAAGTTGTTTTTAAAACTTGATTTATAATGTAATTAAGAAGTAACTAAGGAAATAAAATATTTTATCTTTAGTTAAACTTAGAATCTTGAGTAATTTAAGTTAATAAATCGAAGTGATTAAGTAAGGATAAAATTTATAAGTTATTAAAAGAGGAATTATTAATTAATTAATGATTGAGAATTAATTAATTAAAGGAATATAATTAACTGAAGGATAATTACTTGGTAATTAGAGATCGGTTAATTACTTAAATGATAAATTACTCAATGAAAGTAATTGAGAATTAATTACTTTGTGTAATTAATTAAAGTATGGATTAAATAAGATAATTTATTAAGGTTAAATTAAGCATGAGTGTGATTAATTGTAGAATAATTAATCAATGGAAGTGATTAAAAGATAATTAATTTGAGTAATTAATGAGAATGGGTGAAGGTTAATTAATTTTTGTAATTAATTGAGAGTTAATTACTTATTGTAATTAAATTATAATTAATCAAAGATGATTAATTAAGATGGATAACTAAAAATGATTAATTAATTTGTTTGTAATTAGTTAAGGTTAAGTAAGGATAATCTAAGTGGTTAAAGATTAATAATTAATTTAATTAGAGATTAATTAAATTAATTTTGGAAGTGATCAATTTTGCTTATGAATGATTGAATGATGTTAAATGCCTTAAATTGGTTGAGAACTCTGATATGAAATGTTTTGTGATATGATATGTTTGGATGGAAATTTATAATGTGGTTATTTAATGATGATGAATTTCTGTGTAAAACGTGACATCTTGTATTTAAAGTTGAATTGTGGTTCACTCAAATAACTTGGGCTAAGATGTGTTAAATTCGAAAAGACCGGAGTCAGGTATTAGTAAATACCTGAAGCCACTTCGATTCTTTATAAATTGATATGGGGAATCAAAAGGTTGAAATGGAATGACTTATGTGAATTGAATATTTAATCTAAGTTTTGCTACTTAGAAATTGGTGAGTGAAATAAGTGACGTCTATAACAATTTATGAATTTATAATTGATACAAGTTACCCCAGGGTATATATAAGTTGTATGCTTTTGTTGTTCATGTTAGACGGGTTTACTCATGCCGGTTTCCAGCCTGACCCAGATGTTAATTTGATGTAATGCTCAGGTCGGACCGAGTATTACAGATTTCCAAGTAAGGACGTTCTGGAGCTCAGGAGGCGAGCTGGATGGCAGGGATGTATGGAGTGTTTCCGCTGTGTTATATTATTATTTATCTGGGACAAGTTATATTTAACTATCCAGTGATTGTATAAATGTTGTAACTCTGATGTACTAAAATGTAATTGACTGATACAGTTTTTCATTATAAACTGTTATTTTATGTGATATTATATTTTGATCCGCTGCGGATGTGAGAATCTTTGTTTCTTTTCTGTTTCTTCTTCTATCTCTTTTCTTTCTTTCCTAACTATCTAGAATTTTCGACTTCGAAAATTCCGGGTCGTTACAGTTGGTATCAGAGCAGAAGGTTAAGCGAGAACTTGGCTCTGGTGGGATTTCTCATTAAGGATAGGGTCAATAGTACCCTAGAATGAGTTGAGTGTGTGTATATATATATATATATATATGAGAGCGTACTTGTTATTTTCTTATATAAAGAATTTAAATAATTTTAAAACTATATTTTTATATTTATAAAGCAATATTTCTTTCAAATAAATATTAAGATAATTGGTTGTTAAATTATTGAAATTAAATTAAAGGGTAATAGAAATACAACCAAATTGAAATTAAATAAAGATAAGTTTGCAATAGATTCAAACTGAAATTAAAATCTTAAAGTTGAGAAAGAGTTTCAAAATAAGATGAATTAGAATTGGTTTCAAACCAGAAAATAGAATGGTTATTGTGTTTAATAATAGGGTGATTGTTTTCCAATAAACAAGAAAATGTTTTAAGGAAGTAACCATTTGATGAGAATAACTTGTAAATTAGAAAGGATGTAAATTAAAGTGGGTTTCAAATGGTGAAGTTCTGAATTCTAAATTTAAATATTTGAAATTGTTTTCAAAATGTTAAAGGAAATAATACTATTCAAACTATTTTGAATGTAATCTTATTTTAGAATAAGAAGTTGTTTGTAAACTTTAAAAGAATTTATTTAAATTAAAACCAAGGTTGGTTTAAATTTAGCTTGGTGGGCCAAGAAGTAAATATGTATATATGTGTGGATATACATAATATTAAACATGGTTTGAAATAAACTCTAAATATTGAGTTTTAAATTTAGAATGAGATATGATACCCAAAGTGATAAGTTTTTGAACTTATGAGTGGGAAGATTATTAATGTGAAGTTTAAAATTTGAAATGCGAATTCAAATTGGGTAAGGTTGGCTAGATTAAGTAAATTGAATTTAACTTTGGGAAAGTTAAATAATTTAACAAACAACCTGAATTAGAAATTTCAAAGTAAAATTGGGATTTAACTTGGAAAGTTAAATGGTTAATTTGAATTGGGAGTTTGTGTGATCTCAAAATGGGTTTGAGATCTAAAAATTGAAAATGGATGGATGTTTTAAAGTAATTGGATGATATTATCCTATTGTTATTAATAATTTTTAAACTGTAAATTGGATTTGTTTGAATGAATGAAGAAATGGATTATGGTAATATATCCATTATTGAGATAAAAAGGGAAATTAAACTTTAATTTAAAATTTGAATTGAATTGAATTAGTTCAAATTGAATTTGATTTGAATTAATTGGAATTGTGATTGAAGATAGATAAGTTTAAAAATTCAAATGGAAAATTTGAATTGGATTGATTTGAAATGTAATTGAAGTTGAATGAGTTTAAATTCAAATGAGAATTAGGATTAATTCAATCTGGAATTGATTCGAAATTGAAATGGGTTGAATTTGAAATTAGTCCAAATTGATTTGAATAATTTGGAATTGCGATTAAAGTTGAATAGGTTTAAATTCAACTGGAATTTGATTTGAAAATTGGAAAGAAATTGAGAATTAATTCAACTTGAATTGGGGTTAAATCAATTTAAATTGAAATTGAAGTTATTTAAATTGGAATTGAGTCAATTTAAATGGATGTGGAAATTTAAATTGAATTGATTGGAAATGGAAGTTGGGAATTGAACAGTTTGACTCTAGACTATTTTCAAAAATAAATTGTTTTAATATAAATCTATTTTTCCAAGCCATTTACTACTTTCTTTTTATAACCCAAACTATCTTATACTTGTTTTGCAACTACTTTTGGAACTATTTAACTATTTTACAACTATTTTATAAACCAATTACTCTTTTTCAACTATTTTACAAATTAATTACTATTTTACAACTATTTTGCAATTATTTACAATTATTATAACTATTTTCCAACTATTTTACAATTTCTTAACTATTTTACAGATATTTTGCAAACTAATAGTTATTTTTCAACTACTTATTTATTTTTAAATTTTTCATGTTATTTTCTAAATATAAACTGGTCGGAGTTCAAGCTGTTATTGATTAAATACTCAACTGAGATAAGAATTGAAGTGATAATCCAAATGGTATTAAGGCAAATGTGAATAAGTGAATAAAATCAAAGTGAGGATGAATAGAAAGGAAATTGATTTGGCTAACAATCTATGAAGTTAAATACGTAGGATGTACGTATATTATTCTATTCGCATAGTGATTTGATCCAGATTCGAGCACAGAATTTCGAGGTAGTTTATCGATCCGAGTTGGGATTTTTCACTCGATTTTCGACGGCGAACCTGGATATGGATTGTTGATTGCTTCTGGATATTCTCTATCATAATTTTGGCTATGCAAGGAGAATTACTGTTTCTGATCAAGAAACTAGATCTGAGTTCGCACTAGGAAGTCGGGTGGATGACACTAATTCGGAAGTGAAATTGTGTGATCGAGTGAGCGATCAGATTGGTATAGCGTACGAATGATATGTGTACATCGTATGGGTTTGAATGAAGTTGATACTGGAAATTTGTGAATAAGGAATATGAAATGGTTTTTGAAATGAATGTATATTTTGTGAAATATATGATGAAGTAAAGTGGAAATTGGATATTTCTATGGTGAAAATTTACTTTGTGGGAGTAAGTGATATGGTAAGTGTGTTTGTAAAGAATAATCAAATTTGAATATTTGATTTGGAATAAACAAAGTTATATATCTTTGTTATATAAGATAAATCTCCCCGTGATGAATATATTGCCGGAAGAAAAGGATTTTAAAAGTGTTTGAAGTATAAAAGGAGTTTTATACAAGTTTGAAATTATCCAAAGTTTTTAAAAAATTTAAATATATATATGTATAAAGGATCTTATAAGGATTTTGGAAAAAGGTTTTGGGAACCTTTGGATTTGGAAAGGCTTTTGATTTTTGGGTAAAATCAGTATTGGAATTTTGAAAGCCTAGTTTGAGAATTATCGATTTTGGGATAATCGATTTTGAGAAAGGAGATTTATTTGAGATTCATACTAGGTGTATGATTTGAAAGATACTATATGTGTATAGTATAAAGTGTTTTGAAAATGGCACTGGGGAAAAAGGCGCTCCCTGGAAATGAACTTCTCAGGAGTACCATAGGTTGTTACTGCCTTGAGCCTCTAAGGGGGAGGTTCTAAAGTTGATCCTGTGAGGAGTCCGGACAAAACTAGTTCCTGAGGATTATGTGTAGTGTGTAGCGGAAGTCGTGGGCGCTGATGCCTACAGAGACATTTGAGTTATGCTGTGATGACAGTTTAACTCGATGTCACTGCGATCTACTGCAGACCACAGCGAAAGTCGTGTGTGCCGCTGAGAGCCAATCGTCTACATTTGATTTTATATCTGTAGAATGCGACCTATGTGGGAGTGGAGAAGTTTCATTTTGACAGCGTAAATCGAGGGCGTTGATGCCTACAGTTACATGGACTTTTGCTGTGTGGCAACGTAACCCTGAAATGTAACTGCGATCTGTGGTGGGTTACATGGCGTAATTGAGGGGGCGGAGTGCCTACAGTTACATGGACTTTTGCTGCGATGGCAACGTAACCCAGGATGTAACTGCGACCATGGATGGGGGAGATGATTTCCAAAGCATTCTCACCAAAGATATTTTCCTTATTTTCAAAACTATTTCTATATTTTCAATAAAATTATTTTTCAAAGTATTTTCACTGGATGTTGAAAACGGGTCTGCCAAGCACTTACAGATTTTCAGTCGTACGCCTGATTAACGTATGACCGAATTTCTGTGAGAACAGTGATGGACTTGTCAAAACATTGAGTTATAAAAGTATTTCTATAAAAACTATTATTGTAATATTATATAGATTTTTTTAAAGTAGTTTAAAAATGATCAAAGAAATTTATCTGATTTTAAGCATTTTAATAATTTTGGCTTCGTTCGAAAAGATTCAAAGGGGGGAGGAATGTGACGACCCAGATTCTTGGACGTCTGTTAATCGAGAAATTAACTGATTTTATTATCGGGATATTAATATTGACTAATCAAACAAATGAATTTCTGATACATAAAGATATTTGAATATATATGTTGATTTGGAAACTAAAATAAACATTGAATTAAAAACTATATTAAATATTTAATTTTTAAAATCTCTGGGTATAATAAATTCTATAGAAAAGAAAATCAACTTTTTGTAGAGATGAACTCCACCATCTAATTAAGATAAAACACCTATAAATGTGTATATATAGGGAAATATGTACAAACGTTATGATGTTTGTAATAATATATACATAAGTATATGAATGTAGGCCCATATGAAATAATATAGGTATGGAGATTGTTATTGTGGGAGAATATGCATGTATAATGACAAAACGAACATAATTAAATATACGAAAAATGTGTGTAAAATGGGATAGATTACATAGCTATGTAAATATATACATACAAAGGAAATTTACACATATATAGATTCATATAAAAGTTTTTGTAAACAAAAGGGGGAGGCAAGCATTAAATGCAAGCACACAAAACATCAAAATCATGTCTGCATATTCCAACTCAAAGCTAAAGTAAAAAAAATCTTCTGGTTGTAGAAAATTGCTGACCAAAGAAAATATCAAAGGAAGCTTGCTGTGTACACCAAAGAGCAGCCTATATACCCTCTTCGGATATTTTTCTTCATTTTGAACGAAGATAAGCAAGTGATAAATACTTCTGCCATTTCTCAAAAACTAAAGAAAGAAACAAACTCAATAACAACTAAGTAAAAGAAGATCAAAGAAAAACAAGCTAGCAGCTTTTTCAAAACAAGAGTTCGTTCTCTGTTCAAACTTTTTACAGGTGAGTAAACATTTTAAAAAAAAAAGAAAAAAAAGGTTTATTTGGTTTTAACTAAACTGTATGTGATGATATCGATTTGCATTAAATTCTTCAGTTTGAATTTATATGAATGTGCATATATATGCATGTGAGATGTTTGATTTTATATGCATCCTGTTCTCCGTGGTTCAGGCTATGATTTTTGACTTCAAAAATTCAAATCACCCAATCGAACCAATGCTAGACCTCAATGTATAAATGAAAGCCGTTTGTTAATGAATGAGGATGTTTTTAAAAGTAATTCCAGGATTTTAATTTTAGCAAATAAGTTTAAAAATGGGAATAACAGTGGAAAATACTTATATATGTTAAAATCAACTATCTTAATTTCTATTTTGAATTATGGGAATGGATTCGCGATTGGAAAACACGAATTTTGATTTACATTTCATGATTTTTAGGTTGTTAATTCTTGTAAATTCTTGTGTTGTTCGAATTGGGCGTTTTAAGAGATTGCCGATGATCGACATAGTGAAGTTGGTCGGGATTTGGTATGGAGGAGGAGGGTAGAACGGTGAGCTGGGGAAAAATAGTTGCTTGATTTATAGTTTGACGTGGTGGTCGGAAATAGACGAACTAGGGTTTGACCACTGTTTCTTGTCGACGCGATATTTGGGGTTTGTGTGTCGTCGTGTGATGATCGACGATGATCCCGTTGGTGAGGATGGTTGCTGGAAGGTGTGACGTAGCTTCTGTGAAGGTGGCTGGTGTTCTCGTGGTCGGAGGCAAAGGGGATGAGGGGTTTTCCGGTGAGTACTATTTCCTGGTGTCGAGATTCCTGTTCGATTTTGATTCTGTGGATTTTCCTGTAATTTGGGTTTGCATTTGGGTTTGATTAGGCTCGAGTGGTCATTGGGGATGGTCGCGATGATCGCCAGAGGTCGGTGGCGATGGTTCAGGTGCACCGTATGCTCGTCGTACTGGGAAGATTGGGTTTCTGTGTTTTGCTCGGGTGATTCTCGCGCAAACAAGAGAATGTCCCAAAGCTGATGAAGATGGTGGGAACTCAAAGCGAACACGGGTTTGCCTAGGGATTGACTCGGGTAATGAAGTGTGCATCTAGGTGAAGTAGGAGCTGTGTTGTAGAAGGTTCAAGCCTATAAATTTTCGAGGCAAAGTCCTCAAGTTTTAAATTTTAAAACAAGTTTTCAAAACAAATGAAATTCAAAATTTTAACGGTATTTTATTTTAATATATTTTCAAATTCAAATGTAAGGATGATTGATTTTAAGGTGGTTAAATTAAATTGATTTTGAATTTAAAAGAGGAAGGCTCAGGTTTAAGTGTGGGATTGGTCGGGTTTTACTCGAGTTAAATGATAAGAGGTTTTCAAGTTTAATGGTTAACCAAAATCAAGTTTAAATTACCCTAACTATTATTTAAATAGTAATTGTTTAAAATTGGGTAATTAATTTTAACTTTAATTACTAAAGTAAATTCTTAAGTTGTTTTTAAAACTTAATTTATAACGTAATTAAGAAGTAACTAAGGAAATAAAATATTTTATCTTTAGTTAAACTTAGAATCTTGAGTAATCTAAGTTAGTAAATCGAAGTGATTAAGTAAGGATAAAATTTATAAGTTATTAAATAGGAATTAATTAATTAATTAATGATTGAGAATTAATTAATTAAAGGAATATAATTAATTGAAGGATAATTACTTGGTAATTAGAGATCATTTAATTACTTAAATGATAAATTACTTAATGAAAGTAATTGAGAATTAATTACTTTGTGTAATTAATTAAAGTATGGATTAAATAAGATAATTTATTAAGGGTAAATTAAGCATGAGTGTGATTAATTATAGAATAATTAATCAATGGAAGTGATTAAATGATAACTAATTTGAGTAATTAATGAGAATGGGTGAAGGTTAATTAACTTTTGTAATTAATTGAGAGTTAATTACTTATTGTAATTAAATTATAATTAATCAAGGATGATTAATTAAAATGGATAATTAAAAACGATTAATTAATTTGTTTGTAATTAGTTCAGGTTAAGTAAGGATAATCTAAGTGGTTAAAGATTAACAATTAATTTAATTAGAGATTAATTAAATTAATTTTGGATGCGATCAATTTTGCTTATGAATGATCGAATGATGTTAAATGCCTTGAATTGGTTGAGATCCCTGATATGAAATGTTTTGTGATATGATATGTTTGGGCGGACATTTATAATATGGTTATTTAATGATGATGATTTTCTGTGTAAAAAGTGACATCTTGTATTTAAAGTTGAATTGTAGTTCACTTAAATAACTTGGGCTAAGATGTATTAAATTCGAAAAGACCGGAGTCGGGCATTAGTAAATACCCGAAGCCACTTCGATTCTTTATAAATTGATATGTGGAATCAAAAGGTTGAAATGGAATGATTTATGTGAATTGAACATTTAATCTAAGTTTTGCTACTTAGAAATTGGTGAGTGAAATAAGTAATTTCTATAACAATTTATGAATTTATAATTGATACAAGTTACCGTGGGTTATATATAAGTTGTATGTTTTTGTAATTCATGTTAGACGGGTTTACTCACGCTGGTTTCCAGCCTGACCCGGGTGTTACTTTGATGTAATTCTCATGTCAGACCGAGTATTACAGATTTTCAGGTAAGGACGTTCTGGAGCTCAGGAGGCGAGCTGGATGGCAGGGACGTATGGAGTGTTTTCGCTGTTTTATATTATTATTTATCTGGGACAAGTTATATTTAACTGTCCAGTGATTGTATAAATGTTGTAACTCTGATGTATTAATATGTAATTGACTGATACAATTTTCCATTGTAAACTATTATTTTATGTGATATTATATTTTGATCCGCTGCGAATGTGAGAATATGTGTTTCTTTCCTGTTTCTTCTTCTATCTTTTTTCTTTCTTTCCTAACTATCTGGAATTTTCGGGTTCGAAAATTCCGGGTCGTTATAGCAAGATGCAAGCATGTACCTGCCTGTAATTTTATTTTCTTGATTTTAGTTGTCTAAGTGTTATTTGGTTGTGATATTCAAGTCTTCGGATTAAACAATTCTGTAAAAGTGAAAACTTAAAAGTACTAACTGTGTTTTAAAATTTGTGTTTATAGGAAATTTCTACAAAGGGCCCGTTGAAAATGGAATATGAATAGATAACGAGTTCGCATGTTGTCATTTATTGCGGTTTAAAGCAGAAATCTAGGTAAGTTTCTTTTCTCACGCACCAACGCAGTTATGTTTGTTTTTCCTTTTGTCATAGTTGATGAAACGACTGCACAAAGTATCATTTCTTCTAATTATTCCAGAGTAAGAACATGGATAATGCCTCTGTCAGTTGCAATGCATAGAAAATTTCACACTACAAGCCTGTTACATACCCTTCCCATGTCTGGTTCACTTGTTTATGTGGCGTAGCTATTGCATGTTCAAAACGCATCATTTGCCTCTCTTTGTTTTCCCTATATAAGTGAAGTTATGTTAAAATCATGTATGCAGCTTTTAAATGTAAATTTATTCTCCTTAATCAGAGAAATGCTCTAATTTATTACTTGAAATGTTGTCTTTGTTGAATTCATTGTTCTTTTCATCTCACTAGTTATCTTATGCTCGGATTTATTATATAAACAAATAAAAATGGATTGTGGCCATTGTATAAACTATAAGTGTCGGCAAAAGCTTGGCACTTCTAAACAAACCTTACATGTATTCAATGTGGTCTAAGAATATTACATGAAAAAAGGTTAACTTTAGTGTCAGCAAAAGCTTGAAACGTTCAGTATGCAAGGACCTTGTGAATATGGCCTTTGTTACCTATACCTATGTAAATAAGGTTATGATGGCTGGATCCCTGAATCCGTCGTAGTATATGAGAATAATTATGGAATGTCATACATGTTTAAATATGGCATGTTTAAATATGGTACATTGCTTGCTAATGCACTAGCCATATATTTGAATGTTTGATTCTATAGTTACGCAGACGTTATAATTTCTACAATCTATGAAATTGCTAGATGCTTTAGCTCTAGACCAGATAATTTTATTCAATACAGTTGTCATTTCCTCCATTATACAATAGTTATTTAATTGATATTGAGGATGGATATTTGAGACGAAGATGCATAAAATATTACTTATGAAAATTAATAATACTGATCCAAGTGCACCCAAGAGTACACAGAAGGGAGCAACTGTCATGATTGCTTTGTATACCATGTCACTAACTTATGGTAGCAAGGCAAATTTATGACAAATCAGTGATATTTGTTAAGTCTTCAAAATGCATGTTATCATAGTTTTATATAACTATTATCAAATTGTTGTGAATTTTCAGGAAGTACTACCAATGACCGAAGACATGCATGAAGAAAGACTTTGAGCAGTTCAAGTTCTTAGTGATGCACTTGGTACTTGTAGACGTTAACTTTGAACTATATTGTTTTTTGTTATCATGAATATATATTTAATTTGGTAACTCATGTATTGAACTTATTTTTTGTCAGTTGATACGTTATTTTTTTATCATGACTATGCGTTACATTTGCTGATTATTATATTTTTTTCGTTCATACCTTATTCAAATTGTTATCAATTTAAAGAAGATTTATTTTGATTGTTGTTATTAAAATGTAATAGTGCAGTGCATCAAATATATAGTAAAATAAAGCATAGCTCCAGAAATCGTTATAACTATATGACATAAGTGCTATAAAAAGATAATGCAATGTATGAGGTTATTGTCAAAGGATAGCAGCAAATGAGCGTTATTGTATCTACACATTTTATAGCGATATATATATGCTGTAAATGGATGTAGAATATGCTATAAACATGTTGATATATATCCCGAAATAGGTGCTATAGAATAACTATTTTATAGTGGCAACTTTATGCTATGAAATCACGCTCTTTTAAGCGTTTTTTTGTGTGTTATAAATGTGCGATCCTTTTTTATAACATGTCGATATACAACATTTATCAAACCGCTATAGTTGTGTTAAATAGCGTCTATATGCGGCTATAAAAGACTGTTTTTATTGTAGTACCCATAGGTTATATCAACTCTAGATCTAGAGTATGCTTACGGATGTTGCGCGCTGGAATTGATATATTCGAGATCACGTATTAGACGTGGACTGACTATGTTTATCTTGATGGTATATTTAACCTAGAGATGTACGATGCTTGGAAGATACTTTCTGACCCTCATCGGCAGTCTGACCTCGGTTGTTCTGGGGATGTCTCCGATGGAAAATCCATATGCACACGTACCTTAGCCGTTTTGATTGTACTTCTCATATTGTTGTGTCGTGCGATGCAAGTGGCATAGTTTTTTTAATTTATATTCTTTATAGTAGACACTATCTGTTATATCACTTTATATACTTATTAGATGGTGGTTCTTTTGAAGGGTTAATCATTACGGGATTCCGTGAGGTCTCGAAAGTACTAATATATGTTGACTGCATATTTTTTGAGTTTCTCATAGCAGACTTATGTCTATCACATGGTTTTCGTTTTCCTTAAATTTCTTATGTTCTCTTTCGAGTAGTCTGATAAAGTCAGATTTTCTTCGGTGTTCATTCGAGCTCGAGGAAATCAGCTGGATGATCCACCCGCCGTATATTCTTATTTCCATTGCATTACTATATTGTACATATCAGCATTTGTGAGGACGGATTGTTTTGACTGTCCAGGCTAATGATAGTATTTAGAATTATAACCCTGAAATGCTATATATCTTAGAGTGACAATTTATACCCTTTTTTGATATTATATGTTACCGTTCTGCTGTGAGATTCTGATATTGTGTTCCTTATTTCTTGTTCTGTTTTCTTTCCTTTTTATTTTACCCTAACAATTTGTCTTTTCGACACTTGGATGCTGGGTACACGAATAACGTGGATGTGCTAATGTCGATATCTAGAGGTCGAAAAGACGGATCATTACATTTGGTCTCAAAGGATGTATTGAAAATATTTTCTCAAAACATCTTGATCAGAATTATCTAAAAAAAATGTTATTTAGTATTGTGGTTAATTACTCACGATTGCAAATTTGTAACTATAACGTTTATTTAAAGGCTTTCTTAATTTTAATTATTTAATTAATTATATCATAATATAACAAAGTATATAAATGAAAATCAAACATTTGTATTGCGAATAAGATTATTACAGAGCTAGAAATATGTAATAAATTACATAATTGTCTTTATGACATACTCTTGTCTCTTTTAGTTACCATGAATCTGGCCTTTGGAATGGTGAGCCCAATGGTATGCAAGGTAAAAGTCTTCACTTGTTAAGTCACATAGTAGTGTCGTGACACAACAACGAATGATGGATTATCCTATGGTAAACTATCTTTGAATTCGAAATTTTTGAAGCTTTTATTTGAGGTTGGGATGGGGCAAACATTATTGTAAGTTGGTTTGAGGATATTTATGCATAGTTGCTTTGAAAATGAAGAACCAACTGAAAATTTATTTATCCAAAATGAGGTGTGTAAGCAAATTTTTTGAAAAATATAACCTCGCTTAGAATGTTGGTGGGAGTTTGAACGTTTATTTAATAAACACTCAAATTTGAACATTTATTCAATATATGTCCAAATTTGAATATTTATCTAAATTATTAAATTACATACGTTTAGAAAGATAATTTAATATGAATATTTAAGGCACATTTTAATTGTTGGAGCAGCCTGAATTGGAACTTTAAACATGAGTAGTTGAATACTCCATCGTAATCGTAGGAAACGACAAAGCTTATATTACGACTGACGATTAGAATCGAGAAAAACAAATCCGAACCTAAACCGAACGAAAAGACCGAACCGAACCCGATGGTTCTTGGGTCATATTTGGATGATGATAAATACAATAAAGACCCGATTAAAGTCGATCCAAACAGATCCAACCCGAAAGATCTGATCAAAAAATATTTAAATATATGCATTTTTAATGTTATTATTCAACTGAATCCGACCCGACCACATTCGAACTGAAGCTCGAGTTGGGTCGGATCTGGACTTTTGTAATGTATAGTTCCGACAATACTCGATCCATGTAGAACCAAGACCCACTGGATCAGGTCTTGATCCATCGGGTCGGATCTAACTACCACTACTAACATGTACACAATTTCAACCATCACTAGATGTGGATCCTTCTCAAATATATTTCTGCCCTAGCCGCTATTCATGTGCAACACTAATGAACATGGTGCCATATCAGTTGCGATTTCCAAATTTTAGAGAAATGGTAATAGAAATAAGGATAGAATCTTTAGACTTATTGTTTCAACAACTTCCCAACTAAACAATTACTATCCAGTTTTGCAAGCATCTGATTCATTAAAACTTCTTTTAAAAAGAAATATACGCAAGGGACCAGAAAATGACAAATTAATTAACTGTAACATTTATACGCGCCTAGGACATTCAATTTTTATGCAACTTTAATGCCTAACTGATTGCAATGCTTCTTTACAGCTTCGTTTAGCTACATTAATGCGTCAGTTTTGTTTGTTGGATCGTTTTATATTAAATTTAAAGTCCTTTCAGCATTCGTTACCTTGGTGTTAGTCTACCGACTTCATCTGCAGTTCAAATTATCGTTTATTGCAAATCACCGACGCGCACGTTACAAATGTGCATATACTTACTTCGGACGTTTTCGATTCGGATACAAATTTATCGTGTTTGGATGTGATAAAGTCTGAAATATTGAAAATGTAGGCTATGTAGTTCGAATGCCAGTTGTCACAAGACGCTCTGACGTCGTATACCCTTGCTCATCATCATATTATCATTATTTTTTCAAATACATCATTATTGTATTCAAATACTAACTAATTGATTAATTATTTATTTATTTTGAATTGGCTATTTTGATGATAGCTCATATTACTACTATAACTTTATATCAATTAGAACCGTTACAGTTAAACCATCAACTGTTCAACCGTACCAACCGTTCATGCGGTTATCATGTATAACGGTAATGGTTACGGTAACGGTTGAATAATTCAATAACGCAGTTAAATCATACCAACCATACATAACCGTTTTATATAATATTTAACATTAAAGAATAAAAATTAGTAATTTAAGTTAAATGAATAGTTTGTTCATTAATAATATATACCGTCATGAACTAATAACATGTGTATGCATATTGGTCATTTTATAAACAAACAAATAAATTTGCAAAAACCAGTTAGAGCTATACGAATTTATCGTCAATAATGCATATGATTGAAAATATATGTACAAAATGTTTCAAAATTGAAAATACGACGGTTAACCATCATAGACGGTTGTGGTAACGGTTATAAGAATTTATAACCGTCAACAACAGCTGCGGTTGGTGGTAATAAAGACGGTTACCGCAACTATAACACCCCTAATATTAATGCTATAAGTCTTAAGTTTTATACATCATTCGACATGTCAATATGTATTTAGTGGTTTGAATCACGCTATGCAAGTTTCGAATCTATGACATTTCACAAGTTTCGAATCTATGACATTTCACACCATAGTCTAAACATCTAATCACTAGGACAATAGTGCTGGTTAAAAAAACAAATTATTATATGTACTACTTCACAACTTTCTCCGTTTAGTTATACAGAAAGGAAAATTTACAAGGTAGAAAAAACAACAATCAAGCATGAAAATAATATACATGCGTGCACACACACAAAATATGGTATGATAATAAAACTATATCAACAATTATATTTGATACAACTTCAATGCAACACCTCCACACTACAATAAAAATAAAAAAACAATTTCAATGCTAATGCATTCATAGAAAATAATTAGCTTATTTGTCCCAATCAAATTTTAAACAAATAAAAGTGTTATATTAAAATATTAACATGTGTATTTATTTTACATTTTAAAGTACAATGCCTAAAAGTAGACATCGCATTGGACCGACGTCTAGTGGATTTTATACCAAATCATCATTACAATTGAATTAACATTTATGTTGAAAATTAATTTTTAAATATAATACAAGATTACCAACATGTAAAAGACTTCAAGTTAAAAAAAATTAGTAGGGTTGGGATGCCCTTGATGTGATGTTTTTTAAACTATTACTAGCTCAAACAGTAAGGGGAGAGATAAAAGTCTTGAGTTTGAACTCTTTAGACATTAAAATGAAATTCAATAGAAATCAAGATGAAAGTTTGAAATAAGTCACGCACACATATGCGCATATGTAACTTTGTAAACGCATTGTTTGTTTTTCATTTTACAATTGATTTTCCCCCATGGTATTTTGTGATCCACTATCTTTTTATCAGATTTTTATGACAATTTAAAATCAATGTAAATCTTATTATATTGGTATCATTACTAGAAAAGGCTAATATTCCGACAACACATAGCGATGGCTTTCGACAGACCGTCAGTTGCTATCGAAAGCCGTTGAAAATTCACGAATTACAGACCTCTGCCGAGCCTTCTTCTTTCTCATTCTACAGCATGAAAGCTTTTATCAAAAAAATTCTCAAATCCCTCCTCCAAGCTTCCAATCTTCAAATTTGAGCTTCCGGATCCTCCATCGCTGCCTAATCAAACTCTATTGTCCTCAATCTCGGGTATAATCTCTTATTTTCATCAAAAATCTAATTTTTACTCTAAATCTAGATTTGCATAAGTTGATAAATTAGGGTTAATTAGTGATTGCAATTGTTTTCAATAGCGTGATAATGATTTATAGCATCCTATGATATACTTATTTCATATGTTATCATGAAATTCAAGAGTATGTTTAATCTGTGATTGTGTGTGCATATGTAAACCATTGTATACGTGTTGTGTTTACCATTGTATTGTGTTAGTTGGAATAAAACATGAGTTATATAACATCTTGACTTATATAACAATAAAGAATGGACGAGTCTAATTTTTTTGACTATATTGAATAATGATAATAATATTAAAGCAGCCTTATTTGATAAAATAAGCGTAACAAATGTGGTAAATAATAATTTTTTTGAAAGGTATAAAATTAGTGAATATTCTTTTTTATAAACCACATTTTTACGTCCCTTGGAGAGTTTTTTGCCCCGTCCAACGGGTATTGTACACGATAGTTATATAAATAGCTATTTTTATCATAAAACGGTCACTTATATTCATTAGGTACGATACTTATTGGATTTGTCCCTGTATTGGACAAGTATAAATAAAGTAAACAATTATATTTCGCACATTATTTCGTTTCAAACGGTTCACAAAATTTCACCGTCACTTTTCTTTTTTGGTTTCTGCGTACACGCATTTGTGTACAATGCAGGAAACAAAGGGAAGTACTGTCGGAATTTTGTTGAATCATTTAAAACGAAATAACATACGAAATGTAAGTGTTTGCTGTGTTTGTGATGGAAAGTAGGACGATTGACCAGAAAAAAAGATAACCATAAACCAACATTTCTATATTGTACTCTTAAATGGGGTAAAATTGACGTGGATAAGTTTAAATTTATACATTGAAAAATAAAATGAGAATTCGTAATATGACCATTTTTTTTTTTTGAATTTGTGATATATATCTTTTCAAATAGAAAAAATGATCGATTATTTTATTGATCGGATGAGATGGATGTATCAAAGAAGAGGATTGGAGGCTCAATGAAAGAAGATTTTTATAATGGTATAAACGTATCTGTTGAATTTGCTTTAAGCAATAACGGAACGATGTAGAAATTTCTTGTCTGTGTAGTAGGTGTAAACATTTGAAGTATTTGTTACCCGATATTGTGAAAGTCCATTTGTGCAAAAATGGTTTCGCGGTGGAGTATTATGTTTGGGATCGTCATGGAGAAGTTGTAGCAAATACTTCTGCAGAGTCTGAATTAGACATTGCTAGTAATAAAATTGTTATGACGAACCGTATAGAAAATATGGTTGAAGATGCAAAACAATCAATGTTGCCTACGGTTGAAGTTGTCGACAATGATGAAATTGTTGAAAAACCAAATATCGAAGCAATTTTTTTTTATGATTTACTGGATGATGATAAGAAACCTCTTTGGAATGGTTGTGAACATGTGACCATATGACCATGTGAACCTATCATTTGAAAGTGTTTCTTGTGATGACGAAGGCGACGAACAAGAGTCCTCTCAAACAATGTTACCTATTTTAATACATGGTCGACCTTCTGAAAATTGTGTAGAGGTATGATTAGACGATAGAGATCTTTATGCAGCACACACTTATATTCTTCTAAATTATGCTGAGGTTGCACCATTTATTAGATAATCTGAAATAATAATTTATGATTTATTTATTTCCATAATGCATGCGCATGTAGAATTTAATGCAATATTTTATTCATATATGCAGTATTTACGAAAGCGAACATCCGTACGGAGATCTCGATAAAGAATTTTCTGATTGGTTTTAAAGTACGTTTATGAACCGAGAAATTGTGTGGTTGATGTAATTGGTTAGATTTATTTTGGTAGTTATGTAATTTATGTCATTTACGAAACTGAAACTGCTTATCGTCATTTACATTTTTTATGTCATTACTATTTCTGTCATTAATTTAGCAATTTATGTTAAAAATGCAATATATTCTGCTTATCGTCGGAATATGAGACCCAATCTAGATCAGGTATACTTTTCACTTTATGTATTTTATATCATTTATGTCATTTAACTATAAAATATATTTCATTATCATGTTATTGTTCTCTTTTAAAATGATGTGTCTGTGACATGTATCTTGCCGTCCAGAAGTTCTTCTCATTCTTCAAGAGGCAATGACAGCGGTCCATCGCAACCGCTATAGCGACCCCTTGTGTCCCTAGTACCTAAAACGGAGGGGTAAGTGCTAAACTTTTTTAGCATCTTAAATATTTTGTGTACGATATACTAATCTGTATCATATTTAACAGAGGGGTTTGAGCTACAGCTATCAGCTGTAGTTCTATCAGTTTCGAGAGAGTCGTACAAGAGTAGGATGTTGGCTGAAGTGAGATAATATCATTCCCCACATCCTGAAGTGTATTTGGCAGGATTTTATTGTAAATATAATCTTTTGTTTTCCATTCTTAATTTTTTTTGTCGCTTATTTATTATTCACTTTTTATTGTTTAATTTTTCGTTGCTTGTTTATCATGAAATGCAGGCCGCAATGGACATACAATCAGATGACCTGCAGCTGCTATGACATTACTGAATGCAGAAGATAAGGAAGAACTACGGGGATTCCATGTCTACAGTGAAGCATAAAGGGCAGAAGCCAAACTGGATGGGGACGAGTGTGTGTAAAGGGTGGCTGACACATTGGGATAGTGACGAGGCGAATGTAAGTGTACCGAACTTTTATTAATTATTTGATTGATACGTAAATATCAAAAAATATTTGGTAAATAAATAATGTATTAAATTTAAATGTACAAGCAGTGTCGGAAAGAAACTCTGCAAATAGGAACAAAAAACCTATCACTAATCGAGGAGGGTCAAAGTCGTTCCACCAATATCGTCAGGAGTTGATAAATTTATTAAATGTGAATTGTAAATAGTTATTGTGCTATATAATATTGAATATACAATAACAGTGCATAATAATCAATTTCAAGAAGCTGAGCCACATGTTCTTGTGTCGTATATGGATGTGTTTACCCGTACTCGTGCCATCGAGCATGTAAATCCGGACGAGACATTTCATATATATGGCACGACAATAAATCGAGAAAGAGCCATATAAGCATATTTTACTTTATGTACTATTAATAATTGTTTTACTTGTTAAAGTATAATGAGTTAAGACATCATGATAATAATTTTAACTGCATTTTTATTTGTTCATGCATGCAAGTTTATGAAACAATGCTAATACTTCTGAAGGATGCCGGTCGAGAGCACCTGATGACGGATGAAAAGGACGTTATTTTTGAGTCAGTTATGCATTCATCGTCACGAAACAGGCGCTGCAGCTTTGACAATCAAGTCACTACAAGAAAAAGGCAGAATACCGACAGCCAAGACCGACGGCTTCCGACGGCCATTTTCCGACGGCTTTCGACGGGCCGTCGGCGGCCGTCGGAAGCCGTCGCAAATTTGCGATTATACCAGCCAGCCGAGCCCTTTCTTCCTCCTCCATTTCATACGAAAAAAACCCAAAAAACCCCCCAAATTCAACCCCTAAGCTTCCAATCCCTAATTTTTAGCTTCCGGATCTTCCAACGCACTCTAATCAAGCTTCAGTACTCTTAATCTCAGGTATAATCTCTTATTTTTATGAAAAATTCAGTTTTTACCCTAATTATAGATTTGCATAAATTGATAAATTAGGGCGAATTAATGATTGCAATTGTTTCCACTAGCGTAATAACGGTTTATAGCATCACATGGTATACCAATTTCATCTTTTATCGTGAAATTGTGATAAACACGTATAATTTGTGCATGTTCATGTATATGTATTTTGTTGTGTATGCCTTGATTCGACGATTGTATACGTTATTTGGAATAAGATAAAATGATTGAATGAACTAGGAGTATTATATTGTGCACGTTTTTACTTATGACACAAAAAAAATGCATTACTCTAAATTATAATTGTGTGTATTGAAAAATGACAAAATGTTAAACCAGCCCTAAGTTGATGCGTAATACGTCGAATAAATGTGTGAAATTAATATATAAATGTGAACAGTGAGTAAAACTGTATTTTTGAGTAAAATGCGCGCATGTTAACCGACAAATGTCCCTTAGAGAGTTTTTGGCCCCGTCTGACGAGTGTTGTACATGATCGTTGTATAAATAGTCGTTTTTTTCGAAAAACGACCATTTATATTCATCTGGTACAATGTTTGTCGGATTTGTCCCTGTATTGGACAAGTTATGAACACAGTAAGAATTTACATTTTGTATACTACTTCGTCTCAAACGGTTCATAAAATTTCGCCCTAACTTTTCTTTTTTGTTTCCTGCGTACACGCATTTGTGTACAATGCAGGGAACAAAAGGGAAATGCTGCCGAAATTTTATTGAATCGTTTGGGACGAAGTAATATACGAAATGTAAATGCTTACTGTGTTTGTAATGGGAGGTAGGATGTCTGACCAATGAAAAAAAATTATATATTTTTAATCGTTACGTACGTTAAAAAATGAAATGTGCCCTATTTGAAAATATTTTTAAATTTGTGAAGTTGTTCTTTAAATTCAAAATATTATACGAACATGAAAATAATCTTTTTCGAATGTGTATTCTTCAAAATAAATATTAAATTTTGAACTTCTCATTTTGTCAAATAGGAAAAATGATTGATTATTTTGTTGATCGAAGGAGATGGATGTACCAAAGAAAAGGAATGAGGGGCTCAATAAAAGAAGATTTTTATAACGGTATAAACGTGTTTGTTGAATTCGCCTTAAGTAATAACGGAAACGATCCAGAAATTCGTTGTCCGTGTAGTAGGTGTAGACATTTGAAGTTTTTGTTACCAGATATTGTGAAAGTTCATTTGTGCCAACACGGTTTCACACCCGAATATTATGTTTGGGATCGGCATGGAGAAGTTGTAGCAAATACTTCTGTAGAGTCTGAAAGTGTCGTTAACGAAATAGTTTCAACGACCCGTATAGAAAATATGGTCGAAGATGCAGCACGATCAATGTTTCCTATGGTTGAAGTTGACGACGATGATGTAAATGTTGAAGAACCAAATATTGAAGCTAAGAAAATTTATGATTTACTAGATGCAGCTAAAAAACCTATTTGGGATGGTTGTAAAAGCGGCACGCAGCTGTCAGTAACCGCAGAATACATTGCGATGAAGTCAAAATACAACATCACTGAAGCTGGGTTTACGGCTGTTGTACAAGCTGCAAAAAGACATATGCCGCCCGATAATCTAATGTGTGAAAATCACTACGAAGTTAAAAAACTTATGTCGGCTTTTGGTTTACCGTATCAGAAAATAGATACATGTTTAAAAGGATGCATGTTGTTTTGGAAAGAAGACGCAAACCTTAGAAATTGTAAAGTTTGTAACCAGGAGAGATACAAACCAAGAAAAAAGAAGGGTAAGGAAGTTCCGTACAAGCGTATGCACTACTTACCCATAACTCCAAGACTTCAAAGATTATACGCATCTTCTGTAACTGCGTCTAATATGAGGTGGCATAGCGTGAGAACGGAGGAAGAGGGTACGTTGACACATCCGGCCGATGGAGAAGCATGGAAGCATTTCGATAAAACGTATCCAAATTTTGCAGCGGAGAGTCGAAATGTTAGATTAGGATTATGTACGGACGGTTTTTCTCCATTTTCTCAATTTGGTTCTAAATATTCATCCTGGCCCATTATCGTCACACCGTATAATTTACCTCCATGGATGTGCATGAAAACGCAATATATGTTTCTTACTGTTGTCGTTCCTGGCCCCGACGATCCGACACAAGGAATCGATGTATATTTACAACCGTTGATTGAGGAGTTAAAAATACTGTGGAACGAAGGAGTAGAAACATACGATGTGTCAAAGAAGAAAAATTTTCGTATGTTTGCTTCTTTGTTGTGGACTATAAGTGATTTTCCTGCCTATGCAATGCTTTCGGGATGGAGTACTGCCGGTCGTCTAGCATGTCCATATTGCATGGATGAAACACGAGCGTTTTCTTTACCTCATGGTAAGAAAATTTCATGGTTTGACTGTCATCGATATTTTCTCCATGTAAATCATCCCTTCAGAGGAGACAAGAAAAACTTTTTAGCTAATAGAGTAGAAAATAGACAACCACCGACGATATGGTCAAGCGAAGACATATATGAACTTGTTAAGGACTATCCAAAGATATATGAAACGGGGGAGCAAACAGAAATTGAAGGCAAATCAGTTGTTCATAACTGGTGCAAACAAACTATTTTTTGGGAGTTGCCGTATTGGAAACATCTTCTGCTTCGCCATAACATAGATGTGATGCACAATGAGAAAAATGTATTTGATAATGTGTTTAACACAATTTTGAATGTGAAAGGGAAGACGAAGGATGATTTGAAATCAAGACGTGATATAGAAGAATTATGCAAACGTCCCGAGCTTCATATGAAACCAAATGACAGTAAAAAACCAAAAGCTTGTTACGAATTAGATAATAATCAATTTAAAGCTGTGTTAAAATGGGTGGAAGGGTTAAGATTTCCTGATGGGATATCATCAAATCTTCGTAGATGTGTTGACTTTAAAAATAGTAGATTGAGCGGAATGAAAACTCACGACTGTCACATAATGATGGAAAATTTATTTCCCGTTATGTTTAAAGAACTACTGCCGTTAAAAGTTTGGAAGGTAGTAACGGAGCTTAGTATGTTTTACAAAGAGCTTTGTTCGACTACTTTAAAAGTGCAACGTTTACGTAAACTTGAAGTGGACATTCCTATATTGCTTTGCAAATTAGAGAAAATATTTCCGCCAGGTTTTTTTAATGTGATGGAACATTTACCTGTTCATCTTCCATCTGAAGCACGACTTCGAGGTCCTGTCCAATACGGATGGATGTATCCATTTGAGAGGTATGTAATATGTTATAACGTAATTTAATTGCATTTGAAAGATGAAGTTAATATAAATTAATGTTGCATAGATATTTGAATCATCTGAAGAAAAAAGTGAGACAAAAAGCACGAGTTGAAGGTTCGATATGTAAATCTTACATCGAAGAAGAAGCTTCGTTCTTTTTCTCTCACTATTTCAGTGACCATGTGAATATTTCATTTCAAAGTGTTCCTCGTAATGATGAAGGCGACGAACAAGAGTCCTCTCAAGCAATGTTATCTATTTTTAGACAACATGGTCGGCCTTCTGGAAAATGTGTGGAAATATGGCTAGACGATAGAGATCTTCGTGTAGCACACACTTATATTCTTCTAAATTGTGCCGAGGTTGCACCGTTTGTTAGGTAATCTGAAATAATAATTTTTGTTTTATTCTTTTCTGTAATGCATGCGCGTGTATAACCTAATGTAATAATTTGTTTATATAAACAGTGTTTATGAACGGGAACATCCGAACGGAGATCTCAGTAAAGAATTTTCCCGTTGGTTTTCAAATTACGTTTATGAGCCGAAAAATTGTGTTGTTGACGAAGGGTTGAAACATCTTGCAATGGGACCAAAAAGAGTGGTCAAGACATATCCAATATATTTCGTCAATGGATACAAATTTAACACTAAAGAATACGGTGCAGAAAAATTAACAAATAATACTGGTGTATTTGTTAAAGGTAGTGACGATCCAGAAAACCATTTAAATGATTTTTATGGCGTTCTAACACAAATTTTGCAACTGACATATTTCTCAAGACCCGCGGAGGAGGTGTTTCTATTTAGATGCAATTGGTTTAGCAATGTTCCAGGTTCTGGAATTAATGTGCATAAGGATTATAATCTTATCGAAATAAAGCATACATCGCACTATCACAAGTATGATCCTTTTGTACTAGCCAAACAAGCATTGCAAGTTTATTACGCTCCTTATCCGTCTCTAAAAAGAGATAAAGCAGATTGGTCTGCAGTTTTTAAAACAAAGGCCAGATTCACATTCGATGGGAAGAATATTCCGGACGAACAAGCTTATCAGGCAGATCTTGAGCAAAATAACGAAATAATAATTACAGACGATCATACAGATTTTGGTCCTTTGATCGATGAATCAAATGTTTTGGTAGAAGCGTTTGACAGTGCAGAGGAAAATATCGTCGAAAACGAGACCGAATCTGAATCAGAAGACGATGATGACTGATATAAATTTGAATCTGTTTTTTTGCAATTGATGTAACTATGTTGAATTCTTGATGTATTATGAAATTGATGTAACTATGAAACTAAATCCGTTTACTATTGTTTTATGTTATTTCAATTTGTCATTTATTTAGCAATTTTTATTAAAAATGCAATGAACTCTGCTTATCGTAGGAAGAGTACACCCATCATGAATCAGGTATAACAAACTTACATGTCTATTTACATTTCAGTCATTATAATTAAGCAATTTATACCATTGATGTCATGTTCATATGAAATATATTTCATTATCATGTTTTTATTCTCTTATATAATGATGTGTAAACGTCACAGGTTTATCATTATGTCACATAGAGGGAGGAGCTCTTCCCGTTCTTCAGGAGGCGATGGCAGTGGCCCATCGCAAGCGCCACACCGTCCAGTTGTTACGTTAGCCCCCAAAGCAGATGGGTAAAAATTAAATCTTATTCATCATCTTATTTTTTCTATACTATACGTATGTACTTATCTGTATCGTACTTAAAAACAGGGGGTTCGAGCTACTACCCACTAAGGTAGTGTTGGACGTCTCCAGAGCAGCATATCGTAGTAGGATGAGTGCGTGCTGGCCAAAGTGGGATACCATCCCTCCGCACATCATAGAGTGCATATGGCAGGATGTCCTAGTATGTGTAATTTTTATGTTTTCCATTTTTAATTCGTTTTTGTCGTTTTTCTACCGTTTATCGTTTAAAGTGTAATCTTTTTTTAACACAGGCTGAGATAGACATCCAGACAGATGATATGCAGCTGGCACGAGCATACTGGATGAGGAAGATGCGAAAGAACTACAGAGACACGATATCTGAGGTTAAGAAATCCGGGAAGAGACCACGGTGGATGGGGGAGAGCGTGTGGCAAGCTTGGTTGAGCTACTGGGAGACGGACGAGGCGAAGGCAAGTATACTAATTTTTTTTCAATTATTAATTTAACGTGATTGAAAAATAATGTATCAAATTTTGAATGTACAGGCAGAGTCAGATAGAAACTCTGCAAATAGAAATAAGAATCCCGTTACTCATCGCGGAGGATCGAAGTCGTTTCAGCAGTATCGGCAGGAGTTGGTAAATTTAATTACTGAATAATAAATGTAAATAGTTTATGCTATATGATTTTAAATGTATAATAATTGTATGTAACAATCAACTTCAGGAAGCCGAGGCACATGGTCCTGTCAGCTATATGGACGTGTTCACCCGTACGCATGCTGTTGAGCATGTTAATCCAGACGGGACTGTTTCGTACACATGGCAGGACGATAAATCCAGTAAAAGCCATGTAAGCATATTTCATTTTATTCAGTATTAGTAATTGTTTTAGTTGTCAAATTATTATGAAATAAGATATGATATTATTAATTTGTCAATGCAGGAGATGTTTATGGAGCAGCGACAGAAACTCCTTTCTGATACGGGTCGAGAGCAGCTGACGACCGATGAAGAGGACATTATTTTTGAGTCCGTTATGAGTCCACCAGAGCATGGTCGACGATACGGATTTGGCAATTTAGCGGTAAATAATTTAATTTTTCTTAAAATACTTAAAATATGATATTCTTACCTTTTCAAAACAATAAACTTTGATTTTATTTATTTTTCAATTATTGCAGTCCAGTAGTCAGAGTAGGAGACGGCGGAGTAGACCTCAGAGCGAGCTAGCAAGTATAGAAGAATTACAGACTAGAGTTCAGCAGTTGGAGGAGCAGAACCGCCAACAGGCCATGCAGACGGCACAGTTATTTGAGTACATGCAGCAGTTTGGTGGCCGCTTCCCTTCATCGGCTGGCTCTGGATCTGGGGCAGATTGATTCATTGCTTTCTAATTCGTTCGTGCAGGTATGTTTAGTTTTAGTTTACAATGATTTGGTAGAAGGAACAATTAATTGTTGATATGTATAATTATGTATAATACACTTGGTTCTGTAGCTGTATCAGGATATGCATGATTAGAACAGTTATTGTTAGTATTATTGTTAATGTTGGAATGTTATGTATATTTTGTATTTTATTTTTATTCTAATTTAGTTTATTTCTGTGTCTATTGAATATTTTGGAGTATTGGTTTGCATGTTTGGTTGGATTATTGTTTATTTGATTGTGCAGTATTGATATTGTAGTGTTTGGAAGAGAAATGTGGTTGGAAGGCTCTATTTGCAGCAGATTTTAAAAAAAAACAACAGGTTTCCGACGGCTTCCGACGGCTCTCGACGGCTTATTGGTCGAAATTTTCCGGCGGTTTCCGACGGGTTCCGACGGCTTATTGGCCTGATTTCCGACGGTTTCCGACGGTTTCCGACGGCCGTCGGAAGCCGTCGGAAACCGCCGGAAACCGCCGGAAACCGTCGATAATGTATACGGCATCACCCGTCGGTAGCCGTCGGAAATACTGCTCCCCGACGCCTTCATTTCCGACGGCTTTTTCCGACGGCCGCCGACGGCTTCCGACGGCCGCCGACGGTTTTCAGCCGTCGGAAATCCCCCCTCCCCTTGTAGTGAGTGGTAATGAATAATATATTAAGATATAACAATCCAATAATCTTTTAATTTTAAAGAACTTCACATCGCTTTAGTTTCAGTAATAAATTTATAGATATAACAATTAACACATTATGTTGTAACTTTGATAATAAGATCATAGACTAAATTGAATAAATGTTGCAGGTCAGCAGCATAGTAGAGCCAGCCAAACGACCAGAGCTGATATCAATCTAACAGAGGTCGAAGAGTTGACAGCTAGGGTGACGCAAGTGGAAATGCAAAATCATCGTCAGACCATTGAGATTACACAGCTGCTGGATCAGCGTATTGCTAAGTACATGTAGCAGTATGATAGCCGCTTTCCATCCTCAGCTGGTTCGAGAGGTTATGGAGCTGATTGACTGGAGTGATAGGTATGCTTTTTGTTTTTTGTCATTGTTTAGTAAGTTTTGATGATACATTAAGTTGGCGGAGTTGGATTTGAAATGTTGTTTATATTGTTTGATGATACATTTAGTGGTAGTAATTCTGATATTTTGAAGTTGATGGTGAAGAGTTAGTGAGTGACTGATGTATATATTGTGCAATTAGATGTATATAAATTATGCCAGTGAAGTTTGCTTTGATTTTATATGAATTATGATTAATTTATTTCTTTATGATGTTTGATTATGTTTGTATGGTTTGATTTCATATTGAATATCTGAGTTGGATACATGCTTGTTGGGTGGAATATATCGTGTTTATGGATTGTGGATAGAAGACGAAAACGCAGAGAAATACAGAAAAAAAAGACCCAGGTTTTCCAACGGCCTGCAGACTAAAACTCTCCAACGCTTTCGGACGGCTGGAGACGGTAATTTGCCGACGGCTACCGACGTCTTTCGGCACACAACGTGATCGTCCACGTGTCTTCCGACGGCCGTGCGTCGGCCGTCGGCAGCCGTCGGAAAATAGATGACGGGGTCTGTTAGGAGCGGTCGAAAATTCTATTTGCCGATGGATTTTTTTACAGCGAATATTTCCGACGGCTCTTGACGGCAGCCGATGTCCAGGAGCCGTCGGAAATTGATTTGATTCTTATAGTGTATATATTGGTAAGACAATGGATATTTATTCTATCTTTCAACCATTAACATACAAAATAATTATGATTATATATAAATGTTAATGGAATGTAAATACATAATACATTTTTATTTCTTATAACACAGGTTTAGTGGATAGATATTACAACTAATTAACAAGTAGAAATGCATATTCATTTACGTATGAGAATAAATTCTATATACAAGTAGTATAAAGAAAATTTTGTAGAAATAAACTCATCCACTTTATTGTACAAAGTAAATTACTGATAAAACATGGAGTGCTAGTTTACTGTTTCCTTTAGTTTGTTCTTGCATTCATAGCTTTATTCAGGAATGAATGAGTGTGCCAATCCAAGGAAAATTTGGAAACTTCAACAGCACGTCTGCATTCTGCAAAACAAAGTGGATACTGGGTTATCATTAAATAAAAATCAAAGATCACCCTTTTTGTTATTACAGATGATGCTTAGTCAAACAGATACTATTATATGTAATAAAAAGAAATCTATATCAACGAAAGAGTTCAGTTCAAATTGCCAACTGCAGCCATGAATTAAACAACTATGTGTTTGAACAACAATGCATTTTTTACTTCTCACATTATACTCACATTCACTGTAGTCTGTATCAATGGGTTTTTATTATATTGTTCAAACACAAAGCACAAGCTTTGAAAAAAATCATGGCATAATGCTAAAATATTCATAAGACATATAATTCCGTAGAGGTCATGCCAAGCCATTTGCATCACACATGACACATATCATGCACTAATTATTTCAAACTATAGATTGTATCTTCTTACTGTAGACCAAGTGGTGCATCAATTCTCCAGGCAATTTCAATATCAGAAACAAAAACCATTATTTCATGCAATTACTATATTCATTCAGCTTAAGACCATAATAAATGGCATTAGTGCATACACACATATAGATAATGAAAATGGTCAAATAAATCAAACAGTTTATGAAACTACAACGGATTATGCCAACAATATCAATATCATGAAAAAAAAGAAATCATTTTCTGACAAAACTACCATATACATTCAGTTTAGGACCTACGCAATAGCATTTCGTGCACAAATCTTAGAATGAAAATAATCAAACAAATTAAATAGTTTATGTAGAGCTACTAATTATATTGCAATACAAATACAAAAATATAAACCAATGAGGCATACCATTAGGTCGAACATATTCCTTTCTTATACAGTTCAAACCGCCACAACCTGGAAAATAATTACTTAGAAATATCTCTTTTATTTTGTTTTACAAAGAAAATAGAAAAATGGAATATTTCAAACAGCATCCAGCTCAAATTCGATAATATATGCAGAATGATAAACACTAACCTTTTAGGATCACAAGTCCGACAAAGACAAGAATTAATTACAGCACTCAGGTCATAAGGAGAAGATCAATCTGTATTTGAGTTCCCTTTAGAGAGTCCGAAACTATGAAATCCCTTTACTCTTGCAACAAGGTGGAGCTAACTTTTTATACTGAAGTAGAATAGCACAAGTATTTAAATTTAAGAAATTTGTAGAAAAAGCATTATTACACACACAAAAGTCCTAATGGTACACGTGCATGAGAAATTTTAGTAACAACGTATGTTTCACAAACGAAAAAACTTATATAGAGGGCATTTTTGAAACTTTGCGGTATACACACACATATATACTTGAAATATTTTAGACTTTAGGATGAAGATAACTTGAGAACTTCATAAATGTGTTAGAAAACTGTTTTTTTTTTTTTTTTTTTTTTTTTTTTTTTAAAAAAAACAAAAATTATATTTATTAGTTGCACTTGCTTTTACATTCACAGGTTTACAAGTTTGTGCGCATTATTGTTTACATTTACATGCACTGTTTACATCAATTGCATCTCAATTGCACCAGTCCATCTTTGTCACTCCATATCCACCACTACATCACCAAATTGCTTGCAACTCATAGCACTGCTACTGCATATATTTATTTCACCATGAACATCATCAACTTGCCGTGACCTGACCTATCACAACCCAAACCACACATCCTCCCCGATCAACTGCCACTGGTATCTGTTGCACCTCAAAACCTAAACTACAAACTTGTGCACCATTCTCCACAACAGACCACTCACATTCACATACCACAGACACCATACCAGCACATTCACACTGCCAACATCAAAACTTCCTCTATAGTCGTATACATCCATCATTTCATCACCTTCCTCCACCAATTACAATTCATCACTTGCTTCTACAACCGCCCACAATCACCCACGAACACTAACTTCAGCATACAACAAGCTTCAAGTATCTCTACACCCAACTCAACTTTCAACCTGAAAACACTTTACTGCTCACAAACAGACTGCCTGCCTTCTTCTCTATGCAACGCGGCCACCAACGCATAGCAGCCACAGTGCACTCCCTACCCATAACAGCTCCTCCTACCTGAGCGACTACCATACAACCCACATCACCATCTTACTTTTTTTTTTATGATAAATAGCTCCTTATTGCTCTGTAGCCATTACAAGCCACTGATACATACAAAATCTCGTCATACAACATCCCTGATTTCAACCTCCCACTTGTTCACCACTATATCAACATCTACACTGCTTCATTTGCCTCACTTTCTTACCCATCAACATCTTCTGCCGACCTTTCTTCATCAAACCAACCATAACATTTGCACATCTCCACTGCTACACAACATTTCATCCTTTGACTGCTAGCTCATTACCATTCATCCTCTACCAGTACATCACATCTCTATGCATCAACCCCCTGCTGCTTTTACTTCGATCTTCTGAACTCCTCCAACATCAGACATTACTTCAATCTGCATACATACCATACCACCAGTGCACCTCTTCATCCAATTCACATCTACCATCCATGTGCACCAGTTGCACTGCCTTTCTATACATATCATATCCACCCTCTGCAGCAACACACTCCTCACAACAGTGCCACAAACCACATAACAACTCCACATACCCACTGTCACATACAACACTGTTGTGCCACCACTGTCACACCCTCTACTGCCCCAAAACAAACCTCCCTCCCCACTCAGTGCAACCAACATCTTCGATAAACCCTGCCACTGTGCCTGACCACCATAAAGCACCATCATCAACAATCCCTGCCTTCAATCCCCTACATCCCTGAACTGCAACACTGCCATTAATACCAGCCTTCACAAGTGCAAATTCCCGTGCCTATTCCCCTCAACTATTCTGCCATTAACCAACACCACACTGTCAACATTTGCTTCCCTTCACTTCTGCTTATCACCACTTCAAAACTTCTTCCATCCTCACCACTGCCTTTTGCCCAAATACATAACTTCAATACATTCACATTGTGCCTATCGAGCCACTAGCATAACAACATCTCATCTCCACTTCAACACAACCCACCAGTCAACTTGCAACTGCATCTCCGCTGTCAAAACTGACCTAAACACTCCAGTGCCACTGCAGACCATCCACCTATCTGCACATAATACATACAATCCACCCTCCTGCAACTTCATTTCCTCCCTGTACACACATCAAACCACTGCTATCATCAACACCCCCCTCCATATCCTCAGTCACTCACCACTGCTGCTACTTCCCTCCAAACCAGGCATCCCACTTGCCAGACACTATATTTTTTCTTGTTTTTTTTTTCTTTTTCTTTTCTTTTGGCGAAAACTTTTTTTTTTTAATGAAAAAATATAAGAACAGAAAAACAAAGCCGTCAACAGTCCTGGCAGGTGACCAAACGGAACTAGAGATTCCAAAAAAATCGACAAAAGCCGCGAAAGAAAACAAACGGCAAACTCTTCTACTTTCTCTTGTTGAGCTCCGGCAAAGCCACCGCCCAACGTACGTTGATATCAAGCTCCGGCAAGGCCACCGCCTGATACCAATGTACAGAGAAACTAGGAGAACCCGAGAGCCAGACCTCCCACAAAAACCGCTCAATCACCATGACCAACCTCAGAAAGAAGAAGCAGACCATCCGGTGAACCAAAGCCTGTGAGACTAGGAACAAAGTAAGTGAAAAAAGGAATTAAAAGGCCAAAATTTACCTGGAGAGCCATGGCAACGCATGAAAAGGGGGGAAAAACTAATCGGCTGCAATACCTGTACTATCGGGTACCTGAAACAAAAGAAACAATGCCAAGAACAGAACAGCTAAAAGGAAGACCATTATTAGAAACTGCAATCGTTTCATTTACTTTTAACGTTATGCAGTTTCTAATCTTAATGTGACCCTATTAATTAGGTCACAAATATAACGTTTCATTTATTTTTAACGTTATGCAGTTTCTAATCTTAATGTGACCCAATTAATTAAGTCATAAATAGACCGTTCTATAATTAGAACATTAGGTCTGTGATTAATCTTAAGCGTTGAATTAGTATATGATGGACGTACCAGATTTAGAGTTAAATGTTATATAAAGGATTGAGTCCTCACATATAAAGAAATAGGGTTAGAGAGAGAAACCGAATTCCGAGAAGAAGAGTAATTATTAGAAGTCAAAAGAAGAAGATGACAGCCATTACATCTTCCGCTGTTAATCAAGGTACATCATCTTAAACAAAACAAAAATCATATTAAGCTTTGTTTGTGAAATATTCGGTATTGGTAATGCTTGGACTATTACTTGAATTGTTCATCATTAATCAAGAAAGATCGAACAGTAGAGAATTTCTGACAATTGGTATCGGAGCCACCAATCAATAACTGAATATTTCCTATGATTGCAATTGATCTGTTCTCTTCTTTACTCATGATGTTTAATCAAGTATGTGTTACAAGTCAACTGTGCAAATGAGATTTATGATTTTGTTAATCACCAAAGTGGTCAAAATCAGAACAATCATTTAGTGCATAAGTGACATAATGATTATTGATATAAATTGCCAGTTATAATAAAACCAAAAGAAACTGACATCACTAATGGTAGAACCTGAAAACTTACCCAAAGGAAAGTCTTGTTCTATAACTAGTTAACATGATGACGTTTAATAGGTATCTTGATTAAATAAATATTGATCGTCCAAAGATATCAGTTTTATTTAATTGAATATATTTATTACTTACTTATGTTTTGGTATTTAATTATGTTAAGTATTAGATAGTATCTACCCAAAGGAGTGCTATATTATACTATTATGCACATATCTGAATCGCGTTAGCTATGAGCTTATAGTTATTTCAATTTTATTTAATTTGTAATAGTTCCCATGAATACACATACTTAATCTGTTACATTGTCCACTGGTGTTAATTTTTCTGAATGGAAAGAACAAGTCAATTTCCATTTAGGTGTTCAGGATCTTAACTTGGCACTCCTTGAGGATAAACCTGTTGCTCTTACAACAGCTAGTACTGAGACAGAAAAATCACACCATAAAGCATGTGAATGCAGTAACAGATTGAGCCTCATGTTTATTAAGATGACTGTTGCTAACAACATCAAGTCAACAATTCCGCAAACAGAAAGTGCTAAGGAATATATGCAGTTTGTGGAAGAGCGTTTTCGTTCAGCTGATAAGTCACTCACTGGTACTCTTATGGAAGAACTCACGACCATGAAGTTTAATGGATCGCGAACTATGCAAGAGCACATTATAGAGATGACTAATCTTGCAGCAAGGTTAAACTCCCTTGGACTTACAGAAGAGGATTCTTTTCTTGTCCAGACTATCCTGAACTCGCTACCTTCTGAATATGGACCTTCTCAAATTAACTATAACACTATAATGGATAAGTGGAATGTTAACGAATTGGCCAGTAGACTTTTTCAGAAAGAACGACTTTTGAAAATCAAGTGAATCACTCAGTAAGTTTTGTGAGTAATAAAGCTGGTAAAGAAAAGAATGGAAAATCAAGTCATTTCAAGAAGAAAAAGGCACCTGCTAAGAATGGGCAGGATAAGGAAAAGAAGGAACTAAAGGATGTTCGATGTCATTTCTGTAAAAGGAAAGGACATTATCAAAATGACTGTCTGAAAAGGATAGCTTGGTTCGAAAAGAAAGGGATTTCTTATGATCCGAACCATAAATCCAAATGAAGATCGTTTTCTCTTTATGGGAAACGTAATTAAATCAACAATAGAAGGCACTGAGACTTATCATCTAATTCTAGAAAGTGGATATGTATTAGAATTATATAGTACCCTTTATGTACCTTCATTATCTAGAAACCTTATTTTCGTAAGTAAGTTGGATATTTCTGATTTTAGATGTACGTTTGGATCTGGTTGTTTTGATTTATATAAGAATAATGATAATGTTGGTTCTGGTATTCTAATTGATGGTTTATATAAATTGAAACTGAATGACACTTATGCAAATTCCTTGCTGAATGTAATAAATAATGTTGGATGCAAACGTAGCATGTTGAATGAAAATTCTATTTTCTTATGGCATAAAAGACCAGGTCACATATCCAAAGAAAGAATGATGAGATTAGTAAGTAATGAAATTTTGTCAAATTTGAACTTTAGTGATCTAGAATTATGTGTGGATTGTATTAAAGGTAAACAAACCAAACATAATAAGAAAGGAGCCACTAGAAGCAGCCAGCTTCTTGAAATAATACACACTGATATTTGCAGACCTATGGACACTCCAGCCTATAATGGAGAAAATTATATCATCACTTTTATTGACGATTTTTCCCGTTATGGTTATGTCTATTTTCTTCATGAAAAATCTCAATCTGTGAATGTCCTTGAGACGTTTGTAAAGGAAGTTGAGAGGCAATTAGATAAAAAGGTGAAAATCATAAGGTCTGATAGAGGTGGTAAATATTATGGAAAATATAATGAGTCAGGCCTGTGTCCATCTCCATTTGCAAAATTCCTCGAAAGTCATGGTATATGTGCGCAATACACAATGCCAGGTACACCACAGCAAAATGGTGTAGCAGAAAGGCGCAATAGGACGTTAATAGATATGATTAGGAGTATGATGTCAGATTCACTACCTAAGAATTTGTGGTCGTATGCTCTCAAAACCGCTAATTATTTGTTGAATAGTGTTCCTAGTAAAGCTGTTCAAAAGACTCCTTTTGAATTATGGGCTAACAGGAAACCTAGCTTAAGACACCGGCATGTTTGGGGTTGTCTAGCGGAAGCGGGAATTTATAATACACATAAAAAGAAATTAGATTCTCGAACGATTAATGGGTATTTTTTGGGTTACCCTGAAAAAATCTAAATGATATGTGTTTTACTGTCCTAATCATAGTCCAAGAATTATAGAAACTAGTAATGCAAGATTCATTGAGATTGGTGAAGTCAGTGGGAGTACTAGAAGAGAAATAGTGGAAATAAAGGAAACAAGGATAAATGTTACATTGCCTAGAATAGTTCCTTCATCCACTATTACTCCAAATGTTGTTCCAGCTGTTGGAGAACAGCATGATGATGAACAATATATAAATGAAGAAGTACTTCTTGAAGGAAATGACTTACATAATGCCGATATACATGAACCACAACAAGTAGCATTAAGAAGATCTCAAAGAGATCGCAGGTCAGTTATTTCTAATGATTATATGGTTTATATGCAAGAATCAGATTATGATATAGGAATCAATAAGGACCCATTTTCGTTTTCACATGCTATAGAAAGTAAAGAGTCAAAGGAATGGATTAATGCCATGAAAGAAAAACTAAAATCCATGCAACAAAATGAAGTTTGGGATCTCGTTGAGTTACCACATGGCTGTAAAAGAGTCGGATGTAAATGGGTTATTAAAACCAAACACGACTCTAGTGGTAATGTCGAACGGTATAAAGCTAGACTTGTTGCTAAGGGTTACACTCAGAAAGATGGTGTTGATTACAAGGAGACATTTTCTCCTGTTTCGAAAAAGAACTCACTAAAAATAATAATGGCATTAGTAGCACATTATGATTTGGAATTGCATCAAATGGATGTGAAACAGCCTTTCTGAATGAAGATCTTGATGAGGTATATGGATCAACCTGAGGGTTTTTCTGTAAAAGGTAAAGAACAATTGGTGTGTAAACTTGAGAAGTCAGTATACGGGCTTAAACAAGCATCCCGACAATGGTATATAAAGTTCAATACCATTATTACATCTTTTGGTTTTAAGGAAAATAAGATTGATCACTGTTTATACCAAATGATCAATGGGAGCAAGTTTATTTATCTAGTCCTTTATGTTGATGACATCTTGCTTGCTGTAAATAATTTAAGCATATTGCATAAGACTAAGGAATTTCTCTCAACGAACTTTGAAATGAAAGATATAGGAGAGGCATCCTATGTGATTGGAATAGAAATATTTCGTGATCGATCACAAGGAATATTGGGATTGTCTCAGAAAGTATATATCGAAAGGATTCTAGAGAGATTTGGAATGAGTAAGTGTTCACTTGAGAAAGTTCCTGTACGGAAAGGTGATAAATTCAATCTCATGCAATGTCCTAAGAATGATGTTGAATGAAAGGAAATGGAATCAATTCCATACGCATCTGTAGTTGGTAACCTAATGTATACTCAAACCTGTACTAGACCGGATATCAGTTTTGCGGTCGGTATATTAAGGAGGTATCAAAGTAATCCAGAACGGGAACATTGGCAAGCTGCAAAGAAAGTGTTAAGGTACTTACAAGGCACGAAAGATTACATGCTCATGTATATTAGATCCAATGAATTGGAGCTGATTGGATATAGCGATTCAGATTTTGCCGGATGCATCGATACTAGAGAATCGAATTTTGATTACCTATTTATGTTTGCTCAAGGAACCATATCATGGAAAAGTGTCAAACAAACCATCGTTGCTTCATCTACTATGGAGACAGAATTTGTGGCATGTTATGAAGCCACAATTCATGCATTATGGTTGCGGAATATTATTTCAGGACTTTCGGTTGTCGACACCATTAGCAAGCCGCTGAAAATTTATTGTGATAACTCTATAGCAGTGTTTTTCTCAAAAAACGACAAGTACTCAAAAGGTGTCAAACATATGGAACTGAAGTATCTTTTTGTGAAAGATGAGGTTCAAAAACAAAGAGTGTCAATCATGCACATCAGGACTGAACTTATGATTGCAGACCCTTTGACGAAAGGGTTACAACCAAGACAATTTAAGAAACATGTTCAAAGAATGGGTCTCGGTTGTATTAATAATAATTGATGTGTGACATTCTGAGCACCTTTGTGTGTTTCTGATATACAATTATGTGTCTCTTGTTTAATGCGGTAGTACGTACTTTATATAATTTTAAACAAGAAAGAGTCTTATAAAGATATTATGTTTAATCATTATGATATAAGACATTATGTGGACCATTATGCTGTTTTATATAAATTATGGGTATAAAATGATGGATTGCTGGTATTGTAGCACATGGAAGGGAATGCATTGAATTAATAAAGCACAACCGCCATAACACTCAGCATTTTATCATAGTATGATGTTCAACACTTGATATTATGAATAATCGGGTCAAGTGGGAGAATGTTAGAAAACTGCTATTAGAAACTGCAATCGTTTCATTTACTTTTAACGTTATGCAGTTTCTAATCTTAATGTGACCCTATTAATTAGGTCATAAATAGAACGCTTCATTTACCTTTAACGTTATGCAGTTTCTAATCTTAATGTGACCCGATTAATTAAGTCATAAATAGACCGTTCCATTATTAGTACATTAGGTCTATGATTAATATTAAGCGTTGAATTGGTATATGATGGACGTACCAGATTTAGAGTTAAATGTTATATAAAGGATTGGGTCCTCTCTCTCCTAGGATATAGATGTATTCTTCTCCATCAAGAAACATATAAAAAAATATGGTTAGAGAGGTAAACCGAACTCTGAGAAGAAGAGTAATTATTAGAAGTCAGAAGAAGAAGATGACAGCCATTACATCTTCCGCTGTTAACCAAGGTACGTCATCTTAAACAAAACAAAAAATCATATTAAGCTTTGTTTGTGAAATATTCGGTATTGGCGATCCTTACGCTATTACTTGAATTGTTCATCATTAATCATGAAAGATCGAACAGTAAAAAATTTCTGACAAAATGGTTACATTTTATCGCATCACTGAGATTTCCAAACAAAGCGAGTATCAATAAATAGGAAAATTTGTGCATATCTGTAAGAAAAATCATCTCATAAATAATCCAACTATGGTTCCTTTATATTTTTTATACCGAAGAGCTTTACCTAAAATAGGCTCTATGGTTCGCATACACTATTGTAAACTGTTACTCTTTACTCTTCAGCAATGAATATTACTAGTAATGGAATGCATTGTTAGATATCAAACAACCATCATTTTCCACTAAACCAGTATAGCCAAGTATAATGTATTATTGACAATTGCAAAAACAAAGAGCATGAAATCAATTATATTCTCCTATTTAACCATGCATATGTCTCAACTGAATTACAGACACCAATTCAATAACTCAGTATAAAGGGATAGTAAATAAATTAGAAATTACACTTATGAAAATTAATTTTTGTGCAGAAAGTAACAGCTCAGAGCAATAATCACAAACAAACGTGATACGAATTGTCGATCAGTGCATTGGTTTCTCTTACCGACGTTATAGGAACCATGGCGGCAGAAGAGGTGCTAATGACAGGGGTATCAAATATGGTTAATTTCAGGAAAAATTCTGATGGAGAACCGAATTGGTTAAACCCTAGTTTATGTCGGGTTCAAGAAATCTAAGATGCGAGAGTTGAGTTAAGGTGCTAGATCTTAAAAACTAGTTCTGGGATGCGAGAGTTGAGTTAAGGTGCTAGATCTCAAAAACTAGTAAGATGAGAACAGTACTTTTGTATATTTCAAATGACAAATTCTATTTAAACCCTGGTTTTTACTTGGTACCTTCAGTTTTTTGAAAATTTTTGTAAACCCATAAACCTACGTAGTAATCTCCAACTTCTTCCACAATTGCCCATCACGCGATTTCTCCCTTAAGTACAAAACTTCCTCATGCGATTTCTTTTCTTCCACGCATACAAAAGTTCAACCGCGATTATTTCTCTTCCTCACGCGTGCAATCTTCCTCACGTGCGGCCTACGCGCGGCAATCTTCCTCGGCCATCGCATCAACTAAGGTGGAATGACATTGCATGATTTAGGTTTTTTTAGGGTTCCAATGCACCACGCACTTACAATGCATGAAAAAAATTATCTACCACGCAGTGCCCTTGCGTTGGAAAAATGACTTCCACGCAGAGACGTTACGTGGTAGGAAATTTTTCCACGCAAGGCAACTGCGTGGGGGGGGGGCATTTTTTCCATGCAGTCTCGCTACGTGGAAAAGATGGCTTCCATGCAATTTATATCAATTGTTGCTGAAAACAGCAACAAATAGTAATGTGGTTCAATATTTGTTTATTATAATTACCCTCGTGCTAACTGAATTTTTTCTGCTTATTTTCAGATGGGTCGAACTCGAATGATAGCTTTCGAAAGAAAACAGAGAATGGAGAAAGTAACTCAAGGTACAAGTGCGGAGATGAACGACTAAACGGCCGATGTAGGTTCAATATTTGGACTGGTTTTATTTTGGTTTGTATTTGACTCTATGTATGTTGGTTTGATATTTGATTGTTTAACCTCATGTATTTTGGTATGATATTTGACTTGATATTGTAATGGTTGAAAGGATGGCTATGTTATATATATGTATGTTAACATTATATGTTTATGTATCACATGCTGTTTGTTTTTGGTTTCTATGATATTCAATTTATCTTATCTTTATATATGCATTTCAGTGTTGTCTGTGTATCAGAGGAATCCGTTCTGTATATTATTATTTTTTGACTTTTTGTTGTCACCACGTACTGAAAAGACGAGGTTTGATGGAAAACCACGTAGAGGTAGTGTGTGGTTCAGCACATAACTACATAAAGTGTCAACGTGGTTACCTTACCATCCACGTTTGGCAACCATGAACTGGAACAGAATTCACGTGGACTACCTACGTGGTACTTCCAAAATATTAAAAAAATTATAATTACTAAGCAACACATTGTTTCCCTACGTGGTACTTTCAAATCAGGAAGGAAAAAAAATATTTGTAGTTACTAAGCAACAAAATTCACATTTCTTCAACAAAATTCACGTTTTAATCTACGTTTTATTCAACAAAATTCTAAACAATAACACATATTGTAATCTAACTAGTTGTGAACAAAAATATTTATAGTTAATAAGCAACAGTAATGTGCAAACGACTAATTCCATTTAGCATATTCAACAAAAATGGTCCACTCAAGTTTAACACACAATATAACAACTGCAAAATGATGCCACGACTAATTCCATTCAGCATATTCAGTTCTTTTATCACAAGCTTGTCTTCGATCATTTTAAATGTATTCCCATTTACTTTCATCTATATTACGAGCTGTGAACCATTTTGAATATATAGATGGTACCGAATGCTTAGGCTCTAGTTTTACCTGCTATTGGTAATGTGTAATTCAGTTTGAATGAAAAGAAATGAAATAGTCGATAATTTTAATAAGCTGTATGTTGCGTACCTGAACAAAATGATGTTGGTTAACAAAAGCTATTGCAATTTTAATGCGATGTATCGGTGGAGACACTTTTCCTTTCAAAGGAGGTATTGTCAACATGTCTTTCACTAATGTTGAATACTACAACATTATATATAGTTGCAATAACCGACATCAGGGTTGACATCCACTTTTCCGTCGGCATAAAACTAGTCATTCAGAGATTCTTCGGGCTTTTGTCTTTTTGCTTCTTGTACGCACCACTTCGTTCACAAGCAACCATAATTCTTGGTTTTGGTTGAAGCACCAGTATCCGATTTCATAATTATGATAATAAAACCAAGATGTTTTCCTGTATCACAAACCCAATCAATAAGTTTTTTTAGAAGGAAATATTTGAGATAAAAATGTTTAAAAAATGTAAGTAATATTTGAACAAGTAGGGATTTTTTTTCTAATATGGATTTATTTAAACGTTAATTAAACACTATTTCGTCACACGTCGTAAACTCATTTGAATAATCTAACGCTATTTCTTTAGATGTTTCTTCATCACTTGAAAATGGTACAATCTGCAAAAATCAAGTATAATAAGTATTGAACACTAAAACAGTAAAATATTTAGTAGAAGAAAAAAAATTTGAACTACCACACAGGGAGGATGCGTGGTTGTTGTCATAACCTCGCATAATATCTGTGTGGCAAGATAAAAATACCACGCACTGCCTCTGTGTGGTTTTACTATAATCCACGCTTCCTTCCTGCATCATCAGCCGTAAAACCTAGTAAGCCTACTGCGTGGATTGTCACAAATCCTAATGATCGAGTGGATTCGATTGTACTTGCAAAAATAATCAAACTTATCAAAAAAAAATCGACTTACCTGCTGTGATTGTAACAAAGATTCACCCTCCTCATCAAAATCCATCTCTACTAGTTTCAAAACGACTTTTTTTTCAATGGTTTGGAAAGTAGGTTTGTGGAGCTTACATGTTTGATGTTTTAGAACCCTGAAAAAGTTCGTAAGGTATAGGATTTAAGAAGAAACTTTCTTAAGGGTATTTTTGTCTTTAGAAAATTGTTTTTCAAAAGGGGCTACTAAGTAAAAACATGTGTTGGAATAGAACTTGCCATTTTAAAATTAAGAGAAGCATGATGTTCGAAGAGGAGGAATGTTACCTTAAAATTTTTTGGTTCAGAGAGTTTTACGTCGAATATTTAGAACATCGAGTCGATTTGAACAAAAAATAGAGCAAACGCACGTTCAATTTTCTTTCCCAAAGTTTAGAATGTTAATTTTGTATGAGTGTCCATTCTCGCCTCGGTTAGAAGTCCAAAAATGTTCATCCGTGTTCATCCGTTGCTTATTTAAAACACAAATTAGGATAAGAAAATTTGTACGACATTTCGTCCGTACGAATTGTTCGATCAATTTTCTACTTTCCATGCAATTCCGTCCTTTGTCCTGCTCATATGAAGAGTGTCTGAGCCAAAGCCTTGTCCGATTCGTATCCGTACGAAACTCTTATAGCACAGGATACGAACACATCTATGTTCGGTCTAGTCCGTCCAATTAATTTCCATATACATGCCGCAACAATGGCGATTCGAGCGTGGGAAAAGAAGATAAGCGTGGCTTTCTCCGGTTTTTTAAAGCGACGATGTATAATCAGGAAACTGAAAACCGTTTAGGCTGAAAACCATGTATAGCTTAAATGGTTTTTATTTTTCCATTTAAACAAAAAGAGATTTTAGAAATCCGATCATGTTTATAAATAGCATTTCAATTAGATGTTTAGTTGTTTATATGAAATTATTTATATGTACAGGGCTTTTAAGTTAATAATAGGGTTTTAGTTAGTATTTACGAAATTATATATACACATGTGTTTATATCTAGGGTTATTGCTAATCAAATTCAGAAAAATAATAATAAATAGGACACTGAATCATTCAATAAAGTCTAAAGCAAATCTACAAACACACAACCAAACATAAAAACCGAAATAAGAAAGCATTAAACTAGTAATACAAACAATGCTTTTGCAATTCTACCACATCCCCGATCTTCCCTCTTCATTTTGATATCTTTGTCGTTGTGCCATAAAAATGCTACGTTTTCTGGCCAAAAATACTCCAAAAAATCATCAGATAGATGATAAACATCTTTTACTAAATACTTTTCCTCTTCTTTTTATCCGTAAACGTCTTTCACGCGTCTTCTTCGATTTAGTTTTTTCTCATAGAGCTCCAGTTCTATCTACATCTTGTTGAACTTGCTCTTCCTAGATCTTTGACTTCTTTCTCTTTCAGCCTCAAACAGTCCTTTTTGTGAGACAAATGCAATTTGGAATATCACTTAGAAATGCAACCAGCCTGTCACCAGCCACTCCACTATACAACATCCCTGAAGTAGAAATCAATGGACTGTTATTGTTCCCCTTTACGTTTACTGACATAAGAGATTGTTTGAATGACCAGGAGAGAATCCACCGAGTGTCTTGAATCTATATTTCTTAAATCAAATTCTTCGATGTCTTCCTCATCAACATCCTCTTCTTCATTCAGAGATCAACATGGTCTCAATGAAAGAATTTCAAATGCTCCGCGAGCCTTGAAATCACTATTGTAAGTATCACGATATATTTTATCATAATCATCTTTCAAGTCTCTAAACGATTGTTCACTCCTTAATTTGTCCCCTTTTTGTCCTACTATACCTTTGTATTTGGTACACATAGTATGCAAGTTATACCATGATGTCTTTATGCTCTCAAAGGATCGCTTTTTTGGCATTCCGGGTTTTGGTTGTTGTTCTCATTTACTCTCAAGTAGAAGAACTCCCACTCGAACGTTCTCATGGAACTTTGGATGCCTTAACACATGTATTGGCCAACACCTTATTGTCATGCGTTGTCCACGTCTTAGCACTATCAGTGCTTGTATCAATAGAGTCAGTGGATTAAGGATTCTTAGGCTTTCTTTTGTTGTAAGCTCATTTTGTCTCGTCCTTTCCCTTGTCGCTTGTAGTAGCATTTGAAGGGGTCTCTGGGGTTGTTTTTATTGTTGGAATTATCGGTTGTGAACCAAATTTGTTCGGGTTTAGAGGGACTTGATTAAGAAGGCTACCAAACTATTGTGCAAAGTTAAGTTGACTAAGTAAATGATTTTTTTGTGAAGTAAGGAACTGTGTCGGCATAACTTGTGAAGCTTCAGACTACGATAGTAAGCTAGTAAAGTTTGTGAGACCATCATCATACAAGTTCATTTCAGGGACATTGTTATTGTTTGAGTTTGCCATTAATTTGTTCTTTTGTTTAGTAGAGATAGGTTTGTTTGAGTATGAAGGCATTATATAATATGTTATGCACTATATATATATATAAAGAATTTGATGCAGATAATTTTTTCATTTACTAGTCTTATCAGCTGTTTTTTGCATTGTCTAGTCATATCATCTGTTTTTTGCAGTGCTTAGTCTTATCAGCTGATATTTGCAGTGTTTGGTATTATCAGCTGATTTTGCAGGGTTTAGACTTATCAACTTTGAGCAGATATATTTCAGTTGCTATTTAATATCATTCAACTATCATGCAACTAATTTTTGCAGTGACTAGTCTTGTCGGCTGATTTTTGCACTGTCCAGTCATATAATCTATTTTTTGTAGTGTGACTAGTCTTGTCAGCTGATTTTTACAGTGTTTAGTCTTATCAACTGATCTTCGCAGGGTCTAAACTTATTAACTTTGAGCAGATATATTGAAGATGCTATTTAATTTCATTTAACTATCAAGCAAATAATTTTTACAGTTACTAGTTTCATTGGCTGATTTTTGTAGTGTATAGTCTTATCATCTATTTTTTGCAGTGTGTCTTATCAGCCAATTTTTTTGGCATCGGCTAATTTATTGCATTTCTAGCCAATTTGCCTATAAAGCTTGTTTGAGCAAACAAACAATTACTAAATAGCATTGACTAGTCTTATCAACTTTATACATAAATTGTTCATTTGCTCTTTAGTACCATTCAACTATTTTATTCATTGGCTGGTCTTACCAAGTTTATATAAAAATTGTTTGCTTGCTTTAGAATCATTTAATTTTTTTTAGCATCGACTAGTTTATCAACTTTATATTGAAATTGGATAGATATTTGTTCACTTGTTGTCCCTTTGCTCTTTAATATCATTTCTACTATACATATGAATGCAAATTCTATTTTGAGCTATTAAATTTCAAAACGAAAAATGAAGCATGAACTCTACCCGATTACTAGTGTTGATAAAAACATACATTTAGACAAATAGTCTTCACATGGAAGAAGCAATATTTTTGGGTTATCCTCAACAAAGCGTGCAACAATCATTCAGAATGTAGAGTAATATGGAGAATTAGACACAAGAAGTACGTTCATCACATTTATTGGTCATGTAGGAGATACCACAAAATAATAGCTGAGGTGAAAGAGGAGGACATTTTCAAATATCATGTTCAACCTACGACTCACGTTACACCTTCATATACCATACAAGCTTTGTCGGGCATAATGCCTACGGGCTATGGAACAACTATATGTTGCAATTTGAGTAACAACATCAAGAATGATTTTAAGCCTAATATCTATTTATTGCTATTTGTATTCTACAATACTTTATCCACTATTTATCGAAATGTAAATCTATTTTCAAAGAAACCAATAACAATATTGAAAATAATGATATAATGACATACAACTTCATCTAACATTATCAAACATAAACGCTACTAGCCCTAATAGCTTAATTTTGTCTACTAATATTTAGTCCATGAAGATAATTGTGAAGTATACCAATTTCATTTTTCCACCCAACAAGTTGATTTATCAATGTTGTTAGTTGATACTCTAATTCGTTGACGTAGTCGGCAACTTTTTGAGGAAAAAAATTGTCAGTCCACTCCCAAAAGCCACAACCTCTTGGATATATGTGGAAACTAAAATAACAAAGATCAAAATCATTCCCTCTTAGAGTGGCATCTTCTATTGTGGCGTATCCACATTCACATATTATACTAGGCGAGCCAACTTCTTATTCGTGTTATCCAGATTGTATCCTAAATTAGATGGAACGCGCCTCTTTCTTTTTCAATGATCATATTATGTAGTACAACACATGCACGTATCATATTGCTCAATGTCTTTGGCTTCCACAGTTTAATAGAATTTTTTACACTGACAAATCTTGCTAGTAAAACACCAGAAGCACACTCTACATCTTATCTCACAGCTTCTTCTCTTTGAGCATAATATTTATGTTTCTCTGTTTTTGGATTTGAAATTGTTTAGACTAGGGTATCCCATAATGGATATATACCATCCGCTAAATAATCCCCATGTCATAGGAATTTCCAACAATGTTAAAATTGCATGCAAGGGCATTTCCATGTGTGAGATTTTTAAACAGATGTGATTGGTGTAACACGTTAATATCATTCATGGAACCAGAACATCAGAAATACACATGCCAAAACCAAAGATCATGTGAGGTGACTACTTTTAGTATTATTGTAGCTATGAGATAATGACTGATAAATTGACCATGCCAAGATTTGGGGAAAGTTTTTCATTCCTAGTACATATAGTCAAGACAATCCAACATTCCGAGAAAACCACTTTTAGCTCAAAACTTCTTAGTTTGTTGACATCGCTTTTTGTTGGAGATCGCAAATATTCTTCACCATATAATTCAATGATGGCTATACAAAACTGTTCTAGACTTAAATTTATTATACTCTCACCCATTTGGACCACCTTATCAAGTGCATCTGGAACTATCCCATAACATGAAATGCTCCTATAATTTTTTAATAAGGTAAACATCCTACAGTACTAGTATTATTATGTTTTTGAATAAAATAATTATCATGTCCTACATCTCCATTAAAAATATGCATAAACATATTCTTACTCATTCAAAATCGATGATGAAAATCTTCATGACCGTAATTACAAGTGGTGTTGAAATAGTCTTTAAGTAATCTAGCAGTTCCACCTTTATTGTCATGTATCTTCCTTTTGTCTATATGGCCAAATACACTTCTTCCACGATATCCGCTAGATTCAAATATGAATTTTTGAACCCTTTTTTGGTGAATGGTTACTGCTTGCACCATTTGCTCTAAGTCATCACTTTCAAAGTGGTGCCCGATGATAATTGAAGAAATCGCTTTGTTTATAAAGCTCGTCTTCTTCATCCAAATCGGTTTGACTTTCCTTCGTATCGTTATTGTTATTACTGATCGAGCGTTCAAACTCCAGATTTTCATTTTCAACTTCTTCATCGCTGTAGTTATGTTGTGACATTCCTTTGTAGTTGCAATGTTTGATTAAATGAGTGTGATTTGAAAAGAATATATGGAAGAAAATATAGCCGTTTTCTAGCCATTGCAGAGCAAAACGACTATAAACTTTATTTGACTTTTATATTTTTTAAATTCAAGAAAAGTTTAAATGACTATAAATTTTATTTGATTTTTATTCTTTTTTAAATTTAGAAATTTTTTAAAAGGCTATGAACTTTGTTTGTCTTTTTTAATTTATAAACTTTATTTGAATTTTTTCAATTTAGAAATTTTGTTTGATTTTTTAATTATGAAGTTTAAATAGGGAAATGAAATCCCTATTTTTGTAAATGGTAAACAGATTACCATTTAAGCTATAAATGGTAAAATGAAAAATGCTTATAGCTTAAACGGTAATCGTTTTACTGTTTAAGGGTTTGTTTTTGTTTTTTTTAAATAAGAAGCATATCAAAGCATAACATAGAAAGCAAACTTAAAACATAGGCAAAGCATAATCTGAAACATGCATAAACAACAGTATATCGACATATATGTACATCTAGAGAAAAATAAATTACATCACACAAAATGCAAATATTAAGAAATAACCACTAAAAATCCTCCAAACCTAATGGACTATTTGTCTTTTCACTCTTATTTGTTTTCCCTTTGAATAGAGATGTCATCGTACAAACAATTCCACCACTCTCATTTTTTCCTTTATCTATATCTTTTCCATGGTTCGAACCTGTATTAACAATCAAATATATAACTAAATATATGGAACACAATTTATTTTTTTAAATACAAATTAGAATTATACCCGGTGTACAAGGTGAAATGTTTTGAATTTCGAACATAGCTCCACATTTATTTGTGCGCATTACCCTATAATTTCCTCCGATATCGTCGCCACCTTCGCCATCATCTTCATCATCATTGTCATTTTCACATCTTCATCATCGTCTTCATGTCCTTTTCATCGTCCTCTTCATCGTTGCGATGCGTTTGATGAATTGTTTTTTATTTTTTTATTAGATTTGGGGTGACTTGTTTTTTTGGTAGCAAAACACAACTCGAGTTCCCTCCTAATCTCCATGTTCTATAACAAAGATGGACTAAATAACATAAATTTAATTAGTAAACAAAGCAATGTAGAACATTTATGGAACTAGAGAATGATAACTTAAAAAATCATCTTCCACATCATTTATGCTCCACAACCCATCTTCATAATACCGCGATTCTTGAAGAGCGAGATGGCGCATACCCATTTTCATCTCCCATAAATTATCGATTGAGTAGTGTGACGAAACCAGGGTTAAGTCAGGCAAATGAGAGATGTATATTTGATCTTGCCCGGTCCACTACATAAATTACCAAGGATCCTCTTCCCAATCTGCTTGCTCGGGAGATGGATAAAACTATGATGAATAATTGACTTTTGAAGACATAACGATGGGGCTTGAATACCTGACTTTAAAGCAAAAGAGCCAAAAAAAATCCATATTCCCAATACGAACTGCATCATCAAGTAATGTACCAACATCTTTAGCAGTTAACTTCCACTACGTGTTGTAGTGCATGCCTTGGCCCTGATAGATGTAATGTTGGAAGTCATCCTGATATATCTCATTTTGCATTTCCGCACAACTGTCGTATGCTATTCCATGTACCTATTGAATATACTAGTATATGATTTTGTTTGATGATAATAAATAAATATATATATATGTGTATATTTATTTATTTATTTAAATGTATTGGTTAATGTACTATTTTATTTTTTATATAATTAAATAAATATTTGCTGAATAAAATAAATAACACAAAATTTAAATTCAAACAAATATTTTATTCAAACAAATATTTTATTACAATTTTGAATAGTACAAATTTGAGCTCTCACTATATATACACAATTTCAATCACAATAAAATTTCGATTATGTCCCAATTTTCAATTTACATTTGCATCTCACTACATATCACCCATTCACTCATATTTATCTTCAACTCTATTCCAATTTATACAGCATCTGAGTTCTCTGTAAAATAAACAGTGATGCATTAAAATTGAAAGAGAAATACTTTTGCAGTGTAAAATAAAATGTATTTTTGAAAATAGTATTTGCCTCAGTTATTTGGGTTGTTCGTCATCATATTCATTTTTGAATTCGTCAAACACGAACAACCTATGACATGCATAGTGTATCACTGTATATGACACAAGGTCGTGCACTACACCAAAGAGGCCTTATTGTAACACTTTTTCAATTTGTAATGGTTATGTCTGCGCCAAAATTAGTCACAAACCCCAAATATCGTGAAAGCACCAGTGTATGAACACAGATCAACAGTATGTGATCATAAATCACAGATCTAAGTAATGTAGAGAATAAAAAATGAAGAATAATAAACTTAAAAATGGAAAAAAGTGAACAATGACACAAGATTTATAGTGGTTCGGCTATCTCCGGCCTATGTCCACTTCAAAAGTTAATCTTCTATTGACTTTGCCCGCTGGTTACAATCGATTACAGCGGATTACAGTAGTAAATTTCGAGTACAACAGTGAACTTGGAATGTAAGGATATGTTCGGCAGAGTCTGGACGTCGGAGAGCCAAAAGATCCTTTTTCTGTAAGCTCTGGGTGCTATTTATAGGTGTAGAATACAAATATCTCGCTCAGATCTCGGAAGACCTCTTCTGGCAAATAGGTGGGCCCATGCGACTTTGACTCGATCCATAATCGATACGAACGAATTTCGTATCGATCAAGATTAGACCCAATCGAGTCGAAACTTGGCATGAACATTCCTTAGGTCATAGGTAAGCTCCTATGAAAATTTCAAAGCTTTTGGACTTCTAGATTGTGAGTTATGATTGATGAAAACCTGGGTTTTATGTAGGCTGTCGTGTTCGAATCGATACTTTTCGTATCCGTCAGTACGTATCGCTCTTTAGGCATGTGCTTACAAGTCGACATGGCGCTAACTCCTCTGATCGATCCACTTTTCATGCCGAGTGACCAAGTCTTATTCGTATGTATGCGCCTTATTCGTATCGATCATCTTCTCTTCGTTCGTATCGATTGTCTTTGCAATGTTCGTATCGATCGTATTTGGTTATGTTCGTATCGATCACATTGCTCTTATTCATATCGATCGACTGCCATGTTATATTCATATAAAATCGAGTGCTTGGTTCTGTTCGTATCGATGGGAAATGTCTATTTCGTATCGATCTATGGTTGATCGATACGAAGTATGTATCATGTTTGATCGATACGAATTAGACACTTTTATTGCAGTCGATGGATGCGAAATGGGTAATAGCCGATCGATTCGAAGTGGGCTTGCCTTATGATGGATATGAAGAAGACCGTCTTCGATGGATGCAAACAAGGAAGTTGCATGGCAATGGATACAAATAGATGACTGCCTGATGGATACGAATAACTGACTATGCCGAGGCTTGATGGATTCGAAGTAGCGCTTTTGGATGTATATGAATAGATGGATGCGAATATGTTGATTTCCTTAGCTTGCATCGATCATTGAGCATATGAACTCCAATTGACTTGAAATTTGAAACGTTGGCTTCCACAGCTTTTATTGTCATGTCATATCAATTCTATCTTGATCCGAAATTAGACAAAATTTATCGATGTCCATAGTAGACTTGTGTATTAATGATCTTCAGGATGAACCATCCTTGGTTTCCAGTCAACACCATCGTGTCACGGCCATGCCAAAAGGCGATATAACATTGCCCCCCACAACATATCTTTTGTTGAAAGGCGTGTTTTGAATAGCTTCAAGTCCAATTCATGAGTCCACGTTTTATCCATAGCTATAGTATTCGAAATCAAGTTCGTGGCTGTTCGAAGCCGAATCAACATCCATTTCAACTTATGGAAATTAGTAATCAAATCTGATGGCCTCTCTGGACCATGACGGCCACTTCGGACCCTTGCTAAGTCCATTCCAAACTTAACGATCGAATAGAAAGATCCTATCGCGCTCTTGTGCTGCTTTCTATCCCTTGTACTCTGGCCCTAGCGGGGGCATATAGCGATATCTTGGTCATCCTAGACCAATCACAGCCTCTTCGGGCTCTTGCTTGATCCCATCCCGTCACTCTTCGGTGAAGGGGAAACAACGTCGAGTGAGCCAATCCTATCGCTCGCCGACGAAGCGTCAATACCTCCTGCACTCCAGTTCAGCGTCCCTGAACATTAAGCGATGTCATGGCCTAAATCCTAGGACGATTATAGCCACTCCAGGCTCTTATCGAACCCTGATCCAATCACTCTTCGGTGAACGGGGAATGACATTAAGTGAGTTGATCCTGTCGCTTTTCGATGAAGCAACTCACTTCTTGCACTCCAAACGCCGTCTCTAAGGGTAGGGTCATAAAGCGATTAATTTCAAATTGACTTCCAATATTCATCCTTTAACTCTCCGGTCAAAGGTTTACTTTATGAAATTCAAGTTCATTTATTAAATTCAAATTCCAAATGTTGAATCACAAATAGAGGAAAAACCTAAATACTACCTCTCCGTGTAGGGCGGTCTATTACCATCTCAGGGCATGCCTGGGGATCTCCCTGGTTCCCTTAAATGTGTAAGTGGAATGGCCGTTTTATTTTGAAATCAAACCTGAGAATTTTATGTAATTGACCAAAGTTCAAGTCTTGAACTTGGCCCTTTCCATTATGATCAATTGATGACGAGTCGTGATACCGATCCAGGATTAGTTCTGTTGGGTGCAGGCGGTAGTTGCTCAGGTCCTACGGCCATTGTTCGATTTCTCACGTATTGTGGCAATCTATCGCTTCTAACTTCGAACATGCTCTTCCACCTCATCCTTCAAATGGTGGAATTCATCAGTAGCATGCCCTTCCAGCTCATGGAAGAGGCAATACTTTCCACTTCTACATTCCCGTTCCATGGGATCTTTCTTGGGTGGTTCCCGATAAGGGAGCTGCCCTCGAGTCTCCATGTAAATCCATTCCAGGTTTTCCATCAAGTCAGTGTATTGTTTGAATCTGGGTTCTCATAATTTCTCATGTTTGTCAGGACCATCGTATAATTTCCGCTTTCCTTTGTCTATCCCAGACCATTCCTTGGAGGTTCCTTCGCCTTGCACGACATATATTTCCTGCCTCTCGGCTCGTGAATTTCCAGCCGAATGAATCTCTCAGCCTTATAATAGAATTCTCTAAGATCTTGTGATGGATCTTTTGCCAAAGAATCCTTAAATTCTATACCTTTTGCAAGTCTTGCTACCGCCGCCATCAAAATCACTGATGGATCCGGGCGATCTACTGAAGCCACCATTGCATTGAATCATAGTAGAAAATCTCTTATGGACTAACCAATCCGGTGCTTCATTGAAGCTAAGGTCATCATACTCTTGGGTTGCGTCACGTGGACCCTAAACTGTCTCATGAAGTGTTCCACTAGCTCGCCCCACTTTCTAATTGATCCTTTCTCTAGCTGTCTGAACCAAAGTGCAGCCAAATCTGTCAAATATAGAGGGAAACACCGTGCCATCACTTCCTCAGATGCCCCTAGCACTTCCATATACCTGATGTATCTGGTAATATGCATGGTTGGGTCTGACTTTCCATCGTAAGCCTCCAACATAGGTAGCCTGAATTTAGGAGGGTTCCTACAATTTCTAATATTCGGAGCGAACAGACTACGACTAACTTCTACTAAGCCTCCGCTTAGTAATCCTCCCCTTATAATCCATCGCATAAATCTAGCCATTCGTTCATCTCCATCCAGGTGTTGTCTCCTTAGCATGTATCCATCCTGCCCCCATGTCCTGGAGGGTATTCTGGGTAATATTCTTCATGTGGCTCATTCATGTTGGTGTTAGGTCCTTGTTGGTGGAGGGTCTTCCAATGTCAGATCCCGAGGGTCTACCCCTAGGTCCATGTTGATTGCCCTCATGCTCTGGGTTTTGGTCTTGGATCTGACCTTTAGCATTCTATATAGCTCCAGCTCCTTGTCCAATGTTTGCAACCATTGTAGTCGGTCCAAGGTTCTGTGCTCCAACTGCTCTTATCTTCTCAAAGAAGCTCTGCATTGTTTCTTGTTGGCTTTTCAGCAATCTTTCATGCATTGAATCCATCATAGTTTCCATCTCGTCCCTAGTGAGGTAGATCGAAGCTGGACCTGCTCCATCTCCAAAAGAGGCCTCTTGACTCTCCTCTTATTCACTTCTTTCTGCCATTTTCCTTTTACTTAATTGCCTTGTCATAGTTTCTCAAATATGAATCCTTAAGCCTTCAAATTTAATATCTAAGCGGTAGAATCCCTGTGTTCATCTCTCAGTGAAAGCACCAAAGTGTTTGCACCAAAATTGGTCACAAACCACAAATATCGTGAAAACACCAGTGTATGAACACAGATAAGCAATATGTGATCACAAATCACATATCTAAGTAATGTAGAGAATAAAAAATGAAGAATAATAAACTTAAAAATGGAAAAAAGTAGATAGAGACACAAGATTTATAGTGGTCTGGCTATCTCCGGCCTACATCCACTTTAAAATTTAATCTTTTATTGACTTTGCCCGCTGGTTACAACTAATTACAGCAGATTACAGTGGTGACTTTCGAGTACAACAGTGAACTTGGAATGTAAGAATTTTTTTAGCAGAGTTTGGACGTCGGAGAGCCAAAAGATTTTTTTTATGTAGGCTTTGGGATGCTATTTATAGGCGTAGGATGTAAATATCTCGCTCAGATCTCGTTAGACCTCTTCTGGCACGTGGGTGGGCCCATGCGATCGATCCCATGCGATTTTGACTCGATCCGTGATTTATACGAACGAATTTCGTATCAATTAAGATTTGACCCAATCGAGTCGAAACTTGGCATGAACATTCCTTAGGTCGTAGGTAAGCTCCTGTGAAAATTTCATAGCATTTGGACTTGTAGATGTGAGTTATGATCGATGCAAACTTGGGTTTTATACAGGATGTCGTGTTCGAATCGATACTTTGTATCCGTCTGTTCGTATCGCTCTTTAGGCACGTGCTTACAAGTCGACGTCGCGCTAACTCCTCGGATCGATCCACTTTTCATGCCGAGTGACCGAGTCTTATTCGTATGTATGCACCTTATTCGTATCGATCATCTTCGCTTCGTTCGTATCGATAGTCATTGCACTATTTGTATCGATCATATTTAGTCATGTTCGTATGGATCACATTGCTCTTATTCGTATCAATCGACTGCCATGTATATTCATATAAAATCGAGTGCTTGGTTCTATTCGTATGGATGGGAAATGTCTATTTCATATCGATCTATGGTTGATCGATACGAAGTATGTATCATGTTTGATCGATACGAATTAGACATTTGTATTGCAGTCGATGGATGCGAAATGAGCAATAGCCGATCGATTCGAAGTGGGCCTGCCTTATGATGGATACGAAGAAGACCGTCTTCAATGGATGCAAACAAGGCAGTTGCATGGCAATGGATACAAATAGCTGGCTACCTGATGGATACGAATAACAGACTATACCAAGGCTTGATGGATACGAAGTATCGCTTTTGGATATATACGAATAAATGGACACGAGTATGTTGACTTCCTTAGCTTGCATCGATCATATCTTGAGCATATGAACTTCAATTGACTTGAAATTTAAAAAATTAGCTTCCACAGCTTTGATTGTCATGTCATATCAATTTTAGCTTGGTCCAGATTTGGACAAAATTTACCGATATCCATAGTAAACCTGTGTATTAACAATCTCCGAGACGAACCATCCTTGGTTTCCAGTCAAGTTCTTGGTGTCACAGCCTTGCCAAAAGGCGGGATAACAGGTTATAACCGTTACAAATTTTCTAACTGATATTTCTGTTACAGGCCTTTACAACAGTTATATCTGTTACCAAATATGGTAATTTCGTAAATATGTAAAAGCAGAATGGATAGGATTATCATTTTGTCTATTATTATTGTTCACCCCATTTGTCACGCTTCTATCTCTCTTTTCTACGTATATTGTTATTTTGTAAACCAAAATTTCAATCTAGGATTTTCTCCCTTTCCATTATCGCTACTTCCGCCTGTATGGTCATTCCGCCTTGTTATCATTTAAGGTTACCCCATCTGCCTCGTTATTCGTTCTAAGGGTATCGTCCCTTTCGTCTCTATCACGTTCCAGCATCACCTTTGAAAGGCATTTTTCATTTTTTTAATCTCAAATTAAATTGGAATTTCGTTCAAATTTCAATTCAGGCTTTTTTTACTTGGTAGATATTCCCTCTTAAGCTCACAACTTAGACCCGTTACCCGCTCTCAAATTGCTTTCCGTTTAGGTATTGATGATTATCCATGGCCTAGCAATGAAAAATGGATAATAATTATTTGTAATATGCTGAAAACATTGTTGATTATATCATAAATTGCTTATACTTGCACCCTATGAGAAATGAAGTAATGAAAAATAATTAATGGTTATTCTTATGGAACTAATTTAGGAATATTTTGCAAAAATTTCTCAATAATGACTTTATAATTTGTTGGCAGGCCCAGGCTTTTGAGACTTTCACAAAAGAAAGCCAGTATAAATGGCTCCACCATTAAAAAAGTTAATGTAGTTCCTTCTGCAACAAAGGTGAGGCATGTGCTTTTTTAAATTTATCAGAAATGTGCATAGAAAAATTAATAACTTATATAACCCATTAATGAACGCTTTTGTTGCTTTTATGGTTTCAGGATGATGGTTAACTTGAAAAGTCAGATAAGCAATTCTGCAAAGGTAACTGTTTTTTCTTTCTTTCTTTTTTTAATAAAAAATGAAAATGAAAATCGCAGACTAACCTTCCAACTTACGAAAAGTGGAACTATGATAATATTTACCTTCTGCTTCTGCAATCCAGTATTCTAAGTGTTGTATATTTTTGAAAATATTTTATTTTTATTTTTCGGCCTTTTACAATTTGTAAGTGTTATTGTTTTATATCTTAACATTAACAAGCTTGAATAAAAAAATATTATATTGTTTTTTTCAATATCATTCGTTATAATTTTTATGTTAATATCTCCATCCGTTTATAGTTTATATTTACTTGATTTGGTTTTTTATTACAAAACTCCGCAAATCACAATCAACGATCAATGTTTGAGATTAGTGTACCCTACCATAAAGTTTAATTAATAAATAAAACCAACATTAGTCATGAATTGTTAATATACATCGTTGGATATTATTCGATTGCAGATATTGGCTATTAATTTCAAAAGTTAGTCGATGGAATGGACTGTGTGGACAAGGACTAATTAATTACTCCTAACTTGTATGAACCTGTGCTTTTTGCACGAATTGAACCAAAAACCTACATTAAAATTTAGTCTAGTAATGGTTAGGCAAATATATGGCAATTAATTTAAATAAATATTGATAACAAAGTAAATAAGGTACATTATGAAAGAAACAGGGACAATGATGGAATATATTGTAAAGGCACATTGTTTGATCTCTATTCCAAGTTTAAAAATCTTTAAGTCGTCTAATAGTTGTAGAAGTTCAGTTTGGAATTGTAGTTGAAGAAATGCATATTAAAAGTAGATGTAGGTGAATATTTTTAATAGAGCATAATAACATCAAATTTGTTATGTATGAAATGCAAAATACAACAGTCGTGTATAGTTGTAATATCAATTATACATCTATTATTCAGCAATTCTATCATGATTACAACATGGAAAAATTCTATATTCACTCACAATTATGGAAAAAAATGGAAAAGATTAGAACTCTTACTGTCGTGATGATTTGTTAGGTATAAACTAAAAATATAAGAAAAAGATGAATAAAAGATTTTTACGCAGCGGATTATCTATTGAAATCGTTTTCTAAACTAAAACAGACTATAATGTTTTCGGGATTTGTTGCTTTGAACGAGAATGTTGAACGGATAATTGCTGTGTTTGATATGGAAGCAGAGAGTAGTGAGAGATTGTTGGAGAGGGTTGGGGGGGAAGCAGCTGCAAGTTTAAAAGAACTGGAAACACGTTATTATTCTTTAGCCATAAAGAAGTTGCAAGATGAAGATTGATGTAATTAGTAAGAAATTTTTTGCATTTTGAAATCAAATATTTTCGTAGGATTGATTTTTTACAGATTCATTATATGATAAAGCAGAAACATTTATTATGGTATAGAAAGGTTGAAGTTGCCTTTGATAAATTCTTAGAGTGAATTTGGGGAAATGTTAGTCTGTTAAGTAGCATAATGGAGTAGTGTGTATGCACCTAAGAACAAGTGAACACTAATAATATCCTGATATATTGTTTGATTGGTTTATTATGGTATTTTAACTCTTACGTGCTATTTATGCAATTATTATTTCATTATTGTAACGGATATATTATTTTCTTTTGACAATTATGCCTCGAATTTAAGTGCTAACTGACATTTGTTTAACAGCTAGCAGTTTAACTATAAGTTATTAATCTTTATGTTCTTTTTTATACCTCTACTAATGAACCTCATCATAGTAGCATCATGGTCGATCTCCAAGCGGATCAAAGTATCCTAAAGGGGATTATAGGAGCATATGCCAAGGTAAGTTTGAATATAGCATTGTGCTCGTTTGTGCAGCTGTTTTGTTTCTATGGTTCTAAACAAATCACTAATTCATTTTGCAATATTGTGGGCTTTACCAAAAATGCTTCTAGAGGCATCAAATGAATTTGGTTTTGGTTTCAGCATTGATTGTGACATTTCCAGTTAGATTGTCATGTGTGTTGATAATTAACGTGAAGGTCTTTTTTTCCTATGGTGTATTATATTTTAATCAACTAAAGTAAATCAAAGTCATATTGATGAACTGTATTTCATTTTGTTATAATTTGAATAGATTTATATTGATTTCTCTTATCTAGCACTGTATTGCATAATTAAGAAGACGTGGCAACTGTCTTGGTGTGAAGAAAAAGGAGAGAATCAAGTATGTTCTCATAACCATTTGGCCGTTAAATAACTTTTTAATGGATATATTGTATTATTGTTAACTGCAACAAAGATGAATGATAACATATACGACTGCAAAAAAAATTCAATGATGATCACAACTAATTATAATCAACAACTTGTTGTATTGGTTACTAAAGTGAGGCTTTACTTAGATAAAATGGCCCTGACTCAGTTGTGCTACCATGCTTATATGGTTCATAAGGGTATCCTATTATTCTGCAGTAGTACAAATATAATGTAATGCCTAATTTTAATCGCTAACTTCATTCCTTTTTAAACCATTTAATTGGTAGAAATTATCATTTATGTGGTTTATTTATTGATATCACTTGGAACCACACCTATTAGCATGTTTGCATTAATAAATAATAAAATTAAATTAGAATAAGAAAGGTTACATTAGTTGGTACATTGTAGTGTAATAAGCATTAATTTTAGCTCGACTGAATATCATGTGTCGACTCTTCTACACTTTGGTCAGTGGGAGACATTGATCGTGTGTGATATCACTACTCTACAATTCGATAACATATATTATTAATTTTGTGGTATAAAATATTCTATTAAAGTGCATAGAAGCTTTAATTGTGTTTTGATTATCAATATAAAAAAATCTGAATCTGCAGTAGCTATCTATCGGAAAGGTTCACGTGTAAAGTTAATTTTCACTGATATAAACCTATATCAATGATTCTTCACTAGTAAGTACTTCCCCCTCTTTATTTTTCTTATTTCATATAATTTAGTTCTAATGTACTGTCCTAATCTTCATATTGTCTTTATCCCAAATTACAATGCTTCCTTATATGTTTATGCTCCAACTTCTAACAGTAGCATGTACTCCTCAATTTTGTTATGCGAACATGTCAGTATCATGAACGAAGACCCTCGTGCTTTTAATTTTTTAAGTCTCAAATATATATATATATATATATATATATATATATTATAAGATTAATTTTGAAGTATATCCTGCTTGCAAAAGAGTACATAGTTTTATGTTTTGGAAATGTGAAGTTTCGAATACATGTTAGTTCTGAACATATGGATAAGGTTTCTTATGAAAATCGAGCCTAACATTTATTAGCCTGTGGGTATATAAAAATCTTGGAAGGTATTTATAATATATAGTTCTAAACTTATATAATTTAAATGAATTCAGTGCTTTATGATTTCAAATAAGTAAAGTATTGGACAACATGTGAATTTCGGATTCATATGTCTCTAACAAATCTGCAGTTTCGAGTATTTGTAACTTTTTACTATATGCATAATTTCAAAAAAATAAACTTCAGGTTCTGTCAAGAAGTGTTTTATATATGCAGTACATAGTTTTCAAATGCCTCCTAAGCTTATAACTTCAGATGTACTTGAGAAGTGATAAAAGTGTGAAATTTTAGATAGGTCTTAGACATCGGCATTTCAATTACATATAGACTGCTATGCATATGAGTTCCTAGGGGTAAAGCTAATTTCACTAGAATTTCTTAAATACGCATGATGCTATGAATAGGTATGAACTCTAAGCATTCAAACTTGCAATCCTAAACATATAAGAGTAACTTGCAATCCTAAACATATAATAGTTTGAACATGTAATAACGGCTTGATTTAGAATATTGTGTCGCATATGAGTTTATCTTATGTAAAATAAATATACATGACTTTATACGATCTCAAGTTTTGGGGCAACAAATTTTTTGCAAAGGCATATATTTTGGAGCTGTTAGATTTTGTTTCATATTGGTGCTCGTGCCAAACTTTTAATAAAGTAATATTATAATATATTTTCTCATCATTTGATTATATGTGCTACAAAAAATGCATATATTTTGGAGACAACTTGATGGGGTTAATGTTCAATGAGTATACTGTAAGGTTAAAATAAATTTCTAATTTTCTCTTTTCATTTTAAATATTTTATTGATCTTTTTTAGATTGGAGAGCTTTTTTCCTAACCCTTTTTGCCCTGTTCTTCATGCAGCTGCAAAAGTTGTTCAAGAAATGGGAAAAAGTAGAGCAGCAGCTTATGCACTAGGAGTTGATGACATTGACGAAGAATCTAAGATCAGCACTTACCATGATTTTGATTTGGATACAGAAAAGAACCCACTAGCTAAAGGTATATGTCAACAAATATATTTATTGTCAAATTCTTTATTAGACATGTCATGTTTTTGAATGTTTAGCCTGGTTCTGTTTCATTGGAGAAATTTGTAAGTATGAGATTATTGAACTATAAAGGTATATATCTGTTTATCATATAAGGTTCTTTGTGATATAATGTAAGACATTGTTTATCAGGAATACTACAATAGAAGCATGCATAACAGTAATGCCAAATGTAAGAGATATAAGACAAGTTGCAGGGGAAGAGTTGAGGAAACAGCTTGATAGATTGATTGCATTGCCTCCAAGAATCAGCAGTGGGAGTGTAGATGGAGTGAATGAAGAAATGTTCATGCAGGATACAAAGCGTTGTAAGAAGAGAGTAGAACACCACAAGAAGGTTGTTAGTAGCTTGGGCCATAAGGGTAGGATACAAAGTTGGTTGATGGTGGTTTTGTAGTTTGGCCAGAGTGTCGTATTCGTTGTTTGTAAGCTTCAAATAATTTGTAGTAGTGAAATTTGAAGTTTTCACAATGAACTTTGTAGAATATGAAATGAACTAATTAGAATGTTTGATTTTCTTTACAATTTGATGATATATTAGTTTTGAAATTTAGTTTCATGTTTGTTATTGCTATAAATTTTAATTTGTATAGTTGGATGAATGATTATACTATAAGATCCGAAATGGGATATGCTTGAATGAAATACTATTAGATGCTGAATAAGATATGGTTCTACTATACCAAATTTGTAACACTTATAAGTGTTGGTAATTTTGCCATTTACTTATACAAGGAATTCCTAACGGTTATAATCGTTGGAAATTAAAATATTTCCAACGGTTATAACCATTGAGAATGTGAAGTAATTCCCAATGGTTATAACCGTTGAGAATTACCAAGATTCCCAACGATTATAACCGTTAGGAATATGGTTTTTCCCTAACCGTTTGGAATTTTAGTCATTCTCAATAGTTATAACCGTTGGGAAAAAACATATTCCTAACGGTTATAACCGTTGGGAATTATCAAGATTCCCAACAATTATAACCGTTAGGAATATGGTTTTTCCCAACGGTCATAACTATTGAGAATGACTAAAATTCCAAACGGTTACAATCGTTACAAAATATGTAAAAAAATTATAATGTACCTATTACCAACGGTTATAACTGTTGGGAATTTGATTACCAAAGGTTATAATCATTATAAAATGACAGTTTTGGTGTTGTGGTGCACATCGATATACAATTGATAAAACTACAGTGACATGTGAGCACAAGGTCAAACCCGAGCCAAAGCTAGGTTCAACTCAAGTCACGATATGAGCACAAGGTCAAACCCGAGCCAAAGCTAGGTTCCACTCAGGTACAATAACAAACCAATGGTCAGATTCTACATATACATAATAATTAAGTGAATCAAAGGAGCACAGATGAACATGAGCATGCAACACAGTCTCGACCAAACCAACAAAAAGACTTCAATTTCAGCATTTTAGATGTGTGACGGCAAGTATGAGTCAAAGCAATGCAATGACTAGAATATAACAATAAACTTCAAATGGAAATATACAATGCACACTGGAGTTTGCAAGCATTTAGAAATGAATCAATGCTGACATAGCAACATGAAGATATCATGAAACTTGCTCAGTGGCACCAAAGGTGAGACCAATATACATGAAGCTCAACTGAATGCAAGAACATGACTACACAGACCAAGCTAATGAACACAGCAGTTCAAATTAGACCATGCTAACAAGTACATATACAAAAATCTTCATATGCAAACAAATATACTTAATGTAAAGATATCAAGTGAAGACTCCAAGAGGAACAATTGAAGCATTTAGACATGTGCTCAATGCAAACAAAGCAATATCAAGATAACAGTGACATAGTGTAAAAGTGATGGACAACACATAAATGGAAGCATTTCAATATGAAGCTTCCAGAATACATGAATTCTAACAATAACTAATGGAACCAGACTCAAGGAAATGTACAAAGTGGTGAATGCAACATTTCAATCAATGCACGGTGCAGACTACATGAATAACACATCTAACAAGGCAAATCAACACATAGTGAACCAAAAACTAGATCACAATGAGACAACAGCTCAACAATACAAGTACAGACTGCACAGTCAACGGTTCAACTGGTCAGAGCAACCCGAATAATCAACAAGCTCCAAAGCAAACTACACATAATGACACAAATGCACTAGCTCGAACCAGATTTTAAATAACAACAAAACATGCTCACAAGTTCAAGACAAGTGCACCATGCATATATATAAACAACTCGAAGTGAACAGAGCAAGCGCAAGGTACATAACAAAGTACACAAGAGCTCAAAAATGATTATGCACATGAATAACATTCAAGTTAAAACAAATACCAGAACTAGCATATCAGGCTGTTTCAAATGCAATAGACCAGTGAACAAGTGATTGTGATCAAGCAGTGCAACCCGAAGCAAATATAAAGCTATGCCAGAGAATATAAAAGTGCAGACCATACTCAAAAACACATGCAAGTTCACAAAATTCAAGTATATGTATAATAGAACTCAAATGCAACGCAACAAGGACATAGCAGGTGCATGGAGACTCAAGTGAAACAAATTTGAACGCTGTCAGAAGTGGCCGAAGTCAATTTGCAATTACAAAAATCAGAGAGTAATATAGATGAACAAAATCAAAGCACATCAGGAATTTCAAATTTGAACATGTCTAGTGCCAAAGTCAAATCCAATTGAACAAGTCAGTGTCGAAATCAATATACAATAAAATTCGCAAATGGGAGACGTCAACAGAGAAAAGAACGGAACCAAATTATAAGTCAAAATCAAAGCCCTGGAGACCAAGCAACCATAACAGCAAATATACGAAATTGAACCGGTTAGGGTCAATTACAAACAATCAAGTTAAATCGAACGACCAAGCATATTAATTGACGAATTCAGATAAATTAATTCGAAGGAAACTTTAGGGAACTAAAACCTATAAAAACAATTAACATCACCGGCTTCTAATCAATCGAGTTCAAGCAGATAAATGAAAGAAAAAAGGAAATCACATACCAATCAAATCGAATTCGACGAATTGAAGCAATTGCAACTGTGCTTAAGCTGGAAGACGATTGAGAAAGCAACACAAGGACCATCATTCAACTCAACCCAACTATTATAGAGTAGCGGCTTTACTTTAGAAGCCTTAATTTTCTTAAAGAGGAACGAAGAGGCGCAAATAAAAGAATGCAGCCATGTTTCAACGCAAATACAAGGCCAAAGAAATAAAAGGATAAAGGGGATCAGTGTTTTTTACTTCAATATTTCTGGGCTGGCTCTTTTATTTGCTTTGGGCTTTTAATTTTTAAATCAGGGTTTTATTGTTTTAATTATTTTTATTTTGTATTTTACTTCTAAATTTTGTAAATTCTAGTCGTGTGACTAGGGGACGGACTATTGTGGTGTAGTTCGAGAATTCGCAACTCAGTGGCTGAGTTGTGATAGGGTTTTGAGCATAGAGTTAGGTTAGTCAATAGTGGGTGTCGCGAGTTTACGTGTGTAAGCGTCTGATTACTTAATTTCTAGTAGAAACCTTGGGGGCATCACGTAGGCAGGGTTTTGCCGAAGCTGGATAAATCTATTTTGTTTTGTTTTTATTATTCTGCTATTATCTGTGCTACTACTATTCTACTATTATCTATTTTGTTATTATTTTATATACTTCCACATTAAATTTTTGTAATTATTAGTATCACCCTATTCAACCCACCTCTAGGGTGAAATCGATCCTATAGTATCTTGTGTAGAAAAGGATCTAAAGGGATAACCATAAGCACGGTCAACTGTTGCAAACTCCGCTTTCCTAAAAATAACTTAAAAAATTACCCTGAAGGAACAAGAAGAGGCAATCGTTTCATCGAACAGTTACAAGCTACACAAACCTCATTTAATTCAATTGCAACTGAGGTGTTTCATGGATTTCGATTTGTATGACTGGCCTATCGATGATCAATATAATTACGGGTGTTGGAAAGTAAAAGGGTTGTAGCATCATGTGTTTTGCCTCTATTTCCTTTTTCCCGTGCTTTTCATCTTGGGTAAGATGATTGCTTCACACTTTCTTTTACAATATAGCCGCAGATAGTCATGTACTAGAAGAACCGGTACTACAAACAAAATTATTATTATGTTAAACAAATGAATTATTCAACAAGTAAGGTATAACAATTCAAACATATAGTAAGTTAATTGTAATGACCTGGTATTTAGAACCATTCGCATCCATATATGTCGGACTTGAATTGATCAAACTAACAGATTGTTAATTTATATTTGGCAAAACTCAGCATGTACAGTAAATAAATCAATCACAGAATCACAGACGTAGAGTACTACAACTACAAGCAGCGAGAAAAGATAAATAGTAGTTAATGAAGCTACTATATAAACAACCGAGTCTGAAACAAAACATAGCGGAATCTCAAACACAAATGAATCTCTAATAGATAAGAAACTGACGAGTCTAAACATAAATGACTGGAATAAACTGAAATAACTGAAAGCTGGATGGATAGATCTTCAAACAAAGCTCCAATCTTCAAAGATGAGTCTCAAATGCTATGACACTCAGTCTGACCCGAGCATAAAGAAAAACACAAAACACTCGAGTCAGGATTAACATTCTTATATCAGTAAATTCAACTCAAGTGAAATGCCAACTGAAATGCAAGTAACTTAAAGGATGTTTGAGATTTCCATCCTCTAAGGATCCGTGAAACTATCTACTATGTAGTAACATACACTATTATAATATGTCTTTCGATAAAGTAAACTATTGAAATAGCGTTAAGGCGTTACCCATATCCCCTTAACACAATTTATATATTCCCATAGTCTATACAATGTCGTAAGCTCCACCAAATTGGTGGTTTACCTAGAGGACGCCCCATAGGTACGGTACAAAACAAACTCGTAGAAAACGCGATAGGGCATGTGACAAGGCACCCGAGGCAATGCCAGAGTAGAAATACCAATTGCACTCCTGGACTGGTGGTAACGCATAGCAGCTACTACTGCCCATCTCGAGACACACACCCAAATCAAAGATGCATCCAATCAAATCTCAAAAGCAATAGAATGGTATCGAAGAAATATGCCCGATCGGAGGTGCGATCCCACTTGGCCCAGTGTAGCTCCTATTCTAGCCACATCAAGATGACTCACGAAAGTCAGGGCTGTGGTAAAACCTCATATAAAAATGTCGCCAAACAATCCCACCTCATTTTGGAACCTCCATCATGTACATAGTTGTTAAATTGGTTTTCGGTATTGGTAGAGAGTATGGTAATATCCAATCCTGGTCTCTTTAACCACCAAATGCTTATTTCACACCGTGGTCATTTTATTTCAAATAGTTCATACTTCATATCAAAATATCATATTCATTTCAAGACCATATCAATTCAATATCATTATTCAATCAAAAAATATATTCATTTACAGAATCTAACACTTTCAAAATTATAACACCTCCGAAATCATAATACTTTCAAGATCATAACAACTTTTGAAATCATTACACTTTTGAAATCATAACACTTTCAAATTAAACAGTTTAGATATTTAAAATAGTATATATATATATATTAAAATAGTTATAAAATAAAATAGTATATATATTAAAATAGTTGTAAATTAAAAATAGTTTATATTTATTTAAAGAGATTATACTGAAATAGGTTCCAAATTAGAATTGTTTCATCTAATCCTACAAATTGATTCAAATCAACTTAAATTCCAAAATTCAATTTAAATCAATTCCAGTTCAACACTTTCAATTTAAAAGGTTAAAGATTAATTTCAAATTCTCAATAAACCACTTCAATTTTTATCGATTTCAAATCCGGGTTTGAACTATCTCTTCAATTCCAATAAGATTCAAAGTATAAATATTCAAACATTTCAATATAAGTTTTCATTTAGATTTCAACATTTAACTTAAAATTTCAAATTGGAAAATATTCACTTAATTATTTTAATAATAATTAAATAAAATCTCCATTTACACCTTTAAATCAAACTAAATATTCAGATTCTAATTATTTAAATTTGAAAATATTCCTTTTGTCATCTTTTATCAAAACCAAGTTATAAAATACATTTTTTTAAATATCTCAAATTAATAGGTTTCAAATTTATTTCTATTTAAAGACAATTCTTAAACAAATTAAGTTACAAATCTATTTCAATTTACGTTTCCAACCCTAATTTATTAAAGTTATTACAATTTTTTTTAAATATTAATATAAATTTAATTAAATATTTTAAACATATTATAAACCAATTAAATTATATTTTATTAAATTAAATCTTATTATTAAATGTATTTTTGTATTAAATCTTATTTATATTTTTAAAATAATAAAATTATAAGAAAAATCTTAAAAATTATATTTTCAAAACTAACTTATAAATTTAAAATTTCCAAACATATAATTTTAAAAATATAACTTTTACACATATATTAAAATTAATTCATTACATTATAATTTAAAAATTTATATTTGATAAAATCCATATATTTCCATCCAAACATTGGTAATCATTTTTTTTTCAAAACAAACCAATGGTGTCCGTATGTAATTTTCTATCCTATGGTTAATTGATATGGATATCTATCATTTCAATCCGCAATAATTTAATATTTACGGGTGTATATCATTTCAATACGCAATCCTAAAATTTCAAAATCGGTAAAAATCATTTAGGTTTATCATTTCAACCCATAACAATTTTCCACTAATCTATAATATCGTTTGGGTATGTATCATTTCAACCCGTAGTGATGTCTAAATTATGTGGAAGCTTGCAGAGTGAGAACATATATGATAATAATAACATATCAAAAACATGCATATATCATCAGCGACAAATTTAAATAAAATATATACAACAGGGTTATGATGTCATATGTCATAGGTGAACAATTGTAGAAAATAACATATCAAATTTAACAATTAAATAACTAACAATTCAATATTTAACAACATATTTCAATCGTCATTTCATGTGAATTGAATCTACTAAATATAAGAATGTTAATCGTGAGTGATTGCTCACCTTCCAAGGGTAGAGAAATTAGACAACACAACAAGCTACGAATTGAATCACGAACTCGAAAATTGACCAATCCAAACGACAAATTTAAAAGCAAAGCAAGGTGAACATGGATTCAACGATCAAAACTGATAATTTGAAATTGATGGAAACGAATCAAAATAGCTAGATATATATAAATGGAAACAATATATGCATACATACATACAGACACACACACACACACACACATATATACTTAAAGCCAATATCCAATTAAAACACATGTTTAAGATGAAATTTCCATATTACATTTAAAATAAATATTTATTAACCCATATTTTAAAAGTTCAACGACATATTTATTAGACATACTATTTATTAATGTTATTTCAAAAATCTATTTTGAGATATTAATATAAATCTAAATGAATACCTTTAAAATATAGAATTTTACTTTAGTATCATATATATCAGCAAATACCACTATGCTAATACACTATATATATAAACTTAGACTCTATTTTAAACGTACATTTATACAAAAGAAGGCTGTAAGCTGAATAAATATCAAATACCTATCATACAATACATATGTAATTATAGGTGAAGTCAAAAATCAATATATATATATATATATATATAATGAAGAATATAAATAAGGATATCATAACTCATATTTTTTTCCAAAGAAATCGCTGTTGCAATAGGAAGGTAGGCTTGAAAGTGCTAAGTATACGTATATGAAAACATATGTATATACAATCATACATACACAAATATATATCTCATAAATATGGTGCTATCTTCGTCCAGGACAAGGAGAAAAACATGATTCAAACAAGTAACGATGAGTAGAAGCCGTGTGGCACTCTACAAAAGTAGAGCAGGCTGACAAAGGTGAAGAAACAGATGAGGTGGAGCTCTGTGCATTTGGTGTTGGCGGTTGGCCGCTATGGCAAAGGGATGTGTGTGTGGAGGTAGCAGGCAAATTGGGGTCTGGAAGTGGCGAGCGGTAGTGGGAGGTGGAGATGGTCGTTGCGGTGAGCTGTTGGGAAAGCGAGAAGAATGATTCATGGAAGTGAGGTATGGGCGGAGAGGGTGAAGCGCTGGGTCGAGTTTCGGTGGTAGATGCAGGCTGTGGTGTTGCTGCAAGCGGTGACATGGAATTGCTTACATATAGTGTGGGAAGGCAAGCATGTTTTCTGGAAACAATATCATCTCCTCTCTTATATATATATATATATATATATATATATAGTAAGCACTGCATGAGGGAGGGAGAGTCAACAGTGGAGGCTAGGCATTGCATGAGGCGGAGGTGAGCAAATGGAAAGTCGCGTGATAGGCTGGCGGGCGCCAAGTGGGTAGGATGCTGTCGCGGCTATAGGAAGTGGAGTAGATGGCAATTGGAAACTAGGGGAGGAAGGCACAGCTAGTTTGCTTGGTGGCTGATCTGTGCAATGGGTGATGGGTTGCATGGAATTGCATCAACATGAGGGAGAAGGAAAAACAAATATACAATGATCAGGAAAAAAGGAAAAATGCGAAATATATATATATATATATATATAGAGGGAATTAATTTAAAGGACAAAGATTTGTATATTTTTTGCCTCAAGGACACGACCTCAATATTTTTATCATAAGGACAAACATTCTTCTAAAAATTATTCATAAGGACAAACATTTTCCAAAATTATTCATGAGGACAACAAAACTGCTACCGAGCTAAAAACTGATACCTAAAAATTGCTACCGATAACTACAAACTGATACCTAAAAACTACTATCAATAACTAAAAACTGATAGTTGTCATTCAGGAAAAAATATTGAAGGTTTGTCCTTGAGGCTAAAAAGCTGTGAAATTTTGTCCTTGACAATAATTTCCTGTGTATATATATATACACACACACACACACACACACACACACACACACACACACACACACACACACACACACACACATATATATGTATATATAATTCTTTATTTTATAGGAAGCTTGAACGGAAGAGGAGAGAGATGAGCAGACACAAGAATGAATATATATCGACATCTATATTACAACCTGTTTATTAATATATATTTTTTTTTGAATGGAAGAATAAAACGCAAGTACACGGAGATAAAGTGAGGAAATAAAAGTCAAAAGTTGAATTCAGTGAACATTGATAACAAATGACCATTTATTTTCTCAGCAAGAACAACGAATGGTCGTAGAAAACCAAAAGATTTCGAAAATGGGTACGAATACGGTTAACCGTTTCGCGGTTTCCGCCACCTACCACACATCGAAACAAACAAATGAATATATTGTAGAGATCAGCATGACGAGACGAACATAATGGTGCGCGGATATCAGCGATACGATCATCCTATCAAATCTCGATTATTTGTTGCCAAACTGCTGCTAAAACGTCGAAAATAAGATAAACGGAGCTATAGCAGTCCAAATTTGACGAAATGAAATATAACTTCTCACTTAGAAAATGATTTACATTTCAATGATATAAAAATGTTTAGATTTTGAAAATATTTTATTTTCATCAAATTTAACTGATATTAAATTGAAATTGAAAATTACACAATTAAAACTAACTTCATATTTTCTGATGAAAATTTACTATTTGCTATATTTAAATAGACGTATTCCAAATTTCAAATTTTCATTACTAAATTTTATTGTTAATTTCAAGAAAAATTTCAGTTAATTACATTATCAAACAGTTAGAAATTTTGGGTCGTTACACTATCCCCCACTCAAAACTTTTCGTCCTTGAGAAAGAACGAGATAGGAGAATTGAAGCAACTAGAAAGATATGCAGATTCAAGATACAAAGAACCAGATACAACAATTTATTTAAAACCCTATAAATTTCATTTGTTTCTAAATTGATTAATATACAACACCTTTGGTTTTAATCCATTTTATTAAGTTAATAAATATTCATTGTATTTACATTTTATTGATCATAATTCATGGTAATTTCATTCAATTGATTTGCTTACAATTTGTTAACATTTGTTACCAAAATTTCTCTTTCAAACAAATTTATTTTCTTTATTTATCTTCAGCTTAGTCAATTTCAACTATTCTTAAGTTCATATTATTTACTTAAATAATAATTATCTTTTATTATTCAATTTGTTTCACTTAATATAGATTAAGTGTATAAAAAATTATTACTATAATCAATTTTTATTAATTTTCCTTGACAAAATTTCATATTTTGGACATCTCATTACTTATGTTTATTCTATATATCATTCAATTACATTCAAACCCTTTCTAGGTAATTTTTATTAGTATTTCGGATGTAATTAAATACTATACAAATGTACCTTTTATTTACAACATTTATATTAAGCAAAATTTTAGTTTGAATGTTTTATTACTTAAATTCCTCTTGTATAACCTTTTATTACCAATTTACATTTCATTTTTAACTTTTGAATATTTCAGGTAAGTTATATAGATTTTAGAATGCAATTGAGATTATATAATTTAATTTATCACAATTCAACTGTTTCAAGTTGTTTCAATTCCATTTTTATTTAGACACTCCAATTATTCAAAATTTTGCTCTATTACAATAATTAAAACCATTCCTCAATATAAAATTTAAGAGTTAAATTTCCAGTTTCACTTTAAACCCTTTTTGAAATAATTATATACATATATAGATTTTATACATCAAACAATACTTAAGAAATTCAAATCAAATCCATTTTCCAAAAAAAAAGTGTAGCAAAGCTACTAACCGGTCTCTCTACTTTAAGACTCAAAAATGAATGTCGATGATACCGTAGTCATCACCAAATTTATTTTCCAATGATAAAAGAGGAGAGTACAGAATTACTTCTTTTAAAATTCTTTGGAAACAATTCCCATTCGAAAATACTTTTAAATAATATATCTTGGAAACTTTAAAAACCAAATTTAGAAAACACCGAAAAATCAATTCTCAAATCTTTAATTTAAATTCATTTCATTTCTAATCAAATTTATATAATTTTAACTTCCTATATCATACAACAATAGTTAATGTTTAGAATGTAGACAATACAATAAGTGATAATCTAGTACTATCATTTCTAACAACCAATTCATTTAACTATTTAATTTGAGAAAAATATACTTTCATGTATAAAATATAGTCATACAAAATTCTCCATTTATCAATTTTGAAAACAATTTTGCGTCGATTTGCTCTGTTCAAGTGTTTGGAATCCCTATCGATAGCATTGGCTAGAGCGATTGGAACCCCAATTCAACCTTAATAACTCAAAAAACACAATACAGACAATTTATATTAATTACAAATACACTCCTCATAAGATGATTCAAGAATGAATTATAGAACAATGATAGAGATTCAAATTTAGATGAACCCTAGTCAAAGAGAATTCTAATACGAATATAGACTCAAAAGGAAGGCAAAATAATTAAATTACAAAAGAAGAAATGGATAGACTTATTCTTTTTTTATCATGGCGACCTTAACCTGGTCAATCGAGATTCTAGGAATAAGATCGACGCGGAAATTCAATTTTTCGCTTGAAGGGAAGAGAAATGACTTTACCAAAACATCACGATAATCTCTGAGTATCAAAGTGAAGTTACGATTATAAGGGAATTACCCTGATCGTCTACTAGAGATAGTTCGGGCTTTGCAAGAAATAACAGCATCTAAACGAAGACGTAGAAATCTCAAGTGAATCGACGCTTTGTTGTAAATGAGTTTCATCCCTTTACAAATCATACAAAGGTTGGCGGGACCGCCGATGTGATTAGTCATAGCTATGAATGAAGTTGACAGTTGAGGCTGAAGCTATGGGGTGCTCCGGTATCAAAAGAACATGAACATGAACATGACAGGACAAGAATGCATTTACAGAATGAAGGGGAAGGTTCCCAAATTCAAAGGAAATCCGAATCAAAGAGGAGAAATTCAAGCTCGAATGAAGGTGATTCTACAATCAATTTTTACTCCATATGATAAGTTTTGCCTAAATCAAAGCTTTGATACCAACTGTAACGACCTTGTATTTCGAACCATTCCCATCCACACACGTCAGACTTGAATTGCTCAAAAAAATAAATTGTTAATTTATGTTTGGAAAAAAATCAGCATATACAGCATATAAATCAATCATAGAATCACGTACAAAGAGTACTACAACAGTAAGTAATGGAAAAAGATAAATAGTAGTTCATGAAGCTACTATATAAAGAACCGAGTCTGAAACAAAATATAACAGAATCTCAAATACAAATGAATCTCTAATACATAATTAACTGACGAGTCTGAACATAAATGACTGGAATAAACTGAAATAACTGAAAGCTGGATAGATAGATCTTCAAAAAAAGCTCCAATCTCCAAAGTTTAGTCTCAAATGCTAGACACTCAGTCTAACCCGAGCATAAATCAAAACACAAAACACTTGAGTCAGGATTAACATTGTTATACTAGTAAATTCAACTCAAGTGAAATGCCAACTGAAATACAAGTAACTTAAAGGATGTTTGGGATTTCCATCCTCTAAGAATCTATGGAACTATCTACTATGTAGTAACATACGTTATTATAACATGTCTATCAGTAAAGTAAACTATTAAAATAGCGTTAAGGCGTTACTCATATCCCCCTTAACTCATTTTAAATATTCCAGTAGTCTATACAATGCCGTAAGCTCCACTAAACTGGTGGCATGCCCAGAGGACACCCCATAGATATGGTACAAAAAAACTCGTAGAAGGCGCGATATGGAAGTGACTAGGCACGCTAGACATTGCTAGGGTAGAAATACCATTTGCACTCTGAACTGGTGGTAACGCATAGCAGCTACTACCGTCCACCTCGAGACACACTCCCAAATCAAAGGTTCACCCAATCAAACCACAAGAGCAATAGAATGGTATCAAAAAAAGTGCCCGATCAGAGGTGCGACCTCACTTAGCCCGATATAGCTCTTGTTTTAGCCAAATCAAGCTGACTCACGAGAGTCAGGGCTGCGCTAAAACCTCATATAGAATCGTCGCCAAACCGTCCTACTTCTTTCTACAGTCTCCAAAACGTGCACAGTTGTTAAAATGGTTTTCGATATTGGCATAGAGTATGACAATATACGATCCCAGTCTTTTTAACAACCAAACGCTTATTTCACACCGTGGTCATTTTATTTCAAATAGTTCACACTTTGTATCAAAATAACATATTCATTTCATAACCATATCAATTCGATATCTTTACTCACTTAAATACAATATGGAAACTTTGGTAATCAATTTTTTTTCAAAATAGACCAACGGTTTCCGCATATAATTTTCTATTCCATGTCAAGTTATATGGATATTTATCATTTCAATCCGTAATAATTTAATATTTACGGGTGTATATCATTTCAACCCGCAATCCCAAAATTTCAAAATCAATGAAAATCGCTCGGGCCCGTAACAATTTTCCCCTAATCTATAATATCGTTCGGGTATGTATCATTTTAACCCATAGGGATTTCTAAACTAATCAGGAAACTTGCAGAATGAGAACATATATGATAATAATATACCATATCAACAACATGCATATATCATCAGCGACAAATTTTAAATAAAATATATACAACAGGGCTATGGTGTCATATGTCATAGGTGAACAATTGCAGATAATAGCATATCAGATTTAACAATTAAATAACTAACAATTCAATATTTAATAACATATTTCAATCGTCATTTCATGTGAATTGAATCTACTTAATAAAAGAATGTTAATCGTGAGTGATTGCTCACTATTCGAGGCTAGAGAAATTAGACAACATGATAAGCTATGAATTGAATCACGAATCCGAAAAGTGACCAATCCAAATGACAAATTTCAAAGTAAAGCAAGGTGAATACGGATTCAACGATCAAAGCTGATAATTAGGAATCGATGGAAACGAATCAAAATAGCTAGATATATAAATGGAAACTATATATATATATATATATTTCTATTTAAAGCCAATATCCAATTAAAATACATGTTTAAGATAAAATTTCCATATTGTATTTAAAATAAATATTTACTGTCCCATATTTTCAAAATTCAACAACCTATTTATTAAACTTACTATTTATTAGTGTTATTTCAAAAATATATTTTAAGATATTAATATAAATCTAAATGAATACCTTCAAAATATAAAATCATACTTTAATATCATATATATATCAGCAAATACCACTATGCTATCCACTATATATATAAACTTATACTTTATTTTAAACTTACTTTTATATAAAAGAAGGCCGTAAGCTGAAAAAATATCAAATACCTATTATACTTTACATATGTAATTAAAGCTGAAGTAAAAAATTAATATATATGTATATATGTAATATATATATATATATATAATTAATTAAGTATATAAACAAGGATGTCATAACTAATATTTTTTTCAAAGAAATCGCTGCTGCAATAGGAAGGTAGGCTTGAAAGTGCTAAGCATACATATATGCAAACATATGTATATACAATCATATATACACAAATATATATCTCATATATACACAAATATATATCTCATATATACACAAATATATATCTCATATATTGCAACGACCCATATTTTCGGCTATTTTCAATTATTAGATTTAATGTAATTATTGGATGAATATGGGTAGAAATAAATTTAATGATTTATTAATAGTGGTTTATAGATAATTAAATTGTTTAAAATTTAATATTGGAAATTATTGAATAATTTAATTCTAGACCTAAGATGATTCAAAATATCAGAAATTGATTCAAATTTTATTTAAATATGAACGAAGATGGTTTACTTTTAAATTGGATTTAAATGTAAATAATTTAAAATTTTATATTTTAATTAACGATTAAAAATAGTCATTTTGGCCATTATCTCGAATTTGGACGAAACTAGTTTCATCGAATTCGTAATAGTGAGTTATTGTAAGGATTTCAATTTTCATAGCGATCGGACATGTCGTTTGGCCGTGTGAGCTTGAAATGCGTAGAAATTTAATTTCAAATTTAACTTCAGGGATAGATATATATAATTCCAATCCAAAATAAAGGTCACAGGTATATATCATTTCAACCTATTTCTTAATTTATTCGAAATAATTCAATTTATAGTTTTATCTACTATAAATAATATACAGGGTGATAACATGGTAAATAAACATCCAAAATATCAACTAATAACATCCATCACAAACAATCATCCAAACAGTCAATAAAATTCATGCCAATTTCATAATTATCGATATCGGGTATTTTACTAGCAATTCAATTCTAATTTAATTTAACTGTCAATTCAAATTCTTTATATATATTCAGATGTCAACTTCAGTGTCAGTTAAATTTATCAAGCAATATCCAATAAATTCAATTCACCTACGATATAATTCAACTACATAAAAAAATTTAGTACTTGTGAGCGTATAAACACTCACCTTTTCTGAAAATGAAAATATTTCCAGCTTTATATAAATTCCAGTTCCACTGTAATTTGAAGACGACGTCGATACGGTCTCGACAAAATTTTCCTCACTCGAATCGAACCTCGTATGGAAGATTTACGATTTCTTTGATAGCGATATAATCAAAAATTTTGTTAACCTAAATTAACAAATTAATTAGAAGTTAATTACCCCGCTAAAACGCAGATTAGCTCTAACAGTTCTTCACTGAGCCTAGACATCGCGATCCAAACTTGCGCGCGCAACACAAGATGATCGCACCAACATTCTCGACTGCATCGCCGCCTCCAGCGCGAACGCGCTCCGCCCTTCCTCAACCTTGTCATGTCGCGATGTAACTGAGGTGCCGCACTTCCCTTCCTTTAGATAAACCAAATTCGCGAGCGCCATCCTTCCTCACTCCCCAGGTTCCACGCAACCACTTCGTGCTCCGCTTCCCAGACGAGGTCGAGATTCTTGACTTCGCGATATCCTGTTTATTTATTTTTTTCCTATCTCCTTCGATTTTCTTTTTTTTTAGATCGACTTCCATTTTTTAAACTATCTATCTGTATTTAATTTGCCATCTTTTTTTTATTTGGTTGAGACTCAAATAAAAAAGGGAAATGGGTACGGGTGTGCATTTGAATGAGTTATGAGGAAATAATAATAATAATATATAATATTAGAAATATCAAACCAATTAGCTCACAAAAATGCCGAACTCCAAATAATGCATGCCCACTAGCGTTTATAATGTTTTACCCCTATTTCGAACATAATGGAGCTAGTCCTGAGGTCTAATTTGGTCGTATACGGAAGTAGCTTTTCAAATTTGATTATTTAAATTAAATTCGAACTTAAATTTCTATGCGTTTTAAGCTCTTACGGCCAAACGACATGTCCGATCGCTACAAAAATTGAAATCCATGCAATACTCATTATTACGAATCCGATGAAACTAGTTTCGTCGAAATCCGAGACAGTAGCCAAAATGACTATTTTTACTCGTTAATTAAAATATAAAATTTCAAATTTCAAATTATTCACATTTAAATCCAGTTTAAAAGTAAACAAACATCGTTCATATTTAAATAAAATTTGAATCAATTTCTGATATCATTTTGAATCATCTTAGATTTGGAATTAAATTATTCAATAATCTCCAATATTAAATTTTAAAGAATTTAATTATTTAATAAACCATTATTAATAAATCGTTAAAGTTATTTCTACTCGTATTCATCTAATAATTACATTAAATTTAATAATTGGAAATATCCAAAAATACGGGCTGTTACATACTCCCACACTCAAAACTTTTCGTCCTCGAAAAGGCGTTAAGTACGGAATTTAACATACAATATTTTATTCAAAACTATCAACTTATAAAACATTTAAAATGTTATTTTCAAAACTATTTCTACACTTCCATTACGCCACTCCAATCAGCTTACGAAATTTACAAGTTAGTTACCAAAATAGGCTACAAATTTTTAAATCTTCAAAAAATTTCTAATTCGCGGATTTACGGAAAATTTCGGCAAAGTCTTCTTTACACGGCTCGATCGAAAAAAATTCTACAATCCAATATATAACACAGATGTAACCAATATATATCAAATATACATCTCATCTCAATGATGAGGCATCCCGAAGGGCAAAAATATAAAATCGTGGTATGTAATCCGAGATACGTACCTTATTATTAATAATACATGTAACATTTCGAGATTTTCGACTTTCGAAAATCGACATTTATACGTCCACTGTATCAACTGTCGAGAAATCGAAGGCCGAAAAACCGAATTGTTTGGGTTAAAGAAGAAGAGGTAGAAGAAGTAAGAAAGAAGAAGCAACAGAACAATATCAGAATCTCACAATCGCAGCGGAACAACATATAATATATAAATGAATAATCTTTAAATCAAAAGAACTGTACATTTTATACATTACATCATCAGAGTCAATATTCAACACAACACAATAATGGACAGTTATATAAACCTGTCCTCACAACCGAATACACGGGGGAAAAGATAATATCATATACAAGTGATACGTCTCGCCATCCAGCTCGACTCTTGAGCTCCACAGCACCTCCTGAATTCCAGAATATCCTGATAACCTGATTCTAGGCTGCACGTGTGGAAGTTGATGGGCACCCAGAGTTTAGGAAGGGAAATAAACTCCAGGTCAGTCATGGGACTGGTGTGAGAACATAAAACGGTTTATCTTTAAAAACAAACAAAGAAATATTTTAAAATAGATCCGCAATGCTTTTGGAAAATGAAACTACCATAAGGCCTCCCGCCACACACACAATGCAAACGCAGAATTGGAGGAGATTTCTCCTTATGATAGCCAAACATGCTTTATGCGCAGAAAAATTTCTTTGATATTATTACTATAAGTGCAAAGTGCAGGAAAACATTTCGAAAGTATAATATAAATCTTAGCCAACATACGACCATTATCGTATGCCTACTATAGCTACCATCTAAACAGTGGGGCGCCACCATAAGTAAATGGCAGGTTCTACAACTAAAACCGTACAAGGTGCGTATTGGAGTTTGGATTTCCAACAAATGGTCAGGCCAAGGAACTTTCCATTGCCACATGGGTACGCCTCTGGAGAGACGCCCCGAGAACCTAATCGGATCTCTGCCAACACAAGGCCGGGTTACCTCTGCAAAAATAGGTAACTACTTACACGAGTATGTCATCCCCCGGTTGTAAATAACCTTTATCCGAGGATCCTCAATACCAACAACCACAAAGTAATAAATTTGCAGCAACAACATAGGTTAAGTATCTGGGCTCCATACCATGATACCACCTTTATCCAGAAGGAAATGAACATACCCTAAGGGGAGCTACCCCCTAAAACCTTGCTGCATTTTTCCTATTTCGACCATTCCGAGGTGTGAGGTCCGACGAAGTCTTGTCCATAAAGCTACGCTTTATACAAAAACTATGCTTTGATCAATAAATGATCAGCAACACTTCGTATGCCACATTACCAAATTGGGAATGTATCACTAGTGACCATCAACTACATAACCTCTGAGCTCGTACGTCTCAGAGAAGGGTGTTAAGCTAAGAGAATAAATTCTCCGCCACCAACAGAAATGTATTTGATAGAAACCAGCTTCACATGCCAAATTGTAACGTCAGACACACATCCATACAAGTCCGTTCGGGGATCGAACGGAGCCGAAGGCACTTCCAAAGAAGTCCTTGCAATCCGGATATTCACTAATCACGTCCAGACTTCCCATCACAAAGGGTGGTAAAATCTCTATATCGGGGATCAGCCAATGCAGAGACATTCGACGGTAATCCTTCCGTTTTCGAAAATATCCGGTCTTCAACACCGGTCTTCAAATTCTATCCATTATGACGTATCACTATTCGAAATGGGATTTATGACCCAAAGTTCATCTCCCGGCTAAACCGAATAACGAGCGCTTATTTTTTTTTTGGCAAAGCCAATGGGGTTAGAAGTGGACCCCTACCATTTATTGATATACCAAGAACAAAGAACTACAAGGAAAACATACCCACAAAAAAAGTAGGCAAGGAAGAACTCAGAAACTAGAATACAAGGAGAACAGGCATATCAACAAAAATAAAAAGAAAAAACAAAACACAACACGAAATAAAAGCCATTTAAAACGAAGAAAGGGCCGTCAGGAAACCAGATTCAAATCGATGACTTGAAGGAGCGATCCAGAATTTTAACTTCCTAATGATACTATCTTTCATTTGCCTATAAGTTTTTCTTTTGCCACTGAATATGACTGCATTTCTCTCCTCCCATATTGTCGCAATGAATATTTTAAGTTAAAATAGCAGAAATACGTTGATTCACCTTTCCATCTTGTAGCCTTGAATATGATATCCCATTCTTCCTCACTGTCATACGCAACAGTCCTTCCAGAGATGATGGAAATGATCCAGCACCATAAGCTGTGAACAATAGAGCAGCTGAAGAAGAGGTGAAGAGTGTCCTCAGCATGGCATAAACCACATGTTGCATCAACGATTATCCCACACTGCCTCAGCTTAATTTTTGTCTTTAAAGCATTACCAAATATGTTCCATAACATCAAGTTTTGACTTTCAGAATTGTGATTCAACCATATACGTTTATACCAACAGAGCAGGGAAGAATTGGATTGGCAAATTAATTTCTTGTACATAGCACCAATCATGAAAGTGTTATTGCAGCAGGACCATGATATTCCATCATCAGGATAAATATTAACTTTAATACCACGCAACTGGTTCCATAGGTGTCTAACAGTCAGGTTGCTCGAATAAGGGAGATCAACCTTTCCATCATATATACAGACCGAAGCTAGGGCAGAAGAATTAATACCAGATTGAATTTGTTGGTTGAATGAAAGACAATGACTAAGAATAGTTCCTTCCTTGACCCATGGGTCATGCTAGAAAGATTGTCGACCATTAATTCCAATTTTACTTCTAGCATATGGTAGAATGTCTGATCTGATTTTGAGCATACTACGCCATGTCCAACTACATGACTGAGGTATATCCATCGTCCATAAATTTTTGTTACGTATAATATATTTGTAAGACCAATTCACCCATAAACTGTTTTTATGGTTTAAAAGATTGTCAATGTACATCACATAGCTGCACGATTCCAAAGAAGTAAGTTTTTAATACCCAGACCTCCTCTCGATTTAGGTCTTTCAAGTTTGGAAAAAGCACATGGGGAGAGCTTCCTGGCATTAATTGACCTATGCCAGAAAAAATTTGACATAGCAGACCTTATCATTTTGAGAAGCTTGGAAGGAATAATGAAGGACCGTGACCAATACACAGACATGGAGAAAATAATGGAATTAATCAGAGTGAGCCTGCCAGCTTGACTAAGCAATCTGTTAGTCCAAATAGAAAGCCTGGCAGTAATTCTGTCATATAGTGGAATGCACTGAGCTAAAGAAATTTTCGGTGTTGCTAATGGAATGCCAAGGTACATGGATGTCTCAGTTCTATGCGAGATTGAAGGGAAGGAAGTGATTTGAGTGATTAATTCAGGGACCACACCAGCTATTATTAAATCAGATTTGGATAAATTAATGGCTACCCCAGTTAATTTGTAAAATTTATCAAGACCATCCATGATAGACGTAAATGTCATCATATTAGGCTTGAAGAAAATAACTAAGTCATCAGCAAACATCAATGATGTGACAAGCGGGTTCTTACATTTTGGATGAGTCAAAAAACTACCTTCATAAACGAGATGGAGAAGAATTTGGGTGAGAATTTCCATCACAAGAATAAATAAGTAGGCAGACATCGAGTCTCCCTGTCGAATGCCCTGTTTCCCCTGGAAAAAACCAACATTACTATTGTTGACCATCAAAGAATACCTTGGAGTTGAGATACAGCAGTATCCAAGCAACAAAGTGTTTGGGGAAATTCATTAATCCCATGATTCTTACTATAGAGTCCCAATGCAAGGAGTCGAAAGCTTTCAAAATATCAAGCTTGAAGGTAGCTCTGGGAGAAACATGAGAGTTATTATAACCTCTCAACAATTTATGTGACATCATAAGATTATCAAGAATACTTCTACCTTTTAGAAATGCAGCTTGGTTGGAAGAGATAACCTTGTCAAGAACCATTTTGAGCCTATTAGCTATTATTTTCGAGATGCACTTATATATTGTATTACAGCATGATATTGGCCTAAAGTCAGATACTCTACAAGCATTCTTCACCTTAGGAATTAGGGCAATGTTAGTTGCATTGATGGACCCTATCATTTTGCACTTGTTGAAGAAATTGTGAATTGCCTTCAAGAAAGTTTGGCCAACGATTTCCCAGGATGTGGTAAAAAAAAATAAGAATTAAAGCCATCGGGACCTCCAGTGGAGTTAGCATTCAGGGAAAAAAGGGTAGATTTGATTTCACTGTCAGTGGTAGCAGAGCATAGGAATATATTGTCTTCTGAGGAAATTCTTAGAATGTTTATCGAATCCAGTAGCTCAACAATCAATAGATATTTTAAAATAAGTGTAGCATTCAAATTCAAGCAAATCACAACAAATACCCATTTAAAGGTAAATATTGATAGTCAGATATTTAACAATCAATAGATATGCACAACATCACCAGATTCCAAATAATTTCCCAAATTATTTATTTTCCAAAAATATCTTTACAACATATATTTTCCACACTTCAACTATTTGAAAACAAATTTCAAATCACTTTTCACCTTTACAACTTTTGAAAACAAATTTCAAATCATTTTCCTTACGCGAAAACACTTCCAAATAATTATTCATTTTCACTGGAAATCTGCCAAGATCTAATATTTTAAAATAATTTATAACACTTATCCAAAATATAATGGGAAAACACTTTGAAATAAAACTATTTTTCTTTAAACACTTTACTTGAAATATTAGTTATAAAAATATTATACCAATATTACATATAACTTAAGTCCAAACTAATTTTCAAAATAAAATTAATAGATAGAGTATAACTATTTAAATAACTATTTTCTAAAACAATTATTGATTATATCTTAGAAATAATCATTTCTATATCAACTTAATAAATCTTTACTTAAAAGATTTAAAACAATTTAAGAAGTTAATTTCTCCAAAGTATCCTTTTCAAAACCAATTCTAGAATTATATACATATATGTATGTATGTATTTTTCAAATTTATTCAGAAATTTTATTCGGCTTTCCAGGGAGAAATACACTTTCATTTCAAAATGGTTCATTTAAACCAATTAAACAAATCCTTACCGATTTACTTTAAATTTACATTCCAAATCCGTAAATTTATTTCCATACTTCAAAAATAAATCAATGTTTATTTTTAAACAAATTTCCCTTTCCTTTATAAATTCCATGGTGATTTCAAATTTCCAAATATCCACTAATATACGATTTTCAAATCGATTTCAAATATTCACTTTCAACGACAATTCAGATTTTCAATTGATTTCAAAAACAACCAAATCAAATTCCATATTGATTTCCCAAGAAATTAAACACCAAGTGAATTTCATTCAAATCTCAAATTGAAATCATTTTCTACTAATCCCAAATCAATTTTCAAATTGATTCCAAATTCTTTTCAAAACACCAAATAAATTTCAAAATGGATTTTCAAAAGATTTAAATTTAATCACCAAAAATCAATTCCCAAATGGATTTCAAATTTTATTTCCTTTTAAAAATAAATTCCTTTTAAAGAAAACAAATTTCTTTTATTTTTCAAGCTCTTTAAAAATCCGTATTTTGAATAAATTCTTCAACCTTTGAATAATATTACCCAAAATCCATTTATTAAAGCTTTTCCCATATTTTGAAATTTTATTCAATAATATTAAAAATAAAACTTTATTATTTTAGAATTACTTCTTTTAAATTTATCCAATCCTCAAAAATAAATTTTAATATAAACTTTCAACCTGAATTTTCAAAAATCAAATTTTTATTTATGTCCGATATCTAACGATACCAAAATTATATTCGGCTAAATTTTAGCCTTCAACGATTTCAATCACAAAGATAATCACACAGAGATTATAAATAATCAGCATACAACATTGAAACAAATTCAATTATTTGAGGAATCCAGTTGGATCCCTCCAACCTGTTTCCCTGCATCCACAGATGTTAGCCCAATACCATTCCCGTTTCAAGACGAGATATTGCGGTACATGGGTTTATGTAAAATATCATCCGCTATTATGCGGTGCAATAGGGTCTCATCCGCTATATAATACGGGAAATCAACTCCAAGTACATATATAATACCAATTCTACTTCAAGGTGGAATACCGCGGTATATGTGTTTAATAAAATAACCTCCGCTTAATATGCGGCGTATATGGTCTATTTCAATACAACAAATAGCAACTATCATTCAATCACACAATCAAGCAATTTTAAATTTAACTATTTAAAATTTAAATCGAAACAAATTCGATTGAGTGATAAGTTCTCGCCTTGCTTCCAATAGCGGTTTCAGCGTTTTATTTCGAATAAAATTAAACGCGCGTTTAATTTTACCCAAAATTCACCCTAGCTCCCATCAATCCCAATCCAGCTCCATCGCGTAGTGCTCGTCCATACGATTCCAACGCAAGTCATTTCGTCCAAAACGGACCTCGTATGAAAAAATTACAGTGTTTTAAAGTTTAAACGATTTTATATAAATCAATTTACAATTTCTATTTTATATTTTTAACCTTGCTTTTATCAAAGCCGTTCGATTTCAAGTCAAGCAATCCCGGCCGCAATTGTTTCCTTCTTCCTCACGTTCCCATTCACGATCGAACAAAACCCATCTCGGCCGTCGAACTTCACCGAATTTTCACGCCACCAGCATCCACTTCGACGACGATCTGACCCCCCTAAACGAACGACCATCACGAGGCGCATCATCACCTACCACCTGGCCGAACTCGGTTGCACCGATCGCAAGGAAAATGCGAAAAAATGTGCGCATTCGTGGCCAAAATCCTCCTTCATCATTGCGTCGATCATGATCATACCCTTATGGATCGAAAGATCTCATTATCCTCCACAATCTTTTAGTTGAAACTTTTGATGATAGTGAGTGGATTGAGAGATATTGAGGGGAGAACATTAGTGATTTTTGGCCATTGATGATAATGGTGGCGGCTGAAGCTTAAAACCTTAGGGTTTTGTTGAAAATGTGAAAATAGGGGGCCTTGTATAGAAAATTGCCAAAACACTATTCATCTCGAAAATTTTCGAACTCCAAATGAAGCATGCCGCCTGGTGTTTATAATGTTTTACCCCTATTCCGAATGCAATGGAGTATATATCGGGAGCCAATTAGATCGTATTTGGAAGATAGGTTTTCAAATCGACTATTTAAATTTAAAATTCACTTAAACCGATTTCAGTGCATTTTAGCTTGCCCGGGACAAACCGTAAATGCGATTGACAAAAAATTTGAAATCTTAAATTATTTTAACATTACGGATCTAATGAAACTGGTTTCGTCGAAATCCGAGACTGTTTGAAAAATGACTATTTTTACTCGTCAATTAAATATTAAAATATTCAATTTCCACAAATTAACTTTTAATTAAATTTTAAAAGTTCTATAACATCATTCTAACTCCAATATGATTTAATACAACTTTACAAATCGAATTTAATCACATTAAACCCAATTTCCAATTATTTCTGCAATTTCAAATATTAAATTATCGATTCAATTAGCCAATTAAATCTAGATATTCGAAATATAATTTATTCGACTTACAAATTTTACTTGTTAATATTTAAAATCAATTAAATATATGAATTTGAAATGACAGAAATTCTGGTTAACTTCCCCCTTAAAAGAATTTCGTCCTCGAAATTGCCTAGTAAGAAAAAGTTACAGAATCCATTAATTTTTTTTCCAAAAACAAACCGTTCCAGCTTGATTTCAGATTCATTTTAATTCCTTAACTTTTCCAAAATCCGATGGTTACACTTTTCTAGTTCAATTCCCACATTTTCATTTCAATTTACAAATTGACTTTTCGTTAACAAAAAATTTCAAAATTTTTCTAACTCCCAAAATTACGGAAAATTTTGGCAGAGTCTCCCTTGTACGGAGGGGCTTTTGCAATATCACAATAGATATAAATATATATACATCGACCCACACGATCGAAAAACAGAAAAACGGTTCATATTTCTTATTTTTATTGCGTAGGCGTACCTTTTTAGCATTTTTAAGCAAAGCAGTATTTATTAGCATTTTAGCGTGACCAAATCCAGCCAACTACATCCCCGGTACCTGTACTTACTCAATTTAAACATGTAAGTGACATATATAAGAATTTCATTTACATTTCACTAATTTTCAATAGAAAGCACTTAGTTTTCATAAGCAATGCAATCAGAATAATTCCCATAAGCAATTTATAAGGTTTCGATACAAATTTTAATTGCTTACAACCAATTCAGATTAGTTCACTTTCAATTCAAATTCAATTACGTAGCTTTCCATTTATCAATTCAATTTCATTAACACTTAATGAATTATATACAATCAACTAACAATCATATAACAATCAATGTATATTCAACACAACCAAATTTATTAAATTTACATTCAACAATTCATATTCACTTTGTCTAACTTCAATTTGGTTTAACACTTTTAATTCCAATTGGTTGATATTAAATTGACTTCCATTCAATTATTCAATTTCCAATTGACTAGTTTTTAATGAATTAACACTTACATCCATTATTCCATATCAATTCATGTACATTAGATTGATAACATTCAATCCATTTATTAATTCAGTTGCTAATTCATTTAACAAATAAGGTTGAATTTCATTTATATAACTCAAGTCCACATCCATTTAATTCACTTTATTATTTTACTTCGATACCAAAATCAACTTCATTCCACATCACTTAAGTTATATTCCATTTCAAACATCAATTGTTTAACTTAACTTAAATTTCCCCTTATAAATCCAATTCAGATTCCAATTCTATATAACTTTTAACAAAGTCAAATTTCACCACTTATTCAAATTCATATCTCGTTTTGCTTAACAAAATTGTTTAACCATTTTATCATTTGGTTTCACTTACATTTTCACATTTAATAAGTTATACAACTTATATATTTAAACTTCCAAATCATATTAAATAATCACCTATCTAATCCAATTCAATTTATTTAACTTTCCTTTAGTTAAATTTCACATCATATATTTACTTTGCTATCTCAAAATTTCATTCAACTTTACCAAAGCTAAATTTATTATCTTATATTATAAGTTCAAAACTCGTTTCACTTATATTCAACAATTACAACTTGGATTTTAATTTCAAATTTTTTTATCACAACAAAACTTCAATTTCCAATTTACTATGGTAGCAAATCCATGACACAGAAACTCGAAAATGATACTGATGATGCTGCAGTCATTACCCCTATTATTTCCCAGTAACAGTAGTGAATTCAGTGCTTTAAATTCTTTCCAAAATATCGTTTTATATTTATAAACCACACTTACAAATCTTTTACTTATATAACTTCACTTTTAATTTTGGAAAATAATTTCCAAAATAAACAGGATTCAACATTTTCAATTCATAGTTCAAATTCATTTTTATTTACAACTCATATTTATAAATATATTCATATAGTTTCACTTCTTATATATAAGATTATTTCACAATTGTAAATCACATTAATTATAATTCCATACTTAATAATTCATTTGCTTATACAATTATTCTTTTATGATTGTTGTTTTTATTTAGATTATTCAAACATCTTTTAATTAACTTATATATATTCTTACATTTTCAACAACCAAACAATCAATTTATATACACTTTGATCATTTTTGAAAAATTATTTCCTTTATATGTAAAATAAAATCGAGGTAAAATTATTTCATTTACCCAATTTAAAATGATACTATGTCGACTTGCCTCGTTTAAGTGTTTAAAAATCCCTATCGATAATATGGCGCCCCACATACCGACCAGAATTCACAAACAACTCAATGGATAAGCAAACACAATATAAAACATTTTTATATTCACTAACAAATGCGCGCTCATATCTATTATTACACTCACACTCATTCTAGAGTACCACTGACTATATCTCTAATGAGTAATTCCTAATAGAGCCAAGGTTGTCTTAACCAAATGCTTTGATACCAAATGTAATGTTTCGAGATTTTCGACTTTCGAAAATCGACATTTATACGTCCACTGTATCAACTGCTGAGAAATCGAAGGCCGGAAAACCGAATTGTTAGGGTTAAAGAAGAAGAGGTAGAAGAAGTAAGAAAGAAGAAGCAACATAACAATATCAGAATCTCACAATCGCAGCGGAACAACATATAATAGATAAATGAATAGTCTTTAAATCAAAAGAACTGTATATTTTATATATTACATCATCAGAGTCAATATACAACACAACACAATAATGACAGTTATATAAACCTGTCCTCACAACTGAATACACAGCGGAAAAGATAATATCATATACAAGTGATACGTCTCGCCATCCAGCTCGACTCTTGAGCTCCATAGCACCTCCTAAATTCCAGAACATCCCGATAACCTTATTCTAGGCTGCCCGTGTGGAAATTGATGGGCACCCAGAGTTTAGGAAGGGAACATAAACTCCAGGTCGGTCATGAGACTGGTGTGAGAACTTAAAACAGTTTATCTTTAAAAACAAACAAAGAAATATTTTAAAATGGATCCCAATGCTTTTGGAAAATGAAACTACCATAAGGCCTCCCGCCACACACACAATGCAAACGTAGAATTGGAGGTGATTTCTCCTTATGATAGTCAAATATGTTTGATACGCAGAAAAATTTCTTTGATATTATTACTATAAGTGCAAAGTGCAGTTCGAAAATATAATATAAATCTTAGCCAACATACGACCATTATCGTATGCCTACTATAGCTACCATCTAAACAGTGGGGCGCCACCATAAGTAAATGGCAGGTTCTACAACTAAAACCGTACAAGGTGCGTATTGGAGTTTAGATTTCCAACAAATGGTCAGGCCAAGGAACTTCCCATTGCCACATGGGTACGCCTCTGGAGAGACGCCCCGAGAACCTAACCGGATCTCTGCCAACACAAGGCTGGGTTACCTCTGCAAAAATAGGTAACTACTGACATGAGTATGTCATCCCTCGGTTGTAAACAACCTTTATCTGAGGATCCTCAATACCAACAACCACAAAGTAATAAATTTGCAGCAACAACATAGGTTAAGTATCTGGGCTCCATACCATGATACCGCCTCTATCCAGAAGGAAATGAACATACCCTAAGGGGCGCTACCCCCTAAAACCTTGCTGCATTCTTCCTGTTTCGACCATTCCAGGGTGTGAGGTCCGACGAAGTCTTGTCCACAAAGCTACGCTTTATACAAAAGCTATGCTTTGATCAATAAATGATCGGCAGCAATTCGTATGCCACATTACCAAATTGGGAATGTATCACTAGTAACCATCAACTACATAACCTCTGAGCTCGTATGTCTCAGAGAAGGGTGTTAAGCTAAGAGAATAAATTCTCCGCCACCAATAGAAATGTATTTGATAGAAACCAGCTTTACATCTCAAATTGTAACGTCAGACACACATCCATACAAGTCCGTTCCGGGATCGAACGGAACCGAAGGCACTTCCAAAGAAGCCCTTGCAATCCGGATATTCACTAATCACGTCCGGACTTACCATCACAAAGGGTGGTAAAATATCGATGTCGGGGATCAGCCGATGCAGAAATATTCGACGGTAATCCTTTCGTTTTCGAAAATATTCGGTCTTCAACACCGGTCTTCAAATGCTATCCATTATGACGTATCACTATTCGGAATGGGATTTATGACCCAAAGGTCCTCTCCCGGCTAAACTGAATAACGAGCGCTTATTTTAAAATAAGCGTAGCATTTAAATTCAAGCAAATCACAACAAATACCAATTTAAAGGTAAATATTGATAGTCGGTTATTTAACTATCAATAGATATGCACAACATCACCAGATTCCAAATAATTTCCCAAATTATTTATTTTCCAAAAATATATTTACAAGATATATTTTTCCACACTTCAACCATTTGAAAACAAATTTCAAATCACTTTTCACCTTTACCACTTTTGAAAACAAATTTCAAATCATTTTCCTTACGCAGAAACACTTCCAAATAATTATTCATTTTCACTCGAAATCTGCCAAGTGCAAATATTTTAAAATAATTTATAACACTTATCCAAAATATAATGGGAAAACAATTTGAAATAAAACTATTTTTCTTTAAACACTTTACTTAAAATATTAGTTATAAAAATATTATACCAATATTACATATGACTTAAGTCCAAACTAATTTTCAAAATAAAATTAGTAGAAAGAGTATAATTATTTAAATAACTATTTTCTAAAACAATTATTGATTAAATCTTAGAAATAATCATTTCTATATCAACTTAATAAATCTTTACTTAAAGGATTTAAAACAATTTAAGAAGTTAATTTCTCCAAAGTATCCTTTTCAAAACCAATTATATAATTATATACATATATATGTATGTATTTTTCAAAGTTATTCAGAAATTTTATTCGGCTTTCCAAGGAGAAATACACTTTCATTTCAAAATGGTTCATTTAAACCAATTAAATAAATCCTTACCGATTTACTTTAAATTTACGTTCCAAATCCGTAAATTTATTTCCACACTTCAAAAATAAATCAATGTTTATTTTTAAACAAATTTTCTGTTCCTTTATAAATTTCATGGTGAATTAAAATTTTCAAATATCCACTGATATACGATTTTCAAATCGATTTCAAATATTCACTTTCAACGACAATTCAATTTTTCAATTGATTTCAAAAACAACCAAATAAAACTCCATATTGATTTCCCAAGAAATTAAACACCAAGTGAATTTCATTCAAATCTCAAATTGAAATCAATTTCTACTAATCCCAAATCAATTTTCAAATTGATTCCAAATTCTTTTCAAAACACCAAATAAATTTCAAAATGGATTTTCAAAAGATTTAAATTCAATCACCAAAAATCAATTCCCAAATGGATTTCAAATTTTATTTCCTTTTAAAAATAAATTCCTTTTAAAGAAAACAAATTTCTTTTATTTTTCAAACTCTTTAAAAATCCGTATTTTGAATAAATTCTTCAACATTTGAATAATATTGCCCAAAATCCATTTACTAAAGCTTTTCCCATATTTTGAAATTTTATTCAACAAGATTAAAAATAAAACATTATTATTTTAGAATTCCTTCTTTTAAATTTATCCAATCCTCAAAAATAAATTTTAATATAAACTTTCAACCTGAATTTTCAAAAATCAAATTTTTATTTATTTCCGATATATAACGATACCAAAATTATATTAGGCTAAATTTTAGCCTTCAACGATTTCAATCACAAAGATAATCACACAGAGATTATAAATAATCAACACACAACATTGAAACAAATTCAATTATTTGAGGAATCCAGTTGGATCCCTCCAACCTGTTTCCCTGCATCCATAGATGTTAGCACAATACCAATCCCGTTTCAAAACGGGATATCGCGGTATATGGGTTTATATAAAATATCATCCGCTATTATGCGGTGCAATAGAGTCTCATCTGCTATATAATGCGGGAAATCAACTCCAAGTACATAAATAATACCAATTCTACTTCAAGGTGGAATATCGCGGTATATGTGTTTAATAAAATAACCTCCGCTTAATATGCGGCGTATAGGGTCTATTTCAATACAACAAATAGCAACTATCATTCAATCACACAATCAAGCAATTTTAAATTTAACTATTTTAAATTTAAATCGAAACAAATTCGATTGAGTGATAAGTTCTCGTCTTGCTTCCAATAGCGGTTTCAGCGTTTTATTTCGAATAAAATTAAACGCCAGAATTCACACTAGCTCCAATCAATCCCAATCCAGCTCCATCGCGTAGTGCTCGTCCATATGATTCCAATGTAAGTCGTTTCGTCCAAAACGGACCTCGTATGAAATAGTTACAATGTTTTAAAGTTTAAACGAATTTATATAAATCAATTTACAATTTCTATTTTATATTTTTAACCATGCTTTTATCAAAGCCGTTCGATTTCAAGTCAAGCAATCCAAGCCGCAATTATTTCCTTCTTCCCCACGTTCCCATTCACGATCGAACAAATCCCATCTCGGCCGTCGAACTTCACCGAATTTTCACGCCACCAACATCCACATCGACGACGATCTGACCCCCCCAAAACGAATGGCCATCACGAGGCGCACCATTACCTACCACCTGGTCGAACTCAGTTGCACCGATCCTAAGGAAAACGCGAAAAAACGTGCGCGTACGTGGCCAAAATCCTCCTTCATCATTGTGTCGATCATGATCATACCCGTATGGATCAAAAGATCTTGTTATCCTCCACATTCTTTTAGTTGAAAGCTTTTGATGATAGTGAGTGGATTGAGAGATATTGAGGGGAGAACGTTAGTGATTTTCAGCCATTGATGATAATGGTGGCGGCCGAAGCTTGAAACCCTAGGGTTTTGTTGAAAATGTGAAAATAGGAGGCCTTATATAGAAAATTGCCAAAACACTATTCATCTCGAAAATTTTCGAACTCCAAACGAAGCGTGCCCCCTGGTGTTTATAATATTTTACCCCAATTATGAACGCAATAGAATATATATCAGGAGCCAATTCGATCATATTTGGAAGATAGGTTTTCAAATCGACTATTTAAATTTAAAATTCACCTAAACCAATTTCAGTGCGTTTTAGCTTGCCCCGGACAAACCGTAAATCCGATTGACACGAAATTTGAAATCTTACAATAATTTAACATTACGGACCAATAAAACTAGTTTCGTCCAAATCCGAGACTATTTGAAAAATGACTATTTTTACTTGTCAATAAAATATTAAAATATTCAATTTCCACAAATTAACTTTTAATTAAATTTTAAAAGTTCTATAACATCATTCTAACTCCAATATGATTTAATACAACTTTACAAATCAAATTTAATCACATTAAACCCAATTTTCAATTATTTATGTAATTTCAAATATTAACTTATCGATTTAATTAGCCAATTAAATCTAGATATTCGAAATATAATTTATTCGACTTACAAATTTTACTTGTTAATATTTAAAATCAATTAAATATACGAATTTCAAATGACAGAAATTCTGGATCGTTACAATACGAGCGAGTTCGCTCGTATTAAGCAAGCAAAGTAAATAATAATCCACGTATACGTCCAATGGTCTTTGTATGTACCTATCTACACTCAATTTGGAATGTTAGTTGCTAATAATAAGATGTAGAACATGTATGAGTTCCAATAAGTATAAAACATGCATTCTGAATTCAATTCTCAAGCATGAGCACTAACATGCAACCATATAACCATCATATGCAGTCAAAACAATTAAATAAGGATTTACAACGAAACAAATCATTCGACAAATCAATATTCATTCAATTCAATTCATAACTATCAAAATATACAATTTCAATGTCAATACTTAATTTATATGGTCATTCTTAATAACATTCAATTTTTATTAATATATTATTTGCACATTTTCCATTTATATATAACATTGAATTAACTTATATTCAACCTCATTTGTTTCTAAATTCTTTTTCATACATTTAAAACTTATTAAGATCACGTACACTTATTTCATTTCAATCATTCATATAGTTAATTACACTTAAGTAATTTAATTCCATACCACATTCCATATATTTAAAATTGATTCACATTCACTTATTAATATTTATTTCATTAATCAGACCATGGATTTATATTTAATCTGTTCGCTTTTAATTGATTTAGATTAACTAATTTAGTTTCAATTCATTCTTTTCTTTCAATCAATATTTATTGCATTCACATTTGATTTATTTCAATTCAATATACTTGCATTCAATTGATTTGTTCCAATTATTTACATTTGTTTCGTCCACATTTAAATTTAATCTGCATTTCATTGGTTTCTTTAAATTTATTAACATTCATTGCAAATTCATTATTCAATTTTATTCAATTCAATTTGTGAAATTCCAATTGTTTCACCTTTTTTATTTAACCTATTTCACATAAATTCATTTATGAGTCATTTATAAAAAATATTCCACTTAACTATGCTTAAGTTAAATCTATGTTATTTCCACTTAGTATATCTTTTTTTATTAATACTAACATCATTTATAAACCATCTAAATTTATTATAAATAATTTTTACAACATGATCGCAATTGTTATTATTACTTCATATCTTAAGTTATTATTAATTCATCGATTCACGTCATTTATTCAAATTCATATTATTAATTTGCTAAAGTAATTTTTATTTTATAACTCAATTCATATTAATAAATATATAATTTCTTCCACGATCAATTCATTTAAACTCTCTTAAGTTAACTTCAATTTTTAATTTATTCCGATAACTTATTCCATATTATATTAGTTAACATTAAATTTTTATTTAATCTACTCCAGTTGCATTTTAATTATTTATATCCAATTTAAATTAAATTCAATTAACCATATAATTTTACTTACACTCATTTATTTTATTTCTTTCACACTTAAATCACATTTCATTTTGAAATTCAAGTGCATATTCATTTTTAATTCATTTTATAGCTTAAATGAAATTAATCCACCTTATTAATTTATCCAGTTTCACTTAATATCCAATTTAATTTTTTTAATCCTTAAGTTAAAATTAACTTCATCTTAATCATTACTCATTTTATCTAATTTTATTCAAGTTCAATTTCCTTATCATTATCATCCAACTAATTTAAATTCGTTTAGCTTATTAATTCTCAAATCTATAAGTTGTACACTTTATTCATTCAAAATTCCATCTACTTTGTTTCAAATGCAATTCATTTTTATTTAAGATTTCATGAGTTAAACTATATTATATTTACTTCATTTTTTACTAACTCAATTAATTTAACATTTATTAAGTTAATCAATTTATTTCATTTCTCGAATTTAAATTTCTTTTATTTGCTTAATCAAAATGTTTAACCAATTTAAATTTGGTTTTATTTTCTTATTCCAATTTATAATTTACAAACCTATTTCTCATCCATACTATTTAAATTTTAAGTTCAAAACTATTTCCAATTATTTATTAAATCACACTTAGAATAATGTTTTCAAAAATTAAAACTTATTTTGATCAAAAATAAATTTCTTTCGGTAGCAATTCTCACTCAGAAACTCAGAAATGAATACTGGCAATGCTACAGTCATCTCCAGAATTATTTTCCAACAACCAAGCGAGTTTAATGCTTTTATTTCTTCAATAATCCTCTCAAAATATTTTTCTAGTCAAAACACTTTCAAATAATACTGCTATTAATTTTAAAGGCTTTGAAAAACAATTTTGGAAACAAAAGGATTTTAAATTCTAAAGTTCTCAATTTTTAAAATCATTCTATATACAAGCTATATTATAATATACTAAAGTTCGGTAGTGCGTGCGTTTGAATGAATTATGGAGGAAATATTAATAATATATAAATAGTATTAGAAAATATCAGACCAATTCACTTACCGAAATCCCGAACTCAAAATGATGCCAATATTGATATCAAGTACGAATTGTTTTGAAATGTAAAAGAAACAACCGGTGTGTAAAACGACGTTTGGTTGTTAAAGAGACCAGGGCCTCTTATTGGCATACTCTCTACCAATATTGGAACCACTTTGACAACTGTGTATGCGGTGGATGATATCCAGAATGTAGTGGTTGAATTGGTGACGTTTACTGGAATGAAGTAAGAGAACGATGATGGATTGCCTTGACACTCGTGTCGTAATTAAAATGACTAAAACAGGAGCCTATGTCTGGCCATTGTGGTTAGCTACCTCTAGCGATGTTGATACCTCGTATTACTATTGTGATTTAATATTCGATGGGTGCATCTTTTCGTTGTTTGGATTGATTGTCACGGTCGGCCACGGATGTGTTACGACTATCCATAAAGGGTAAACTGGTAGAATCCTACCTTGGGCATTGCCCACATGTCTTGTCATATTTATTCCTATATGAGCCCGTTACGACTTTGGGCTAAAACTATATAAATGTGTTAACGTGGATCAATGAAAAGCCTTAACGCTGTTTTGATATTTATTTTACTGATAAACGTTATCTATTATAACGTATACAATTATATATAAATAGTTTACCGCTTCCTTAGGAGATGGAAAATCCCATAACATCTCTTTAGTTATTGCACTTACATTTATGATATTGATTTGAATTACATAAGAGTACTTTAGTCCTGACTCGAGTGTTTTGTCTTTTCATTACGCTCGAGTCAGTCTTGAGTTTTTCCACCATATTGAAGACTATTCTTTGGAGGACGGAGATGGAGTTTTGGTATATTACTATTATTATTATCCTCTGTATCATGTTATTCTACTGTATTGATTATTTCTCCTTGTTGTATATTTATAACTCTGATAAATGTGTATAGTTTAAAATCCAATGTATAGTAAACAACTTTATGAACTATTTATTTGATTATTATATTTTATCATTTCCGTTGTGAGATTCTATGCTTTGTTTTCCTCTTCTCTTCTTATTTTTCTTACTTAACCCCGTTGATTATCTACGTTTCGGATTGTTTAAGTCGGGCATGTCTGGATTAATGTTAATTTAAACCTTCCGAAACGTGAGTCATCGCAGTTGGTATCAGAGCCAGGTTTAGCGATAACCTTGGCTTTGTGGGGTTTGACTCATTAGATATAGGGTAGTAATACCCTAAAATGAGTTTGTTTGAATGTATATATATGAGAGAGCATACTTGTTAGTGTTATAACATGTTTTATATTGTGTTTACTTATCCGTTGAGTTGTTTATGAATTTTGATTGATGTGCAGGATGTCTCGTTATCGATAAGGGTTTCTAAACACTTAAACGAGCAAGTCGACATAATATTATTTTAAATCAGGTAAATGAAATAATTTTACCTAAGTATATTATATATATATATAATGATAAATTTTAATGAATGATAATTATCATCAATTATTGGTTGAATTAATAAATAAAACGAACACTTGATAATTTTATTTATGAAGAAATTGTTAATTAAATTGGATTGAAATCAATTAAAATAAGAAGTGCTTAAGATGACCAAGTTGTAAATTAATAAAATATTTTGGTAAATAAGTAAGGAAATTTGTATAAGTATATTACTACTATTAATGTCCCATGTATCATGTTATTCTACTTTATTGATTATTTCTCCCTGTTGTATATTTAAAACTCTGATAAATGTGTATAATTTAAAATACAATGTATAGTAAACAGCTTTACGAACTGTTTATTTGATTATTATATTTTATTGTTTCCGCTATGAGATTCTGTGTTTTGTTTTCTTCTTCTCTTCTTATTTTTCTTATTTAACCACATTGATTATCTACGTTTTAGATTGTTTAAGTCTACATGTGTGTCTGCCTATGCACTTGGCGGGTCCAGCATGATAGGGGGTTCTCGCATTTGGTTTGGTACGAATGGATGACTCTCCTACATGTCCCTGTGGGGTTGATGCAGTCGAGAGGCTAGAAGTAAAGGCAGAACACAAGTACAGTTGCATGCTACGATTGATGTTACCCCAATGACGCGGTCCGTTACTTATATATGCTGCTATCTTCGGCTAGGACAAGGAGAACAACATGCTTCAGACAAGAAAGGATAAGCAGAGGACGTGCGATGCTTTGTAAGGTGGAGCAGGCTGACAAAGGTGAAGGAACAGGTGAGGTAGAGCTCTGTGCATTTGGTGTAGGCAGTTGGCTGCTATGGCGAAGGGATCTGTGTGCGGAGGGAGTAGGCGGATCGGGGCCTGGTAGTGGCGAACAATAGTGGGAGGTGGAGATGGTCGTTGCGGTGGTCTGTTGGCAAAGCGGGAAGAATTTTTCGTGGAGGTGAGGTATGGGCGGAAAGCGTGAAGCGCTGGGTCTAGTTTCGGTGGTAGATGCAGGCTATGGTGTTGCCGCACGCGGTGACATGGAGTTACTTACATGGATTATGGAAAGGAAAGCATGTTTTCTGGAAACAATATCATCTCCTCTCTTATATATATATATATATATATATATATATATATATAGCATGCCATGAGGAAGGAAGAGTCAACAGTGGAGGCTAGGCGTTGCATAGCGCGAAGATGAGCAAATGGAAAGTCGCATGATAGGCTGGCGGGTCCGAATGGGTAGGATGCTGTCACAGCTATAGGAAGTGGAGTAGGTGGCAATTGGAAACTAGGGGAGGAAGGCACAAACTAGTTTGCTTGGTGGTTGATCTGTGCAATGGATGATGGGTTTCATGGAGTTGCATCAACATGAGGGAGAAGGAGCAACAAATATACACTGATCAGGCAAAAAGGAAAAATGTGAACTATATATATATATATTATTACTTTTTTTTATAGGAATCTTGAATGGAAGAGAAGAGAGAGAAGACACAAGAATGAATATATATCGACTTCTATTACAACATGTTTATTAGTATACATTTTTTTGAATGGCAGAACAAAACGCAAGTATAGAGAGATAAAGTGGGAACCGAACCAACAAGTATTGTAATGGTAGGAAATAAAAAGTCAAAAGTGGAATTCAGTGAACATTGATAACTAATGACCATTTATTTTTTCACGGAGAACAACGAATTGTCATAGAAAACCAAAAGATTTCAGAAATGGGTACCAATACGGTTAACCGCTTCGCAGTTTCCGCCGCATACCAGACACTGAAACAAACAAATAAATATACTATGGAGATCAGCACGACGAGACGAACAGAATGGCACACAGATATCAGCGGTAAGATCATCCTACCGAAACTCGATTATTCGTTGCCAAACTACTGCTAAAACGCCGAAAATAAGATAAACGGAGCTATAACAGTCCCCATTTAGTGAAACGAAATATAACGTCTCACTCAAAAATGATTTACATTTTTATTATATAAAAGTGTTGAGATTTTGAAAACATTTTATTTTCATCAAATTTAGTTGATATTAAATTGAAATTGAAAATTACACAATAAAACCAACTTCCATATTTTTCGATGAAAATTTATTTGCTATGTTTGATTAGATGTATTCCAAATTTCAAATTTTCATTGCTTAATTTTATCGTCAAATTTCAAGAAAAATTTCAGTTAATTACGTTATCAAATGGTTAAAATTTTCTAGTCATTACATTAATATACTTGGAACAACCCGATACATCCAGTGATATGACCTCCCTTGGTCACAGCTAAATCTGGACTTTGGTATAAATATCCCTGAATAGTTGAATCCTAATCATATTGTTACGCTACTTCCAAATCCATAATCGCCTTTAAATACCCTAGACTGATAGTATCGTTTATTGTAAAAAAAGTGTCCCCATCATGTATAATACAAATATTCTAGTAATGCAATCTGGATTATTCAAATTTTGCGTTATATATCATCAACAAAATATTTAACTATACGGGATAAAGCTACATTTCCAATCTTGATATCGGCCTTGACAAGTGGTGGTAAAAACCGACTAACGTTACCAACCTGACTCCAACTCTCATTATTTTATGTACTAAGTATGTTTAACCCTAGAGGTAGAAATGTCAAGATAGTAAAATCTAATGGTGTAAAACCAATTTCATCATTCAAAAATAAAAATGTGTGTCCTATCGACCACGAAAGCTTGACTATAGCATGAAAAAATCTACTATCAAATTTTTTTAACTCAGTATCCACAAATCACCAAATATCTTAACTATTGGGTCTCTATTCTGTGGATGTACATTTAATTTTCTCCACCATTTTAACACCATTTTGAAAGCTCTCTGACATCTCATTCTATCGTGATTCTATTAACAATATGGTTTCGACATAAATTAGCAATATAGAAAAAGAAATTAAAGTATTAATAAATTTTAACGACAATAAACGATATACAGTAAGCTCTTTCCCATCCACTAAAATGTGATAAACGCCTTCTCGAAGCATCATGACCGACCTAAACGGGAATGTCGATGAAATCACGTTCGGTGCACCCACTCCATACCCACTGTCATCACCATCGAAACCTCTTCTACTCTTTCTCAATATTTTTTTCCTATGGACAAGCGCTGTGGAGCTAGAACCTTCTTTACTTATGTTCTCCATCTTCAAAGCACAATTTAGAGCTTAATTTTCTAAACCCTAGAAATCGAGGGTTTTGGATTTGTGGCTTGAAATTGTATAATTGAAAGAAGAGAGGAGGAGGTTAGAATGGGTAATCAATCTATATGAAAATTGGAAAATTGGAAATGGGATTTGTATTCGGTGGGCATGAAAATAAATGTTTGCTGAAGAAAAGAATAATGTCTTTGTTTATGTTTTACAGAGTATTAAACTCTAAAATATTATAAATGGGGTTTAAAACCTCGTCTATAGGTTATAAAATAATAATAGAAAACAACGTTTCCTCCCACTCGACTGTTGGATAGGTGGGAGAATCGACATTTTTTTTCCTTTCCCTGTGTCGATTCCACCACCTTGCTAGGGATGCTTTTACGCTAGTGGGAAAAACCGAGTATTTGATGATATAGTTGCGAAACAAAACATGTAAACATTGACTTAAAAAGAATACTTTATTTCTTACGTTTGTAGAAAGAATAAAAAATGTTATATATTTCAAAAGTTTTAAATTTGATAAACAAACTTCATTTTACTGGACCTTTTCGATTGTTTTTTGAACGTTTACTGATTTTATTTTATTAAAAAATCAGTTTCAAAATAAACTTACTTTTATTTCAAAGAGTGTATTAATTAAATTTAAACCTTTACCAAAAAGTATATTTGGAATTATCGATTTTAATTAAGTGTGAAATTGTCTTAATTAAATATCCAACATTTACAAGGAAAAATTTGATTGCAAAAATATATGAATTTTTTCAAAATGAAACTCATTTATTTAAAGTATAAAAATATTAGTTCTATTAGCCTTGCCATTATTTAAATATGAAAAGGATTTGTCTCTATTCTTACAATTTAGAAATGGCTTGATTTAAAGAGGCCATCATAACCTGCAACAAAAAATATCTATTTTAGGAAAATATTTTATCGTCATTTTATATACATCATGGACTTTTATCATGAGAATTGGTGGAGTTTTAATTTATTTTATTATGGCGGGTGTTAGGTTTAGGATTTTAGTTGCGCAAACCTAACAAAGGATAAAAATATTGTGAAATTCTATCCCATAGTCTTATATCAACTATGTCACAAAAGAATAATATTGGATAAAAATAATAATATTTAAAGACAAACAATGATGAATATAGTTCTTAAGTACAAAGAAATCAAGAGAAACAACACATAAAATTGCTCCCAACAATTATTTATGTAGGTTCTCAAAAACAATTGTTTACAATTAATCAACCATATAAAAGTAAAAAAACAAAATAAAATCAATAATCTAATAGATAACAGAGTCTTGATCTCTATGGCAATGGCTTCTTAGTGTTTGGAGAAGAAGAATAAAGATGGAAGTAGAAAGAAATACCAAATACTTTTCCCCATTTTTTCACTCTTTCTTCTAGACCTATTTATAACAATCAATTACTTAATGCCCAAGTTAATATGTATATGGAAAAAAAAAATTGATCAGTCTCAGTCAACTTAGATAGAGAAATAAACATAACCAAATACGCCTATTAATTAGAGGAAAAAATCTCTTTCTTCTTTTGCATATTTATTTTCTTCTAAATGTGATTTTGTATCACCAAAATTTAACACTCCACTTTGATGCAAAATCACATATCTCCTGTATACCCTTGATCTCCATCGAAGCAAAAACGAGAAAGTGACCCCGTGAATAAAACACACAAGCCTACCATGTTCAGATCAATCGCCGCTTCCTTCTTCTTAATCACACCAAATCACAAACCGCTACCACAGTCTACAAGTGATGCATCCTTCATCATGAGATACACCACACCATTTAGCCTCAAAAGCATTAGTAATACCACAAAGACCACCATAAACTCTTCGTGGACTTTCGAACTCGATATCCAACTACCACTTGACCTAAGCTCTTCACACGATCACCATTGATACCTCGAGCATCATCAAAATGAAGACCCCTGTCAAAATTATGACTACCAACACAACCATCAAAAGCAGTGCACATATTCACCTCACTACCTATAGGTGAACTAGGCCCTTCAATTATCACTTACTTCATATTGTCGACCACGCAACAAAACGATCTATAAATGTTTCCATCTTTTAATACCCCTCTCATCATAATATGACCACACTTCATCACTCTCAAAAATCCACCTCGAATCTCGTAAGTGTAATCATGGCAGCGAATTAACCAAGAGAAATGAGATTATGCAAACTACTAGATACATGTCTCATGCCCAAGACTTCTCTAACCACACCATCATGCGTACAAAACCAGATAAATCCAATACCACAAACTGGTAGCTCTACTCCATTGGTAGTCCTAATCATGTCGATAGTCTTCTTATAAGAAGAAAAACACCTCACATCACCACATATGCGAAAACTAGCACCCGAATATCTTCTAAGGCATAACATTACTAATGTGGACATCATAAGAAGTATCCCTATCGCTACCTTCAATTATGTCTGCCCATGTATCGTTATCAGTATCACTATGTATAGTCTTTTTTATCCCTTTTATATGCTTCACACTTGTTTTGCATATGACCCTTTTTATGATAATAATAAAAAAAGATACTTTTCGATATACATTTACCATTAGCGACTTTTTTCTTCAGTTTTTTATCCCACTTCAAGTCACTTAATACCATAGCCTCACTTGAATTAATTTCACGATTGACCCTTTCCTTTTAAGCTCTTAATTTAAGAGACTACTTAGGATAATATCTAATGAGATAGTTCCATTTGCATTGAAGTTACTCAACGACTCAATCAATGTTTCTCAACTCTCTGAAAGCAAACACATCAACAAAAGATCCTGTAATTCATCATCAAATTTGACATGCATACTTATCAATTGTTTTATTACATCTTAAAATTTGTTCAAATGCTATGCTACAAATTTCTCTACGTCTAGCTTCAACTGAACTAATTTTCAAACAAGAAAAGGCTTACCGATAGCACTTTTTGACTTATATAAAGATGCCTACTTATCTCACAAAGCCTTCGTGGATTTACAACTAGTCACATGGTTGAAAACCGAATCATCAAGTACTGAATCAAAGCAATGCCTTATTGCCCCTCTTCTTTCATTTACCCTCCTATATATTTAAGGGTCTCTTTCCACCATCTTCAATCATGAATCCTCCATTTTAGGCTTCCAAATATCTAAAAAAATCATTTAGAATAGCAAACTTCGATAAGGAAATTGAATCTAACATCTCAACAATTATGTAAATCCAAAATTACCCTTCGCCTTACGATAATCTAGCTCTGGTACCAATTTGTTAGGATTTTAGTTGCGCAAAACCTAACAAAGGATAACATTGTTGCAAAAGCCAATTCCAGAATCTTATGTCATCCATGTCACAGAGGAATAATATTGGATAAAAATAATAATTTTGGGAACATTGAAGATGAAGATAGTTCTAAAACACAAAGAAACCAAGAGAACCAACACACAACATTACTCACAACAACCATCATATAGATTATAAAAAATAATTTTTTATGATTAATCACCAAATAAAAGTAAATAAAATAAAATAAAATCAATAACCTAATTAAGAAGGGTGCCTTGAGATCTATGAAAATGTCTTCTTAGTGTTTGTAAAAGAAGAACAAAGATGGAAGAAGAGAGAAATACCAAATACTTTTCCACTCGCTCTTCTATTCTCTATTTATAATAATCAATTACTTAATGCCTTAGTCAATACGTACATGGCAAAAAATTTTAATCAGCCAATTTAAAGAGAGAAATAAACATAATCAAAAATACCTATTAATGAGAGGAAATCAAAATTTTCTCTTTCCATCTTTTGTATATTTATTTCCTTCTAAATGTGATTTTGAATCACTAAAATTTAACACCAAGCTTATTGATAACACCGTTTTTAAGTGTAAAATAACATACACTAGTGTTCTCCCCCTCAAATAAAGGATCACTCATTTCTCTATATAAAAAATATATTCATGCAATAACTTAAGTTTGAAAGTGAATAATGAGCTTCACACAAATGTAGGTGAAATGTATTTCTGCATGATTTCATTTTGGACATTTTCATCTTTGTTACTTTATCAAAACTTATTTATAGATGCGCTGCAGCTCCATTTCAGAAGTAAGCATCATGTTGATTACAACAGGACCTGAAAGTGTATTATTATTCATCATCCATACCCCCAAAAAGTTCATCCAAACTCCATCACCTAAACTTAGCTGCAATGCTAACTGCTATCGATTTTTGTAGTTATAACAACATCATTGTAATTGATATGGAAATATAAAATATAAAAAATTGAAAATAGAAATTTCTAGAGAGAATTTTCATTGCACATAAGCAAGCACTATAACCCTTAATTGTTTATAAAAGTTCTCGCAAATCTCCACATAAGCAAGCACTATAACCCATGCATATACCAATAAAAAGCATAAATTATGCTAAATTAATATAAATAAACTCTTAGTCCAAATAAATAAGAAAAGTCCATATATATGATCGACTGTTAACTAGAACCTATAGAGAAAAGTATTTTTATATACATATCAGATATAAAACATGGAATATACGTTTCTTTTAATGTATAATTTTTCCACTAAAGCTACATGATCACTGTAGGTTCATCTTTAGTGTTTTTCTTAGTCTAATCTATCAAAATTCTCATGTGTTGTATGGCCATACTCATAATGCATCCTTTCACTAACATAAACAAATATAACATGTTAATATATAATTCCATTCATAAAAGTGACAAAAATTTTCAAATTTGACGCTTAACAATTAAATGAACTCTATGAAAGTGTATAAAACCCACTGCCTATTTGAGCATCAACTATTTTGTTCATTAAAATTTCGTGATGAATCTTCATTTACTAGGAATCATCTTGCAATGGTTGCGAAACGTTCAAAGTAGTTTTAGTGCTACTTCTAAGCGTTTTAATTATACTTCCAAATGCTTCAAATAATTTGGTTTCAGAACACTTAAATGGTTATATTAAAGCAAGCTAGAATGTAGGTGAAAAAAGACGAAAAAGGCGCCAAAATACTAACACCTATGTAATGACCCGTATTTTATATAACGAAAGATCGTAAAATATTATTATTTAAACCATACGAGGTCTTATGACTCTTAAATTTTGGTAAATTTTGGAAAATGACTATTAAGGACATTTTTCACCTTTAGAACTTTTATCCGATCGTTTGAACCCAAAAATTCTTGGAAAGTCTATAACTTTCGATAGAAATTGAATTAGGTTCTGAAACCACTTCAATTAGATCGAGATGATAGTTTCTCTTTCCATAAAGTGGCCATCATAGGAAATTGGACTTACCATTTAAGAGATATGATCATTTTAAGTTTAGACTGCTATTAACCAAATTAGTGGGCAATTAGTTAAGCCTAAACTTAAGCCGATTAACCGATTTCAGGATTTGTGCCAAATTAGGACTCGTGGGACATATTCAAATCATTTCTCACTTCCCAAACCTAATTCTAAACCTCCATCAATCTAAATTCCGTTAAAAAGCTTCTCTTTTTCATACTAATCCTAGCTTAAATTAGCATTAGAAGGGTGATTAGCAAAGGGGATTGTAGATCTATCATTTTAGTTGCTTTGGAATCTTATTTATTACTATCCATTTTGGATTTGAAGGAAAGATTGGTAATCTTAGGTACTAGATGAGTGATTTATGATCTCTCACTATCCTATGCATGTGCATATAGTTAAAAATGATGTTTTTGATATGATTTCTATGTTAAAATATTTCTAAACTTAATTTAAACTTCATACATGTTTATGGATGAATCTAAAACGATAGAAATGCATTTTAAAATGGTTTTACATCCTTTTATGAACCATATTGTCATTTTTGCAGAAAATTAGATCTATGGGATGATGAATTGAATATTTTGTTTGGATACATATGAATGATGTTTGTGTTTGTATGTATTGCTTTGATGTGCTTGTTAGTGCTTTTAGTGTGGTTAGAAAGTAGTTATTGATTTTGGCAAAACGATGTCAAAATTACTCAAAACGTGATACAACTTAGAGGAGACATTCTTAAGGTGTAAGGGAGACTATAGTTCTAGTCGCAAATGTATTGGAGTTGGTTTGGATGCTTGAATTTATGTCATTGGAGATCTGAAAAGTGGTCGGATGGGATGGTATTTCAGGTCATTGAAGGAAGTACATTGGGATTTCGGCTATGGAACTTCAGGAGAGACTTCTGGTCAATGCAAGGATGGGGTTTCACGACTTAACTTTAAATTTAAGTGAAGTTGTTCTACTTGGTACCGATCTCTTTTGCAGCTCTTTGTGTGTATTGGGATATGAACTTTGGGGTTTAACGCATGGATAGAGGGAGCTCTAGGTAAGCAAACGAGAAGTGATCGGGACTTAAAGTACCTAGCTAAATTTTTGGCTTAGTAATTTATATTAACATTGACATGAATGGGCTCATCTTAGTACCGATATGAATGGAAGTGGACACTCTGGAGCAAACTACCAAGAGATGATGGCTGCTGAGTAGCTCCTACAGATCATGATGAAGGTGTTCATTCATTTGTTCGGCGTATGGATGCGATGTGGCTTCATAATGAAGGATGATGATTTCAGGACTTTGATGATGGTCACTTGATGGTGATGAAGTTGTGTTCCAACGATGTGGCTCGATGTTGTTGGAGTCGTGATGATGATTATCCACGAGCTATGTAGTTAATATCCCTGATATATCACCGATATATCTCAAATCGCTGCTAAGCCGATATTTTTAAATTGTCACCTACAATATTGTAATCAATATATTCTTTGATATATCACTCTGATATTTAGTGTAAAATACTCGATATTTTTAAGAATATCGTTCATTATTATATGTGTTGTAGAAGAAATCTTTACAAATAAATATCTTGACATTCTTAATGTTTATTTTTCGTATATAGTGCTTGACAATTTTTAGACCATACTAGAAATCCGAATGCACTAATTTTTTGTTTTAACCATATAGTTTTAGGCTTCCTCATTAGTTTTTCAATAATAAAAACTCTACTTATTCCATTATTTTATATATTTTATTTTCTTAAAGACTTTACTATTAAAAACAAGATCATAAAAGAGCTACTTCTCTTTTTAATAATTTTTATTCATCATTCTAATTGGTAAGTTAGATTATGAAAATTTATTTTATTAGTTATTATCATTAGTGTAGAGCCAACATTTTGGGTTGCCTTAAATAAGATAAAAAAATGAAAGTTAGGTGTAAAAAAAGGTTTAACTTTAAAGGAGACAAGCATTAATCTTTGGTATTCATACGCCACAATCGAGTAACAAACCATCATATAAAGGCTTAATTATTAAATCATTTGTAGATATTGATTTTGAAAAATTCATCTATAGATATATACATAGTTCTCAATTATTTCCCCCATCACGTTGGTTGCTCTAGATGACCAGCTTGCTCCCTTTTCCCTAAGGGTCGGCCCTGATTATCATGCATCCATAACTAAAAGTTGAAGAGCTGTAAAGTTATACATTTTACATATCGATTAGGGATGAGCTAAAGTTGTAATTAGTATCAAATCGAAATTGATTATTTAATAACTTAAGTGAAAACGAAAATGAAAACGAAGAAACTACAATTATGGAAAATTTAAGGAAATAATATAGATGACTAGATGAATCAACAAACTATAAATTTAGTATAAAAACAAAGAAAATGATGAATATGTACATAATATGAATTTCTCAATTTTTATGAGACTATATTTTGATTTGTATCAAATAGAATATCTCAGTACATAGATTATAGTCTATAAACTATGTGTAATTAAACTTTGATAGCAATTTGGAATTATTTATCCAAATATCTAAATACTTAACATCAATTTTATATTATAACATCTTATAATATCGTTGATAACATGTTATACACATGTTCGATATTTTACTGCTACTATATGATATTATCATGATATTTTAAAATATCCCGTATTGGTACTTGATCGATCCGTGCCCGATACCGATATTAACTATTCTAGAAAGGGTGACCTATAGATAGAATGTCGAAAGGTTCAATTATGGAAAGAAAGGAATATGGAAGGGTTCCGTAAGAATGAATGGAAAAAAAATGGAGCAAAGAAAAGAGATCAAGTATGCGTGCTAAGGGATTGTTGATACTCTAAGTGTTTACTTATGAACTCAAAAGCAAGGTTATTATGAGGACGCTTATTGGGTACTTGAAATGGCTACCAGAGATTGGAGGAATGTACTATTATACCCTAGATCGAGGGAATGGATCTAGTGGCAGCTATGGGCTGGTGAGCGAGTACACTGAAACCTAAAAATTCTCCATTAATTCTTGATAGAGGAATGGTCATACGAGTTATCATATATCCAGGGCACATTATGATGATGATTGTTTCATAGATGCTATGTGTTCTATGGTTGCTTCATTTATTGTTTGTCACCTTAGGACATCACATGATGTAGGTATCTAGGAGATCGATGCCTAGACGCCGATAGTATACCGGTATATTTATGATATTTGTAGAGTAGTATATTATAGATGTTATGTGCTAACTCTTTGGATGCAGGGACATGTCAGCGATGATACTCATACCTTTGTGTCATACAATATCGAGTTGGATTTGAGATTATCTTGGGGATGGATTGGCTAAAGAATTATGCGGTGGTGGTGGATTCAAGAAGCAGTTGGTGAGAATGGGGCTGAGGAAGGGTAGAAGGTAGAGAGTGGCTACCTACTAGAGGATGAGGTTATAGTTAGCTTCCTCTATCGCTAAAGTTCACATATAAGGAGTTGTCATTTGTGCCCATCATTAGAGACTATCCGGACATTTCCGAGGAGCTGACGGGATTGCCGCTACACTGGTGGAATGAGTTTCACATAGACTTAGAGGAGACTTGACTGATAATTATGCCTTTGAGGCATATGGAATCCAAAGAGCAGAATGAGTTAGAGGTGCATGTGAATGACCTGTTGAGGCGAGGGTTCATTTGCATGAGTAAATCTGAGTAGGGATCACCCATAGTATTTTTTATTGAGGTGGATGGCTCTCTAAGGTTGTGTGTTGATTATAATGAACTGGATAAGAAAGCGAGGAAGAACAAGTATCCACACCCACATATTGATGACTTGCTCGACTTGCTCCATAGTGTAAAGGCGTTCTCTTAGTTGGATCTTGTAACAGTTCCATGAGCTAAGATCAGCTAAGAAGAGTGTGTCAATCATTGCATTTTGTACGCCATTTGGTTCCTATAATTGGTTGGTTATTTCAGTCGGGCTAACCAAAGCTCTAACATACTTTATTGATATCATGAATCATGTTTTTAAGGATTAGCTAAATAAGTTCGTGCGTGCATTTGTGGATGATATTCCGATCTATTCTAGGACAAAGGAGGAACATAAGACGCACTTGAGGTTGTGCTTAAAGTGTTAAGGAAGCATATATTGAAAGTAAAGTGTAATGACCCGTCCTTCTCGACTCTCAAAAATCGACACAAATATGCCATTTGCATAATATGCCGCGATCGATGTCGGAAAAGACAGATTGTTGAGGGAAAGAAAGAAGGAGGTAGAAGAAGAGAAAACAAAATAACAACAAAATCTCACAATCGCAGCGGAATAAAATATAATAGATACCAACGATCTTTACAAAAAAAGAAACTATATCTATCTTATACATTACATCATCAAAATACATCACAATCAAAACAATTTTCGGACAGTTATCTTAACTTGTCCTCACAAGCTGACTTTACAACTTATACAGCACAATGAAATATACTTCAAATACGTGTGATACATCTCGCCATCTAGCTTGTCTCTTGAGCTTCTAGCATCATATCTTGTATATAATACTCGATCTAACCTGAGCACTATAATAAAATAACACCGAGTCAGTCTGGAAAACCAGCATGAGAGAAATACACTCAATTTGATAATTAAAGTTTTCAAAATAAACATGTCAGTTTTTTACCTTACGATAACCAAAACATTTCTTATAAAATCCTCTGATATTATAGTAATGCCTATATACAAATACTTATTCAAATAGCCGAAATTGCTACATTCATTAAATTCCAGCTACTAGCCACAAAGTGGGTTCTACAAACAAAACTGTAAAGGCACGTAGGGAGAATGGATTTCCATCAATGGCAGGGCTACTAGGGTACCGCCGGTCACAGTACATGGTCTAAATCACCGAACCGAGGATCCACCCTGATACCCTGCATTACAAGACCGAAGCTACCCCTTACTGGATAGTCCGAATAAGTTCACCCCGCGGTTGGGATCAGCAACCGCCCACACAGCCGAATATAAAGGGACATCTAGACAGGGGTGATCTTACCCTAATTGGTTACAAGCCACTTAGCCTTGTGTGCACCTCCCCTATTTAAGCCATTCCCAGTTGATGAGGCTCGAGGCCATGCGTTACCTATTTAGCACACGTTCACTTAAAATGATCATCGTCCTCCTAACGATGTTCTGAAAGCATCCGTCCATATAAGTCTGTTCCGAGTTCGAACGGAACCTAAGGCACTACTCCTACTACATCCATTTTGGAATCACCCTCAAGATTAGTAGCGACTAGCCCTTGCACTTCACTGCTACACCTTCTACCCCAGCTCTTGTCTTCCTCACGAAAACGTTGAAACTAGATCGAAGTGGTTTTTGGGAAATTAATCCCACTCCCGGTCTCTTCGAAACGATCAGCGCATTGGCCAATATTGATAGTCGGTTATTTAGCTATCAAATAACATTCACAAACAACCATCAGACATTTAATTTTTCAAATTATTTATTTCAAAATAAATTTGCAAGCTATTTTCCATACTTCAGCCCTTTAAAAAAATAGTTTCAAACCACCTTTCTTTCATGGAATAAATTTCTCAAATATTGTTTATTTCCATTGAAAATCACCGAATCCTAATACTTTAGATTTTAAAATAGTTTAAATCACTTATTCTAAAATATACTTTAAAACATTTAAACTAAAACTAATTAAACATTTTATTCAAAAATATATATACTTTAAAAATATTTAAAATAAAACTACCCTATAAAATATAAAACTAATTCTAAAATAAAAGTTAAGCCAAACTAAATTTTAAAATAAGAGTTACGAAATTCTACCCAAGTTTTCAAATAAAACTTAACCAACTATCTTTAAAATAAAACTATTTTATAAAATATATTATTAATAATTACCTTTTTAAAATATAATATCAATTAACTTTTTAAAATAATTACTATTAGAACTAATTTAATAAATATTTACCTTTAAAATTTTAACAACTTAAATAATAATTTCTCTTAAACATTCTTTTTAAAACCAACTTTAAAACTTAAACTTATACTTAAAAGCTACTTTGAAAACATACTTGGCTTTCTACGAAATACACTTCCATTTCAATATAACCCATATAATTATTTTATAAACCCTGCTCGATTTATCCCAATTTAATTGACATCCCAGCCCTGTAAATTCTTTCAATACTTTAAAAATAAAATCACTTTTATTTTTAAAACCCATTTCCAACTCCTTATAATCACTTCCAAAAATATATGCTTAAGTTATTTAAAAAAAAGCTACTAAAATTACTTAAATAAAAATAACCCTTAAGAAATTCTATAAGAGTTTCCAAGTAAACTCAAACCAAAACTCCCTTTAAATAAAGTTATTATATCAAACATTTATGTTAAATTTCCTTTTAAAAATCATAATACTAATTTACTTTAAAAATAATTAACCACTATAATTAACTTAAATAAATATTTTCTTATCATTTAAAAATAAATAAAATAATAAATTTCTTGAAAACATTCTGTAAAACATTTAAAACTTCTAGTTTATACTTTGAAATCATTTCTTTTGAAAACATACTTAGTTTTCCAAGAAAAATATGCTTTCCAATTATAAAAATAAAATGACCTTTTTATTTTTAAAATAAATTGCACCTTTTCCTATAAATTCCACCGGAATCTGTGCTTCTAAATTATCCGCTGATATTAATTCCACTTCATTTATAAACCCAGTTTACAAATTTCCATTCCTCATTTCCTTTAAATCACAGTTTCCAAAACACTTAATCAATTTCAAACCGATTTCCTGGTTTAAACTCCCTTTAAAATTTATTACTCGATTTATCCCGCTCCCAAAAATTATTTACTTAAAAATTTCTTTTCATTTCCTTTAAAAACCCAACTCATTCTATTCTATATTTTAAAATACCAAATTATATTCATCCAAACTATAACATCGAATTACTTAAATTCCCATATAATCAACACATGTTATCAAATAACATATCACAGTTATGGAAATAAATTTAAATATTTTGAGGAATCTAGTTGGATCCCTTCAACTTGTCTCCCTATATCCACAGATGTTAGAACAATATAAAATACCAATTCCACCTCGAGGTGGAATATCGCGGTATATGGGGTCAGCTGCTATTGTGCGGGAAACATAGGGTCTAATCCGCTATATAATACGGGAATCAATTACTCCAATATATATATGTATGTATGCATATATACTATTATATGTAATATCACATCCAAACTGATAATAATTATCAATTCAAACAATCAACCAATAGTCTAAATTTTAATTATTTAAATTAATCAGTATCCAGATGTGAGTGAAATTACCTCACTTTGAATTTCGTCGAGCGTTCCAATTTTTAAATTAAATTGAACATCGTTCGATTTAACCTAAATTTTTATTTGCTCAAAATGATCCCAGATCTACATCACAGCATGCTGCTTGTCACTGTGATTCTGGCGCTTCTTGTTTCATCGGAATCTGACCGCGCATGCAAAAGTTACGGGTTTTTATGTGTTTGAATAAAATTTATATAAATAATTCCTCTTATTATCTCCATAACAAATCTATACCGTTGATTAACAAAGAAGGATATCGGCCACAACTCTCATCTTCCCAGCACGACAAATCGTATGCGCGAACCCAACTGCTGCCGTGAAACCCTATTTGCCGCTACTACATTGATCGTCGAGACGATGATCAGATGCCGCCACCTCGATACCCTTCGCCGCCTCAACCTCCACCAAAATGTCCACAAAGCTCGGTCCCCTCCCCTTCGTGAATTTCAAGCACGAATGCACTAGCTTTCTAAGCAATTTCCGGCCTCCACACGACGAACGAGCGAACTTTCACCGTAGGATGTATAGATCCTGCTGCGCCCTAGGACTTTGCTTTAGAACTCGAAGCTTGTAGGTGAGCGGATGGTGAGAAAATAGGAGAAGAAAGCGAGAGTCTCTCGGCCATTGAACGAAAACAATGGCGGCTTGAGAAAGGAATTAGAGTTTCGGCTCTTTTACGTATATATATAGACGTTTATTTATATCAATTTAATAATATGTTCACAGATTACTTAACTTTTTAAATGAATTTTAATTGAAACGTGCCGATAAGCGTTTATATGGTTTTACCCGCATTCCGAACACAATGGAACCCGTTTCGGGACTAATTCAATTATATATGGAAGACAACTTTTTGAATCGATTTAAAATATTAGATTTTAGGTTTTAATTTCAACGCGTTTCTCACCCGTACGAACATACGATAACTCCAAATGCTACAAAATTTGAAATCCGATAATAATACACTATTGCGGATCAATGGAACCGGTTTTGTCGAATTCTGAGACTGTGCCCCAGTAGGCTATTTTAACTCGTCTATTAAATCGAGCGATTTCCAAAATCGTCGAAATCATTCAAAATTTCGATTTCAAAGCTTTACTATCTTAATTATAAATCATATAGAACTTATATTCACATTAGAAATCATTCTGATTTATTTAAATCAAAATCTGATTATTTACATTATTACTATAAAATTAAATTCCTTTATTAAATTAATATATAAAGGTTCCCATTTTAAATTCATCCACTTTTGATTCATTCCAAAAGTCAGATACTATAATTCAAATTCAACTAGACTTTAAATAAATTTTAGAAACCATTTCCATAACTATATACACCTAGATTCATAAACTATCCTAATTTCAAATATTAAATTATCATTATCCAAATCCAATTGAATTGCCATGTTTGAAATACAACTAATCTCATTGATTTAACCAAAATCTTCAAATTTTAAAATCATTATATCCCACACTCAACATTTAAAATGAATTAAATGTTCAAAATGTAACGATCAGAATTTCAGGTCGTTACATTCCTCCCCCCTTATAAAAATTTCATCCCCGAAATTTGCTAAGGTAGGAAATAGTCCCAAACCCACTAACTTACCCAAAACGCACTTAATTAAAACTTACATTCACCTCAAAAAACCCTTTAGTTTAATCTAAAACCACTAGCTTTCGTTTCTAACCCTAAAACTTAGATTTCTCACATCGTTCCAAAAATTAACTTCCTAGTTTACCAAAAATTTCAAAAATTTCAAAAAATTTCTAACTCCCAAAATTTCCAATTTTTTTTGTTGAAGTCTCCTTTGTACGGAGAGCCTTTTACAATATCACAAGAGATATAATTATATATACGTCAACCCATTTGGTCGGAAAACAAAATATATCACAATATATTATCATTTCTTAACTTTTATTGCATAGGCGTACCTCATATTAGCACTTGTTAGGCGAGCGGCTTATTAATAATGCATTAACATGCTCCAAACTCAATTCCATTGCCTCCCGTACCTGTACTTACTCAAAAATGCACATAAGTTTCAACAATATGAAATTTTAACAACATTCTATTTATTAAACTAGCCAAACACATCAATTACATAGCCCGAACAAACAAACTTCATAATCCAACATGTTATCCATATATTATAAGAAATCATAAGGTTTCACCACTATGTATAATTCCTATTTACCACGACCAACTCATGTTCACTTCAATATAATTAACATGTTCCTTACAAATGTAAATTACTTCTATTCAATTCCAAATTGATTCATAATCAATTATGTTTTCAATTTGATTTATTTGCATCTCTTTTATGATTCACCTCCATTTATATACAATTTCAATTAATTAAATTTCAGTCCATTCCAGTTGATTCAAAATCCAATTTTATTCACTTCTTTTAGTTCATTACTTCCATTTATGACAAAATGACTAATTTCTATGCAAGTTTGCTGTTATTCAGGCAAATAACCATTCTTAAGCTTATAATCTTTTTAAATTAATTTCAATTCAAAATTTATATTAATTTATATTACATTCTAAATTATTCACAACCCATACATTCTCATTCCCACTTCATTATTAATTTTAATTCCTACTCTTGCATTTTAGTTTCACTATCCCACATGTTTTATTCAATACTATTTCAATTAAACTAAATTTCCTTTCAGTTCAATTCCATTTTCAATTTAATTCCAGTTCAACTAAATTTTACTTAACCAACTCAAATCCACTACATTTAATTTGATTCTTATCTAATCTAATTTATCAACTTTTTATTTAGATTTCATTTACCAAAATGTCAACAATCTTATTTATACTTACACTAAATACTTTTCTTGATAATGATTACCTACCCATTTAACTTGGTTATATCTTTCTACCTCTTCATTTTAATAAGTTATATAAACTTATCTGTTCACAATTTCTTTAATTTCCACTTAAGTTTATCCATGTTAATATTTATAACATATAATTGCATAAGTAATTCACCATTCATATTCATATTCAACTTACTCAAGTCCAATTCACCACTATTTACAAATTCACATTTTTACTTTCCCAATTATTCTACTATATTACCAAACCATCCTCATCTTTTATATTTTACATTATCTTATTTCAATTCACATTTCACTTAGAATTCAATTTTTAAACATTGATTATTTATTCATAAGTTCACCAACGTATTTGCTTAAAATCCTATATTACTCCCTTGACTTCATCTACATCTTATATTCATAATTTTGTATTGTTTATTTCATTAAAAGACTTAAGTGAATTCATCCCATTCCATAATTATAACTTATACAATTATTCTACCTTTCCATATAATATCCAATTCAATTCAAACCCAGATTTAATTTTATTTAACTTATCTTAAGCTAAATTCCAACAAATCTTATCCACTTTTATTTACTCAAATTTAAATTTTAACTCCAGGATTAAAATTTTCGCTTTCCTTTCCTAACTATATCAACTTTACTTTATAAATCAAATACCGATTCCTTTTGACTTTTTTTCATCATTTAAGTAGAATTCTCAGAGTTCAATTACCCGGTTTTATTTCAAAACCATTTTGAAATCATAAATAACATAGACCCTCTTGGTATATCAAATCAAACCTCTAAATTTCAAAACAATTTCCTTTTTGAAATTTTTAAAACAAACTTTTTCATCAAACAAGTCCAAATAAATAATTATACCAAACCATCCGGTAGCAATCCATCACTTAGAAACTAAAAAATGAATACTAATGATGTGGCCATCATCATCAGGATTATTTTCCAACGACTGAAGTGAGTTCAATGCTTCCTTACTTCCTACAATTTGCTTCCCAAATTAATACTCCATCATTTCCTCCAAACCCCTTGGACAACCTTTCAAAAAAATTCAAGATTTAAAAATTTTCCATACTTGATTCAAACTCATTTTAAACATTTTTCAAATTTATGGGATTTAAATTTTGGTTTAAATCAAATTTTGGTTATATGCCATTATATTATTTCATATTGATATAATTCTATTTGGTCATAAATATAGAACATTTCAAATTTTAGATCCTTATTTGTTTATAATATTAACAACCAACATCCAAATATATAATAATTTCAGAAAACTATTTCATTTACCCACTTTAAAAACTATACCATGTCGGTTTATCTTGTTTAAGAGTTTAGAAACCCCTGTCGATACGGTTGTGCTTCCTATGCCAACCAGAATTCATAAACACTCAACCGATAAGTCAACACAGTATATCAAAAAAAGTTTTTATATTCACTAACAAGTATGCTCTCATAGCTATTAATACACTCAACTCATTCTAGAATACTATTGACTCTATCATTAATGATTAATCCCCACCAGAGCCAAGGTTTTCACCAACCTAAGCTCTGATACCACTGTAACGACCCATCCTTCTCGACTCTCGAAAATCGACACAAATACGCCACTTACATTGTATGCCAACGACCGAGTGTTGAAAAAGACAGAATGTTGAGGGAAAGAAAGAATGAGGTAGAAGAAGAGAAAACAAAACAACAACAGAATCTCACAATCGCAGCGGAATAAAATATAATAGATACCAACGGATCTTTACACCAAAAGAAACTATATCTGTCTTATATATTACATCATCAGAATACATCACAATGAAAACAATTTCCGGACGGTTATCTTAACTTGTCCACACAAGCTGACTATGCAACTTATACAGCATAGCGGAATATACTTCAAATACGTATGATACGTCTCGCCATCCAGCTCGTCTCCTGAAGTTCCAGCATCCTATCTTGTATATAATACTCGGTCTGACCCAAGCATTATAATAAAATTACACCCGAGTCAGTCTGGAAAACCAGCATGACAAAAATACGCTCAATTTAATTATTAAAATTTTCAAAATCCTTTGAAAATCAAAGGTATCTCATGAGACCATGCCATAAATAAACATGTCGGGTTTTTACCTTACGATAACCAAAACATTTCTTATAAAATCCTCTGATATTATAGTAGTGTCGATATACAAATACTTATTCAAATAGCTAAAATTGTTACATTCATTAAATTCCATCTACTAGCCACAAAGTGGGTTCTACAAACAAAACCATAAAGGCACGTAGGGAGAATGGATTTCCATCAATGGCAGGGCTACTAGGGTACCGCCCGTCACAGTACGTGGTCTAGATCACCAAACCAAGGATCCACCCTGATACCTTGCATTACAAGACCGAAGCTACCCCTTACTGGATAGTCCAAATAAGTTCACCCCACGGTTGGGATCAGCAACTACTAGTCTGTTCCGGGTTCAAACGGAACCGAAGACACTACTCCTACTACATCCATTTTGGAATCACCCACAGGATTAGTAGCGACTAGCCCTTGCACTTCACTGCTCCATCTTCGACTCCCAGCTCTTGTCTTCTTCACGAAAACGTTCAAACCGGATCAAAGTGGTTTCTATAAAATTAATCCCAATCCCACTCTCTTCGAAACGATCAGCGCATTGGCCAATATTGATAGTCGGTTATTTAACTATCAAATAACATTCACAAAAAACCATCAGACATTAAATAATTTTCCAAATTATTTATTTCAAAATAACTTCGCAAGCTATTTTCCATACTTCAGCCCTTTAAAAAAATAGTTTCAAATCACCTTTCTTTCATGGAATAAATTTCCCAAATATTGTTTATTTCCACTGAAAATCACCAAGTCTAAATACTTTAGATTTTAAAATATTTTAAATCACTTATTCTAAAATATACTTTAAAACATTTAAACTAAAACTAATTAAACACCTTATTCAAATATATATATATATACATACACTTTAAAAATATTTAAAATAAAACTACTTTATAAAATATATGACTAATTCTAAAATAAAAGTTAAGCCAAACTAAATTTTAAAATAAGAGTTATGAAATTCTATACAAGTTTCCAAATAAAACTTAACCAACTATCTTTAAAATAAAACTATTTTATAAAATATAAATATTAATAATTATCTTTTTAAAACATAATATCAATTAACCTTTTAAAATAATTACTATCAGAACTAATTTAATAAATATATTTACCTTTAAAATTTTAACAACTTAAATAATAATTTCTCCAAAACATTCTTTTTAAAACCAACTTTAGAACTTAAATTTATACTTAAAAGCTACTTTGAAAACATATTTTGCTTTCCAGGAAATACACTTCCATTTCAATATAACCCATATAATCCTTTTATAAATTCTGCTCGATTTATCCCAATTTAATTTACGTCGCAGCCTCGTAAATTCTTTCAATACTTTAAAAATAAAATCACTTTTATTTTTGAAACCCATTTCCAGCTCCTTTAATCACTTTCAAAAATATATTCTTAAATTATTTAAAATAAAGCTACTAAAATTACTTAAATAAAAATAATACTTAAGAAATTCTATAAGAGTGTCCAAGTAAACTAAAACCAAAATTCCCCTAAAATAAAGTTATTATATCAAACATTGATGTTAAATTTCCTTTTAAAAATCATAATACTAATTTACTTTAAAAATAATTAACCACCATAATTAACTTAAATAAATATTTTCTTTTAACTTAAAATTAAATAAAATAATAAATTTCTTGAAAACATTCTTTGAAACATTTAAAACTTCTAGTTTATACTTTGAAATCGTTTCTTTTGAAAATATACTTAGTTTTCCAAGAAAAATATACTTTCCAATTTTTAAAAATAAAATCACCTTTTTATTTTCAAAATAAATTGCACCTTCTGTTATAAATTCCACCGGAATCTATACTTCTAAATTATCCACTGGTAAATAAGTCCACTTTATTTATAAACCAGTTTACAAATTTCCATTCCTCATTTCCTTTGAAATCACAGTTTCCAAAACTCTTAATCAATTTCGAAACCGATTTCCTGGTTTAAACTCCCTTTAAAATTTATTACTCGATCTATCCAACTTCCAAAAATTATTTACTTAAAAATTTCTTTTCATTTCCTTTAAAAACTCAATTCATTCTATTCTATATTTCAAAATGCCAAATTATATTCATCCAAACCATAGCATCGAATAACTTAAATTCCCATATAAACAACACAAGTTATCAAATAATATATCACGGTTATGGAAATAAATTTAAATATTTTGAGGAATCCAGCTGGATCCCTACAATCTATCTTCCTGCATCCACAGATGTTAGCAAAATATAAAATACCAATTCCACTTCGAGGCGGAATATCGTGGTATATGGGATCATCCGCTATTATGCATGGCGCATAGGGTCTCATCCGCTATATAATGCGGGAATCAATCACTCCAATATATATATATATATGTATATACTACTATACATAATATCACATCCAAACTAATAATAATTATCAATGCAAACAATCAACCAATAATATAAAGTTTAATTATTTAAATTAACCAGTATCCTGATGTGAGTGAGATTAACTCACTTTGAATTTCGTTGAGCGTTCCAATTTTTAAATTAAACAAACGCCGTTCGCTTTAACGTAAATTTTTATTTGCTCAAAACTATCCCAGATCTACATCACAGCGTGCTACTCATCGCTGTGATTCTGACGCTTCTTGTTTCGTCAGAATCTGACCATGCATGCAAAAGTTACGGGTTTTTAAGTGTTTGAATAAAATTTACTCATACAATTCCTCTTATTATCTCTTGAACAAATCTACATCGTTGATTAACAAAGAAGGATATCGTCCTCAACTCTCATCTTCCCAGCGTGACAAATCACACGCTCGAACCCAACTACCGGCGTGAAACCATATTCGCCGCTACGCCACTGATCGTCGAGACGACGATCAGATGCCACCACCTCGATACCCTTTGCCGCCTCAACCTCCACCCAAATTTCCACGAAGCTCCCCTCCCCTTCGCGAATTTCAAGCATGAACGCACCACCTTTCCATGTAATTTCCGACTTCCACACGACGAATGAGCAAACTTCCACTATAGGATGTATAGATCTCGCTGCGCCCTAGGACTTTGCTTTAGAACTCGAAGCTTATAGGTGAGCGGATGGTGAGAAAATAGGAGAAGAAAGCGAGAGTCTCTCGGCCATTGAGCAAAAATAGCGGTGGCTTTAGAAAGGAATTAGGGTTTCGGCTCTTATACGTATATATACGTTTATATATATTAATTTAATAATATGTTCTCAAATTACTTAACTTTTTAAACGAATTCCAATTGAAACTTGTCGACAGGCGTTAATATGGTTTTACATGCATTCCGAACATAATAGAACATGTTTTGATGCCCAATTCAATTATATGTGGAAGATTGCTTTTTGAATCGATTTAAAATATTAAATTTTTGATTTTAATTTCAACGCGTTTCTCACCCGTACGAACAAACGGTAAATCAAAACGCTACAAAATTTGAAATTCGATAATGACACACTATTACAGATCCAATGGAACTAGTTTTGTCGAATTCCGAGACTGTTCCCCGGAAGGCTATTTTAACTCGTCTATTAAATCGAGCGATTTTCAAAATTGTCGAAATCATTTAAAATTTTGATTTCAAAGCTTTACTATTTTATTTATAAATCATATAGAACTTATATTCACATTAGAAATCATTCTGATTTATTTAAATCAAAATCCGATTACTTACATTATTACTATAACATTAAATTCCTTTATTAAATTAATATATAAAGGTTCCAATTTTAAATTCATCGACTTTTGATTCCATCCAAAAGTCAAATACTATAATTCAAATTCAAATAGACTTTAAATAAATTTTAAAAACCATTTCGATAACTATATACACCTAGATTCACAAATTATCCTAATTTCAAATATTAAATTATCATTATCCAAATCCAACTGAATTGCCATATTTGAAAGTAAAACTAATCTCATTGATTTAACCTAAATATTTTAATTTTAAAATCATCATATCCCACACTCAACATTAAAATGAATTAGATGTTCAAAATTTAACGACTAGAATTCCAGGTCGTTACACAAAGATTTCAAAGCATCACTTCTGGAGGAGGAAAGTGAGATTCTCGAGTTATGTTGTCTCTGAGCAGGGTATTGCGGTTGAACATGTAAAGGTAGCAACTGTTCAAGATTGGAACCAGTCCAAGAATGCTATTAATGCGAGAAGATTCCTCGGATTGGAGGGATATTATAGACGTTTTAATCAAGGACATGTGGAAGGTAGTAGCTTTTCTAACCATTAGACGAAGAAGAATCATATTTTTGTTTAGGATGTGAAGTGTGAGTATGAATTCGTGAGTCTGAAAAAGCGGTAAACGAGTGCACTGATGTTGACCATTCCGAGTGGGAATGAGGAAATGAAGGTGTACACCGATGCTTATGGTACCAGATTGGTGCGGTACAAATGAAAGGATGTAAGGTTGTCTCCTATACCAGTCAATGATCTAGAGCTAGCGCCGATAGTTGTGCCTTGAAGATATGGAGGCACTATCTACTTGCAGAAAGGTTCGAGTTGTTCACGGACCACAAATTCCTGAAATACTTTTTTTTCAGAAGAAACTCAACCTTCATTAGCAGCAATGGTTAAAATTCTTAGCCTCCTATGACTTTAGCATTTCTTATACACCTAGTAAGGGAAATGCAGTAGCTGATGATTTGAGTAGAAAGCATGCCAGTTTGGAAGCGGTGTTCCTAGAGCAGCAGCAACAAGAGTATACTGCTGGCTATGACTTCAGGCCTTTATTTCGAGTTACAGCCAGAAATGTTGGTGAGTTTGACCATCAGATCGACTTTGACCAAGAGGATTGGTATCAGTCAGAAGCTAGACACTAGGCTAGCAGAAATCATAGCAAAGATAGAAGGAGTAGAGTCTGATGAAATAAGGCCATACAGACATGAAAAGATGGTTAGCTCCGTAAGGATGCGAGATTTTTTATTCTCGATGTTGATGGATTATGAGATAAGGTGCTATGAGAGTGCCATCATTCTATATTAACTATAAATCTCGGTAGTAATAAGTTGTACTATGATATGAAGCAAACATATTATTAGGAGGGGATGAAGAAGGAGGTCGGGACATTCATATCAAAATGTATGAAATGCAAGTTTGTAAAGGCATAGTAGAAGAAATCAAGCGGGTTGATACAACCACTTGAGGTTCCCCAGTAGAACTGGGAACAAGTATCGATGGACTTCATCGACAAATTGCCAAGGACCAGAGTAGGTACGATAATATTTGGATCATACCCGATAGATTAACAAAGAGTGCTCGATTTATACTCATTAAGTCTAGTAGAACGACATCCGATTCGGCCGAGTTGTATGTGAAGTGGGTAGTGCGGTTCCATGGTGTGCCAAAGAGTATTGTTAGTGATCGAGACCATTAACCTACTAGTGGGTTTTGGAAAGGCTTACAAGAGGCATTGTAAACTGCATCTCAATATAGCTTATCACCTGCAAAAGGATAGGAAGATCGTGAGGGTGCATCGTATCTTAGAGGATATCTTATGAGCCTGTGTACTTGATTGGGGAGGCTCGTGTAATAATCATTTGCTTTTGGTAGAGTTCGCATACAACAATTGCTAGCCTAATATCAGTATGGCACCATTCAAAGCATTATATGGTTAGCCTAACGCTCCTCATGCTAATGGGAAGCGGGAGAAAAACTGATACATGGGCCAGATATGATCAGATAGACTTTAGAGAAGGCTGAAGTCATTCGACTAAGAATGAAGGTTGCCCAAGATATGCAAAAGAGCTACGCTCATAAGAGATGTTGAGATGTGGAGTTTTCTATTAGTGATATGGTGTTTGCGAAGAATTTTCCATAAAAGAATCTTGTTCAATTTGGTATTAAGGTGAAGTTGGTGTCGAGATTCGTAAGTCCTTTTCCAATACTAGAAAGGACTGGGAGCCTAGCATATAAGGTTAACTTACCTTAGAAGACGGCAGCGTTCATAACTTCTTCCACAACTCTCACTTACGAAGATTTATGAATGTTACCCGGTGGCTTGACCAAGTAACAAGAGGCTCGGCGTAAGAGGGTTGTTCAGCACCTTGCCTCATTCGACATCTCGCCTCATTCCGTATCTGGCCTCGTTCGGCATCTGGCCTCGCTCGGCATCTAGCCTCGTTCGACATATGGACTCGCTCGACATTCAAGCCTCGTTTAGCATCAAGTGCTCGATCGACATCTCGCCTCGTTCGGCATCTTGCCTCGTTCAGCATTCAAGCCTCACTCGGCATTCAAGCCTCGTTTGGCATTCGAGCCTCGTTCGGCATTCGAGCCTCCTTCAACATTCGAGCCTCGTTCGTCATTCGAGCCTCATTTGGCATTCAAGCCTCGTTCGACATTCAAGCCTCGTTCGGCATTCAAGCCTCACTCGGCATATGGCCTCGCTCGGCATAAATAAGTCATTCGGCATCTCCCCTCAATTGGCATCAGGTCTCATTCGGCCTACACTCCTCACTCAGCACAATGCCTCGTTCGACGTTTAAGTACCGATCGGCACGCCTTTCTTGAATGGCATATGAATGTTGTTCGGCCTAGATGTATGGCTTGGCAATTGCCGTATGACATTTGTGGCTCAACACGCAGAAGTCACTCACTAGGGGCCGAGGTATCTTGCTCCTGGGCCCAAGAGGGAAGTCCAACCCATCTTCGTCTATAAATAGGAGGGCAGGTGCTCAGTGAAAGGGACCTTTTTTCGAGAACACTGGGGAGACTCTGCTGTATTCAAGACCCATTCTCTTTACCTATCATTCGTATTCAAGTAGTTGGTGTACGGATTGAATCTGTAATCAGTTGTTGAGTAAAGCAATAAAGGTTAACTTCAAAGTGGACGTAGGCAGTTACGCCGGACCACTATAAATCCAATGTTCTTGTCTTTGCATTTGATTTAGCATACAATTCTCTGTTTTAATTACTTTCTTCATTAATCTCTCTACATAATCAATCTTCAGGGTGTTAGTGACCAATTTTAGTGCTAACATTTCGGCGCTTTCACTGAGAATCGAATTCTCAGGCCACTAGGATCTGCTTTGTAACTACTGGATTGAATAAATCTCTCGAAAGAGATCCGACTTATTCACAGGACGTCGGTTGAATCTACTCAGAGTTTTGATCAACAACTCTACCATGGGAAGACCATGTATCCGATCAGCCTCTCATAATGTGGACGTTAACAAGACTGCTAGCGTACAACAGATAGGACCTAGCAATCAGCAAGTTAATCCCGGCGTAGGGACTGCCGGAGCTCATAACGAGACAGAAGTTGTCACTAGGACGGAGTTCAACGACCTAATAAGAGAACCCATGGAAAGTAGAAGACAACTTACCGAATAAATTCAAGTTAATGCTAACCTCATGACTCAGCTTACACGGCAATAATATCAGAATGCTGGAGGTAGTCCCGCTCCTTATTCTTCATCTAATAGTTTGACTTCATACGATGAACCTCCCAGGCATAGACGCCGCAAAATGGAAACTGTACAAGCAGGTGCTACTGATTGATCAACTAGAGTTCACTTACATCTTGTAGACCACACTCAAACCGGAACGAGAAACATAGGAGCTGGAACACGTATGGAGACTGGACGTCCGACTCACCAAGACCCCAATGAAGCTGGTCTCCAAGATACACGTTTAGCAGACCGCCAACAGAAGAAACATAAACCTGAGCGGTCCCGTAGAATGGAGACCAACCTTCCATCCTCCATACAAACTTTGGACTTATCAACTATGGTCAGATAGTTGATGAGAGAGAATCAAGGCTTGACCAATGAAGATTGGAGGATATCCAGGAATCATACTCCATTCACGGATACTATTCTACAGGTCGAGTACCCCAGGAAGTTTAGCATACCAACTATCCTGGCCTATGAAGGAAAGACCAACCCCGGGCAGCACGTGATGAGGTATGAGTGGATGATGGATTCGGCTAGAGCGAATGATGCAACCAAGTGTAGATGCTTTCCGATAAATTTATCCAAAATCACCACCATATGGTTCACCCGACTTCCGCCACAGTCTATATCCGGCTTTGATGAGTTGGCAACAAAGTTTGTAGAACAATTCAAGATACACTCCACACGTCCCAAGGATGTGATGTCCCTATCTAGTGTAATCAAGGCTCCGGAGGAGTCGTTGAAAGTGTACTTGCAAAGATTTCGTGTTGCGGCTACTGAAGTTAGTAACCCTAATGACCATGCGATTTTGATGGCGGTAATGCGAGGAGTAGATCCGAATTCAGAGTTTGGGGATTGGTTGGCAGGAAAGCCTCCAACTACGCTAGAGCGTTTCTATTCGAAGGCTCATCAATTCATAAGGAGGGAGGAAGCTAGATGGACGAGGCGAGATAAGGCACCAGGGCCAGATCAGGAGACTGTAAAAAGTAACATCACCGTGAAACAATCTGGTGACAACTCGGGAAAAGTTCAAGTCAATGTCCAGAACAAGACTGGGATATCTAAAGGATCCGGAGGAGGAAATCCCGGAAAGAAAAGAGAAGCAGAGAAATGGAAGCCAAGGATTCCGACCTATAATGAATACACCCCACTGAATGCATCTCTTGAGAATATTTGCCTACCAATCTGTAACACTTTTCAATACAGAAAGTCTCGCCCAAAGGAGTTAATAGAGGAACAGAAGCGGTCTGGAAAGTACTATCGCTTCCATAAGACTTACGGGCACAATACAGAGGAGTGTAGACACCTCCACGTTGCCATTGAAAAGCTGATTATAAAGAAAAAATTGTAGGGGTTTGTCAAGAACCCGCAAGAAAGGAAGGCAAGGAACATCGGACCTCGGACGCTGGCCGGCCCTACGCCATCTAGAGGAACCTACCCGAACTATATGGAGATCGGTCATAAATACTATCATCGATGGACCTCACCCTGCAGATAAGAACTGCCAGGAAATGGAGCGATATGCTAACTCCTTAAAGCATGCAGATTATGAGTGTTGTTCGAATGTGGAGGATGGGACCCCCGCAAAGCAGTAACGCATGATAACAGACGGTGTAACGACCCCATATTTTCAACCATTCACATCTGCACATGTCGGACTTGAATTGCTCAAAATACCACGTTGAAAATAAAATTTGGCTAATCTCAAAATATACAGTAAATAAATAATCACAAATCACACATAGAGTAAATAATAATGAAGTGGAAGTAAAAGAGATAGTAGTTTATGAAGCTACTATATATATATAAGATACATCAGAGTTAAACAAGATACAACAGAAGAGTAACAAGATACATTAGTACAAAACAGAATAGATCACTAAAATTACTAGATACTGAAAGCAAAATAGATGGCTGGATCTTCAAGTAAAGCTCCAACTCCGAAGGTGAGTCTTGAATGTTGAATCACTAAGTCTGACCCGAGCATAAAGCAAAACACAAAACACTCGAGCCAGGACATAAATACTTATGAACTGTAAATCAACTCAAGTGAACAGTAACAAAAATGCATCGGTAACTTAAGGATGCTTGGGATCACCCATCCTTTAAGGATCCATTAAACTATTTACTATGTAGTAATATTCGCTATTACAATAACGTCTACAGTAAAATAAACTTACTTTAAAATAGCGTTAAGGGGTTACCCATATAGCCCTTAACACATAATAGTGCCAATAGGCTATATAATACCTGCATATCTCCTGATCGGGAGACTATGAGAAGATACTCCATAGGTATGACACAAATCAAACTCGTAGTAAGGCTCAATATGGTAGGTGACACGGCACACAAGGAAATGCCAGGGTAGATAGACCAATTACGCACACGGGCTGGCGGTAACGTAGCAGCCACTACGCCCACCTCGAAAAACACTTCCAATCAAAATTGGAGGATGGCCATCAAATCAACCACAAGTAAGAGTATAGTATCGAAGAAGTGTGTCTGACCAGAGGAGCTACCCCTTTTGGCCCGAGATCGCTCCTGTTTTAGCCACCTTAAGACAACTCACAAAAGTTAGGTCCACGTAATATACCTCAAGAATGTCGCCACCATCCTACTTCGTTCTGGAATCTCCACCGCGTACACGGTTGTTAAAGTGGTTTTCAGAGTTGGTGGAGAGTATGACAACTTCCGATCCTGGTCTCTTTAATAACCAATCGTTATTATAACACCGTGGTCATTTCAAAATAGTTCGTACTTCAAAAATCAAATCATTTCATTTCAAAACTATATTCCTTTCAAAATAGTTTATACTTCTATACCAAAACCATTTTTATTTCAAACCATATATTCACCTTTCAAAAATCATAATACTTTCAAAGTTATAACTTTTTCGAAATCAAAATACTTTAAATCATTACACTTTGGAAATCATAAGATTTTGAAATCATACATTTGAAATCACGAAACATTCCTTTAATTCTTTACAATTTACAAATTTATTCAATTAAACCCAAATTTTCAAATTTTCAATTTAGTTCAATTCAAACCATCAGTTCCAATTCAATTTAGTTTCCCAACAAACTGTTTCAAGTCTTATCAATTTCAAATATAGATTTGATCCACAAAATAAACTATTCAATCTTTAATATATTTCAAAGCTTTAATGTCCCACATTTCAAAACTAATTTTTTTATAAGTTCATATAACTCTAATTTAACTTCATTATTACTTAGTTTTGAAATATTTATTTCATAAATCCAATAATATTTGAATAAACTCAAATATTCATTTATCAAATAGATCAAAATCAAATATTATTCAGAATTCGCATTCTTTATCAAAATAAAGATTATGTCATTCAAAACCATTTCAAAATCATTTCCTTTTCAAATCCATTATAAATTCATTATGATTTTTTAATTCAAATATTTAATTTAAATATCATTTTTAAATCAAATATGTCATTCATTTATTATTTCAAATATCATTGCAAATTACATTTCAAAATTTCATTCAAAATTTCATTTATCTCATTACGTCACATTCCATCTAACACATAACTATGTAAACACTACTTAAATTCAAATTTACTTTAAATTCCTTTAAAATTGAAATTTAAATATTAAAATATTTCAAAACTCCTAAAATTTCACAAATAATCAATTTCAAAAGTTAAATCAATTTAACACTTTAAAATATAACTCAAATAGTGTTAAAATCAATAATATTTCAATACATTGTCAATAGTAACGACAGCATTTATAAAGTGCTACCGTAGCTTATAGTTTCCAAAATAGTTTAGTTCAAGAATAACGACATTTATAAAATGCCTTAATAGTTATTTAGTTATTTCTAACATAGTTAAATTCAAAAATAACTGCACTTAAAAATGTTGTCATAAGACCACAGCATTTTTGGAAATGCTATTAATAAAATTCTAGATTTTATTATAACTTCAGAAATATTTACACTCCAAATTTTTGTAATTTCAAACCTATAAATCATATTTCTAGACTTCAAAATTTTACACTTAAATAATTTTAACATATGATTTATCACAACAAAATTTTATAATTAAATATCCAATTTAAAACTTAATTCATTTGTTAAGTCAAAATTCACTGTTTTCTTAACTTGTAAATTTAACAAAACTTAACAATTTACTTCAAATATCATTTCAAAACTTTAAATTTAATTTCCATTATTTACTTACATTTTTATAAGTATAATTTAAAGTCAAAATCATACTTACTTTAAATTTACATACTTAAATTCACAAATTCAATACTTAATATTTAGCTTTCTCAAAACCATAAAATATATATTTTTAAATCAAAATTTAATACTTTAAAATTACATATCATAAGAAAAATCATTTAAAAATATACCACCGGGTCTGTATATATTTTATAACCTAGGTCAAGTGAGACAGATATGTATCATTTCAATCCACAGTTTAAAAAAGAAAACCCGGGTTCTATTCAACAGGGTACTTGCAGTGTGAACATATGCATAAACAATATAAACAATTATACTAACATGTCAATGTCACAATATAATGTCATATATCATATGTCAGGTGATAATTAACAAAGTAAACATGGTAATAACATGAAATAATATCATATAATCATCATTAACTTGCATAAATATTTTTATTTCTAATCACTTGTCATCCATTTACTATTTCATAAGTAAAAATGTCAGAGTGAGAAGGACTCACCTTTATCAAAGCTAGAGACCATTATGACACATAAAACGGTTCCAAAGGCATGACAAGCATGATACAGCACGACTTTTGATTTGAATGAATAGAAAGTCTTGATATTGATCTTGTATACAACAAATAAACAAGGTAATATAAACATATGAATTCAATACAAAATACATTGAAACAATTGGAATTTAAAATTAACAAAGAACATCACCTAGCTTTTTCATCAAACTTTGCTTGACCATGACTCAACATAGGCTTGGCCACCTTCAATATTTTTCTCGGCCATGGTGTAGATATGGTGTTAGGGCTCGGGTTTGGGTCATATGCATGGCTACAAGGAGATGAAGGGGTAGGAGAGTTACAACATGAAGAAGACAAAGGGTCAAGCAAAAAGGAAGGTTTTGGTGCTCCACTTGGCTCGGCTATGGGTCAATTGCGCTCAGCCATATCAGGTACAAGTCAGGTCAGATCTGAAGTGATGGCTAGAGGTGAAGTACTTGCTAGTGGTGGTGGCTAAGGGTATGGCTAACGCAAGATATGGAAGTGGATGGTGAAACTATGGTCGGCTAACATGGTTTTGGTGGAGTTTTTGCAAAGCTTGAAGTGATGGCTTCATATAGAAGTCACGGCTAGTATTGGTCACAGGAGGAGGTGGTGGTTGCTATGGCTGGTGATCGTGGAGAGGATGGTAGTGGCCGAGCATAGCTTGAAGAGAAGCAAGGAAAAAAGCAGCGAAAATGAAGAGGAAAAGTGAGAGAAAGAAGCCATTAACTTACAAATTCTTCTAGTAAATAAAAATAGCCGTGAGTTGAAATGAAAGTGAGACTTCACGTGAATAATGAAGAAAAGAACACGGCTATAGGAAAAAAATGTATGGCCAAACAAGTAAACGAAGAGGCAATGAAAATGAAAAGACAAAGACAATGAAGGTTCACAAGAAAATGAAAAGTCTTTGTCCCTTTACATTTTCATTTCTTTTATTTAAAACAAAAAAAATGAAATTCAGTAAATAAAATAAAAGACAAACAAAATAAAGTTAAAAAGAAAATAAACATTTATCCTTACGAAAAATAAAAAGTAAATAAAGAAAATAGTTTACTAAATTGAAACTAGAATTAAAAAATTATAGACAAAATACAATAAACATTTGAAAATTATAGCTACACTTTTAAAATGTTCAAAAATAAAATTATATACCTAGCATGTCATGTTACATATATATACACAAATTAGAACATGATATGACAAACAAAAATATATTTATATAAATTAAAATAAACAATTTTATTAAATAAACAATTTAGATACAGTGGTTTAAAAAGCATAACTTTAACAATATTTATCAGATTTCAATGAAATGAAAAGCAGTATACTTGAAATTTTATTTATTTTCATAATAAAAGATAAAATTCAAAAATTCAAATTTTTTAAATTAAAAAGTCAAAGTTTGACCATATTGACCAAAATTCACATTTCTAGAAAATATTCTATTTATTCATGTTTGGAATTATAATTATCATATAAATCAAAATTTATATTTAGAATAACAAAATTTATCCATTTTAATAAATAAAATAAATTAAATCAGGAATTTCAATTTAAAATAATTACAAAATACAGGGTTGTTACAGATGATATAGTATTTAGGAGCCGAGATGCGGACAAGGTGGAGGCTCCTACCGTCGACCCGATGGTCATATTAGTGACGATCAGACCGGCATATATGAAGAGAATTTTAATCAATTGTGGAAGTTCCGTTAACATTATCTTCAAAAAGGCATATGACCAAATGAAGATAGAGACGAAAGATTTAAAGCCATCTAAAGCCCGTATCCATGGATTTAATGGTGCAACGACTGATGCAGTGGGGTATGTTGAGTTGCCAGTTGAACTGGGAGAAGGTGAGCGTAGAATGATGCGAATCCTACCATTTATAGTGTTGGATGTTGATTCTCCAAATAATGTGTTTCTAGGTAGGCCGACCCTGGCGGAGTTTAGTGCAGCTTTGGCCCCATGGTGTTTGACTTTAAAGTTCCCAACAGATATAGGAGTTAGTGTGGTGCATGGCGATCAGGCGACGGGTCGCGCATGCTATGTGTCTGAGCTGAGAGAGGCTCAGCAGAGAGAAAGGAAAAGTTGCGGACAGCTTCGTCCACATCCAGAATACTGACGATTGACAAGTGGTGCCCGAGCCCTGGCTCGGGCGACATTCTCGGATCTATAGAGACATAGATCTGAGAGATGATGATGGGGAACTCAGGGAAGCAAAAGCAGCGTCGGCTGAACTGACGATTGACATTCCAGTTAGCCGAGATGACCCATCATGAGTACTCAAGAGTGGATCACAACTCGACCCGTCAATGGCCGAGGATCTCACTGATTTTCTCCAAGCGAATCTGGATGTTTTCGCTTGGACACATTCTGATATGTACAGGATTTCTCCCGCTATTGCAAGTCATATGTTGAACATAGACCCAAAGTATGTTCTTGTAAAGCAGAAAAGGAGATGTATGGACCCAAAGAGGTCCGGTGCTCTCAGAGAGGAGGTGGACAAACTCAAAGCCAATGGGTTCGTCCACGATGCTCTCTACCCTGAATGGGTGTCATACCCCGTGCTAGTAAGGAAAGCGAATGGGAAGTGGAGAAATTGCGTTGACTACTCTGATTTGAACAAAGCATGCCCGAAGGAAAGTTTCCCTTTACTCAGAATCGACCAGCTTGTCGACTTAATGGCTGGACACGAGTTACTGTCATTTATGGATGCGTATTCGGGATATAATCAGATCCCGATGCACATTCAAGACCAAGAACACACCAGTTTTGTCACAGATGTTGGGTTATATTGCTATCTAGTGATGCCCTTTGGATTAAAAAACGAGGGAGGGACTTATCGGCATCTGGTGAATCGAATGTTTAAAGACCAAATTGGTAGAACGATGGAAGCCTATGTGGATGACATGCTCGTGAAGTCACGACAGTCAAATGACCACATCCGGGACTTAGCGGAGATGTTTGATATACTCAGACATTATGAGATGAAGATCAATCCTTTGAAGTGTTCCTTTGGCATTGCATCAGGGATGTTTTTGGGTTTCATTGTGAACGCACAGGGAATCGATGCTAACCTGGAGAAGATTCAAGCTTTTCGAGACATATAGGTGCCTAAAACTATAAAACAAGCACAAAGCTTGAATGAAAAGGTGGTCGCGTTGAGTCGATTCATATCCAGAGCCACAGATAGGTGTATTCCTTTCTTCGATGTAATAAAGAAAGGAAAAAGAAATTTCGAGTGGACATCCGACTGTGAGGAAACGTTCCGAGCTCTGGTAAGGCATTTAAAAAGTCCCCCGATACTATCGAAACCGGTAGACCATGAGACGTTGTACGTGTACTTGGCTGTATCCCAGCATGCTATCAGTATGGCTCTGGTTCGCAAGGAGGACCAAGTTCAGAAGCCAGTGTACTATGTCTATAAACGTTTAACGGGGGAATAAAGAAATTATCCTAAGATTGAGAAACTAGCTTGTTGCATGACACAAGCTCCGGCAATACTTTCAGGCACACTCAATCAGTGTTTATACCGATCAACCCTTGCGACAGGTGCTCCAACGACCAAAAACTTCTGGAAGGACGTTAAAATGGAATATCGAGTTGAGTCAGTTCGATATTACCTACCTGCCACGAAGGGCCATTCATGGGCAAGCGCAAGCAGGCTTCATTGCTGAATTCACCATGTCAGAAGAATCAGACGGCAACAATGTCATACCTCCCCTTCGATGGAAGATGCACACCGATAAGGCATCTAACGACCGTTGCTCGGGAGCTGGCATATTTCTTGTGACTCTTGAAAACCAATCAGTTTGTTATGCTTTGAAGTTCGAATTTCCAGCGATAAATAATGAAGCCGGGTATGAAGCATTGATTGCTGGCTTGAGACTTATCAGAGAACCGGGGGTAAAATCAGTTGAAATCTTTTGTGACTCACAACTGGCGGTATACCAAGTGCGGGAGGACTATCAAGCGAAGGGACAGAGACTTGCCCCATATCTTGCACGGGTTCAAGAGCTGCTAGCGAATCTAGAATATTATGATATTTCGCATGTCCCGCGTGAACAAAACAGAGAAGCTGATTCATTAGCAAAATTTATGTGCGTGGCGATGCATAGCAAATGGGATTGTTCCCGTTGAAACCTTACATACTCCGAGTATAAATATGATGGAGGTAGATTTCATGTTAGAAACAGAAATCGAGATGGAATCATGGATGACCCCATTCAAGCAATACTTCCTACACGGGGTCTTGCCCGAAAGAAGGAGCGAAAGATGACAAGTCATTCGAAAGGCTTCGTGATATGTAATGCAGGACAGAATAATGTATCGGAAGGGACTCTCAACCCCCTTACTACGATGCATTGCCCACGATGAGATAAAACGAGTCCTAAAGGAAGTCCATGAAGAAGAATGCGGTGACATACTGGGGGACAGATATTAGCAAAGAAAATCCTCCGCTATGGATACTATTGGCCAACTGTAAATCGAAATGCTGCAGACTATGTAAGGAGATGCGACAAATGCCAAAAGTATGCCAAAATCCCGAGAGCTCCGCCGACGGAACTCACGCAAATGGTTAGTCCCTGGCCATTTGCATTGTGGGGAATCGACATAATCGGTTCTTTAAGGTGGTGCAAAATACGTGATATTGTGGTCGATTACTTTACTAAGTGGGCAGAAGAAGACCTTTGGCCATTATCACCACCAATAAGGTCATTAATTTCGTTGTACGAAACATTGTATGCCGTTCTATCCTTCCACGGACTATCATTACAGACAAGGGAACTCAATTCGAAAGTAAAGAGTTCAAAGAATTTTGTCAAAAGTATGCATTGAAAAAAGGTTTGCAGCAGTTGCTCATCCAAAAGTCAATGGACAAGCGGAAACCATGAACAAAGTAATCAAGTCCATATTAAAAAAGCGTTTGGAAAAGGCTAGAGGCAAGTGGGTGGATGAACTTCCAACAGCACTTTGGGATTATAGAACTACCCACAAGTCCATGACTGGCCACACTCCATTTGCATTGGCATGGAAGCCATTATACCCGTTGAACTTGAAGTTCAGTCACATCGGGTAACTTATTACGACCCTAAGATGAATTGGGAACTGTTGCTGGAATCGCTGGACTTCATTGATGAAAAACATGAAGAAGCCGATTTAAAAGCGGCCGCGTGTAGACACCGAGTTGCTCGATATAATAAAGAAAAAGTCTGGCCAAGAGTCTTCGACGTGGGTGATTTCGTTTTGAAATGAGTTTTTCCGGTCCCGTCGCATCTGAATCCCACATGGAAAGGTCCATACGTCATCGAACAGAGGCTTGAAGAAGGAACTTTCAAGCTAGCGACCGTTGATGGCGCGACAGTTCCCCGAGCATGGAATATCAAGCATCTGCGACATTATTATATTTAATCTATTTATTTTGTATCTTTATTGCAATTATTTTCAGTATGTTTTCATTCCGTTGGTTCTTAGTTTTCAACATGTAATAAGACGATTTAGCGTGCTTCATTAATAAAGGCTAGAAGCCATTTTTTCCTTGAATTATTGATGTCTCCGTGTATGATAATTTTATGACAGAAAACTAGAGTTACATTATTTTGTCTGACGTATGAACGCGCATAAACAACTAAAATCTCTAGGTCCCCTGAGTGCGGACTGGAGTACTCTGAGTCCCCCGAGTGCGGACCAGAGTATAAACGACTCAAAATCTCCAAGTCCTCTGAGTGTGGACTGGAGTACTATGAGTCCCCTGACTGCGGTCTAGAGTATAAACGACTCAAAATCTCCAAGTCCCTTAGTGCGGACTGGAGAACTCTGAGTTCCCTGAGTGCGGACCGGAGTATAAACGACTCAAAATATCTAACTCCCCTTAGTGCGAACTGGAGAACTCTGAGTCCCCTAAGTGCGGACCAAAGTATAAATGACTCAAAATCTCCAAGTCCCCTGAGTGCGGACTGGTGCACTCTGAGTTCCCTGAGTGTGGACCAGAGTATAAATGACTTAAAATCTCCAAGTCCCCTGAGTGCAGACTGGAGTACTCTAAGTCCCCTGAGTGTGGACTAGAATATAAATAGCTTAAAAATCTCTAAGTCCTCAGAATGCATACTAGCGTACAACTGACTAGAAGTCGTCAAGTCCCCGGCCTACGGACTGAAAATTATTCTAAGTACCCGAAGCGTGGAATAAAGGATGTACAATTTCATAGAATTTTTGAGTTATATGAAGATGAATTGGGGGTTTATGTAACTCCTAACGGCTCGATTTCGACCGCAATAATACAGAAAGCTGAATAGTAAAAGTCGTTTGAAAGACAAAAGAACTAAATTTTATTTATTCATCCAAAATGAGGTCCTACTACAACTCCTCCAAAACTTAAGGTCAAAAGTCTATCTACATTGACTTTGAAAATAAATAAAAATAATTAAATAATCTAATCTAACTCTCGTTGAATGAGTGTAACATGTACTTTTTTAATTTCTTCGATTTCTTTTCCTCCTTCGTCTTCTCTGATGGCACCTCCCCCATGCATTTTCCCTTTGAAGTTTTCCCTGATGGGGAGGTAACAGCCAAGGAAGTATGAGGGACTTCCAGTGGCCTGGACCCACCAGGGAGGATGACCTTCAAAGGCTTATTCAAAGGATCATCTTGGTCCATGACTCGGGGCTCGACTTTGATTTCAACTGTCCCTTTCTTTTCCTCCGCGAGCTGCTCCTTCATGCTCATTTTAGAAGTGTGTCCAGAGGCGCTTGTGATTTCAATTTCATAATTTTCTTCAACGGGAGACGAAGTTTCAGACTTATCTTCATCAAGCACCTCGATCACTTGAGGATCTGGACCGGGAGTCTCTCCCACATGAGTAGCCTCGCTTGTTCTCACCTTCTTCTCCTTGGCGTCACCACTCCTCGGAGTGGGCTCGGGGTTAGTGCGACCTACGCAATATCACGAGAGACAAATGTTGGAATATAATGAACTCATGCCAAAAGCAACGGCTTTCTGAACTTTAAAAAGAAGAGTTATTTACCGGTTTCTTGCTGGCTCTCAACCGTCTGTGGGGTTTCACCCTCTGGAATGGGAGATAGAACGTGAATGCCGAGGCCAGAGTCTTTTGGGTCATAACAAGTGTGTTTCTCGAATGGATCGAGTACTAGCCGATCAACCGATTGAGTAGGAGGAAGGACGGGAGACTCGGCTCTAGAAGGACTGATAATGATATCTTTTCCTTTGGATGAGGGAGAACCTTTGTAGTAGAGAGCCTTCGCTGTAGACAAGTCTAATGGCTCGTTGCTCCTAAGAAATTCTTTCACCAAAGCCTCCTCGTCAACCTCTTTGGTGCCCAGCTCGACCTTCCTGATCTTTATTAAAGTGTCCCATGCCTCGGCTAGAGATTCAAGTTAGCTTTCTCCAAGAAAAGTTAAGTCCCGATGCATGAAGACACGGGCATTGAATTTTGCTGTCAGTGGGTCAAATATGCACTTAATCTCCTCCCTACCAGCCTCTGTAGTCGCCTAAAGATGAGATTCAATATTCGCGGACGATATTCTCTTGCCCTCTTTACAGGCTTCATCCTTCAGCATCCCGACCTTAGAAAGCTCGTCGTCGAGCTTTACCTTCAGAAGTCGCATAGCAACAATCTCATCGCAATGTCATTGCGACTCTTTCTAGGAAGCAATTTTCTCCTCTCTTTCTTTGGGGAGTTGATCTTCCAACTCTTTGACTCGAAGGGCAAATGCATCCCTTTCCTTCTGAACTGAATCCTTCTTTAAAGCCAGGGCCCTGCAGCGTTGGACCGCTTCGTCAAGTTCTTTCTCATGAGTTGTTTCCAGATGATTGACGGCCTTCGCAGTATCTTTAGCACTTTGTTGGGTGGCCTCAAGCTGATATTTGTACGAAGAGAGCTCTTTATCTTGAGCTTTGATAATGTCCTTATCATGAATAGCTTCGAGCTTCAGGCGATCAATTTCGTGTTGACACTCGACAGAGACTTCTGAGACTTTTTGGCTAAGTGAACGAATGCATCATGCTGGACATAGACGTCATTAGTACAAGCAATAACACTCTGTTTGACATGTCCCAGAATCTGATGAATCGCTGGTAGAAATTTCAAGCCATCAAAGCATATCTTTGGGAACGTGGCTTTAAGCTCAGCAAGTCGTTCTACTACCGATGGTTCAAATACAGGAGCAGAAGGAGTCTGCCTTGAGACTACAGGTGTTTTATGGGAATCCTGGGATTGCCTGGCACTGGATGAACCAGAGCGTTGATCCTGATAGGCCTCAGGCTGGGACCCCTTATGTGCGGATTTCTTTTTGCTTTGCTCCGATTGAGGAGGAGGATCGCGAGGATAGGAGGACTGGTTATAGGTTTTTCTTTGTAGGATGATTCTCGATGGTGGTAGTCTCGATCGCCGGAGTCATCTCTGTCTCGACGTTTGCCGGAACCCGAATCCCAGCCGGAGTGGTGAAAAATAGACGAACCACGGAGACGATCAAGTCCATGTGTACGCCCCATGTCACCTACATAGAATTTAAATAACAACAAGTCAGCAAAGAGTAGTGTGATGGCAGAAATTTAAGTGCAAGGTGAAGTGCACATGTTTATGTGTATCCCAGTGTTCCCCCGGACGGACCATCTTCTTTGTCTTTTCTAATAGGAGATTTTTCTTCCTGGTTTTGGGCTTGAGCGCTTGTATCGCCTCTCGCGGGCTAATGAAGCTTAAGGGCCTCTGGATCGTTGAAACCATAGTTAAGAAGATCATCGGGTATAGTGACGTTCGACAGGCCTTTCAAAGAACTCTCTAAGTGTTGTGAGGAAGGATCTCCCTCCACTGGAATAAGGGTGATCTTAGAAGTTCCACCCACTATTTTCTTCCTCGGTTTGTAGGTCAATTTCTTCTTTCCCTTCGAAGGGGACGGTGTCATTTCAATTTCATGAACCTCAATTATTGGGTCTCGAGTGGGACTAACATTTTCACCCTGTGCTTTAGGCGCTTCAGCTTCTTTAATTTCCCCCTCCTCTAATGTGTTCGGGACATTACGTGCTGAAGGCCCATCTTTCTTTTTTCCTTTGCCCAAAGCAGGCTTAGTTATAGTGACGCCTTGTGAGAGGCTTATTCGGTGACCTTCCGCCAGCACCCCAAACTTTGAGAGCGATTCATTTAAAATGAGAGATCTGATGTCCCAGTCTTCTACGGGGATAGCTCTAATAGCTTCGATAGCTTCAGAATACCCGGAGCCTTGGGACATGGGTTGATACCTATAAAAGTAGAGAAAGAGTTAGAAAAGATGGAGTTGTCATCGAACACGTGTATTGATCCAGAACAAAGACTTACTCCCTTCCACCCATCTCCTCGCAAAGCCGGGAAGATAACGCACGTAAAACTACTCTTGCTTATACTGGGCGAACTTGCTCCATGCCCCAGTCAGAGATTGACACTTGCTTTGCGGCTCAAGGAATACAAAAGATGAGCTATCTGACCGTCTCTTGGAGCGATAGATATAGCGGATATCGCCAGAAGTCGAGAGCCTAAAAGGACGTTCACGAAGAGAATGCAAGTGTCGTATATGAACGCGTGGCTATTTGGATGTAATTGCGATGGAGCGATCTCGAGATATTGTAACAGGTCACGGAGAAAGGAGTTGAATGGCGGCACGCTACCGACCCAACACATGAATTTTTTGCAGGTTGTTTATCCGATTGGGGGAAAGTGAGGGCGATCCTGTCTCGATGAAACCAACACATCTTCGAAAGGAATCCTATGTACTGAGCATATACGTCGATGCGTGCATTCGTTAATCTTTGAGGCTTGGGAATCGATCAGATTGTCTAAAAAGATCGCTGCATCCAAGGCATCGGGAGCCAAGTCGAAAGATGCGATCATGGGGCTCGACATGTCCTGTACAGGAGTAGTCGACGGATTTGGAGTTTCAACTACTTCTTGTTGAGATGATGGCCCGGGTCTATCCGAGATCGTGGCAGAGTTAGATTTCCTTGACATCTCTAGTGAATGTTGAGTCTAACGAAACACCTGTTTGAACTATACTTGAAAAATAATCGACATTAGACTTAACAACAAAATACTACCCCTGTGTGGTGTGTGAATTAGTGCGATCATTCAAATATAAGTGCTAAGAAATTAAAAGTCACTGAGTTGGTGAAATGAAGTTAGACTTCGAATTATCATCTTCGAAGACCATCATCTTTGACCGTCTGCGAGAGCTTATCGTAAGATGGTTCACATTACAACTCGGCATTGACACTATATGAGAAAGGTTATTAACTGTTTTAAGCAAGTTAAGTTCAGGTTTACAGTTGTCAAAACAAAGGAGTTACCAGTCTAGATTGTCCGACATGCTTAATTGTTTAAGTCCGTCCTTGTTCACTGTCATATGTTCGGGCATAAGAGATGTGTTAAGTCAATAATGCATTGAGTTCAAGTTGTGATGGTTTTTGACTGTGATATGTACATCACTCTCCCACTTTTCCTCTCCACCGTTCGGCATGTGGCAAGTCATGCCGAACCACAATCATGCCGAGCCACATCGTCGGCACTTTGCCCTTAACTCTAATTTCATTCCTACCCTCCATCCCTACCGCTCGGCGTAGTTGAAACCTTCGACGAATCATGTCGAGCCGCATCGCTCGGCATTTTACCCAGCTCCTACCTCTCTCCTGCACTCCCTCCTACCTCGTTCGGCATGAGGGAATCATGCCAAGCCGTGGACGTACCGAGCCGCATCGCTCGTCACGATGAACCTAACTCAAACTTCACTCCTGTACTTCCCTTCCATCGCTCGGCATGAGGAAGTCATGCCGAGCCACATCAATACGTCTTCCTCCAACTCCCTTATTTAAACAAACTAAACATCTTCCTAAATGGCCAATCGATCACTACTTCGACTCGCACGCTACCTGCGACCGAACATCTTGACCCTCACCGGTTCCTATTGGGCCAACGCTTCTTCCATCTTCCTCGCTGTTTAATCTAAAGGCTTGTTTAAACCTCAAATCTGCCTTCCTTATCTACACGACTATCATTGTTTGTGGGTTAGAGGATGGTCGTGAGTTCATGTCTTGTTCTAAATCCCTAATTGGGGAGAGTTGAGAAGGTAAATGGTTCATACCTAGAAGAAAGGGTTGAAGTTCTGCGATGTGCTCGATTTAGAAGCGGAATCCACTCAGATTTTTTGTTGAGGATAGTGAGAGGTAACGTGAAGGATTCGGGAGTCTTGAGAGAAGTTGAGGTTTTGGCAAAAGTCTGAAAGAAGACGAGTTCGTGAGGGTGATTAGAGCAGAGGTAAAAAAGTAAAAGGGAAGAAGGAGTGAAGTATCGACCTTTATAGGAACGAAAGTAGGAAGGTGAATAGTCAGCGACCGGTGGAACCGGTCAAAGAGACCTCCCTCATTCAGCATTAATGTTGTTCAGCATCAATATGCCGCTCGGCATTTAATGCCTCGTTCGGCATCAATGTCGTTCGGCTCAACATATCGCTCGGCATTCAATGCCTCGTTCGGCATTCAGGGATCAATATAGAGAGGATGGAGCAAAGGCTTTAAGAGAAACACGGAGTGCTCATGGTTCAAAGCGCATCATGTTCATCCACATGATACACTTTGGGGGGGCAAGTGTTACACGGTGACTTGACCAAGTAATAAGAGGCTCGGTGTAAGAGGGCTGTTCGACACCTTGCCTCGTTCGGCATCTGGCCTCGTTCGACATCTGGCCTAGTTCGGCATCTAGCCTCGTTCAACATCTAGACTCGCTTGGCATTCAAGCCTCCCTCGGCATCAAGTGCTCTACTGGCATCTCGCCTCGTTCGGCATCTTGCCTCGTTCGGCATTCAAGCCTCGTTCGACATTCGAGCCTCGTTCGGCATTCGAGCCTTGTTCGGCATTCAAGCCTCGCTCGGCATAAATAAGTCGTTCGGCATCTCCCCTCGACGGCATCAGGTCTCGTTAGGCCTAAACTCTTCATTCAGCGCAATGCCTCGTTCGGCATACAAGTACCGGGCGACACGCCTTTCTCGAATGGCATATGAATGTCGTTCGGCCTAGATGTATGGCTCGGCAATTGTCTTTCGACATTTGTGGCTCGGCACACAGAAGTCACTCACTACGGACCAAGGTATCTTGCTCCTAGGCCCAAGAGGGAAGTCCAACCCAGCTTCGTCTATAAATAGGAGGGCAGGGGCACAGTGAAAGGGATCTTTTTTCGAGAACACTAGGGTGACTTTGCCGCATTCAAGAATCATCCTCTTTACTTAGCATTTGTATTCAAGTAGTCGGTGTACGGATTGAATCTGTAATCAGTTGTTGAGTAAAGCAATAAAGATTAACTTCAAAATGGACGTATGCACTTAAGCCCAACCACTATAAATCCAGTGTTCTTGTCTTTGCATTTGATTTAGCATACAATTCTCTATTTTAATTGACTTTCTTCATTAATCTCTCTACATAATCAATCTTATGGGTGTTGGTCACCAATTCCGGTGCTAACAAATGAATGACTTAGGTGTGAAGATCATACCGGATCAACTTGATGATATCAAGATTGAACTAGAAGCTTTAAGACCTCGTGGACCGCTCTGTGTTGTTAGATGTGACACGGAACAACTTAGGAGGAAGACAGTGGAGGTAGCGAAGGTTCAATGGGGTAAAAGTGAAGGCGATTAAACGTGGAAAATCGAGGAGAGGATGAGAGCTGCATATCCAGAGCTCTTTGCATGGTAAGGCGTGCTGTTTTTCTTATTACTTTCACTTTTGATATCATATAGGATAGTTTAGTATCACACATTCTAGGATTGGTTTATCTATGATATTGATTGCATAGTTGCCTCATTAATATGTTTGAGGGTTGCTTATGATTTTTAGTCATGCGGGGTAACGATTGTTGACTATTCCTTAATTGTTTGGGGATTTTTTGGGTGACATTCCTAAAAGGGGAGAGTGTAGTGACCCATATTTTATATATCGATGGATCGGAAAATAATATTATTTAAATCATATGAGGTTATACGGCTCTAAAATTTTAGAAAATGACTAATATAGACATTTTACACCTTTGGAATTTTAATCAAACGGTTTAGACCCATAAATTCTTGGAAAGCTTATAAATTTTGATAGAAGTTGAACTAAGGTTTGAAAACCACTTCCATTAGATTGAGATGATGGTTTCTCTTTCTATATACTAGCCATTATAGGAAAATGGAGTTACCGTTTAGTATGTATGGCCATTTCAAGTTTAGATTGATGCTGGTTAGACTAGTAGATAATAAGTTAAGCCCAAACTTAAGCCCGTAAACCATTTCGCGATTTGTGCCTTATTAGGACCAATGAGACAAATCCTAGTCATTTCCTACTTCCCAAAAACAAGTCTAAATCTCCATTAACATAGATTCCGTCGAAAAACTTCCCTTTTTCATACTAATCCTAGCCTAAACCATTAGAAGGTAATTGGAAAAGGGAATTATCGATCTATAATTTTGGTAGCTTTGGAATCTAATTGTTTGCTGTTTATATCAAGTTTGAAGGAAAGACTGGTATTTTTAGGTATAATTAGCGATTTAGGATGTATCGCAATCATATGCATGTGCATATAGTTAAATGTCGATGTTTTGATCTATGTTAAAACATTTTTAGACTTAATCAAACCTTTATACATGTTTGTGGCCGAATTTAAAAAGATAAAAATGGACTCTAAAATGGTGTTACGTCCCTTTATGAACCATATTGTCATTTTTGCATAAAACTAGATCTAGGGGATTATATGTTTGCAAATCATGTTTAGAGGAATTAAATATGTCGTTTAGATATGTATGAATAATGTTTGTGTTTGTACATATTGTTTTGAAGTGTTTGTTAATGCTTTAGTGTGGTTAGAAAGTGGTCGTCGATTTGGGTGTAGGGGAGCCTACACTTTTGGTCGTACATGGATTAGAGTTGGTTTAGGTGCTAGAATTCATATTAGTAGAAATATGAAAAGAGGTCGATAGGGATAGTATTTCAGGTCAATGAAGGAAGTGCTTTGGGATTTTGGCTATGAAATTTCAAGGCATACTTTAGGTCAAGGCAAGAATGGGGATTAAGGACTTGACTTCAAATTTTTGCGAATTATTCTACTTGATACCAATCTCATCTACTCGGTACCGATCTCTTTTGTAGCTGAATAATATGGACCATGGACTTATAGGTTTATGGCAAGGAAAGAGGGAGCTCTAGGCAAGCAAAGAAGAAGTGTTTGGGACTTTAAGTAACTAGCTAGATTTTTGGCTAAGTATTTCATATCGGCACCAACATGAATGGTTCATGTCGGTACCGATATGAATGGGAGCGGCCACTCTAGGTCAAACTCCCTAGGGAGGATGAGTTGGTCACGTAGATAATGCTAAAGGTGTTTGTTTGTTCGACGTTCAGTTGCGATATGGCAACACGATGAAGGATGATGACTTCGAGACTTTGATGGTGGTAACTTAATGGTAATAGAGTTGTGTTCTGATGGTGATAGCTCAATGTTTGATGAGTCATAATGATGATTATCAATAAGGGCGGTCCTAGGAAGGGTGAACTATGGATAGAACGTTGAAAGGTTCTATCACCTAAAGAAAGGAATATTGAAGGGTTCCGTAAGGATGAATGGAAACAGAATGAAGTAAGGAAAAGGGCTTGAATAACCATGCTATCCAAGAGTATTTCTAGGTAACATTGTCAGATAATATGGAGAATGAGATTATATGGAGTACACATGTGAATATTCCCTTGGGCTAACAGTGGTATGTATTTCGAAAGAAAATAAATAATATACGTACTCAATATCGACATAAAGCAATACACACCTGCATATCTAAGATAGAATAATACGCAATATATGATAAAAGATAGATAACACAGAGTCAACATCATACATATCTAACGTATGTCAAAAATACATTACGATGATATAAATACATGAGAATATAAAATAGAAGACGATAAACTACAATACTGAATACTAGCCTCCTCTATGCCTAGAAAACACAAAATGGTCTCACAGTCCCTTAACTTGAAATGTATTGGACAGACCCAAGCATTACACAAATAACACATAGGCCAGACAATGTCTAAGTACATATTGCAATCCATATATATGTGTGTGTGTGTCGTAATGTATGCATGGTAAATAATTATAACATCATAAACCACTCCAATATACTAGAGAGTGGTAGCATCATAAAATTATGTATAAAGATGTCATTACCCTTATGAAACCATATCACATAAGGAATCACAGAATTAATGTAAAAAGGAGTGAATCATCTATGTCCATAACCATCGTTAATGTCTAGAAAACATCAATACTTGAGATATCATCAAGTATAGTCAGGTTTGCACACAACAATGCCCAAGTATATCTCTCAATCTCAAATAATAAAATATTATCATTAGTCAGCATAAAAATAGGTCATATATATATAATCATCAACATATCCAAACGAATAAATAGAGACACATGCTTGTAAAGATATAGTTAATGACACACGCTAAAGAAGGATACGAGGATTAACCATACACTGGACACAGTCTCAAGTATAATCCCGGTTCATCATCTCAGGTAAGGTGAATAGATAATCCATGTCTATCTATTGCACATACGAGAACTAGATGAGAGACTGATAGCACACACTTGCTCCAAAAGACTACACATGTGTCTATTTGATGTAACTTCTACAGTCTTTGGTTACCTTCCTTTGGAATCGTGACAATATCCACCTATGTGCTCGTCAATGCAAGGAATCAACTCGGTCATGACCTGGCACATGCCCCTATGGTAACAAACTACCAGCTTAGGCGATATAAGGGCGAACACACACAATGATAGGACATAGCTACATAAATATAATAGTTTCACGGATTCGAGGTGCGACCCCGCAGTAAGGCTGTCAGGGTGGATACTGGCCTAATCCAATTCACTCCCACATCATAAAGGAATTTGGATAGCGATAGACAAACATATACTACATGTATATATTGGCCGACACATAGCCATATAATATGCTGACACGCGGTAATAGGCATAAATGCTAGCTCACTGCAGTGATCTCCACATCATAGTCTCATCATCTTTATCCCCATGTAAGTGTCATCCATGAGAAAATAATATCCAAATAAATATCACAATGGCGTCCCATACCACTGTGTGTAAGTAGTCCATTTATTTAGCACTCACAAGTCAGGAACTCTTCACTATATATTCTGTATCATAAGTCATAAGAGTAACCTGAAAAATGTTACCAAATGTCCCGTACCAAATGGAATACTAAAATTCCTCACAATCGAGAATCTTCTTAATACTATCCTAGACAACGAGTCCAAAGAATAATTAGAGATATATTACAGAATGTCTCATATCGGACGGTATTATAACTTCGTTTATACAGATTCCTTGTTACACAGAATTATAATTAATCAAAAAATTTAAGTACAAATCAGAAAAGAGATTATATGCATTAAAATGTAACAAAACTCCTTAAATCAATTTTATACTGTAAAAACAATAAATACTTTTAAAATTGTTGTATATTAAACATTACATTCACATTACTTATATAATACAAAATATGGATTAAACACTAATATTCATTTCCAAACCTTTACCTATATACAATTAAAACATACAAAATCACTTTATAAATCAAATATAGCATATAAAAGATATTCCAATTTTTTTTTGTGGTTAAACTCTACTTTTAATCAAATTTATACTAACAATCTCTATTTTTCCAACCATAAAATATAATTCAAAACTTACACTATATATTCAATATCTTTGATAACATATATTAGCACTTAATAGTGCTTAGAAATCATTTCATGATTTTCTAAATAAAATAGAATACATAATAAAGTTATAGATGTTAGATCAAAGTTTCCTTATACAATAATACAAAGAATACATTTCAAAACTTTTATACATCTCATAATTCACAAAATATACTTTAAAATGCTCAAATGTTAAGTCCAAAAAATTTCATAATTAATTAAGATTTTTAGATAATTATCTAAAACCAAGAATCATTTTCCCTTTTATTAAATTAAATACTTTTTATAATATATGAATATTCAAATATGATAGAATCATTCATAAAATAAAACATAAAGTCCATTCTCTAATTATATTTATATGTTTATAAATATGCAGATTTATATATATATATATATTATAAACTATTATAGGAAAACATGCTGGTCAGTCGACTGCTAGCAGTTGATCGGTGGACTTTCGACCGATGAACCACCTCGGTCATGATTCCCTGAAGCACTTATTCAATTTTTGTGTTCAAATTAAACCACAGCCTACACAATTCAAATGTATTCATGAATAGAAACAACACATCATTCACAAGCAAACATATATAAAGGAATTCATAACATCGACACGTATTCAGACATAGATTAGTGAGTAAAATACTCATTTTGATCGTGATTGGTTTATACTTCTTCTTTCCTCTTCATTTTTTATTTCTAGAACTTCAAAACCTGATCAAAAAACCAATTTCTTAATGTATAGTGGTTTTGTGAGGTGTTATGACAAACATACCGTAAGTTGGGAATTTATGATTATTTTTTTATTTCAATTTAATGTTTAAAGAGAGGGTTTCCTTACTTTTATTTTCATGAAGCTCGAAGATAAATATGATAAAAGTAAAGTAAACATGAAATGGAAATGTGAATGAGGGATGTATATAGACTTAGAGAAGTCTAGATTTCATGAATAAAGAGTTATGCTAAATAGGTTTTAGGCTAGGTTACTTATTTCCTTTTCTTTCATCTTTCACTAATTTTTCCCAATCGAAATTAACTTCAACCCTATAAATAAAATCATATTTTTTTTTACACAAGAGATTGCCCAATATTATAAAATTTTATCGAAATAATCTCCATATTTTAACTTAATTACTTCATATTTACATTTTAAATCCATTTATTAAATCAGTTTCAAAATTATTCTCATTTAATCTTTAAAGATCTATTTTAATTAATTAAATCGTCATTAATAGATTATAATCAATTATCTCTCAACACGGATCATTACAGACTTCCCTCCTTAAGAAATTTTTGTCCTCGTAGTTTTCCCTAGGGAAAAAAAATCTATAACTAAGCTGATAATATCTATCTTAATTACACCATTTACACTTTACATTTAAATAAAAACAATCAACCATTTATACAAATCATACATTACTCTATGTTTATAATTATGGGGTGGCACATACAATGATCTGCATCGACACGTCAAGTTTCAAATATAGGATATATGATATCAATGATTAGACATTTCATCGGTGACTTAAAATATGACTTAAATTTATCTTCCCTGCCCATTGCTTAGGATCACAGACTTTGATTTTAAATAAACTCATATGGATATTTTAATATTTGCATAAACACTCAAAATATTTCCCATATGTCATAATTTTCGAAAGCTTTGGAGTAATCTCTATGATACAGAGTGTATCCCGAAAATCCACAACACTTAAAAACACAATATAAATCAATCTTATAAATTCTTAAACCAATTTTCCTATATATTTATAAATAAAATTATCCCAATTATCTTTAAAATTCCAATACTTAACTTATCAATAACGTTTCAAGGATTCTAATGAATGATACTCTACATATCTCTTCCTAAAGATGTATTTAGCAAAATCAAAATTAATTTTCTATAATTACAAGATAGTTTATCATAAATAACTTGCTTCCATGTACTTTTTCCAAAATTTCACATTTTATAATTAATTTAAACACTTTTCATAATTTGGAATTCCTTCAACTGAATTTTAAAATACTTTAGCTAAAACAATAAAAAAAATCCCAGTTAGTTTTCTGTAAAACTTTCACTTCATAATTCAATGTAAATACCTATCAAAATATTAAAAAAATTACTAATGTCGATTAACAAAACCACTCTTATTTACAATCCTGAAAACTAGTTCATATAAATACACTCTTTGTATTTAGAAAATAAACTGCTTTCAATTAAAATACTAAAATGTTAGAATATCCAAATATTTAGCTTTTTGTCAGAATTTTCCAAATACATACATTTACTATAAAGGACTATTAAAGACGCCTATAAGTTTAATACTTAAATATTAGATAAAACTATAGTTCTTTTCAAAAATAAGCCTTCTTATAAATATTTCCATTAATATTATAACTTTACAACCTTCAAAATATTTTATCACAAAAATCTATTTTACAAAAATTCCTTTTCCTTTCAAATGAAAAATTATTATACTTTAACCACTATTTAACCTTTAATTCCCTTCCAAGTTAAATTTTTCATTGAAATAAAAATCAAATCAATTCTATCTTTTAGTAATTAATAATGTTCATAAATAAAGGTGATTTTCTTTTCCTTATAATATTTTATTATAGAAAACTTAATTCAATTACATTTATAAAGTTTTTCTTCATATTGACTTTGCAAATCCATTTTGGTATATAATATATCTTATATCACTTTGGTGCATAACACATTTGCATATATTATGTATAATCTTTATTAACACTTGTCAGCATAATACATACTTGCTTAATTAAACTTTCCTTAATCCCTAAATTTCAATTTCAAAAAATTATACATCTTTAAAATATTTATATCCCCACAATCAAAATATTCAAGCTATATATATCATCCCATATTCACATAAAATATTCAAATGTCTACAAATTTATTTCAAATATAAATAATTATAATTTATTATTAACACATATGCACTTACATACATACATATATATATTTATAACTTAAATTTTTATTTCTTACTATACATTATTATATTCATATTCTAGCATCCATAGCAATCAACTTACAGTCATATACAATCTTCCATAAATTCCAACCAATTAATTTCAAAACACACACAGATATATTTTTTCTAAAGAAAAAGGTTATATTATTAATAGCGATGAGAACCATACAATCCATATACTATATCAAAATAATAAAATATCTTATATATAATATACACACACTTACACACTTACACACACACACACACACACACACACACACACATATATATATATATAAATTTATGCTTATAAAATATCTTTTACAATCCATTATTATATCAAAATAATAAAATATACTTCCATGTCAAATATGCACCAAATTATCCTTCCCAAATCATATTCTTACTTTTCAAAATAATATACATTTTCCTGTCAATCTATTTTATATGGTTTATTAAAACAATCTATGATTCTCCTTTCAAATATAGCTTGTAATGTTTCTTTTGAAATGTAATCCTATCTTCAAAACATTTTTTTCCAAAATCATGCTAATATTTTTTTAAAACACTTATTTTCTTTCAAAATATAATTTGTACTACCTTTCTAAATATTATGCTATTCTTTCGAAGTATAGCTAATATTGTACAAGATATTCTTTGTCCTTCCAACATATTCTAATATTTTCAAACCTTTGAAATCCTTACCGAACAGTATGTCCATATGTCCCATCCTAAAGTATAGGAAACCCTATCGAAAATGTTGGTTAAACACATCGAACACAATTCTTATACCACTCAATGGACAAACTAACACAAATTTGTACTTCAAAATTCCTTTTATTACCTTATAAATACACCTTCTTTTTAACGTTTTTATTTTTATAAAACAATTATTTACTTCTACCTCAAAACCTATTCAAATACCACTTTTAGATACATATATTTTGTCCAATAGGATTTCTAATTTAAAACATTTGCTTGGTTTATAAAACATTTTCTAATTCATTATATATATAATCCAAAAGATTTTTTTCTAAAACATATGCTTGCTTACATAAAATATTTACAAACCCTTCTAAATATTCATTAAAGTAATAAATCACTTCTAATTGTTCACATGTCACAAATCATTAAGAAAACCTTATACAATATCAAACAAACACCATATTCATTCATCCATAGTAATAAATTAACAGCAACATTATATTCATTCCACATTCCTAATTAATATTTACAAATAATATACTATCTTATACAAGAAATATAATTCTTAATTTCCTTAGCAACAATTTCACTACTGAAGACACCGCAAGGTTTTATTTATCAATGTTTGAGTATACTTCTAATCTTCATGTAGTGATTCCTACTCAATACAATTTTTATCAATAATTACAAATACAATACAAGCAATAATCAACCAAGCAAACATACATAAGAAACAAACAATCAATTTTCTCAACAAAAATAATTCATCAGCTTCCCTTGCATACTCTGCTCAATAAAAGATCAAAATACAACTATTGAATTCCATGCCATTGGAGGTCTAATATTCGTTAACAATACCGACACCATCGTTTGGACCATAATTATTTATATGTTTATACTCAAAAAGAATTAGGTGAAAATATTCTATATGTAGAAAATAATAATTACGTCCTTAGATGATTACCCCAGTAATCATCCCATACATACATGCAAACAATTGTTGATACCAGAAATGGCACAACTCCTAAAGTACCATAGGATAATAGAGATCTAGCAAAAAATATTTGAAAAGCAATTGTTGACCTCCAATTCTTGAGTCCAATTTCGGTTTTCTCTCAAGCATGTTCTCAAGTCCGTGAATCGCTTCGTTTTCATCCTAACGTTCAAATTCAGGTGAAAGTTTACTTGGCCCAAAATCCAGATAACTCTTGCCCCCTAATGTATGATTTTGTTGGAAACAAAGCATGCTTTGGAATGAGACAAGCACTCACTTCCATTCGCATATGTCTATCGGTTACCCAAGAGTTGCTTCGAAGCATTGTTTTTGTTACGTTGACATCTGTTCAACTACTTTAAATAGTAGAAATTCCATTCTTCACGTGAAGTACAAAATCTACACTCTAGAGATTAATCCATGCCTTAGCCAGGTATGCACTACCTTTACCTTGCTCCTTTCCAATTTTTGCCCCAAAATTTCATGTCGCTACCGAGTGCTTTTTCCAGTACCGAGCGCTTTTTCCAGTACCGAGCAACATTTATACTTGGAACTTAGAGAATTTGTCTTACCTTTTCATATTTCCGAGTACTTCGTGTTTTCCTTCTTCCAGTGTAAAATTAGACTTGAATTCTTCCTTTTACCACCAAACTGCTCGCCGTTGACTGTCTGGTATACCCGCCATTTCCTTTAGGCCTCTACCATCGTCGGATCTTCTTTTAAACCATCGTTGCCCACTCCAAAGAAGTTGACCCCAATCACACCTTCAATTCAAGATTCGAACTTTCATTTCTAAGGTGGGCCGTCGCTTTCTAGTGAAGAAGCATTCTCTCGGCCATAACTTGGGGGTTTTCGTAGTTGATAATGATGGTGATAGAGGCTTGGACAATTTTAATACGTGCTTGGTCGAAGTAATCCCTGGGTTCTCTTAAAGTTGTTCTTCGGTCTGACCTAGAGTTTTCTCGGGCTTAACCTAGGGTGTGCTTAGCAAAAGCATTGATTTCTTTAACTCAAACTCTTACAATGCAAAGTTATTTGATTTTCTATGACCATTTCTTATCCAATCGAATATTGTCATTCAAATGCTAATAAGACGGCATCTTGATAAAGAATAGTCATATTAAATATTCTCCAACATTTGAACGAATCCGTTGCATAGCACTTTCAATTACTTCACTTTCAATATTCCTTTAAATAAAAGCTTTTGTGTTGCTTCGAACATTGGTTCTATTATCGACTATTGAATGATAACGGGTAAGATCCGATGCGTAGTTCCTTTGGCCGGCGTGGTTCCTTTTTCTGATATGAGTAAGCAATCTACACGAGGTGATTTGATCATTGTGCATGGGACACGACAGCCACACCGCATAGATTTATACTTTCATTTGACCTGGTCGACATCCATTAGATTTTGGACACTAGTCACATGGCTCTAAATATAAAATAGAATTCCAAACTAAAACATACCTGACCATGTTGAACTTCAAGTTTTCCTATACAGAATGACTCGTCAATCATCTGGCTTCAAAGTTGATGCCAGGTTATCTACTTCTCGTAAAGTTGTATGATTGCTCAAACGTCGACCTCTACACCTTCCATACCTAAGTGCTCAATCATTGATGAACTTCAAAGAATGATCATACCAGCAAAGTTAATGCTAGATACAGCTCCTCCTTTAAACGAATATATCATTTAAGAGTTCTATACAATCCACCCAAATAGATGCCAACAATACTTACACCTAAATTTCCCTAAAAGATCTGCCGATAACATGGAATTCCCAAAGGCAATGTTCTTCTTCCGACTCAGGGCAAACGAGCGCACAATCTTCCAATAGGCTATAGTGCTTGCAACAGATATATGTCCTTAGGTGGTGTTGTACTACCTTTCATTCCGTTCCTGTGCATGATCCTCCAAGAACTTGGATTGGCTCCATCCTACCATTCTAGTGCGTATGCGCACCTAAGCTCTATGTATGTGTTGTTTCTAAACCGATTCTAGGGACCTTCCAACTTTAGGGAGTTAGCCCATATTATGATCTTCAAACATTGGCAAGACTCGCCATCTTATATGATAATCGAGGCCTAGTGTCATTATAAAGTCTTGGAGAAGCTTCACAATAGACCCTCGTATTTCAAGAATGAGTGTTTCTTCATCCGATGCTCGTACGGCTTCAACGTGCCTTGGCTCTCTAGTAGTAAGCCTCTTTTCTCTTCACTCTTTCCACACTCAAATTCCTTCTATTCAAATGTTTAATTTATTTTCCAATTCATTCGTAGATATTCCTACTCAAGACATAAGTGGCAAGCATGTCGAAACCCTAGAAGCTCTTAAAAGAATTAGCTTCCAACATCATACCACTACATACCTCCTGACAACCGAGAACCTTCGATGGTGCGGTCTATTACATCCTAACTGCTTCTCCTTTCCTACAACAACTCTATTGAACAGCTCTAGAATGCCTACCCGATCTTCTGCTCCCACTCGAAGCTCCGATGATAATCTTCAAGGGAAAGTTGAAGGTCCATCGGGTATGGCAAATGTTGACGAACCCGTAGATAGGGCAGTAGAAGAGCTTGGTGCTAGTGAAATCGTAAGAGAAGGGGATGAAGGAACTGGAATGCAAATGATTCCAGAGGAAAGTGAAGACAAGGGAAGAAGAGAAAGAAAAGAAGAGATGAAAGAAGAGGAGGAAGAAAAAAGGAAAGCACCAAGGGAGGTAATGGTGACTATAAAGCTAGTCTATAAGGAGATGAATCGTGCGACGAAACATCTCCTGAAGTCACTAAGATCCTTCCATACCTTGTCTGAAATGTTCAATCATCAAGTCTTCGAAGAAGACTGTCGAAAAGGGAATGTCGCTAGTAATTGATGCATCTCCTCTGGCTAGGTCTATAGGAGACATCTTCAGATCCTTGAGTGGCTTTGATATTTCCATTAGCGATCTCCTTAAGTACGAATCTCAATGCTTTGGCTTCTTTCCCGGGGATATCCTACATGAAGGTGGAGAGACTCCATCTTTACTCTCTTCTAGACACAGTCCGTATAGTACTAAGGGGATCATCGACACTCTACATTTCACTAGTCATAAATACACATCCATTTGCATTCACCTGAATCTTAAAATTCCTAAACTTATACAATCCTTTTCCTTAGTTCAGGTACCATGGCAAGGGACAAATACAACAAGCTTTGATATGGAGTTGGCTAGTCAAGAGGATGGACTCCTGATCCATACCTGCCTCATTCTTGTTATCGTCGAGATTATGAATTCGAAGAGGATAAATCTAGATGTAAAGAAAAAGAGCGAAGAGAAGAGGATGATTGTCGTGAAGAAAGAGAGAGGGAAAGAAAAGGCAAGCCAACGAAAGCAGCCTAGTGATCTAACCAAGTGGCACAAGGACTTGCATGATCGTCAGGACTCCACTTCCAGCATTCCTCTGCCCGGCGTAGAATCTCAAATTCCTACTTACCAACAGACTTTCACCTCTCATTCCTTAACCGCAACCATGCCTCCTCACTCCAAGGAAGTCTCTACTTCTCCATCTTATATTCCTGCTCCATCATCCCGCATGCAGGCTGCTTTTCCTAACTTTTTCTTGATCGAGTTTTTGACCATGACTACAAAAATATTCCAAAGAAAGAAGAAGATTAGGAAGTCCGGTGTATTCAGATGCTCAATAACCAGGGCTATGAGTGGAAGAAGCTCTGCTATGCCCACGTAACATCTATCGGATCAACCATATGAATGTTCAATCGTTCGAATCCATGAAAAAGACCTTCGACGGTCTTATTGAAGGGTATAAAAGAAACTTGGAGAAATTAAATGTAGAGAGAGATGCGAAAGTAATATTTGAGAATAAGACTAAGTGCCTAATGGAGGAGATGAGGAAAGCTAACATCGACATTGGGATCGTGATAAAAAAACATGCTACCAACTGCCAAGGAGGACAATGTTGCTTCGAAAATGCAGATTGCTGGGAAGAAGTTGGCCCTTACTACAAAGAATGAAACTATTCGGGTTGAGGATAAAGTGGTCAATGAATAGATAGGTGAGATCCAGATGCTCTTGGTAGAAAAAGACAAGCTCGAGGAGAGGCTTCTGTTGCCAAAGACCAAAAAACTAAACATGAAAGTTGAATATTCTATTGTCGTGCACGACCTGCAAGTTACAGAGCAATAAGCCAAGCAGTGACAAGAACTCAGTTCTACTCTCCTGCACTTCTATGCCAGTGTTATACAATATATGGAACTAAAGTGGTTGGGTAGTACATATGTTGTCACCCTTTTTGATGCTTGGGAGGAAGTGTTGCACCATTCGAGAGTAGCCGATGAAGGTCTCACCAAAGAAAAATCGATGGCCAAGTACCTCGATGCAGACAATATAGCAAAACTTGAGGAGGGAGAGTCTATCCTCGCCTAGGAATATGTTGCCGTTGCCATTGCTGTTGTCAAAGCTTCCGCTGGCCTGAGTGCATCAGCTCAGGCAAAATTACTAACTTCAAAATCCCAGGAGCTTTCGACATATATTTCTGTGACCAAGGGGATAGCTCTGTAGCCACCCAAACCATCCCAACATTTGCAGTGACTACTTTTGAACCATATATTCCTTCATTCGTAGGTCAACCAATCCAGCACTCACCTGAATAAGGTGAAATTCCTAAATCTCTCATTGTGCAATCAACTTCGAGAAAAGGTGTATCCTTTACTTCGTCGGTTTAGAGGAACTTCAGTTCTTTTGCGAATCCATCTCTTATCTTTATCATTATGTTTTCCAACTTGTAGGTCATCCGCGTCTTCCTCCTCTACCACTAGCCATTCAAGGCATGGGAGTTGCAGCAATCTTCACCATATCGACCTTCGTCTCCACGTGAATTATTAGTTTTGTTCCTCCTTCCTGTTCTAGTTCCAGTCCAGTGCTTGATTCCGAGAAGATTGTCGACCTGGAGAACCTGGAGGATGTGACTTTGTTCGTAGAGGAAGATGTTATTATCACCAGCACTATAGACTCAACTAACCAAATCACAATGGCGAAGAGGTTGAAGATTGAACTTTCCAAGGTCAAGATCAAGGCCAAGATTGGAACTGAAAAATTCATCAGTTCTGCACCAACAAGCCTCTCTGCTAAACTTCCCCAATCAAGCTAAAACACCTCAAGACCAATTCCATTGGTGCTCATGTCGAGAAGTTTGATGAACCCCTTATTATAATCGAAGGGGAGACTACCTAGTTAGAAGGCGACACTTCTGAAGTGGAAAAATTCAAATGTGGATGGAAGCATAAGAGACCACCTTTTGGTTTGAGAGGCAAGGACAGGATGAGAGGGAAGAATAAGTAGGAATTCCTATGACTCGAGAGCGAGATAAGTCTTCTAGCTATATATTTTGCTTTCCATTTTATTGTACAAAGGACATGTTTGCGGGAGTGGCCCCCAAAATCTTTGTATATAAAAGCTCTAGTAATGAAAGATAGCCTTTCCTTTGAAATCTTTGTTTCGTTTCCTGTCCCACATTTTTACATTCTATATCTGCTTTATGTACAACTGCCTGCATATATAATTACCTAGATTGCAACTTATCAATACTACACATGTTTATTTCTGTGTAATGCCTTTATTTACTAAAACTCTATGCATATAAATAAAATTCCTGCATTCGCTCTAACTATATTACATAATTTAGCCTTTTTTATTCTAGCCAAAGTATTGTATTCTGTTTGGCAAAACCAGACTATAATTTTTAACAAAATCCATGGTTATTCTTATTCATGGTAGGTCGAGTTTCCCTCGACCATCAGCAAATTATAAACATTTATAATTCAAGTTTCCCTCTGTTCCTTATCTTTAGGGAATAGTCTTTTGAACGACTAACTCCGAGCGTTCATAATCTTGATAGTAATGAGGCATGATCGGTGTTTTGATCATATGGAGAAAATTATCCAATTAAACCATGTTTGATAATATTTTTCCTACCCTAATCCTAGATTAGAGGAATTTGGTAGTACTTGTTTTCAACCTTCGATGACTATCCTTGGTTATCCTCGGCCAAGCATGTGCTGTTAGGTCCCAAGCGTGGTCATGAAGGTTTTTACTGTACATTAGTTCAAGTATCCAGGAACTTGTGTTTTTGGATGCTTATTTTCGGGCATCTACTCCTAGCCTCACCAAGCTCCAGGTGTTGATTGAGAGTATCTACTAACTTGTCCTCGCCTAACCTCGGCTCAACATAACCTACCTGGTCGCAAGTGTGCTTTTTGGGATTTTAACCATACACCAGTTTCTATCTCAGGAAACTTGCACTACAATTGTCTGATTCCGAGCATTCCTTCTTGACGCGGCCCAATTATGAGAAACAGTCAATACCTAAATGTTGGGGACAATAGCAATAGTCAATATCAATTCCCCAAACTGCGAATGGCCATAGACTAACTATTTATGTAGGATCTATAGAAGGGGATCTTGGAATCTTCACAAATCTCTAGCGAAGGTCGCCCCGGTTGGTGTAATCAGCTGCATCCCGATTTTGTTATTGGCCGAAAATATCCACAGCGGAGTACCTTCTTTGTTAGTGTCCGCCCCTTGATATAATCACCACAGCTACCCTCATGGATCTCAGTTAGGATTTTCTTAGCCTTATCCTTGGTTACACACCTAAGAAAGGGGGTAAAGAATCCTCTCTTTTACGGCATTCCTTCTTGTATCATGAACCATGGTGCTTTTCGAAGAAGTTTCTTTCGTTCATTCCTGTCTCTTAAGAGTGTTCCCTTGAGCAAATATTCTTTGATCGGAGTCATCATGACTAATCTTCCTCCATGGTATTCAAAATCCATTCAACATCCATCCGATCGATACTTGGAGCCGCCAAAACCTCAATTGGAACCAAACCCATCACCCTTGCTTCCTGAAAACTACCATGATTAGCCTATGAATCAACTTTTGTGTTCTTTATTTGGGGATATGTGTAATAGCGTAATGTTCTATATCATCCAATAGTACCAGCGCTTTCGTCAGGTAAGGGGAAAGTCTTGCACCCTTAGCATGATATTCCTTGCTCACTTGACAAACCACTAACTAGGAATCACTGAATATATGCAACATCCTCATTCCTAGTTCCTTCGCTATCCTTAGTTCTACTATCAATGAATTGTACTCAGCGTCGTTGTTAGCTGCAGGAAATTCCAATTTCAATGCATAATGAATTGATCGTCCTTCTAAAGTTACAAGCACTACTCCTATACCTGAACTATGTTTGTTTGAAGCTCCGTCTATAAATAGTTTCCAATGAGGAAGTATAATCGTATCGTCCTCCTCTTCACCACCTCGTTTCGTAAACTCAACAATGAATCCCACCAACGCTTTCCCGATATCGCTCTCCTTGGATTGTAAGTAATGACATACTTGCTTAACTCTTTATACCACAATGGAAACCGCCCCAAAGTTTTAGTTCGACACAACAACTGCTTCAAGGGCTGATCCATCTGTACTGCAATTGAATGAGCCTGAAAATATGGCCATAGCTTTCTCTATGAAATCGACAAGAAATAGGCAACTTTCTTCAACTTTCAGTAATTCCTTTCACCTTTAGTAAACCGCTTGCTGATATAGTAAAGTGGCCTTTGAATCCTTGCACCCTTACATACTAATGCTACGCTCGGTATATGAGCAGACACTGCTAAATAAATGAACAATACCTCTCCATACAATGGTTCAAATAGAACCTGTGGATTCTTCATGTGGCTCAACAACTCCTCGAAGGCATTCTGACAGTCTTGATTCCATTTAAAATTCTTCTTCCCCCTTCTAAGGACATTGAAGAACTGTATGCACTTATTTTTTGCTTTTGAGATGAACCGACTAAGGCAGAAATCTTCTCATTCAAGCTTTGTAATTCTTTATTCGTTGTTGGGGCTCTTACATTTCTCAAGGCATTAATATATTCGGGATTAGCCTCTATGCCCCTCGAATTCACGATGAATCCTAAAAATTTCCTCGATGCAACTCCAAATGAGCAATTTAAGTAATTCAAATTCATTCCATACTTCCGCAATACCTCGAACATTTCTAAAAGGTCATCCATGTGGTTCCTTGATAACCATGAATTTACGAGCATATCATCCATGTATACTTCGATCATCCATCCGATTTGCTTTCTGAACATAGAGTTCAAAAATATTTGGTATGTAGCTCCATCATTCTTTAAATAAAATTGCATTACTTAATAATAGTACTCAAATCCATTATAAAGCTAGTATGCTCTTGATCCGGTATATGCATATGTATCTGATTATAGCCTGAATAACATTAATAAATGAGAGCAACTTATGTTGTATAGTCCCATCTACTAGTTGGTCAATAACGGTAAAAGGAAAGCAGTCCATCGGGCATGCTTTTATTCAAATTTTAATAGCCAATACTTGACCGCCACTTTCCATTTGACTTTTTGACCAGCACAGGTTTTGATACCCACTTTGAGTATAAAGCATCATGGATAAAGCCATTTGCCATCAACTTATCGACTTCCTCCTTTAACATATTGGATCGTGTTGGACCCAAACTGTGCCCGTTCTGCTTTACTAGTGGAAACCTTGGATCCACATTCAACGCATGACATGCTACCTCCGATGATATCCCACACATATCCTAACGCTCGAAGCGAATATGTCCAAATTTCTTCGAAGGAAATTAACCAATTCCTTCCTTAGTCCAATGTCGAGTTGAGATCTAATCTTAAGAGTCAGGATGGGTCATCCATGTCAACTAGGACATCAACCATCTTTCAGCCGGTGCCACCCGCACTTCCTTTGAATTCTTCTTAGGATCCATAGACTTATCAAACCTGCTATGGCTTTCATTCCAAGGGTTGGGCTTTAACTGCTATGCTTTCGAATTCTTATGCAGAAAGCCGACTCTGCATTCTTACCTCTCTCTCTCTCAATGCTTTGCTTCCCTCAACTCCGCGACATAGTTCCTTTATGCGCTGTGGTCTCCCTTATTTATCCTACCATGTTTTCCGTAGGGAACTTCATCATTAAGCATCAAGGAGCCAGTACTATCCTAAAATCATCTAAGGCGGACGACCCAAAAAGGCATTATATGTTGAGTATTCATCCATAATGACAAACATTCGATTTTGAACCACCCTACGCAATCACCCACCTCCACGAGCAAGTCAACCGTTCTAATCGATTTCTTCGCTACACCTATATATCCTTGAATCCTGGTTTTACAAGACATAACTTCCTTTATATTAATCATCATTTGGTCAAACATTCTCCTAACGGAATGTTCATGGAACTTCCATTATCCACCAAGACCCGACATACTGTTGTCGGTCCAATATAGTCATTATCACCATGGAATCAAAATTTAGTGTTTCGAATCCATCAACATCCCTATTCTTGAAAACTACATCACCCATGGCCATTATTTGTTGTTTAGTCGGAGCTCTGTCCTTTATAGCAAAGAAACTATCCTTTGGTGCGTGCTTCAATGAGCTCACGTATTGTTCCATTTTCCTCCTGATTTTTTCCACTGGATGAGGTCCTTTTGTTATGGTATTTATGACTAACCTTCCATCAGTATGCCAGAACCCTTCTCAGTTAGGTCCAGGCCGGTTCCCTCAGGCATTCGGTCCTTCGGGGCTAGCATCTTGTCCACCATCCTACGAATCTATAACATACCGTTGTAGCCTTTTGTTTATTATTCATTCCCCAATAACGTCTCTCAAGTGCCGGCATGCATTCGTGTTATGTCCATGAGTTTCATGGAAATGACATCTTCTTCCTGAGCGCCTTTCCTCCTCAGTCTCCCCCTTCCTAGGTGGCCATTTATATCGTTTTGTTCCTTGCATAGCAAGGTATATATTCTCTAATGTGTCATTTGGACACATGCACTCATCAAGCCTCATGTTCTTGGGTGCTTTTTTACTTTGTTCTGCTTATCATCAAAGCCCTGATTTCTTTTCTTTTGATGCGTCGAAATTCCAACATAAACTGCCACATTACCAAAGCTTTCTCCCATCTATTTAATTGCTACGTTGCTCTATATTATTTCCTTCGACTGTCCACCATTAGTCTATCCAGTTTCCTAACTTGCTTCCTATAAATGCAAGAATTGATTGGCTTTTTGGTGGAATTCCTCCATTGTAGTTAGTTGTGTCATCTTCAACCACTTAACAAAGTCCATGTCCAAATGTATGCCTTGGACCAAACCATAAAAACTAAAAATTCCTTTGGATTACTCACGTCCATAACCATGACATTGAACTTGTTCAATAACCCCTTTAATGAGTCCTTAGGTCCTTGTGAAAGGCTTGACAAGGACATCATGTTCTTAGACCGAGCAGCATGGAACTGGAACTGCTCCATGAATTTCTTTGTCAACTCGTCAAAAGTCGATATAGATCTCAACGCGAGCCGAATGAACCTCATTAACGCAACACCTTCCAAGAAAATAGGAAAAAAACCTACACCATACCGCATCTGTTGCTTTAGCACCATCCATGTGCCATTCATAATTAAATAAATGTTTCTTGGGATCAATGGTCCTATTGTATGATGGCATTATCGACATCATAAACCTCCTAGGATACTCCTTCCTTAGAATGTTCTCCATGAAAAGAGTTCTGCTGGGTGCGAAACCCCAATCCTTGTTCTTTTTACATTTTCTTTCTTCTATCAACTTTTTAACCATATCTGTTATATACTAATCGCTAGCACGGCACTCTGAAGGTTGACTATTTAGGGCTACGCCGAGTGTTTGGCTTTGTAAATGATCTCGGTTTTCCTATTGACGCTTAGGTTCTCCAATCGCTAGGAGAACCACTCCTATGGTCTTCCGTTGATGCCTATTTAGCTCCGTTGTGGTTGTTTAAACTCTAGTATCACGAACAATACCATCAAGCTCATAATCATCACTATCATGCTTTAGATCATCCTATGAATCAGAAAAATCCATGTCCTCGACACCTTGTCCATCAAAAGTGCATAATTCTTGTCGGTACTGAGTTGAAAATCTTTATGGGGAACCTTCCGACTTCCTTCAACAACTCCCTGTGCTTCCCCAATAGCATTTTCCTTCCAATTTTGTTTTCCATCTCATCCATTCTAACCAGAAATAGATGCATTCTCCTCTTCAGATCTAGTAGGTGAAGTCTCTCTTCTGCTCCTTCTAGATCTCTGTAACTGCTGGGTTAGCAAAGCGATGCTAGAGTCCACGTTTTCCATTAGAGCCTTTTGGCTATCGATCATCTTCTGATCTAGCTCTTGCATCATTCTGTCAAACTCCAATCTGGTAATCGTCTCTTGAGGAGTAGATTGTAACACCTCGTACTTTGGTGTTAGTTATTTAATTAGTTAGTTAATTAATTAGGCTCCAAAAATAGATTTTGTGAAAATGATGGAATTTAATCATGAAACTTGAACCATTGGGTCCACGGCAAAATTCTGAGCAACTTTCATATTTAGGGTTTTGTGATCGGAGTCCAAATGAAGAAGTTACGAACGAAACTACATTCGAAACAGAAATTATTCGAATAAGCAAATTAACGTTTTATATTAGTTAATCTAGGCCCATAGGTCCACCCACCATTATGAGAGGTCGAACAGAGGAAGTCGACCCCTAGATAGAGGCCAGTCGACCAATCCTTATGTGGTGGGTAGGGTTAGCCTTGGCCCAACGACCCTAATTTAATATATTTTGATCCGACGTTCAGGTTGATCCTTTGCGCCTATAAATTCAGGTCTAACCCTCCCTTCTCTTCTTATATTATTCTTGTGGCGGTAGCGAAGCTTTGCCCTTTTTTCACTTTCTTTCTAAATTATAAAAATAAGATATTTGTATTTATATTCATAAAAAATGGAGAAGAATATAAACCTAATAAAAAGGGGAAAACAAGAGTTCAATTGTACACGTGTTTGAGGTAATGTGTATATATATACATATATATGTTTTTGTTCTTACACATTTTGTTTAGTGTTTTTTGAGCTATAATTATGTTCATGATCAGGATGATTCAGCCAATATGTTGAGATGATCTCCTATCATTTGTAGCAGATTATTAGGCTTTTGTTTCATTTGTTATGGACTTTAGTCTTAGGTTTGGTTTTTTTAATTTATTTTTATTGTATGGGATGGGTTGCTACCTATCAGGCACGTTGGCAGCTAAATTTTTTTAATGTGTAGAATAAAATACATTAGTGCTCTCCTATTCTAAAAAAGGATCACTTATTTCTCTCAAAAAATGAAAATTTCTAGACATAAAAACACATTTTATCATGTTGTGTACCTCATTGGAAATTTCAACTATTTTAGTATTGATTTAAGAGGTGAAACATTTTGCCTTATAAAATTTTGACCAAACAAACCTCTCATTTATGCACATCCCTCTCGAATTAGAACTATATGAGTCTTCTGTTGAAAAGGAAGAGGGATTAGTAAGAGATTATTCAAGAAGAAGAAAGTGATGATAAGGAAGTAGAAGAGGAGGAAGAAAGAGAAGAAGAGGAGGAGGAAATGGATGCATCTCCTAAAAGCCAAGACAAAATATATCGCTATTCAAACAAAGAAATACTTAGGAATCAAGAAAAGCTTCACAATAATCAAAAGAAGCTTATGAGATCTTTTAGTAAAAATTTCACTATCCTCTCGAACAAAGTCGACAAATACTTTGGGAAGATAATGAACAATCTTGGTGGAAGTTCTTCTTCTTCATTATCATCATTCTAGATCTATTTAGTTATCTTTATGTTTTCTAGTTTTCGCTTATGTTAGTTTCATGTATTTTTCATTATGTTTTTGTATCTCTCTATTTTATTAATGAAATTTGCTTAGAGGCTTCATTTCTGATGTTAATCATGTTCTTTTGTTTTCTGGAACCATAAATTAAAATTGTATAAAATATAAACAAAAATTAAAACAAAAACAAAAACATGCAAATTTCTGCATGTATCGACATAGCATCCACATATATGTTGACATATTTCACTTTTATAAAACCATATTTATTCTAGAAAATCTCAGAAATAAATTCATCCTCTTATCTGATTCCTCTCCACACATCTCTTTTCACAAAAATAAATTCAAACACCAATTTTTCAAAATAAAAGCTTAGTGACATTCTAAGAGAAACTCTTCAATCATCAGAGAATGCTCTTTGTTTCATTCTTCATAGTCAATGACATTTGGAGTCGAGTCAAATGCAAATGATTAAAGAACAAGAAAAGCAATTTGATTCTCTTCAATAATTAATTTCTAATTTTGCTAAAGAAGTTCAATGCAACGCCCTAGAATTCTCGAACTCTAAAGCAAAAGTGGAACATGAAAGTTGGGAAGTTATCAACATCAATCCGATCTTTGGATTTGAAGGATGAGTTAAAATTCCTAAGAAAAACAAGTTTTAATTTGTATTTGTAATTTGTATTTATAGTATGTATTTATTATTTCTGCATTTCTAGGCTGTAGAATTAACTCTAGTTATAATTTGTACTTTTTATATAATTAATTGTTTAACTGTCTATGGATTTTGATGTATGGTTTAAGTAAACATAATTATAACTGTATATATATAGTTATTTCTTAGAAAAATTATTTAGCAATTAATATTGATTTTGATTCCATATACAACATAATCTCATTTCGTAGTATATAATATATGTCACGCTTAGGGGGAGTTTATTTTTCTTTACCCAGTTTTATTGATGACAAAGAGAGAGAAAATTATAAACTATAAGATATGCATACACTAAGGGAGGGTTATTCAAAACTGGTGAGTTAACCAATTTAGGGAGAGATACATTATATTTTTTTAATAAATATATTTACATGGTTGTCGTCATAAAAAACTAGGAGATTGTTAATACCACAAATATTGATATTTATGACAACAACTATACAAATATAGGTATTAATATCTTTTCAAGTTGTATAGAATATTTTGCAGAATATTATAAAGATTTATACCCGTACAAGGTAATCAATTTTGAAGATTGCTCGATAAAAAGACTAAAGATCAAGATGCGAAGATAATCAAGATAATTGAAGACTCGTGAATTTAAAGACAAAGACATGAAGTGTTCAAGACTATAGTTTATAGTTAATAGACATTAAACTAATAGTTAAAATCCTTGAATAGCAACTTTCTTTTCTTTATAAACTCTCTTATCAATATATTATTTTATTTTCAAAATATATTTTTACAAATGTTTTATAAAATGTTTTATATGTTAAAAGTATTTAAAATCTATGTTTAAAAGATTTTACGAATATCTAGAATTGTGAAACACCTTAAAAGAATTTTTTTCATAATACACACGGGTATGTCAACATACCCCGCCCATGTATGTTGACATATGTATCGTTGAAGAGATATCTTTGAATAGTTGTAATTTTTGACTATATCTCTTCATGAATAGACATGTCCCTTCAAGCACTATATAAAAGAGACATGAAAACAAATTTTTACAACTACTTTCTCTATATTCTTCTTGCTCCAAATTATCATTATATATTTTACAAAATCCAATTTCTATACTCATAAAATTCATTCTAATTCAATCTCTAATCTACCACATTCATTCTCTATAATCTACTAACAGGTTTGCAACTATTCTCTTATCAATTCAAAGATCAAAGTGCTATCAAAGGGTTATAGGATATTCTATATCCAAAGTGCAACTATTTTTATTTGGAATCAACAACTCTCTGTTACTAATTTGTATGGATGTGCTTGTTGTCCATTCAAATCAAGTGGGTGTGCATGTTTCTCATTGAAATCAATTAGGCGTGCTTGTTGCTCGGTTAAATCTGTTAGGAACTCAAACCTACGGTTTCAATGACAACAACTATACAATGGAAATCAAATACGCATATATATTTCTATATACATGGACTTGCTAGAGAAACATCACTAGAAAGACAAGAACAAGGCTCAAAGAACGTTACAAGAGACTACAAGTCAATAAGATCAAGAAAGCAAAAGAAAGATGCACAAAATAGACATGCACAACTTTCAGATGTTTGGGTGCACAAGCCAGACGTCTGGAAAAGTCCCCTTGAACAACAAAACAGACAGAACCAGACGTTTGGTAGATGCACTCAAACGTCTGAAAATATACTATATACATATAGTATCAGACGTCTGATACAAATACCAGACGTCTGATTTCAAAATCAAAATTTAAATTCAAATTTCAACCATCACATTTGAATAGACATCTTCGATTCTCTTCGCTGCAACTCTTCACCGTCAACAGAAGCAACTGTAGAGCACTTGTTAATGGATGCAACTACTCAAGGAATCAAGAAATTTCAAAATCATCAAGAAATCAAGAGAATGCTCACCTTGCTCACTTGCGCTCTCTACTTACATACTCTATTATATTCTTGATCTTTAGCAATCTATACTTGTATTTCACTCTTCCATATATTCAGTTCTTCACAGTCAATACACTCTAGGCATATATTGGAAGCATTTGTACTTATTAGTCAATATTCATGTTATAGAACACATATTTGAAAAAAAACAATTCATTGTAACTAAGCCTATTCCTCCAGTGCAGCGAGGGTATTTGATAGTCAAATTCCAAAGGGGAGCTTCGGGACTGGACGTAGGACGGGAGGTCCGAACCAGTATAAAATCCTGGTTTGCTTATTCTATATTTACCTAGATTTATATCATTTTAGTTGCATCGTATATTTTGTCACATATACTTGCATATACACTACACGAACCACCCGATAGACTAACAATTGGTTTCAGAGCAAGGTTAGATCAAAATACAGTAACACGTTTTTAAATCACTATAATATGGCAAGTATTTTTTAAGAAGGTCAATCCACAGCACGACCCCCGCTTTTTAATGGTTCTAACAATGCATATTGGTCAACACGTATGAGAATTTTTATGGAAGCTAATGGATTAGAAATTTGGTCACCCACTCAAAATAAATATGAAGCACCTGACACTACTATGAACACATGGACTGATGCACAAAAAACCGCAGCTTCTAATAATGTCAAAGCTATGAATGTTCTATTTTGTTCACTAGATAAGAATGAATTTTCTATGTTATGTAACACTGCATTTGATACATGGCGTACCTTACAAGTTACACGTGAAGGCATAAACAAAGTTAAACAAACTAAGATTTCGATTTTACAAAATCAATTTTCATCTTTTAAAATGAAACAAAATGAATCTATAGTAGACATGTACTCTAGATTTAAAACCATTCAACACGACTTAATGGCTCTTGGAGTCAAATTCATAAATTTTGACTTAGTATCTAGAATACTCAATTCTTTAACTCCAAAGAGGGAAAGAAAATTACCTATCGAAGAAGCTAATGATCTCTCAGCACTCTTAGTTGAAGAATTGATAGGGAATTTAATGTCCTATAAAGCTAATTTGTAAACATAAAAAGAACAAAATTCAGAAAAGAAGAACATAGCATTCCCAGCAACAAATGAAGACTCCGACTTAGGAGAAGAAGAAATTGTATTTATTGGTAAAAACTACAGCAAATTCAAGAAGTTTAGGAAAATGACTAAATTTCAAAAAGGAGGAAAATCAAGCTCAACAAACCAAACATCAATCAAATTCTATGAATGTGACCAATTTGGACATATGAAGAAAGACTGTGCCAAGCTCAACAATGATAAAAAGAAGAACTAATTTGAAAATTTCAAAAAGAAGAAAACTTTCAAGGTAATATGGAATGGCTCAGATTCTTCTTCATCATCAGACAGGATATCGATAGTGACGGAGAACAAGCTAATGTATGCTTTATGGCACAAACTGATGATGTATGTCCCGAACTTAGTTATGATGAACTATTAGAACTTAGCATGGAATTAGAAGATAAATTTAGAAAAATTAAAAAATTGAACAAAGAACATGTAACCAAAATAAATTGATTAGAACTTGAAGTAGGAATGCAAAACGATGAAAAAATTATTTTAGAAGAGAAACCAGAATTATCTCAAGAAAAAATTAAAAATAGTTTGGTCGGAAATGAGATTATTGATAAAACTAAATTAGAAAAGGATAACTTCTTAAAAGAAAATGTCAACTTGAAGAGTAATATTGAAATATTGAAAATTGAAAATTTAGAATTAATAGAAAAATTAGATAAAATTACAAATAATGTTTCAAAATTTAATAAAGGAAAACAAGATTTGGAAAATCTTATCCAAACTTCAAAAACATCCGGTAATAGAAATGGAATAGGATTTAAAAATATTCCTAAACAAAGAGAGAATGATATTAAGTAATATAGTTGTATTTATAAAAAGACTAAAGTTCACCTAAGTCTAATATGAATACCAAAAATATAAAAATTTGGATTCCTAAGACAAATAATAATTTGATTAGACAAAAATATATAAATAATTTTTTATAAAATGTAGTCTATAATAAAAATTATATTCATAGAGGTACCAAACCTTCTTAGGTATGGCTACCTACCCCTCCTAACATCTAGGACCCTAACAAAGTATATAGGTACCAATTAAATCATCTTTTATTTTGCAGGTACCCAAAATAAAAAATAAGGAGAAATTGATACTTGATATTGGATGCTCCAACATATGACCAAAAATTCAAAATTGTTATCAAATATAACATACATCGATGATGGAACGATAACTTTTGGAGATAACTCAAAAGGATATGCTGTGGGCATTGGAGAAATCATCAACTCTGGTATTTCTAGCTCTCCTATTATTACAAATATTTTGTTATTAGAAAATCTAAAACACAACCTACTTAGTATTAGTCAATTATGCGATAAAGGTTTTCTAATCAATTTCGAAAAAGATAGATGTAACATTTTCGATAATAACAAGCAACTTATATTTGAGGGTTTTAGAAACAAAAATATTTGTCTTAAACATGAATATACATAGAAACTCAAATTTGTGTTTGACCGCCAAACATGACGATCCATGGATGTGGCATAAACGATTTTGTCATATTAATTTTAAATATATTAATAAATTAGCAGAACATGAGCTAGTTAGAGGTTTACCTAAAATAAATTACAAAGTAATAAATTTATGTAACGATTGTCAAATTGGAAAACTAAAGAAAAGCTCTTTTAAATCTGAAAATAATATTTCTACAAAAAAAATCTAAAAATAATATTTTTACAAAACAGCCACTAGAATTATTACATTTAAATTTATTTGGTCCAACTCAAGTACGATCTATAAATCACAACAAATATGTTTTTGTAATAGTTGATGATTTTTCACGATCTATGTAATGACCTGTAAATTTAGAGAATTTAACTCGTTAATTTATTAAGATTTTTTGTAACTAAATTTAAGAAGCAAAAAAAAACCCTTATAATTTATAATGAAGTGAGTGGTAACTAAATGTTTTTGGATATTATCATAATATCTGTTGTTATACCCATTCCCTAAAAATAATGAAAAGGGAAAATTTGTAACTTATTAAAGTAGTTAATTAATTATGTTAATTGGGTAGGTTATGACATGCAAATCATGTTGGTGGAATATTGTCAATTTTGACATATTAATTATGTTAGTGGTGAACATTGTTAAGCAATTTAAAACAATGAAACTTGCAATCAATTTATTTGATTAATCTACCTTATTCCTAGTTAGCAATTCAAAACTTGAATAAAGGCATATACGGATATTTTAAAATGGAGTTTATGACAATTAATAGATATTTCAAAAAGGAAATTAATGATAATTAATAGGGAAATTAATTGTAAAATTTCAGTAGTTGAGCAGAATTAATTTATCGAATAATTAATGCAAGTTAATTAAATTGATGAAAGATAAATAAGTTAATTCTTTTGGTTAATGGCATGAGGACGCGAGGTTAATCCCTATTTTTGTAGGAGAAATCTGCCCGTGTAACCAGTCCGGCTACCAGTGCCTACAAGCGGACGGATTAATGTGAGACGTTGTAGGATTGATAATTAACCAAAAAAGGGTTAATTAACTAATTAAGTTAGTAACCAAATTTGAATATGTAATTAAAGGATATTTATTGACATGAAGGAATATGGTAATTAATTGAAATCAATTAAGGAGGATAATTAATTGGTAATAAGGTAATTAATTGAAATCAATTAAGGAGGATAACTATTTGGTAATATGGTAATTAATTGAAATCAATTAAGGAGGTTAATTAAAAGGGATAAGGTAATCAATTGAAATCTATTAAAGGCAATTAAAGGGGAATTAATTGTTTAGAAGAATACGGAAATCAATTAGAGTGAATTAACTAATTTAAAAATATTAGTTAGGGAATTGGGGCTAGATTGCTAGATGTCCCAATGGTAGAAATCAAAAAGTGGAAACCCATAGGATAAATTGAAAACTTAACAAGTGGAATTAATAGAAATAAAACGCATTTGTTTAAAAAAACGTCAAACCATAAATTAGTGACGTTTTCTTCCACTTAAATCAACACCATCTAAATATTTAGTGCTTGCAACTTTCTTTCCTTGAATCAACGCATTCACTTCCAATTTGAACGTACGTTATTCCTTGCAAAATTTTATCACTTGATTTACGCCACTTTTTAATGCAGCAAAATTTGTTATTTTCCTTTACTGTTTCAAAGTCTAAATATAAATTTGGAAGTTTTGAAATTTTTACTTTGTTAAAAGACAACTCCATTTGGAATTTTAAATAAAATTGAATTTTGTATATTTAAAATAAGTAAATACGAAGAATGTAAACAAGTTAAAATTTTAGTTTAGTAATAACTTTGTAAAATTCAGCGTTTTGCAGACTGTTAAATTTCGCATTTAAAAAGGGCACACATTGTAATGATATAAGTAACGTATAAACGTATAAATTAAAAATGTTACTTTTGCATAAATTTTGGGCGTATTGTATTGCGTCGGTTTGGCGTATTTAAAATGCATACTGCAATATGGATTAATAAATTAGTTAGTAGATTTTTATAGCAAAACGTTACTTTTTCCACAGCTTTCATTGGTTTTAAATTGGCGTAAAATCCTTACTAAAATCACTCAGCCTATATAAAGAAAGAAACGCACACAATCATTAATTGAAGAAAAAGTTTAAAATGAACCAATCTATTAATCACTTGTCGTTTCTTCACCATAAATTTCACTCATCCCTCTTTGTCAACGCACGAAAATTTCAAATTTTCTAGTTGCCGTTTCTTTCTTGTCTGCATTTGTTTCGTACCCAGATTTCGAAATTTTCTATATATGTATACATCTTTTAGCCTAACAAATTTTTTTCATGCAATGAAACATTTTTTTCGGTTAACAATTAAATTCAGTCGCCATTCTTTCTACGCAATTAAGTGGAAATTTTGTCGTTCCTGAAGAAATTTAATTCTTCCCTCTTTTCTTTCCTATAATTAAGCGCGTAAATTTAGGCACGTTTGTTTTCTCTTGCTTCCTAAATATTTTCCATATTCCCTTCATCTAAATACTGGAAACATGCATGTCATTTGTAGCTCTGGGAATAAACGTTTAATGGAAGCAACTTATCCCTTACCTGTGAGAACAAAATTTCTAAATCTCTAAAGAAATAAATCATGCAGCTTCCTATTTTTATAACACGTTCAAACAAAAAGGATAAAATAAACGCATTCAATATTATTTGAAAATATTATCCATAATCTAATCTTAACTACCCGTTTCTTTTGTTTTAATTTCGTAGCCATTTGCATTCAATTGATAAAAATCAATATTTATATTCTTCCTATCTATTTGCTCATCTAAATCAATGCACGTTTCTCTTGAAATAGTATCTTGGATCAATCAAATTGCTTTTACGCATTTTTTTTTCCTTTTCAACCGTTACTTGAAATGTACGCACTCTTAAAAATGCAAGAAGTCATTTCTTTTAACGTTGAATTTCAAATGCAAAGATTTCCTGCCTTTTTCTTTCACGCATTTAATTTTTCCGCTTACCTGAAATCTTGCTCATCCTTAAAATCAACGTGACCTTCCCCTATATTTATACAACACACGTTCAAAACAATTTTTACATCACCTGGAGAGCTTCACCTTCCTTTCTTGCATGCGTGTGTTGAAGGTACGCATCTATCTTTTATTTTATTTTTATTTCTACTTCTCATGCTTTTCACGTTGCATACTTTGCTCCTTCTTCTCGTTCCACCATGCTCGACTACTCCATCTCTCAAGTATGTTGTTTCCATCCCTGATAGGTATGCATCTCCTTTCCTCCTGATCTTGCCATGCATGTCCAATAATATAGAAAATCAAGCGTAGTTTCTTTCTTTTGCATGATATAGAACATATTAGCCTGCGTCCCTGTAGTTGTGTCCACGTGAAATTGAATAAGGGTGTCACTTTTGAATAAAATGTTAACAAACAAAATAAATATCTTTCATTTTTGCATCACTGGAGAAGAAACCATATACGCCTGTAGTTATGGTGGACATGTGAATTTGCATGCATGAGCCACTTTGAAGATTTTAACGAATGGGAGTGTGTAATGGAGACAAACTTGGAAAATGATTTGTGGTTTATTAGTTGCGTGTGAAACAAATCACACGACCTTGTCATTTCATAAGTGCATGCATACATTTTTTCAAAGTATTTTTTATTTATGAAAATCTAATAACGTTTTGTTTCAAGACTCAGCCTATTTGTTTTAACAAAGCATTTTTTTTTACAAAGCATTTTTCCCAAAGCATTTAAATAACAAATTTGGAAAGGGAAGAGGATTGGACTTGTTGAACAAATAGAGTGATGGAGTGGTCAAGCTGCAGGTGTCAAAAATCTTTTAATTTATAAATCTCGTTCCGGTTGTTATTAAATTTTGCTTTGATCGCTTCATAATCGCGTAATTTATTTTTCGTTTATTTTTCAAGTTCGTAATTGAGGTGTCACATCGGTTGGATTTATCGTGCCTCTGTTCATTTCTTTCGGGATCGATACCGTTGTTTGATTTGAATCTTCAGCAGCGGAAAGGTGAGTATTTCTCACCAGACAAACATACCTATATATCTGTGAATTTATCACAAGTGTAATAGTAATTTATTTTATTAAATTTTATCTGCCTGTGATATAAGCGTATGATGTTAAACCCCATTATTAATTGACACATCATCAGTTGTTTATTTATTTAAATATTATTGCAGTTATACTATTTAATGCTTATTTAATGTTAATCACTGCAAGTTCCCTGTAAATTTGAGATCGTTATAGGCTGAAATGATAGGCCAGAACGATACTTATTTATTCATTTATTCATTTATTTAATTATTTATTTTTACTAGGGATTGCGGGTTTGAAATGATAGAACCCGGGTTTTCTTTGTAAATTGCGGATTGAAATGATATATATCCGTATCATTTGACATAGGCTAGAAAACTATATACAGACCCGTGGTTTATATAATATTTTTCTGAAAGGTTTTAAAAATATTTTTAGATGGAAGTTTATAATATTCTGGTTTTAAATGTATTTAAAGGATTTTATAAAATTTATAATGATTTTTGAATAAGTCAAAATGTAAAATAAATGAATGTTTAAGTAAAATTTTGAAATATAACTTATTTTGGGAAATTCTGATTTTTGTTAAAAGTAAGATTTTAGTTAAGTAAAATAATTGATAATAAGTTATATTTTGGGAATTTAAAACTTAATTGTCAAGTTAATAATCTATTACAACACTTAAATGCTGTCTTTTGTAAATAACTATCTTAACCTATAACTTTAGGTTGCATTTTTAAGTGCTTCAGAAACTGAATTGTTGATTGTTTTAATAAAATTTAATGGAAAAAAAATCTTTGGGAAAGGGGCTTAAATTTTGGAATTTAATATGTAATTAATTGACTTTAAATGGTTTTAAATGGAAAATTTTAACTTTTAAATGTGAGTTAAAAGGCAATTAAGTCCTAAAAAATTTGAATCTATTTAAATGGTATTTTATATTAAATAAAATGACTGATGTTTAAATAAATGATGTTTGAAATGATATTACGATATTGAAATGTATTTGAGATTTATTTTGATTTTTAAAGTATAAATACCATTTTTAAAAGTGTAAAAACGAGTTATAATAACGTTTGGTTGTTAAAGAGACCGGGATCGGATATCTGGCATACTCTCTGTCGATACCGAAACCACTTTGACAACCGTGTACGCGGTGGAGATTCCAGAATGAAGTAGGATGGTGGTGGTGTTTTCTATGAGGTAAATACGTGGACCCGACTCCCGTGAGTTGGCATAAGGTGGCTAAAACAGGAGCGATTGACGGATTAATGAGGTAGCACCTCTGATCGGACCCACTTCTTCGTATGTCATTCTATTACTTATGTGATTGTATTGGTGCGCACCTTTGATTTGGGAGTCGAGGTGGGCGGTAGCTGCGCGCTACGCGTTACCGTCGGTCCGGAAGCGTAATTGGTATATCTACCCTGGCATTGCCTAGTTACTTTAAGTTACTTGCTTTATATTACAGTACACTTGAATTAGCTTACACTATATAAGTATGTATGTCCTAACTCGAGTGTTTATGTTTTATGTTACGCTCGGGTCAGCCTGAGTTGCAGTTTCAGCTTTCATCCCGGGGCTAGGACATTCTGTAGATCTTTCGAGCTGCCGGCAAAACTTTCAGTCCGTATCTTATTTATGTAATCGAGACTTTGGGATATTTGGATTTTTTTAGTGATGTTTAAACTATTGGAGATTTAAACTATGAAATTTTTTTAATTCGGTTGAGACTATTATAGTGGCTTCATGAACCACTAAGTATTTTTAAATTCCGCTGCGGGTATTCTGATTCTGTGTCTGTGATTCTGTGATTAATTATTTACTGTATATTTTGAGATTTGCCAAACTTTAATTACAACGCGGTATTTTGAACAATTCAAGTCCGACATGTGCGGATGCGAATGGTTGAAAATATCGGGTCGTTACATTTGGTATCAGAGCTTTGGCTCTAGGCAAAACTTAGAATGTATGGTAAATTTGATTTACAGAATCACTTTCATTTGAGCTTGAATCTCTTCCTTTTCGAATTTTGGAACGTTCCCTGCGGTTTCGAAGTTCATTCGTGTCCCTCACTATTCATTTTCTTTCGATTCTGGAGTATACCATAACTCCACTTCGGAGGATCTTTATAGTGAATTGGCGGTCTCGCCAATATTCTAATAAAGGGGTGAAACTCCTTTACAATTAGCATTGATTCACCAGAGATTTATATTTAACCTCGGTTTAGATGCTAGTATCTTTGGTTATTCCGAACTCTATCTCTTCGGATCGAATGGTAAATCTACATTCGATCTGACTCTTTAAGTCACGGTTGACCAGGTTAAGGTTGCCCGCGATTTATATAAACTTATCTAGTTCCTTGTTCTGTTATTTAATCATCGGATCTTCTGATTCCAATTTATCTTTAAATCAAAATTCTCTTTGATTTGAATCCATCAAATTTGAATCTCTATCCTTGTTTGAAAATTTTATTCCTATATTTGGGAAAAATCTAATATTATATATATATATATGTATAATTTTCAAAATTTAACTAGTTGTTTAGAGATAATAGTGTTTGATTTTATTTATGGTTTTGTAAACCATTGGTTTTGTCTTATATAAATAATTGAACTATAAAACATGGTTATAAATTTATTTGGAAAAGAAATGAATTTAAAACAAGAATTTAAGAATTTAATTTCTGATAGTTTCAAACCTTGTGTTTAAAGTCTTAAAAGGATATATTATTATTTAAATTATTTTCGAATATAAATTTGTTTCCAAAGAATTTTAAAGTTTTAAAAATTAGTGCTCTTCTCTTTGTCACTGGAAAATAATTTCGGTGATGACTACAACATCATCGACATTCATTTTCGAGTATTGAAGTAAAAAGACCACGCTGTAGTTTTGCTTCAAAAATTTAATTGATTTGAATTTCTAAATATGACTTAATTTATAATATATATAGATATATGATTTGAATTTGATTTGACATATGATATATGTATGTATTTATTTATCTCTAAAAGGTTTGAAGTTAATTGGAAATTTAATTCATAAATTTATGTTAAAAGGTGATTCTAATGATAAAATAAAGTCAAATTTTGAATGAATATTTAAACTTGAATAATAGAATTGGAAAATTTTTACTTGTATAATTGCATGCCAATATAACTTACCTAAATCATTCAGAAATTAACTATGTAATTGGATAATGTACAATATAAAAGGATTTTATAAATAAAATTTGAGTGGTTATAATAAATGATATACACTTAAAGTTTCAGTTACAAAAAGACAAATAGAGGTAAATAGAATAAAAAATAGTTGAATAATATACAATATCAAATGGTGTTAAAGGAAATTTAGAAATAAATTGGAATATTTATAATAAATGTAATCTACTTAATATGTGCGATAAGATATATTAAGTAGAATATATTTAATAATAATCTGGAATAAAGAAGAATTAATTTTTTGAATAAAAGATGATTATTTTAAATGACTATACAAATTTATGATTTTAGAAATTGTTAATTTCAAAATAATTGGATAATAAGATAACTAATAGTTAAGATTGATTTATCTTCAGTAAAAATCAAATGAATTAAATCAATTATTGAATATTAATTAATTTAAATTGAATTTATATGGTTTAAATAAATGACTCCATTTTGAGTTTCAATTTAGTTTTCTTTCAGGGTGTTTCTATTCTCCCACCTCTTTCCTTTTCGGGGACGAAAAGTTTTGAGTGGGGGAGAGTGTAATGACCTATAAATTTAGAGAATTTAACTCGTCAATTTAATAAGATTTTTTGTAACTAAATTTAAGAAGAAAAAAAAAACCTTTATAATTTATAATGAAGTGAGTGGTAACTAAATGTTTTTGGATATTATCATAATATCTGTTGTTATACCCATTCCCTAAAAATAATGAAAAGGGAAAATTTGTAACATATTAAAGTAGTTAATTAATTATGTTAATTGGGTAGGTTATGACATGTAAATCATGTTGGTGGAATATTGTCAATTTTGACATATTAATTATGTTAGTGGTGAACATTGTTAAGCAATTTAAAACAATGAAACTTGCAATCAATTTATTTGATTAATCTACCTTATTCCTAGTTAGCAATTCAAAACTTGAATAAAGGCATATACGGATATTTTAAAATGGAGTTTATGACAATTAATAGATATTTCAAAAAGGAAATTAATGATAATTAATAGGGAAATTAATTGTAAAATTTCAGTAATTGAGCAGAATTAATTTATCGAATAATTAATGCAAGTTAATTAAATTGATGAAAGATAAATAAGTTAATTCTTTTGGTTAATGGCATGAGGACGCGAGGTTAATCCCCATTTTTGTAGGAGAAATCTGCCCGTGTAACCAGTCCGGCTACCAATGCCTACAAGCGGACGGATTAATGTGAGACGTCGCAGGATTGATAATTAACCAAAAAAGGGTTAATTAAGTTAGTAACCAAATTTGAATATGTAATTAAAGGAGATTGATTGACATGAAGGAATATGGTAATTAATTGAAATCAATTAAGGAGGATAATTAATTGGTAATAAGGTAATTAATTGAAATCAATTAAGGAGGATAACTATTTGGTAATCTGGTAATTAATTGAAATCAATTAAGGAGGTTAATTAAAAGGGATAAGGTAATCAATTGAAATCAATTAAAGGCAATTAAAGGGGAATTAATTGTTTAGAAGAATATGGAAATCAATTAGAGTGAATTAACTAATTTAAAAATATTAGTTAGGGAATTGGGGCTAGATTGCTAGATGTCCCAATGGTAGAAATCAAAAAGTGGAAACCCATAGGATAAATTGAAAACTTAACAAGTGGAATTAATAGAAATAAAACGCATTTGTTTAAAAAACGTCAAACCATAAATTAGTGACGTTTTCTTCCACTTAAATCAACACCATCTAAATATTTAGTGCTTGCAACTTTCTTTCCTTGAATCAACGCATTCACTTCCAATTTGAACGTACGTTATTCCTTGCAAAATTTTATCACTTGATTTACGTCACTTTTTAATGCAGCAAAATTTGTTATTTTCCTTTACTGTTTCAAAGTCCAAATATAAATTTGGAAGTTTTGAAATTTTTACTTTGTTAAAAGACAACTCCATTTGGAATTTTAAATAAAAATGAATTTTGTATACTTAAAATAAGTAAATACGAAGAATGTAAACAAGTTAAAATTTTAGTTAAGTAATAACTTTGTAAAATTCAGTGTTTTACAGGCTGTTAAATTTCGCATTTAAAAAGGGCACGCATTGTAATGGTATAAGTAACGTATAAACGTATAAATTAAAAATGTTACTTTTGCATAAATTTTGGGCGTATTGTATTGCGTCGGTTTGGCGTATTTTAAAATGCATACTGCAATATGGATTAATAAATCAGTTAGTAGATTTTTATAGCAAAACCTTACTTTTTCCACAGCTTTCATTGGTTTTAAATTGGCGTAAAATCCTTGCTAATATCACTCAGCCTATATAAAGAAAGAAACGCACACAATCATTAATTGAAGAAAAAGTTTAAAAATGAACCAATCTATTAATCACTTGCCGTTTCTTCACCATAAATTTCACTCATCCCTCTTTCTCAACGCACGGAAATTTCAAATTTTCTAGTTGCCGTTTCTTTCTTGTCTGCATTTATTTCTTACCCAGATTTCGAAATTTTCTGTATATGTATGCATCTTTTAGCCTAACAAATTTTTTTCACACAACCTTTAATATGCAATGAAACATTTTTTTCGGTTAACAATTAAATTCAGTCGTCATTCTTTCTACGCAATTAAGTGGAAATTTTGTCGTTCCTGAAGAAATTTAATTCTTGCCTCTTTTCTTTCCTATAATTAAGCGCGTAAATTTAGGCACGTTCGTTTTCTCTTGCTTCCTAAATATTTTCCATATTGCCTTCATCTAAATACTGAAAACATGCATCTCATTTGTAGCTCTGGGAATAAACGTTTAATGGAAGCAACTTATCCCTTACCTGTGAGAACAAAATTTCTATATCTCTAAAGAAATAAATCATGTAGCTTCCTATTTTTATAACACGTTCAAACAAAAAGGATAAAATAAACGCATTCGATATTATTTGAAAATATTATCCCATAATCTAATCTTAACTACCCGTTTCTTTTGTTTTAATTTCGTAGCCATTTGCATTCAATTGATAAAAATCAATATTTATAATCTTCCTATCCATTTGCTCATCTAAATCAATGCACGTTTCTCTTGAAATAGTATCTTGGATCAATCAAATTTCTTTTACACATTTTTTTTTCCTTTTCAACCGTTACTTGAAATGTATGCACTCTTAAAAATGCAAGAAGTCATTTCTTTTAACGTTGAATTTCAAATGCAAAGATTTCCTGCCTTTTTCTTTCACGCATTTAATTTTTCTCCTTACCTGAAATCTTGCTCATCCTTAAAATCAACGTGACCTTCCCCTATATTTATACAACACACGTTCAAAACAATTTTTACATCACCTAGAGAGCTTCACCTTCTTTTCTTGCATGCGTGTGTTGAAGGTACGCATCTGTCTTTTATTTTATTTTTATTTCTACTTCTCATGATTTTCACGTTGCATACTTTGCTCCTTCTTCTCGTTCCACCATGCTCGACTACTCCACCTCTCAAGTATGTTGTTGCCATCCCTGATAAGTATGCATCTCCTTTCCTCCTGATCTTGCCATGCATGTCCAATAATATAGAAAATCAAGCCTAGTTTCTTTCTTTTGCATGCTGTAGAACATATTAGCCTGCGTCCCTGTAGTTGTGGCCACGTGAAATTGAATAAGGGTGTCACTTTTGAATAAAATGTTAACAAACAAAATAAATATCTTTCATTTTTGCATCACTGGAGAAGAAACCATATACGCCTGTAGTTTTGGTGGACATGTGAATTTGCATGCGTGAGCCACTTTGAAGATTTTAACAAATGGGAGTGTGTAATGGAGACAAACTTGAAAAATGATTTGTGGTTTATTAGTTGCGTGTGAAACAAATCACACGACCTTGTCATTTCATAAGTGCATGCATACATTTTTTCAAAGTATTTTTTTTATGAAAATCTAATAACGTTTTGTTTCAAGACTCAGCCTATTTGATTTAACAAAGCATTTTTATTTACAAATCATGTTTCCCAAAGAATTTAAATAACAAATTTGGAAAGGGAAGAGGATTGGAGATGTTGAACAAATTGAGTGATGGAGTGGTCAAGTTGCGGGTGTCAAAAATCTTTTAATTTATAAATCTCGTTCCGGTTGTTATTAAATTTTGCTTTGATCGCTTCATAATCGTGTAATTTATTTTTCGTTTATTTTTCAAGTTCGTAATTGAGGTGTCACATCTGTTGGATTTATCGTGCCTCTGTTCATTTCTTTCGGGATAGATACCGTTGTTTGATTTGAATCTTCAGCAGCGGAAAGGTGAGTATTTCTCACCAGACAAACATACCTATATCTGTGAATTTATCACAAGTGTAATTGTAATTTATTTTATTAAATTTTATCTGCCTGTGATATAAGCGTATGATGTTAAACCCCATTATTAATTGACACATCATCAGTTGTTTATTTATTTTAATATTATTGCAGTTATACTATTTAATGCTTATTTAATGTTAATCACTGCAAGTTCCCTGTAAATTTGAGATCGTTATAGGCTGAAATGATAGGCCTGAACGATACTTATTTATTCATTTATTTAATTATTTATTTTTACTTCGGATTGCGGGTTTGAAATGATAGAACCCGGGTTTTCTTTGTAAATTGCGGATTGAAATGATATATATCCGTATCACTTGACCTAGGCTAGAAAACTATATACAGACCCGTGGTTTATATAATATTTTTCTGAAAGGTTTTAAAAATATTTTTAGATGGAAGTTTATAATATTCTGGTTTTAAATGTATTTAAAGGATTTTGTAAAATTTATAATGATTTTTGAATAAGTCAAAATGTAAAATAAATGAATGTTTAAGTAAAATTTTGGAATATAACTTATTTTGGGAAATTCCGATTTTTGTTAAAAGTGAGATTTTAGTCAAGTAAAATAATTGATAATAAGTTATATTTTGGGAATTTAAAACTTAATTGTCAAGTTAATAATCTATTACAACACTTAAATGCTGTCTTTTGTAAATAACTATCTTAACCTATAACTTTAGGTAGCATTTTTAAGTGCTTCGGAAACTGAATTGTTGATTGTTTTAATAAAATTTAATGGAAAAAAAATCTTTGGGAAAGGGGCTTAAATTTTGGAATTTAATATGTAATTAATTGACTTTAAATGGTTTTAAATGGAAAATTTTAACTTTTAAATGTGAGTTAAAAGGCAATTAAGTCCTAAAAAATTTGAATAGATTTAAATGGTATTTTATATTAAATAAAATGACTGATGTTTAAATAAATGATGTTTGAAATGATATTATGATATTGAAATGTATTTGAGATTTATTTTGATTTTCAAAGTATAAATACCATTTTTAAAAGTGTAACAACGGGTTATAATAACGTTTGGTTGTTAAAGAGACCGGGATCGGATATCTGGCATACTCTCTGTCGATACCGAAACCACTTTGACAACCGTGTACGCGGTGGAGATTCCAGAATGAAGTAGGATGGTGGTGGCGTATTCTATGAGGTAAATACGTGGACCAGACTCCCGTGAGTTGGCATAAGGTGGCTAAAACAGGAGCGATTGATGGATTAATGAGGTAGCATCTCTGACCGGACGCACTTCTTCGTATGCCATTCTATTACTTATGTGATTGTATTGGTGCACACCTTTGATTTGGGAGTGTTGTTCGAGGTGGGCGGTAGCTGCTACGCGTTACCATCGGTCCGGAAGCGTAATTGGTATATCTACCCTGGCATTGCCTAGTTGTGCCGTGTCACCTACCATAGCGAGCCTTGTACGAGTTTGGTTTTCTCCCGTAGCCCGTGTGGTATCCTCTGGTGGCTTCCCGATCAGGAGGGACCATGATATTGGATGGACTACTGGGACTATTACGTGTTAAGGGGAATATTTGGTCACTCCTTAACGCTATTTAAAAGTAAGTTTATTTTAATATAGACACTATTATAATAGCGAAAATATTACTACATAGTAAATAGTTTAACGGATCCTTAGAGGATGGGCGGTCCCAAGCATCCTTTAAGTTACTTGCTTTATATTACAGTACACTTGAATTAGCTTACACTATATAAGTATGTATGTCCTGACTCGGGTGTTTATGTTTTATGTTACGCTCGGGTCAGCCTGAGTTGCAGTTTCAGCTTTCATCCCGGGGCTAGGACATTCTGTAGATCTTTCGAGCTGCCGGCAAAACTTTCAGTCCGTATCTTATTTATGTAATCGAGACTTTCGGATATTAGGATTTTTTTAGTGATGTTTAAACTATTGGAGATTTAAACTATGTAATTTTTTTAATTCGGTTGAGACTATTATAGTGGCTTCATGAACCACTAAGTATTTTTAAATTCCGCTGCGAGTATTCTGATTCTGTGTCTGTGATTCTGTGATTAATTATTTACTGTACATTTTGAGATTTGCCAAATTTTAATTACAACACAGTATTTTGAACAATTCAAGTCCGACATGTGCGGATGCGAATGGTTGAAAATACCGGGTCGTTACAATATACATGGACTTTATTTCTAAAATATAAAAGTGATACTTTTGGTATGTTTAAATTTTTTTCTAAAAGAAATAAAACCCAAATGGATTTTAAAATTAAGAATATTCAAAGTGATCACGGTGGAGAATTCGAAAATGATCTTTTCACTAATTTTTGTACTGAAAAAGGCATAAGTCATAATTTTTCTTTTTCCCGCACACCTCAACTGAATTGTGTAGTAGAATGAAAAAATCGTACGTTATAAGAATGTGCACGAACACTATTAAATAGTAGTGATTTACGAAAACATTTTCGGGCCGAAGCTATTGCCACAGCTTGGTATGTTTTGAATCGAGTAATCTACAACCTATGACTAAACAAACTTGTTTTGAAATATTTTTGGAAGAAAACCTAAAGTATCATACTTTATAACTTTTGGATCAAATGTTTTATATTAAATACAAAAGATAATTCTGGAAAATTTGACCCGAAGGCCGATGAAGGAATCTTTGTTGGATATTCGAATCGTAGCAAAGCATATAGAATTTATTATAAACGAAATAATAGTATTGAAGAAAGTTTACATGTTTCGTTCGATGAAAATCTTTTTAACCATCATACTAATGACGATCAAGAAATAATTCCAATAACAAATATAACAAATTCTTTAAATAATGAGACAAATGCGCAAAATAATACATTAGCATCATCTCCTAGCATTCTTAAGGATCATCTAAAAGATAGTATCATTAGAGATCTCAATTCTAGAGTAACTAGAAATCAACTTAACCAAATAAGTCATATAGCATTTGTGTCAAATTTTAAACCAAAAATTTATAAAAAATGCTTCAAATGATAACTTTTGGATAACAGCTATGCAAGAAGAATTAAATCAATTTGAACGTAATAATATTTGGGAATTAGCACTGAGACAGCAAATCAATCGGTGATAGGAACAAAATGGGTATTTAAAAACAAAGCAGATGAAAACGGAAATATAGTTAGAAATAAAGCTCGTTTAGCTGCTCAAGGTTATAATCAAGAAGAAGGTATCGACTATGACAAAACCTTTGCTGCAGCAGCGAGACTCGAGGCCATACGTACATGACTCGCTTTTGCAAATCCTCACAATTTTGAACTATTTCAAATGGATGTCAAAAGTGCTTTTTAAATGGTTTTATTAAAGAAAACGTATATGTTGAACAACCTCCATTATTTGTTCGCGAAAAATATCCCGACCATGTTTTTAAATTACAAAAAGCATTATATGGTTTAAAACAAGCCACCGTGCCTGGTACGAACGTCTTAAAAATCATTTATTTACATCTAGTTTTCAAATTGGTAAAATCGATACAACGTTATTTATTAAACGAGAAAATAAAGATATTTTAATTGTACAAATTTACGTAGATGATATTATTTTTGGCTCAACTAACAAAAATCTTTATAATCAATTTTCAAATATTATGAAAAATGAATTTGAAATGTCTCACATGGGAGAATTAAATTTCTTCTTAGGTTTACAGATAAAACAACTTGAAAATGGTATTTTTATTCATCAAGAAAAATATTGTAACGGTTTATTACGTCGTTTTGAAATGGATGAAACTTTAAGCAAACCAATACCGATGAGTACTAGTGTTCACTGGGAAAAAGATGATAACGGAAAATATCGATGAAAAATTATAATGTAGTATGATTGGCTCCTTGCACTATTTAACAGCTAGTCGACCTAGCATTATGATGAGTGTATGTCTTTGTGCTTGATTCCAGGCAAATCCAAAAGAATCTCACCAAAGAACTGTTAAACGAATCTTACGATTTCTATCTAGTACTAGAGATTACGGTTTGTTTTATCCTAAGAGATCATCATTTGAACTAGTTTCATATAGTGATGCGGATTTCGGTGGATGTAAAATAGATCGTAAGAGTACTAGTGGAACATGTCACTTTATCGGACAATCATTAGTTTCATGGTTTAGCAAAAAGCGAAATTGTGTCTCCTTATCTACTTGCGAAGCCGAAGATATTTCAGCAGCTCTAGCATGTGCATAAGTGATATACATGCAACAAACACTTACGAATTTTGGAAAAGTTATCAATGAATCACCAATATATTGCGATAACATGAGTTCAATAAATCTATCAAAAAACCTTGTAAATCACTCGCTTACTAAACATATAGATATAAAACATCATTTTTTACGTAACATTGTAGAAAAGGGAATTATTACTTTAGAATACGTAAATACCAAAAATCAAATATCAGATATTTTCACAAAACCACTAAACGAACGAACAAACTTTTGTTAAACTACGACGCGATTTAGAAATATGCTCTCTTAATAATCTTCTAAACTAATAACCACATCTTCATGTATTCTATGTTTAGCTAAAAGATTTTTTATCCATAAATTAAAATTGATAACTCCTTTACCTTAAACTTTTTAGGTGGTTGTTTTCCGAAATTACCTATAAATAATTTTTAAAATTATATATAAATCTTTACACAAAAAGAAGTAAAGAATATATAGATTTTTTTACAACATAAAATATAATCATGTCTTCAGAAAATTCTCATCTATCCTTCTCGACACCTACGATGGATAGCTCAGTGGATACACCTCATCGCCTTTCTGCCCCTACGCCAAAGCAGGAACTAACGTATAGGTGGTCCTCCTATCACACGGGATTCAATCCTGATAACAAGAAGACCAAACGAGATCTATTTGTTTCCTAAAGCCAAGGAGAAAATTGATGAGATACATCACTATCAAAAGCAACAAATAGATCTATAACGAGAATTATATTTTGAATAAAAAGTCACGGCACGACGACTAAGTTTTCAGGAGCAAATAGCGATAAAATTTTGCAATTCACGGAAGAAGGATGTACATGAACTACTTTTGATTCCTTGCAGTACTTTGAATCCCCCATCCTCGTATCGTACACCTTTGGATCCTTCGCCAAGACTATTCTCTGGTTCCCCAGGAACCCACGAACGTGGAAATATATGGTTTCCACTCAAGCCATGGAGGGATGACAAGTCTGAAGATCGCAAAACTCCATCGCCATCTAAATAGATTAAATTATTTTCATTGTATGTGTATCTACGTATATTTGTAATTCTGTTTCACAAAATAAATACTAATTTTTTTAAATAATAATAATAATAAACAGTCGAAAAATAAGCAACACTCTTCAAATTAGGCTAATTTTAGAAAAAACTGGTCATTTCAAACGTCTGACCATTGCCCCCAAATGTCTGACACACTGATATAACACAAATTCTTCACCATTGTGCATATGTCAGACATCTGATATAACCTTCTAGACGTCTGAAAATTGTCTCTGCTTACAAAAAATAGATACCAGGTTATTTCAGAGTCTAAACTATGAACTAGACGTCTGAATAAAGTCTCTGCCACCATATATAAAAATTCGATCTATTTCAGATGTCTAATATTTAAACCAGACATTTGAGAAAACTATCTGTCATTCAGAAATGACAATTTGATCTATTCCAAATATCTGATAATACAAACAGACGTTTGAAAAATCTCTCTATCTATCAAATTTTATAACTCGACCAAATCCAGACGTCTACCACAATAAACTAGACGTCTGATTCTATTAACTATTTTAAAACTAGGTTAAATCGCACGTCTGATTTACATTCTAGACGTCTGAAATTCAAACGACACGTTTATACGCCCGGATAACATCTATTTTTTCATACCTTTTTACTTCATTTCATTTTATTTCTACTGTGATTTCAGTTTTTTGCTTCTCCAAAATCCTTCTCTTCCAAATTTGATCGAATTTGATGGCTCCTAAAACAAAAATTCCTAAAATCTCTAAGAGAAAACAAGATCAAGCAACTTCCTCAAATCCTCAAGTTTTCTCAGATGATCAAATTGAACGATGGATGAATCGAGTAGCTCATTCACTCAAGAGATATGAAGATATTCAGAAGAAGAAACTCCACACAGGTTCATTTTATAACTTACTCAAGTTCTCAATGTATGATTTAGATGAAATGTGTGAAAATGCCGGTTTAGAAACTATAATATCTTTCAATCCCAATAACATCCAAATTGATCAGATGGCTATATTTCCATTCTATGCTAATTTGGATAGTACAGCGGTTTGTAACACAGAAAATGAGGATATTTGATTATGTTCTAGTGTGTATGGCAACACAATTAGGCTCACTTCAGGAATCATCGGCAAAACTCTCGGATGTTCCGACTTTGGGAAAGATTTATATAGTATTCCCAATATGCATCCCAAACCAAGAGACAATATAACACATCAAATGTGGGAAGATGAAATGCCAAAATTTACTTCTAAATATCTACGACCTAAGGCAAGGCTTCTAACTCGAATGATTATCAACACTATCATTCCTCATCTTGGAAGTCATGAATAGATAATGGAATAAGAGCACAAGGCCCTGTATGTTATATTCAGCGGAACTAGGGTAAATTGGGCTAAATTTATATTTGACGAGTTCAAACATTTTTGGACTCGATCATGCCCATTGCTTAACTACCCCACATACATCATGAGGCTTCTTTGTGCTCATATCATCCCCTCCTATTTATCCACTTTTGAAGAAATTTCTCTAAAATATGCTTCCACGAAATTTTTCTCCTTGATGCACCTACCAGAAAATCCTCCGAAATTTATATCTTTTGAAGAGTGGACACAACATCGTCAAGCGATGCAAGCTAGACCTCCACACACCCCGAACCATCACATGAGGTGGAATAATATTGCGAAGCTACTCCCCCTCCTGCAACATTTGATTATACGTGTCACGATGAGATTTTGGAGACTCGAACAGAGACGAATCCAAATGAAAGTATTCGAGACATCACTCTTCAAAATCAACATATCTTATCTCGAAATAAAAAAGTTTTAGCTAAGCGCAGTGACAGCTTTGAAACATCTTTTGCTACACGCCTAGCCACAGTCGAAATATCACTTTCAACTGTATCATCAGTTCTCAAAGAGGTTCTTCACAGGGTTCATGGCTCTACCCCACCATCCGAAGATTGGCCAACCCTAGTACCTTCTCCTCCTTTAAAACATTCCAAACTTTTTAAGGAGAACGAACCTCTAGAAAAAGCTCCGACATCTACTACGAAGCAACCTAGCTCTTCCAAAAATGAAGATAAAGGAGATGATCAAAAAAAAGCTTCCCCAAAAGGCTCATAGATTTGTAGGACTCCATCTTTTGTAAAATTGTTAAAAATCTATGAATGTACTTGGTTATTGTAAATTAATGAAATTTCTCTTTTGGTATGTTATTTCTGTATATATCTCTGTCTTATAACGATTGGTCGATATTAATAATTTCTATATTTAAAAAGTTTTATATCCTTTGTGAAAATGCCCAAGGGGGAGAAATAATAAAGATCACAATATGTTATGAAAAGTGCATACCTAGGGGGAGATTTATAAAATTATATATAAGTACATTATATAGTTGTCATCATCAAAAAGGGGGAGATTATTAGGAAATCAAATCTACGGTTTCGATGACGACAACTATACAATGGAAATCGAATATGCATACATATTTCTATATACATGTACTTGCTAAAGAAACATCACTAGAAAGACAAGAACAAGGCTCAAAGAACGTTACAAGAGACTACAAGTCAATAAAATCAAGAAAGCGACAAGAAAGATGCACAAAACAGACATGCACAACTTTCAAATGTTTATGTGCGCAAGCCAGACGTCTGGAAAAGTCCTTTAAAACGACAAAACAGACAGAACCAGACATTTGGTATATGCAATAAGACGTTAGAAAATCTACTGTATACAAAAAAATATAGTATCACACGTCTTATACAAATATCAGACGTCTGATTTCAAAATCGGAATATAAATTCAAATTTCAACTGTCACATTTGAATAGACATTTTCGCTTCTCTTCACTACAACTCTTCACCATCAGCAGAAGCAACTGTAGAGCACTTGTTAATGGATGCAACTACTCAAGGAACGTCTCGACAACTATATATATCATCAAGAAATCAAGAGAATACTCACCTTACTCACTTGCGCTCTCTACTTACATACTCTGTTATATTCTTGATCTCTAGCAATCTATACTTGTGTTTGACTCTTCCATATATTCAGTTCTTAACAGTCAATATTCTCTAGACATATATTGGAAGCATTTGTACTTATTAGTCAATATTCATGTTATAGAACACATATTTGGCAAAAACAATTTATTGTAACCAAGCCTATTCCTCCAGGCGAAGCGAGGGTATTTGATAGTCGAATTCTAAAGGGGAGCTTCGGGACAGGACGTAGGACAGGAGGTCCAAACCAGTACAAAATCCTAGTGTGTTTATTCTATATTTACCTTGATTAATATTGTTTTAGTTACATCATATATTTTGTCACATATACTTGCACATACACTACATGATCCACCCTATAAACTAATAAAATCAAGCGAGTCTACCCTGAGCTTGGAAAGTCAAAAGGGTGTATCTTGTTGCCTTGGAATCAAGATTGTATTCTGGTTTGCATGCTACTTCATTAAAGAAGACATTTGAAAGAATATATATATATATACACACACACACACATACTGTACAGGACTGGAAGTTGGATTGATAAATCAAAACCAGTATAAAACTTCCAGTGTCAAATCTCTCACTTTACTTTATTTTTACTGCATTTATATATATCTCTGACTATTTGTTAATATACATTTGTGTTCATAATCTATATTTGAATTTAAATCTTGAAACAGTGTAGAAAAGTTCCATATATGTTATAAAACACTATTCACCCCCTCTAGCATTAAAGTAGCCTTAAGATCCATCCTCGATAGTTTAATTTATACTACATTGTTTCCCACAGAAGCACCTTTTCATTGTTCAACAACCAATAACTTAAAATTGATGTTAATGTAACAAAAGGCCCAATTATTAGAGTTAAACTGAGTTAAAAATAACTAAATAGTAATAAATTCTAATGATAAATAGAAAAAATCAGAAACAAATGCATTAAAGTAAGGGATATAAAAATTTGTAATAGTTGGGGATCTTACCCAGTGGCTTGAACAGGTAGACAAAGACTTGATGCGGAAGCCTTGCGTGGCACAACTAGGTCGTTCGGCATCTATCCTCGTTCGGCATTGAGGACCGTTCGGCACAGCATGGCCGCTTGGCATTCCACACCGTTCGGCATAGCACGGTCGTTCGGCATCCCACACCGTGCGGCATCCAGACCTTGTTCGGCATTGAGAACCGTTTGGCATAGCATGGTCGTTCGGCATCCCACGCCGTTCGACATCCAGACCTTGTTCGGCATTGAAGGCCATTCGCCACAGCATGTCGTTCGGCATTCCACACCGTTTGGCATCCATACCACGTTCAGCATTGAGGGCCATCCGGCACAGTATGGTCGTTCGGCATTCAATCTTGACCGGCATGAAGCACTTCGGCACATGGCCTCGCTCGGCATAAGCATGCTACTCGGCATCTCCCCTCGATCGGCGTCGGATCTCGTTCGGCCTACATATTTAACTCAACATATTGCCCCGTTCGGCTTAGAGACAAGGCTCGGCATTTGCCGATAGGCATTAGTGGTTCGGCATGCAGAAATCACTCACTTTGGGCCAAGATATCTGGCTACTAGGCCCCTCATGGAAGTCCAACCCATTTTCGACTATAAATAGAGAGGCAGTGGCACAATGAAATGGACATTTTTTCGAGAACACCGGGGAGACTCTGCCGCATTCAAGACTCATTCAAGACTTATCTTCTTTACTTAACAATTGTAATCAAGCAGTTGGTGTATGGATTGTATCTGTAACCAGTTGATAAGTAAAGCAATAAAGATTAACCTCAAAGTGGACATGGCCAATTAGCCGAACCACTATAAATTTGGTGTTCTTATTTTCTGCATTTAGTTTAGCATTCTGTTCACCATTTACATTTTCTTTCTTCATTAATCTCTCTACATAATCTTTCTTAAGGGTGTTAATGACCAATTCTAGTGCTAATATTTTGGTGCTTTCACTGAGAATCGAATTCTCAGGTCGATAGGATCTACTTTCTAGCTACTAGATTGAAAAATCCCCAAAAGGAGATCCGAATTATTCATAGGACGTCCGTTGAATCTATTTAGAGTTCCAACTGACAAATCTACTGTGGGAAGACCACGCACCCGATCAGCCTCTCACAATGCGGATGTCCACGAGACTGCTAGCGTGCAACAAGTTGGACCTAGCAACCAACAAGCGATTCAAGGCGTAGGACCCTCCACCTAAAATCAAACGAAAGTCATTACCCAAACATAGTTCAACGATTTGATGAGAGAACTCAGGGAAAGTAAAAGAAAACTTTCTGAGCAAATTCAAGCCAACACTAATCTCATGACTCAGCTTACCCGACAGCAGCATCAGAATGCTGGAGGTAGCCATGCTCCTTATTCATCTGATAGCTCGACCTCAGATGATGAACCTCCTTGGCGTAGACGCCGTAAGACTGAAGCTGCACAGGCATGTGCCACTGATCGATCCGCCAGGGATCAGGCACATGAAGAGACTGGACGCCTGGTTCACCAAGGTCATAATGAAGCCGGCCTTCAAGATGCGCATTTGGCCGATCGCCGGTAGAGGAAACACCAACCCAAGCAGTCTGGTGGAACGAAACCCAACCTTCCACCCTCCATACAAACTCCAGACTTATCAGCTATGGTCAGGTAGTTAATGAGAGAGAATCAAGGCTTGACCAATGAAGATTGGGGAGTGTCCAGGAGTCATACTCCATTCACAGATACTATTCTACAGGCTGAGTATCTCAGGAAGTTCAGTATGTCGACTATCCCAGCTTACAAAGGGAAGACTGATCCTAGGCAACACGTGATGAGGTACGAATGAATGATGGATTCTACAAGGGTGAATGATGCGACCAAGTGTAGGTGCTTCCCAATCACTTTGTTCGGAATGCCATCATGTGGTTTACTCGACTTCCTCCACGGTCTATATCCAGCTTCAACGAGTTGGCAATTAAGTTTATTGAACAATTCAGGGTACATGCTACTCGTCCAAAGGACGTGATGTCCTTATCAAGCGTGATCTAGGCTCTGGGAGAGTCTTTGAAAGCATACTTGTAGAGATTTCATGTTGCTTCCACTGAAGTTAGCAATCCTAACGACCACGCAATCTTGATGGCAGTAATGCGAGGTGTAGATCCAGACTCGGAGTTTGGAGATTGGTTGGTGGGAAAGAACCCAACTACATTGGAGCGATTCTATTCCAAAGCTCACCAGTTCATAAGGAGGGAGGAAGCTCGATGGACAAGACGAGATAAGGCACCAAGGCCTATTCAGGAGATTGTGAAAAGTAACATCGCCGTGAAGCAATCCGGCGAAAGTTCGGAAAAAGTTCAAGTCAACGTCAGAACAAGCCTGGGCAATCTAAAGGATCCAGAGGTGGAAATCCCGGAAAGAAAAAAGAGACAGGGAGATGGAAGTCGAGGATTCTGACCTACGATGAATACACCCTCCTAAATACATCCATTGAAAATATTTACCCATCTACCTGTAACACCTTTCAATATAGAAAGTCGCGCCTAAAGGAGTCAACTGAGGAACATAAACGGACGAGGAAATATTGTCGCTTCCATGAGACCCGCGGACACACTACTGAGGAGTGTAGACACCTCCATGACGCAATAGAAATGTTAATCAGGCAGAAAAAGCTGTCGGAGTTTGTTAAGAACAAGCCAGAGGGTAGGCAAGGAATGTCAGACCCCGAACGCAGGCTGGCTCCACACCACCCAAAGGAACCTGTCCAGACCTTAGGAAGGTTGATCATAAACATTATAGTCGGAGGACCTCATCCTGCAGACAAGAATTGGCAGGAGATGGAAGGATATGCTACCTCCTTGAGGCATGTGAATTATGAATGTTGTTCGAATGTGGAAGATGGAACCCCCGTAAACAACAACTCATGATGACAGACGATATAGTGTTTAGGTGTCGAGATGTAGACAAGGTGGAGGCTCCTACTATCTACCCGATGGTCATATCTACAATAATCAGGCCAGCTTACGTCAAAAGGATTTTGATTGATTGTGGAAGCTCTGTCAACATCATCTTTAAGAAGGCTTATGACCAAATGAAGATTGGGACAAAAGATTTAAAACCATGCAAAGCCCGTATCCACGGCTTTAATGGTGTCACAACCGACGCGATGGAGTATATTGAGTTTCCAGTTGAACTGGGAGAAGGTGAGCGTAGGAGAGTGTGAATCCTACCATTCATAGTAATGGATGTTGACTCTCCATACAATGTATTTCGGGTCGTTCGGCCCTGGCGGAGTTTAGGGCTGCTTTAACCCCATGCTGTTTGACATTAAAATTTTCGACAGACAAAGGAGTCGGCGTAGTACATGGCGATCATGCGACCGGTCGTGCGTGTTATGTGGCAGAGCTGAGAGAAGCTCAAAGGAGAGAAAAGGGGAAGGTTGCGGACAGCTCTGTCCACATCCTAAATACTAATGATTGACAAGTAGTGCCCAAGCCCTGGCTCGGGAAACATTCTTGGATCCTTAGAGACATAGATCCGAGAGATGATGATGGGGAACCCAAGGAAATGAATGCAGCACCGGCTGAGCTAACAATCGTCATTCCAGTTAGCCGGGATGACCCGTCACGAGTTCTTAAGATTGGATCACAACTCGACCCTTCAGTGGCCGAGTATCTTACTGATTTCCTCCGAGCGAATCTGGATGTTTTCGCTTGGTCACATTCTATTATGTCTAGGATTTCTCCCACTATTGCGGGTCATATGTTGAACATAGACCCAAAATACTTTCCTGTGAAACAGAAAAGGTGTCCGCTGCTCTCAAAGAGGAGGTGGACAAACTCAAAGCCGACGGGTTCGTCCGCGACGCCCTATACCCCGAATGGGTATCTAACCCTGTGCTGGTAAGAAAAGCGAATGGGAAGTGGAGAACTTGTGTTGATTACTCTGATCTGAATAAAGCATGCCCGAAGGATAGTTTTCCTTTACCTAGAATCGACCAGCTCGTCGGCTCTACCGCTGGATACGAATTATTGTCATTTGTGGATGCTATTCGGGATACAATCAGATCCCGATGCACTTCCAGACTAAGAACACACCAGTTTTGTCACAGATGTAGGGCTATATTGCTATGTAGTAATGCCTTTTAGATTGAAAAACATGGGAGCAACTTATCAACGTCTGGTGAATCGAATGTTTAAAGACTAGATTGGTAGAACGATGGAAGTCTATGTGGATGACATGCTCGTGAAGTCACGGCAGTCAAACGACCACATCCAAGACTTAGCAGAGATGTTTGATATACTCATGCATTATGGGATGTAGATCAACCCTTTAAAGTGTTCTTTTGGCATTGCATCTGGGATGTTCTTGGGTTTCATTATGAATGCACGTGGAATTTAAGCTAACCCGAAAAAGATTCAGGCTATTCGGGACATACAAGTGCCCAGAACTATAAAACAAGTACAAAGCTTGAATGGAAAGGTGGCTGTGCTGAGTCGATTCATATCCAGAGCCACGGATAAGTGCATTCCTTTCTTTGATGTGATAAAGAAAGGAAAGAGGAATTTCGAGTGGATGTCTAACTACGAGGAAGCATTCCAAGCTCTGGTTAGGCATCTAGAAAGTCCCCCGGTGCTGTCAAAACCAATTGATCATGAAATGTTGTATGTATACCTGGCAGTATCCCAGCATGCTATCAGTACGGCTTTGGTTCGTGAGGAGGACCGAGTTCAAAAGCCAGCATATTATGTCAGTAAATGTTTGACGGGGGCAGAAAGAAATATCCCAGGATTGAGAAGCTAGCTTATTGCTTGGTGATTGCATCATGTAAGCTTCTCCCATACTTCCAGGCACACTCGATCAGTGTTTACACTGATCAACCATTGCGACAGGTACTCCAACGACCAGAAACTTCTGGGAGGATGTTAAAATGGAATATCGAGTTGAGTCAGTTCAATATTATCTACCTGCCACGAAGGGCCATACAGGGCAAGCGCTAGTAGATTTCATCTCTGAATTCACCATGACAAACGAGTCAAACGGCCATAATGTCATACCTTCCGTTTGATGAAGAAGTACACCGATGGGGCATATAACGACCGTTGTTCGGGGGCTAGCATAGTTCTTGTAACTCCTGAGAACCGATCTGTTTGCTACGCTTTAAAGCCCGAATTCACAGCAACAATAACGAAGCCGAGTATGAAGCATTGATTGTCGGCTTAAGACTTACCAAAGAGTTGGGAGTAAGATCGGTTGAGATCTTTTGCGACTCGCAACTGGTGGTGTACCAAGTGCGGTGAGACTATCAAGCAAAGGGGCAAAGACTTGCCTCGTATTTGGTCCGGGTTCAAGAGCTGCTAGCGAATCTTGAGTATTATGATATTTCACATGTCCCGCGTGAGCAAAGCAGAGCAGCCGATTCATTGAAAAAATTTACTAGCATCGGCGATGCGCAGCAGATGGGATTGTTTCCAGTTGAAACCCTACATGTTCTGAGCATAAATACGATAGAGGTAGATTTCATGTTAGAAACAGAAATCGAGAAGGAATAACGGATGACCCCATTCAAGCAGTACTTGTTACATGGGGTCGTGCCCGAAAGAAGGAGCGAAAGACGACAAGTCATTCGTAAGGCTTCATGTAATGTAATGCAAGATGCGGTAATGTATCGGAGGGGATTCTCGACCCCCTTACTCTAGTGCATTGCCCATGATGGGATAAAATTAGTCATGAAGGAATTCCTTGAAGGTGAATGTGGCAACTATACCGGAGGACAGACGTTAGCAAAGAAAATCCTCCGCTATGGATACTATTGGCCGACTGTAAATCGGGATGTCGTAGACTATGTGAGAAAATGTGACAAATGTCAAAAATATGCGAGAATCCCAAGAGCTCCGCCGGCGTAACTCACACAAATGGTTAGTCCCTGGCCATTTGCAATGTGGGGGATCGATATAGCCAGTTCCTTACCCATATCCAAAGGTGGTGCAAATTACGTGATAGTTGCGGTTGATTACTTTACCAAGTGGGCAGAAGAAGAGCCTTTGGCCACTATCACCACCAAAATGTTCATTAATTTCGTTGTACGAAATATTATATGTCATTTTGGCATTCCACAAACCATCATTACAGACAACGGAACTCAATTCGATAGCACAGAGTTCAAGCAATTTTGCCAAAAATATGATACTGAGAAAAAGTTTGCAGCAGTTGCTCACCCGAAAGCCAATGGACAGGTGGAAGTCCTAAACAAAATAATCAAATCCATATTGTAAAAACGTTTGAAAAGCTAGAGGCAAGTGGGTGGACGAGCTTCGAACAGCGCTTTGGGCTTACAAAACCACCCGCAAGTCCACGACTAGCCACACTCCATTCGCATTGGCATATGGCATGGAAGTTGTCATACCCGTAGAACTTGAAGTTCCATCTCATCGGGTAACTTATTATGACCATGAGTCAAATCAAGATCTTTTGTTGGAATCATTGGACTTCATTGATGAAAAGCGTGAAGAAGCTAATTTAAGAGCGGCCGCATATAGGCACCGAGTCGCTCGATATTATAATGAAAAAGTCCGACCGAGAATCTTTGGTGCGGGTGATCTTGTTTTGAAATGAGTTTTCCCTGATCCATCACATATGAGCCCTACATGGGAAGGTCCATACGTCATTGAACGGAAGCTTGGAAAAGGAACTTTCAAGCTAGCGACCATTGATGGTGCGACGCTCCTCCCAGCATGGAATAGTGAGCATTTGTGGCATTATTACACTTAGTTCATTTCTTTCATATTTTAGTTGAATTTATTTCCAGCAAGTTTTTGTTCAAAATTTATGGCATGTAATAAGACAATTTAACTTGTTTGCATTAATAAAGGCTTGAAGTCATTTTCTCCATGAATTGTCGATGTTTCTGTTATGATAACGCTATGACGAATAACTAAGAGATACATTATTCTGTTTGAAGTACGAACGTGCACGAGCACTTAAAATCTCCAAGTTCCCGAAGTGCGGACTGGAGTACTACGAGTCTCCAAGGTGCGGACCGGATTATAAACGACTCAAAATCTCCAAGCCGCCGGAATGCGGACTGGAGTACTCTGAGTCCTTAGAGTGCGGACCAGAGTATAAACGACTTAAAATCTCCAAGTCCCCAAACAACTCAAAATCTCCAAGTCCCCGGAGTGCAGATTGGAGTACTCAAAGTCCCCGAAGTGCGGACCGGAGGATAAACAACTCAAAATCTCGAAGTCCCCCGAGTGCGGACTGGAGTACTCTGAGTCCCCGGTGTGTGGACCGGAGTATAAACGATTCAAAATCTCCAAGTCCCCGAAGTGCGGACCGGGGTACTCTGAGTCCCCAGAGTGCGGATCGGAGTATAAACGACACAAAATCTCCAAGTCCTCGGAGTGTGGACTGGAGTACTCTGAGTCCCCGGAGTGTGGACCGGACTCAAAATCTCCAAGTACCCGGAGTGCGGACTCGAGTACTCTGAGTCCCCAGAGTGGGGACCGGAGTATAAACGACTAAAAATCTCCAACTCCTCAGAGTGCGGACTAGAGTATCTTGAGTTCTCGGAGTGTGGACCAGAGTATAAACGATTCAAAATCTCCAAGTCCTCCGAGTGCGGACTGGAGTACTCTGATTCCCTAGAGTGCCGATCGGAGTATAAACGCCTCAAAATCTCCAAGTCCCTGGAGTGCGTACTGGAGTACTCTGAGTCCCCAGAGTCCGGACCGGAGTATAAACAACTCAAATTCTCCAAGTCCCTAGAGTGCGGACTGGAGTACCCGAGTCCCCGGAGTGCGGACCAGAGTATAAACGACTCAAAATCTCCAAGTCCTCGGAGTGCGGACTGGAGTACTCTGAGTCCCCAGAGTGCAGATCGAAGTATAAATGACTCAAAATCTCCATGTCCCTGGAGTGCAGAATGGGGTACTCTAAGTCCCCAGAGTGTGGACTAGAGTGTAAACGACTTAAATCTCCAAGTCCCCTGAATGCGGACTGCAACACTCTAAGTCTCCAGAGCATGGACTAGAGAATATACGATTTAAATATCCAAGTCCCCTAAGGGCGGACTGGATACAAATGACTTGAAGTCATCGAACCCTTGGCATGCGGACTGGAAAATATTCTAAGTACCCGGAGCATGGAATAAAGAATGTGCAATGCCAAAAAATTATCAACTTATTTGAAGATGAATCGAGAAGTTTATGTAACTCGCAACAGCTTGGGTTTTGACCACGATTGTACAGAAAACCAAACAACAGAAGTCTTCTGAAAGGCAAAAGAACTTAGTCTTATTCATCAAAGATAAGTTTCTACTACAACTCCTCCAAAATTCAGAGTCAAAAGTATTTACATGAACTACGAAAATAAATGAAAATAATTACATAATCTAAACTAACTCTCGTTGCATGAGTGTGACGACTACTTCTTCGACTTCTTCGACCATTTTCCAGATGAATCCTCTCCCTTGCGTTTGCCCTTGATAATTTTCTTTGATGGGGAGGTAACAGCTGAAGAAGTACGGGGAACTTCCATGGGCCTGGACCCGTCAGGAAGGATGACCTTCAACGGCTTATTCAGAGGATCACCCAGGTCCACAGCTTGAGGCTCGACTTTGATCTCGACCATCTCTTTCTTTTCCTTCTCAAGTTGTTCCTTCATGCGCAGTTTAGATGTGTGTTCATAGGCGCCTTAATTTCGATTTCATAACTCCCATCGATGAGAGCGGAAGTCTTGGACTTATCCTCATCAAGCGTTCTGATCAGCTGAGCATCCGGACCGGGAGCCTCCCCTGCGTGATTAGCCTCACTTGTCTTTTCCTTCACCTCCTTGGCAACATCGCTCCTTGGAGTGGGCTCGGGATCAGAACGACCTGCACAAAATTCTGAAAAACAAGCATTAGAATACAATAGCCCCTTGTGAAAAACAACGACTTTTGAAATGTTAACGAGGAGGGTTATCTACCAGGTTCCGGCTGGCTATCAAGCGTCCGAGGGGCCTCACCCTCTGGAATGGGAGACAGAATGTGAACGCCAAGGCCGGGGTCCTCCAGGTCATAACCGATGTGCTGCTCAAAGGGATCAAGTATCGGCCGATCGGCCGGCTGAGTAGGCGCATGTGCTTGAGACTCGGTCTTGGATGGACCGGCAATAACCTCTTTCCCTTTCGTTGAGGGGGAGCCTTTGCAGTAATGAGCTTTTACCGCAGACAGGTCCGAAGGCTCATTTCCCTTAAGAAATTCTTTTATCAAAGCTCCTTCATTAACCTCCTCAGTACCAAGTTCGACCTTCCTGATTTCTACTAAGGTCTCCCATGCCTCAGCTAAAGATTCGAGGTAGCCCTCAACGAGAAAAGTTAAGTCTCGGTGCATGAGGACGCGGGCATTGAATTCTACAATTAGTGGGTCGAACATGCTTTTGACCTCCTACCTACCTGTTTCTTTAGCCGCCTCAAGGCGGGAGTCGACCTCCACAAACATTATTTTCTTGCCCTCTTCATGGGCTTCATTCTTTAGCATCTCAATCTTAGAAAGTTCATCCTCAAGCTTCGCCTTCAGAAGTCGTGTGGCAACGATCTCGTCGCAATATCATTGCGACTCTTCTTGGGTAGCGGTCTTCTCCTTCTTTTCTTTGCGGAGTTGCACCTCTGCTCCTTAACTCGGAGGGCAAAGGCGTCCCTCTCCTTCTGCATTGAGTCTTTCTCCAAAGCTAGGGCCCTACAGCGTTGGACCGCCTCGTCGATTTCTTTTTTATGTGTTGACTCAAGACGAGTAACGACCTCGGCAGTATCTTTAGCGCTCTGCTGGAAGGCTTTAAGCTGAGACGTATAAGAAGCAAGCTCTTCGTCCTGAGCTTTAATAATATCTTTATCGTGGATAGCCTCAAGCTTCAAGCGATCTATCTCATGCTGACGCTCTATGGAAACTTCTAAAACATTATCGGCTAAGTGCATAAATGCATCATGCTGTACATAGACATCATTGGTACAAGATATGGCACTTTGCTTAACATGCCGTGGAATATGGTGGATCGTCGAAAGAAACTTTAAGCCATCAAAGCATATCTTCGGAAATGAGGCTTTAAGTTTAGCAAGTCATTCAATGACTGTTGGATGAGTTACGGGAGTAAGAGGAGTCTGCTTGGAGACCGTAGGTGTTCTGTGGGGATCTCGAGATTGCCAGGTACTTGATGAACCAGAGTGTTGATGCCGATGTGCCTCAGGTTAAGACCCCTTATGTCCAGATTTCTCTTTGTTGTGCTCCGGTTTAGAAGGAGGATTGCGAGGTATGAGGCTGGTTATAAGTTTTCCTTCGGTGTGATGACTCTCGGCAATGGTAATCTCGATCGCCGGATTCATCTCTATCTCGGCGCTTGCCGGACCCCGAATCCAAGCCAGATTGGTAGAAAATCGATGACCCACGAAGGCGGTCAAGTCCATGCGTGCGTTCCATGTCACCTACACGAAGTTTAAATAACGGTGAGTTAGCAAAAAATAGGGTGACAATGGAAATTTAAGTGCAAGGTGAAGTGCATGTGTTTGTGTGTCCTGGTGTTTCCCCCCGACGGACCAGTTTCTTTACGAATAGGAGTTTTTTCTCCCTGGTTTTGGGCTTGAACACTTGTATCGCCTCTCGTGGGAGAATGAAGCTTAAGGGCCTCTGGATCGTCGAAGTCGTAGTTGAGTAGATCATCAGGTATGGAAAGGTTCGACAGGCCTTTTAGATAACTTTCTAAATGCTGTGAGGAAGCTTCTTTCTCCACTGGAACAAGAGTAACTTTAGAAGTTCCACCGATTGTTTTCTTCCTCAGCCTGTATGTTAGTTTCTTCTTCCCCTCCGAAGGGGAAGGCGATGTCTCGATGTTACGAACTTGGACTATCGAATCCCGAGTGGGACTAATGTTCTCATCTTGTACCTTAAGCGTTTCAACTTCCTTAATCTCCCCCTCTTCTAGTGTGTTAGGGGCGTTACGTGCTGAAGACTCAGCTTTTTTTTCCCTTTGCCATAAGCAGGACTGGATATGGTAACACCCTGAGGATGGCTCATTCGACGACCTTCTGCCAACAGCCCGAACTTTGTAAGTGACTCATTTGAAATAAGAGTTCTGATGTCCCGGTCTTCGACGGGAATGGCACGAATAGCTTCGACGGCTTCAGAATATCTGAGGCCCTCGGGACGCGGATTAATACCTGAAAAGATGGAAGAGAGTTAGAAAAGGTACAGCTTTGACCAAACATGAGTATCGATCCAGGAAAAAGACCTACTTCCTTCCTCCCATCTCCTTGCAAACCCGGAAGGACAGCGCACATAAAACCATTCCTGTTTATAAAGGGAAAACATGCTCCATGCCCCGGTTAAGATTTGACATTTGTTGTGCGGCTCAAGAAACACGAAAGATGGGCTATCCCTCCGTCTCTTGATGCAATATATGTATCGGATATCGCCCGGAGTCGGAAGCCTAGAGAACACTCGTGAAGAGGATGAAAGTGCCATAGATGATGCGTGGATGTTCGAATGCAGTTGCGATGGGGCAACGTTGATATACTACAACATGTCTTGAAGAAATGAGTTGAACGGTGGCACGCTGCCAACCTAGCATATGACTTTGTTGCAAGCTGTGTATCCGACTGCGGGCAAGTGTGGACGATCATTCCCCGATGGAACTAATACATCGTCAAAGTGGATTCCATTGACAGAGTAAATCCGATGGAGCGTACTTTCGTTAATCTTTGAAGCCTGAGAATCAATTGGGTCACCCAGAAAAATCACTGCCTCTAAAGCGTCGGGAGCCAAGTCGACAGATGTAGTCGCAGGATTCGAAAAGTCTTGAGCGGGGGTAATTGATGGATGTGAAGTATCTACAACTTCTTGTCATGAGGATGGCCCAGGTCTATTTGAGATCGTAGCAGAGCTAGATTTCCTAGACATCGCTAATGAAGATTGAAGCTCACATAGCACCTGTTTGAACTATACTTAAAAAATAATCAAAATTAGACTTAACTGCATAAATATTCCCCCTGTGTGGTGTGTAAACTAGTGCGATCATTCAAATATAAGTGCTAAGAAATTAAAAGTCACAGAGTTGATGATATAAAGTTGAGCTTTGAACTTTCATCTTCAAAGACCGTCAATGCTGACCGTCTCCGAAAGCCTGTCTCATGATGTTTCCAATTTTGGACTCGGACATTGGCGCTATATGTTGAAGGCTATTATTGGTTTTTATCGATTTAAATTCAGACTTATGATTGTTGAAACTGGGGAGTTATCAGTCCGGATTAGTTCGATATGTTGGTTTTCTTAAGTCCTTGTCCTTGTTTTTTGTCGTATGATTAGGCAGGGGAAATAAGTGAATTCGACGAGGGTTATGTTCAAGTTGGAATGATTTGGACTGTTGTTAACCATTCATCGAAGGTCAAGGCCGAGCGACACTTGAAACACACAGCCTAAAAGCCACTCGGCCTAAATGTCGATCGGTCCAAATGCCACTTGGCCTAAATACCACTCGGCCTAAATATCGTTCGGCGTAAATGTTGCTTGGCCTCAATCCAGTTTGGCCTAAATGTCGTCCGTCCCATGTCCATCGCTCAGCATTCTCTGGATCAAACGTTTGAGCCAGATACACCGAGTCACTTACTTCCTACCTCCCTGACGTCACTCACACGTAGAGTCTATCGAGCCACTCGTCTCGTGGTTGACCATTCTCCACTCAAGATACAAGTGCCAAACGGTCGTGCTCGGTTCTTCTTCACCCCTTGATTACCGAACGACCTCGAACAACGGTCATGTTCCACTTCAACATCCTAACTCTAACGCTCGGTAAATCAACAGGAACCTACGACCTGGAAACGATCGGTGTCCATTTCCCCTCTCCTCTCCATTCCACCCACCTTGAAATTGACTAAAATCGTACTAAGTTCCAGCCTTAGGACATGTCCAAACCTTAATTCGTCTCCCTCATCTACACACCTCCTACTTTCTATAATCAATGGAGAATTCACGAATTCAAACTTTGTGCTATACTTCCTAATTTGAAATAAGTTCGAACGAAAGATTCTTACCAAAGAGAATGGTAGGAGCTTGGGGGTCTGTGGGCTTGAGATTAAAGGTCGTTCAGACTCAATTTGGGAAGGAACTGTACGTAGGGCTTGATGGATTCAGGATAGGAAGGGAAGATTGGAGAAGTGAACGAGGTTTGAGGGTCGTAAGTTACGAGTTCTTGCATGATCGAGGTAAAAGCAAAATAGAAAAAAAAAGAGAAGTGAAGTACCAACCTTTATAGGGGGAAGAAAGGAAGTCCAAGGGACAATGACCGGTTGAACCGGTCAAAGCACATCTCCCGTCCGACATCATCAATGCCGTTCGGCATTCGTTTGTTGTTCGGCTTTAGCATGTCATTCGGCATGCACTACCTCGAGCGGCATTCAGGAGAAGACACTTTTGAGAGCACAACACCAGTACTTGAAGCATAACACGGAGGACTCGTGATTCGAAGCGCATCATGTTCATCCACATGATACACTTTGGAGGGCAACTGTTACCAAGTGGCTTAACCAGGTAGACAAAGACTTAATGGGGAAGCATTGCTCGACACAACTAGGTCGTTCGGCATCTATCCTCGTTTGGCATTGAGGACTGTTCGACACAGCATGGCCGTTCGGCATTCCACACCGTTCGGCACACCATGGTCATTCGGCATCCCACACCGTGCGGCAACCAAACCTTGTTCGGCATTAAGCACCGTTCGCCACAGCGTGGTCGTTCGGCATCCCACACCTTTCGACATCCAGACCTTGTTCGGCATTGAGGGCCGTTTGGCACAACATGTCATTCGGCATTCCACACCATTCGACGTCCAGACCACATTCGGCATTGAGGGCCGTCCGGCATAGCATGGTCGTTTGGCATTCAATCTCGACCGGCATGAAGCACTTTCGTCATTCAATCTCGACTGGCATAAATCACGTTCGGCACTTGGCCTCGCTCGGCATCTCCCCTCGATCGGCTTTGGATCTCGTTCGGCCTACATATTTCACTCAATATATTGCCCCGTTAGGCTTAGAGACATGGCTCGACATGTGCCGATCGACATTAGTTGTTCGACACATAGAAATCACTCACTTTGGGTCGAGATATCTAGCTACAAGACCCATCTGGGAAGTCCAACCCATTTTCGTCTATAAATAGAGAGGTAGGGGCATAGTGAAATGGACCTTTTTTCGAGAATACCGGGGAGACTCTGCCGCATTCAAGACTCATTCAAGACTTATCTTCTTTGCTTAACAATTGTAATCAAGTAGTTGGTGTATGGATTGTATCTGTAACCAGTTGATAAGTAAAGCAATAAAGATTAACCTCAAAGTGGACGTAGGCAATTACGCCGAACCACTATAAATCTGGTATTCTTATTTTATGCATTTAATTTAGCATTCTATTCACCACTTACATTTACTTTCTTCATTAATCTCTCTATATAATATTTCTTAAGGGTGTTAGTGACCAATGCCGGTGCTAACAGGAAAAAACCCCTACATCCACTATTGGTACCTTTTGTTTTAGAAAATGCGCAAAGATACAAAGATGATTAATGATAACATTAACTAGTTTTAAATATATTTTTTCTATGCTGGGAAGGTACTATTTAGTCTTATATTCAATCTATAGCTTGTCCACTTTCTATGGGATCCACATCCATTTGCTGTAATTTTGCGGCTTAGTCATTGGTGAAGAGCTGTTACCATGGACCATTGACTAGGTATTGTGTTTTAATCTTATTGCACGTTGAATGACGCAAATGGATAATGTGATATTAACTGATGCCAAATCACACTCCCTAAAAGCTTTACCTAATGTATACACGTAGCTTCTAAATGGCTGAGATCACATAGTTTCATAGTATTGTTGTTGCATGTTATGATAGGCATTATATCCTATGTTGATCTTCCATTGGTTTATTAAATACATGCAAGTTTTAATGAAATTCATTTTGAGGTCTCGGTGTCTGAGTTCCTGCACTTATTTGTTACTCGGATAATGACAACAACAATAATCTAATCTTTCGGTATATAACACCTTTAACTCATGATTAGTTAGTCGGGATTTATATATCGAATAGCTTATCATATAATTCCATCAGCATTTCGATAATAATATTTTTACTTAGTTTATAATGAACATGACATTTAATCCTTAAAGCTTTAATGGTGAAGGGACTAATTCACTAAGAATCACGAAATACCCTTGCTAAAATATGCACCTTACAAAGTGTGTATTCTTTCAATGTTCATATAACGAAGACAAATTATGGTTAGTACTCATTTTATTCACTACAAGAAAAAAACACCTTTTACAACCTTACATTAAAAAGGTCGTAAAAATGTCGTGGAAATTGTAAGTTTTTAAACAATATTTGAGTCAAAACAACGTTGAAAAGTGTTTACTTATAGCATTTTCAGTAAATATTATAATTTATTTATTTCTTGCATGCTTTACAAGAATAATAGCAAATAACCTTTTTTTAACAACATTTTCGTAACGTTGCAATTTAGTTTCTTTTCCACACGACGAAGTGCTTAAATTTTGAAAAAAAATCGTATTTAACAAAAGATTTAATATTGAAGACTACTTTCTATTGATAATAGCTTTTAGCATTGTAATGGTTTTTTCTTTACAACGTTTATATAATACTATAAATGCTCGTAATAGTAAATTATTTTAAAAATATTGGTGTAAAAATTCTATAATTACTAGAGAATATAAAAATATTCTAAAAAGTCAAGGGAAAATATAGTTAAAAAAACCATAATTGTTTTCATAAAGTAAATACTACGTTAATCCACAAAATTTCATATTTTTAGTATATTTCAAGGAGCTATAAATGAATTGAGAGGTGCTCCGAACCAGTATAAATCTCGGTGTGTACATTTGCTTATTGCTTTAGTATTTCATAGTATAAATTAGTATAAATACTTGCCTTTATTAGCCATACACAATCCATTAGTTTTCTCAGATCAAGGACTATTCAAAATCATAACACAATTTTGAATACTATGGCCAATATGGGTTATAACACATTTTAGGAAGGACAATCAACTGCATGTCCACCATTTTTTATGGGTTCTAATTACACATATTGGGCTACACGTATAAATTTTTTATGGAATCAAGCGGACTTGACATTTGGCTATCTACTCAATCTCAATATGTAGCTCCCACTACTGTAATTAGTACATGGAAATATGCTCAGAATACTGCTGCTTCAAATAATGCAAAAGCTATGAATGTTTTATATTGTGCATTAGATAAGAAATGATTTTCTAGAATTATGATGTGCAAAAGAGCTTATTATATATGGCATATGCTTCAAGTCACACATGAAGGAACAACCAAAGTAAAAAAAACTAAGATAAGTTTGTTGACAAATCAATTTTAATCATTTAAAATGAAATCAAATGAAAGAATCGTAGGTATTCTGATTTCAAGCTATACAACTTGATCTCATGGCATTAGGAGTCTCATTTAAGGATTTTGATTTAGTTACATATATTCTAAATGCATTAATTAATGAATGGAAAAGAAAAATATTAGCTATAGAAGAAGCCAATGACCTCTCTACACTCAAAGTTGAAGAGTTAATTGAAAATTTGATGTCATATGAAGAAAATTTGCATGCTAGAAAAGATCTAGCCTAGGAAAAATGAAGTATTGCTTTTCAGGTAAATGATGATGATGACTCAGACTTGGATGAAGAAGATGTAGTTTTCCTTGCTAAAAATTACAACAAGTTCAGGAAATTCAATAAGATGGTGCAAAGGCAAAAACCAAGCAACTCTAATGATCCTTGGTCATTTAAATGATATGAGTGCAATCAATTTGGTCATATGAAAAAGAAATGTCCAGAATTAAACAAACATAAGAAAAACTTCAAAAAGAACAAAAAATATGAAAAATTCTTGAAAAAGAAGCATGCATTTCATGTATCATAGGATAATTCCTCAAGTGACAGTAATAGTGATAGTGATGAACAACAAGCCAATGTTTGCTTCATGGCAACTAAAAATGAGGTACTTTTAGATTTATCTTTTGATGATGTCATAGAAATAGCATTAGAATTAGATAATAAATAAAGAAATCTTAGAAAAACTCATAAAGAATGTTCAAGAAAAATAACTAGACTAGAACTAGAAAATGAAATATTAAAAGATGAGAAAATTATATTAGAAGAAGAAATTATAAAATTAAAAAATATGTGTAAATCTGTTGAAGAAAATCAAAATTTGGAAAATTTTTGAAAAGTAAATTGCAACACTATCAAATGATAACGTAAAACTAAGAAAAACTGTTAATAATTTAGAAAATCGGGTAAAAGAGTTAAATGAAGATAAACAGTCTTGTAGATTAGAAAGTAAATGATCTATCTACAAACATTTCTAAATTTAACCAAGAAAAAGAGAACCCATCTCATTTAATTAGTATTTCAAAACCTCCTAACAATAAAAATGGTCTAATTTTTATAAAATCAAAAAAACCAAAAGTTGCTACACTTTATTCTAAATTTCGTAAACCAGTGAATAACAAATCAAATTATAATAAAAAGACTATTCGGTTATGGATTCCAAAAATAAATAATAACTTGAATAGAAAAAAAAATAGATAAACTTTTGAATGATGTTTATTATAACAAAAAGTTTAGATTCAAAGGTTCTACCAAACCTTCCGTGGTATGGTTAACTTCAGTTTAACCACCAGGACCCTAATAAAGTAAGTGGACTATTAAATTACTTTTATCTTTGTAGGTAGCCCGTATAAAATAGGAGAAGTGAATTCTTGATAGTGGTTGCTCCAAACACATGACTAGAAATGCTGATATTCTAATGAATATCTCTTGCAAGGATGGCGGAACCGTCACTTTTGGAGATAATTCAAAAGACTGTGTTATAGGACAAGGAGATGTTGCCTCTGTTCGTATATCTAACTCCCCTCTTATTTCAAATGTTTATCTTGATAAAAATTTAAAACATAATCTACTCAGTATTAGTCAATTACGTGATAAAGGTTTTTCTATAAGTTTTGAAATAGGAAAATGCAATATATTTGATAAAAATAAAATTTTAATATTTGAAGGAATAAGAAAACATAACATTTATATTTTAAATATGAAAATAAGACATAATAAAAATGTCTGCTTAATAGTAGATATTTTCGATCCATGGATTTTGCATAAACGGTTTTGTCATGTTAATTTTAAATACATTAATAAATTAGTTAAAAATAATTTGGTGCATGGTTTACTTAAAATAATTTTTAAAGTCAATAAAAAGGTAAACTTAAAAAATCATCTTTTAATTCTAAACAATAGATTTCCACAAAACAACCTTTAGGACTTTTGCATTTAGATCTCTTTGGACCATTGAAAATTAGATCGCTTAATCACAATAAATATGTTTTTGTTATAGTTGATGATTTTTCATGATATACGTGGACTTCTTTTTAAAACATAAAAGTGATAGTTTTGAAACATATAAAAAATATTTCAAAACTATTTCAAATGTAAAAGATTTAAAAATCTAAAAAATTAGAAGTGATCATGGTGGATAATTTGAAAATGAGTTGTTTCAAAAATTCTATAATGAAAAGGGGATAAGTCATTATTTTTCATTTCCTAAAACACCACAACAAAATGGTGTTATAGAAAGAAAAAAAAGAAATCTTCAAGAATGTGCAAGAACTCTTCCTTGTAGTAGTAATTTACCTTAAATTTTTTGGACAGAAGCTGTTGCCACTGCATGCTATATTCTAAATCGTGTCTCTCTGATGCCCTTAACTAAAAATACTTCGTACGAACTAATTTTTGGAAGAAAACCAAAAAAATCTCATTTAAAAATATTTAGACCCAAATATTTTATTATAAACACTAGTGATCCTTTAGGAAAGTTTGATCCTAAAGCCGATGAAGGAATTTTGTAGGATACTCAGATCAAAGCAAAGCATATAGAATTTTTAATAAAAATCTAAAAAAATTTAAGAAACATTACATATATCATTTGATGAAAATTTTAACAATAATAAAAAAGATTATGAAAAATTAAATCGATTAAATATTCAAAACGAATAAATAGAATCAATAAATTCTGAATTGAAATCCCCCTAGCATATTAAAAGATCATCCAATGGATAATATTATAGGAGACACTAATACTAAGTGTCAATAAGCAATCAATTAAATCAAATGGGACATATAGCTATTATTTCAAACTTTGAACCAAAAAATGTTAAATAAGATCTACAGATGATTATTGGATAATAGCAATGTAGGAAGAACTAAATCAATTTGAATGTAATAATATATGGGAACTTGTTCCAAGACCTAATGATCAATCTATTATTGGAAGTAAATGGATTTTCAAAATTAAAATGGATGAAAATGGTGATATAATTCAAAATAAAGCAAGACTTGTAGCTCAGGGATATTCTCAGGAAGAAAGATTTGATTATGAAGAGACCTTCGCTCTTGTAACACGTCTTAAAGCTATAAAAATTATCTTAGCATGCTTGCCATCATAACTTCATATTATATTAAATGGATGTTAAATGTATTTTTTTAAACAGATACATTAACGAAAATGTCTATGTTGAGCAACCACCATTGTTTGTACATGAACAATTTCCAAATCATGTATTTAAATTACGAAAAGCTCTTTATAGTCTTAAACAAGCTCCTCGGGCTTGATATGAAAGATTAAAATCATGTCTTTTAGAATCTGGCTTTCAAATTGGCAGAGTCGATTCTACTCTATTTATAAAAACAAATGAAAACAATATTTTAGTAGTACAAATATATGTAGATGATATTACTGTTGGATCAACTGATAAAAAATTATGTGATGAATTGTCAAAATTATGAAGAATGAATTTGAAATGTCATATATGGGAGAAGTAAATTACTTTTTAGGATTACAAATTAAACAATTAAAAAGTGGAACTTTTATCTATCAAGAAAAATATTGTAAAGATTTAATTAAACGTTTTGGAATAGATAATGCTAGTAATAAACTTACTCCTATGAATACTAGTACTCACATAGACAGAGATGATAATGGTAAAGTTGTTGAACAAAAATTATAAAGAAGCATAATAGGATCTTTATTATATTTAACTGCCAATAGGCCTGACGTTTTAATGAGTGTTTGCTTGTGTGCTCGTTTCAAGCTGATCCCAAAGAAACATACTTATGAGCGGTTAAAAGAATTTTATGATATTTATGAAATACCAAAGATTACAGACTTTTTTATCCAAAAGACCGTCCATTCGAACTTGTATCATATAGTGATGCTGATTTCGATGGTTGCAGATCAGATCGAAAAAAGTACAAGTGGAACTTGTCACTTTATCGGTCAATCTTTGGTATCATGGTTTAGTAAAAAAATCAAAATTGTGTTTCATTATCTATATGTGAAGTAGAGTATATATCTGCAGCACTAGCTTGTGCTCAGGTTTTATATGTGCAACAAACATTATAGGATTTTGGAATATATCTAAACAAATCTTTTATTTTTTATGATAACACTAGTGCAATAAATTTATCAAAAAATTTCATTAATCACTCGAGAACTAATCACATTAACATCAGACATTTACTTGTTCCATGATAATGTTGAAAAAGAGAAAATATCATTAGAATTTGTTACTTCAGACAAAAAAATAACAGATATATATACTAAACCCCTTTGTGAAACTACTATTTTAAACCTTCATCGTAATCTCAGAATATGCTCGCTTAATGACTTAGATACATAAAGTATTTCTCTCTTAATATCATGTTAAGCCAATATCAGAGATTCTAGAATAAAAACCATTGGATATCATTAAATAACTAAATTTTATAAGGAATACAATTGTTTTACTAAATATAAACAAAAGAAAGAACATAAACCATAAATTACAATTCCTATAAATAATAAAAATCTAATATATATAGAGTCTATGTATATAAAAACAAAGTAAAAAGGAAAGATAAGTTAAAAACTGTCAACTAAACAATTTCGAATAATTATGATTCCGCTTATTCCTCTCTCGATTTTAGCTCTCCTTCTTTGTATAGTGAATATCCATCTCCAAAACTTTCAACTCCTTATTCTTCAAATCACCATCTTCTCCGCCTAGTCATACCAGATTCTCGCCAAGAGGAAAGAAGATAAGAAGAGTTTTGGTGCTATACACTCGCACTAAAATCGATGAAATCCATCATTACCAACAAGAGATGATGAATGTTCAAAAGGAGATGTACTATGAACAAAGGCGTCAAGGTGCGTAACTGAATTTTTTAGAATGATGCATACTTGCTATCTGTGGTCATTCTTCGACCAGAAACATAATTCGTCAACGTAGTCCACGTATTACCGAGTCTCCAATTATTATCAATAATACTCCACTAAAAAATTCCTGGGAAGCTGGACCATCCACTTTAAATTCGAACAATACTCCAGTGAATATAACACATGATCTCCACTTTGACCATTTTTGAAGATGTCTGATGGAATCTAACTCTTGAGATCGCTCTTTGGATAACAAGTTTAATGATTCAAAAGATAATCAATAAGTTATGACAATATTTTGTTATATATATAATAAATAAACGACAAGCTAAGGATATAAGAAAATAGTTGGATGTAAACAATAAAGTATATAGTATAAGTTTGTTTTTTGACATACGTGTACACAATATTTTCAAAATGACTAGAAAAACAAACTTACATAGGTTCAATCGACCGAACCAGATAACCAGTCGATTGAACCTGTATAAAAATTATGCCCAGCTCTTAGCCCAAAAAAGGCTCGGTTTTAATCGACTAGGGATCTATCACAATCGATTGAACCTGTATGAATTTTCCCAGTAACTCTCTGCCTCTAAAACATGTGTTTTTAGTCGAATGAATTTATGTCTCGGCCGACCGAACTTTGCAAAACTGTCATCATAACTACCTTTTTGCATCATTCCTTTTCACCATTTCACTTTGCCTCTTCAAAAAACCCTAACACCAAACAAATTTTCAATGGCTCCAAGACAGAAAATCCATGCTACTCGTCCCAAACAAAGCAAAGGTAAAGCTTCGGCCTCCTCTTCCTCCAACCCAGCTCACCCTGAATTTTCATCAAATGCTCAAATCTTGGAATGTCTTAATGGAAGTGCCAAAAATCTTCGAATCTTCAACGAATTAAACGCAAATGAATCTCTCAAGAGACTTTCTACAAGATGGAAGATTTCACTGCTTTTGGCAAAGAGGGTTTAGCATGAAAAAGTGGATTTCTCTCCTTGATTGATGGGAGGAAAAATAAGGAAAAAATTTACCCATTTCTAGTCAAATTGTTCTATGCAAATCTCTGTGGTGATTTTTACACACCTCCAAATGAAACCAGAGAAGGAGTTTTATAGAGTAGGGTAGTAGGAGTTGATATAGTACTCAATTATCAAGATCTAGGAGCTATTTTGGAGTGTAATGGTCATGGAACTTCTTTAGATAACGTGACCCATCGTGATTACGTGTACTATTCAATTAGATACAAATTCCATATTCCAAACACGGAAAATACATCTGTGAATTTACGACCCCAAGCTCGAATAATTAACAAAATGCTTCTTCACACTGTTTTTCCTCGTATTAGGAGTTATGAAAAAATATAGGACTACAACTATAAAGCTCTTTATGCCATTTATTATAACACTCAAAATTAGGCAAAGATTATTCATGATGAAATAAAAAGCTTTAGCTCCCGTTCTGGAAAAACAATGTTTTTTGGCTCCTATCTCATAAAGATATTTCTTCATTTTGGAATTAATGTTGACGTTTTACAAGATTACATCATATCAAAGGTTGTGGATCAATAGTCTATTTCACTTATGAAATTACCCTCTACAATGCAATCCCTTCATTTATATAATGTTTATTTGTCAACTTTGGTTAAAAATACCTTGGATCAATCATCTTCACAACCACATCAAGCTCAAACTTCTCAAGCATAAACACGTAATCAATCAAATGATGAAAGTTTCAAAGAGGTTAATTGGTCCTCGGATAGTAAAAATGAAGTATCTTTGGTCTAACCTTCAAGAAATATAAATGCCACAACAACAATTCTCTGCAACTAAGAAACAGTAAAAAGTGATGAAATGTCAAAAAACTTTTGGGAATTTGCTTGGTAAAATTTGGAAAAAGGTCTCACAATGCTCAAGCTCTTCATCATCTGAACCCGAATCTTAGTTTCTTCACCTTTGTCCTTATTTGGTAAGACTTTCATATTTTCTCCCATGATCATGTGGTATGTTTGTTCAAAAACTTATATTTGTGATGTTATTTATGATGGTATATAGACTTAATTTGATATTCTGCATCTTTATGCATGTGACACTATCTATTTAATGTTATGCAACCTTTTGCAAAAACTTCTACTTTTTGTTATTTGTACTATATGAATGATCAGAGAATATTCATTATGTTTACTTCATTTTGTTGATGCCAAAAGGGGAGAATCATATAGATAGGGGGAGCAAAATCAATGTTTTTTATTTTGAACTTAGATAGTTGGCATCATCAAAAAGGAGAGAATTGTTAGAACATTAGATTTCTGTTTTAATGATGACAACTATATCCTGCACATATGTACTATATCATGATATCAGGATTTCATTCAAGAAGATAAAGCATGAGGCAAAAGGCAAGCAGAATCATCTACAAGTTGAAGAAGTAAAAACTATGGAGCTTCAAGATCAATAATATACTCCTTAATAGTTCATAGACACACACAAACACACACTCAAATACAGATGTCAAGATACCATTACGATTTGAATTCAAGAACTATCAAAATAATTATGCAAAACTGAACTTACACATAATCGACTGAGCCTATGTTCTGTCAATTGAAACTGTGTAAACTAATTTTTTTTAAATTCAAATTTTTTACCATGAAATTTTAAACGTTCGTACACGGTAGACTGACGTAATTTCTCAATAGACTGAGATGCTGTAGCAGTCATATTTTTTAAAAAGTCATCTTCAAGAGTTGCAACCATTTTGAACATTTTTTTAAATTCTGAAAGGATTTTCTTGAACATTGACAATTCTTGATTGCCTCTCTTCAGTATTTATAAATAGCAGAACAACTCATACTTAGTTTTCTAACTTTCTATTTTGATTTCTGTTGTATTTATTCTCTTATGCTATTCTAAGCAATTTTGTACTTTCAACTTCATTATCACATTTGCTACCAATAATCACGGTGCACTCACTTCGAATCATCGTGGAAATTATAGAAACCATCATACTATCAAGTCATGATCAGTGTTAGACGAACACAAGATTGTCAAGTAAGAATTATATTTTCAAAGGAAAGAATAAATCTGAGCACCGGTTAAAGTTGTAAACTCATTCCTCTGGTTCAAGCGAGTGATTTACTAAGGAAATACTTAAGAGGTGCTTAGGGACTGGACGTAGGAGAGGTGCTCTGAACCAGTATAAATCTCGGTGTGTACATTTACTTACTGCTTTAGTATTTCATAGTATAAATTAATATATATGCTTACCTTTATTAGCATACACAATCCACTAGTTTTTCCGTTAAATATTCTTAAATTATATTGCTAAATGATATTTGTTAAGCAATAAGCCATGATCGGTTGTTAATCCATATACTTAAGATCTTAACCATTAATAGACTGGCAATAAAAAAAATCTTGCTCTTTATTCCTAATATGCATAAATGTTCTGGAATGGCTAATTCTATTTCAACCCATAAACATTGCGAGTAGCCCCCTTTTAACATCCCGACTTTCTACGCTTACTAAGTCATTTTTAATTAAAATAAAACGTTCAAGTTTAATTTTTGGATAACTTTAGTTTTGAAAATATATTTACTAGATTAAAATTAAACTAATGAATAAATTCGTTTCAAAATAATAATAATGATATGTTAAATTCGAATAAAATATTTAAAATGAATATAAAATATTATTATTTTGAAAATAATTGTTGAATAATTAAAATTATTAAAAATAAATATTATTCAATGTAATAGTAAATGAATAAATTAATGAAAATGAGCAATTGTTATATTTAAATATTTGCTAAAATAAATTGAAATATACTGGGTAAAATATATTGTAGTGCTATTCAATTTGAAAATGCAACTATAAATAAATATTCTGGATTAAGATTTAAACTTGAATAAAAAGGGAATTTATCAAAAGCAAATTGGATTTAAGCTATAACTGGTTAATGCCCTAAGCACATGTAGATAAACAACCCATTTTCCTTACCCTTGCATTTTAGAACATTCTTTCTCCCCATACTCAAACCCGACTCCTCATAAATCCCTAACCTCCTTCAGGAAATAAACGCACAGTTAAAAAAAACACACCATGATTCATGCATTAAGAAAAATGGAGCCATGGCAGAGCGACAATAAGTGAGCGATGAGAAGGATGAGGGTGGAGCTCGACGATGTCTAGGAAGACGCGACAACGTTATTTGATGATGGCTTCATGACTTGGTTGAAGGGATGATAGAAGCTCTGTCATAGGTCATCAATGTTGGCGAGATAGAGACAAGAGAAAGGTCGATTGGCGTTAGGGACTTGGTTGTGCGTGAATTGATGGAGCAAGATGGAGATGAAGTTGGGGTTGGTGAGGGACAATGATCGAATTTAAGTTAAAGCAGGAGATTGCTAACAAAGAAAGGAAGCCTTAATTTTCGGCGAGTTATTTTCATAACTGGATGCTATTATTTAGATTTCTTTTCTTTTATTTTCATTGATTGCTTGGATGATGAAATTAGGATGATATGGATTGAGTGACTTAAAATTGAGTGCTATATTCTTGTTTATTGGTTGTTTAAACATGGTATAAGTTGATGGTTGAACATGCACGTTATATTTTATGCATAATAAATAGGTTTTGGCAACAGTTTAACACGATATTTGAAACTGATTTAAAGGGGATAAAGAAACAAGGTTGGAAGCTTTGAATAAAAGAAAATATTTTGAATATAGATTATGATTTAATATTGAAAATGTTGTTATTAATAGAAAACATAGAAGCGAGATAATTCTGTGAATTATGGGAAATAAAAATTATTTGGAAGTGATGATTTGCGGGATTTGATTAAATAAGTGAATTTTTAAATGTTCTAATTTTTTATTCGATTATCATTGATTATAAAAATATATAAATGATTTTTTATAAAATAGTGTTTAATTTATATATTTTAAAGTGATTTGTTAATTCTATTTGAACTTAATAAATTTGGAAGTTTGTAAATAATATTTTAAAGTAATAGTAAGTCGAATATAATTTATTTATTGAATGAAAATTATCATTTATGGAATTTGTTATATATATGGTTAAGTGAATTTTTAGAAGTAATAAATTATTATGTTAGATTATTGAAGTATTTTGGGAATGTATTATATAAAGTAGAATTATTTAGATTTGTTGCTTAAAGGAAATCTTAAATTATGAAACTTATTTAAAATATCTATTATTTTCAATTGTTAGAGAAGGATTTTAAAATGTATCAATTTATTTTAGAAGGAGTTTTAGGAGATTTGAAATTGAATTTTAATTTATAGATCTCCTTATAATTAAATGAGAGGTTGTGAACATTTATTTTTGAAACTGTAAATCAATTTTGAAGAAAGAATGAGAATTTTATAATTTGGTTTTCTTTCAATTGAAAATTGATATTGAATTATTTTTGAAGATTTTTGAAAAATGTATTTTAAAACCCCTTCCAAATTAATAAATAGAAGTATGGCATGTTTTGATTGAGTCACAGCACAGTCTGGTATGGGACTTTCGGTAAAATTTCTTTAGATATTCTTTTGACTTGTTACACAAAATAATTGTGCAATGATGAGTGTAATTTATGAGCATCGAGTAAACAGGGGAGTAACAACTGGTGGTATGGAATGCTTGTGCTATCATTTCTTCGACTACTTTCTATAAATAGATGTCACTCTAACAGGGTCGAATATATGATGTATTATATATATGGCAAGGTGCATTGAGAATGAGCAGGCTTAGAGCCATAAATGTGTCTATTTTTGTGTGTACTCCTATTATACGACATGAAGTAAACTAGATTGGCTAGAAGACATGCTAGCGACTTGATTGTGGGGTCGCTCCCTGAATCCATGACACACATTTTAATGTATATGGTTAACGACCATGGCTGAGAGCCACTGCCCTTATGTTACATAGACCAGCAGTCTGTTAACATTATAGGCACTTGCAGGGTCGTAGCTAACGCATAACGTAGTCTTTCACTTGAGGGATATTGGGTCACGATGACTGTCGAGGTAACTAAGACTATAGGATGAGCAATGAGAGTGTGTGAGGAAGGCTCCTGGAGCAGATATAGAGCTATCAGTCTCTCGTGTGGTTATTATTGATGGGATGCATGAGATCCTATAGACTCCTATTTATTCACCTATATGAGATAGTTGTGTTTAAGTCTGAGATTCGATTAGATTATTTGTCGAGACCGATGCCAAATAGATATTTATGAAGCTGAGAGCACATAGGATTGAGAGTCCCGATGACTATTCACGATATTGAGAGTTAAATGGATTATTAAAGGTCCGAGAGATCGTATGATTATTTTTTTGGTGGAGAGCCAAATCGATCACTATGAGGTTGAAAGTCTAGGTGATTATTATGTGATTATCGATCCATGGATTATTTATGAGATTGAGAGTCTATGAAGTTGTGTAACCGCATACACATCGATTACAATGCTATAGATGATAGTTGGAGTTGTTGAGAGCATGGAGTTGGACCGTGTACCTTTCTTCTATATGCTTATATGAGAAATGACCCTGGCTACCGAGAGTATGCAATATTTATATTTTGTTTATGTTTGATTTGGGTGATTTTTATGTGTTTTTATATATATCAAGTGAGACGGACCTAGGTATATCTACTTTATGATTATCTGAGAGATAATTCTGGCATTGTTGAGAGCATGCCATAGAATGTTTGATGACCTCCTATGTTTGTCGCTAGTTAGATGTATTGCCATTTCAGCTGCTTAATTATATGCTCAATTGGTGTGTTGATTGACTATACTATGATCATGTAGGGTTTTTTACCAGTTAGTATGGTGAACACGATCGAGAACCAGGATTTCCATTAGTTCTGCCGAAGCGAGGACTAGGCCATATGAATTATCATATGTTCAAAGCTTTAGTAGATGATAGCTAGGTTTTGGGTTCTATGGTTGCTATGATTTCTATGTCTGCTTTTGGGTAGGCTATCATCTATAGGAATGCTGGAGAAGCGATTGGAAATATGGCTAATAGAGGAGGCTGCTTAGATTCTTCTATCATGTTCTATTACAGTATCCTATTGTCGTTTATTATGAGTGGCATATTATATCTTATTATTATATGCTAGCTCTTTGGCTGCAGTGACAGGTTAGGTATGGCTTTGTGTACCTGGCTAGTACCATATTTTCTACTATAACTTTTGATAGTCAATTACCATTCACTTCAGACTATTGTCTGACCCAAGGTTTTATGTTTCCTCTTATCATTTTGGATACCCATAATGAGTAGACTAGATGATAGGTTTAGAGTCGCAGTTGCTATATGAAGACGGCCTTGGAGGAACTATGGCGTATTATTCTATATTTCTAGTTTCCATTGTTTGTTGTTATATACTCTTGAGGCATTTAGTGAGGAAATGTTGTACTGGGATATTATGAAATTTGTACTGTAACTCATGATATTCTTGTAGAGATGTTATCTTTCAATTGTTATGGCTCACTATATTTTTTGTATACTTTCTATATTATATTTTATCTATGCGTTATAAGATATGCAACAAGGTTTTCTACTTTAAATTTCAGCCTTGATGATCATCCCATATCAGCTTAGTGTGTTTACAGCGCTCTTTAAGGTCATTTGGTTCGGGTGGGGCGGTCGACACCGTAATGAATGTGATATCATTTTAAAAAAAAATCTAGAATCATAAGTGTTTGGAAAAATGTAAGACAGGAATAGTAATTGAATTAAAAAATTTATGGAAAAGGGGATTTTTAAAGAAAAACTTATGTAAAATTTTGTGGAAGACTTATGAAATATAATTATAGTAAAAATTGGTGTTATTTCAATTAAGAAAAATTCATACAGTATAATTATTTGAAAATTTCAAAGATTTTCTCTAATGGAAGTATTGTACATATGTTGTATAAATACTACAAGGCAAAAATGAAATTTTGAATTGAAATCGAGTATGGTGTAGATGTTTTGAAAATTTCTTTTGAATTGAAACTAGAAAAAAAGTAAAAATAATAATTCCAAAATATACAACTTTGTTTTATATGCTTTTATGTTCATTGTTTTCAAAGTGGAGACTTTAAGTTGAAATGAGAATTAAAGTTTGAGATTAGAGTTTTGAAAATAAGTAAATTATAGCGTGTTACTCATATATCCATAACATATGAAGTTTTGATCGGATTTTGTCGGTCTTTATTTCATTGGTAAGGTATTTATATAAGTAAAAACTTTGATTTCCACCACGTTTTGAGTTGTTGAAGTTTTCTAATTCAAAATTGTATTTAAAGTTGAATTTCGGTCAGGCGTGCACTCAAAAATTTCTAAGCTAAAGCGCCTTGGTGATTTAATCATAGCTTTTGACCCTTTTACCTAATTTTAACGATTCAACACTCATTGGAAGTATACCATAGTAAGGAACAACTTTTATTTGGATGGTTTTGAGAAACTTGACGTTTGCTAGGTGAAAACTGCAGTTTTTAATGGTGGGCTTGCATTTTAATACACATTTCAGAATTAGTGTAATTTATTAAATCACCAGAAATTTTGATATATTTCATATTTTCAACTTTTGAAAGATGTTTTGGAAATATTTCATTATGCTACAACTTCACTTTTGAAAGCATTACATAAATATGTGCATGTTAAAGTTAGTCGGAAAGTGACTTAACTTAGAATATGAAATTACCCCTTTGTTATATGAATGCAATATTACTTTACACTTTTATATAACCTCATATGAGTTATTTTTAATTGATCTTAGGTACATAAAGATGATTATTTGGTAAATCCTGGTGCGATCTAGCTTTTTCTAGCATGAAAACTAAATAAACTTGCTTAAAATGCAAAGCAAATATTTTTATTTATGCCTTTGGATATATATATATATATATATATATATATATATATATATATATAATGTTGTGTCCTTGTGTTCTGAATGCTCCATTATTAGGATGGCTCTTCAGAGATGTGTATTACGTCATTATTTATATTGTAAATTTTTCAGAATGTTCTCCGTATAAAAGAGGCTTTGCTGAAATTTTTGAAACTTGGAAAATATTTTATTTAGTAATATGGTATGCAGAAAATAAAAAGTTGTTAAATGAATCTATTTGAATTCTTAGCATAAGATGGGATGATGGAAAGGAAGTTTGTTCTAAATTTATAATAAGCCGCATAGAGGACCGAGTTGATTCAATAATGATGGAATGTAGAAGGTTAAGGGTACATGAGTTGAGAATAATGTTCTTCCTGTAAAAGAAAAAATTGCGAGGATGCAATTTCCTTAAGGTAGGAAATCTGTAACAAACCGACCTTCTATGCTTATATAATAAATCATTTTTAATTAAAATAAAGCATTCAAGTTTAATTTTTAAATAATTTTACTTCTGAAAATACATTTTTACTTAGTAAGAATTATTCGATAAAAGAGTTTGTTTTAATAAATTGAGCTAGTGAATAAATTCGTTTCAAAATAATAACAACGAAATATTAAACATGAATAAATATTTACAATGAATATAAATATTATTATTATGCAAATGATTGTTGTATAATTGAAATTATTGAAAATAGATATTACTCAATGTAATAGTAAGTGAATAAATTAAGGAAAACGAGCCAATGCTAAATTTAAATATTTTGTAAAATGAATCGAAATATACTTAATGAAATATATTGTAGTGCTATTTAAATTGAAAATGAAACTATAAATAAATAGTATGGATTTTGATTAGAACTTAAATGAAAAAAGGAATAAATCAAAAGCCAAATTGAATTTAAGCTGTAACTAGTTAAGGGACCCAGCCCATGTACATAAACAACCCATTTTTTCTTGCTCTTTCATTCTAGAACATTCTCTCTTCACATAACCAAATCAGACTCCTCATGCAAAGCCCTAACCTTCTTTAGGAAATAAACGCACGATTTAAAAAAAAACATAACACATCATGACTAGCGCATTAGGAGGATGGAGCTGTGGTTGAGCGACAACAAGTAGGCGATGAGGAGGATGAGGATGGAGCTCGATGATGCCATGGATAAAGGTAGGAAGACGCGGCAGCATGATCTGATGATGGCATCGCGACCTGGCTAGGGGGATGATGGAAGTTTTGGCGAAGGCAGTAAGTGCTTGCGACATAGTTATAGGAGGAAGGCTAGGTTTGTGTTAGAGACTTGGTTGTGCATAAATTGATGGAGCAAGATGGAGATGAAGTTAGGGTTAGTGAGGGACGGTGATGGATTTAAAGTTATGACTAGAGATTGCTAAATGAGAAGGGAAACCCTCATTTCCAACGAGTATTTTCATAACTCATAAACACTATTTAGATTTCATTTCTTTTGTTTTCATCGATTACTTGGATGATGAACTTGTGATGGTATGGTTTGAATGAATTAAAATTAAGTGGTATATTCTTGTTTATTGGTGTTTTAACATGATATAAGTTAATGGTTGAACATGCACATTATATGTTGTGCACAATAAATAGATGTTGGCATTAATTGAACATGATATTTGAAATTGATTGGAAGTGGATAGTGAATTAAGGTTGAAAGCTTTGAACAAAAGAAAATATTTTGAATAAAAATTATGATTTAATATTGAAAACATTGTTATTAATAGAAAATATAGAAGCAGGTTAATTTTGAGAATTGTGGGACATAAAAATTACATTGAAAGTGATGATTTGCAGGATTTGATTAATAAGTGAATTTTCAAATATTTTTATTCATTTACCATTGGTTATAAAAACATTTAAATAATTTTTAATGAATAGCATTTAAATTTTATATTTGAAAGTAATTGTTAATTCTATTTGAAAATATAAATTTGGAAGTTTCTAAATAATATTTTGAAGTAATAGTAAATTGAATGAAATTTATTTATTAAATGGAAATTATCATTTATAGAATTTATTATATATACGATTAAGTGAATTTTTGGGGGTAATAAATTATTATGTTAGATCATTAAATTATTTTTAGAATGTATTATTTAAAGTAGAATTATTTAAATTCATTGTTCAAAGGAAATCTTGAATAATGAAACTTATTTAATATATTTATCATTTTCAATTATTAGAGAAGAAATTTAAAACATATGAATTAATTATAGAAGGAGTTTTAAGAAAACTGGAATTGAGTTTTAATTTATGTATTTCCTTGTAATTAAACCAAAGATTTGTAAATATTTATTTTTGAAACTGTAAATGAATTTTGAAGAAAGAATAAGAATTTCAATTGATAATTGAAATTGTTTTGAATATTTTGGAAAACATGTATTTTAAAACCCCTTTCGAAACAGTAAATAAAAGCATGGCATGTTTTGATTGATTTATATTTGTGTGTAACGAGGGATTAGAATAAAAAAAGTTATAGTGCCATCTAGTATGAGACTTTGGGTAAAATTTCTCTGGTTATTCTTTGGGATTGTTATGTATAGAATAATTATGCGATGATGAGTGTAAATTATGAGCATCGAGTAAATGGATGAGTAACTCCAGGTGGTGTAGAACGCTTGAGCTGATATTTGTTCGATTACTTTATGTAAGTAGATGTCACTCTAACAGGGTCGAGTATACAGGGTTTTATATTTATGGTGATGAGTACTGAGAGTGAGCAGACTAAGAGGCATAAGTGTGTCTGCCTTTTTTGTGTACTTGTATTATATGACGTGGAGTAAACCAGATTAGCTAGAATCCATCCTAACTTCTTGATTGCAGGTCGCTTCCTAATCGGTGGCATACCTTTTGATGTATATGGATGAGAGCATGGTTGTTCCCGTGTCACATAAGTCAGCAGTCCATTACCATTAAGGGAACTTGCAAGTTCGCGACCAACGCATAACGTAGTCTTGCACTTGAGGGATATTGGGTCACGATAGCCATCGAGGTAACTAGGAATATTGGAGTAGTGTTGAGAGCATCTGAGGAAGGCTCCTGGAGTAGGATGGGAGCAATTAGTATCCGATCTAGTTATTATTGATGAGATAAATGGGATTTTATATATACCTATTTATTCACCTATATGAGATCATTGTCTTTACAGTTAAGAGCCGACCAGATCATTTGTCAAGACCAATGCCGAAACAGATATTTATAATGCTGAGAGCACATAAGACTCAAAGTCCCGATGACTATCCATGATATTGAGAGTTAAGTGGATTGGTAGAGGTCTGAGAGATCGTATGATTATTTCTTTGCTGAAAACCAAGTCGACCACTACGAGGTTGAAATTCTAGATGATTATTATGTAATTATCAATCTCTTGGATTATTTATGATACTAAGAGTCAATGAAGTTGTGTAACCCTATACTTATCGATTATACCGCTATCGATGATAGCTAGAGGTGCAGAGAACATGGAGTTGGATCATGTACATATCTTTTATATTGTTATCTAAGAGATGACCTTGGCTACCGAGGGATGCGATATTTATATTTTGCATATATTTGATTTTGGTTATTTTTATGTGTTTTTATATATATCGAGTAAGACGGACCAGGGTATGTCTGCTTTACAATTATTTGAGATATAATTCTGGCATTGCTGAGAGCATGCCACATGATGATTGATGACCTCCTATGTGTGTCATTAGTTAGATGTATTGTTGCTTCACTCGTTTGATTATATACCCACTTAGTGTGTTGATCGATTTTCTTGGAAATGGGTTATCTTTTATGTGCATGGTTTTAAGATATGTTGACACTAGGATGTGCATGTGCTACTTATGTTGTACTTGTTTATACTATGTCAGTTGTTACTTTATATTGACATCTACATTCTAGAAATAGTCCGACCCTCTGTGTTATTTATACGATACTCAAGTTTGTTCGAGATTTTCCAGGTCCAGGGACGAGTTGACCAGTTTATGGATGTTGGGCATAGATGGAGGATTGAGTCTTTGTATCATTTTGTATATTTGTAGCTATATATATTCATGTGTGGTTGACATGTATATATTGGTCAGGTATGTATATTTTTTATGATAGTGGGCATTTGACTATTTCAAGTGACCCACTTAGACTCCTGTATATATATTTATTATTATATGTTATCATTCGTGGATGACTCTATGCTTTATGTGATTTATTTTATATTATGTATTGTTCTATCTTGAAAATGCATGTTTTTTGTTATTTTGTGCTGATACTATGTACATATAGGTGAATTATTTATGATTTTTTAAACACATATCAATGTTAGCTTAAGGTAATATTCACGTGTGACAGTCCAACATCGCCTTATTCTCCGTGGTATAAGACAGTATTACCAGGTAATACTATTTGATAGCATTGGTACAGAGGTAGGGTGTTACATCCCTCAAAATAGAAAAAACAACTATACTACTGTTTTTACTGAGTTTACCAATTATATTGTTAAATTTTTCCCGAAATACCATTACATAAAACAAAATTCACTTTTCAAAAACCGCTATAGCAAACCACACAACCATCTGCCAAATTAAACAAATTTAGGATGAGATCACATTATTGTAGAGGCATAGGGTGGGAGTGAATTTTAGTTGGACAACATTCTAGGTGTACGTCGATGTGTAGGATACCCTGCTGTGGTAGTGCGAGATAGCAAGGCTAGCGTCACACTAACCTGCATGGTTGGCAACAAACCGTACACTGCCAGTACGTGATTATACTATCAATCTCTCACTTGATCTTATGCGATCTGAACAATTTCAAACTAAAAAAATGAAAAAACATTAATTTCTAAGTTTACCGATTACATTCATGTCAATTCGCATTATCATCGTCAAAATCCATCATTTCAATCCAAATATTGAGATTTTAACTAGAATTTGCAGTAGAAGATTTTAATGGTTAAGAAATTTTACATGGAATATGATAAGGAAAAGAGAAAGAAGGTAAATGGACAATGCAAATCTAATAAGGAAAATTTTGTCTTGGACTTTTTTTTTTTGAAAAGTAGGAGGCCGACTAAGCACATTCTTGTGTGTAAATAGAATTTGCCTTCCAAAATTTTGGCTCTAACCGACCAAACATTTGTCTCTCGAATAATTAGCACTAAGTCTTTTATTAAATTAGCAATATTCATTTACGAGCAACATTTTATTTTCCTCTTCTCTTTTGAATTTTTCTACTTCTCTCTAATATACCAGATTTCACTTTCAAATTTCATCTTATTTTATAATGACAAAACATGGATTGTAACCATTGTCTTATGCTATTTAGACCCTATTTCAAATGTTTTTGCATTGAAAAGTAAATTATGTAGTGGTAGAAAGTTCTGCATGGAGAAAATTCATGTTGGAAGCTACTTGGTCAGTTAGATGATGGGATTTATGTTTACATAGATTGATAAACATCATCAGACAAGTGTGAACGCGTGCTATGCATACAGATTGCAACTATATTTTTTTGCGATTCTAGTTGAGTATATTTTTTATGATTCACTCAAGTGAAACCATTATTTTCAAGATATATTTTACATTCAAATTTTCTTTATATTTTGAATCAAAATTAATGCAGAAAACACATTTGTATGTCATTGTGTATGTCTGTACAACCACATTTATGCACCATACAAAAGATGGCTAAAATAATTACTTAATACACATATAAATAATTGTGCAAATGGACACACGAAATTTTAAGCTACAAGGCTAAAACGTTGGGGTGAGAGATCATTATTAATAAAATAACACATATACAATGGCTCAATTCAAGTAACCATGTGCACATATAAAACCACAGAAATGAATTACATGATGCATATGATACCACTGTATAATAATTGAAAAAAAAAAAAATTAGTCAACATGTGATTGGTAGAAGTAAAAGGAACAATGTCAAACGCTCAAAAAAATTATGCTAAAAAACATAATACAAAAAAACTAAAAATCTTAGAATCGTCCAATGATAATATATAACTATCTAGACAAGTACCTTTGTCCAAGTGGTTCATTGATTCGGCTTTGGTGTAGGATGTCACAAGTTCGAAACTTGCTTTTGAACGTTTATTTGACATGGGATATGTTGTCCCAATGATTTGTTGTATATAAAGTACCGGTTCAAAAAAAAAATAACTATCTAGTTCACTCTTCCAAGCATTATTCCATATCCTACAATTTCAATTACTAAGGAAACTAATATTGTGAGACACCAAAATGAAACTATAGTATAAAGATTGATATTACAATACAAAGAGTTGTAAACATTAAAATATGAAAGAAATACTTAAATGGGAAATAACGACATTGGAACTTCCTAAGTCCTTAAATTGTATCTTTCTCCAATTTCTTCTTTATAACTTCCTTGTCTTTATTAGTACCAGGTAAAAAATAAAAAAAATTAGAAAAAACAATTACCAAATCAACCGAAACTGGTACAAATTTATTCAATATTCAAAATTTATAAAATTCATAACAATCTTATGGGAAAGTCTACAGCAAAAAGTACGTGAGTAATTGATGGTGTATATATTAGAGGTTTAATTTTTGTTAAGATTGCATACGTGAAATTAATTCCATTAGGTAAGCAAAGTATTATTGGGCTTTGTTACTATTTTTATAAAGTTTTTATTTGTTATGTGAATGTTATCTTATTACAATTCCATTAGGTAAGCAGGAAGTAATCTACTCATCTTGATGTATCAAGATTTTCATTACAACAATACTTAGAAGAAATTTGTAATCTACACTTCATGTCTTTTTCATTCTTTATAACTACAAAGGTTATATATATTCTTCGGAAGTTTGTATACTTTAATAAGTATTTGCATATCGCAACTATCACTTCAATGGATATTAAGAGTTTCATTACAACGATACTTAAAAATAGGAAGTAATCTACTCATCATGAATTATATCAAGATTTTCATTACAAAATACTTAAAAGTAGGTTGAAATTTACTCTCCTTGTTCTTTTCATTCTTTATAACAATGAAAGTTATTTATATTCTTCAGGAATTTGTGTACTTTCATTATTTAATATGATTTTAAACCACATTTATACCTTCGGGGTATATTAAGCATTTCAAGTACTTTTGGTACTTTGCGGACTACAAGTTCAGATTTCTTAATAAGAAGAATTTCATGATGGCCAATCATGTTTTTCTCTAATCCAGGATCTTTAACCCATTTATAAACATAAGCGCATTATTATTTATAAATTTATTATCGATGATTATTTCTTGTCAGTTCTAGACATGATTTATTGAGATCTCTTTAATTATCATGTTTTAGGTACCTTACCCACTTCTAGGGTTATTTGAGAATCATGTCATGGATCTCTTTCGGAGCATCCTTAAGTCTTTCTTCAAGAACACTCACCTCCTTTATTTGGCATCTTTATTACTTACTCCAAAAATATTTTGAACTGACTTTTGAACCATATTTCAGATGTGGTTTACAAATTTTGATCCTTCAGGGATTCAAATCTATATTGGAGAAAATCTACTAGGGATAATATTGATAATATTTTGCATCATTGTATATTTTAATAAATATTTAACACTGATGATCAAAATGAGCTTGTATCCCTTTATCCTCCCCCTCAATATTGACAAACATTGTCATATTAAATAATAATCATTTTTGGACTCTCATTTTGATCCATTATGATTTTGCTACTAGCAAATACATCATACATATTAATAATAGGAGGATAATTCTTTTATAAGATGCATTCAATTGATATTGATTATTAGAGTTTGTTCTCATTCATTGATTTGGAGGAATTTACTTATTGTGTAGATCATTTGAATACATACATGACTTCAGGTCATTCAACATTTATGTTGATTGAATTTTAAATCACTAAATAATGTCTATGCATAATCTATAAGATGAGCTTATAACAAACTTCAGGTTGTTAGCTAAATATTTACATATATGGATGTATACGTGCGTCCACGTATCACATATATATATTATAAAATTTTCATATTCTTTCTCATTTGAATTAGTGATTTTTAGAACAAACTATTACAAGGATCCAAACTATTAATTTCTATTTATAAATCAATGTCAATGCAAACCAGTCAAAACAGCATAATAATTTTCAAAACATTTGGTTTGAAACCATATCGAACTTCTGGTTCGAATAAAATATACACACAACTTTAAGTTGTTAAGTTTTATTCCTCAATTATATCTCAAATATCAGTTTTGAACCTAATTATGATTACTTATCAAGGAATAATTTTTAATTGCGTATAGACATTTCTACACATCTCTATTGAGAGTTCTGTAAAAAAAAAAGATTACAGCAAAAATAATAATAGTATCTTCTGGAAACTTGGAATGTTACAAATACAGATTTCCTCAGGGCCGTATGTATAGCTCTCAAACTTTTAGGATCAAATCTAAACTAAATTAGGATCCTTTATAATTAAATTTCTATGCATTTATTTGGTTCAATAAAATTACCAAACATATAAGCAAATCTCCTCTAGAGATATGTTATCATTTCCTAATTTATTAGTCTCTTTTAGGGACATTTTATTATCACTACTTCTGGAGTGAATTTATCTCTTCTAGATATACACACACACACACACACACACACACATTATTGGAATGTCATATCAATGTACAATGTTTCTATTTGTAGAAATTACATAATTACTACCTTTACAATAACATAAAACATCCTTACTGGAGATTTTGGTTGTAACTATCTTTGAAATGGCATATCAAACTTTAAATACAGTAACAAAATTAGATTCACCAAATGAAAGTAAGATGTAAGAGTTAAAACCACTACTTTTGGAGTGTAATATTGGCATACAATATCCCTTTTTTTTGAAAAATTATTGTTATTGCTTCAAAAAAAATATGGTTATTTCTTCAGGGAATTTAGTGTTTCCTTTTAAGGAATTACAATGTAACAAAAATAAAATTTCTATAACATCTCTTCTGGGATGTTATATTTTGCAATATAAATATAAATAAATCTCTAAAATATCTTTTCAAGAGATTAATACACACACATCCAATGATGTTTGATATATCATATAACATAATATCCTCAGGATATTTGTTTAATATAATATAAATATGAAGATATAAGGTAAGGTATAACTCATTTGGAGATTTTTGTAATCTCTTGAATGCAGCATTATTATCTCATATGATAATATATTATTTTCCTTTAACTTCTTCAAGAAGTACAACCTTATCATTTTACAAAATTTCAATAGAGCTTCGGGCTTCTAATTCATGAACTTCAAGTTCACTAGTTTATTATGAACTTTGGGTTCTCAAATTTTGTGTAAACTGCCTTTTTTTAGAAGCTTGTAAATTTTGACGAATTAAAAAAAAACACTGACAAGAATTCAAGCTTGTAAAGTTTGTCAGAAAATCTTTTCATAATTCCAGACTTCAGGCCTTGGACTTTGAGTTATACAACTTCTATTAAAATAATTCCTTTGAAATGTTAAACTTATTTTTTCTGTTATAACAGACATTACTTGTCAAAATAAGTACATCAAATAGTAAATCATACGTCTATTCTTATTCCAAACACAAACATACAACGTCATTTAATTTACAATAATCAATGCATTTATGACAATAATGATTTAATTTATTACCATAACACTTGCAATTAATTCATTTGTGATAAAAATAACTACAATTAACCTTTATGTGGTTCAGCATATAACTACTGTCATAGCAAAATAATTTCATTATAAATATATGAACTAATTGAACAAACAGTACTCAAAGTAACACAATTTCATCTCAAATATAGATTCAATATTACTCATTAATAAAATTAAAATGAATATCTTAAAGCGAAACTTTATTTCCCAATAATCAGAATTTCTAAACAAACAAAATTATCTCAGATCTATCCATATTATTCATAATCATAAATAACTATAAATCTCAGATCCAAATCATTATTATTTTCATAAGAAAACTAACTTCATAATTCTTTACCAAATATATCAAAACAAACATGTAAATCTTCAAATAAAAACAAGTTATTTTAGAAATTTAGGAAATTAAGATTATTTCAGATCTATTATATTTGATCTATTATATTTTACCTTTTGAAAAGTGATTGGATGCATGGAAGAAGGAAAAAAAAAATAGGAAATAAACTTCCTATTAGAATGCCTTATTTTTAATTAAAAAGAAAGAGAGTAGAAGAGTAGATATGTTTCTATATATTTATTTGGTTTAGTAAAAACACCAAATATATCAACAAATCTCTTCTGGAGATTTTTTTTTAATATATTATTTTCACTACTTCTGGAGTGAACAAGTTTCTATACATTTATTTGATTTAGTAGTTAATACCATCGGCAACTATTTTTAGAACTTCAGGTTCCAATTTTACTTTAAAAAAAAGTCTTTGTTTAGTACTTTAGATCCTAAATGGTACAACTTGATTTTCATTATCAAACTTCAGGTTTGATTGCAATTGAAATTTACCAAAATCTGAATTAGATTTTCTAATAATTCAAAGCTTCACATCTCAAATTTATATATTTGAGTTTTGATATATAATCCTTTTTTTAGTTAGAACTTCTGGTTCTTTATTTTGAGGAAACTTGTAATTTACTGAGTTATGAAAACTGCAGGTTCTCAATTATTATTTCATTTTTCCTTTTTTTTAAAGGAAACATTGGAAGATATTAAGCTTATCATGTAAGATTTTACTAATGTTTCCATTCACTTAACACGATCTTTTAGATACGTATTATATTTATATTTGTTTCTCTTAGAAACAATAAAATATTTCTTCTGGAAATATAAATCGTATACCAAAATAATTTCCAAAGCCTTCATTCAAATCTAAATCAAATCAAAAGGTTTTCAAAATGAAAACCCCATTTACCAACCATGTTTGATTTCTCAAATCCATCTCCAAACTAAATACAATCAAATTCAAAAAATTTGCCTTAATCAACAATATCAAATTTTGTCAAGTTCAAACTTCCATTCCAAAATAAATGAACTAAAAAACATAAAAATAAGTATGATATTGAGATCAACAATATAATAAGATCGTAAAAATAGCAAAAAAAAAAATTAGATCTGAAATATAAAAACTAACAAAATAAGAATCAGATCTCAAAGTTTAGATCTATATAAGGTCTAAAATTATAAGACTAATATAATAAAATTTAAGAAAATAAGACAACATATTCAGATCTGAAGAAGTAGATCTAGAATGGAATGAGATATAAAAAAAATGATTTGGAAGATTAAATCATCAGAAAAATGACTTACCGTTATAAGATCTATAATTGCATCTGGAAAAGAATAGATATGATTTCATGAATTATCACAATTGTAAATCCATAATTTTTTTTGTATAGATCGTGCTGATAATGTGTTATAGAATAAAGAAAACAGGAAGTCATTAGAGAGAGACAGAAGACATATTATTTATTCCTGAGAATAGATTATCTATTTACATTACATTAGCACCTTTATACAGAGGCCTAGGAGCTTGGGGTAGAACTAATCCCACGATGTGGGACTAAATACAAAACAGTATATAGCATATTCACTATTTATATTTACATATATTATAACAAATTTAGCAATTTTAATAAGATATTATAAGAAGAGAATGTGTTGTTTGTTTGTTTCCTCAACATAACCTCTTTAATTTGTAAATCGACTCATTCCATTCCCATTAGTCCAAATGATTCACCATTCAACAAGTTATTATAAATAATTTTTGCTTCTTCTACCAACATAAGAAAATATTATTTTTATTAATCTTATTTAGTAAAATTACAATTCACTCAACCTGTAGATAAAAATTAGTTATATGAATCTATCTATTACTAACAAAGAATGCAATTTTTAACCTTATCGCAACATTCAACCACCATGGATAATTTTGAAACTAACGCTCTAAAAGATAGAGAGAGAAAGAAAAAAGGGTTTTAAACAAAAATTAAAATGCATTAGTATAATTAGAATAAGTTATATTAACCATTAAACCATGCTCGTACCTTTTGTGAAATATTAAACCACCGTATATAATCTTTAAATTAAATATCCTGATAGAAAGGACTAAAATGTCAAACCACTACAAGCAATTAATATATAGTTAAGATAAAAAATTAGAAGAAAATAATATAAGGTTCATATTGTGAAACATAAAAGTAAATTTTTATCATAATGTAGAGATATACTCACAAGTAATAATTTTACAATATTAGTCGGATGAATAAAGAAATTATTAAGGTGTATAAATAGATGTTAAGTAATAACAAAAGTAGAATAAATCCTTTCAACTCGATTATATAATGGATAAGTAAATTAAAAGATAAAATAATTAGTAAATAAGGAATAAAAAGAATAAATTAAAGTTTGGATTAACGTAAAAATGACATTATAATAATGGGGAATGAAGATAAATAGGAAGATATGAAATTAAAATAATGGAGAAATCATTTGAATGGTGTAAAAGGAATACTTAGAGTTACAAAATATGCATTAATTCAAAAGGTTTAAGAAAATAAAAAAATAGAATGAATATCCAAAGATTAAACGTACTTTTGATAATATGTAATAAAAACATATTATGAAAGAGACTGAAAGACAAAATGAAGCCAGTATGTTACAAAGTAATTATAAATGTGGTAATTAATAGAAGGATGGAAAATATGTAAAACAAAGAGTTTAACTGCCCAAAGAATATTATTTAACTCTTTAATTTATGAGAAGAAGAAGAAGAAGAGTAGTTAAACATTAAACTACTTAAATTATAGAGTGAATGGTTAGTATTACAATAAAAAACATATACTTGATGGATATACATATATAATATATATCGCACATTATATTTGATCTCAATCTAATTAGAAGGGTTTTTTTTTGAGGTCTTTAGATAATATTTCCATAAAAACAGTAAGATAAGGTAGAAAACAGAATCACTATAAAATATGCATATATTCACAGATAATATAAGAAAAAGGCAAAGTGAAGAACTATTAGTGAACTAAATTGAATTCTAATAAAAATAAAAGAAACAACAATCAACCAGAAGTTTCCATAAAGAATCCTTAATTTGGTTTAGATAGAGAATATTGACCATGGGACTGAAACTATCGAACATGGGAAATAAGTATGGAAGTATAAAAAATCTTTTAAGAATATAAATCAAAAATAAATGCAAGATTATTGTATATGGAAATAAGAATAGTACGAAGAGAAACATATAAAACAAGAGCTATATCCTATAAAAATAAGATTTTATTCTCAAAATAGAATTTATGAATCTAGTAACCACTACAAATAAATAACCAAACTATAATCATACAAATCAAAAAAAAATCATAAGATGATATAACTCTAGACACAAAACTCAAAGAAAAGATCGTCAATTTGAAATAAAAATAATAAGTTCAACATTGTGTTAAATGAAAACACAAATGACAAAATACAATTTAAACCTTTAAATTGAGTGATTAATTTAGTCAGCCAAGATTTATAGGGGCTATTTAGATCAGTGACATTGAAAGTTAGGCAGAAATACAATGCAATACGTCAATAAAATCATAAATAGTTTAAAATGATTGCAAAGTTAAGAACTACGGGTGAATTGAATCGAATTCTAGCTAGAGTAAAAAAGTTCAAAAGACCGATCAAAATTTGTATAATTGAGTTACTATGAAAATAAAATTTAAACCTCTTACCTACAACCAAAGAAAGACACTTGGACTAATTTTTTGTAAGAATGATATCCCTTAACCTGATTTTTCCAGGTATGATCTATAAAAAAGACATTTCTTGAAGATTAAGCAATATTTTATTTTACATATTAATTTCTTTTAGTGCCAACACTAAACCGACTTTAATTCATATCAACCAATATAAAATCAAATAAAAAAAGTATCATATATCTAAAAGCATGAAGCATACCATAAAACATGTAAAAGGGAATTCTATGAATACGCCCAAGTGAGCAAATTTTTCACTTGGGTACAAATTGAAAAACATAGAATATGATAATATTTATAGATTTAAATATTTATTTTTGGTAAAAAGTTGAGAAAATGAAAGCAGATAAAATGAGCATAAAATGAGCGTGGAATATTTCTAAATAGTTGAAATAGAAAATGAAAGGGCACGCTGTTATTATTATATAATGGACATTTAATTTGAAGCTTGGAATTGTATGTATGTAATACTAGAAGGGTAAGTAAAACTTTTCCTCCTAAATCAACAAAAGAAGAGGGTTTGGAATAAGAATAAATGCAAAGAAAGAATATATATATATATATGGTCTCATATTGATGTATAATAGAATAGATTGGTGGATTTCCAACCAGAACAAAAAATACTTACAGATAGCCTACAGTCACTAGTATTTCGATCTCATGATTTGAGCATACTATTTTCTTTATGGATCCATTCTAGTAAATATAAATATGCAATCCATACGATTATGTGTGAACAAGAGAAACGTTTACGCAACTTACGGAAAAAACTAAAACTTGGTTGCAATCAATAGGAAATGAATAATGTAAGAATTATTACTTACAAATTCTTAACCATATACTATGAATTTGAACATATTTCAACAGATATGGCAAATCTGGAATATATGTCACAAGCTAAAAAGATTATTTTAACGACATGTCCGATTGTCCGTTTTACTTTCTTGGTGTTGCAGTTTTACAAATTCCAATATTCTTTAGGGTTTTTAGGCTAAAGAAAAATTTAGAGAAAAATTTAGTTTCAGCGACAAAAAGTTTGTTTTTTAGGTTGAAGGACACTTTTCAGTGTAAATCACAAAATGATAGTTGTAACTATCATTTTCAGTTTACACTAAAAAGTGTTTTCCAGGCTAAAAAACAAACTCTTGTTGTTCCTGATGCTAAATTTTTTTTGCAACTTCTTTCTTATGCATATTTACCTGTATTGGCTTTAGCTATCAACGTGCACTTAATGATGTGATTGAAATTAAAATAAAAAACATGGACCTTTTACACAACTTTTCGTTAGTGTCATATGCTTGTTTACTGAAATAAAAATAGATAAGATGTCGAGTCATAACTTTTGTATGGTAATGTATTGTTTATTACATGGTCGTGTATCATGCAGCTCTCTAGCTGACAAAAAATAAAAATATCTTTTACAGAAGGACTGTTAAGAATCCAAAATATATGGTCATTTTGGGTCGTAACTCAACCAGTGAGGCCCGTATAAAATATCAGCAAGACCTAAGGAGTTCATCAGTAATCGACGCTGGTGTACAAAAGATGTCTGTTCCTACAATTAGAATCATTTAATCAAACAGAACTCAAACGCTCTATCGAAGATTGGTGAATTAACTTCCAATTTAGATCTCTTGCATGTTGAATAACTTTCTCAATGGGTGATTCTAACAATGGATACCGTATAGATAAAATCTAGTTATCCCACACTCTCCGTTGCCAACTCAATTGCCTACAAACTTGTCACCGGGGTCGTATGCTGTCACTAAAACCCGCTTAAGGAGGAGAAAGTGTACCACGTTAGCAACTCAAGTGTCAATATTAGGAAAATATGGCCACTCACTTAAGCTTCATAAAAGAAATCACTCCCTAAAACATTAGTGAAGTCATAACAAAATTGATTTGCATGCATGTTATAGATATAATCAGACACTTTAGCTTATCAACTCCTATTATGTATTGATAAAATATTTACACTTAAGTTGTTCGTCTTTCTTTTTCCACTAACTATCGATTGAAATGATGGAATATAATTATGTTTGAGGTTTACATTTCATTTTATTTTGATGTGTTTACTTCTAAATCATCTTTTAAGTTTAAGATGTGCGTCTAAAGTAATTTTTATGATCTAATTTTAGTAAATGTTTAAGTGAGGTTAGAGTGTTTAGATGGGTGTAAATAGTAACACCCTTTGAATACGAGGAATAATTATTTTTTATATTTTTTTACCGTGAGAGATACTAACAAAAATAACAACATCATAAAATTACATTATAAATTGACTAATTTATTATTTTAATTTTTTACCGTAATTTCTTTAATCTCCACTAATCTCATCATTAGCTTATAATTAATCAATAATCAAAGGAGAACTTAATCATCCGCAAATGAAATTCAAAAGAGAAATAAATCAAGATTAATTCTTATAAAAAAGGATATGTAACGTAGATTTTGTGCATAAAAACAATCAAGTAATATTTTTTAATTCTACGGTTTTATATCTTGGGACACTGAAAAATGGGAGGGGGGACAAGATTCGAATTGAAGTCTAGCAAGGGTATGCCGGAATAAACAATTCAAATCGACAAAATCCTTTCATCTTAATATTTATAGTTCGACGTGATACTGTCAAGTTTTTGTTTTTAATCCCCCCACCCTTGCCGAATTTGTATAATTTTTTTAATTGTAATTTAATTTGAATTCGTTTTTTCTTAGATATCCGACATTGAATGCGAGAAAGAAACAATTAAAGGGGATAATTGCAATGAATCCGAAGACGATGACGTTAATGATGCTCAAAATTTAAAAGTCGACACATTGCTTTCGGTTTACCTCGATATATCTACTCATTTCACCACTGATACGATATGATCAATTATTTTAATTTTATTTGCATAGTTGATTTGTTTTGAATTATTTTGTTCAAATATGTTGTAGGTTTTTGAGTTAAAGAAAAATCTCCAAGATTGGTGCAGGATCGTGAACTTAGTGTAAATCGTATTGTGGTGATAAAAAGAAAAAAAACGAGAAATTTACAAGCTAATGAAAAAGGATCGTGGATGATTTTTGTATATGAAAGAGGCTGGGAGTATATTGCTCATAGGGTAAAGAATTATGTTCCAAAAACCGATCAAAAAGGGAGAAGAACGGAATGTAGAGAATGTTGTTGTTCATTTGAGTTAAATGCATATTATAAAAGTTATGGGACATGGATATTGAATGTAAATAATGTACGTCATAATCACATGCTTCCTAATATACTAATCAGACTTCCATATGTGGCGATGCTAAAAGTTCATAAAGCTAAGACTGTTGAAACAATGACCAACGATGGAGCTAGGCCTCGCAATATTTTAACCGCTATTAAAATTGATAACTCGGAGAACCAGCCAACCATAAGAAATATTTACATTGCAAAAGCGAAACTTAAATTATAAAATATGGAAGGTAGATCGGTTATGCAGCAATATATGAAATTGGCTTGTAGTCATCGTTATTCCGTGCAACATAGAATTGATTGTACAACCAATCAAGTTTCTGTTCTATTCTTTAGTCATCCTAAATGTGTTGTTTTTACGCAATGTTTTCATCAGATATTATTCTTGGATTGCACGTTCAAGACAAATCGTTACAAGTCACCATGTTTTCATATGGTATCGCAAACATCCACAGGGACATCATTTACCGTTGCACTTGCTTTTATAAGTTGAGAGACTAAAGAATCATATATATGAGCTCTTGAATGTGTAAGAAAATTGAACATATATAAAGAAATTCTAGATGTTATTATAACGGATGCCGAAATTGCTCTTACAAATGCAGTAGCAATTGTATTGCTAGCAGCATATCATAGTTTTTATGCGTGACATATTTCAAAGAATGTTCAAGCGAATTACAAGTCAAATTTTATTAAAAAGAAACGAGTTTTTATTGGCGGTAAAGAGCTAGTTTTGGAGAATGTGGAAGGAAAAAAGAAATATGAACTTTTTTGGGATAGTTGGATAATGTAATCAACTCTTTGTCTAAAGAAGAGTACCATCGGAACCTGACCTCGTTTCGTGATGTATGGCTTGTGAAAGAAGAAAAATCAGCCACTTATGTCTTAGATAATTAGTCGAGTAAATATAGGGAGATGTTTGCTTTGGCTTGGACAAATAAAATAAAACACTACGATAATGTTTCATCTAGCATAGTTGAAAGTGCACACCACCGGTTGAAAATGTATTTTGATTCAGCTCTGGGTAGCTTTGTACAACATTGGACGAATGCATATCTTTATGCGGAGAATGAATTAGTTCGAATTAAACATGCTTTCGAGATGAGTACTTCAAGGACAATGCATCGATTCTGAAATGAACATATGTTTAAATAAAATTTGGAATTTGTATCTCATAATGCTTTAGATTTACTATTGACTTCGTTAGGTAGCATTTCAAACATCAAATTGAGTATCGAGTCTTGTGGTTGTGTTTTATGGCAAGTAAATAGACAACCATGTGCACATATGCTTGTAGATTTTAGACATTCACAGGGTTTCATACCTTTTAGCACTATAGACTCTTACTAGAAGCAATTATCTTTCATGCCTCCTACATTGCATCGTTCAACTCTTGATTTCCTTGACTTGCTTGAAATTCAAGCTTTGAAAAGTAAGTATGATGAAGCTCTAGATAACGTGAGAGTTGTTATGCAAAAAGGTTTGAAAACGCTAGCATTCTCTTAAACAACCACTATTTTAGAACCCTCCATGGCAACTATTTAAAAGGCACACCTTCAAAAAAAGATAATTCCTTACTTTGAACATGTCGAAGCATCATTTTCTTATGACTCAAATCCCACTCCGATTCGTTCGTATAAAACGAGAAGCACGAAAAATAAAATACGCGAGAACAATGTAGTTGATGATTATTTATTGCAAATGCCTAATTGTATGAGGCCCTACATAATTGGTTTAGATGAAATGCCTAGTGATGGTAATTGTGATTATTGGGTAATGGTTAATCAATTGAATCTCCACAATCGAAGACATGAAAATCTTTGTAAGTTTGTTCGAGAGTTATGATCGACAATTTAACACTAAATTCTAAGATGTACAAAGATGTGGGGGTAAATGCGATTATGAATAAAATAAGACTAGGATATAATGTATGAATACTATTGGGTTTAGTGAGTATATGTAAATGCCAGGATCCGGATTTGTTATAACCTAAACATTTGGCACTACTTTGATATTGTTAAGCAAGTGCATGAGTTGTACTTTTGTCCCTATACAGTTCGTCCGAGCTTGTTAAACCAAAATAGGATGGTATTAATGGGTCATGCAGACAATTCACAGTTTGTTAGTATTAAACTCCATCCAGACTCTCTTTCACCTCCTACTCCTCGGTTCATGTATTTTAAACAATTTTACAACATTAACGCAGTAGAGTGGATAAAACCGTATGTGGAAAGATGAATAAGTACTTGGCTTTTATGGGGGACCGTGGAGATGAAGGCAACGTAATTAAAGTAGAATATGTTACTTTTTCTTCATTCTAATTGTATGGAAATGGTGGATGTATGTAATTTTGGGTATTTTTTGATTGTATGCAAACATTGGATGTCTGTAATTTTTGCTTTCTATATGAACTTCACCAAAATGGTTTACTTTAATATCGGCATGGTTTGAACTGACAAGTTTAATTTGTTTGTATTGAATATTCTGTAATCTATTATTGAATTAAATTGTAAATCAGAGGAGGACTATACAATTTTCAAGTAGTTTCGACTAGTAACTGTTGAAATTAGATAAATAAAATGATGGGCCCATCGAAAACAAATACATATTTGCATGACATCGTCCGAGAACAATTTATTCGTTCAGGGACAATCGTTCCTGAATCTTTTCTCAACTTTCAATATAACCTTGTCTTTTTCAACCAAACTTCGATATCATCATGTCGTTCCCAAAACTTATTTTTGATAAGGCATGTCGATTGTTCAAATTTAGTTTGATTAAGGCATGTCGTCCTTGAAACTTTGGCTATTTTATGTTGTTTGTTTGCCGAACTAAAGTTAGTGCTTCGACCGTATCCCATCAATAATGCTCGAATAATTTGATAACCACCTCCTTGTATATATCAACTCGGTGACAACGCATCGAGCTAATTTATGTACCATGACATAGCCCAACCGAAACTGCTAACAAAAAATGATAGCCCCCACTGAACTATTGTATCCATCTTGTATCATCAATATCACCACCATAAATCATTAACATCACCACCATAAACCAATATAAACACATACATATTGCAAGATTGCCACCATACATAAACAAAACACATACATATTTTACATCACCACCATACATAAACAAAACAAATACGCATTGTAATATTCACATATAAGTCATAATACATCCATAATTCATCAACAACATACATAACCATCATTTTCATCCATCGAATACATACATAATTAATCAACGTAACATACAAGCCAAAATTATTCATCACTAACAAGCCAAAATGAGTCGTCATTAACTAACTACCATAGCATCATTTCTTCTTACTTTTACCTTCTTGCCCATGTTTACTCACTACTCCACCTTCTTTGTTTTTGCTTTTCTTTGTCTTTAACCCTTATGCTTGTTCTTCTAATCAACTTATTAATACCATAAATATTGATTTTAATGACAACAATTATATAAATATATGTACTAATGTTTTCCTCAGTTGTATATAATATTTTACAGAATACTACATAGGTTTATACAAATATAAGATAATCGAGTTTGAAGACCGATCAATAAAAAGAAAAGAGATCAAGATTTAGAAATGATCATGACAACTGAAGACTCATGGGTTTAAAGACAATGACATGAAGAGTTCAAGACTATATATAATAGTTAGTGGACATTAGATAGATTTGTTAATGTTCTCAAATAGCAATTTTTTTTCTCTGTATACTCTCTCATCAATATATATATTTTATTTTCAAAACATATTTCTACAAATACTTTATAATAGTTTCATATATTACAAACTATTTAAATAATGTTTTTAATGATTTTACAAAATATCCACAACAACAGAAAGGCAATTTCCTCACGGTTATAAGCGTGACAAAACTAATTTGTTACGGTTATAACCGTGAAAATAGGTACCGTGGGCAAATTCAGTCATACTTTTGCTCACGGTTATAACCATGATAAAAATAGTAATTTCTCATGCTTATAATCGTTATAAATTTAGAAATTATCACACTTATAACCGTGACAGAACAGTATTTACTCACGGTTATAATCGTATAAAATGGTTATTACTAACGCTTATAACCATGGGAAATTTAGATAGTATCACACTTATAACCGTGACAGAACAATAGTTTCTAATATTTATAACCATTACCAAAAAGGAAACTCTAACACTTATAACCGTGACAAATGAAAATTATATCAAAGTTATAACCATTACGAAAGGTTATTTTCTAACACTTATAACCGCGATAACTAAAACAATATCAAACAAACTATATAACACCAATATTTTATTACAGCTACAAATAACCTATACAAAAAATATATAGTATTAACATTAAGAGAACATACGATCAATAATTAGAACAACACCAAACATTTATGTTTCATTCAAACACCACAAAGGATACTTCATACCAACACCACAAATTATAGCATACAAGCATAGTATATCTAACAAACTTTAAAACACAGTTTCAGAATATAACTACATAGTGTTTAGTAACTTACTAATAATGCAAACGATACTCGGACCAAATCACAAAACCCCCTTCAACTAATTCAGATAGCGTGTAATGGCCATTTTGTGGTGCTTCATAAATTGAAGCTTCTGGATCGTAAACATTTTCCACCCAAACAACTTGCTCTCCTTCAACCAACTTTCTACCATGACACATCTTTTGCGTCCCAATGTGTCGTTTTTCTACTTCCATCAAATCTACTGACAATAAAGTTACTGGTTGTTTCTCTCTCGTAGAAGATCTCATTATTCCATTTAGTTACACAATAATAGAGCCTTGATAAGACACATGAATTGTGTGGTGATGTTGAACGGGAAAAACAATGAAGCTAAGCATGAAATCAACTTACCTCTGTACCAAGGCTATGCAAGGAGCTTTCCAATCCTCCTTCAGTACAAATCTTTATTACATAGTCAGAAAACAAGAAAACCTGTATGGATTCATAATAAGTTTATGTATATCGTATAATAAAAGATACAAGGAATGAAGATGAAAATTATACTTACAGGATTACTCCATGTGCCGACAGGAAATTGCTCAGCAAGGTTAGGAAATGGCAAGTTCTGAAAGGTACATGTTTGTTTAGCACAAGTTAACCATCTGTCCACATTCAAAGCAAGGCAAGCACCCTATAAGAGATTAAGTATGCATTTAAATAAATAAAAAAATAAAATGCAATCGCAACTTTTCAATTTTACACGCTTATATTCACAATGCACAAAAAAATACCTTCCATATCAACGGTCTCATTTCTGGTTTCATAATCCAGAGCTTATGCAACCACTGTCTCATTTCTCTTGGTCCTATACAGTTGTTAGGGCACCATACAGAAGTATAATGGTCTCTCTCTGGCTCCAAGAAATTAGATATAAAATCTACATCATAAGGAAATTCAGCATTTTCCATATTGTTCCAAACCTTCCAATTTTTATCAGATCTATACTGCTTGTTTTCTCCAGATGACACCTTGAGCCTTTTCTCTTTCCGATTCAAGTAGGGATAATTTTTTGAACTCATGGAAATTAATGTTTCATCATTGATAGCCAACAACCCAGCATGGCATACTCCTTTATGACGACGATTTGGCGTCATGTCTAAGCATGTGTATCCAAAGTTTGACTGATTAACATAGTTTTGAGTGACAGCTGTAGTGATTTCAAGATTTAGCACACAATGCCACCAGCCACTTGGAACATATATTGTCTCTCCATGAAGTTGAATACACTCTATAGGCTTATCACATTCAGCAAGACGAGGATAAACATCAAGCCACCACTGTAAAATGATTATAATGACATTACGAGACATAATGACACGTTTATGCTTGTATTAAATGATCAATCATAATATAAACCTACTTGCAAAGATGTTGGACCATCAATATTAACATAACCATCATCTTCATTGACATGGACTGTAACATCTGCTGGTACGCTACCAGGAGGATATAATGCCCACCTAATCAGAGAGGAGGATATTTAGTCTTTATTACAGTAAATGATTTTGCTGTAACGCTGTGATATGGATTTACGATGCAGTTGATGTAATAATTTGCAGTACGTACCTTTTACGACCAAATAACAGAGTATTCCAAGCACTAGTCAGAGCTGGATCAACATGCCACGAAGCACCCGACCTTTCTGGCCCAATAATCAACCATCTGAAAGGAGGTCTTTGATCATGGTTTAATACGTCAAAAAAATCTTCTTGGAATAAATGAGGCACTTTATAATCCTCTACTAAACTTGGTGCGACTTCTCTAAACTTATAAGAAACAAACCAAATCAAATTCAAAATCGATGGTTGTGTACTCAAATTTTGAAAGCAAACAGTACCTTGTCATCGAAAATATAAAGTGGGTCTTCATCATGCTGATGTTCCATATAGGAAACATAATCTTTGAATGTCATTAAAATTTTCTTAGAGCTTCTTCGTGATGTTCTAAATGCAACATCACCATGGCTCAATGCCAGTTGGACTTTTGTTCACTTAACTCTAGCTGGCCAGTTTTCAGCTAATTCTGTGAGCAAAATCTGAAAGTGGAAAAAAAATGATAATTATAACATGTCCAGATTGATTAGTATCATTTTGAGCTATCATGTACAAGATTTCAAAGCTACCATAAACTGAGTGTTGCAGCCTAGAAAACAGTGCATCTCATCCGACAGAGAAAATTTTAGCATATGAAAACCGAGAACTGATGGATATGACAATAAACCACTTAAGTTCTTTTTTTTAGTTATTTACTGTTTCCATATCAGGATCATAATTAACAATAATATAAAATTTCATAATTTAAGATTCATTATTTACTTAAAAAATTTAATCTTAAAGTTTGATTTAAATTCTAATGTAAAACTTTAATACATCAGACATTTCACTTAAAAGTTAATTATTTTAAAATTAAGACTTAAAACTTTAAATTCAATTAAAAATCAAAACTTTAAAACTATAAACTTTAAATTTAATTTAAAATTTTAACTTAAAACTTCAAAATATTAAGCTTAAAATTAAAATTCAATTAGAATTAACACTTAAATTTTGATGCTCAATCGAAAATTAAAGCTAAAAACTTTGAACTCTAACTTGAAAATTCAATTTTAGACTAAAAATTAAAAATTTAAATTCAATTTAAAATTTTACTTAAATTTTAAAAAATTAAACTTTAAACATAAAATTTAATTGAAATGAAGACCTAAACTTTAGATCAATTTCAAATTAAAATTTAAAACTCTAAACATAAAATTCAATTAAAAATTAAAGTGTAAATGGAGGTCTTCAGTCTAGAAATGCTACCGAACCCAGTTTAGAGCATGTTTAAAGAAAATTGTGTGTGTTTAGAGCAGACATGCATCTCTATGCTCACTTCAGATTAAGTCGTGTGTTGTGCAGAGGTTTAGACTTAAATATTTCAACTGCAATTATAGAAGAAACAAAAATATACTGGATAAACCCACTTTTTGCCATCCATCAATATAGTCCACTTCAGGAGAAGTTTTAAAAAATCCAAACAAAAGTTTTAGATCATGATTACACGATTTTGTTATAGGTTTACTTAGATATTATATTTGTGCTATTTTTTTTCCTTGTACAAACTGGTAAAACGAGTTGGTTCTGATGATATATAAACTTCATAAGGTGCATATTTTTACACTGCATATATTTAATACATGCTACCAATATTTGTGACTTTTTATTTATTTTTGGCTCTGACGTACTCAAGAGCTGTAGAAACAAAAGAGTTTCTTGCCACATATTTCATTACAAAGAGACCGGATATTTCACCATGAGTTTGGAGGGGTAAAATAGCTATTGAATGGTGGGAGGATTATCTTCTTTGCAAAGAAAGTTTATTGCACATGTAGGAAGATTACCACATACCTGAGAAGAAGCCTCAATGCACATGTTTTTTATACCTATTTTTAAGATTATGTTTTCGATTTTGTTAACGTACAAGTTTCTCTGCAGTCGTTCATAACAGGTACTTAGTGCTATTATTGCAAAAATATTTTTACAATGAGAATTAAAAATTATAAAAACAAGTATTTCTCTACAACTGCTAGGATGACAATCCATCTCTCACTTGGAAGTTAATGTTAAATTCCATGCAAAAAACAACAAAGTTACCGATAAAATGAACTAAACCGATAAAATGAGTTTAACAGATTTTATTGACAATACCAGTGTAGTTGAGTACACTGTAATTCTCAGGCAACACCATTTCACCATAGAAATCAACAATCTCCTTCTACACCTTCATCGACTCCTCTACTATCTTCCTCAACTTCTCTTGCAGCTTGTTCTTGAATCCCCTGCATTGTAACCAAAAACAGTCATTGGCTGCCAGCATTACAAGAGCTTACGAGGAAATAATAGTATCTTATAATGCTTTCTCTAAACTTATAATCCAACTTTTAGTTAAGCTTCACATACAAATATCAATTTTGAATATTATTGTTCCTGACCTAACCACTTTATAAGTAAACTCTAAAATCTCACAACGTTAAATTACAAGTAAGTCATCAGACTTAATATTAATTGCATATAATTATCCTCTAAAAGAATTATTTATTAATTTAGAATTAACCTTTTAACAAGTAAGCACAAAATGTACGAATTTGAGGCATAAACATCATCATATATAAAATAAGAATCACCTTCCGTTTAATGATGTACCCTTCTTCCTAATCAGAAAAAATCCAATTAAACTTTTTTTTTGATTCTTTCTCCACAAACTCCATAAACGTTGTCTTCTCCAACATCATACTTTGCCTCTGATGCCACATGAACCTCCGACGATCCTCGCCTTCTTCGCCAATCAATCTCCAACTTCGTCGACGAGCTTAAGCACTTTCTTCGGTTCCTTATATGACAAGAATTTATTAACCTCCGTCGGTGAGTTTAGAGAGAAACCCTAGTTTCAAAACAATGTTGTTGACCAAACGAGCCAAATCTGAAGGAAAGAGGTCAATTAAACAGTGAAGAACAATGCGGAAGGCGGAGAGAGTGAGGATAGATGAGGACGGAGGCAAAAGGGTGAAATGGAGATGAGCGTTGGAGGAAGAATTCAGGCGGCGACTATAATTTCAAATTCCATTACGAGAGTTTTGTTGTTTATTGAAAAAATGATACGCTTTGGTCAAGATATTCTTATAAAAGATAAAATTACAGAGTACTCCACTGTAGTTTGGTATATTTATGATATTACCAACTTTTGTAACGATAATAAGCGTTGTAAATTATTATAACAGTAATAACCTTTAGTAATTTATAACGAAAATAACTGTTACAAATCTGAACCGAAAAAGTGTTGCAAAATAGGTTTTTTGGTGTAGTGATTATAATTTTGTAACACTATAAATGTGTGGTTGTTTTTATCAAAAAACAAGGGTATATTGACCTAAGTATGTCGACATATGTACCATCGAAAAGTTTTTTTTAATTTTGAATAGTTATGATTTTTGGCCCCATCTCATTGCGAATAGACATGTCCCTTCAAACACTATATAAAGAGGACTGAAAAACAAATTTTCACAACTACTTTCTCTTCATTCTCTTTACTCCAAATTCTCATTGTGTATTTCTCAAAATCTACTTTCTATACTCATCAAATTCTTTCAAATTCAATCTCTACTTCACTACATTCTACTCACGGCTTTGCAAGTATTCTCCCACCAATTCAAAGATCAAAGTGCTATAAACGGTCTATATGATATTTTGTATCCAAGTTACAACTATTTACAGTTGAAATTAATAATTCTCTACTACTGTTTGTATGGTATGCTTGTTGCCTGTTCACATCAAATGAGTATGCTTGTTACCCGTTCAAATCAAGTAGGTGTGATTGTTACCTGTTTAAATTAAGTAGGTGATCTTGTTGCTCGGTTAAATTAAGAGTCCAGCCTGAGCTCGAAAAATCAGGTGGGTGTAAGTTATTTCCTTGAAATCCAGATTGTATTCTGGTTTGCTTACTACCTGATTAAAGTAGGTGTTTTAAAGGAAATTTATATATATATATTGTACATGACTGGACGTACGATTAGTCAATTTAAACCAGTATAAAACTTCTTCTGTTGTCATCACTCTTACTTTTAAGTTATTTTTACTGCATTTATATGTATTTGTAACTGCTTGTTAATATATATATGTGTGTGTGTGTGTGTGTGTGTGTGTTGAATATTCATGTTTTGATTTAAATCTTGTACCTATTTTAAAAGTTCTATATTAGTTATAAAACATTATTCACTCCCTCTAGTGTTATAGTAGCTTTGAGATTCTTCTGCACTAGTATAATTTACATTAGACTATTTTCCACATTTGGTATTAGAGCATTAGGTTTTCAAAAACTTGTTATTTGGTTTTTGAAAAGTCTAAATTGCTAGTAACACTGGTAGTACACATTTTAACATTTTTGAAGAAGGATAATCAACTGCTAGACCTCCATTATTTAATGGTAGTAATTATGTTTGCCAATCGTGTAGGATGAAAATTTATTTACAATCCAATGGCTTAGATATTTGGAACATTACACAAAGTGAATACACTGGATCCCAAGCTGAATATTCATAATGGACCGTAGGCCGAAAGACATAAGCACTCTTTAATGAATTCACCTGCTTTCTTTGTGGATTTGATGAACCGAGTCTTTCGATAGTATTTGGACAGATTAGCGTTGGTGTTTATGGATGACATTTTGGTCTACTTTAAAGATGAAAGAGAGCATGAAGATTATCTTAAAGTTGTGCTTGAGACGTTGAGGCAGCATCAGCTAAGGGAAAAGTTTTTAAAGTGTCATTTTTGGAAGAAAAAGGTTAAGTTTCTTGGTCACATGGCTTTAGAGAAGGGTTTGTCAGTCGATCTAGATAAGATTGAAGCTGCTAATAATTGAAAGAGGCCAAAGATGATGGCAGAGATTAGAAGTTTTGTTGGACTTGTTGACTATTACTGGAGATTTATTAAGGATTTCTTGCGGATAGCAGCACCTTTGACTAAGCTTGCCAAGAAGGAGGTGAAGTTTGTTTGTTCTGACAAATGTGAAGAAGCATTCCTTAAGTTAAAGCATTTGTTGACCAATGCATCAGTGTTAGTAGTTCCAGACGGAAACCAAGGGTTGGTGGTGTATACTGATGCATGTGGAACTGAATTAGCAGCTGTGTTGATGCAGAAGGGTATAGTGATTGCCTACACTTCACGACAGCTTAGATCGCATGAGGTGAGATATCCTACTTATTATTTGGAGTTGGCCGATGTGATCTTCACATTGAATATTTAGAGGCATTATATCTTAGGGGAGAGATTTGAGCTATACATAAATCAAAAGTCTTTAGGATCTTATTCCCTCAGAAGTATTTGAATATGAGACAGTAGAGGTGGCTTGAGTTTTTGGCTGCTTATGATTTTGGTATACAATATACACCAAGGGAAGGTAATAAAGTAGCGGATGCCCTTAGCAGAAGACATCAGAATGTGGTGTTAGCTACGTTGGCAGAATGGAAGTATTTAGAAGCTTTGACTACTTGTAGTGTGCAGTTAAGATCGAGTGCTAGTTCTAATCAAAGTACTACCATGATGTCCTGTTTAGAAGTTCGACTAGTGTTGATCGAGAGAATTGCTTCTAAGCAGAAGAAGTTTCCATTATTGGCTAAGAAGATCAGAAGGCTTAAGGTTAGAACTGAGATCAAGGATTTGAAAGATTTTTGTCTTGACCAAAGAGGATAGTCGAGATAGAAGAGACGATTGTGTGTTCCGAATGTTAAGGACTTTCGAAAAGAAATTATTGGAGAATGTCATCGATCCAAGTTTACAATTCATCATGGAGGGACCAAGATGTATCAAGATATAAAGAGAAGCTTCTATTGGGAAGGTATGAAGAGGGACGTTGGCTTGTGGGTTAGGCAATGTACAAACTGTCAACAAGTGAAAGCTAAACATTAGAAGCCGAGTGGATTGCTTCAGCCTTTAGAGATTCCAGTTTTGAAATGGGATTCGATATTCATGGATTTTATAGACGGGTTGCCAAGGTCAAATAGAGGAAATGAAAGTATATGGGTCATAGTGAATAGGTTGTCCAAGAGTGCCCATTTCATTCTAGTAAAGTCAACTAGGACGACACCTATTTTAGCTAAGCTATTCATGAAGAACATAGTTAGACTACGCGGAATTTCGAGTAGCACAGTCAATCACAGAGATGCTTTCTTCACTAACAAATTTTGGAAACGTCTACAGAGTGTGTTAGGCACTAAGCTCAAGATGAGTACTGCATATCACCCTTAGACAGATAGACAGACAGAAAGAGTCAATAAGGTACTCGAGGATTTATTGAGAGCTTACGTGTTGGATTTTAATGGATCTTGGGAAGATCACCTGCATTTGGTTGAGTTCTCCTATAATAATAGTTATCAGATTAGTATAGGAATGATGCATTTTGAAGATTTATATGGAAGGTCATGCAAATCAGCAACATATTGGTTGGAAACTAGAGACAGATTGGTCTTAGGTCTACATTTGGTTAGGGAAGCGTCGAAGAAGATTGAGTTGATCCGAGAAAAGATGAAGGAAGCTCATCTAGACAGAAAAATTACACAGATAAAATGCGTAAAGACTTAGACTTCTTAGTGGGAGACGGAGTTTTTATTAAGGTATCACTAACGAAGGGTCTGGTATGGTTTAGAAAGTCAAGGAAATTGCCACCGAGATATGTTGGTCCACTCTAGATTATAGAGAGGATTAGAAATCTCGCATACAGAGTAGAGTTGCTGAGCGGTATGGAAGGTGACCAAAATATATTTCATGTGCCTCATCTTCAGAATTATGTGTATGATCCAAAGACTACTATTCCTCCAGCATGGTTGGAACCTAATTAGAATTTTATTAGACAACCAGATCGGGTTGTAGTGAGAGATGAGAAAATATCGAGGAACAAGACAGTCAAGTTGTTGAAAGTTCAGTGGAGCGACAACGTGAAGGACTGTACTTAGGAGACAAATGACAAGATTCGAGATACTTATCCTGATCTGCTTTGAGGGTGTGTCTATATTAAATTTATATAGATAATTCCAAGTCAGGTAGTATTGTTGTTAGAAGTCATTACATATGATTGCTATGTTTATTATTTAGTCCTTATTGAATTTCGAGTACGAAATGTACAAGATTATTTAAGGAGGGAAGCTTGTAACAACCCTAATTTTTTATAACATCATTCTGAAGATTTAATTAGATAAATTAAATAGAATAATGTAAATGTTAAGTGATAAGAGGTTTGAGATTTGAATAAATATAATTAGGGCCATGCTCAACTAACTAATTAAATGGGCTTAAGAATGGGTTATAAGTTAATTAATTTACAAAAGGGCATAATGTGAATTAGCCGCACAGAACCCTTACCCTTATATATACTCTTATTTCGCCTAGTTTCATTTTCCTGTTCATGTCATTTGGAAAACAAAATAAAGATGTAAGAAGTGCCGGCCATTGCTAGGAAGGCAAGAGATGAGAATTTAAATCTAGCTAAGGAATTAAAGAAGGGGAATAAATCTCAATCTCAATCCAATCTTCTTATCTTAATCAAGGTGAATAAGAATTTATACCATCTCTATTTTGCTTTATGGACATATGTTTTTCAGATTTAAGATTAAGTTCATTTCAATGATGATTTGGATGATGATATGCTTGAATCACAATTTGTTTTATTTAAAAAAGAATGTTTAAATAAGTTTATATGTGGTTTTAGGAAAAAACCGATTGATATTGATGTATAAATGCCATGGAAAAAATTTATATTATGTTAACCATGATTTTGGAGTTGGGTTTCAATTTTGATAATTTTCCTAACTATGGAAAGATTATTATGAATTTCCAAAAGAAAATATGGTTAATTGGGTTCAGAAATTTATTTCGAAAATTATATTGAGAATTTGGGTCTGAAATTTTAATATGTTAGATAACATGATAAAAGTGAATTTTTATAATTTTTGGATATTTTTCCTAAGAAAATTAAATTATTTTTTGAGTATTTTTTGAAGAAGGACTAATTTGCAATATTGGTTTTGTCATTTTTCCTAAGTTCCACCACTAATAGAAGTACCTTTCGACTCAAAGCTTCCGCCATCAATCAAGTCAAAACCCCACTAAGCCGAAACTAATACACAAGGTATCACTTAGATGGTACGTAGTGGATTTGAGGAAAGGCAGAAGGCTTGGTGTCGAAAGCATTGCTTTCATGGGGTTGATGCCTTTAGTTTGTTTTAAAAATGTTAAGCGCCTGCCTTTATTTTATTAAAGCCTTCGATGGAGTCGAAGCATATGTTTTCGAAAGAGGTTTTCTAAAGGCTTTCGATGGGGTTGTCATCTTATGTTTAAAGAATAAGCTTTCGAATGGGGTTTTCGAGCTAGTCGAAGCTCTATTGTCGTTCTTTTGCCTTTCGAGTGTGTTGAAGTCATCAATGCTTTCGAAGGGTGGTACTTGTTTTGAAGATGTTCTAAGCGACTTCCTAAATGCTTTCGAAAGCGTCCAAAGGTTTCTAAGGCAATGGCTTCGAAAGGAGGATTCGATGCTATCCTTTAGTGTTTTGTTTAAATGATTTGAAGCTTTTGAAAGGGATGGTGCCGACGCCATCACGTTTTCTCCAATACTTTTATATGATAAAGGATGGTTTCGCAAGAGATACTTTTGTTTATATTCACTTTGACCCAAATGATATTTTTAAATATAAACCCAATGGTTTTGAAAGGGGGACTTTCAATGGTGTCGGAAGGATACTTTTAAAGGTTTCGAAAGAGGGACTTTCAATAATTTCGGAAAGGGTACTTCCAAAGGTTTCGAAATGGTACTTTCAATGATTTCGAAGCTATGCTTCTAAAAGTTAATAAATATTACTTTATTAGATTCGAAAGGTTTTGAAAGAGAAGTTTAAAGTGTTTCGAGAGGCTGGGGCCTAATGTTTTGAAAAGAATTTTTTATGCTTTTGAGGGAGGCTATTCAGTGAAGTCGAAAGCAAAGTTTTGAAGGGTTCGGAATCCTTAGTTTTCAAAACAAATAACCAAATCTCATTTTGAAAGAAAATCATGGCATAAATAAATTAAGTGTTTTGAAAAGTAGTTTTTGGAGAAGTTTTCTTTGATTAAAAGGTTAAAGGAATTAACCAAGTTATTGTGTTTGCTTCTTCATATATGTATATATTCACATTGTAATGGACACATAACTATATTTTGAAGAAGAGCAGAATAACCAGCTAGGTTAACCTAGTATTGAATATAAAATTCTAAATGAGTAGAATTGCCTCCAGAAGGTCAGGAAGGCCAGAATATAGGATGCTAAAATATTAATAAAAGATATTGGTATGGGCCAATAGGTTTACAGTAAGCCCATGAAAACTGTGTATAAGAAAAGATATTGGCAGGGGCCAACAGGTTCATAGTAAATACATAAAAACTATGTGTAAATGAAGATGTTAGAAAGATAGGTTCATAGATAGCCCATGAAAATTATGATTTGATATTGGCAGGGGCCTATAGGTTTATAGTAAACCCATGAAAACTATATTCGGATTAAGATATTGACAGATATCAATAGGTTCCTAGTTAGCCCATGAAAACTAGGATAAGAAGGGAAAATATTGGAGTTACCAATATGTTCTTAGTTATTAACCCTAGAAACTGTAATTGGGACAGATATTCAAAATGATTGTGGATAGTTAATCCAAGATCGATTCACTTATTTCCATATCATTGTATCATATTGTTTTGAATTTTTTTAACCATTGTTGATGCAGGAGTATACTATATGGTTTTATAAAGGTTATAAGCTACTTGTGAGGGGAAAACCTGTTCCGCTAAGCAGTGTTGTCTCGCTGTATATCTAAATGGTTTTAGATGGTAGATTATTATTCATACTAGGCTTTATGTCTGACTCGAAGTTTATGTTTTTCCCTTAAACTCTCGGGTACTCAATTGATTTTGAGTAGTTTGAGAGTTAAGGTTTTCAAGTACCTTATTAGACGAATAAAGCTTCCGGAGACGTGGTGGAGGCATGATATGTATTTAGAGTTCTTTTTATTTTGATTCCGTTGTGTTATTTGTAATGGAAAAGTTGTTAAATTGCTTGTATATACTCTGATCATCAAAGGGGGCATCTTTATATATCGCTCTTGGTGTACGTAATAATAAATATATTTTCTTTGAACGTAGTTAACGATTGTGGGATTATGTAATGAGCTGATAATATTTTGAAATGGAAGGTAATCTTGTTCGATGTTTTAAATTTTTTTCCATATTCATGTGTTTCTGTGTACCAATGTATCTAACATCGCCGTTCTGTAGCTATTAGTTATGGACCTCTAAGTAGGGGGATGTTGCATGGATTCACTTAGCATGAAACCTCAGACAGTATTGGCAATGATTGCTGAGTGGAAAGAGTTTGAAGCATTAACTACATGCAGAATGCTGTGGAGATCTTGAGCTAAATCTAGTAAGGAAACTGCTATGTTGTCATGTTTAGAAGTTCGACCGGCGATGATAAAAAGATTTCTTCTAAACAGAAGGAGGATCCAGTATTAGTTGAACGGATTATAAAGTTAAGAGATGGAACAGGGAACGATGACTTAAAAGATTTCGTTCTTGACCAGAATGAGTGGTTGAGGAAGAAAGGAAGACTATATGTTCCGAATGTAAAAAACATTAGGAAGGAAGTTCTTAGAGAGTGCCATCGTTCAAAGTTCACTATCCATCCGGGAGGAACTAAGATGTATCAGGATACGAAAAAAAGTTTCTTTTGGGAAGGTATGAAGAGAGATATAAGATTATGGGTAAAGCAGTGTTTGAACTGTCAACAAATAAAAGTCGAACATCAGAAACCAAGTGAGTTGCTTCAACCTTTACATGTTCTAGTATGGAAATAGGATTTTATCTTAGTGGATTTTATAGATGGTTTGCCTAGGTCAATTCAAGGAAATGAACGTACATGGGTCATAGTGGATAGATTAACCAACAGTGCCCATTTCATTCCAGTTAAGTCAACCAGGATGGCACCTGTTTTAGCTAAGTTATTTATGAAGAATATAGTTAGACTGCATGGAATTCCTAGTAGCATATTAAATGACGGAAAGAATTAACAAAGTCGTCGAAATTTGTTAACAGCTTGTGTACTAGACTTTATGGGACACCTACACTTAGTCGAGTTTTTGTATTACAACGGCTATTACGCTAGTATATGGATGACACCTTTTAAAGTTTGTATGAAAGGCCATGCAAATCTATCGTTTGTTGGTTAGAGACCGGGGGTAGGTTAGCTCATGGTTCAAATTTGGTTAGAGAAGTTGTAGAAAGATTGAGTTCATTCGAGCTAGAATAAAGGATGCTCGGTCTAAGCAGAAGAGATATGCAGATAGAAGACGGAAGGACTTAGAGTTCTTAGTTGGAGATCATGTTTTCGTCAAAGTATCATCGATGAAAGGTGTAATCAGGTTTGGAAAATCAAGAAAATTGGCATCGAGATTTGTTGGACCATTTCCTATTATAAAAAGGATTGGGAAACTCGCGTATACAATGGAGTTACCAAATAGTTTGGCACGAGTCCACGATGTTTTTCATATTTCTCATTTAAGAAAGTGTATTCGAGATCCAGAGACTACTATAGCACCGACTGTGTTGGATGACTTAGTAGTTGAACCGATTTTGGCTATAGTTAGAAAGCCAGTTCGTATAGTCTCAAGAGGTGAGAAGAGACTAAGGAATATGACGGTCAGATTATTCAAAGTCCAATAGGGTAACGATGAGGGAGACTGTACATGGGAAACTGAGAAAAGAATTAGAGATACTTATTCTGACTTGTTTCATGGTATGTTTTACCTTTATGATTAATGGTTATGAGCACTTTATCATGATTTCGATGATGAAATTCTTTAAGGAAGAGAGTCTGTGATGACCCTAATTTTGACTAGCATTATTTAGGACATTTAATTAGATAAATTAAATGAAATAATGTAAATGGTTAAGGGATTGAGATTTGTATGATCATAGGATAGTCGTGCCTAACTAATCCATAAGCCAAAGAGAAATAAAATGAAAAAGGAAGAGGAATAAGATGAGAGCAAAATAGGAATAAACTAAATCCTTATACCTTAAACCCTCATTCCATTTTCATTTACAATGTTCACAAACAAAACTAAACCTAAGCTTGGTTGGCCACCATTAGAAGAAATCTAAAGGAAGATAAGCAAGAATTTAAGAAGGAACCTTAATCAAATCAAGTCAAGGGCAGATCTCAAATTCCTTGAAAACAAGCTAAGGTGAATAATAGATTACATCCCATTTTTATGTTTTTCGGTTTCTAGTTAAGATTCGAATTTATTCTTGCAAAGTAAAATGCCATATTTTGATTGTTTAAATGGATATATATGCTTTGGTATAATTTATGTTGTTTCATATATATTTTATGATAAGATTTTATCTGAAAACCCTATTAAATGACATCCAAATCACTTGCATTTTTGATATAAGGTCTGTAACATTACTTAGAGATGGGTTTCAAGTTTCGTAATTTTCTAATTTGCTGTGGATTTATTATAAATTTTCTAGTAAACAAAATGGTTAAATTTGGTTTAAATTATTTTCGGCTATTACATGTTGGCTTTGGGTCAGAAATTTTTATAAAACATATTAAAAGTGATTTATGGGAATTTTAGGAGAATTTTTCTATGTATTTATTAATGATATATAATTATTTAAGGTATGAGACTTAAATGTTTTTATATGTTTATAAAAGGAGAAGGGGCAATTTGCTAAAATGTTTTAAATTGTTAACTACTGAATTCGACGGTACATTTAGAAAATATTTTGAAAAGAAATTGAAAACCAATTATATGTTGACAAATAAGGCAAGTTAGTTAGAAAGATATATTACTTTAAAAAGGTTAAAAATCAATTTTGTAAAGGATTGTTGCTTCGCCACTTTCGGCAGCCACCTTTCGACTCCATACCACCATCTCTAACCTAGTCGAAACCAATACATATGGTATCAATGCCTTGGTATGTAGTGGATTGGAGATAGGCGGAAGGTATAGAGTCGAAACATGCTTTCGAGGGGTAGAATTAGTCTTTATAAACTCAAAAATATTTTGATTAAAAAATGAGGCTTTCGAAGGAATTAGCTTTCGACTTGGTCAAATATGTCTTTGTTTTAGAAAAGGGCTTTCGAAAGAGGTTGCTGCCTTTTGTTTTTAAAATAAGCTTTCAAAGGGGTCGAAACCCCTACTGCCGCATTCGACCTTTCGAATCAAAGCTTTTGAAAGGGAGCTTTTGCCTTTAAACTTGTAAGTCGCCTCTCCATGCTTTCGAAAGGGTTGGTTCTGAAATCATCCACTTTCTTTTACTTAGGAATAATGCAATCAAAAGAGTTGCTTTCGCCCTGGTTCTTTTAAGACCCTTTGGTCTATTGAAAGTTAAACTCATGCTTTCGAAAGGAATGATTTTGAATGGTTTCGAAACTATGTTCCACAAACTTTTACTCAGATCCAATGCTTTCTAAAGGTTTGTTTTAAGTAAAGGACTTCAATGCTTTCGAAATATATATATACAACATAAGTTTCGAAGGGCAGGTTCCCTAATGTTTTCGAAAGGTTTGCCTTTTGTCTTTGAATGGATGGTTTCCAATGCTTTGAAAGGAAAGTTTGGAATGTTTTGAAAAGAGGATGTCTAAGGTTTATAAAGTTTATGAAGGGGCACTTTCGATGATTTCGAAAGGTCTATTTTAAAAAGGTTTCGAAAGGTATGTTTTGGCCTTTCGGCATAGTGTTTCAAGGTAAAGTAGTTCACCTATTTTGAAAAGGGTACTTTAAATGGATTCAAAATGGACTGTTTAAAGTTTTTAATTAAGGGTTTCAAAGGTTTTCTCCAACATTGTTTTGTGTAAAGCATATATCATGGCAAAGGGATTTGAGTAAAGCAAAAAGTATATTTTCCTTCTTTAAATATGATTTCAATGGTTAAATCAATTTGAAAGAAATGTTGTCAAGTAAAATTTAATGGGGTAGTTAACCCTAAGTAAATGGATTAGATATTAGAATACCAGATGGGACTGGTATAGGGTCGTGCCCTATACTTTAGCTAATAAGCCCCTAGCTAAAATAAGTCCAAAATTTCAATGTGCAGGGCTTTGTCACAAGTATGACTAAAATGATGTTACACACCGAAAGGAATATACGGGGAGAAGATAGGTTATTGGTGAGATCGCAAAACTATTAGGTTCAGTTGACCCTAGAGGAAGATAGTAAAGGGAAGATAGCCCAGTAGTGTGTCTAACAAATGTTAGATAATTGATTGTGTCCGGTAGGCCCGAGTCGGCCAATGGTTAATAGTTAGCCAAACAAAACTGTATTTTGGAGACAGATAGTCCATTAATTACCTAATTTCTGTGCATATATGATATTTCTACTATTGCTTTAACCAGTTTGTTTGGAGGTTTTTGATTTGAAATAGATGTGTTTTTGAAAAGGGATATTAATGAGGGAAAACTCATTCTGCTAAGCTGCGTGGTCTCACTTATCGAGATATGCAATATTATTCACACCTGGCTTTATGTCTGACTTGAAGTTTATGTTTCCACTTAAACTCTCGGGTGCTCAAAATTTAATTTGAGTAGATTGAGAGTTAAGGTTCTTCAGCTTTAGTAGGTTGAAAAATAAGCTTCCGAAGACATGCAGGAGGCAAAACTAGCTATACAGGAGCTATTTAGTTTTATTTTCGATGTGATGCATTAAAACTGATATGTCTATTTAGTACTCTGATCATCCAAGGGAGCATCATTATATGTCACTCTTGGCATAATTTGTAATAATTATATTTGATCGAAACCTGAGAATCGTTTGAGATTTATATATCTGAACAAGCAGAAAAGTTGTTTTAAATCTACGTTGATTTTATTTCATGTTCATGTGCTTCTGATATTATGGATATCATTTACATTACCGTATTTTATCATCGAAAGTTAATATGACGGATGACTATACGTAGCGCTTAGCTTCAGACCACAAGATAAGGGAAGTTACATAAGAATGTTGAAGGATGTTGTCAAGCGAAGTTAGCATCGTGCATCATTAAACTAGTGAGACCAAGCACGTTGAACCCATGTGCAATGCCGCGTTTTGTTCCTTATAAATATGGACCTAAGGAGCTATGGAAGGGGTGAATCATTCCTGTCTCTCTTCTTACAATTTAAACTTTGTGACCCTAAATTGATTTGGGGATTCACTACCGATTGTAGCATTTGAACTATTGGATTATAAGACTTTGTACCACCAACATTATATTGAATAAAAATAAGATTTCTCAAACGATGACTTACTTTCGAGTTCCAAAGCATATATGATTTGTTAATCAAGGATTGCTTCGAATTCCATAAGTACTCATATTCTTGATTTCTCTCTTTGCATACAATTGACTACACGAATTTATTTCATAAGCATATGATCCCTGTATGACTTCAAAATGGACTTAAGCTTGCTTGTTCACTCCTCTTAAGCCTTAACTCGATCAAGTGTCACATAATGCCAATACTCGTTGAGGCTAAATTTGGGCTCTTCAGTTTCCATCATTTGCCAAGGTTCACTCCCCTGCATTGACGAAGAAATTCTTCAATAAGTATTAATGTTTTTCATAGTTTTATGAAATATTTTGCAGAATATTACACAAGTTAATACAAGTACATGATAAATGAGTTTGAAGACCGATCAGTAAAAAAATACGAGATCAAGATTCAGAGATGATCATGACAATTAAAGAGTAATGAGTTTAAAGACAAAGATATGAAGAGTTTAAGACTATAGATAATAGCTAATAGATATTAGATAAATTTGTTGAAGTTCTTGAATAGCAACTTTCTTTTCTTTAAATAACCTCTCGCCAATATATTTATTTTATTTTCATAGTATATTTCTACAAACATTTTATAAAAGTTTTATATATTAAAAACTATTTAAAAACTATTTTTTTAATTATCATATGAAATATCAGAATTTCGCAATACTTTAAAATTGATGTTATTTTTCTCAAAAAATAAGTGTATGTCAACATACCCTTCTTAAGTATGTCGATATATCTACCATCGAAAAAAATTTATATGTAATTTTAAATAGTTGTGATTTTTGGCTTCATTTCTTAATGAATAGATATGTCCCTTCAAACACTATATAAAGATGACTGGAAAGCGTATTTTCACGATTACTTTCACTCCATTCTTCTTACTCCAAATTCTCATTATATATTTCTCAAATTCTACTTTCTATACTTTTCCAATTCACTCAAATTCAATCTTTACTTCACTGCATTCATTCTCTATATTGTATTTACTGTTTTGCAAGTATTCTCTCACCAATTCAAATATCAAAGTGTTGTAAAAGGGCTATATGATATTTTGTATCTAAGGTACAACTATTTTGACATTAACAACTCTCTACTACGATTTGTGTGGGATTGATTATTGCCCATTTAAATCAAGTGGGTATGCTTGTTGCCCGTTCAAATTAAGTGAGTGTGCTTGTTAATCGTTTGAATGAAGTGGGTGATCTTGTTGCCCGATTAAATTAAGAGAGTCCATCTTCAACTCGAAAAGTCAGGAGAGTGTGTTTTGTTTCCTTAAAATTAAGATTGTATTCTGATTTGCTCGCTACCTTATTAAAGTATGCATTGAAAGGAATTCAACGGGTGTGCAATGTGTCAAGTCTCTATTTCTACAAGTATATATTGTTAGAGTAGTAATAAACTTTACTGAAATGTGAAATCAATGAGGTTAACATATGAACTCACAAATCTTACAGTAAATTTACTAAAAATTACTGAAACATGACCTTTTATACCCTGTTTTCTAGAATTTAAAATAGTAAATACTTAATTCCCGTTAATCATACGTACCATAATCACATTCGGTCACACAATAATAATAATAATAATATCCCACCTTATTTTGAGTAGGCCTGTTAATGGGCAGGGTTCGGTCCGGGTATTATAAAACTCGGTCTTGAGTCCAATTGCAATAATTAAAACCCGAGCCCAGCTCGAACCCATAGGGTATTTCAACCCAATATCTGAGCCCAGCCCGTCGGGCTTTTTAAGCCCTCTGAGTAAAAACTGTATACCAAACTCAAAATATTTATGTTAAAATCATATTTTAAAACTGCAACTTTGGTAAAATTTATATACAAACAATGTTAACATATAAATTGGAGATGACGTAATCAAGCTCATAACAAAAGTATGCAAAAACATCTACATGTAAACAAACAATATGGTAAATAAATAACATACGCACTCATGTTTTGATACGATGAAAAACTAATAGTCGGGTCGGGCCCTAACCGGGCCGGTCAAAAACCGTATCTGATTCGGATCGGGCCTAAGTCGGGCTTTCGCAGTGAAAGGCAAAACCAATACCTGCATAAATAGGGCGGGTTCGAGTTGGACTCGGGCCGAAACCCATACCATTGACAGGCCTAATTGTGAGTTCCATCCATTCTATTTCTCTTCTCTCCTCTCTAACATATCCAAATTCTTCTATGAATAAAATTAAGGGTCTGTTTGGTTTATTTTGTATTTTGAGTTTTCAAAATTAACTACAAAATAAGAAAAGAGTAGATGAATGATGACGGAGGGGACGGAAAGAAGATGAAGGGGACAATGGAAGGATGAATTGTCTCTCGTGCTTCCGTTATTTTTCAAAACACAAAAAATGAAAAAAAAATTGTTTTCTATTTTGTATGTTAACTTCGTTTTCTAAATCGGTCGTTTTTCATAATAAACATGTGGCATATGCATTTTTGTATGGACAAAAATCCAAAATTGAAAATGGCAATCCAACCGCAGCCTAAGATTTTTAGCCCCATTCCTTCCACAATTAAACATTTATGAGGTCGGTTAGCAATGATCCAAGCAATTATATATTGCCTAACTCTTTCAACCATCTTCAATTTAATTCCTTAATCATAAGTTTGTGCGTATGTTTGCCTAGCATAATTATTTACATAATTAGTAAATCATATTGAATAGTAATTAGCGTTAGCATGAAATCTCAATTATTATCATGAATAGTAAAAAATCTTCAATTAGCGTTAGCATGAAATCTCAATTATTTTCCTAATCAACAAACTATCTTTCCTTATATTCTAAAATTTATTCATTTGCTTATTGTATAGCATTGTTTTAGTTGGTAACAGGTCGGTAATCCACGGTGTTGAGTTTGATTGTTAATTTGTTTCTATGGTATACGCAGGCCCGACCCGATCTACTTTGTTGCCCTTGACAATTCAAAAATAGTAAGGTAATAATATCACCTTAAATTATGAAAGCCCATAATCGAACCAAGGACGTTTGGTTGAAACAAACCACCACTGAGATACAATATCATTCAAAATATTTATGAAGTAAAAGCTTATTATCTATCTAAACTAATGGATTGTTGCCCATTTCTCCCTGTTGCCCTAGGCGGTTGGCTTGCCGGCTTTATCCTAAGGCCTAGCCTGGATATACGGTGATGTTGTTTCTTAGGATAAGATTTTTTTTTAAAATATAGCTTAATCATTTAATCATGTGTTTCATAATATAATTAAGCTACGGAAAATATTGTATAAATCGAATCTCCGTACACAATTAATATTATGATTATTAATTTTGCTACTACTTAGTTTGAAAATATATGGTGTATACTTATTAAGTTCATATGGTAAGATATGCATTCCATTTCATTCGCAGTGGGCAATGAATCACTGTCATGATTCTAACATCATTTACCAATGTCACCAGCCTATTGCATGTGCATATAAGTTGTACATAAGCATGAACTATTTTGGTACTGGTTGTTATGGACAACAAATTGTTTTTTCAAAAGGATTGCAACTTTCAATCTACCCAACTGATAAGTATGCAGTTAACCATGGAAACAAAATTGAAGAAAAATCTACTTCAAATCAATGCACAAAAATTATAGCCAGTGGATTTTTTTAAGAATCCACAAGCTTTGTTGTTTATGTAGGGTTGTTATGTTCCATACGATTACCAGTTAATCGATTATCAATTTCGAGTAAAATCGGTATACCAGTTTAAGCGGTATGTTAACGGTAAATGTATTATTTTTTAGGGTAAATTATCGGTAATATTTTATCAAAACCAGCGGTAACGATAAAATCACCTGTCAATTTATAATATATGGATATTTATTTAATATGCTTCCTTATAAGCATGTAGAACAAGCAAATGATTAAATTTAGTTCAATAATTTAGATTAAACAATCCTAACTATACTTATTTTATTTCTCATTGATGTCTTTTTATTAAGTAAAATTATAAATTATATAATGAAGCGTCGTTATAGTGCAAAAACATATTAAGTTACTGACTTTTTTGAAAAACGATAACTTACCATTACCGGTATAACGATTACCAGTTATCAGTATATCAGTCTTCCGTATATCAGAAAATCGGTAATGTTAACGATAAATAATTTTAGCTTACCAGTAAAAATGATATGGTAACAGTGTTTACATAATGGTAACGGTAACCGTTTCTATAATAACCACGAGTGTTATGGCATGCGCTTCGCGCGTAACAATAGTACATCCTTCGTGGATAAATTGATTTTTACAAATTATATATGCTTAATATATTCAAAAAATGATTTTCATAAATATTTAGCTATGATTTCACGTTATTTATAGTTCTATGTTTAAGGATTTCAATTTATAGTTCTATGTTTAAGGAATCAACATTATTTATTGTATGTATATAGCAAGTAAGAGTGACTGATTTGTAGCCCAGTTGCAAATTTAAGCATTGAATAAATAATAGTTCTAGACTTACCTGGCAACCATATCATGCACTTTCCAAGTTAGAGATTATGATTTTGTGGGGATGACAGAATAGAAAGATTTTCGAAACAGAAGCTATTGAAAGTTTTGTTACTGGACAATAAAATTAATGAATTACAACTTGTATGTGTCTTTTATACATAATTTTGATAACTGGACCCAACCATTGGTTAGACCGCGGTTGGCCATGGACTGCCAGCCGCCATGGTCGGAAGCGTGTTAAAACCTCAATTTCTCTCCGGCCGCGTTCAAACCCAAAAAACTGCAGTTTTGTGGACTCGTTCAAGCCGTGAAAAGAAGATATTAGTCGAAATTTCAAGCAAATATTGCGTTTGAAAGTATGAAAAGGGTATTGTGACGATGGGTTCAAGAAAAAATGAAAGAGAGAGAGAGAGAGGATAGATGCAAGAGGGAGGAAGATATTATTATTTGTTTAAGCCGATGTCCATCTTTACTAGCTGTCAAAAGTTGTCAAGTTGTCCTTTGCTAGATTTTGTTTCTATTTTACACTGACAACACAAGTTATATATAGCTTTGGTTTGAACATGCCATTTTTAACTCTTATTATCATATAATGTCCTTTGTTTGGTTGTTCTTGCTGTGCTGTTGTATCTCTAGGACTTGATTGTTGTTCGTGATCTTCATCACTAGATTGTTGATTATCTGTATTTATTGGAGATTGAGTGATGTGTTGGAATTGCTCTGAGATGACTTGACCTAGTCTATTATTTGACACTGTGATTTGAGCATCTAAATCATTCTGACCTTCTTCCAAGCGATCCCGACTTTCAGTTTTGTTGTATATAGGTATGAGTGGTATAGATATTGTTGGATTGTACACCTTTCGTTGTCTTTACACTACTACTTTTGAATGGAAATATGTGCTCATAAAATACCACGTCTTGACACAAATAATCTACCATTGTTATCAAGACATTTATACCCTTTCTGATTCACTCCATATCATAGAAATGTACATGGAATGGATTTGAAATTCAATTTATGTGGATTATATGGTCTCAAATGAGGAAAGCATAGATAACCAAAAGTTAACAAGCTTTTGTAATCTGGTCTTACATCATATAACACTTCCTTTGGAATTTTGCCTTGTAAGATTTTTGTGGTTAATCTGTTGATTAACTATACTACTACGGATTATTCCTTTCTTTCGAAGGAATTCTTTGAATGCCTTAGATCTAGTTCCCCCATCAGTTTGAATTGTATTTACCTGCTGATCTATCTGCTTTTCAACCTGTCTTATGAAATGAATAACTACATTATATGTGTCAAATATTGATTTTAGGAAGAAAACCCATGTGTACCTGGAATAAGCATCTACAAAAGAGACATAATAGTTAAGTCCATAGTCTGAATTAATGGGTGCATGCCCCCATAAGTCTATTGGAACAAGTTGCAATGGCTTTTCATATTCAAACTATGATTGTTGAATGCCAATTTATGGCTCTTTCCCATTTGACAGTAAGTACAAACACATGTGGCATGTATATCACCAATCTTAATTTTGTTACCATTTAACATTTGCTTTACAACTTTTACACATAGGTGACCTAACTTAGAATGCCAAACATAAAAATCACTTTTAATACTTTCTAATGAGCTTGATTCAGTTAGGTTGCACCAATTTATGGAGTTATTTAAGTGATTGACTTTTGATAAGTTGAAACTGTACAAGCCCTAGTATGTTTCACCCTATAGTAAAGTTTGTTTAGTTTCAATACACTTAACTAAACAATATCATTGATAAAATTCAAAAAACACATTATTATCATGTGCAAACTGTGATACACTAATGAGATTTTTTCTTATTTTAGGAACCCTTAGCAAATTATTTAAGTGTAATACTTTCTGACCCATAATTTGTGCACAACCACTGTGTGTAATATTAATACTAGTGCCATTTTCCATGCAAATAGATTGTTCACCTTTATATTTTTTATTCCTAAGATTCAGATTTTGCAAATTGTTGGTCACATGGTATGTTGCACCAGAATCTGGATACCAGCACTCATTCTGAATCTCCTTAGTCATGTTGTCTCACATACGATTAGGTTATGTGCTTTTTGATCATCTAGTGTACTGTAATATCCCGGAATTTTTGACAATATCAATTTAATAATCTGTATTAAAAATTAAATTGATATTGATAATTTTGTTAATAATAATTCAAATTGATTTAATAATTTTCATTTAATAAATATTTAATTGGTAGATTTTATCATTTAAAGCTAATAAATTGGTTTCTATTTATAATATAAATATATGGTTTATATTGTAAATAGATTAGCTTTGTTTTAAATTTAATAAATAAAGCATATTTTCTAATCTTTAGAGTAATTTGGAAATTTGTTTTTATTTAATATAAAGCATTTCAAAGTTATTAAATAAATAATCTTGGTTTAAATTTAATAAATGAATTTTGATTTAAAATTCTAATATATATATATTAATAATTTGGGAATTTTGATTTAATTTAATATTAAGTTTTTCAAAACTATTTAATAAATAAGTATATTATTTTAAATTGTTAAGATAGATGTTTAAATGTTTAAAATGATTTTGGCTTAAGTTTTAAATTTAAATGAATTAACAAAAAAGATTTGTTTTGTTTTCTTTTTAAAATATAGCTTAATAAAATAAGTAATTTATTAATAAAGACATAATTTCCTTTATAATTATTTTAATTTGATAATAAGTTATTTCTAAAAACAATATTAATAGTGTATTGTTTTTACAAATAGATTTTGAATAAAAATAGCATTTGTTATTTCAAATTTAATTTTTATATATAACTTGATTTTAAATTTAGATTTTAAAATTTTGAATTTGAATTTAATATTTGGATTAAATTTGAGCTCAAAGAATAATTATTTTGAAGTAGTTTAAATATGAAATATATGAATAAAGTTTTATATTTATATCTATAAATGAATTTAGTACACTAGGTATGATTTTATTTAAAAACACGATTGGATTTATTTTAATTTTCTTTTAAAGTATTTATTTTTATAAATTTACTAAAGCATTTATTAAATTAGAAATGTATAAAATAATTAGGAAATTTATTATAAAACCTTTGTAAATTAATTTAAAAATAAATAAAAATACATAATATACATGTGTTAATTTATAAACATCTTTTCTAACAAGTGTTAAGAAATTAAGTAGGATGTAAGACATGTGTCACATTGTGTTTTCATTTTCTAAAAATTAATAAATTAATAAATTAGATTATTTAACCTACATCTTCGTCTCTTTCTTCATTTTCTCTTCTCAATTCAAAAGACAAGAGAAACTTCAACCTGATCTATATTCTACAAACCTGAAAGAGTCATCTTCCTGTAATTCATTTCTCAAATCAATAAGCAAGCCTAGTTCCAAAGAAAACTGTAATTCATCTTCCAAAATTAGTTACAAACTCCTCATATCAAATATGCACCTGCCATTTTCAAACAGAAAGCAAAAGTTTTTTTTCTTTTCAAACCTGTAGTTCATGATCAAAAGCAAATCTGCATTTTTCTTAAATTTGGAAATTGATGTTGCATGCAAATTTGCACATCTTCAAAACCAAGGGAATTGCAGTTTTCACCAAGTCTGCATCTTCAAATCAATGCACCTGCATTTTCAAAGCAAACTTCATTTTCAAGCACAAGCTTTTATAGAAGCGTGTCAGTATAAAGGAGTTCAAAGTATCAAAGACTGTCTTCAAAAATCAGAAGCAAAGACATTTAGTCTTCAGCAAATTCAAAAGCATTTTTATATGGAAGCTCTGTCATTTTCAAAAATAGGTGAGTAACTTTTAAATCTTAAAATATAAATTAGGTTGCATGCTAGAATGGTTGAATATAAATAAATATTTCTTGTGTATATAGGTAAAATTTGATGTGAATATTGATTGTGTGCATACTGTAAGTATATTGTGCTCTGTCTTGTTCCCAGGCTCAATTTTTTATATTAAAATCCCTACCTCTTGATCTAGTTATGATAGGATCTAATTCACAAATAAATATTGGTTTTTTAACATAGGTTAAGTTTTAAAAATTTAAGTAAGTTCAAATATAAGCCTGTTTGCCTCTGTAAAACCAAAACAACTGTGCATGTTAAATTAAGTAAAACTCAAACATCGTGATTTACAAATTCAGTATTATAAACAGAATACATAATCAAAAATATGATTTTTAAAACAAGAATCTTAGTTTTTAGGTTTGGGGTGAAGGTGTAGTTCGGGTATTGACTAAAATGGGAATATTTGGTCTTTCTGGTGATCTATGTATCTGGAGGGGATGGATTTCTTCCTGATGATGGAGGGATGATCAGAGAAGCTAGGAAAAGTATTTGTTGGTGATGAAAATCATCGTGGAAGTTGCAGTAGTGAGAAATTTGCTGAATCCCTAGTTTTTAACCAAGAATGATGAATCGATCACCACGACAGTTTGGGTTGATCGAGTGCAGTAAGGCTTTGAAGGACGATAGCTTGGTCGTAGTCAAGATCAGGGTCGGAGTTGTAGAAACTACGTTGGTCGGAGGAACGAATGTGAAGCATTTCCAGGTTTTGGGCTCGAGTAGTTTTGCTGTTCTAGGTTTAGATTGAAACTCGAATTCAAATTCGAGTTGGGTTGGAGTTAATCTGATGATCGCGTTGGGGTGATGGAGTGTTTTTGGATGTGGGACGATCATCTCTGGTGATCAGAGGTGACTGGAGGCGACGTGCAGGTGCACAGAGCTTGTTATCTGATGAAGTTTGGTGGTGATGTTTTATGCTCGAGTAGATTTGTGAGTTGCTCGAAGTAGTAGGGTGGTTTGCTCGGGGAGGTTAGGTTGAGTACTCGAAGTAAATTACGGTTGTCTCGGGTACTTCATTGTTTATAGGTTTTAAGAAAAACCCGTAATGTCTGTTTTTAAATTTTTTAAAAACTGAAGTTTTTAAATGTAAAGCTCGAGTTTAAACTAAGTTTTAAATTCAAGTTTAAAATCTAGAGTTCAAGTTTAAGATTTAATCTTAGTTTTAAAATAATAATAATAATAAGTTTTAAACTTGAATTGTTAACTACTTTAAAAATGGTTAAGTAGTTTAAATTTATTAAAAAAATGAAGTCTTAAAAATATGAGTAAGTTTTAAAGTGAAGTTTAAAACTGGAAATCAAAGATTTAAAATATGTAGTTCAGTTTTTGAAATAAAAGAAGTTTCTGAATTTGAAAGATTTAAACAAATTTGTATGTTAAAAAGTATATTTAAATTATTGAATTTAAAAAGGAATTTAGTTTGAACCCTTATGAATTTCTTTTATAAGACAAGTACTTCTTTGCCATATAATTTAAAAAGGTTTTTAAATTGTTTAAACTTGGTTATGTTAAATTATATTCATTTTAAATCTTATATTTGAAATGAAATTTTAAAGTAAGTTCAAAAGTAAATTGATTTCAAATAAATTTGTTAATGACAATTTAGTCATAATTAAGAATGTTTTTATCTTAAGATTAAATTAATATTTAATGATTTGAAATTAATCAAATTAATGAGATAATTACGGAATAATTAGTTAATTTAATTAATTAATAATTAGGGATTAATAAATAATTGATTAAGGGTTAATCAATTGGTAATTAAGATCATTAATTAGATAATTTAATATTTTTAATTAATGATTAAAGATTTATTAATTAAGTAATTAAGTTATAATCAAGGTTAATTTATTTAATAATTAAGGATTAATTAAGTTACAGTTAACACTTAATAATTAAATAATTAGGGATAATTAATGGATAATTAAAGATAAATTAATTTGTAATTAATAATGGTTAATCTAAGTTAATTACTAAATGGAAGTAATTAAAGAATGGTTAATGAAGGTCATTAACTAGGATTATTTAATAATTAATTAATGTGATTAATTTTAATAATTAATTAGATTAATTAATTTAATGATAATCATTTGTGAATTGTTTGAGTGTAATTACTTAATGAAATTAATTAAGGAATTAATTACTTAATGTAATTAATTTAGTTTAATGTGATTGTATAAATTGATCAATTAAGTTTAATTAATTTAAATACTGAATGATTTGATGATAATTACTTAATGTACTTAATGGATTTAATTACTTGGTAAAGTAATTAATGGTAATTACTAAATGTAATTAATAGAAGATATTTTAAGAATGGAAGTAATTTGAGTATAATTATTTGGTAATTAATCGTGGGATTAATTAAGGATAATTAATTGGGAATAATTAATGAAGTAATTAAGGTTAGTTAATTACTGATTGTGGTTAATCAAGAAGGATTAATCATTGTGGTTTAATTAAGATTAATTACTTATTGTAATTAATTTAAATAAAAAAATTAATTAAAATGTAATTAGGGATCATTAATTAATATAATTAATAATGTAATTAAGGTTTATTAATTAAGAATAATTAATCAATGATAAGTAATTAAAGGTAATTAATTAAGATTAATGTAATTGATTTTAGATAATTAATTAATTGAAGTAATTAAAGGTTAATTACTGTTTTGGCTAAGGATAATTAATTTGAGAAATTAATTAAAGAAAAATTACATGAATGTAATTAAGGATAATTAATCAAGGGTGATTAATTAAGATGATTAATTTAAATGATTAATAAATTGATGTGTAATTGATTAAATGGTTATGTAAGCAAGATTTTAAAAGATGAAGTAATTAATTTAATTCACTTTAAATTAATTAGAGATGGAGGTAATTAATTTAATTCACTTTAAATTAATTATAGATGGTGTGATGAAGTAAATCATTGCTTATGTATGAATAGATGATATTGATTGCCTTGAATGGTTTGAATCTCAGATATGAGATAAATAATGCTGTGTGATATGGATGATTCGGTTGCAATTGTGATGATAATATGAATTATCAATTTGTGATGATAATGTAGATTATCTAGTTGTGATTGATGATATGGATTATCTGTTGTGATGATAATGTTGATTATCTATTGTGATTGGTGAGTTACCTATCTGTGTATATATAGATACTGAATTGAATTGTTTTAAACTTTAAAACAACTTGGCCTTAAAAGACACGTTTGGATTTCGATGAGACTGGGATCGGGTTTCCATATTTGGATATCCGAAAACCACATCGATCCAAATTGACGATAGGTCGTGAATCTCAAGTGAAGATGAAGATTCAGAGTGCAAGGGTTATCGTCGTTAACTCTGAGGGTGATTCCAAAATGAGTGTAACGAGATAATGCCTTCGGTTTTGTTCGAACCCGGAACGAACTTGTATGGATTGAATGCTTTCAGAACATCGTCAGGTGGACGATGAGCATTCTAAGTGATGTGTTCTATAAATGTAATCGTAGCCTCAAGCCTCATCAAATGGGAATGGCTAAAACAGGGGAGGTGCACTAAGGCTAAGTGGGTCATGCACAAGTAGGACGAGATTTTCCCCGTCTAGAGGTCCCTTTTTATTTCGGCTGTGTGGACGGTTGTGAGCTCCAACTGTCGGGGTTGTCTTGTTCGGGACTGTCCAGTAAGGGATGGTTCCGGCCTTGTGTTGCAGGGGATTGGAAGTGATCCTCGGTACGTTGATCTAGGCCATATACTATGATGGACGGTACCTCGGTAGCCCTGCCATTTTATGGAATCCAAAATCCAATAAGTGTCATCAGTTATGATTGTATTACCCACTTTCGTGGCTAGTAGCTGGAATTTAATAATGTAACAATTTCAGCTATTTCATATTTACTTGAAAACCTTAGACCTATTATAATATCACCAGATTTTCTATCAAATGTTTTGGTTAGCGTAAGATAAAAACTTTTCCTCATTTATGTGTGGGAAGTCTTATGTGATACCTTTCTTTTCAAAAGGTTTTTGAAAGTTAAGCAACCTTAACCTGTTACTCACACCAGACCCATGTCTGACCCGGAGTTTATCTTCTGTTTTCTTAAACTCTTGGGTAATCAAATTTTTACGAGTAGCCAAGGGATTCATGTTAGCTTTGACGAATTGTGGTGGAGCAATGGAGCAGGAGGCTTCAGCGTGTAGATATATAGTGTTCCACTGTGTTGGTTTCTCTGAGTAGTTCCTTGTACTATATTGAGTTGTATAACTAGACAAGTGTTTTATAACTATTTAGTATGTGATGTGTAATCTGTGTAACTCTGATAATGATTGTAAACTATGTAATATTTATGTTATTAGTATAATTTATTCGTTCCGCTGTTTAGATTCTGATGTTGTTTCTTCTTTCTCTTCTTTCTTTTCTCTTTTCTATCCCTTTCTTTCTTCAAGATGATGCGATTTTCTGTGGTGAGAAAGTTGGGTCGTCACATGTACTTCTTGATTCATGTTTTATGCTTGCCTTGTTTGCATTCACACTATATCCTCTTTGATTATTTGTATTCTAAGGTGTATTGTATTTTGAGTCATATCTAAAGTAGCACTTATTTGCAGTATGTCCTATTTTTTCATATTTTTGATACTTTAGCATGTTATTATTAATATTCCATATTCCTCTTTATGTGAACCTTCCTGACTAATTTTTTTTTGCATAATTTTGATCATTTCCTGTTCCTGTTTCATTGTTGTTCCCATAATTTCTTTCTTAGCCCTTGTTTCTTGAATTGGCTGCATAATTGACCGTAGGTTCTAAATCAAATGTTTTCTTCTGTTATATTCTACCCTTATGAGCAAAAAGGGTAGAGTGAACAAACTAAATTGAAGACATGACTCCTTTGGATGTTATAATTGCTACTTCTGCTTTATAATCGCTATCTAAACCATTCATAATGGTTAGTATCTGTTCGGTATTAGAAATTTTAAGGCATGATGCTTCTAGTAGATCACAATACCCTTTTATCTTTTTCAAGTAATCTCTCATTAACATGTTATTTATTTTTAAGTTTTGCATCTTCCTCTAGTAGTGCATGATCTTTGCTGCTGATTATGAGTTACAAATCTTCTCAACTATTGTCCAGATTTCATTTGAAGATTTGCAACCAATAATTTGTGGTAATAGATTAGTGCTTATTGATGACGGTAACCAAGAACTCAATAGATGACCTTGTCTTTTTTTGTGATGTCCTCCTTATTACTTGTCAATTTCCCTTCATTGTTTGCAATAAATTTGGGTGGAGTTGTATGTGTGCCAAGAATGCATTCTTCCAAGTCCTACCCTTGGTTGTGATTGGCTTTGTGAACTTATAATTGTCTTAATCAAATCATCAACAGATGTTCTTGGTTGTAGATCTATTCTCTGATGTGGAGTCGCTGCTAAAGAATTTCCAACTGAGTTGTCATTTTCGTCTCCCATTGATGAAACTCAGAGTTCTTGATGACAAGAAATATGATATAATCTCTTATCAAGTGCAGCTTAAGATTCAAATGATATGTAATGACTTGTAAATTCGAACAAATTTTAAAAACATTAATTATAATTATTGACTAGAGTATGGTTAGAAATAAAGAATTTTCAATTATTACTGTAAAAAAAATTGTTAGAATATAAAACATGTTCTTAGGTAAAATTATGAAATAACTAATCCTTAATGTAATGGAAGGTAGTAATGTGTTTTAGAATATAATTTAATAATATTGATTGAATGTAATTGATAACTGTATTGGTGCAATTTCAATCAATTGTAACAATAAATATTACTAAACAATGAGATAAATAATATTCTAAGTATGTTAGCATATAATAAGAAATCAATTATTTAGTAAGTAGATTTATACTTCTTGTGTAAACAGTAAATTAATAGATATGAAGTACTAAGTTGTGACAATTGATTTATTCCTTATTCCATTGATTAATCCACTTTGGAATTTATTTTGCAATCAATGGAATTAAATGTAATTCAAATCTTTCAAATAAAAGGAAAGAGAACATTAATTGTAATTAATGGACGTAATAATTGAAATATATGTTCTAATTAAAATAAAAGAGGAAGTCGAGGAAAAAAGGAAACATATATTTTATCTAGAAGAGAAATTTGATGTGATATAAAGAACATGTAAATCGAAATAAAAGGATAAAACTTTATTTGTATTATTTAATGAAAATAAAACGATTAATGTGTAACCAACATTCAATTAGAAATGTAATATAGAATTAATTGGAATTAAATATTTTAATTAAGGTAAAGAGAAACAGATGGTAATTGATTCAGTCAAGAATAAGCAACATATGTTGAATTGAATAAAATGAACATTTAAACAAAGACAAATCAATGTTAATAAAATGAAGGTTCAATTCAGTCAATTTTAAAATATATTATTATTTGAATATAAATAAAGTTTAAAATTAAAGAATAAATTTTGGAACATTGAGTAATATATTTTTCCAAATTCAAAGAAATAGAAAATTTTCTAAAAATTTTAAATTTTGGTCAAACTTAAGTCAAAATTTGACCTTTGGTTGAAAATTTTTAATTTGAGTTTTAAAAAATTTATTCTTTTTATATGATACTAGACTGAATTCTGATTTTTTCTCCACTTTTCTTTCGTCAAAATTGAATTTCTATTGCTCTATATATTTGAATTTCTATGAAAAGCAGACATAAGTCTGTGGTGTTTAGTTGTGAAATTTGGCTAAGTCCGAATGAGTCTTTTTGGTCTAATGGGCCTTGGTTAACCAAGAGGCTTTAACCATACTTGTGTCTATTCCTATGCCTACGACCATTGTTTCCTTCTGACTAACTTGCACGTACATAATTTTCTCTTGAGAAAACTTTCTCATCACACTTCCTTCTTCCTCTCCAAATGTGACGACCCGGAGTTTTTGGACATTTGAAATCAGAATATTTAATTTATTTTAGTATTTAGAAGTTAATTTTTAACCTGAATTCAAATATCACTATTTACTTGACAATTAAATTATTGAATTAAATAATTTGAAGTTGGGTAAAATATTGAATCTCTAGTTTTAAGCTTGTTAAAAATAATTTGAAGGCTTGTAAAATTTATATTGATAATACTGAAGATAGTAAAAGTGTTAAAATTGAATTTGGAAGTGTTTGTTCAGTTTTGAATTTGTATCGTTTAAATTGAATTTAAAAATAGCCTTCCGAGGCACAGTCTCGGATTTCAACGAAACCAGTTCTATTGGATCCGTAATATTAAATTATTATCGGATTTCAATTTTCGCAGTGTTTAGAGTTACGGTTTGGTCGTACGATCTGTAAATGCCTAGGATAATCGAATTGAATTTAATTTAAATAGTCAAACCTTTTCTTATACGCCACTCCCCTCAACCTAAATTCATTCCATCCTTATCTTCTTTTAGATGAGACAAAAAAGAGAGAGATAATGGCTGCTAGTTCCTTTACATTCCAATTTGAAATCAAAGTCTTTTAGTTCGTCATCCTTGAAATAGACTTCGATTCTTAGAGCCGAATCTTACTTCAATCGCAAGCTACTCGTGTGGCATCGACATCGCGATAAACGCACGGTGCTCAAACTCGATTCGAGTGGGATGGGGCGGCACTGGCGTGTGCTCGAAGTCGAGATAGGGATGGGGGTTTCGCAAGGCGGTCGAGCTCGATAAGGATTCACGGCAGCATATGTCACGCGCATGCGTGCGATATGGCATTGATGCGCCGATCGAACTTGGGTTGGATGAAGGTGCGGCATAGGATGGAGTGTAGTTCGTGTGCGCGTGGGACAGGGGGACTAGCTTTGGCGGCTAGGGCACTGATGCGGCGACTACTATCTCGATTTGGGTACGACTTCTTTTCGAATTTATATAAAATATATAAATTAATTACTGAGTTTTATATGTATACGTGTGTATCCAGTAAGTGAAGAAAATGTTAAGTGAATAAAAATATACATATATGCCTAATTTCATTCACTAGTTTATTTTAATAATATATGATCAAGATAGCTTGTTTAATAAAATTTATTTAATTGTTTTAGTTGCTGAAAGAAATAATTATTAAAAGGAAATTTAAGAATAAGTTAGTTCGATCTATTTAAAATGGGAAATTAATTGTTCATCTAGTTCAAATATCAATAAAATCGTTAACTCAAATGCGATATTTAATTCCCAATAATTAGAGAGTTAATTTATTTTAATAAACGAATTTGAATTGTTACTGGGAAAAGCAGTATGATAATTTGTTGGGAAATTAGGAAAGTTAGTTTAAAAATTAAATAATTAATTTAATATATTAAATGGAAATTAATTATTCCATTTGCTCAAAATGTTAATAAATCGTGAATTGTTTATACTAGGTCAAAATCTGTAAAGGAAATAGCTGGTTTGGATTGGATTGAAAATCAATAACAAAGGTGAGTTAATGTCACTCATCTGGTTTGATTTAAATTTAATGGTTGAATTTAAATAATTACTTGAATGATTGGATTGATTTAATGTGCTATATTATAGTACATAATACATCTTGGAATGATTGATTTCCCGCATTATATAGCGGATGAGACCCTATGCGCCGCATAATAGCGGATCATATTATATTAATCCCATATACCGCGATATTCCACCTCAAAGTGGGATTGGTATTCTATATTGTGCTAACGTCTGTGGATGCAGGTAAACAGGTTGAATGGATCCAACTAGATTCCTAAAAATTATCTAGATTATTCTAATAATTCTATGTCATGATTATTTGCTATTCTGGGTTGAATTATATTGAAAATTGGGAATGTTGGATGCTATGGGTTGATTTAATATATTTCGGTACTGAGTTATCAAAATATATAGAATCAGATTTTTGGAAAGAAACTAAAGAAGGAAATTTTTAAGTAAACATAATTATAGAGAAGTTGACTGAATTTAAAAATGAATTGGAAAAGAATAAAAGTGGATTTTAAATGTTAATAAACAAATTCCGAGTAGGGAAAGATGATTTAAATAAACAGGGAAATAATGAATTTTTAAAACTTAAGTGGAGCATTTTAAAAAGCAAGAGAATTTATTTAAAAGATTTAAGCTTTAAATTTATTCAAAGGAATAGAAAAGGAACTTGGGAAATCTGAAATTGATATTTTTTTTTAGTTAAAATGATTTTTAATTATAATTAAGAAATGAAATATGAGGTTAATGGATTTTGAATAAATTGAGTAAGTAAAGGAACTTATTTCAAATTAGGTAAATTGGAAATCCATCTGAAAATTGATTTAAGTGTTGGAATTGGGATTTTAAAAGGAGGTTGTGACTATGAAATGTATAAACTGGCTTCATAAAAGTCAAGTAAAATATATCAGTGGATATTTGGGAAGAATAAATTCAAGGTGAGAATTTATTAAAGGAATGGGAAAATTTGTTTAAAAATAAATAGTGATTTATTTTTAAAAGGATGTGAGGAGAAGTATATTTCCCTGAATAACCAAGTACGTTTCAAAGTAAATTTTTAAAAGTTTTAATGTCATTTTGAAAAGCATGTTTTAGGAAATTTATTATTTCTAATTGTTTAAATTCTAAAGTAAGTATTTTCTTTTAATCTATTATAGTAGTAATTATTTGAAGGTGACTTGATATTTTGTTTCAAAAGAGAAAATCTAGTTTTTATATTTTATAAAGTAGCCTCATTTTAAATATTCCTAATATATATATTTTTAATAAAGTATTGAAATAGTTTTCAATCTAAATGTTAAAATATAATTTTATAATAAAGTGTTTTAAATTACTTTAAAATCTAAAGTGTTAGTACTTGGTGATTTCAGTGGAAATAGAAAATATTTGGGAAATTTATTCCGTAAAATGAAGATGGTTTGAAACTGTGTTCAAAGGGTTGAAAATGGAAATATATCTCGCGAAAATATTGTGAGAATAATAAATAATTCAGGAGAAATTATTTATGGTTGATGGTTGTTGTGAATGTTAATTGATAGTTATATAATCGACTATCAATATTGGACAATGCGCTGATCGTTTCGAAGAGACTGGAATCGGGATTAATTTCTCAAAAACCACTTCGATCCGGTTTGTACGTTTTCGTGGAAAAACGAGTTCGGAGTCGAAGATGGAGCAGTGAAGTGCAAGGGCTAGTCGCTACTAATCCTGAGGATGTTTCCAAAATGGATGTAGTAGGAATAGTGCCTTCGGTTCCGTTTGAACCCGGGACGGACTTGTATGGATGAATGCTTTCGAAACATCGTCACGTGGACGATGGGCATTCTAAGTGAAACGATCTAAAAGGTAACGCTTAGCCTCAAGCCTCATCAACCGAGAATGACTGAAAATCAGGGGTTATGCAGCAAGGCTTGGTGGGTAGTACTCATTTCGGGTAAGGTCATCCCTGTCTAGATGTCCCTTTTTATTCGGCTTAGTAGTGCGGTTGCTGATCCCAACCGTGGGGTGATCTTACTCGGGATTATCCGGTAAGGGGTAGTCCCGGGTCTTGTGTTGTAGGGGATCAGGAGTGATCCTCGGTACGGTGATCTAGTCCACGTACTAGTCCACGTACTATGACAGGTGGTACCCCAGTGCCTAGTCATTAGTTGGAAATCCATTTTCCCTACGTGCCCGTACGGTTTTGATTGTGCCCAACTATTGCTGAAACGTGAGATGCAAGCATTTCAGCTCGATTCTATTTTACTTTCTGTTGACACTATTATAATATCAGTGAATTTTAATAGAAGTGTTTTAGCTATTGTAAGGTAAAAACCCGACATGTTTATTTGTGGCGTGGTCTTACGAGATGCTTTTGCTTTCAAAAGAATTTTGAAACTTTAATAATCAATTTGGGTGTGGTTTTCTCACGCTGGTATTCCAGACTGACTCGGATGTTATTTAACTATAATGCTCGGGTCAAACCGAGTATTATAGAATACATGATACGATGCTGTGGAGCTCAGGATATGAGCTGGATGACAATGCGCGCTTCTGTATTTGATTATTATTCCGCTATGTATCCAGTTGTATGTTATTGATGTTGAACTCTGATGATGTACTCTGATGATGTATGTATAAATGGATATAGTATTTGTTTTTGGTGTAAAGATCTGTGATTATTTATTATATTTTATTCCGCTGCGATGGTTAGATTCTGATGTTGATTTCTATCTTCTTCTTCTACCTCTTCTTCTTTAACCCGAAACGGTTCGTATTTCCGTTCATCTTGAGTTGATTTATGTAGAATAGTGTTAGCTCAAGGGGTATGGATTTGCGGGTCATTACACCAGATCTACAAAGAGCTCTAGATCTCAAATCTCCAAGACCTCACAAATCAAAACTCCTTCCTCCACTCTTCCAATCATTCCTTCCTCCTCCTCGCGCCGCACTCTCTTCCACCATCCAAGCCCTCATCTCCTCCTCCTTCATTCGGCCGCCAATCACCATCCAAAGCCAAAAGCCTACCCTTTTTTCCTACACTAGGCCGAGCCTTTTTTGTCCCTTTTCTCTTCTATTTCACAAAAAAAGGTTACATATTTCTATTTTAGTGATCCATTGATTCTAGCTTGCATTGCTTTGGAATTAAGATTCAAATTACATAGCCTTGTTTTGTCAAATATTTCCTAGCCTCGAAACGTGAGCTATTCACTCACGATTTATAATCTTATGCTAAGTGGATGAACATCAATTGATATGTTAACGGAATGTTGCAATAGTTTAGAAATTTTGCGTAGTTTGGTTATGATTTGATATGACATATGTTCACCTATGTTCACTTGTTATTTTTGACATGAAATTGTTATTGATATTATATTGTTTATTTATAAAAAAAATATGATGATATGGTTATTAATATGCTTCATGATGTTAATATTAAATTGCTATGTTGAAAAAGAAAAAAAAAAGAAAAATGTTATACTGATTTAAAGGTTGACACTTTTGTGATGGAAATTGTCATTAGTGTATTATGTGAAATTTATGTGTGAAATGAAAAAAGAAATGGAAAAAAAGAAAAAAAAAGAAAAAATATATATATTTATATGAATATATGTTTTATGTTGTAATATAGGAAATCACCTAAATTGCTAAGTAAAAAATGGTTGCATATTAGGTTATGTTAAGGTATGAATCTTATGTCACCTTCCATGTTAAATATGCATATATGCTATATTATGTAGTTTGTATGTAATTATGTATTATTGTATGTAGTTGGTTATGTAAGTAATATGTCATGTTATGTTATTCATTATGTAAGTTATGTGCCATCTTATGTAAATTTTTATGTATGATTTTATGTTATGTTATTTATTTTATGTAAATCATACTGCAAGTTCCCTTAGTTTTAGTAATTCCCTATGGGTTGAAATGGTACATACCGGAATGATATTTATAATATGAAAAAATCGTTATGGGTTGAAATGATAAATCCAAGCGCTTTTATTGATTTTAGAAATTTGGGATTGCGGGTAGAAATGATATATACCCGTAAATTTTAAATCATTGCGGACTGAAATGATAAATATCTGTATCTTTTGAACCTAGGATGGAAAACTATATATGGACACCGATGGTCCGTTTTTAAAGTGATTTCTGAAATTTTGGAAAGATGTGTTTGAAAGGAAAAAAAGAAAATGATTTTTAAATTTAGTATAAAGGTTTTATTTTAAAACATGTATGTAAATTTTATGTTTTAAGAATTCTAAATTTATATGTAAGTTTAAAATATAAATTTTAAGGTTTTACTTATAACTTTGTTTACTTTTTTTTCTTTCATAATATAAGATTTAATTTAATAAAATTTAATAAAAATAAAATATATTATGTTTAAAATATTTAAATTAATATATTTATTTTAATATAACCTATTTTAATATATAAACTATTTCAATCTATAACCTATTTTAATATATAAACTATTCCTAATATACAAACTATTTCAATCTATAACTTATTTTTAATATATACTATTTTTAATGTATAACTATTCCAATATATATAAACTACTTTCAATATTCAAAATGTTTAAAGTTGGTACTGTTATGATCTAGATTTAATTGATTTAAAATGCGAATATTTTGATATGATGGTTTAACCTATTTTGTGGTTATGATTTTTAAAATAAATATGATTTTTTTTGAAGTGGATATGATTACGAAAGTGACATGATTTCGAAAGTAATATGACTTTGAAGTGAATTTGATATTTTGACATGGATATGAATTATTTGAAATGAATTGACTATGGTGTGAAATAAGCATTTGGTTATTAAAGAGACTGGGATCGGATATTATCATACTCTCTGCCAATACCCAAAACCATATTAACAACTATGCATGTGGTGGAGATTCCAGAATGAAGTAGGATGGTTTGGCGAGCGATTTTGTATGAGGTATTAACGTAGCCCTGACTCCCGTGAGTCAGCTTGATGTGGCTAAAGCAGAAGCTATACCGAGCCAAGTGAGGTCGCACCTCCGATCAAGCATGCTTCTTCGATACCATTCTATTACTTGTGATTTGATTGTGTGCATCTTTGATTTGGGAGTGTGTCTCAAGGTGGGCAGTAGCAGTTGCTATGCGTTATCACAAGTCGGGGAGTGTAAACAGTAGAATCCTACCCTTGCATTGCCCGCGTGACTTGTCACATGCCTTATCGCGCCCTCTACGAGTTTGTTTTGTACCGTACCTATGGAGTGCCCTTTGGGTAAATCGCCGGTTTGGTGGAGCTTACGGTAATGTGTAGACTGCAGAAATATATAAAATGTGTTAAGGGGGATATAGATAATGCCTTAACGCTACTTTATTATTTTACTTTACTGTAGATATTATTTATGTAACGTATTGTATCATGTATGTAGATAGTTCCACAGATCCTTAAAGGATGGAAATCTGAAACAATCTATAAGTTATTGCATTTCATTTGGATATTTCACTTGAGTAAATTTACTTGCATAAGATTATTAATCCTGACTAGAGTGCTTTATGTTTTGCTTTATGCTCGGATCAACCTGAGTATTACAGCATTTGAGACTCGCCTTTTGAAGCTTGGAGTTTGGCTTGGAGATCTATCTTATCTATTCAGCTTTCCAACTATTCTATTATTTCAATTCATCTAGTTATTTTTGTTCAAACTTATTATTTGCATTTGTATTAGAGACTTCTGTGTATTTGGACTTCTGTTGTCTTTTGTCTTGGACTATGTTGTTTCTGTAGTAGCTTCATGAACTACTATTTATCTATTCCACTACGTATTGTTGTATTACTCTGTGTCTGTGATTCTGTGATTGATTTATTTACCATATATGCTAAGTTTTCCCAAATATAAATAATAATCTATTGCTTTGAACAATTCAATTCTGACATGTATGGTTTATTGTCGATTTGAATGGCTCAAAATAGCGGGTCGTTGCGTGATACTTTGATGAATTTTGTGGCGAGCTTCTTATTTTGAGTAGAGGGATGAATGGATATGAACATATATTGATACAATGATACTCAGATATGCACAAAAACTAGTATGAACATATACTTTCTTTATCGATCTTGGTCTTTTTTGAAGTGATGAATCTTATTCTGATAAGAAAATTGAACACAGCCAATGCTAGTTCAAGTGATGACACAGATTCTGATGAACTTCTTGGGGGCGGTGTTCTACCGTAAGGTTGTCAGCTCAGATACCAAGTTACAAATTATTATTTTGTTGGGATGATAGAATAAAAGGTTTTGTTGAACGTAAGCTATTGAGTTTTATTACTAGAGAAGAAAATTAATGAATTACAAATATGTGTCTTTCATAACACAAGGCCATTGACAAAGTCACCCATATTATTAAAGAACATTGCTAGTAATGTCGTCTAATAACATGGAGTAATGGAGAATACGGCTGGTTAAGGGCTGCAATATAACATCATTTATAAAATGATATTATATATTATTTTTGCCTCCAAAACATTTTTAAATTTATATAGTTGAAATAGTAAAATTTTAAAGATTTTATCATTTAATATTACTTATAAAAAAGTGAAAATAAGGACAAGTCCCTAAATCAAACTTAATACACAAAACATCCTCCTAAAAAAAAGATATAAATTACATCCATATTTTCAAATACTATAATTTTCTTCCCTGCAATACCCCTCTCTTTTATTGGAGCAACATTATATGTGGATGTTATTCTCACATCCATGACTAAAATTTATACCTCATTAATTATCAATCTTTAAAACGCAATTTTTTATATAGAAACAACAGATTAACAAACCGTTTTTACCATTAAATCACAAATTTTATTATCTTTCTAATGAGTGACATTGTGCATGTATAAAAACAATGGCAGTACAAGCTGTTCGTAATAATTGCCAAAATGTATGCAATTATGCGCAATGATTGCTAAAATGTCTGCAATATATAGTATGAATGCAAGCAATTCAAGAACTATATGCAATTGTTGCAGAAATGTCTGCAATTATATGCAATAGTTGCAGACGATTCAGCAACTATATGCAATTGTTGTAGAAATATCTGCAACTATATGCAATAGTTGCAGAAATATCTGCAACTATATGCAATAGTTGCAGATATGTCTGCACTCATACACAATAGTTGTAGATATGTCTGCAATTATATGCAATAGTTGCAGATAATTTAATAACTATATGCAATAGTTGCTGAAATTTAAAGAAAAATCGATGATGGTCGAAATTTGCAGAATTCTCCGCAAATATATGGAATAATTGCACTCTTAGTTCAACTATGTTTTTTTGGTATCAATAATGGATTTTATTTTAAAGATCATAAAATTTGTGATTTTTTTGTGAAAACGGTATGCTGATCTGATTTTTCTATATAAAGTTATATGCGTTTGAAATGTTAAAACGTAAAGGGTATTTGGGTCTTTTTGCGTGCGCGAATTTGAAAGTAGGGACGGAAAATGTAAGTTTAGTTTGAAAATGATGTTTTCTCTATTTTGAAACTTATCAGGGATGTGATCCAAACTAACTCTATTAAAAAATCCAGACTTTAATTGAACATATATGAATAATCTTGTTTGATGATTTGTATAGTTTTGCTTGAATGTTTGTTTGATAATGTTGTATATGAAAAATAATAACAACAGCAACAACAACAACTTCTTACTTTTTCTAACAAAATGTAACTCCGTTTGATAACTAAAATCACTTTAATTTAAAATTATTTTCTATAAGATATGCAACTTGTATGATCATTTTTATAACACAAGGCCATTGACAAGTCAAAGAACGTACAGCTGTAATAATGAAATGAGGAAACCCTTCATACGATGAGAGTATATACGAAGAGACAGCTATTTCAGACCGTTGATCAAGTCTCCTTCAGATCCTGACCGCTAATAATATAACTTTGTTTTTGTTACTGGGTTATGGGTTGTAGCCCGTTTGTATTAGAGACAGTATATAAACTTGCTGACGTCACTCATTTTGATATATTTAATTACAACAGATCATCAATAAAAAGCATCTGTTTCATTTCCTTTATATCAAATTGTTCAAGAAATATTTTACAAATTCAAAATCTTTCATGGTATCAGTGCAATATAATTGCTTAATGGCAAAAGAAACTCATCAGAAGATTGTAATTGCTTAACAACAAAAACTCATCAGAGGATAATTTCATCATCTGGGTTTATCCTTTATCAGAAATTGTCATTTCATCACTTAAAGGATTGATTCAGTTCAAAATCCTATGCCTCGCCAGTTATTTAACAGGTTGCAGCAAAATTCTTCACTGAATCGTGAAAGACTAGAATCAGATTCTCAGAAAATCAGATCAAGAAATCAAGAAATCAACACAAGAAACAGAGAAGTGCCATCTAGAAAGAAATCCTATTAGAAACCCATCATTTAAGAATTTCTTTGGCTGCAATCTACCTGTTCTGCATTTTATTTTGAGTTCTTGAACTCTATTCCAGCTTGACTACATCATTCTTTAAACTTTTCCTTCTAATCAGATTGCCTCATAATCATCATGGCTGATGAAGGCAATTCAGAGGCATCATCAACTGCCAAAAATACTCTGCTTGCTAATTCTGCAGAGAATTTGATCAAGACTGTAATAAGTCCTCAAAGTCGATTGGTTACTGTTCACCTAATGAAGATAATTATCTTCTGTGGAAGCTTCAAGTCGAAACAGCAATACAAGGATATGGACTTGAAAGCAATATTCAGGGAACAATTCAGATCCCTCCTATTTGTACCACTGACAAGGAAAACAAAATAGTCAGCAATGAAGAATTCATCAAATATCATAGACAAGATAGACTCATATGTTCTTGATTACTATCTTCAATAAATGCAAATCTTTTATCACATGTTATTGGACGTAAGACAGCCAATGAAATCTGTGTAACCATTGACAAAGTTTTTAACACACAATCTGCCGCTAAAGTTATGTTCTACAAAAGACAACTGTATAATATAAAGAAGGACAGCCATAATATGAGAAAATATCTCTCTAAAATCAAGACCACTTGTGATCTACTTGAAGAAGTAGGCCATAAAATCAGTGATTCAGAACAAATTATGGAAATTCTAAATGGATTAAATGATGAATATGACGCCGTGGTTGCTGTAATATCATTCAAAAAAATTCTTCCATCCATAGATGATGTTCACTCTGTGTTACTTGCTCATGAAGCAAGAATTGATAACAAGAAAACTCAAGATTCTGATTTTACAATCAACTATGCAGCAAATAACAAAGGCGAAAATCAAAGCAGTAAAAGGAATGATCAAGCAATTCAAAGAGGTGCATATTCTAACAGAGCCAGAGGTAGAGGTAGATGGAACAATAATAATAGACCAAGATGTCAGATCTGTGAAAAGCTAGGCCATACTGCTGCTAAGTGTTATTTTAGATTAAGTCTGAATTATGACCCGGGACAAATTTCCAATAATCAAAGAAATCAAAATCTTGGTGCAAATGTTGCTCAAGTTCAAAGCAATTCAAGCGATCAATCAGATAGCAAAGGTTATCAGTCAACAGAAACAGCAAAGCTAGAACACATATGTGATGAAGATTGGTACCCAGACTCTGGAGCAACCAACCACATCACAAACAACCTGAGCAACTTGAATCTTGGAAATAGGGAGTATAAAGGTATGAACTCTATACATGTAGGTAATGGTAAGTCAATTGCTATTACGCACACTGGCAGATCATATATTATAGGAAAAAGACAATTATATTTAAATAACTTGCTTAGAAAATTGTAAGACATTTGATATGTGGCATTATAAATTGGGACATCCAAATGCTACAATTGTAAGACATATATTGAATAATAATAATATTTCTTTCAAAGATATTTCCATGCCATATATATGTACATTTTGTCAAATGGGCAAAGCACATAAGCTACCTTTTCTGAATTTTGATACTATCTATAGTAAACCACTTGAATTAGTTGCTACAGACTTATGGGGACCTGCATCTATTCACAGTGATTATGGGTACAAATATTATATATCATTTATTGATGCATTTTCCAGGTATGTTTGGATATATATTTTGAAATCCAAAAGTGAAACTCATAATGTTGTGTTACAGTTTATTGCTCAGACAGAAAAACAAACCAACTATCAAATCAAAATAATTCAATCTGATGGTGGAACAGAATATATGCCACTAAAACCATACTTTCAGAAGAGATGCATTGTTCATCGAACAACTTGCCCCTACACTTCTGAACAAAATGGAATAATTGAACGAAGACATAGGCAAATCGTTGAGACAGGTCTTACATTGTTAGCTTAGGCAGTTATGCCTTTAAAATTTTGGCCTGACGCTTTTACTCGAACTGTTTATCTAATTAATAGACTACTAACAAAAGTCTTGAAGTTTAAAAGTCATTTGGAGATGATGTATAATGTCAAACCTGACTATCTAAATCTAAGAGTTTTTGGCTGTTTATATTTTTCTTATCTTAGACCATATAACTCTCACAAGTTAAATTTTAGATCAGCCCCCCTGTACTTTTCTTGGTTATGCAACTAATCAGAGGGGATACAAATGCTTAGACAGTACTGGTAGAATATTTATCTCCAGACATGTTGTTTTCAATGAAAGGGTGTTTCCTTTTAAAGAATCAGAAATCAAAACATCCAAGAAAGTATACAGCTCAAAGGAAATAATACCTCCTATACCTGCTTTACCTGAGGAAGTGATGCAAGCTCGCAGAGAATTTTCTAAAGATAGTGCCCACTCACAACCCACAGTGTCCAGTTATGGACCAGGTCATGAGGTAACTGATATAGATACACCTGTTCAGACACCTCAGCAAAGAGTAAGTGAACAATCTGCTTCACAACAAATGTCAGAAGAAACAATGCCTTACAATGAACAACTTCAATCAAGTGAGAGTGTTCTTCAGCAACAAAACACTAGAGCAGGTCATCATATGATCACAATGTCAAAAGGTGGTATTTTTAAACCCAAAATTTATAATATCACTTTGGACACTGAAGAGCCAAGTACTTATTGTCAAGCTATGGAAAATCAAAACCGGAAGTCAGCCATGTCGGATGAATACAATGCACTTATAAAGAACAAGACTTGGAGTCTAGTTCCTTTACCAAAAAATAAAAATGTTGTTGGATGCAAGTGGACTTTTAGATTAAAGAAAAATGCTGATGGTACAATTTCTAAATACAAGTCAAGATTAGTAGCTAAGGGTTTTTCACAACAGAGTGGTTTTGATTTTAATGAAACTTTTTCACCTGTTGTAAAACCCACTACTATAAGAATAGTAATTACAATTGCCTTACACAGAAATTGGACCATCAAACAAATTGATATCAATAATGCTTTCTTGAATGGTGTTTTACAGGAGGAAGTTTACATGGAACAGTCACATGGTTTTGTGCAAAAAGAAAAAGAAAATCTGGTTTGCAGACTGAATAAAGCTATCTATGGCCTTAAACAGGCTCCAAGAGTGTTGTTTTAAGAGCTCAAGACAGCTCTCATCGGACTAGGCTACAAATCTACAAAATCCAACAACTCTCTGTTTACAAAATTCAGTAAAACCACAAGGGTTTATGTACTAATATATGTGGATGACTTTATTATTATAGGTAATAATGAAGAGGAAATCAATGAACTCATACATCAGCTTAATCAGAAATTCAATGTCAAAGATCTTGGCAACTTAAATTATTTCCTCGGCATTGAAGTTAAGAGATTGTCAGATTCATCCATATAATTAAGTCAAAAGAACTACATTCATGAGATATTGAATAGAGCCAAGATGAATCAAGCTAACTCTATATCAACACCCATTGTCAGTAATCTACACATATCAAAGTTCAAAGGTGATGCAATATCATTATAAGACCATTATAAGACCAGATATTGCCTACAGTGTTAATAAAGTCAGCCAATTTGTGCAAAGACCAACTACTGGACACTGGAAAATGGTGAAAAGAATATTAAGATATCTCAAAGGCACTGTAGACTTTGGTCTGACTCAAAATTCAAGCAAACACATTAATATTACAGGATATGCAAACGTTGATTGGGTCAGTGATCATTATGATAGAAGATCTACAACTGGCTATTGTATATTTCTAGGTAATAATCCCATATCTTGGTGTTCAAAAAAACAACCTACTGTGTCCAGATCAAGTACAGAAGCAGAATGTAGGAGTGTAGCCAACACAACAACAGAAGTAATGTGGATACAGTCACTACTTGACGAACTACAATTTAAGACAGACAGCAAAACAATAATATGGTGTGATAATTTAAGCACAGTCCATCTCACTACAAATCCTATTCTACACTCTAGAACAAAGCACACGGAACTCGATTTGTATTTCGTTCGAGAACAAGTGGCTAAAGGAAAATAAACATTAATCACGTACCTTCCTCTTACCAAATAGCTGACATTTTAACCAAGCCACCGTTGAGGACCAACTTTATGCATCTTAGAGGCAAGCTGAAAGTAAACAGCTTATAGAGGTCATAGGAGTAGACGTCTACCAAAAGAGACTCACTGAAATATTCAACCAGAAACAGTTTCAAAGCAAACGTTGCCTTATCAGGACTTGATAAGCCTCAAAATTACAGAATCTTAAACTTCAGACATCATACAACTGAGGAGAATCAAGCTCAAGTTTGTAATACTAGTCTCAGTAAATCTCAACAAGTTCCAGAATCGAACGACCTCAAGTCTCAAACAACATATAGTCGAGAAAAGAAACCACGCTCGAATGATGCTGCAACAAAATTAGTGGTCAGAAATTGCTCATCTAAAGATAAATAGACTTGTTTTGAGGACTTGGGATTACTTTTAAGCAAAATTTGAAATTTATTTTGAAATGATCCGGGAATTATCCCTTTTTCGCCGAACCCTAGATGATGAAGGGTTTGCGGGGGATAATGAAATGAGGAAACCCTTCATACGATGAGAGTATACACGAAGAGACAACAATTTCAGACCGTTGATCAAGTCTCCTTCATCCTGGCCGCTAATAATATAACTTTGTTTTTGTTACTGGGTTATGGATTGCAGCCCGTTTGTATTAGAGACTGTATATAAACTTGCAGACGTCTCTCATTTTGATATATTCAATTACAACAGATCATCAATAAAAAGCATCTGTTTCATTTCCTTTATATCAAATTGCTCGAGAAATATTTTACACATTCAAAATCTTTCATGTAATAATATTTGCAATTTACAGTTCTAGCGTTGTAACCTTTATACCAATAAGAGATAATTTTATTTCTGCCATATGCTTTATTTTTCCAAGTGTGGTTTTCCGCCATGGTTATGAAGTTGGATTTTCAAGCATTTTTTTATGTTTCAATTTCTTTGTTCCATTACATTACAGCACCATTATTTTAGGCAACCATGAGCAATACTGAAGAGGTACATCTAGCATGAGAAGACGATGCATGTAGATGTAAGATATATGCATAATCTGTAGTTATACTCTTTTGGAAAAGATTGCACCATTCTGATTCAAGGAAGTTGATAATTGCAATATTTTTGTGCAATGACAGTTTTATGCAAGACGTCAACTATGCGTAACAGTAACCTTTTGTGAGTATTCAATGCAGAGAGCATGTTTTAAGTGGAATCAAGAAAATGCGTTTATTAGAACACATGCACGAATTCTGAACAAACGCACACTACCATTTTGTATATTTGTTACCTTCTTAATCTTGGAAAAGCAAGTTCATGCGGTGTCAGTTTTCAAAGATTTGCAAACTTGGAACTGCAGCCATTGTGCCATGCACGGGCTACCGCTTGTTGAATTTAGTATCGGGAGCGAGATTCAAAATTCAACCTAAAAATAAAACTTGATCTCAACCTAACTTTTTTTACCAAGTTTGTTTTTTTTCCTTAATTTCCTCTATACCAACACATAAGCATTGGGTAGATCCAAAATACTTCTTCACGATTTTTTTTTCCCTCTTTGCCTTTATGAGTTGCTATTAGCTTCATTCAATGCTATTACGTCCGTTTTATGTGTAAATTGAAATTTTATTTCCATTATCCATTAAGGAAATCTTCAAAAAAATAACTGAGCATAACAGTGATCAGTAATAAAATTATAACATGTTGGGCACGGGCATCATGTATATATATGTTTCGAAAGCCCATGTATGAAAATTCCATATTTCCTACGATACATCCGTAGTAGGGCATTTGAGGCCTTTTTTGTTTTTGTTTTTTTTCTTCGCGACTTATAAATCATGTTGGGATTTATCAAAATCAGGCGAAAGGAATATATTTAGAAATCAATTTGTTTGCCATTGTATTCCACTTTCAATCATATATATATATAATTTACAAGAGTTAAGATAGGCTACATATTAGCCAATTGATTTGTTAAAACAAAGTTAGCTAAATAAATACTTCCTAAATAAAAATATCGTCAAATCAACTGATTTTCTAAAAGAAAGGTAACTAAATAAATATTTCCCAAATAAAGAGTAAGTCAAATCAGAGAATAAATGCATGGAATATCAGAGAATAAATACAGATAATATCAGGAAATATTCTAACGTCTAAAATATATGTAAAATATATTCTATCACACCCCTCAGTCGAAGCAGAAGGTTCTCGTATGCTTAGACTGTCCCTGAAATCATTAAATAATACGCACGGAAGCCCTTTTGTAATAATATCAGCAATTTGGTAACAGGACGGTACATGAAGCACACGCACTTCACCACGAGATACTTTCTCACTGACGAAATGAATCTCCATCTCAATATGTGTAGTGCGTTGATGCTGAACAGGATTGCCAGATAAGTATATAGCACTCACATTATCACAATAAACTAGAGTAGCCTTTTGAATAGGACAAGGCAACTCTAGAAGCAAATTTCTGATCCAGCACGAATCAGAAACAACATTAGCAACACCCTTGTACTCCGCTTCAGCACTACTACGGGAAAGAGTAGGTTGCCATTTCAAAGACCAAGAAATCAAATTATCTCCAAGGAATACACAATAATCAGAGGTAGAATGACGGGTGTCAGGACAACCACCCCAATCTGCATCTGTATATAAGATAATACGATTAATATTGGATTTGTACAAGTGGAGATCAAAAGAAAGGATACCCTGGAGATAACGCATGATACGCTTAAGAGCTTTCATATGCATATTAGTCGGGGCATGCATATGAAGGCAGATCTGCTGCATCGCACAGGAAATGTCTGTCCGAGTGAATATAAGATACTGAAGACCACCTGCAAGACTACGATACTTAGTCGGATCATCATAAGGAGTGTCTGCGGTGGCACTTAGTTTGGACTTAGTGTCAACAGGAGTAGGGCATGAACTGCAGTTAGACATTCCGGCACGTTCAATAATTTATGTAGCATACTGTGTTTGAGATAAGTAAAGACAATTGCACGACGAGTGACAGCAATACCCAAAAAGAAACTCAAAGGACCTAGATCCTTCATAGCAAATTCAGAAGCTAAGAGAGTCATAATATACTTATGAAGACGATCAGAAAAAGCTGTAAGTATAATGTCATCCACATATAACAGAATATAAGCAATATCAGAACCATTCTTGTAGATGAATAAAAAGTGATCTGATGTACTATGAGAGAACCCAATATTAGCAACAAAATCAGCAAATCTTTGGTACCAAGCTCGAGGAGCCTTTTTTAATCCGTACAAAGATTTCTTCAAAAGGCGAACATGATTCGGATAATTTTTGTTACGAAAACCCATGGGTTGACGCATATAAACTACTTCATTGAGTTGACCATGCAAGAATGCATTCTCGACATCCATTTGATGAATGGGCCAAGATTTAGAAAGAGCAATGCTGAGAACCGCTCTAATAGTGACCAGTTTAACCACGGGGCTAAACGTTTCATCACAATCAATGCCCTGTTGCTATGTATTTCCATTACCTACAAGACGAGCTTTATAACGCTCAAAAGAGCTATCAGACTTATATTTATGACGAAAAATCCACATAGACCGAATAACATTAATATTAGGTGGCCTAGGCACTAATTCCCAAGTCTTATTGTCAATTTAAGCATTAAATTCATCCAACATTGCACTTTTCCAATTATGGTCACTAAGCGCACTAACAAGATTTTTCGAAACAGGATAAATATCTGTAGTGGTGGTAGTATGGTAATTAGAAGAGTGTTTGGGGTTGGGTTTAAAAATGCCATTTGATGCACGAGTGGTCATGTGGGTTGAAATGGGGTTGGGAGGCATCGGGGTGGTGTAAGGAATGGTCAAAGTGGGGGAGGTCATAGACGGGGTTGGACTGTGGGGAAGAGAGGATGGGTCAGAGGAGGAAATAGAGGACTGAGTGTGGGTAGCAGTGGGAGGTGTGGAATCTGGGTCCGTGTGAGACTGTGACCTAGATTGAGGAAGAGAGGACGAGTCGTTGGGCAGTGTTGTTGGGTCAAAATGCATATTTTGTAGTGTGCTATTTTGAGATAAATGATGTATTAATCGAGGATCAATATTGTCATTCAAAAAATCATAATTCGAGGGTTTTGTTTTGTGGAGTTTGGAGAATGGAAATTCTGTTTCAACAAAACGAACATGACGACAAATTACGATTTTACCACTAGACATGTCATAGCATTTGAAGCCACGATGATTAGGAGCCGGACCTAAATAAGCACAAGAAGTCGATCTTTCTTGTAATTTATGAATAGCGGATGAGGGGAATAATGTGAAACATAAGCAACCAAAAACACGCAAACCTGAATAATCCGAATCACTTTGATAAGGATTTGAGCGGGAGATTGGTAATTCAATGCATTGGAAGTAAGGATATTAAGAAGATATGTAGCCATTGAGAAGCATGATGCCAAAAGGAGAGTGACATAGATGCATGAGCAAGAATAGTCCGGATGATATTATTTATGGATTTTGTGTCTTTCGGCCTTCCCGTTTTGATGAGATGTATGAGGACATGAGAGATGGAAAAGCATACCATGTTTCTCAAAAAAATCCTTAAAAGTGCCATTAATGTATTCCGTACCATTGTCACACTGAAAAGTCTTAATATTACGTTCAAATTGTGTCTTGACTAAAGCATGAAATGCTAAGAAAAGTTGTTTGACCTGAGATTTTTTTTGCAATAGGAAAAGTCTATAAAAATTTGCTATAGTAATCAAGAAAAAGAACATAATAATAACGACCGAAGTACTAACAATAGAAGAAGTCCAAAGATCACTATGAATAATATCAAATGGAAGAAAAGTATATGACACTGAATCATAAAAAGGTAGCTTAGAATGTTTCCCAAGAGGACAAGAAGAACAAAAAGTTTTACAAACCTTATTACAATCAATAAACTTTTTACTACAAAGAGATTTAAGAATAGCATCGCCATGATGACCTAAACGATTGTGCCAAATATTCGAAGGCAAAGCAGTAAAAGCAGAATGATTGTTGAAAGAAATGGCTTGAGAGTCGGAGAAAAGTGGATATAAGCCCTCAGTGCTATCACATCTCATTAGTCTGTTCCCGGTCTGTAAGTCATTAACAGAGAAACCAAAAGGGTCAAAAGAGATAGAAACCATATTATCTGTGGTGAATTTATGAATAAAGACCAGATTTTTAATGAGCCTAGGAGCATGTAACACATTATTTAGGGTAAATGGTGGATAAGGTGGAGGCAATGTAGTGCGACCGTGACCAATAATTGGAATTAAATGACCACTACCAACAACAATGTTATGATGCTTATTGCTTGAATTAAAATAAGAAGAGAGAATACCTGCATCCGCGGTCATGTGAGATGTAGCACCAGCATCCATGTAATAGTTTCCATCTGGTTGAGAGAACGAAAGAGCATGCATAGCGGCCTCAATGTCGGTGGGCATGTAGCTAGGAGCAGGAGGAGCAACTGCATTGAAAGCTTGAGGTCTGGACCCAAGTAAGCCTGATCCAGAAGAGGAGGGACGTTGGACCGCTGGATTGGGCCTTGGCTGCCAAGAGTATGTGGGAAACGGGCAAGGAGGAATAGTCCACCCTCCCCAACCAGGCTGCTGCCATTGTGGTGGTGGAGCCTGCTGACGTGGCTGCCACTAGTGCTGCTGATATGGCGGCTGACTAGGATTGGTCCCATTAGTACTTTAGTCGACCTTTTTCTTCCCATTGTTTTTGAAAGTGTTCCTCCCTTTATTATTGTTGTTGCGTTTGTTGCCTGCAGATGAATCAGTGGCAACCATGGCAACACCATTGGACCGACTCTCAGATTCACCAGTTTCACGAGCTTGACGAGCCTTGATAGTACGCTCAGCCATTTTCAACCTTGAACGACAACTCTCAAAGGATGGCAAATGCTCTTGATTTTGTATATAGTCCACCGTACCACTATACGCTTCTGGTAAGGACCCTGTGAGACGTAAAACCAGACGACCATTTGTCACCGGAGCATCAACATCAGCCAACCTATCCGCCAAAGATTGTAGATAATTACAATAATTGTCGATCGAGTTGAAAGTCTCAAAAGCAGCGTTTGTAAAGTCCTCCTCGATATGGGTAGCCCGAGAGACTTTGTTGTGCTGAAAACGAGCTTCAAGACGGTTCCATGCCCCCTCTGCCGTGTCATTACGTCTGAGCATAGCGAGGAGAAGATCGAAAGAAATGGTGCTGCAAATCCATTGCAAGACAACGGCATCCAAACGCCTTCAAAGTGCTGGATCAGCGGACTTAGCCTGGACATAGGCAGCCATAGCCTTCTCCTCCGTTGGTGGAACCAAGTGATCGTAAAGATCATGAACCTGGCAAGATTGGTAAACAGAGTAGCCCAAGAATGATACATGGCTTGCTCATTGTCTAATATTATGAGAATAAGAGATTTAACATTAGTGATGGTGAGTGCGGGATGAAACTTTGATGAGTCTGCCATGGAAAAGAATTAAAGATAGAAGAAGAAGAACGGAAAAGAAGATAGTTGAGGTTAGGGTAAGGAGAATAGCTCTGATACCATGAAAGAAATCAATTTGCCTGACATTGCATTCCACTTTCAATCATATGTATATGGTTTACAATAGTTAAGATAGACTACAAATTAGCCAATTGATTTGTAACAAAGGTAACTAAATAAATACTTTCTACTAAAGATATCGTCAAATCAACTGATTTGCTAAAAGAAAGGTAACTAAATAAATATTTATCAAATAAAAAATAAGTTAAATCAGAAAATAAATGAAGGGAATATCAGAGAATAAATGCAGATAATATTAGAAAATATTCGAACGCTTGGAATATATGTGAAATATATTCTATCATCAGCCCATGAACATTTAAGGAAGGAATTTGGTAAATCCGACTAGTCAAATCGTATTGATTAGTGGGAACGCTGTCAAACACGTGTACAAACAAGGCTCATATATCCTGTACCTACAGCAAAGCTAATATGCTTATATGGTTCGCTCGTTTATTCATCGAAAACGACTTCATGTCAGTGAAGCATTAAGAATATAACAACAATCAAGACGTACACATATATATGATATTAATGTAAACATAGAACAAAAATGTTAGCTTTGAATTAATCATGATAGCAGCTTAGATTAGCCAATGCAACAAGTTACACATAACTTATGTAGGTATAAGCACAGACTTCAGCAAGCTTTATAATATATGACTTGAAGAAAGACTAATTATTTATAGAATAATGTCAATTACTCAATAACTTCTGGATGCGTTATTAAACTAGAAGCAATTCAGATATTTAGGCAGAATGCCTACAATAAATAGTACCATCTATAATACTAAAAGCATGTTGAATTTGAGATCCATCCACACAGGAGACACCGTAGTTTGACAAACCAAACCCTTTTATTGTCACAAATTACCGAAATTATATATATCATTTCATCCGTATTTTTCATTTGATGTGACTTTTGTTGCCATAATTTATTGTTCTACAGACACTCAAACCAATCCAGCAAATCTATCGTTCTATCGATAATTAATTGTGTCCACCCAAAAATTAATATGCTTATTCACTATCTTCCACAGCATATAAGTATAACACAAGTTATGGCTATATATATATTATATAAGGATAAATTTTTAATTTTGATGAAGAACTAATTAGAAATTTAAATCAGTTTTATAACTTATTATAAAAATAGATCAGTTTATGTCTAATCAACATCGTATGTACGGCGGCATCTGAAATGCCGTCGGTACATTTTAGAAAGCAAAAAATAGTTCAAATGCCGCAAATTATTTTGTTAAAAAATAATACTCTGAAAGGCATTTGAAATGCCGCAAACTGGAGGCATCTTAAACGTCGTTCAGAATTTAAAAGAAAAAAGTATTGACGGTATTTGAAATGCCGCTGTTACGCGTGATGCAGGTGTGGCGCAAATTGATATTTTTTTAATAAGTTATAAAACTGGTCTACATTTGTGATAGTTTTTAAAATTAGACTAAATTAAATAATTATCCATAATGTAAGACGAGAAAGCACTCCATGAGTGTGCATGTTCAATGACACATGTGTTTTGCACCATACGGTAAACCTCTGTTAGCATAGAAAGGCCTGGATATACAGAAATTGGGGTTTGTAAATTATGGATTGTTAAAAGGAGCATAAACTTGAATGGAATTAATTTTATTTAAAACAAAAGAAATATTTTCTTAACAAACTAATTAAGGTTGTGCTTCGTCAACAGGAATATATTTATTTTAATAATGTTACATTATGTCTTTACCATTCATATAAATTTAGATTCCAATATTTATTTGGTTAAGATATGGAGATTTCATTATCAAAAAAGAATGCGAATTTTTAGAACTATCATTTAACATAGATTTTTGTTTTGATTGATAGAACAAAGAAAAGGTGTGTGTTTTCACAACACAAGCTAGTCAAGTGGGGAAAAAATGCACCATGCAAGAAACTTAAAATGATTGAAAGAAGCACACTGTAGCTGGCTCCACATACAAACAGTGCGTATCTACTCTTCCAGTAGATTTTTCTTTAGAAGAATTTTTATTTTTTCCGTAAACATCACCAAAACGTTCAAATACTGCACTCCTCCCTCCCCAATCAATTAATCTTATTCTCCGCATATATCATCTTGTATTACTCCGCAATTCCAAAAAATTTCATCGTCTGAAAATCATGACTCTCAATCATGACAAATCGAAAGAAGAAGAGCATAGTCCAAGCGTTCGTTTCGACCTGATTCAAAACTCCACCAATGCCATTACTTTCTCTCACGATATCTGGGGATCGAGCTTCTTCCAACCTCAAATCCGAGAACTAACCCCAAATGAAAGCGTACGCAGAACCCTAAAAGTACCCGCACCTGAAAAAACCCTAACTTTGTTCGCCTTACGTCTCGCAATCCTTGAAAAATCCGCTAGCGGTTTAGGTACCCTCGGCTTCATTTGGGCGACCGTGGTCCTACTTGGAGGCTTCGCGGTCACTCTTCTCCCAATCGACTTCTGGTTCGTCACCATCATACTTCTGATAGAAGGCGCCAGAATCTTCAGTCGTAGCCATGAGCTCGAATGGCAGCATCAGGCTACTACTTGGTCTCTGCATCAGTTTAGCTTAAAAACAATCAAAGTCTTTTTGCATCCGCTCTTGGTTACAATGCAAAACCCCCAAAATAATGATGTATTTGCACCATCGTATAACACGCAGAGGATGTGGCAGTCTTCTGAAGTTCCGATTCTTCCCTATGTTGGATGGGCATTTTTGTCCAGAAGTTTTAGCCGAATTTTCAACTTTTTGCAGCTTGCATCTGCTACAGCTTGTGTTGTTATGTCATTAACCAGGCTGATTCAACATGATTATGGTCAAAGTAGGGAAGAAACGAGGAACAGAAAAGCAGCACTTGATATATTCTATGCACTTGCTTTGGCAGAAGGCACTATGTTCTTACTTGAGAAAGCGTATTGGAAATGGAAGATGGACTACTGCAAACTGTTAGAAAAAGTTTGCCGTGAGTGCAAGCTTGGGCCAAAAGGGATGGCTTCTGTGAAGAGATTCTTTTATGATTCTTATTCTAAATGTATTGATGGCAGTGTTTTCGATGGTTTAAAGATGGATCTTGTTTCGTTTGGATGCGAGCTTTTGGAATCAGATTCAAGGGAGGAGCAGTTGATGGGAGCTGATATCTTAGTAAAGTTTTCTGTGAACGAAGAGCTATCGAGCTACACTCTTAGAAGAATAGGATGCTCTACTAGTGTTATAGAAAGGCTGATTGAGATGCTAAACTGGAAGAATCCAGAAGAGGAGGAAATACGAAAATCAGCTGCGGATATTGTTTGTAGATTAGCTAGTAAAAAACATAGCGCCATAAGAGTAGCTACAGTTACAGGAGCAATGGAGTCAATTTCATCGCTGCTGTACACTGAAAAAAATGTTTGTGATTTCTCTTCTTTCAACTTGCTGGGTTTGATGATACTCAAGAAACTAGCTCGTGATCATGACAACTGTTATAAAATTGGTAATGCTAGAGGTGTAATGCCTCAAATCATTAACTTTACTGGCTGCAGTGAAAACTTGCTCAGGAACGAGCATGCTCCAGAATTACAGATAATTATAATAAAACGAGCGTTACAGCTGGTGAAGATTTTAGTTAGCACAACTGGGCAAACTGGAAAGATGCTAAGAAAGGAGATTTCGGATATTGTGTTTACAGTAAGCAACGTTCGAGATATATTGGTGTACGGAGAAAGTCATATGGTGCTACAGAAGTTAGGCATAGAAGTGCTTACAGGTTTAGCCATGGACGAGGATGCTAGAGAAAAAATAGGCTGTACTGGTGGTGTTTTAAGATCACTTTTGTCGATCTATTTCAGGCCCTTTCTGACTGATGAGCAGAGTTCCGTTAGTGCCGAAGCTGGAGAAGCTTTGGCAATGATTGCAATGGAGAATGCAAGAAATTGCAATAAAATTATGATGGAAATAAATGCTGTAGAAAATCTGATTGGCACGTTGCATGATCCAATCCTTAGAGTTACTTCATCGCGAATTCTGATGAGCTTATGCGCTTATTCTGCACCTCAGTGTCGTTTCCGACTTGTGCAGGTTGCTTCAGCTGTGCCAACTGTAAGTTTTTATTCCTTCACTATCCATGCTTGAAGTGAAAGCTATTTTTATGAAATTACTGATACTTCTTTTGATGATCAGGTTCTGAAAGCAATATTGGAGGAGAATGAAAAGCTGCTAGAGGTATCTGTAGGCCTTGCCAAACAAACATTAAGGTTCTTAAACCCTGAAGAATATGAACAGAAAATGGAAGAGGCTGGCATCAATGATGTTGAGTTCACAACTCAGTTAATCGAGATACTGAAAGAATATAGCAAACCAGAAATCGGAGTTCCGAGAATAAGAAGGTTTACCATAGAGTTGATGATATGGCTAATGGAATTCAAAACGAATTACAGGCGGTTATTCAAGAATATAGGAGCAGATGAGGTGCTTAAAGGTGTAGATGAAAACACTTCGGAACTGGAGAGCTTCAACGTTTTCTCAGGAAGTGTTGGTATTGGACGTAGCAATGTAACTGTTTCCTCGCTTGTTGACGTAGCAATCGAGTTGATGGCTAAAGCTGAAAATGCCGATGGATGATCTTAAACTTTATACAAGTGTATATGTATGTGTAAAGAGGTTTACTTTATATCAATAGTGGCAGACATTACAGTTTCAGACGTATTATTTTTGTTTGATAATTAGACTTTTAGCTATCAACTAAATAAGTCGGATGTATTTCAGACTTAATATTTATTTGTTTCTAAATACTCACTATAAACAAGTTAAATGGTCAAAGTAGCCTAATTAAGAAATAAAATGTAAACAGCAGAAAAATATGTCACTTCATTTCCAGTTTGTTTACGCTTATTCAAAGGTTAATCCAAGGAGATGATGCCATCATGATTCGAACTCGAATCAAACGGTTTTCTGAAGCCTTATCCACTGGCCTGCGCTTGGATGGAGCATATGTAGCTGTATATTATGTTACATTAAACGAAAAACATGGGACTGTGCCGTAAAAACTGTGCTGCAAGGCCTGAAAAACCGAGTGCTGGAGTGTGCGAAATGTAATCGCAGGGCTGGAATTCAGGGGGGGATATTATTCCTGCGACCCAGATCATTCCCGCACCTATTTAGGTCCCTGTCTTTCGGGCCTTATAGTAAATTTGGTGCTGTAAAGGGCAGCCATTGGATAATAGTTGTGCATTATTTCGTAGCTAAGCCTTGTAGCTTTCAGGCCTAAACCGTTTACTGAATCCACTTCCCATTTGGAAACCCTAGCAAGTCCGTTTTAAATTTTAACTATGATCATTGAATGTGAAAATTAATATGCTGGATTGTTGATAAAATTTACTGAAAACTGAAATGTAGCATTAGTTTGGTTTTAAAAATTCCTATTAGTTTCCTCTTCTAGAAACATGTTTGTGAACAAGAATTTCCTTTTAGTTTGTGAATAGCTATCTCCTGTAATAATTGACCATTTATTATTTTGCCAATGTTCTATAATTTGTTAGTCTGCGAATACCCTGTAATATGTTAATTTTTAAAGAACAAATTTCATGTTAGATGACCTATAACTGTCTGATTATATGAACAATGATTGTTAATTCACTATGGACCAGCTTGTTAGTTTGTGGACAAGAGTTATTGGATTTTGATCATAAAATAATGCATGTTAGTTTGTGAACAAGAATCGAGAAGTAACGAACGAAAATTAACGTTAGCTAGTTATCTTTTTTGAAATATGCATATATAATCCTTTCGCTTGCATTTAGCTTTCAACAAAAAGATTAAAAAATTGGATTTTGAATGGAAGTTTAATATACCATGAATGGATAAAACTTTTATCTTTACACTTCTATGAACTAATTTCAACCGCGTCTTTTTAAATACCTAAATAACTTTCAAACATATACTTGCGTTCCACCACATCCATTCGTATACGCTTACTTCCCCTTGCATTCATTCGTCTTATTCCCCTTCTCCCCTCTAAATCCTAATTCTCTTTCTCCCTGAATTCGACCAGAAAATTCCCGCTTCCGTTCATCTCCAAATTCAGTCTCACCACTGACCCAACTTCCACGACGACCTTTCCCACCATCCATCCTCCTTAACTGCGACTACCCAAATACCATCCTAGATCCTTAATGCCCTCCCTAATCATCCCCAATTCCATTCATCCCCAAACTCCACCTCACCAGCGACGTACTATCCAAGGCCTTATGTTTTTCAAAACAAGGTACACTTCTATACTTGCTTCGACCACTGCTAGGTTTTTACACGATCTCACTATTTTTCGTTCTCGCTTGTTTTATTTCTCCGATTTCATTTATGACTCATGAAATGAGTTTCTACCATTTTACCTCGTTGTTTTAGTTTTTGTTTTATCTAATTTATGGATCTACAGAATGGTTCACTCCTTTTATTATCACCGTGGAGATCCGTTGATGGATATATAATACTACTGATTTAATTGTGAAATCAAATGTGATAAGTGATAAACAATGGTATGTTTATCATTTATACTGTTTTACATTTTACATTTGACAACAAATATTTCGTATAAGACAATTATGTTTTCAATTGGAAAAACGCCATTTCTATGTGCAATAATGAATAAATCAGTCATTTGAATGAGCTGTGAACTTAGTTTCATTTTTCTTTCGCATTTTCTGCTTTTGGGGTACATTCAGTCCAGTTGTTGAATATTGCTTTCTTTATTGCAAATTTTAACATCAATGTTGTTATGTTTGTGTTAACCTTACAACTGTAGCTGGCGCATTGTATGTAATGTATTGTTTTTCCATTGCTTAAAGAAATCTTCATGCATACACACACACACATGGAGTTTAAGAGTGTGTGCATATGTATTGGTTGAATATTACAGTTGGAAAAAAGTGTTACGTAAAGTTCAATGCATACCGCAATATATACAAGTTTAAATTTGTTCAAAATGAAATACGTTATGTAGTTTGTTTTGCTTGATCTTTTAAATAGAATATATGATTAAGTCATACTAATAAAAAAATTATCTGGCATTGTTTATTAAGACTTTTGTAAGTTATTTTTTTGGACTTTCAAATTGAAGCTAATTAACTAATATTTCATGGCCATTCTATAGAGAGATTTGGAGTGGTTTCTAGCACTCATAGTTGGCACCACCGCATGTGATCACTGACAAAGCAATTTTGCTTGGTCACTATAAATCAGGTAAAGCTTCATAAGTTACAGTGTCAAACAAAATCATTTCCACTATGTATGTTTAATCAAATGACGTGAATTTGAGTTATTAACCAGTAGTGTTAATATTAAGCTTTAAAAATATTCTGCTTCTGGACAAAATTTTGATTAATAACTATTATGACCATTGACCTGATATATTTTTAGTATTTTTAGATAAATAAAAATAACCTATTTATAATATAACAAAAATACCCTCATATGTACCGATAGATATAAGATAGGATTTTAATAATACTTGATCTGCAACAAATAACGATTTTCACATTTTGTAGTCAGTTGTATCAATAATAGTTTTTAATGAGTTTTTTCGCAAATATTACTATATATGTGAAATTTATATTAGAAAAAGAATCACAATTATGCAAATTGGCACAGTGCCTAGATGCAGTGATACGCTATAAAAAATCGGCACACATGCTATAATCAATCATATTACCAAATACATGGGTAGCATCATGAAATTTGGAGCAGATGAGAAGAAGGTTTTATTGGCTGTCATTCCATTGTCTTGCTGCAAGAGTAATTCGAAGCTTTTCAATCTATGCACTGAAAATTTTCATTTTGATAGATGGAGATGGAGACATGTATACATGTATTTATTCTCCTTTATTATTACCCTTGCATGTTTTTGGCTCGGTTACAATTATTTATTTTATAGCATTCAAATTAATTTAAATATGCAACTAGATGCATGATATTGATTGCCAATTTTACGAAGTACACAAATTCAAACATTATGTCAGTACTCAGTATCCCCACAGCCTCGGCTGACAGGTATCAACTTCGGGTATACCATTAACAAACTAATCGCATAAATTTAAAATATAATTAGTCGCTTCAAATGATTTAGAAACATTAGAATGCTTGAAAATTAGGGCTGTTATAGTAATGGTTATCGTTACCATTTCATGAATATCGTTACTGTACCATTTTTACTGGTAAGCTAAAATTGCTTACCCTTGCCATTACTGATCGATGGATATACGTATGCCGATAATCTGATAATCGTTACATTGGTAATGTTAATTACCATTTGTTCAAAAAAATCTGTAACTTGACATGTTTTTACACTATACTGCATCTTCATTATACTGTTTATAGTGTTACTTAATAAAGGACAAAAATGAGAAATAAAAGAAGCGTATTTGGCATTATTTCACCCGATTACCGAACTAAAATCAATCATTTGTTTGTTCTAAATGCTTGTAGTAAAGCATAACACATTAATATACATGTGTTTTAAATTGACTGGTAAAATTACTGTTATCATTGGTTTGAATGAATGTTACATGTATTTTAACATAGAAAATGGTAAATTTACTGTTACCATACCAATTAAACTGATATCCTGATTTCAATCAAAATTGGTAATCGATTGATTGGTAATGGTATGGTAATGTAAAATTACTATTACAATAACAACCCTACTGAAATGATTTGATAATTCTTATTTCTCTTTGTACATGAGTTAGCATGGTCAGACATGTATTGCTCTAATCTATGGGTAAATTACCCATGCATCACTTTAATAGTTACATGCATCTCTAAAAATCCAATAATTTTGTACTTCCCGTTGATTCAAACTTTATAGGTATTTTGGAAAGACTTGCTGAATGTGGTTGATAAATAATAAAGTGATGGCCATTGCATCAATTATAAGATAAATACACCTTAGGTGTTGAAAGCTTATTTCATTTGATGCTCTATGTAGTAACGCTAACATATAGATGTCCAATTAGCATTATTTACAATTTATTCGGATTATGATTTGTTGTTAGTTTCTCTTTACTTTAGGAAATGTTTTTATCTTCTTTTATGTGGAGGATTCATGTAACTAACGCATGTGTTGTGTCTGCTTCTATAATAGTCTATATAATGTGGGTATTTCATAATTCTTTACCATAGTAAAATGTATCTTCAGTTTCTAAACTATTCCTACATCAGAAGATAAAAAAATGTATTTTCATATCTTTGCGGTTAGTTTGCCTTTAAGCCCAAAACCAATTACTTTAAAAATTATAGAACTAAATCATCAAAAGTGTATTTTTTTCAACAGGATCTGCTATAACTTCACATCTGATAGTACATGCATCAAGAGGACTTGGCAATAAAGATTTCTTTTGAGATATCTTGGTCAAACAAACGGTAAAAGATACAACTAGAAAACTAAAATTGCAAGTAAAGAAATTACAAAAGGGTGTAAAAAACTGTTTTGAGACCGTTTAAGCAGAATACTAAAAAGTGTCAAGATTGCGATGCTTTGATGTCAATGGAAACTAGAAAAGTTACTATTGGTCTTCTGTAGGTTATTCTATGTTACATCTCAGAAGTAGAGGATAGCAGGTGGTCCTTCGAGTCGGTATCAAAACAGCAAAATAGGGCGGCTACTAATGAAAGTGCAGTATATTTTCGAAATGAATTAGGTCCTTAACGTCTATGACTTATTTTAGCTTCAACATGAGCCACTATGATCCATATATTGAGGATTGTGTAATGGATCATTCCAATAAACAGTATAGATTAGTCTTAAGAGTGCTACATATCAAGTATTTGATCTCTCCCTTTTTATTTTTTCTCATGCTTAAGTATTTCATATTTCATTGAACATCTACTTCAATAATGAATTAGTCCTCTTAGTAATGCAGTTTAGGCATATAATAAGATGCTTTATTGTTATACAAAACCATGTTGCGATGAAAATAATAATCAACTCCTTTAACTGATATAATATAAGTTAGTTTATAAATATATTCCCTGAATAAATATAGAAGCATGAAACAAATTCATATAGAAGCATGAAACAAATTCATAAATATTTGTAAATTGTCTAAGTATAGTACTACACACTCTTGGTGGATGAGGCAAGTTGTATAGAATTGGCAAGAACTTTCATCTGTTTTGAAATAAAAAGAACTAAGAAAGTAGTAAAAGGTTAACTGAAATAATAAAAACTTGAGGTACTAATGAAAGTTAATAACATTTGGATCAATATAAATAAATATTAACATATGGATCAATATCAATAAATATGGTAATAATGTAGTAAGTTGTAATGAAAGAAAGAAAATGATGTGTTCATTGAAAAGATAGTACATATATCATAATATGTAAAGTACAAATAATCAAATAACTAGATGCAATCCCAAATGGGCGTGCATATATACTCGTATGAATAAATAAATTTGTTTGTTTGATTGAATTTTGTTTTGTATCCATCCTCTGATGGTATTTTTAATCTTGTGAACAACATTATGCTATTTTCGAGGATAAAGTTAAACATTTTTTGTATTATCAAGTTTCTTTTCTAAATAAAAAAATAAATGTCTATTCTTGTCTCTATGTTTATATACAGGGGCTGGCTATTTGAATAAAAAACTAAACACAATTGATGATGCAATAGATCTGAACCGTTGACTACAAGAATAGCTTGAAATACTGATGACCCTTGACAACGGCTTCCGATGCCCCAGTGCATGGGTCATTCGAAGTCGTCGAAAATTCGCGTTATACAGGTCTCGGCCCCTTTCTTGTTCATTCCGTTGAACAATTTTTTTTCTAAAATCCCTAAAAATCTATTTTCGAGCTTCCAAACCCCAAATTCAAGCTTTCTGATCTTGCACGGCTCCTTAATCGTTCTCTACTGCTTCCAATCTCAGGCATAATCTCTAATTTTTGCGAAAAAACTAATTTTTAACCTAAATCTAAATTTTCCTAATTTGATAAATTAGGGCTAACTAGTGATTCTAATTATATCTAATAGCTTAATGATGGTTTATAGTATCCTATGGAATACATATTTCATTTGTTAGCTTTAAATTGTGAAAAGTAGGTATAATTCGTGAATTTGTGTATATGTGTAAACAATTATATATGTGTTATTTTTAGCGTTGTCTTATGTTAATTGGGGTGTTTATGCGTTCATATATGTGTGTGTATATGTGTTGAGCATTATATATTAGTTTCAAATGTAGTTTTTTTCATGCAGGCACGGTTTATGGAACGAAGGCAGAAAATTCTTGAGGAAACAGGTCGAGAGCAACTGACTATGGACGAGGAGGATGTCATTTTTGAGTAAGTCATGGACGCACCTTCACGTAACAGGTGTTACAATTTTGGCAATCAAGCAGTAATAAATAATATATTCAGATGTAACATTATACTAATCTTTCAGTTCTAAAGAACTTCACATCGCTTTAGTTTAGATAATAAGTTTATAGATATAACAATTAAAATATTGTGTTGTAGCTTCATAGTAAGATTATAGTAATTGAATTTCTAATAAATTAAATAAGTATTGCAGGTAGACGAAGGAGAGCCGGCCAAAGCAAAACTCAGATCGATCTAGAAGAGATTGAGGAATTGAGAGCTCGGGTGGTGCAGGTGGAGGAGCAGAGCCGTCGGCAGACCATTGAGTTAACACAGTTGCTGGACCAACGTATCGCTGAGTACATGCAGCAGTATGGTGGCTGCTTTCCATCTTCAACTGGTTCCGGAGGTTTTAGAGGTGATTGACAGGAGTAATAGGTATGTTTTTTTGTTATGTGACACTGTTTAGTATTGTTTGATGATACATTGAGATGATGCAGCTAGATACTTTGAGATGTTTTGTATTTTATTTGATGGTATATTTGGTGATGATCAGTTTGACATTTGTGAGTTGATGGTGGTGGGTTGTTGACGATGACATTTGAGTTGTTGATAATGTGAGATTTGTTGGTGTTTCATGGTGTATATATATTGTATGATGAAATGTATGTACATTATGTTAACGAAGTGTTGGTTGGTTTGATGTTATGTGAGTTATGGTTGGTTTAATTTTTTTATGTGATTTGAGTATATTTGTTTGATTTGAGATTATATTGAATATCTGAATTCGAAATGTGCTTGTGCATGACTATATTATATTTATGAATTGTGTATGTGAGGCTAGCATGTAGCAAAAATCTGGAAAATCTAGAAAAATTGTGTTTGAGTATATTCCGGCAATTTCCGACGATTGGCGTTGGCAACCGACAACCTTCGGCAGCCGTCGAAAAGTTTATGATGGATGCTGTTGGAAGTCGTCGAAAAAACTGTGCGGCGACAGGACAAATTGCGATGATTTTTTGCGTTAGTTTCTGACGGCCTCCAATAGTTTTCAACCTTCAGAAATTGTACTTTTTTGTAGTGGTTGGATCTCATTGTATTTACACACGAGGTTAAAATCAAGAGGCAATCTAATGGTTGAGATTCATTGTGTCATCATTTTGTGTCCCAATATATTTTCCCACACACGCACATGGGTAGGATCAGCAGCCCCTAACATAGCCCTCTAATTTCAGCCATTCGTTTCGGTGGAATCCATCTATTGATCTTGCCCATGAGCAAGTGTTATCTGTTCCTATCCAGGCTCATATCTCTAATATCCCCTCTGTTTTTCAGTCTCTTGAAGGAATTAATTGGATCGCCAATCATATTGGCTAGCTTATCTGTTTTGACATTTCCACTAAGCATAGGCATCTCATTCATTTTGCCAAGGCTCTTTTCGAAATTACCCCATCTAGGAAGATTTCTACTCGTATTCCAGTTTCTTTTACCGAGGATAGGATTGCCTACATTGATATTTGATACCAGTATAGGCTGCCTATTCGTGACTGTTAACATTCCTTTGGGCATACTATTGCCTCTTGCCTTCTTAGCTATGCTATTCTTAATAAACTCCACACCAAGATTCCCCTCCCCAAAGCTCCTTCTAGGTATTGGCAAGTCAAAGTTATAGTCGCTCCCCTGCCCAAGCCTAATATTTAGTCTCACCTTCTTTTACCTACCCCTCCTTCCGTCCCAACTTTAATCGTTGCGTTACCCCCTTCCCTCCTAGCTGCCCAACTTCTCCTCCGCCTAATCCTGTTGACGCCTCTCTTGACATCCATGTTCCTCCTTGTGATTCCCCTATTGTCGCTCTTAAAATGAAATTTGTCCATTCTATCATTTCTGACCCCTCTTAACGTGGTAGAAATTGCTCTGGAGCTGGTGGATAAGTTGGTTAAGGGGACATAGCTGGTTTGGAACAATCACGTAGGGACTTGGTCCCGTAAGGATAGTGGTTTGTGCTTCCACATGCGTTGGAAGATTTTCTCTATGTGGATTTAGGATGATGAGAAGGTTGAGCGGGAACTCTACTATTAGCTGATGAATGGTGAGCTTGTCCTTTGCAATGAAGGTGAATTTGATGCCAACAATGAAGGGATTTTGGCTGCTCTGGATTGGGACTGGAAATATATCTTCTCGCCTCACACTCTTGGTTATCTTCCTAAGCTCATCGATTGGTTCCATAAGTGTGTGAGTATTTAGTTATGTTGTCCCCTTGTAAATTAACTGGAATCTGTATTTTATGCCGGTATGTACCACTCTATTATGATGTTATGGGGATTAGTCGGTTATTTTGAACATATTTGTTGATTCTGCTATTTGGTTAGGCATGTTGGCAGTTGTCACAACTGATAACGTTTAATAAAGTAAAATTAGATTTTACCGAAACCAAGTAGGTGACAAATTTGAGCAATTGTCACACCACCAGCTGAGTGACGTATGAACGTTAATATTTGAACAGTTCGTGTTATCCATATATTTTCTAAAGGAAGCAAGCAAAGGAATCAATACCGAAACTAAATATTTATGTCAAAGTTCAAGGCTTCGAATGCTAAGGCAAGAGAATGGTTGATATCGAAGGCTTACAACAGATAATGACATCGTACTACTTCTATTGTATAATATCTATGCTGCACTTAATCAATACTGTATAGATTCCGTGCCGCACATAATCGATGCCGCATAGATTTCATGCGACACATCATCAAAGCCACATGTTATCGGTTTCACATGTAATCCATAGCGCATCACATCAATGCCGCATGTTCACAATGCTTTAACAATATCGAAAAGCTACATATCATAAGTCATCGACTAATGGTAATGTTGAAAGTGTGGAGGTAGTATGCTATCAAAGATAATGTCGAAGGCCTACAATGATTCCTACATCAGCCAAGGTTAATAGACAATACCGCATGCCATCAATGAACACAAATGAGTAATGTCGCAAGCTGTCAAGGTAATTAACGATATCGAGTGCAATTAATGCCACATGTCAGTGGGTGACATTGCATAAGGCCAATACAATATTTCACCAAGACAAGAATTGATGTTGTGCACCATTGGTATCTTATACCATAAGTCATCAATGTTATTTATGCCATACCTCATTGTTGCCGTGTTCTATCAATATCACACTTCATCCATGAAGACAGGATGGATGCCGCATCTAACTGAAACTGTCTCAAGTTGATACCGCATCTTTTCAATGCCACTTCCTTCTAAAGCCGCATCTTTTCAACACCGCTTTCATTTGATGCCACTCCTCTTTAATGTCATTCATCAACAATGGTACCTCTGCCTCTTATTGTAGTCACCTTCTAGGCAATGTTGTGCACCTTCAGTGTCGCCTGTTATTAATGCTGGTTGATTATCAATGCTACTTGATTATCAGTGTCGAGCTGATTATCAATATTGTCTAGTATCATACTGTGCTTTAATGATGTCGCAGTCCATTAACATGCAAAGGAAGGTCGAGATTCATTAAAGATAAGACGTAATGTAACGACCTGGAATTTTATCGTTTGGTTTGTGAATATTCAATTTATTTTAAATATTCAATAGTGGTTTTAAATAATTAGTAAACCCTCTTTTAATTTATAACCGATATTAGAAAATTTATTTTGAATTCTGTATACAAAAATGGGTAGTTTGATGAATAATTTAAAATGTGACTAGGACACATTTTTTGGATTTTCGATCTTTTATCAAGCTACAAGTTGTAAAATGTTGTAATACCTTTGGTTATACTTTAAAAGCAACATTTTAAAGTGTTTAAAAATATATTTTAATTTGAAAATGTACGAATAAGTTAAAGAACTAATAAAGGATAAAATATATTTAAATTTAAAACTTGAATTTTGATTTGATGGCTTAAGTGTTAAGGTAGACAAAGGTACATAAACTCTTTAAATCATCCAACATATTTCCATAATGATTTGGGTGCGTTTACGACAAACGAAAGCGGAGCATTTGAGCGGTGTATTTGAGCAGGGAAGATTGTTGAATATGGCGTGCGTTTGCGGCTATGAACAGAGTATTTGAGCGAGGTATTTAATTTATGATTTTTATTTTAATTGATTTATTGTTAATTAATTATTATTTTTGTGTAATATGTGTTTAATAATTGCAAATAAAACACATCAATACATACTTGATATTCCATTAAAACACACCAATACATTTTAAATTCAAATACTAGCAAACCAAACAAACTTGAAAAGTAAACCAAACTAATGATGATTACAGAACATATTCGAATGATAAATTATAAATGACAATATCTTATCATCAGGGAATATCTCCAGCACATCTAAGATCAAGCGATCGCTGTGAAAAACCTCTATAATCTCCTATCTCTGAACACTATTAACAGCAGACAAAATATAATAACAATGCGCTACAACGTTGGTAAAATGGTTACTCTGAACAAATGACTGTCTGCTCACATGCATGTTTGAGTTTCCCTGCTTGGTCGGTCTGCTACGATTGGGTTGAATAAGTGTGGTGTTTGCAATCATCCAATTATCATACAAAGCTGTATCGGTAGTAGTGAAAGGCCGAGCTGGTGGAGCTGGTGGTATCTAATATATGTAGGTGCCCTTTCCCATGCAACCACCAAATACCTGATCCAACTCCCTGAATCAAGGAATTTCTCCCGTATTTCCTGTATCTACGTGCAGAACCGTTGCACCACTCCAATAAACCGTCAAGCCAATCATTCTTTACATCCTATTCTCCGTCTTCTACCATTAGCAGTTTATTCCAATCGCTACAGAGACACTTTAGATTGTCCCATTTGTTCTTAATCTGTATATGGGACAAGTCGAGGTTAAATCGCACGTTGAATTCCGTAGCTACAGTCGCGTAAGCCTACTGGCGGAATGCACTTTATCTTCTAGGAAATCTACGCATAATTCAATGAATACTTTCATCCGTTCGTCTATCCATAAAGTTATGGGTTAGGAGGGAGCGGAAGTAGTCTTGGAGCCAAATTATTGTGCCATAATGATGAAAAATGAAAATTTTGAAACTTAAAAAAAAAATTCAAAAAAAACATATGATGTTGGTATGGCAAAAATAAGCAAAGTAGGAGAGAAAATTACCCGAAAAAGAGCTTGAATGGGTTGGAATAAAATTCAGGACAAGGGGAAGGTTATCCTAGTTGGTGTGGATTGGAGGAGGGGGTACTAGGTCATAGAGGAGGAAGGAGGTGCTGCAAAATGGGATGACCATTTGGTGAAAAGACACGACGCGTTCGATGCCATGATCAAATTTTCAGCTTCCACTCGAACAGTCCAAATGCTATGCTACTATTTTTGACGCATCAAAAATGGAAGCATGGCATTTTTGGCCGCAAAAGGCACCTTTATACTTTGGTATTTTGAGATGATGGAGTTAAAAAAACTCAATTTGAGGGGATTTTGGGTTTTTGTTTGGTTGAATTTAAGATTGTTTTGTTATAAGTACATAATCCATCACTCCTTAATTTCGTTCTTTCACTTCTTATTACCACCTCTCTTTTTCTCTACTCTTCTTCCTCCTCTGTTTCAACTTCTAAACAAAGAAAAATAATCTCCTCATTACTTCAAAGATCCACATCTCCTCATATGTTCAAAATTAGCCAAAGTCGCCAATTTAAAAGTTGTTTTTTCACTTGTAGTATTTAAAAAATAATAGCTTGAAGTTTCTTCAAGTAAGGTGGCTGTGATTTGTCGAAAGCAGTAGAGGTCGAGAAAAGGCAGTTTTTCATCGAGCATGGAATGACAAATGGAATGTACAGGTGGTTTCATATGGTTGAAATGGGACTTTTAGAGGCAATCGCATGATTTTTAGTTGTGTAAATTGACATAGGAAGGAAGATGAACCATTTTCGATCATCTATTTTTCGGTGATGGGATGGTCATCAGGCAAAGCGGAGGTGATATAAAGTGGAAATGGGTGATGACAAGGCAATGGTAGGGGTCGGAGGATGCCCATTGGCCTATAGTTGTGGTGCGAGATTGAGTTAGGGTTTAGGGTGTGGATTTTTAGATTGCCTCTTGTCCCGTGTGCTGGCGGCGCTAGGGATGATCAGATTAGCCGAGGTTGGGTCAGATGATGTTGCACTGGACGACAATCCTATTAGAGGTAGCGATGTAGTCTAACGTTGAGTGTGGCGGTGGTTAGGAGGATGCATTCGTGATCAGGTCGGGTGCTAGGCGCGTTTTGGTTTTTTAGGTTTATGTGGTCGGATTTTAATCGTGATGACTAAAGGGCTGGCGAAGGGTGCAGGCGGTCGAGCAAGGCAAGGCAAATGTGTGGGTAGTAGTGGATCAATGGTATGTGGTAAGGATGGCGTGTGCGCATGCATAGCGATGTGCACTTTGGGCTACTGGAAGTGGTAATTGAATTTGAATATAGATTATGGGGATGGAGGAAGAAAACATGGTGATGAGGGCGAGGGCTTGGGCCGGGCTTTGTTTTGGAGCTTGGGTGAGAAACTTTTATTTGTTTGGTTTTATACATTAAATGCATTGAATTTTAAAAAGGCGATAACTTGCTCAATTTAAATCCATTCAACCCATAGTTATTGCATTGGACTCCTATTAACGAGTATAAAACTTTGGTATAAATAGTTGATAGTTTTTTTTGAAGCATATGATATAGTACTAGTGAATGAATATAATTGCATTAGTCTAAATAATAACATGGTTACATTAACTATACTTCCCAAGTGATATCTATTTGGCCAAATAGGACACCATTCTGTTAAATTTAATTAAATAAATTATTTTAGATATCTATTTAGTAGAATAAAACATCATTCTATTATAATTAAATGAAATAGATTATCGATGACATCTATTTGGTGGAATAAAACCTCATTCTTCTATTATATTAAATTGGATATTTATTTATATGCTAGTTAATTAGTATGTGGATTAATTAATATTAGGAAAGGTGATGTGTTAACTATTGACATATATCTTGCTTACATAAATACAAGTTATGTGACATGAAAGTCAAATTTTGATTAAATGACAACTTGATTTAGAACCATTGTGGTCACTAAGCCTCTTCCTGAATTAGAAAAGCTATGGATTTAAATTAACTTCAATTTTATAACAATTTAAGGTTAGATGTTTATTTAATAATAAATGATTTTAAACTATTTTGTTAATAAAGTTAAAGTTAATTAATTGATTACTAATGATATTTTAAGTTAATTATTTACTAAATGGTATTTCAAGTTAATTAATCGATGTAATTAATGATATTTGAAGTTAATTAATTGATTTAACTAATTGTGTTTAAGTTAATAAAGTGATTATTAAAGGTGTTCATAAATAATAAATAGAGTTATAAAAAGGAATTTTGCTTAATGAATGGTATTTTGTAAAGGAGATTTACAAATGATATTTTGTATAGGAGATTATAAACGAAATTTTGTAAAGGAGTTTTATAGGAGATGTTTTGCAAGAGATATATATGGTACTTTATAAATAAAAGGTGAGATTTATTGATGATAATTTATAAATATAAGAATGGTTTTATAAGTGATATTTTAAAGATAATGAAAATTTTTGTTAAATATGTATAAGATTTATAAGTATGAGTTTTGGATTTATAAAAGGATTTTTATAAAGGAATTTTATAAATAATTTTAGAAATTTATAAAGGAAGTTTATCAATAAATTTGGAGATTTATAAAAGGTTTTGTGTGGGTTTACAAAAAGGAAATTTTATAAAAGGAATGAGATTTTATTTTGGTAATTAATCTTCTTAATTATGGTGGTATGGATACATTCCTTTACATAATTAACATTGAAGGATATATAGTGGTTTGGTTTATAGTAAGTAATGTTTAAATGATATTCATTTTTGACCCATTTAAATATGAATTTGGAAAAGAGGATATCTCCCTTAAGTTTTGTTAAAATACTTATACCATTGAGATAAGTATATAGATATATCTTCTAAGTATTGAAAGTATAATGTTTTTTCAATATACTTATACTGTGAGATGAGTATATGAATGCTTTCTCAAATACTGAAAAGAATATAAAGGGTTTGATAAAATATCTTTTGTAAAGGCATCTTGAATCAAATAATTGAAAAGAGATTCAATAATGAGAGGTTAATTAATAGAGGCTTATTGGATCACATATGGACTTAAATCTATGTTCGATTGTTTATTTATTTGATAGTTAAATAATCGTTATCAAATCTTGGCCAAAATATAACTCTAAAAATATCTAGGAGAAACACGGGGGCTATAGGGCACAATCATCTTCGATGATGTTGTATTATGTATATAAATCTCACTTTGATCTCCTTGGACAAATGATAAGAAAATTCATCCATAAACGGTTAGGAGGTGATCTCCGCTCTTATGTATTGTCTGATTATTTCCAAAAGAGCTGGATTAGAGTTTACCGAAATTATTGTTTGATATTGGAATGACCAGTGAACCGAGGAGTGTAAGATGACTCCATACCATAACCTCTCCAAAATCATATACGTATTTGACGCTTTGAAAGAGTTTTAATATTGGTTCATGATGATCGAAGACGGATCCCTTTGAAGTGCAAGGGCTACTTGCTACTAATCCCGATGGTGATTCCAAAATGGATGTAGTAGAAGCAATGCCTTCAGTTTATTCTTATCCTAAACAACTTTATGGATGCATTCTAGCATTTCTTTAAGGCTGGAATATAGCGTTAACATTCCAAGTGGGATTTGCTAAAATAGGAAAAAGGTAATCGTGACCTCAGAAGCCTCACAACCCATTAATGACTAAAATAGGAGATACGCATCAGAGCTATGTGGTTCGCTACCATTAGAAGCGGTCATTTCTTTATCTAGGATCGATATTTATGAATTTGTTATGCATGCGCATGGAAAAGGTGGAACCATGGTTGGTGCATATTGTCCAGTAACCTTGGTGCCCATGAAATGATGTAATCTTTTATGCCATGCTAAAGAGGCGGTCGACTCTGTGTTGGTAGGAAGTCCATATGAGGCCATCGGTACATTTTTCTAGAGGTGTATTGTGGTAGGTGGTACCCCAATAGCCTTTTCATTGATGGAAATCCAATCTTCAATACATGCCTTTATAGACGTAGTTGTGCCCAACTATGTTGAAATGTGAGATGTAAGCATTTCAGCTATTTTATATATTTATTTTCCCCTCAAGACAATATTATAGTATCACAAGATTTTTCTATAAAATGGTTTGGTTATCCTAAGGTGAAAACATGCCCATGTTCATGTACCGGATGGTCTTATGAGATACCTTTATTTTTATAATATTAGAATTCATTTGATTGTGTTTCTCACGTTGGTTTTACCAGACTGATCTGAATGTTATTTTTCTTTTAATCCCGAGTCAGCCCGAGCATATTTTGCAGATTTAGCTGGACACTTTGGAGCATTAAAGTATGAGCCGAATCCTCTAATACATTCCCATATTTTATCTTCCATTGTTTGTTCTTGTCTTTATTTATTAGCAATTGTAAGAATAGGTTATTATAATATCCAAGCCAATGATACATTAGTTTTGCTCTAATGATAGTATGTATATTTAAAGTCCTTTCCTTTTTGTAAAGACCTGTTGTATATTATATATATATTACTTGCATGTTGTGAGATTCTGTTCCGTCTTTCTATCTTTCATCCCCAATGATCTGTCTCTTCGGTACTTGGATGTTCGGCACATGAATACCATAGATGTGTTAGTACCGACTTCTGAAGATCGAAAAGGTGGGTTGTTACATGTAATGTTAAGCACCATGAAGATGATTAATGCCGAAGTGATGCCGTAGGCGGCATAAAGCAGCTGTACCAAACCCCTCTACCCCCAATAAGTATGGACTTAGGGGTAAGGAGGAAGAGGCAATCATTTCTTTTCTCTACTCTCAAAATTGGACTTTTGTAACCTCAATTGATTTGGGGAAAACTCTAATATGATTTTAATCATGCTCAACTTATAGAAGCAATGACATGGACATGCCCATTACCTTAATTGTACACATTGGACATTATTAGACATGAACATGCATATAATAAATCTCTTTGGACCCAAAGCAATTATGATTCTATTTCACATAGAATCACATGAGATTAAGTCTAAACTAGTATTTATATGTATAGCCTCTATCTTACATATTATATATGAACATTAGACTATGAATCATGAGGATCGCTTATTTAGTTCATTAACAAGCTTAACGGACTATTGCACAAATTTCGGCTTATTTTCCTTCTCCTTTGATCATGTATCATAGGCTTTCGAATATCTCATTCCAATAGACCATACGGGCTATTGAATATCCTATTCCAAGAAACCGTACGAGATTTTGAGTATCTTATTGCAAAAGCTCATGGGCATCATGGAACCAATTATTAAATACATTGTTTCGTACTTGGCCTTGAATGCTAGACTAATTCTTGACTCCTTAGCACCATTTGATCAACACCAACTAAGCCATATTTAGTCGTGTTATCTTATGTGTTAAGATCAGGATTGGGCTCATCATACTTGGAATCAAGGGAGTTATGCCAATTTTTGGTTTAACATTTTGACGCCAAAGGAGATCCCCAACCTCTGCACCAATTTAACTTTCCCATCAAACTGATTAAATGAATATTTTTATCCCATCAAACTTCAACGTAGGACATGTAGAACCTAGATAGCCGTCAGAGCCAACAAAGCCTACTGGTTGTGAAGCCAAGATCAAAGATTTGACTTGGTAGATAGCAATGATGCAGGAGATATTAAGAGAAATACTTGCACAAAAATTTTCTAAGCTAACTAAGGTGAAGAAATTGAATCTCCAAGAAGGAATTTAGATGCTTCCTTCCCAAGAGCAAAGGCAAATGCGCATCGACTCTATAGAAAAGGAAAGGAAATCAAGAAGCTAAAGCGGCAAAAATGTCCCTTAAATCCTTGGAAAAGAATAAAGCTAAAGCGGATCATCAAGGAAGATTAGTAGACAAGTGCAATAAGCGGTCCAGGAGTTCAATCTCCAAAGTGTATAAGCCTGATAGGAGCAATTACTACAGTGATGAAGAATATTTAAGGGACATGGCTGAAAAGAGGGCAAAGGATTTGCTTAATCTTAAAGGAAGAGGACCCTAGATGCTAGAGTTAACAATAACTTCTGGGAAGCACCATTCATAAGTACGATCATGTCCATAAATATTCCGTCTCACATTAAAATTCCATCCTAGAAATACAATAGGATTATCGACCTGGATGATCACCTATTTGCATTTGAAAGATAGATGGATCTCTATAATACCTCAAGAGCTATACGCTGTCGAATATTTCTTGCCATCTTCCAAGGAGCAATAGCTAAGTGGTATATACATTATTGGGAGAATACCATATACTCTTAGGAGCAATTTTCATACGAGTTCTCATCAAAGTTTTGTATTTGTAAGGATCCTGCGATTAACTTCAGCATATTGGCTAACGTCAATCAAAGATCGGGAGAGCTATTAGGTGACTATCTTAAGAGATTTAATGCAAAGGCGCTAAAGGTAGATGATATGAATAATAGAGACAAATCAACAACAATTCGCTCGAGGCTGATTCACCTTTTTGGCGAGAGCTTAACCTTTATGGATGAAAGAATCTCCAAGACTTTCATTTTCAAGATGATAAGTTCATCCATATGGATGAAATGTTTCATGCTAGGAAGAAGTCTCAAGTAAAGAAAGAAATGGAAAAATCTAGCTCCGATCATGGCAATAAGAAAATGAGATGGGAGGAGGTCCCAAAGTCCAATTATGTTGCTTTAAATAATTCGATATCGTACATCTTTGCTACAACAAAAGAAAGCAGCAATTTTTGATTACCCACAAAGCTAATAATTACCCTCGACCAAAAAGAGGGGGAGAGTATTGTGCTTATCATTAAGCAAATGGGCATAAGACAAACGAATGTCCTGTGTTGGCTGGGAAAATCCAGTGCATGACTCGTTCAGGAGACTTCAAAAAACTTATCAAAGATAATCAGAAAATGGCACATCCTAATGAAGGCTGTCGATGGATCTCAAGCGAGACGGTGAACTTTGTAGAAAATAATACTCCGTTGTATTTTATTCCACCCATCAATCAAATAGATGTAATTCATGGAGGCCCGTATTTGGCTGGGAGCAGCAGGGCCATAAGCTGATACATTAGGAAGGCAAATGATAGGGTTTTCTCTATCCAACTAGAACTGCCACTTAAGAAATCTAGGTTTCAAATCTAGATGGACGGTCTAACCATAACCCCACATGAGCTGAGAGGGGTTCGCCATCCGTACGACAACCCACTTATGATCACTACACAAATCGGGCTTTCTGTAGTGACTAAAATTCTCGTCGACCCTAGAAGTGCTATAAATGTTATTTTCAAACACACCTTTGATCAAATGGAAATTTCAAAAGAAAAGCTAGAACCAAGTTTTGACCCCATCTTTAGGTTTAATAATAAAGGATCGACTCCTATATGATAGGTAAAGCTTCTGGTACAAATGGGAATTCCACCACATTCTAGGACCTTTGAGACCTTATTTATCATTATGGACCTGCCTTCTTATTACAACACCTTCTTTAGGAGGCTAGCTTTAGATGAGATTGATGCTTTTGTCTCACTAAAATATATGATGGTGAAGTTCCTAACCAAGAGTAGGTGGGGATCAATAGAGGGAGTGAAATTCAGCCCTCGATAATTGTACTTTGCCACTCTTAATCAATACAAATGAGATAATATTTTTTACTATGAATCAAAGAAAAATGAATCGGTAATAATTGACACAAGAAATCCTTTAGGCCAATCATTCAAGGTAATAGAAAATACCACTGAAAAATCTAAGCATGCGCTAAGAAGACCTAACTTCTCTAAAAAGAAATGAAAGAGGAAAGAAACAAATCCAGCAGAAGAACAAATAGATGAAAAAGAAATTATCGCTAATTTAGACTATAGAAGTGAACAAGAAAGGATGAAGCCCACCGAGGATCTCAAGGAAATATGATTGGATCCAGTTGACCCAACAATGACAGTAAAATTTAGAGAAGAGCTGAACGACAAGCTTAAAGGAGAACTAGTTCAGTTCCTTCAATCCAACAAAGATGTGCTTGCCTAGGCTCCGTCTGACATGATTGGAATAGACCCGACCATCCGTCTGACATGATTGGAATAGACCCGACCATCATGGGCCATGCTTTGAATATAGACCCAAATATCACACCTATCCGACAAAAGAAAAGGCAGTTTAACAAAGCTTGATCTAACGCTTTGAAAAAGGAAGTTAAGAGATTACTCGAGAATGGGTTGATTAGAGAAGTATTTTATCCAAAATGGTTGGCCAGTCTAGTACTAGTGAAGAAGTCTAACGGGAAATGAAAGACATGTATTGATTATAACTATTTGAATAAAGCATGTCTAAAGGCCTCTATCCCCTTCCAAGAATAGACCAATTAGTTGATATGATGAGTGGACACAGATTCCTATTTTTACGGATACATATTTCGGATACAATCAAATTCTAATGTTCAAGCTAGATTAGGGGAACACAAGCTTTATAACAGATCGAAGAACATATTGTTACAAAGTAATGCATTTATATTAAAGAATGTTGGAGCCACCTACCAAAAATTGGTAAATAGAATGTTTAGAGAGTAGATTGGCTGTAACATGGAAGTATATACGGATGATATGCTGGTCAAATCTCAAGAAGAAAGCAACCATCTAGGTGATTTTGAGGAAGCGTTCAGAGCATTGCAAAAATATCACATAAAGCTCAACCTTCAAAATGTTCTTTCGGGATCCAAACTGGAAAGTTTCTAAGATATATTGTTAGTGCTCGGGGAATATAACCCAACCCTGATTAGATCCAAGAAATTAAGGGCATGACAGAGCGCAAAACAAGTAAAGATGTGATGATCTTGAATGGAAGAGTAGCAGCATTGAATAAATTCATTTTCAAGGCCATCAAAAAATGCATCCCATTCTTTGATGTGATTAAGAAGAAGAAAAACTTCGAATGATGAGAGGATTGTCAAAGAGCTTTTAAGGAGCTGAAAGACCATCTAGAGATACCACCAGTTTTATCCAGCCCAACAGAAGGAGAAAACCTTTATCTTTATATGGTAGTTTCTGAGCATGCAATTAGTTCTGTTCTGATAAAGAAAGAAAAGGGGATTCAACTTTCGATATGCTATACAAGCATAAGGCTTAAAGATGTAGAAACCAGATTTTTGGTTATAGGAAAACTAGCATACTGTTTGATGCTCATAGCATGAAAATTGAGAGCTTACATTCAAGCACATTCGATTAAGGTCTTAACCAAATTCCCACTCAAGCAAGTCTTTAGTAAACCTGAAGCTTCTGGAAGATTAGTAAAATGAGGGATAGAAATTAATCAATATGATATTGAATTTCTACCATAGGTGGCAAATAAAGGACAAGCACTAGCTGATTTTGTTAATGAATGCACAGGATTCATCAAAGAGTAATCAAAGAAAGAAAAGATCTAATGCCTAAATGGAAATTATTTGTAGATGAAGCTTCAAATGAACAAGGGCCGGAGCAAGATATGTAATTATTACCTCCGATGGACATTGACTACATTATGCAATGAAATTGGGATTTTCGGCTACTAATAATATGACATAATATGAATCGATAATAGCATGACTTATCTTCGCCCTGCAATTAAAAATTCTCAGGGCTGAGATTTTTAGTGACTCGTAATTAATGCTGAATTAGTTAAATCAAAATTATCAAAAAAAAGATGCCAAGCTAATGTTATGTGTAGAGAATATATTGGAAACGTTGACCCAATTTAAGGATTTCTCAATACATCAAGTGCTAAGAGGAAATAATTTCCAAGTTGATTTTTTAGCTACGTTGGCCAGCTCGCGAGGAGCGTTAGAAGCTCAAATTATGCCAATGGGCTACCAATCAAATCTTAGTATAGAGGAAAAAGCCTCAATCCAAAAAGTGAGTCCTTAGTGTTAACCAAATCTCAAGCCCTAACACACAAAGAAAAGGAAAATGAAACTAAAATCCTTCAGGAAAAATCTTCCTATACGTATATTGATAATAAATATGAGAATAATTAGATGACACCTATCGTCGAATACATAACGAAAGAAAAACTACCAACATATAAAAATGAGGCAAGGAGAATTAAACATCAATCCCCAAGTTTCATTATGGCAAACAGAATACTTTATAAGATAGGATATTCACTCCCTTATTTAAGATGTCTTAGTCCAAAATAGGAGCAAAGTTATTAAGAGATGCCTATGAAGATTTCTATGGCGACCATTTAATGGCATAAAGCTAGCCAAAAAGGTTATGAGACAAGGTTTCTATTGGCCTCAGATGACTAGCCATGCTAAAGAATATGTAAGAAAATGCGATAAATGTCAAAAGTTCACTAAGATCTCACATCTGCCACCAACTGAATTGACTTTGATCTCAAGCCCATGGCCTTTTAATATATAGGGAATCGACTTAAGTAAATCACTACCTATATCCAAAGGAGGAGCTAAATACGCAGTGATGGTCATTGATTATTTCACAAAATAAATGGAAGCAAAACCGCTTCCAAACATCACATCGGGAAAGTGCTCAAATTCATAATCAAGAATATTGTCATCGGATTTGGAATTCCATATAAGATAATATCTGATAATGGGATTCAATTTCAGATTTGAAATTCTATATCACATCAGGATAGGCCGCTCAAGCCTAATTGGGAAGGACCCTTTATGATTCACAAAGTAATCCTACCAGGAACTTATTGATTATGTTGACCTAATGGTAATGAAAAATCAAGAACCTGGAACACCGAACATTTAAGACCATACTTCTCAACCATGGATGAATAAAGAAGTTGAAACAGAGTACAAAACCTAAATCATCACCTAAGGGATTCTATACAAATTGAGACCATTACAGTCTTCTAGAGGAAGATCTGTTAAAAATGAGCCATTAGTGCTCTAAAACAATCTTATAGTGGAAAATCTATCAAAATGAGACATTAGCACTCCAAAACAATCTTCTATAAGAAGATCTATAAAAAATAAGCTATTATCGTTCACAATCTTTTGAAGGAAGATCTATCAAAAATAATCCTTATTCTCGCCTATAAATAGCTTGTTTAAAGGCGACTCCTAGATGGAGGATGGAATAAGCCTTTGGTCCCACCTAAAAATGGCCTGGCCAAAGCATTGACTTGCCTTCAGTACTGCTTATAAGGTCTGACTGAAGTACCTCCTAGAGGGAAGTTGGATAAATATTTAGTTCTGCTTAAGATAGGTAAACAAACACATCGGATGAAATCAATCAAGTCAATAGCGCTCTATCGAAAAACATGGATCAAAACAATCTTCTAGAGGAAGATCTATCACAACACATCGGATGAAATCAATCATGTCAATAGCACTCTATCTAAAAGACTGGATCAAAACAATCTTCTAGAGGAAGATCTATCAAAAATGAGCAATGGCGCTCCAACGCAAAAACAGTTTTCTAGAGGAAGATCTATCAAAATCAAACAATTGTGCTTCGAGGCAAAACCAATCTTCAATTGCGAAAAAGATTTGCTGGCCTTGTATTCAGATTGATTTTCTGATCTTTTATTATGTCCAATGTGGTTTTCTAGTCTTCTATTATTTCTAGGTGGTTTTCTTGGCTTCAATCATTTATACTATCAGATAAAAAATTTCGTCCTCTATTATTACCAAATGGTTTTCTGGTGTTCTAATATTGCTTGATGGTTTTCTAATCTTTTTATATTATTACCGTGTAGATTTCTGGTCTTCTATCCAGATGATTTTCTGGTCTTCTTTTCAGAAATTATTGTTACTAGATGATTTTCTAAGAATTTATTGCCAGATGGATTTCTAGCATCCTAATTAACAAATTATTACTATTAGGCAATACATTTATGATATCGCTAGAAGAGTTTTTGGTCTTCCCTCCCATGATATTTCTAGTTGGTTTTTTGGTTTTCTGTTTAGGAAAATATAATTTATAAACGACTCTCTAGTTTTCTACTCATAATATCATCATTTCCAGATAATTTTCTAATATTGATTATATGAGATTCTATTCAAGTAAAACTGCCGCCAAATAGATTTTTGATCTCTTTAAGTAAATCTATAGATTCCAAAAGTAAAACTGGATTACAAACGAAAGACATTTTATGATCTCGTCAAGATCTTGAAATATTCACCCAAAAGAAAATTTAAAAAGTTTATAATGAAAATCGTCACTTGTGTTGTATTGCGCAGGAAAACAAGGTTAAAAAGAAAACGTTGAAAGACAGTAGCAATGCATGAGAATTCTTGATTTTATACTAAAGTGTAAAAAGTTTCTTTTACACAAGGAGGGGGCAAATATTATCCATATATTTTCTAAGGGAGGCAAGCAAAGGAATCAATGCCGAGACTAAAGATTCTGTCAAATTTTAAGGCATCGATCGGATGCTAAGGTAAGGGAATGGTTGATATCGAAGGCTTACAACTGATAATGACACTACACTACATTCATGTTGTATAACATCTGTGCCTCACTTAATCAATGTTGCGTAGACTCCATGTCGCACATAATCAATGTCGCATAGATTTCATGCTGCACTTCATCAAAGCCACTTGTTATCAATGTTGCATGCAATACATAACGTGTAACATCAATGATGCACGTTAACGAAGCTTTAACAATATCAGAAAGCTATATATCATAGGTCATCAACTTAAGATTATATTGAAAATGTGGAGGTAGTACGCCATCAAAGCCAACGCCGAAGGCCTACAATGCCGCCATAGTCATCAAAGGTTAATAGAAATGCTACATGCAATCAATGAAGAAAAATGAGTAATGCTGCAAGTGTTCAAGGTAATTAACAATATTGAGTGAAATTAATGGTGCATCCCGTATGTCACCATGGGTGACATTGTATAACGCCAGTACAATATTTCTCCAAGACAAGAATTGATGTTGTGTGCCATTGGTATCGTATACCATAAGTCATCAACATTATCTATGTCGCACCTCATTTATGCCATGTTCCGTCAATATTGCACTTCATCCATGAAGACATGATGGATGTCACATCTGGCTGATACCGTCTTTGGTTGATACTGCATCTCCTCAATGTCGCTTCCTACTAATGTCGCATCCTTTTAACGCCGCTTTCATTTGATGTCTATCCTCTTTGATGCCATTCATCACCAATGCTACCTCTTATCAGTGCCTCCTTTTATTGAGGTCACTTTCCAGGCAATGCCACGCACCTTTAATGTCACCTTTTATCAATGCTGCCTAATTATTAATGCTGCATGATTATCATTATCACCTGATATCAATACAGCGCTTTAATGATGCCGTAGTCCATCAACATGCGATGGAAGGCTGAGGTTCGTTAAAGACAAGGCATAATCTCAAGCACCATCAAGATGATTAATGCCAAAGTTGGCATCAAGCAACCATGCCGAACCCCTCTACCCTAATAAATATGGACCTAGGGGTAAGGAGGAAAGGGCGATCATTTCTTTTCTATACTCTCAATATTGGACTTTTGTAACCCAAAATTGATTTGGGGAAAACTACAATTTGATTGTAATCATGCTCAACTTATAGAAGTAAGGACTTGGACATGCCTATTCTTGATTGTACACGTTAGAAATTATTAGACATGAACATACATATATAAAGGTCTTTGGACCCAAACCAATTATGACTCTATTTCACATAGAATCACACGAGCTTCGGTCTAAACTATTGCTTATATGTATAACCTCTATCTTGCCTACTACATATGAACATTGGACTAGGAATCATGAGGATTTGTTGTTTATTTCATTAACATGCTTAACGAACTATTGCATATATTTTTGGCTAATTTTCCTTCTCCTTTGATCATGTAACATGGGCTTTTGAATATCTTATTCCAAAAGACCATACAGGCTCTTGAATATCTTATTCCAAGAAACCATATGGGCTTTGGAGTATTCTATTCCAAAAGCTCATGGGCATCATGAAACCATTTCTTAATGACATTTTTTGGTACTTGGCCTTGAATGTTAAACTAATTCATGATTCCTTAGCACCATTTGATCAACACCAACTAAACCATATTTAGTCATGGCATCATATGTGTTAAGATTAAGATTAAGCTCGTCATACTTAGCATCATGGGAGTTATGCCAGTTTTTGATTCAAAAGTTCGATATTAATCGCTGACCACATTTGCACCTAACGAGTCACATAACCGAAACGATGAATTCTCCCTTAACCAAAAGATTCAATTAGTTTTTAGTCGTTATAAGTAAACTAAATTAATTAATATTTGTGAAATATTAACTATAAAATTTGATTTTGATTTGATGAATAAATCTTATTAAATAGATTTATAACAGCTATCATATACTAATCGATATGCGATATCGATAAGCATTAAATTTGATTTAATGCGAAATATTTATTCGAGCTCTAAATGATTTTAAATCCCATGATGAGGGCTGGTTATTTCGACCGAAGCATGGGGCAATAGGCGGCTACAATATGGGCTAGAGAGGCTTGATAACGGATAACTAAGTAGGAAGAAGATTGAGTAAAAGATGAGATCCCAAATTCTCTCCTTTTCTTCCTCTATTTAAGCATCTCTACCTTCATTTCATATTGATCTTTTGGATCCTCCATTCCTACACATTACTGGCCAAAATCCCTCTCCCATCTTTTAAATTTCTCAAGCTCAAATCAAATCAAAATGACTTTTATTCAATAGTTGGTGGCCAGCGGTTCAAGGACTAGCACTCTTTTGGGTCAAAATATCATTTCAAGGAGCATAGTTCTTCATTTCAAGGTGTACTTCAAGGCATTGGAAGTAAGGTACATTTCTAACTAAGATATGATCATTTATACTTAGATTTAATGTTTACACACACACACACACACACATATATATATATATAATATTTTTAATTAGGTGATGATTCTAATTTACAATTATATTGCCACAAATTGGTATGGTTGTATATGTGTGTATGCTTATAAAAAAAATTCTAAGTATACACCTATAATGGTACAGGTTAGAAATAAAAAAACCTTTTTATATCTATTTACTTAATTTAGTCATAAATAGGTACTATATATATGCAAATGTATAGTTTACAATCTAATTACTTCATCACACTTATATTTATTTACATATATTATTATAGATATATTACATTCCACGGTAGTAAAAAAATTATATATATATTTATCTTTATTTAAATAATATTTAAAACCATTTAATTATATAAATTAAATATATTAATATATAAAAATTATGTTTCATATTTTATAAAACTATATTATCAAAAAATACATGCCCGGTAGAAAAATAAAAAACATTTTTATTATTACTTAAAATGTTTTAATAAAAGTCAAAAATTAAATAATTATTTTTAAAATTATTTTTAAACCATAAAATTATGAAATAAATTTTCGAAGTACAAAATATCAATCAGAATTTTACTAGAAATTTAAATTTCAAAATTATGTTACAACATTATTTTATATTAATATTTTAAATTAAATCCATATATAAATTACTTAAATAAAAAAATCTTAGTCGTGCCCAAGATAATGTAAATATTTTTATTTAAATTATTTTTGTGTATTTACAAGTATTGATCTATATTTTGTTATAGTATAGTACATTTATCAACAAGTAATCAATATAATAATATGTATAGATTATTTACATATGCATATATTGTTTTTGGTGTTAATTTATTATTATTATTTATTTTGTAAAATATATATTTGTAATTTATTCAAATATTTTCGCATAATTTTATATATATATCATGTTAATATTTCATAATTATGTTTTTATATATATATTTATTCACATACATTTATATTTAAAAGAATTAGTTAATGTCTATAGATATATACATTGTAATTATTTTATATATGTAAATAAAAGTATGTAAACATACATTTTGATAATATATCTATATATTGGATGAGCTAACATGTGTGTTGCGATGTAAATCCCAACATTTATGCACGGGCATGTTATACCTTGCACGGATTGGTATGTTACACATACGCACACCTATATATGTATATGATAAATGTATATATATAGCATAACATAAATTAAATAATATATATCGTTTTATAAATTTAAATTAAAATAAAAGGTTTTATTTAAATAAATTTTAGAAATATTCTGAAAAAAGTAGACTTCAAATGTCCAATAAAGATCCAATAGGGTAAAAAAAATTAAAATTCACTCATAACTTTTACTGTGGGATGACCCAGTTCCAACAATAGTACCAAGGCCTAATAGCCTATGTAGTCTAATTTAATTAATTATGCTCACAACACAGGTAATATGGCGTCTAGAAAGGTAGTGTCTAGAATTAGGTTTGAGTAATCAAGTACTCTACCCTACCTGGCTATCTGCCTGGCCCGAGCAGATATGTGAGCGCAAAAGGTTCTCCCTAATAGAAGAGGCATGATTTGAATTGGGTCTTGGGCTAATTTTCAAAATGTTTGAAAATTAAAAATGCAAGGTTTTAGATTTAAAAGCTAAATTTCAAAATGTTTAAAAAATATAATACAAATTAATTTCAAAATTCTTAAAATTTATTAATAAGGTTAATAAGAATTTTTTTATTTAATTAATTAATAAATGTATGCATGTATTATATATTATGATATATATTATGTTATTTTAAAATAACATAAGTATACAAGTATGTATATGAAATGAATTTTGAAATTAATATAGTTTAATTAAAATAGTTTAATTAAGTAAATTAATTAAAAGGTTAATTTATTAAATAACACATACACACATATGATATATGGGAAATACTATAAAGTGTATAGTATATTATATATATTGAATAAAATGTTTTATTACGATAATATAAACTAATTAAGGTATTAATTAATTAAAACTGATTAATAAGATTTGATTAATATAATATTATACATAAGACTATTATATAAGTAATATGAAATTTAAAAGTTATGTACTTATATAATATGAATGTATAAAGTAAAGGCGAAACATTAAAGAAACCTAAAATTGACTTAAGAAATATATACATATGTAAATGTATGTATACCGTGATTTCTAATGTGTCTAACACTTGAATCATGAGAGTAATTCATAAGAACTACATTATTCCATAAGTTGATCTTACTCAATATAATATATTGAAGATTATGAATATTCAATATAACATTTGTTAGGAACTGAGTTGATGATGTTTTGATGACAACAACCTTATATAGTTATTATACTTTACTTTATAAAATATATACATTTTCATATATATATATATATGTATGTATGTATATAGGAAGTATATGCAGGTATTATCGAAGACTGATCAGTATAAAGACTCAAGCATCAAGATGAAGATTAGAGATTCAAGATTCAAGACTCTAGAGAATCAAGATTTCAAGATCTCAAGATAAGTGTCTAGTATTTTGTTAAAACTTCATAATATCACTCTCATCTTTCTTCCAATTTTCTTTTGGGATGGAACCCAATTTCTATCGAAACCAGTGGCTTACAAACCCACGACAAGTAGCTTACAAACCTACGACAAGTGGCTTACAAACCCACGAAAATCAAAATCATTTAAACTACTTTGTACAAGTTCTCGAGTTCTATGGAGGAGCTCTGTAGGAAGGTTCTTGCAATTTCAGTTTGAATAGATTTTTCAAAATATTTTTAAATCTGTTTTCAAAATGCTTTAGCTTTCAAAATCATGTTTTCAAAAATGTTTTCAAACTTTGTTTTAGCATTGAAATATTCCTCCATTCTGATTTTAAAAACTTCTATTTTTAAAACATCAAAACTTATTCTGATTTTAAATATTACTTATATAATTGATGGTCTATATCAATTATATATATATATATATATTTAAAATAATGTTTTATATTCATTCTCTATCTCAAAATATTGTTTACACACTTTATTTTGCTTCAGAGAAGTTTCAACTTGTTTTAAATTCAAATGCTTTTACAAAACAACATCTCTACAATTTTGAACTGAGGGATGTCGACATAAGGGGATACCCCATGCCGACATGGTGACAGTTGGATTCAAAATTCAATTTTCAAAAGAAGTGTCCATTCGTTCAAAAACCTTTCGCCAATGGTTATGACTGTTGTGCATCTATATAAAGGCTTCCAAAACGAATTTTTTTAACAACTACTTTCTTATTTTCTTCATCTTTCTTCTCCACCATTCCATATCCATAAAACTTCATATTTTCAAGATCGTGCCATCATTCTGCCAAATTCTCAATAGGAAATCATTTAGATACTCTCTCTATTTGATTGTCCATCATTCTACTAAAGATCAAAGTGCTATTCAGAGTTATAGGATTAATTTGTATTCAAAAAGTCCATAGAGTCTATCCATTCAAAAGGATTGTTATTAAGAAGTATTAGGGTGATCTTGTGTCCCGTAAATCAAGAGAGTTTACCCCAGACTCGGAGATAGGAAGGTTCCTCAAGGCCTTAGAAATTGAGGGTTGTAATTTGGATATTGGTTTATAAAAATCTGTACAAGGATATTGCCTTGGTGCAGGACAGGATGTAGGAGGATTCCGAACCAGTATAAAATCCGGTGTGTTCTTTCCTTTTACTTGCTTTACTTTACTATTTGCATTTGTTATATGTTCTGTGATTATTCTGTGTTAGAATTCTATTTAGATTTGTGTTGAAAGTTTTAATTTAGTCATATAGTTCATATATTCTTTAAAACACTATTCACCCCCCTCTCTAGTGTTATTTCTGCCTTAAGATCCTTAATCCGCATCCCCAACAATTGGTATCAGAGCATTGGTTTTCATTGTTTTCATAATCTGAAACTTAAAAAATATAAAAATGGCATTTTTGGAAAATTGTGTTAAAACTGTTTTAAATATATGCATTTCATCAAAGTATCATAAGTCTGCATATAGTTATTTTGAAAAATCAAGTTATCCACCGAATTGGTGTGTTATGCAGGAACAGACATGTTATATGGCTTTTGACGAATCAACACCCAATGACAAACTGTGCAAATTGAGAAAGATAAATGGATACTTGATAGTGGCTGTTCGAGGCACATGACTGGAAATCCTGAGATACTCAAGGACATTACTTATCAAGATGGTGGATTAGTCAATTTTGGTGACAACTCTAAAGGATATGTGGTTGGCGTCGGCAATGTCGGTAACTCTAAAACTTTACTTATTTCTGATGTTTTATTAGCTAGGAACTTAAAACATAATCTGCTTAGTATAAGTCAACTTTGCGATAAAGGTTTTAAAATTAAATTTGGAAAAGATAAATGTCACATTGAAGATGATAAGTCTAATATAATTTTTGAAGGTATTAGGAAGAAAAATATTTATATCCTTAATATGAAAATTTCAAATGATAACCTATGTCTTTTGGCTAATACAAGTGACCCTTGGATTTGGCATAAAAGATTTGGCCATTTGAATTTCAAATTATTATCTAGGCTATCAAAACTTGACTTAGTTAGAGGTCTGCCCAAGTTAAACTTTAAAGTAGATAGTATTTGTGATGCTTGTCAATTAGGAAAACTTAAGAAAAATTCATTTAAATTAAAAAAATGCTATTTCTACCTCTAGTCCTCTAGAATTACTTCATTTAGATTTATTTGGTCCATCTCAATTTCAATCAATTAACCATAGTAAATATGTTTTTGTTATAGTAGATGATTATTCAAGATATACTTGGACAATCTTTTTAAAACATAAAAGTGATGCTTTTGAAATATTTAAAAACTTTTCTAAAAGAATTCAAAAACAGCATTCTTTCAAAATTAAAACTATTCGAAGTGATCACGGTGGTGAATTTGAAAATAAAAATTTTGAGAATTTCTGTACTCAAAAGGGAGTTACTCACAACTTTTCATTTTCAAGAACTCCACAACAAAACGGAGTAGTAGAACGTAAGAATAGAACGATTCAAGAGTGTGCTCGTACAATTCTTTCTGATAGTAATTTACCTAAATATTTTTGGGCTGAAGCAGTTGCTACAGCTTGTTATATATTAAATAGAATTTTAGTTAGACCATTAACAAATAAAACTCCATATGAATTACTTTATAATAAGAAACCTATAGTTGCTTATTTCAAAGTCTTTGGGAGTAAATGTTTTATACTTAATACAAAAGATAATTTAGATAAATTTGAACCAAAAGCTGATAAAGGATTCTTTATTGGTTATTCTAATAGAAGCAAAGCATTTAGAGTTTTTAATTTAAAAACTAATACTATTGAAGAAACTATGCATGTATCTTTTGATGAAAATCTTAAAGATATTGTACAAATAGATGATGAAGAAGATTTTATAAATTTAAATCAATCTAATGAAACTATTAGTGAAATAAATCAACCTAATAAGAGATTTAAAATATCAAAAGATCATCCTATAGAAAATGATTTAGGAAATATTGAATCTGTAGTAAGAACTAGAAATCAACTAAGTAGTATGAGTAATGTAGCCTTTATATCAACAATTGAACCTAAAAATCCAAAGGAAGCATCGTCTGATGATTCATGGATTCTTGCTATGCAAGAAGAATTGAATCAATTTACCAGAAATGATGTATGGGAACTTGTTCCTAAACCTGAGGATAAAAGTATAATTGGAACTAAATGGGTTTATAAAAATAAAATGAATGAACTCGGTGAGGTCGTAAGAAATAAAGCTCGTTTAGTCGTGCAAGGTTATTGTCAAGAAGAATGAATTGATTATGATGAAACCTTTGCCCCCGTAGCAAGATTAGAAGCTATAAGAATTCTACTTGCTTTCACTAATTATAATAATTTCAAATTATATCAAATGGATGTTAAAAGTGCTTTTCTAAATGGTTTTGTAAAAGAAGATGTTTATGTTGAACAACCTCCACTTTTTGAAGATAATAAATTTCCAAACCATGTATACAAGTTAAAGAAAGCCCTATATGGTCTAAAGCAAGCTCCTAGAGCTTGGTATGAAAGACTAAGATCTTATTTACTTCAATCTGGTTTTGAAATTGGTAAAGTAGATACAACACTCTTTATTAAAAGAAATAATCAAGATATCCAGCTGGTTCAAATATATGTAGATGATATAATCTTTGGATCAACTAATAACATAATGAATAAAGAATTTTCAGATATAATGACTAAAGAATTTGAAATGAGTCACATGGGAGAATTAAGTTTCTTCTTAGGGCTTCAAATTAAACAACTAGAAAATGGAATCTTCATAAGTCAAGAAAAATATGCTAAAGACTTAATCAATAAATTTGGTTTAAGCACCTCTAGTGGGAAACCAACTCCAATGTCAACAAATGTAGATTTAAGTAAAGAAGATAAATCAAAAGATATTGATCAAACTTTATATAGGGGAATGATTGGTTCGCTACGCTATATAACAGCGATTCGTTCTGATATTATGCATAGTGTTTGTCTCTGTGCAAGATACCAATCACAACCTAAAGAAACTCACTTAAAAGCTGTTAAAAGAATTTTAAGATATGTAAAATACACTTTAGATTATGGTTTATTTTATCCTAAAAATAATACTTTTGATTTAATATCATATTGTGATGCTGATTATGCTGGTTGTAAATCAGACCGAAAAAGTACAAGTGGAACTTGTCACTTTCTAGGACATTCACTGGTTTCTTGGTTCAGCAAGAAACAAAATACTGTTTCCTTGTCAACAACTGAAGCAGAGTATATATCTGCTGCTCTGGCCTGTTCACAAGTCATATATATGCAACATACTTTAAAAGTTTTTGGAATTAACATAAGTAAATCACCAATATATTGTGATAATACTAGTGCAATAAATCTATCTAAAAATCCAACTCAATATGCTAGAACTAAACATATTGATATAAGACATCATTTTCTTAGAGATAATATAACTAAAGAAATAATAACTCTAGATTATATAAATACTGAAAAACAAATTGCTGATATATTAACTAAACCATTAACCAAACAGAATTTTACTAAATTTAGAAGAGAATTAGGTATTTGTTCAAAATCTGAAATATAAAATAATATAATATAATAATCAATAAAAATTCAAAATGAAAATTACACTTTTTCTAAAGGATATGTCGACATTCCCCATCCCCTGATGTCGACATACCCAAAAAAAATTTGAAAATAGAATTTCCCTCCAAAGTTAGTTATTTGGTTATTTATCTATTTATTTCGTTTTTTTCTCCTCTTTCTTCACTATATTCTCTGTAAATAACGTCTGAAACAATAAAATAATGGCCTCCTCTTATACTAATGAACCCACTTCACCCACGTCTCCTCATTCTGGTCCATTTAGGATGGCTAGAGAACAACAAAGGCAAGGGAATATTATTAGGAATGTACAAAAATTCCTTATGGATAACCGTACAAATCCTATTAATATTGAAGACTCTTCACAAGCCATGGAATCAGAGGAAGAAGAACCTATGGAAGAGCCACAAGAATACCAAGAGGAAGATCAACTTTTTCCTCAACCCGAAGTCCCTATAAATGAGGACGAGAGCGTTATTTGCGTTGGTGAGATCCTTGTTGATACTAATGGAAACATAATTGAACAACGTGGAAACTTTTTCTCCACTACCCCAATTGTTCGATTCATAAGTCTCCTATAGTTAAGGATCGCCATTAAAGCGTACTTTCTTTTTATTCTTTGTTTTACATTGTTCTGTTTGTTCGTGTTTATGTATGTTCTTATATATGTCGTAATAACTAAAATGTGTTCACTTATACTCTTTGTTTCATGCTTGTTCTATACATATTATTTGTTCATACTAATCATTCTTGAATTCTTAAGTAGTTAATAGTTTTTGTTGATGACAAAGGGGGAGAAAGTTATAAAAATATATGTGCTTGGTGTAAGGGGGAGTTATAGTTTTAAGAAGAAATCACGGAGTAAGGGGGAGTTATGGTATAGTAAGAATATTTTATAAATAAAGGTTGTCATCATCAAAAAGGGGGAGATTGTTAGGAACTGAGTTGATGATGTTTTGATGACAACAACCTTATATAGTTATTATACTTTACTTTATAAAATATATACTAACATTTTCATATATATATATATATATATGTATGTATATAGGAAGTATATGCAGGTATTATCGAAGACTGATCGGTATAAAGTCTCAAGCATCAAGATGAAGATTAGAGATTCAAGATTCAAGACTCTAGAGAATCAAGATTTCAAGATCTCAAGATAAGTGTCTAGTATTTTGTTAAAACTTCATAATAGCACTCTCATCTTTCTTCCAATTTTCTTTTGGGATGGAACCCAATTTCTATCGAAACCAGTGGCTTACAAACCCACGACAAGTAGCTTACAAACCTACGACAAGTGGCTTACAAACCCACGAAAATCAAAATCATTTAAACTACTTTGTACAAGTTCTCGAGTCCTATGGAGGAGCTCTGTAGGAAGGTTCTTGCAATTTCAGTTTGAATAGATTTTTCAAAATATTTTTAAATCTGTTTTCAAAATGCTTTAGCTTTCAAAATCATGTTTTCAAAAATGTTTTCAAACTTTGTTTTAGCCTTGAAATATTCCTCCATTCTGATTTTAAAAACTTCTATTTTTAAAACATCAAAACTTATTCTGATTTTAAATATTACTTATATAATTGACGGTCTATATCAATTATATATATATTTAAAATAATGTTTTATATTCATTCACTATCTCAAAATATTGTTTACACACTTTATTTTGCTTCAGAGAAGTTTCAACTTGTTTTAAATTCAAATGCTTTTACAAAACAACATCTCTACAATTTTGAACTGAGGGATGTCGACATAAGGTGATACCCCATGTCGACATGGTGACAGTTGGATTCAAAATTCAATTTTCAAAAGAAGTGTCCATTCGTTCAAAAACATTTCGCCAATGGTTATGACTGTTGTGCATCTATATAAAGGCTTCCAAAACGAATTTTTTTAACAACTACTTTCTTATTTTCTTCACTCTTTCTTCTCCACCATTCCATATCCATAAAACTTCATATTTTCAATATCGTGCCATCATTCTGCCAAATTCTCAATAGGAAATCATTTAGATACTCTCTCTATTTGATTGTCCATCATTCTACTAAAGATCAAAGTGCTATTCAGAGTTATAGGATTAATTTGTATTCAAAAAGTCCATAGAGTCTATCCATTCAAAAGGATTGTTATTAAGAAGTATTAGGGTGATCTTGTGTCCCGTAAATCAAGAGAGTTTACCCCAGACTCGGAGATAGGAGGGCTCCTCAAGGCCTTAGAAATTGAGGGTTGTAATTTGGATATTGGCTTATAAAAATCTATACAAGGATATTGCCTTGGTGCAGGACTAGATGTAGGAGGATTCCGAACCAGTATAAAATCCGGTGTATTCTTTCCTTTTACTTGCTTTACTTTACTATTTGCATTTGTTATATGTTCTGTGATCATTCTGTGTTAGAATTTTGTTTAGATTTGTGTTGAAAGTTTTAATTTAGTCATATAGTTCATATATTCTTTAAAACACTATTCACTCCCCTCTAGTGTTATTTCTGCCTTAAGATCCTTAATCCGCATCCCTAACAACATTGTCCTCTACTATGTATATCAATAAATTACCTATATACTCCTTAGTCATTTGAGAAAAATTAAAGATAAGGATGTTATGTGCAGTATTATCAATATACTGAATAGATAAGGTAAGATAACTATATGTTTTGTTGAGCAAACTCAAGATATGTGTACTACACTTAGGCCATTGCGATATAGTAGGCACGAGTGAATAACATTTTTTTTGATTTGTTAAGCAAAACTCAAGTCAAAGTGAAATAAGGACAAGGTATCAAGGATTAGGAGTTGTATATAACACACTGGATAAGGAGTTATCCATCGTCCGTGGATCTATGACTAGTTGAGCAAACTCAAGGTCAGAATCCTAAGATGGACGAGTCCTAACACCTACTAGTATAGTCGAAATACTTCTATGTTTCGACTTATGGTTTGTCGAAACATAAAAGACAAGTGGGAGCTTATTAGTAAAATGAAACATAAAATTTAACCTTACTAATATTATAATAACATCTAATATGATTTGTCCTAATAATATACCACTTAAACTTGTAGAAAATGGCAACTTCAAAATTGTTTTCTAGAAAACGACAAGCTTATCGGACTTAACTACACCGATTAACTAAGTGCAATTAATATATCGTCAACTTAGGAGAGCCTATGGTCAACTATTACATGTGAACCCAAAGAGGAACCGCTGATGATGCAAACCCCAAACAATGACTTGGTTATGAAAAATAAGCGTCAGACCTAGAGATCATCCAAGTTTTTGTGTTGTCTACGTTAGACAAGCCAATGTAGTGGCATAATGAAAATATGTCTATCCGTAAGGTATCTGATAGTCTCATGGAACTGTTTAGTGAACAATCACGTCTCATAAGGTACGAGCTTAAGAAGAAGTTGTTTAATACTAAAATGACCAAAGGACAGAAAGAGGACGATTGCATCTGATGATGAAAGGCTATATTATCAGGCTTTCATAGTTGGACAATAAGCAATGAATTGCAAGTGAATTTGATATTAATTCTCTTATTCCTTAGTATGAACTGTTCATGTTGAATTATAACATAAATCGGTTAAATGTGAATCTCGTAGAGCTAAGTCTACATCAACAGATCAAGGAGTTGTACTTGTTGTTAAGGGTAGTGCATCATCTTTGAAGAGTTTGAAGAAGCGGAGGGAAGGTACATTTATGATTCAAAATTGTTTTGTAATCAATAAAATGTCTTGGATCTTAGATATTGGATCTGGTACCCGTATATGTAATTCGTTACAGGGACTTAGGAACTGGCATCGTGTGGCAAAAGGAGAGACGAGGCTCCAAGTTGTTGATGGATCTATTGAAGATGCAAAGATGGTAGAAGGCTATTATTTATTTTTCGCTATTGGAGTAGTATCAGTATTAAATAATTGTAATTTTGTAAATAACTTTATTTGTGAGATCATTTCTGTTTCTAGATTGTCAAGACTAGATATATATTTCATTGCGTTAATGTTGTCATGAACAATAGTTTGGATGGAAATAAAGTCTATGATGATACTCTTGAAATGGCATTTATGTGACTAATACTAATTATGCGTGTTCTTTGAATAATTCTTCTAACAATATAAATGATATTTATCTTTGGCAGTGTATGTTAGGTTATATTAGTGAGAAATGACTACAGAAATTGAGAATCAAAGATTTTATAATGTCAACTGATTTTGAATCTTTTAACATGTGTGAGTTGTATCTCAAAGGTAAAATGACCATATACACCTTTAGTGGGAGCAGTGAAGAGTTGATGAACTCTTAGGGTTAGTACATAGTGATATATATGGTCCAATGCCTGTATTATCAAAGATAATAATTCTTATGTTATTACATTCACTGTTGCTTCTCGAGACTAGGATATGTGTAGCTTGTGAAGAACAAATCCGATGTCTATGAGAAATTTATTGAATATAAAAATGTAGTAGAAAAGCAAGCAACCTGTAAGATTAAGATTTTTCGATCAGATCGAGGAGGTGAGTATGTTAGGCAAGATTTCCAACAATGCTTAAAAGATAACGGGATTATCTCTCAGTTTACTCCACCCTATACTCCACAACACGACAGTGTGTAGGAGCGAAGGAACCGAACCCCATTAGATATGGTTCATTCCATGATGAGTAAGGCTGAGTTACCTCTGTCCCATTAAGATATGAGCTAGAAACTGCAATGTATTTATTGAACTTGTTGCCCACTGAATATGTGCCTTAAACACCATATGAGAAGTGGTGTGGTAAGAAACCCTTATTTAAATATTTGAAGCTGTAGGATGTCCTGCACACGTTAATAACATTGGTAAAAATAAACTATAGGCCTGATCGGTGCAATGTAAGATAGGATATCCTAAGAACTCAATGGGATATATATTCTACAATATCGAGGAACAAAAGATTGTTGCTTCTAGACACGTCATTTTAAAAAAGTAACTTCTGTTAAAGGAAATTAATAACAGGTTGTAGACTTGGATGAGATCTGTAATAACTCGGTTTTTATGCAATAATTAATTTATTATATTAATTTGTACAATTAAATTAGAAATTGTAGATTCACTTGAAACTGGGTTTTGGAAATTAATTAATAAAAATGTTTAAATTGTGAAATTTTGAATTTAAATAAGTTAGAAATTTGTGAAAAATAACATTTATGAATGGTGATGAAACCGAAATAGAATATTTCTTGAGTGAAATTGTTTACATAAATTCAGTTTGAAAATAATAGGAAATAATCAAATATATATTTATTCGTTTTGGCCCAAGCCCAACCATTTGAATCTCCAACTCACATCACTTTCTAGAATTTTTCCGCCTTCCCTTTATTATTCACTCATGTTTTCTATGCTAATTATCTTCTTCCTGAAGCCATTAACCACAATACTTTCCTAACCTTTTAAATAAGTGAACTAATTCCTTAAATTAGTAAAAATAATTATAAACTTTAAATTGGAGATTCTATGCATCAACTAATATCTGTGTTGGAATTTTGTCGAGTGTGATCCATTGAATAGTGAGTAGATATGTGTTCAAGAGTAGTGGAGATAAAGCATGTTTAGGTGAGTACATGCTACTCACACACCTATGTCTTAATTACATAAACCCAAAAAAAAATATGTATATGATTGTGACTACGTCTCTACCATTGGTACGTGTGCTAGCCAAGATATGTGTGTACTTGTAACCGTGTGCTTATGCATATGCATGTGAGATTTTAGAGTTGTATGTGATTGTAGATATGAATAGCAGCATGCGAGTGAGGGGTAGGTGCATGAGCATGTCCACATATTGCCTATAGGGGATGAGTTGTGGTCTTCATGTTTCCTCCTGTTATTTTCATTTTATTTAGTCTGAACTCCTCCTTCACTATCCTTATATCCATATGTACCGAAGTACATTTGTTTGAGCAGCCTTATGTTATATTGCAAATGGATTTGCATACAACTTTATCTGAATCTTGATTTTTGATATTTATAATAAGTAAATGAATGTATTTATTTATATTTTATAATAAACTAAATTAAATATTACTAAATCATAATATTAGAGAGTGTGTGTGTATTTTCATGTTTGAGAACTTATCCCTATATTATTTATGTATATGTTATGTATATGTCAAAAGTATAGTTAGATTAAACAACGCTTAATTTATATGTATATATATATATATAAATAAAAGTTTAATAAAATTTATAAAGTGATCATAGAAATATCATCTAAATAATTTTTGTTTGACATTTTGTAGTGCGGAGTAACTTTAATACATAAGTAAGTTAAGTTTTGTGTGTATACACACACACATATACATACACACACACACATTTTCACCTGGTTGATTCGAATTATCATAAGCTTTGACATTATTCACTTGCTTATCTTGTATTCCAAACTTTCTGGTACCTTGTTGTTACACCATTTACCAAGAGGCATTTCAATTCTCAATTTTACATGTTTAATTATTCTTATTATGAACTCTTTGATATAATATGTTTTCTATAAATCCTGGGTTCCAAATTTTTGCAAGAGCGAGTTACCCTTTTGTGTGTTTGAATAAGTAATTAAAACATATTTGTTGGTTAAATATATTTAGCCTTGCAATTTTAACATCTCTATATTGTTTTGAACGTTCATGATATAGTTAGGGGTATACCCAAGGAGGAAATTATGTAATTTGTTACATATATCATGAGAAATATATTATTACATAAGTCGATATCACTTGATATAATATATTGAAGATTATGAATCTTTAGTATAAAGTTGTCCCCAATCATTTATATATTAATAAATTACTTGCATACTCTTTAGTTATTGAGCTTTCCTCAAGCTAGGAATGTTATGTTTAGTACTATTAATATATTGAATCAACGAGGTAAGATAACCGCACGTAATTGCTGAGCTTTCCTCAAGGTACTTGCATTGTACTTAGGTCGTCGTGAAATGATAGGTTCGAGTGAATAGTTACACTTTACTTGTTGAGCTTTCTTCAAGATAAAGGCAGGATTGAGATGAGGTACCAAAAGTTAGGAGTCGTATATGATACAACCGATAAAGAGCTAGCCATCGTATGCGGGCCTATGATTTATTGAGCTTTCCTCAAGGGCAGAATCTTAAGACATACGAGTCCAAACACCCACTAGTGAAGTAAAAAGACTTCTATGTTTCGCTTAAGATTTGGTGAAACATAAAAGACTACTAGGAGCCTTATTAGAAAAATAAAATGGTAACATTTAACCTTTCTAATTTTGTAAGAACATAATCTAAATAATGTTATAATTATGTACAATGATAAATTTGTGCATTTAATATGATTGGTACCACGTTTATTAATTAACATATACAAATGAACTAAATTGAAAGTTGACAAATGGAAATATAATAACCACAGTTAAGTGCCTATTTCATGTTAATGTTTTCTATACCCATGCAAGTGCCTAATTTTTATCATAACATGATCACTTGCATGTTTATTTGGTTTAGAACGTGTATTGTATTTTATGAGTTTCAAACTCTAATAGCAATACAAGACTACGGATGGATATTTGATCCATATACTATTACACATAAATGTTATATGGTGAACAATCATAGTTAGTAATGTACGATACTTCAATAAATATAGCTCATAGAAATGAGCCAATAAACTGTACTATGAGACCGAGTATTCAATTTGATTGATAACATAAAAGATCATATCCTGTTAATTGTAGAATATGACCAAAACTATAAGAAAGATCTAAGAACTCGATTGTTGAAGTGAAGTGTTTGTTTAATCAGTTTACGCAAAGAGCAACATATTTGATGCCTATAAAAGCACTTATTGACTGCATCAAATTACGAAAATTGTTCTCGTAAAAGGTACCGAACACTATTTAAGAAATAATGACTATTTTTTCTTATTGACTAAAAAAATAGACATAGCCATATTTCTACGAATATTATGAACATTCATTATGGAATAAAACTATAAAGTGGTATTTGTTTTCATAACAAAAGCGATGCACTAGAAATGCAGAAGCATATAATATTATTTACAGTTATTATAGAATTATAAACTAAGCCGTAGTTTTGAGAAAATAATTTTGTAATTTTATTATATGATTTTGAATCATATGGTACTTGTTAATTATATCTCAAACAATAAAGGGCTATGCGCCCATTTAGTGAGAGCATCATTAGAGTTGATGAACTCTTCGGATTGATACATATAGATGTATGCAATCGCAATTCTATAAATACTAAAATAGTTCCATGTACTTCGCCATATTCACTGATGAGTCATTGTCAACGTGGACATGTGTATTTGATACACATGTAGTATGACTATGGTAAACTCATTGAACAATCATAGTTAGTAATGTACGATACTTCAATAAATATAGCTCATAGAAATGAGCCAATAAACTGTACTATGAGACCGAGTATTCAATTTGATTGATAACATAAAAGATCATATCCTGTTAATTGTAGCATATGACCAAAACTATAAGAAAGATCTAAGAACTCGATTGTTGAAGTGAAGTGTTTGTTTAATCAGTTTACGCAAAGAGCAACATATTTGATGCCCATAAATGTTAAGGATAATCAAATACGCTTTTGTAAAGAGTTCGTTATGATATTGTAGTAGTGGTTTTCTTTTGAATGGTTTGGCCATTTTGAAAGGAAAATGAATGTATATGACTAAATGTGATTTAAGGTATAGTTGGGGTGAAGAGAGTGAATAGTCTTTTTTGCTTCATAAAGAAACAACTGAAATGAGAATTGTAATGATAGTGATTAATTCTTTACATTGGTATGAGAAGCATGATTTCTATTCCGAAATGTATTTTCATATAGAAAATTGTTTTTTATGAGATTTGTTTTTTGAGTTCCGGATATTTGATCAAAGAACTCTCCATGGCAAATAGTTGCAGTATATGAAATAACAAATATATATTAAGTGAATGGTGGACTTTCGAATTTAGTATGCTATTATATTAATAGCGGAAATAGTGGGAGCATGTCATATAGCACTTATTGACTGCATCAAATTACGAAAATTGTTCTCGTAAAAGGTACCGAACACTATTTAAGAAATAATGACTATTTTTTCTTATTGACTAAAAAAATAGACATAGCCATATTTCTACGAATATTATGAACATTCATTATGGAATAAAACTATAAAGTGGTATTTGTTTTCATAACAAAAGTGATGCACTAGAAATGCAGAAGCATATAATATTATTTACAGTTATTATAGAATTATAAACTAAGCCGTAGTTTTGAGAAAATAATTTTGTAATTTTATTATATGATTTTGAATCATATGGTACTTGTTAATTATATCTCAAACAATAAAGGGCTATGCGCCCATTTAGTGAGAGCATCATTAGAGTTGATGAACTCTTCGGATTGATACATATAGATGTATGCAATCGCAATTCTATAAATACTAAAATAGTTCCATGTACTTCGCCATATTCACTGATGAGTCATTGTCAACGTGGACATGTGTATTTGATACACATGTAGTATGACTATGGTAAACTCATTGAATATAAAACAAGAGTAAAATTAGCATGCTATAGAAATGATTCGATTTAATTGAATGAATAAGTATATTGGAAAAGATTCCAAACATACCTAAATGGATAAAGATTCAATCTCAAAATAACCTAAAATGGATAAAGATTCAATCTCAAAATAACTCCTTCATGTGAACGTAATGATGCATCAATATAGAGTAATCGAACTTTGTTGGACAACGTGCGATTAATTGTGTGTGAAGTTGAGTTAGTTTCTTTCTCTGAGGAAATGTACTTAACAGTAGTACACAAGGTTAATATTATTTAATCTGAATAACAGTTTATAAAATCTTACAAGATAAAGGTTTATTAGAAACTCCAACATATCTTAAGCCAAGGAGTTGGCAAGTTATATGAGTCAAAAGATTACACATAATAATTGTTTATAAGGGATCTTGTATGAATCTCCTCGAAAGGACTTTGGAAAGGACTGTCATAGAATGACATATTTATGTTATGTTTTGAACATAATTTTTATAAAATGAAATCAAATCAGTTTTATAAATAAAAAAATTCATAAAATGTTTATGAATCCCTATTCTATTTACATTGAGGAACAATTGTTATTTCAAGATAAACCAACTTCATTGTGAAGGAATTTCTTTGTGGAATTATTTGTAGCTAAATGGAATTGGATACATTCTATGAGTAGACATGATTATATGAGATGAAATGAAATTAACTAACCTAAATGAACACATAGAATTAGAATGTCTAGTAAGTATTCTCGTACATCGAAGAGGAACTATGAGTTTCTTATTAACGTCGAAATTATATAATCCTCGATTGTTTAATTAAACCATTAAGAGTGTTGACTCTATATGATATGATGTGCAAATCCGAAAGAGTTCCGAGTACGCTATCAAAATGTGATTTTGGTGGTCGTAATCGAAGGCATGTGATCCATCAGTCGAGATTGTGTCTTTATGGGAAAGACTAATGCGGTTGAAATTAAACGAGCAATGTTGATAAGAATAATATCCCAAATTTCAACTATTGAAATTAAAATACTAGATTTGGTATTCAACATGCCTAAGTTAATTCATATTTACTCACAAAATTATTGCTTGATAAGACTTAGTTTTTTGGTACATATGTATTGAAATAAAAAAATTTGAAATAACGATTTAGAGTAAGCTATTTACACATATTAACCAAAAACATCTCGAAGTCAGTTAGAGCGATATCGAGTTTGTGAGTCTTTGGATATGATCCAAAAAATGATACGAAAGTATCATTTTGTAAGCATCAAGGTTGAATAAGTGTTTTGATAGAAATCATATAGTTTTATTTTCAATCAATGTACAAAGGAAGTTTGTGTTCATAAGAAAGAACGTTAAAAGGTACATTGATATTTTTAAACGGTAAGTAAACAACACGTTGTTGATTTTAACGGTGTACTTATATTGAAATCAATATTAGTTGTTTCAATACTCAACTTTGGATTGTAAATGTTGTCTTTTATAGTCAGTATAAAAGATATTAGGAATGTCTCAAATCAATATGTAAATACACCTTTATTAAATTGTTTAATATTGAACATGTGAGTTCCTCATGCATTAGCAATTTGAATTATCATATTTTTTATGTTGATTATGATATCATGATTTGTTTATGTATTTGATATATAAAGAAAATATCAAATCCATATTGATATCACTAAAGGTTGTTTGAACTTGTTCCTGTGTATTTATGAAATACTAAGGAATTTTTTATAGAAGCAAAAACTCCTTATGAAGGAGCGTTCAGACTTAAATATCATAAGTGATATTGAGTATAACATGTCAATAGTAAATTCAAGTTAAGAATCATTAAGTTGGAAATGCTCCAAATGAAAGATTGTGGCTAGTTTAATGAAAAATGCTAAGTACATCGTCTTGAATAGCGCCGCAATAAAAATAATGTATTTAAATATATAAGTGCACAAATTTATAACTAAGCCGATTCCAAATGTTGAGAATCTCATTGCATTGTTATATGATAACAATGTCGCTATATGATTTGTAACAAAACTTAGAGCTTATTAGAAGTCGAGAGACATACTCCTAATTATTCCACATGGTAAAACGGTTTACGGGAGAGTTGATTGGCAGAGTTGAAAATTAAAACAAAATAGTACACACGTTTACAAAGGGACAGACCCAATTGGTTTTGAGAAAATCGATTAGAGATGTTGGAATAAGATTCTGTAATTGATCCCAAGTGCAAGTGGTAGATTGATAGATTTAGGGGTATGTCCTAGACAGCAATTGTGTAATTTTTACATATATTTAAATCGTTGACCAATCTTGTTCGAAATAGAGGTATTTTATTTTTATTATATACTTGATATAATGTGGTCATTATAACATCCCTAATTTTTAATAACATTATTCAGGAGATTTAATTAGATAAATTAAATATAATAGTGTGGAGACTAGAGTGATAAGGAAATTGAGATTTGAAAACTAATTAGGGTCGTGCCTTAATTAAAAGGATTTTTAAAATGGCTTATAACTAAATTCATAAGAATGGTTTGTAAGACGAAAACTAAATTAAGACAAGGGCAATATGGGGAAAAGCCGTATATCATAACCTCTAAACCCTTACCCCATTTTCATTCATATGTTCACAAAATAAAAATATAAAATAAAGGAGATTAAGGCCGGCCATAACCCTAGGAGAAAAGGGGACCAAAGTCAATTAGAAGCTAATGATTCAAACAAGGAAGAATTAAGAAAGAATAAATCTAAAGTTCCTTATCCAAACAAGCTGAATAATAACCTAAACCATCTCATACATGTTTATTTGATCAATTTAATTTCGGATTTAAGTTTTTAAAACCATTTGGATGGATTGAATGATGATATACCTTGATTATATGCCATGTTTGATTTAAACAAGGATTTTTATACAAAGGTATAATTTAATTTTAAGGATAAAATCATGTAAAATGGGTTTCAAATGCTATGAGTATTGAATATGTTATGTAAAACATGATTTTAGATATGGGGTTAAATTTTCATAATATTCCAAGCTTTGGATAACTTATTATGAATTTTGGATGGAAGAAATAGATAGTTTGGGTTTAAAATTTAGTACGGCAATTATGTGAAGGATTTTGGGTCTGAAATTTACATATGTTGAAAACATATTAAATGGGAATTATGAAGATTTTGAGGATTTTTCCTAGGTGTTTAGTTATGGTTATTAAATTATTTAAGTTGCAGGACTTAAATGTTTAAATGTTTTATTGAAGGGAATGGCTTATTTGTTAATATAATTGTGATTATAAATTACTGAATTCGGCAGCACTTTTAGAAAAAATATTTTTGATAGAGAAAGGGCAACAGATTACCATTTAAAAAAAAGGCAAGTTAGGTGAAATGAATTTTCTTTTGAAGGCTAAAAATCTGCTTTGCTTGGATTTACTATTTCGCCATTTCCATTTGTTGCCTTTTGTCACCATGCCTCCACTAAAGAGCCCATTTGAAACCATTGCACATGGTATCAAGCAATTGATACATAGTGCGTTAAAGAAAAGTAAAAGGTACAGTGTCGAAACCTTTCTTTTGAAGAGATAGAAGCTATCCTTTTAAACTTTGAATTACTTCTACTGATAAATGATGCTTTCAAATGGGTTGAGGCCAACTATATTAGCTCTCAAATCAATAGGATTGCCTTTGTTTTAGAAAAGAGCTTTCAAATGGGATGCCACCTTTTTGTTTTAAAAGGAGCTTTTGAATGTGTTGTCGCTTATTTAGTTTTGAAAAAGAGCTTTCAAAAGGGCAGCCGCTTGGGAACCAATTCGAAACCTAGTTGCTGCATTCATTCCTTTCGAATTAGTTAAATGCCGCTTTCTTTATAACTTTAAATCAACGCTTTCGAAAGCGAAGCTTTCGCCTTGTAAAATTTTAAGCTGCCTTCCCAATGCTTTCGAAGCCATTCTTTTCCCTAATTCTTTTATTTGGAGATCGATGCTTTCAAAAAGGGTCACTTTCGCTTTCATTTTCTTTGACCCAGGAGTTATATTTAATGTTAAACCTAATTGTTTCGATAGAGATACTTTTAAATGTTTTTGAAGCTATTCTTCCAATAAATTTCTTTGAACTAAGTGCCTTCCAAAGATAAGCTTTAATGCTTGCGAAAGGTATATGTTTAATGGTTTTGAAAGGAAGGTTTTAATGCTCTCGAAGGGAATGTTTTGAGTGTTTCGAAAGGTATATCTTTAAGTGTTTTAAAAGGAAGGTTTGAATACTTCCAAAAGGTTTGTTTTAGTGGTTTCGAAAGAGAAGGCCTAAGGTTTCGAAAGCCTAAATTCTCAAACAAGAAACCTAATCTCAATTTTATTTTTAAAATAAACCCACGACAATAGGGAAGGGTTTTGAAATGGCATTTAACTTTGGTGTTTTTGAAGAAGATTTCCTAGCTAAAGAGAATAGGTTAAAGGTATTAACCACATTTCATTTGATATTGATTACAAGGATATTAAGCTATAGATGTTTCTATTATTATGTTATGCTCGGTTATCATATATGCTTCTTCGGTAAACATATTCACTTTATAATCAATCCATAACTACATTTTGGGGTATTAGGGGCCGAATAACCAGCTAGGTTGACCCAGTAGTGAATATACATTGAGTTAACTCCTATGTGAGTAGAATTGCGTCCAGGACTTCAAACAGACCAGAACATAGGATCCCTAAAGACTGATCAAAAGATATTGGTTAGACCCATTCTTATTAAGTCAGTGAAAACTATATATGGAAATAGTTATTAGTAGGGACCAATAGGTTCTTAGTGATCCCATAAGGACTATGTACGGACAAGTTATTGAAGGGATCAATAGGTTCATAGTGACCTATGAAAACTATGACATGAGAGAAGTTATTGGAGGACCCAATAGGTTCTTAGTAAGTCCATGACAACTATGATTGGAGAAAGTTATTGATAGATACCACTAGGTTCATAAAGATCCTATGAAAACTATGGCTGGATGATAGTATTGGTAGAAACCAATAGGTTCATAGTGACTCCATGAAAACTATTAAAGTGGATAGGAATTCCATAAAAAATCAACAGGTTATTAGTAAGCCAACGAAAACTAATAGGTTAATAACGACCGTAGAAACTATGATTTGAGATAGATAGTCAGATAAAAAGGGGATGTGAAGTCCAGAATATATTGCATGTTTGTGTATCATCTTAGTACCTTTCTATGTTTTAACCATTATGGATGCAGGTGCACAATATATGATTATTTTAAATTGATTTAAGATATTAGTCAGGGGAAAACCCATTCCGTTAAGTGACATGGTCTCACTAGCTATATGGTTCAAGATGGTAGGTTATTATTCATACCAGACTTTTTTTCTTAATCGAAGTTTATATTTTTTCCTTAAAATCTCAAGTGCTCAATTAATTTTGATCAGTTTGAGAGTTAAGGTTTTCGAGTTCTCCTTTAGATGAATAAGCTTTCGGAGATGCGTAGGAGGCAAGCTAGCTATTAGGAGTTCTTTCTGTTTTATTCCATTGTATTTTGGTTGTAATGGAAAAGTTATTTAATTGCATATATTTAGACTTTGATCAACCAAGGGAGAATCTTCATATGTTGCTCTTAGCATATTTTGTAATAATTATATTTCTCTAAACGTGGTTTATGAATTGGGATTATGTAATGAATTTGAAATGTAATTTGAAGTGGAATGAAAAAATTGTTTTATTATTTTAATTTTTTTTCATATTCATGTTTTTTTTATATCAATGTATCTAACATTATCGCATTTGGTCATCGAGAATTAGTAAATATGGATGGCTGCATCATCCATAACAATTAGGTTTGGGCCTCCAAATGGGAGATATTACAAGTTGGTATCAGAGCATAGGTTTATGCAAACTTAAAAGAAATTTGAACCAAAAAGATTTTCAAAACATAACCCAATGAATCAGAAATTGAGACCAGAGTTTGGGTTAACGCTATAGTAACGTACTTGTATTTTTTGTATGTATATTTATAAGTACGTACTCCCCTTTCTCTTAGACCGTTCTTCTGTATCTTACTAAGGCTCATATGTAGATTTACGAGAAAAGAATTCATAGAGGCAGGAAACGAAAGAGGTAATCCAGATGGAAGAAGCACCACAACTAACATAAATTCTCGACGCAACACCAAGAGGAAACCAGGTCGACAGGCAAATGCTAATACAAATGCGCCAACGTATGTGCTAGAACTTCGCCAGTAGAAATGGGGATGATGCATTAGTTCTTTGTCAATCTGATGCAAGCTAGAGCAGCTGCAGGAGTAGCTGATGGAAATGGTGTGAATGTTGGAGCTAATCCCATCGCTCCAGTTGGCAATAACTATGCCAAGCTGAGCATGGATTATACCAGTCTCGTTGAGAAGCCATTTTTGGGAATAGAGGATGCCGTTGAAGTAGAAAACTGGTTATTGCATTGTGAAAGGATCTTCGCTGACTTGGGAGTAAATGATGAACAAAAAAGGATACCTGCCTCTAGACAATTGCAGGGAGCGGCCATTCATTAGTGGAACAGTGTTACAGTGGGAGTTCCCAAGGAAGAGTTGACATGGGTAGAGTTTCGTAGGAGATTCGAAGAGTGGTTTTTGTTTGAAATTTCCAAGTCAGTATTACTGATAAAGTTCAAAGACTTAGTGCAGAGTGGGATGTTGGTGATGGAGTATGCTACGAAGTTTGATGAGTTGTCTAGATACGGCTATGCTTCCATTGACACCGTCATTAAAAAAACGAGAAGTTTATTCGAGGGTTAAGACACGGGATTGCTATAGTAACTATGCCTCTGTGATCCAAGTACAGTTGTAGTGGAGATGACAATCTGGAATAAAGAGATGCTTTCTGGTTATGGGAAGGAGAAGTAGGTTGAACCCCATGGTTTTTAGGGCAAGAAGATGAAATTCTTTAAAAAGAATGAAGCTCTGAAAAGAGAAGCTGCCAAGAAGGAAAAGGATAATCTAGTTTGGTTTAAGTGTGATAAGAAGGGACATTATGCTCATGGATGTCGAACTGGAAAAGGGAAGAAGGTTGTAGATAAGAAGGGAGTGCAGTGCTTCAACCGTCAATAGATTGGGCATTACAAGAATTAGTGTCTAGAACCGGTCAAAGCAGACAAGGGAAAGGTTTTTTCTGTTAGACCATCATCTACCAGGTCAACAGCTGCTGAAAGCTAAAAACTGTAATGGAGGGTATGCTTTTGATTCATAGTATACAAGCTAGGGTACTATTTGATACCGGTGCATCACATTCATTTATATCTCAGTATTTAGTAGATAAGTTATGTTTAGAACCCTTATACCTTGTTAACTCCTTAAGGGTTGTGAATTCGAAAGAAGGGTATGCAACTTTAGGGATGAGACGTGACCGGTTAGAACTTGATTTGTTAGGTCATAAGTTTGCATGCGGTTTGTATGTTTTTGATTTCATAGGCTTCGAGATCATTTTGGGTATGGATTGGTTAGAAAGATACGACGCTAGGATATATTGCCATGATAGGGAAATATCGCTAATGCACCTTGAAAATCATAACCCAATTATACATTTGGTGTGGAAATTAGCCTCAAGTGCTTGTGCATTGCTGAATGACATGGAAGTAGGAGAAGTGTTGAATTAGGTTTTGGTAGAAAGAGTGTTTGCAGATGTTTTTGAGCCGGTCACAGGACTACTACTGAAGCAAGCCATTGAGTTCGAATAAATCTTATGGCTGGAGCAGAACCTATGAGTAGACCACCTAGCCGGATGACACCGACCAAGATTAAGGAATGTGTAGCTAATGAATTTAGAAAGGTAGAATTTCATTAGACTAGACAATTCGCCTTGTGGAGCGGCCACGGTGTTTATAAAGAAATCGGATGGTTCCTTAAGTATGTGTATCGATTATCGTAAGTTGATCGAGAAGACGATTAAGAATAGGTATCCTTTGCCGAGAATCGATGATTTATTTGATCAGTTGAGTGGAGCCGGAGTATTTTCCCAATTGGATTTGGCGACAGTTTCCGTCAGCTAAGAGTGGCAAAGGACAGTATCCCATTGACGGCGTTTCGAACTAGGTATGTTTCGTACGAATGGTTAGTAATGCCATTTAGGTTAACTAATGTGCCAGCTTTCTTCGTGGATTTGATGAACTGGATTTTCTAAGAGCACTTGGATAGATTTGTATTGGTATTTATAGATGAAATTTTAATATAATCCAAGGATGAGAGAGAGCATGAATTTTACCTTAGAGTAGTGCGTAAGACTCTTACGTAGCATCAACTAAAAGTGAAGTTTTCAAGAACTCATTTCTGGAAGAAAGAGGTTACATTTGTTGGTCATCTGGTCTCAAGAAAGGGTTTGCTAGTTGATAGAAGCCATTAATAATTGGAAGAGACCAGAGACGTTGATTGAGATCAGAAGTTTTCTTGGATTTGCTGGCTATTACCGGGGATTCATTAAGGATTTCTCACGGATAGCCATGCCTTTGACTAAGCTAACTAGGAAGAACGTAAAGTTTATTTGGTCTAACAAATATGAGGAAGGATTCCTTAATTTAAAGCATTTGTTGACCAAAGCTCCTGTGCTGGTAGTTCCGGAAGGGAATCAAGGGTTAGTGGTGTATACAGATGCATGTGGAACCAGGTTAGGAGCTGTATTAATGCGGAAAGGTAAAGTTATTGCCTTTGCTTCACAACAGCTTAGACCACATGAAGTGAGATATCCTACACATGGTCTGGAGTTGGCTGCGGTCTCCACGCTAAAAGTATGGAGAAATGATCTCCTAGGGAAGAGATTTGAGTTATCCATGGATCATAAGTCCTTAAGGTAGTTATTCTCTAAAAAGAAGTTGATTATGAGATATCAGAGGTGGCTGGATTTTTTAGCAGCTTATGATTTTAAAATAGAGTATACACCTAGAAAAGAAAATAAAGTAACGGATGCTCTTAGTAGAAAACATCGAAATGTGGTATTAGCTATGTTAACGGAATGGAAGAATCTGGAGGCTTTAACTATTTGTAGTATGCAGTTAAGATCGACTGCTAGTTTTAGTCAGAGCAATGCCTTGTTTTAATAATTGGAAGTTCAACCGGTTTTGATTGAAAGGGTTGCTTCTAAGAAGAAAGAAGACCCATTGTTAGCCCAGAAGATTAGACAACTTAAGGTTTGATTGGAGATTGATGATCTAAAAGATTTTAAACTTGACCAGAGAGGATGGTTGAGAAAGAAGGGACGGTTGTTTGTTTCGAATATTTAGGACTTATGGAGAGAAAGTTCTTAGTGAATGCCATTGATCCAAATTTACGATTCATCCTGGAGGAACCAAGATGTATTAGGACATGAAGAGGAGTTTCTACCGGGAAGGTATGAAGAGGGTTGTTGGCTTATGGGTAATGCAGTGTATGAATTATCAACAAGTGAAGGCCGAACATCAGAAGATGAGTGGGTTTCTTCAACCTCTGAAGATACATGTTTGGAAATGGAGTTAGATATCCATGTATTTTGTAGACGGGTTGCCAAGGTAGAATCAAAGAAATGAAAGTATATGGGTCATAGTGCACAGGTTGACCAAGAGTACCCATTTCATTCCAATTAAGTCAACCAGGATGACACCTATTTTAGCAAATTTTTTTATGAAGAACATAGTTAGACTACATGGAATTCCTAGTAGTACAGTAAGTGATAGTATAATTTATTTACTAGTGAATTCTGGAAGATTCTACAAGATGTGTTAGGTACCAAGCTCAAGATGAGTACTGTTTATCACCCTCAGACAGATGAGCAGACATAGAGAGTTAACAAGGTACTCGAAGATTTGTTGAGAGCTTGTGTGCTAGATTTTGGTGGATCTTGGGAAGATCATCTACATTTAATCGAGTTTTCTTATAATAATAGTTATCAAACTAGTATAGGAATGACACCTTTTGAAGCTTTGTATGGGAGGCCATGCAAGTCATCAGATTGTTGGTTGGAAACTGGAGATAGAATAGTCTTAGATCCAGATCTGGTAAGAGAGGAAATGGAAAATATTGAGTTGATCCGAGGTAGGATGAAGGAAGCTCAGTCTAGACAAAAGAGTTACACAGATAAGAGGCGTAAAGATCTAGAGTTCTCAGTTGGAGATAGAGTTTTCATTAAGGTTTCACCGATGAAGTATGTGCTATGATTCGGAAAATCAGGGAAACTAGCACCAATATATGTTGGACCATTCCCAGTTACAGAGAGGATCGGAAGGCTCGCACGCAGAATAGAGTTGCTGAGGAGTTTGGTAGATGTCCATAATGTCTTTCATGTGTCTCGTCTTCATAAGTGTGTGCATGATCCAGAGATTATTATTCCTTCGACCACATTGGTAGACATAATAGTAGAACCAGATTTGATTTTTGTTAGGCAACCAGTTCGGGTTATAGCCAGCGATGAGAAGAAGTTAAGAAACAAGACAGTCAAGTTGGAGAAAGTTCAGTGGAGCGACAATGAGAAGGACTGTACCTGGGAGACAAAAGACAGAATTAGAGATACTTATCTTGATCTGCTGTAACAGTATGTTCTATATTTACTTTATAGAGTCTATTTTCTAGTTAGGTAGGCTAGTATTGTAGTTATGAGATGTTACAAATGATTGCTATCGCTAGTATTTTGTCCTTGATAAATTTCGAGGATGAAACTCATTAAGAAAGGGATCCTGTAACACCCCTAATTTTTAATAACATTATTCAGGAGATTTAATTAGATAAATTAAATGGAATAATGTAGAGACTAGAGAGATAAGGGAACTGAGATTTGAAAACTAACTAGGGTCGTGCCTTAATTAAATGGATTTATAAAATGGCTCATAAGTAAATTCATAATAATGGTTTACTAAATGAAAACTAAACTAAGTAAGACAAGGGCAATATGGGGAATAGCCGTATACCATAACCCCATAACCCCTAAACCCTTACCCCATCTTCATTCATACGTTTACATAACAAAAATATAAACAAAAGTATATTAAGGCAGGGCATAACCCTAGGAGAAAAGGGGATCAAAATTAATTAGAAGTTAAGGATTCAAACAAGGAAGAATTAAGCAAGAACAAATCTCAAGTTTCTTGAAGGTGAATAATAATCTAAACTATCTTATATATATTTATTTGAACAATTTAATTTCAGGTTTACGTTTTTAAAACTATTTGGATGGATTGAATGAAGATATGCTTTGATTATATGCCATATTTGATTTAAACAAGGATTTTTATGTAAAGGTATAATTCGATTTTAAGGATAAAATCGTGTAAAATGCGTTTCGAATGCTATGAGGATTGAATATGTTATATAAAACATTATTTTAGAGATGGATTTAAATTTTCATAATATTCCAAGCTCTGGATAACTCATTATGAATTTTAGATGGAAAAAATAGACAGTTTGGGTTTAAAATTTGTTACAGCAACTATACGAAGGATTTTGGGTCTGAAATTAACATACGTTGGTAAACATATCAAAAGGAAATAATAAAAATTTTTGGGGATTTTTCATAGGTGTTTTAATATGGTTATTAAATTATTTAAGTTGAAGGACTTAAATGTTTAAATGTTTCGTGGAAGGAAATGACTTATTTGTCAAAATAATTTCGATTATAAACTGATGAATTCGACAGCATTTTTAGAAAAGTGATTTTTGATTAAGAAAGGGAAACCAATTACATTTTGACAAATAAGACAAGTTAGGTGAAAAGAATTTTCTTTTAAAGGCTAAAAATCAGTTTTGCTGTCATTTATTACTTTGCCACTTCCATCTGTTGGCTTTCAACAACATGCCTCCACCAAAGAACCCATTCGAAACCAATGCACATGGTATCAAGCAATTGATACGTAGTGCATTGGAGAAAGGTGAAATGTACAGTGTCGAATCCTTTCTTTTGAAGGGGTAAAAGCTATTCTTTTTAACTTGAATTGCTTCTATTTATAAATGATGCTTTCGAAAGGGTCGAGGCCAACTATATTAGCTTTTGAGTCAATTAGCTTGCCTTTATTTTAGAAAAAATCTTTCAAATGGGATGCCGCCCTTTTGTTTTAAGAAAATCTTTCAAATGAGTTGCGGCTTATTTAGTTTTGAAAAAGAGCTTTCGAAAGGGTAGTCACTTGGGAGCCTATTCGAAACCTAGCTGCCACATTCATGCCTCTCGATTAGTTAAAGGCCGCTTTCTTTATAACTTTAATTCAACGCTTTCGAAAGGGAAGCTTTTGCCCTTGTAAAATTTGAAGCCGCCTTCCCAAAGATTTCGAAAGGGTTCATGTTGCCGCTTTTATCAATGCTTTCGAAAGGGTGGTTTCGAAGCTATTCTTTCCCCACTTGTTTTATTCGAAGATCAATGCATTCGAAAGGGGTTACTTTCACTTTTGTTTTCTTTGACACAAAAGTTATAATTAATGTTAAACCCAACGGTTTCAAAAGGGATACTTTCAAATGGTTTCAAAGCTATGCTTCCCATAATTTTCTTTGAAAGTGCTTTCTATAGATAAGCTTTAATGCTTTCGAAAGGTATATCTTTAATGGTTTCGAAAGGTATATCTTTAATGGTAGATTCTATTTTTAGAATGCGAAAAGGTTATGAAAATTGGAATGTGGTCGATGTGTTATGAATCAGAGAGATTTATAAATTAAAATTGGTTGTATTGAAATTTTAAAAGTATATTTTTATTGAGAGGTTACATTTGTTTTAAAACGAGGACTTTTAATTATCAAACTATGTAGTTTTAAAACTATTAATTGGATTGAAATATTTCAGAAATTTAATTATTTAAATATTTTAAATTTGTTGAAATGAATTCTAAGTTTTATAGACAAATTTTGAAAATTGATTAAAAATTTTAGAAGTGAAATGGAATTAGTTATTGACATTTATTTTAAAAGTGCTTTGATATTTTAAACAATTATTGAACCATGTTTTTGAAATTTATTATTATATATATAGTTTAAGTAAATGATTGAAATTTACTTATAAATGCTCTCGGGATTTGTGAAATGGGTTTTATTTAATGAATGTGATTTTATAAGTTACAATCTTATAATGGAATTCGAAAACTTAAGAACTTTATGAAAAGGAATTTCCAAATTATTTAGATACGGGAACTTCGAAAATGAATCTGAATTCATTAAGGAGTTATAAATTGTTAGTTGGATTATAAATAGGTATAATCGATAATTTTTGGAATGGTAAAGTGAACTAATAAAATTTCGGAAATTTATGAGTTAAGTATGGAATATTCTCTAAGTATTGATATTAGAAATGATTTTGGAAATAAACTTATAATATTTTCCTAAGTATTGGAATTAAAGGTTTTGGAAATATTTTAGTGATGAAATAATTTATACAGAAATAATTTTCTAAGTAATGACTTATAAGTTGGATTTGGAAATATTTCTAAGTGTTGATGTGGTTGAGATATCCTATTATAGATATACGTATTCACCTTGAATTTATATTTCCCATTTATCAAATGATAATCATTTCACTTAATTTATAAACATTGTTTATAAACTTCATAATCTCATTTCCAGTTTAGAAAAGTTTTATATCACTTAAATCCATTTATAAATCGATTTCTAATTAAAATTCCACTTAGAAAACTATTTCTTAAATAATCCAAACATATTCCAAAACCAATCAAATTTCAATTTTGATCCCCAGTTCATATTTGTAAGAATCTTATTTAAAATTCATTGTTTAAAAATTCTCAATTTAAAATTCTCAATTTGAAACCATTTTATGAAATAGCTAAATAAATATCTAAAATCTATTTATTTATTTTATCCAATTCAATTCCCTTTTAAATTTTAAACTTCTTTTACAAATCCAAACGCCCCTAAAAATAAATAGGATCTAACAATGAATATGAATTCAAAACACTTCTAAAAATAGTATTTACAATTCTTAATATCACTTGAAAATAAAAAATCATTTTTTTTACCGATTTACACATATAATTTATAAGGAAAATAATTCACGCGCGAAGCGCGTGCCGTGACACTCGTATATATATATATATATATATAGTATATAATAATCAACTGATAATAATTATCAATCCAACCAATCAAGCAATAAATAATTTTAATTATTATAAATTAAACACAGTAATCCAAATGAGTGAGATTTACTTATATTTATTTTCTATTGTCTCCGAGGCATTCCAATTTGGAACTAAAACCGAACAATGTCTGATTTTTAGTTCAAATTTCCACAGTCTCCAAATATATCCAAACCAGTTTCATTGTGAAGCCCTCGTCATCGCGATCGCAACATAAAACGTTTTGTCCTAATCGGACCTCGTATGAGAAAGTTATGAATTTTAGAAGTTATCGATTTTAAATATAATTTAATTATACATAAATCACCAATTTGAAACAAATTACCAAAGTGCCATCTTCCCTCTCCAACCACCTCCCTGTAAATGCATAGGCAAGACCACCATTTGCCGTGCACGAAACTAACCGACATAGAGAAAAACTTGTCGAAATTCAAAATCGATCGCGCCGAAGGCCTTTACTCCGCAAACTCGACTCGCCTGGACTCGAAACTTCGAATTCGACCCTCTCTTATGCTCGCGGCCCGTACGAGATTGCTCTGGACATACCATGGTCGCATTCTCCAATAAGGCACCACACTTCATGATATTCGACGACAACGCGAATTTTGGCAAGAGAAACTCGCCGGTGATCTCAAATTCAACAATCAATGCTCGCATTTGCCAAAATCTAAACCCTAATTGCTGAACCTACTACCTCGTGTTCAAAAGTGAGGCCACACCCCTCAAACATTATATCAGATCGAAGTACTCATCAAAAGGAAAATTTTGATGCAAGTTTTGTATTTTTTTTATTAAGTAAATTTCGATATTTTTGATTTTTAAAGCTTTTCATAAAATTTATTCCCTAATTCAAGCTACGTGAATAGATAAAGGAAGGACGAGGTGAAAATCGTAGAGTGGCATGGATGGCAGAGGTAGATTGGCTGATGAGATGTTTAATGAGTGAGGGTTTGACTTTGTAAAATTTAAAATATTATTTAATTGTAAAATATATCGATTTTAGTAGATTAAAATCCCGAACCCCTATCGAGGCATGACGCCTAGCATTTCTAATGTTATAACTCTATTCCGAATGCAATGGAACAGGTCTTAAGGCCTAATTCGATCGTATGGAGAAGATGGCTTTTTGATATAATATAAAATTTTCAATATTAATTTCAACGCGTTTCTCTCCCGTACGTCCAAACGATAACTCTAAATTATCGAAATTTGATATTCGGTAATACTACACTATTACGGATTTAGTGGAACTAGTTTTGTTGAATTCTGAGACTGTGCTTCGGAAGGCTAATTTCATTCATTAATTAAAACGAGACATTTTCAAAATTAGCTAAATCACTTTTAAATCCAATTTAAAAGTTTCATTATCTTTATTTTTATCAATATAAATCAAATAAGATTTGAAAGTATTTTTATCTAACTTAAAACTCAACATTCCATTATTTAACCAATTTTAATTATTAAATTTAACAATTAAATTATCTAATAAATCATTATATTTGGAATTTTAGTTATTTAACTTGTAAAAATTTACTTCTCAATATATAAAATCAATTAAATATTCTAATTTCAAACTACTAAAATTATGGGTCATTACAATGGCTCGTGAAGAAAACCAACCTGCAACATATGCTAGTGTTATAGGTAATGAAGAAAATATGACTTCATATGTAGAAAGTCCTTACAAAGAAGTATTACTTTTATTAGAATTCTCTGATCTTAAACAGGAAGATAATCCATGGACTCTAATGTAGAGATATGTTGATACAGCATCATATGTTGTTGCTGCATACAAACAAAAAGGATATTATGAAGCAATTTTAAAGGGTACTGGAACATGTGAAATAACTCATTTCCACGGTAATTACTGAAACACATACAGTTTTAATAAAATAATAATTAAAAGGCTAATGCTGCCAGAAGAATAGGGATTATCAACCCTAAAGAAAAGGAAATTTATTCTCAAAAAAGAAGTTTACAATCGACTTTAACTATTGGGACTATGTAAATGAGCTATGCATGGTGTCGCTTTATGAAAATGATAAAATGAAACATTCTTGGTTTATAAAAATTTATGGTGAGTTATACAAACATCTTATTCCAAATTGGTTTGTCTAATGGTGGAAAAAGTTTGGATAATCTTTACAAATTCTACCAGAAATTTTAAAGAATCGTATTCTGTTTATGTACATATTTCACCAAAAATAACTGAAATCAATGAGGAAATCCACTGGGTTAAAGGAAAGGCTCCAATGTACTTTTTCATAGAATTTTGTATCCCTTATATTTGAATATGGGTACCTAAATTAAGTAGCACTCGACAAGGTATTCCTTGTCTTCGAAGGTGTTCTCTTATAAAATTTTGGGATAAATTAATGAGAATTGATAATTCTACTGAAAAAATATTTGGTCAAGAAATTATTCGCTTAATAAATGAAAAAATTAAAAATCATCAAGAATAGAAAATGTTGAAATAACAAAAGGAATCTCTTAGTCCATTTTAGCATATCATCAAGAAGCTGCAAATGTTGAAAGGAATAACATCAAGAGAAGATATTATTTAGTGCTATCTTGAAGAAATGAAAAGAGATTTAGTCATAAATCTAATAGAAGAAGATTCAAAATCTGACACCTGCATGGCATCATCCTCCAAAGGAAAAGAAATTGCAAGCGAATCACAAGATGTTTTTTAAGATGATGAAGAAGAAGACATTGATACAATGTTTGAACAAATTAAAGAAAATTTATTTGGTAAAAAAGCAGCAAAGGATAAGACTCCAACTAGTCAAGAAGAAGATAAAGTGGTCCCCAAAAATTAAGATGGGTGGACTAACTGTCAAATTAATAAAAGTGAAGGATGGAAGCACATTTGGTTAGAAAGACAGCACAACTCAATAATGTAAAGAATCTAGATAGCAAAGCAATAATATTTTAGAAGCACATATGCTCAACAGGACAGCGCAATTCAAATCATTTAGAGATTCTGGATGGTAAGCAAAGCAACTCAATTATTTTGGGCAGCGCAGCTACTTTTTAATTTTTTATTCTGTAATCAACTATGTTTAATTAAGTCTCGTGTCCGTCTCCTTATAAATAAGATAAGTCCCTCATTGTAAATACTTCGAACCGAAAATACTATAATATAAATTTGTATTTCCCGAACCAGTATTGTAAGTTTGTAATAATAAGAAGTTTTCTGTTATCTTTCTGTTGAATAGAAGAAGAAATTTGTTGCTATATCTTCGTAAGTTTTATTTGATTTAAATTTTCATAACTGAATCTATATTATTTGTTATAGCTTGAATGGTAGGTTAAATTCCTTATGTGTTTAATTATATCCAGTCTATTTATAGGAATTCAAGTGCTATTATGATATATGATTCAAGTAAAATTTGATATGTGACTAAGTAGCAGAATTCAGAATGGAATGAAGTAGCAGATAGTCGAAAGCGTACAACAAAACTTATAAGACTAAGGCTGTGAAGGTTATTTGGCAGTAATAATTTTAAAGGAACGATCGTGCTTTTATGCCAGTTCTTGTGATGATACTTATGGCCTTTTCTATGCACATTGACAAGTTCTGGAAAAATTATTATTAGACGGATTTTCATCATGTAAAAAAATCCTATTAATATTTAATCTTAAATTTTTTGTTTAAATATGTGTAGTCCATTTGATCATGTCGACTAGTTCGGTTTGAACTGGATTTTGTTATTCAGTCAGAAGACTTGGTTTTACTTTGATCTTGAAAGCACTGTAGTAAAATTCATACTGTAGCAGTTATGCACATAGTTACCGAGATAGTTTTAAAATATTTGAGTTTTGCCAGTCGTTTTAGATAAGGTATTTATATATAAATTATATAAACATAATGTTTCATGTTTTATAAAATTATCTTTCACAAAATACATGCTTAATAGAAAAATAAAAAATCAATATTTTCATCATTTAAAAATATTTTAGCAAAAGCCAATACATAAATAATTGGTTTTAAAATTATGTTTAAACCACAAAATTATGAAATAAAATTTCAAAGTATAAAACATCACTTAAAATTTTACTGGAAATTTAACTTTCAAAATTATGTTTAGAAATTATTTTATATTAATATTTTAAGTTAAAACTGAACATAAATATATAATGTTAATATTTCATAGTTATGTTTATAAATAAATAAAGGTATATATTAATATACATTTATATTTTAAAAAAATAATTAAAATTTATACATGCATATATATAATATTTTTATATGTAAATAAAAGTTTATAAACATATACTTGCATAATATATTTGTATATTGGATGAGCTAACGTGTCCTTTGCGATGTAAATCCCAACATCTATTCACGGGCATGTTATGCCTTGCATGGATTGATATGTTACACATGTACGCACTTACATATGTGTATATGATACATGTGTATACATAACATAAATTAAACAATACTATATCATTTTATAAATTTAAATAAAATTTATAAATGTTTTAAATAAAGTAGACTTCACAGGCCCAATGAAGATCCAGTAGGATAAAAAAACTAAAATCAACCCATAACTTTTGCCATAGGCGAACCTAGTTCCAATATTTTTGAGGCGAAGTTTTTCCTTGGATCGAAGTATGTTAAAGTCAACGAAGATGCAAAAGCTTGAGCCAAAGTTTGGATGTACTAGGTTGAGGAAGCCCTAAGCTCAACGCTGAGAAACAAGGATTCGAAGGTAAACGAAATCGATGGAGTGAAAAAGTTCCAAGTGTTTTCTTTTGTATTAAGGGAAATGTGGATGGATCATATCGATCCTTCAAAGTATTTTAAAAACAATGGAAAACGATGGTAAAGAAGCATGCATACCTAACCCTGGACTAATGCAACCTTTAAATGATTTACTTGACTCTGGACCAATGCAACCTTCAGATGATTTTCGGTGTTGAACGGGGTGCACATTCTTCATAGACTGCAAAATTACAACAATCTTATATCCACCGAGAAGATGTTACTCGATTATTATTTGGAAAAGAAGTTTCAAAATTCTCAGTGAATATGTGACGTTCCATGAAAGCATCTGTGTAGATCTGCATTTAATCGCTTGTTTTGATTCAAAGTATGCTATGTATTCGTAGAAACAAACTTTCGAAGGCTAGTGTTATCCGTTATTTTTCCAAAGTGATGTTTTGATGGATTGGATTACGAAATGGTGAAATAATAGACTTTCGACTCGATGATGAACAACTAGGAAGATTCAAAGAAGGAAAACAAATTTGCAAAAGTCAATGAATCAGCACCGATCAATGGATGGATCAATACTGATCCATCAAGATGACTTTCTTGCCACAAAAAATCAAGAGCAATGAAGACATTAGTATTGAAGAAAGAGTCAAGTGTTGGTGCCAAGGCCATGCATTCGTACTGATTCGTGGATTAATCGGTAACGATCCATGGATGGATCGATACAAATTCATCAAGCTGCGAGACTTGATCCATTTTTTTTGAACATAGCTCTTTAATGCCAACAAGTGTAGATCCCGGGGATTGCACTCGTGACTTTTAGTCTCGTAGTTTGAACTACCAACCAACTGAGCCAATCATGTTGATATGATTTAACCCACTTTTTGTCGGATCTGTTTCCTATTATGTTGGATCTGATTGACTGAAGAAATCTACTTTGATATGGTGAATCTAAGGCCTCTAGAGATCATGCTACAACTGTAAATATGAGGCTTTCTCTAAAAAAAGAGTAATTTTGGACTTTGCGTATTCCAACTTAAGGGATACTCTGTCATTTTTGGTCCTTGAGATTGAATCTCAGATATCTTTGTAATTTTGGTAGATGTAGTACAAATCAAGCAATAAAGGGTTGATAAAGTGGATTAGACTGGCAATTCGCTAAACCACTATAAAATATTGTATCTTTCTTCTTTATTACTATTCTTTTTTTTATGCTTTCAATTTATTTGCTGATTTCATATCCATATATACAATTATGCGATCAGAATTGTTAGCTTTTTGAAAAATGCAAATTTGAATCCCAGAACTTAATGTTATGTTCTTGTTGAAATTTGATTTTGCTTTTGAGATGTTCTCCTGTCGGATATAAGAAACCTATGATTGACTTGTGCATTTGGTCGAAATCTGTATGGTAGTTTTACCGGTGACATACTTGGATTTTTCTTAATCATTTTTCGATGTCTTTTTCTTAGTTATTTCCATTTACGTATGAGCATAGAATTGCTTTTACTGGATTTGTTGAACCAAGCTATACGATGGTTGTATTTTATTTTTATTTTTTGAATTAGGTCGAATTGAACAATATGATGGTTGAGTTGCATCGGTAGAGTCGCATAACAACTAAGTAATTGATTTTGACTGGATGTTTAAAAAGTAAAATATTTGTTGAATTTTTCGATTAATTTCATTTGGTACATAATGATAATAAAATATATTAAATAGAAACTTATATTAGAAATAAAAAATAAAACTATTCTGTTTAACCGTTAATCGTTCTTTAATGTACACTTTATTTAATGTTTTTATTTTTTATTTTTTAATAATATAAGTAATTTTTTGTCAAATATATTTTAAATTTATGAAATGTCTCAACAAATAGCCTTTTCTTGTAAATTGTATTATTGAGTGATCAGCTCTATGTAACTACGCACAAAACTTGAATAATAAATAAAATAATCCGGCTAACCGCACAATTCAACTAGTCATAGGAGGAAATAAATACAGCTCATACGTGGTTGGTATTAAAAAAGTTAAGAGACTTCTTGTCTTCTAGATGGTCAGAAACTAAGTGCTCTGTCCCACGGAGAAAGAAAGAAAGTTATGTGGTGGTTAGCATCTTTAGGCATATGAATTAAAGCACGTCTTACTCGATGGTTAATTGTCGCATGCAACATCTACCGTTCACGCGTGCGCCACGTGACCATAACCAAAATACGAATTCGTGATCTATAAATTGGAAACCTAAACCCAAAGTTGAAGTTGAAGTTGAACCATGGCAGGCGCAGCGGTATGCTTCAGTAAACTTGAACCCGCAGCAGCAGTTAATAAGATCGGCGGCAAAGATTCCTCCACCATGATTGAGATTAGCGGCGACTCTGAAGATGTCAATAGCGATCAATTATTTCATTTTCCAGTGACGACGAACGAAGAAAACGATGCTGAATCATGCGTTAGTGGGAGCGATGATATCGATAGCGTTTGCACTACTGACGACGTGCATTGGTGGTCTTCCCGGGAGATGTGTACGGACGAGTACCCAGCAGAGGGAAAGAAGAAAGACGATGGAGCCGTATCAAAAGTTGAGATGGTGGAGAGCAATAAATCGTTCTGGGAGGCTTGTTTAGCAAATGAATACTCAAGCCCAATGTGAATAACATTATATTATTATTATTTTCTCACCTTTTCTAAATCAACATGCTCTAACTGGATAACATTTCATCCAGCAAACCAACCTTTTGCATTCCGTACTTGTCCAACACAAATCTATTCGTTTGACATTGTTTTGTCCAAGGTTTAATGGTTCTGTTGAAGAGTCGTACACATTTCTAGAAAGTGGGAAAAGGTACTTTTAGATATCTAAACCATTTATCACAATCAATTACTAACTCATTCATCTATCTAAAGTAATTCTATCTTGATTCTTCTATTGTAACAAATGAAGTCTATAAATATAGGCTCATATTTACACAGTCCCTTGTATTGGAAAGTAATAAATTTCTACATTCTTAAATATAGACCCATAAAATATTCTATCAAAGCATCGTTCGATTACACGATGGACATCGAAATATCATTCAACTTTAAGTATAAAATTCCTTTCTTACTTTACACCGTTTTCAAAAATATTCGTAGGTGATAGCGAATACCGTTAACCCCTCATCTATACCAATTCACATTATTCATGGACGCAAGTTATGATTTTTGAAACATAAAAATGAAGACATTTTTTAACTCTCAAGATTTGTGGGATATAATAAATAGGAATTTATTACTCCTACACACATACTTCAATGCTTAATCAAACTCAAAAAAAAAAAAAAGATTCGAAAGAAAATAAGCAAAGAGATTCAAAATCGCTATTTATTTTACAACAAGTTGTGACTGATACTATCTTTTCAAGAATAATGAGAATTACAAACACAAAACAAGCATTGAGCACATTACAAAAGAAGTTTCAAGGAAGTATAAAGGTACGCCCCATTAAGCTTCAAAAGAGACTTTCAATGAAACCGAAAACCTTATAGGGAGAAAAACCTTCTTCATTGAGAGACTGTCAATGAAACCTTATAAAGAAAAAAAACCAAACACCTTACAGAGATGCTGTGTCTCCAATTTTATTGATAGCCTCTCAATGGGAGTTTGAATTAATAAAAATAAAGGAGTATGAGAATGTAAAAGATTACCACTTCAAAGTAAAAGAAATAGTTAGTCAAATGAGAGCCCATTGAGATAACATCCTCGACAAGAATATTATTGAGAAAATTTTAATTTCTATTCTCCATAAATATGATCCAATCGTGAGAACAAATGAGCAAATTAGATATTTTTCTACTTTATCGGTAACTGAATTAATGGATTCTATTAAAGCATTCAAACAAAGATTGATTGAGTAGGTATGATGAAGACTCAGTAGAAAATGCCTTTCAATCAAAGCTCAAATTACTAAATCAAAAATAAAGTATGTAGGCAAAATAAAAATGGTAGAGAAAAGTCTAGACATAAATAAAATTTAAGAGATTTCTTTATGAACAATTAAGATAAATATCCTCCATGTATAATTTGGTAAATGACAAATCATTTGGAGAAGTACCGTTGGTTTGGTGGAAGGACACAGTATAGGCATGATACAAAATTTGGACATATGAAGAAGAACTGCTTCTACAAAAATAAACATCAAGCAAGTTTCGTTGAAGAGACCAATCATAAGAACCGACAAAATGATCATAATCCACATCTTTTTTATGCTATCCAAGACTATACTAATGAAATGATGGAAACCAGTACTTGGATAGTGGTTGTAGCAATCACATGACCAGAGACGGAAGCATTTTCAAAGAATTGATGACTCTGTCAAAATGAAACTGCGACTAGAAAACAACACTATTGTACATTCGAAAGACAAAGGTACTGTTATGGCAGAAACAAAGAAAGATACAAGATTTGTAAAAGATGTTTTACTAGCTCCAAATCTTGAAGAAAATCCGTTAAGCATTGGTTAAATGATGGAGAAAAGTTATATTCTTCACTTTGAAGGACACACATACAAAATATATGATAACAATAACAAAAGACTTGAGATAGCCTAAGTAAAATTGAAAAGGATAAATACAAACTTTCCATTGAGCTTTAAATATAGTACTAACATTGCCATGAAAGTTCAAGTTGATGACTCATGGCCATGTCATTGAAGATTTGGCCACTTCAACACTCAAGCTTTGGAGTTGTTATATCAAAAAACATGATAAGAGATCTCCCAAGCCTAAAAGAAAATAATGAAGCGTGTGAAGGATGTCTTCTAAAAAAGAAACATCAATCGTCGTTTTTAACAGGAAATACATGAAGAGCAGAAGATTTGTTGGAATTGATCCACACTAATGTTTGCGGACCAATGAGGACACCATCACTCCACAACAACAGTTATATCATCCTATTCATTGATGATTTTTCTAGAATGACATGATTCTTTTTTGTTAAAAAAATGGATTATTTTTGAAATATTCAAAAAATTGAAGGCACCGATTGAAAATCAAAGTGGAAGACTTATAAAGAGGCTTATAAGTGATCGCGACAAGAGTACAACTCTCATGAATTTGATAAATTTTGTAATGATGATCGCATTGGGCAAAAACTTACAGTTGTATGTACTTCATAAAAAAATAGAGTATTTGAAAAGAAAAATGGCATAGTTATGGAGATGGTCAGATCAATGATGAAGAAGAAGGGCTTGCCCAATAATTTTTGGACAGAAGCAGTTTACACTACCGTTTATATGCTCAATAGATGTCCAACTAGATCTGTCCAAGACAAGACTCATATAAAGACATGTCCAACTATTAGTCAAGATGTCAAAGTCGATAAGAATGCAGCCTGGAATTTGGATGTAGAAAAGGTGAGAGAAAAAACATTTCTGCGTCAATACAGCAACTTCAAGTAGAAGTGGAAGAAGTAGTAGAAGAACTAAATATGCCTCCTTCACCTCCTCAACAACAAACTCGTTTAACAGAATCTACACTGAGAAGAGCCAGATCTTTATTGGATATATATGAAACTTGCAACTTAGCCATCCTTAAGCCTGAAAGATATGAAGTAACATCAAAACAAGAAATATGGGTCAAGGCTATGAAAGGAGAGTTAAAAATGGTTGAGAAGAATAATACTTGGAAATTAGTAAATTGCTCTAAAAATATAGACATCATTATAGAGTAAAATAGATTAATAAGAAAAAGCTTCCGGATGGCTCAGTTCAAAAAAGGCTAGGCTCGTTGCAAAGGGCCACTCACAGCTATATGGAATTGACTATAATGAGACATTTGCTCCACTTGCACACCTTGATATGATTAGGGTTCTAATAGCTCTTGCAGCCCAGAAAGGTAGGAACATTTTTCAACTTGATATCACATTTGCTATAACACTCCACTTCTATACTCATACTGCCAAAAAGTAATACAGTGTAACACTATCGGATAATATGGAGAATGAGATGATATTGGATTTAGACACGTGAATATTCCATTGGGCTAACACTGGTATGTATTTCAACAATCATAAATAACTCACCTATACGTATACAGTATTGGCACAAAGCACGTGCGTTGTAACAATCCGCACCCTAATGGACCTGAATTTTTGCTAAATAGAAAATCCAAATTCACCAAAGTATGAATTATTGGTTTGTGTAACGACCCGATATTTTCAACCATTCGCATCAACACACGTCAGACTTGAATTGTTCAAAATATCAGATTGTTAATTTAAATTTGGCAAACTCAGCATATACAGTAAATAAATCAACCACAGAATCACATACACAGAGTAATATAAAATAATGCAGCGGAATAGATAAATAGTAGTTCATGAAGCTACTATATAAACATCAGAGTTAGAAATAAAGTACAACAGAATATCTCAAATACAGTGAAGTCTCCAGTACGAATAGATGACTTCTCTGAACCAATCAATAGGAAAATCTGAAAGCTGAATCGATAGTTGGATCTCCAAACGTAGCTCCAAACTCCTAAGTTGAGTCTCAAGTGCTGTATCACTCAGTCTGACCTAAGCGTAAAGCAAAACACAAAACACTCGGGTCAGGATTAACATTCTTATATAAATAAATCCAACTCAAGTGAAATATCAACTGAAATACAAGTAACTTAAAGGATGTTTGGAATAACCATCCTCTAAGGATCCATGGAACTATCTACAATATAGAAATATATTCTATAACACCGTAGTCATTTCAATTTAATTTATACTTCAAAACCAAAATATCATTTTCATTTCACATATCTCTATTTCCCAAAATAGTATATATATATTAAATAATTTATAAAGTAAAGCATTCATAATTTCAATCGCTTCAAAATCAATTCGCCTTTCCCATTCCAATTTAATTCAATCTCAATTATCAATTTCCATTCGATTCGGTTTCTTACTAGATAAATTCAAATTTTATCGATTTCAAATACAGATTTGAACCACAAATAACCATTCAAATTTCAATGTAATTCAAAGTCAATATATTTCTAAGCTTTAAGTATTCAACATTTTCCAAACTAAATTTAACAATTTCATATAAATTTTGGTTTAACTTCATTATTATTTAGTCTTGGAATATTCACTTAACAAATTCAATATCGTTAAATAACCTCAAATTATAGTTTACTATATTTTTCCCTCACTTTCTTTAAACAGGAAATATTCATTAAATTTCTTAAATCAAAATCAAGTTATAAGAACACATCCAAAAAATTCCAAATTCAATAGTTTCGAATCGATTTAATTAAGTAAAATTATTAGCTAAATACAACTTTAACCAATTCAATCTTGTCTTACTTATACAGATCATTGAAGAAAAATCGATTTAAGAATATAATACATAACATATTATATTAATTAAATCAAACTTTATTAATTTAGGTTTATTATTAAATCCACTTTATATTCAAAACATATTTATACAATTTCTACATTAAATAAAACCATATATATTCCCTTTCAAAACCATAGAAATCATTTTCAAAATATTTATACATAGACCAACGGTGTCGGTATATAATTTCTATCCTATGGTCAAGTGATACAGATATTTATCATTTTAATCCGCAATTTAAATATACACAGATAGATATCATTTCAACCCGTAATCCCAAATTCAATTCAAATGAAAATCGCTTGGGTTTATCATTTCAACCCATAACGATTTTCTCCTATTCTAATGCCCGGTCGGGTATGTATCATTTCAACCCATAGTGAATTCTATATGAATAGGGAACTTTGCAGAGTGATAACAGATATGACAATAATACTAACAGGCATATATCATCAATAATAATATAATATAAATAACAGGATATAGTGTCATATCCCACTGGTGAACAGTTACAGATAATAGCATATATAACAATTTAAAATAACTAGCAGCAGCATATTTCAATTGTCGTTTCAGTTGAAATCAAATTTAATATATATAAGAACATTAATTGTGAGTGATTGCTCACCTCCCGAGGCTGGATATATAGACAAAGAAGTTGAGTTACGAAAGCAAGCATGAATCCCAAGGCAAGCTAGATTGGCATGAAATTGGACGGGCGAAACTGATAGATAGGAATAGACGATGTCAAATTTTTGATATATGCCGAAGATATATAAACATTATTATTGTATTATATATATATATATTATACTTAAGACCATATGAAATTTAAGATAAAATAATAATATTTATGACTTATATAATTATATACTTACAACAACAACTTACTTTAATATAAATTTTATACAATACATAGATCAAATATAAGCTAGACTGACATATATGTACTCAACGGACTTAAGTTCTATATGCACAAACAAAACAGAGTTTTATAATCTATATTTGTAACACGTCAAAGGAAAACTAATGTATGAAATGTATATACATTATATTCCATAACTTTAACTTGTACACTAAACCCAAAAAAATGCAGACATACTATATCCGCCTATATACTTCAATATAATATTTTATAAATCAACACTTAATATAACCATACAACTTATTTAACAACCGAGATTCATTTCAAAATCTATATACCCCTTTTTTCCTTTCAAAATAAAATTTCCAAGCAACAACCTAGCATTTCAGATTTCCAAAATTAATAATATAACTAAGCTTGTATTTATAAGCTATATGTATATATTAGTTTTGTTAAACCCATTTCCCTTAAATACTTACTCACCCTTCTATAATCTTTTTCTTCAAACAAATTAACACGGAATTCCTATGAACTAGAAGCTAACGAAACTTGCTTTATATAATTGTGCAGACCCATTACCTATAAACATTTAAGTTGGTGTATGTAAACAATCATCTCACAATAGTAGCTTTATGGCCTACAAATTTACAGATAAACAAACAAACAATTAACACAATAATATATAATTTTTTTTTTCGATTAATTTTGTAAACACCGTTTACCTTCAGTCTTCAACCCATAACTAACAGTAAAAAAAAAAGAAAGCCCAAGTCTATACCAACCTGTGAAGACAAATGAGGCGCGGGTTGTCGGGGGAAGAGCGGAAGGCGGAGGAGATGAGGCTCGGGTTTAGGTGGATGAGTTGCGGCTAGGTGAAAGGGGGAGGACGCGCAAGGAGAAGACGTGGTGGCTATCGGCTAAGCAATGGAGAGAAGGGGGTGGTCGCTGCATGGGGGAACACTGGCTGCAGTGAGGACAGGTGAAGACGTGGGGTGGAGGGCTGCCAAATGCAGGTCAGAGGCGAGTTTGAAGGGGTTCAGGTTGATGGGTGGAGGCGGCTATGTGTTATGTGGAGGGGATGGAAAGCTAAATTTATATCTTTGGAATATAAAAAGAAATTTTCTTCAAAAGAACAGAAGGGAAAAATTAGCAGAGAAAGGGAATGGAGGAGGATGGGGAAGGTTTTTGCTTTTAACCGAGAAAAAGGAAAAATATTTATATATATAAAAGTGGGTGAATGACAACGGTCGCAAGTCAAAAATCCAGATGAGCAATTAAGCCAATTTATTGTTTGCGTTGTTTGGTTCGAATTTTGAAAGGCAAAGGAACATAAAGAGCCACCAATTGGTACCGCTACGGTGAACTGTTTTAATGTTACCGTCGCACACCGATTCTCAAAATACAGAAATAAATATACGTCTGATATTAGCACGACGAAACGATTAAAAGGTATACATATATCAATGGGCAATCGAATTATAAAAATTCGAATTTTCGCTAGCGGAAAATGCAGCAAAAACGCAGAAAATAAGATCGACGGAGCTACAGAAGTCCGAATTTGATGAAACGAAATTTGACGTTTCACCTAGAAGATGATTTACAAATTTTCCGTATAAAAATATTCAGGTTTGGAAAACATTTTATTATCATCAAATATTAACTGATTTAAATTGAAATAAAATTACACCATAAAATAAACATTCATATTATCAGATGAAATTTTTACAGTTGCTATGTTTAAATAGACGTATACCAAATAATAAATTTGTATTTTCAAATTTTACTGTTTAAAATTTCACAAAATTTCAATTAATTTAATAAATAAAATTACTAAATTTATGGGTTGTTACACTCTACCCCACTCAAAGCTTTTCGTTCCCGAAAAGAAAGGAGGTAGGAGAATAGACCAACCAGAAATAAAAGCAGATTGAAGGACCAGGATAAACAGTTAATTTAAAACTATATAAATTTTTCTTGAAATATTTGTTTGAAAACTTCATTTGCAATTCACTTATCTTTAAAACCTTAAAAATTTTCAAAAACCCATTTGTAAAATTTCTTGCTTCCTTTATAAATACCATTTATATGTATAAATAACACTTTTATAAATATATGAAAACTATTTGAAAATAATTATTTACATCATTACTTATATTTACAAAGAAGCAATTAAAAGCATTAAATCTGTAATTCATAAATTTATCTCAAAATACTTTTCAAATATTAATAATAAATCAATAATCATTTTCTTTAAATATGTTTTATTAATTTAATAACCTCTCAAATATTTATAACATTAAAATTTTCTATTAAGCCATGTGGTATATAAATAAACAATATTTTAAAAGGATATATTCAAAAGGAAGAAGGAGGTAGATATGGAAAAACAGAATATAGGTGAATAAATAAAGCTGAGCAGATAAGGTAGATTTCAAAGAATAGTATGGGGCACAAATAGTTAATTCAAACCATAAGAATTTCAATTTCAAATACAAAATTTCTTTGTTGGAAATGCTTTTATAATAAAATACCTTTATAATAAAATACTTTTTTAATAAAATACTTTTATATTGAAACAAATTTTCATTTCAAAAATACTTTTATAACTCGATGTTTCAACAAGTTTATCCTCGTTCTTGCAGACTTTGACCATGCGTTGATCAGGCGCAAAGCTAGAATTTTTCAAGTACTTAGTAGACCTGTTTCAACACCCAATGAAAATACTTGAAAAACCTTCAAACCGATATGGAAAGTACAATCCAAACAAATCACCTGGATCGCGGATACACAATGGTTACGCCAGGATCCCCCAGGAAACATCCGTACCCTTTAAGCAATCTCTGCCTTGCGAATTACGCCATGATAACCAAAACTTTGGGCTGCAGGATACATAACAATGGTTACGCCTGGATCTTTTAGGAAACATCCCTTTAAGCAATCTCTGCCTTGCGGATTACGCCACCATAACAAAACTGTAGACTGCAGGATACATAACAATGGTTACGCCTGGATCCCCCAGGAAACATTCGCACCCTTTAAGCAATCTCTACCTTGCGGATTACGCTACCCAAAAAAAAGATCATGGGTTACGCCATGGTAGGACCCGAGTATCACATCCGAAAAACCAAAGTCGGAGAGAATAATATCGATAGAATGAATCCACAATGTGGCCACAATATGGCCACAAAGCGGATATCAAGCAGAAGGCACTTTCCATATCTTTACTTCGAAAATATGTATCATATAGTACCTTTTCAAATCAATTTCAAACATCATACTTATATAAAGTCCATTATATATAAGATTTCATTTTCAAATCGAATACTTTCCAAAATCAATAGTATATCAATCACACTTATATAGACTTTGATTATATAAGATTTAGCTTTTCAAATTGAGTACCTTTCCAATCAATAGTTTTCGGATCAACTTCATGCTTATACAAAATAATTTTATATTAGTTTGACACTCCCAATCAAAGTATTTAGTAAAATAAGGTTCTCAATTCCAATTCGCTTCAATATCAGTTCAGTTTCAAAATCATATACGATTTCACCAAATTTTCTTCAGTTTCAAAGTTTACAAGTCAATAGGTTTAAAAAGTCATCCTCGTTTCCGAATCAACTTAATTTAGGTCAAACCAATTTCATTTCCAAAGTCATCATACAAATACTGGGTTTTAAGTTCCAATCTATTTTCGAAACCAAATATTTTTCTCAAAATCAATTATACTCAAAATGACTGCCAAGTTTATAACCATCCCTTTAAAACCTTTAAACTGTTCATTTCTGTTTGAAAGATCCAATTTACCCTTTTAAAAAATCATTATTCAATATATATATAATTTATAAAAGATGTTCCAAAGACAAAAAACTTAGAACTAAATTTTATTCGAAATATTTCGAATTTTTTTCTTTTCAAATTAGTATAATTCAAAATAGACTTGTTCATTTACTTAACAAAACAATTTCAAACTCATTTACTTAAGCGAATGATTTTACTTTTCGAAATTACTTAGCTTTGAAAATTTAAACCTCGATTTGAAAGTGCTCAAATATTCAAAATAGTCGAAGAAATCAAATTTCCAATTCAAGAGTTGGAAATCAATAACACTTCAGTAAATCAATTTCAATATATAGAGTTATACCAAATCAAATTCGAAACTCGAGGACTGAACACCGGCTTACTTTCAATCATTTCAAATATATATACATATATCTTTCGAATATAAGCATACTTCGGAATTTGAAATAAAAATTGGATTCACAAAATCACCGCATAGAAAAGCTACTAAAGTGGCCTCTTCCTACTCTGAAACTCGAAAATCAATGTCGATGATGCTTGCACTCATCACCAAAATTATTTTCCAGTGATATAAGTGAGTTCTGGACTTCTATTGTCTTGAAAACTTCGTTGAAATTTCTTCGAAATAATTGGAACTCACCTGAAGTCATTTGAAACATTTCTTATTCGGAAAATACTTTCAAATCGTATTATTATATATTTTCATAACCTTAAAACCAATATCAAAACACCGAAATTCAACTCCTCGAATTCCAAATTCAAAACCCTTCAGTTATAAATCATTGTTATATAAATCAATTTCTTATATAATTTTCAAAATTTCAAATCCTTTAGAAACTTCAAATTCTCATTTTAAAAGGTATATAATTCTTATCGAAAACATTTCACTTTTATATATAGAAAATAATCATACTTATCAAAATAATAATTTCGGTATATAAAACAATTTCTAAAATACAAACAATCTCGATTTTTCAAAGGATGATTCAAGAATGCATTTCAAAACAAGGATAGAGATTTAAATTAGAGGAATTCTAATCAAATAGAATTCTAATTCGAAAATAGGCTCGATCGAAGATGAGATAATTAAATTTCAAAATAGGAGATGCATATACTCACATAAATCGCGGACGACCTTAATCGGTCAACCGTGACTTCAGGAAAATGATCGATGCAGAACTCTAAGGCAAATCGTCATTCGATCGCCAGAGATAGAATTCGTCATAACAAGAGATAGCAGCATCTAAACCAAGGGATATATAAATCTTCGGTGAATCAATGATAATTGCAAGGGAGTTTCACCCCTTTAAAAATCATTTAAAGATTGGCGGGATCGCCTATTCATATAGAAATCATTAGAAGTAGAGTTATGGGATGCTCCAGAATCAAGAAACACGAATAGGGAGAGAAGATAATGGATTTTGGAATAGTAGGGAACGTTCCAAGTCTAAGGAAAACTAAATCAAAGAGAAAGAAATTCAAGCTCGAACAGAAGTGATGCTACAAATAAATTTACTATATATGCTAAGTTTGCCTAGAGCCAAAGCTCTATTACCAACTATAACGATCTGATATTTTCAACCATTCGCATCCACACACGTCGGACTTGAATTGTTCAAAATATCAGATTGTTAATTTAAATTTGGCAAACTCAGTATATACAGTAAATAAATCAACCACAGAATCACAGACACGGAGTAATATAAAATAATGCGGCGGAATAGATAAATAGTTGTTTATGAAGCTACTATATATACTTCAGAGTTAGAAATAAAATACAACAGAATATCTCAAATACAGTGAAGTCTCCAGTACGAACAGATGACTTCTCTGGACCAATCAACAGGAAAAGCTGAAAGCTGAATCGATAGTTGGATCTCCAAACGAAGCTTCAAACTCCAAACGTGAGTCTCAAATGTTGTATCACTCAGTCTGACCCGAGCGTAAAGCAAAACACAAAACACTCGAGTCAGGATTAACATTCTTATATCAATAAATCCAACTCAAGTGAAATATCAACTGAAATACAAGTAACTTAAAGGACATTTGGGATAACCATCCTCTAAGGATCCATGGAACTATCTATAATGTAGAAATATACTCTATAGCACCGTGGTCATTTCAATTTAATTTATACTTCAAAACCAAAATATCATTTTCATTTCACATATCTCTATTTCCCAAAATAGTATATATATTAAATAATTTATAAAATAAAGCATTCGTAATTTCCTCAAACTTCAAAAATCGCTTCAAAATCAACTCGCCTTTCCCATTTCAATTTAATTCAATCTCAATTTATCGAATTCCATTCGATTCAGTTTCTAACTAGAAAAATTCAAATTTTATCGATTTCAAATACAGATTTGAGCCACAAATAAACCATTCAAATTTCAATGTAATTCAAAGTCAATATATTTCGAAGCTATAAGTATTCAACATTTTTAAAACTAAGTTTAACAATTTCATATAAATTTTGGTTTAACTTCATTATTATTTAGTCTTGGAATATTCACTTAATAAATTCAATATCGTTAAATAACCTCAAATTACAGTTTATTATATTTTTCCCTCACTTTCTTTAAGCAGAAAATATTCATTAAATTTCTTAAATCAAAATCAAGTTATAAGATCATATCTAAAAAAATTCCAAATTCAATAGTTTCGAATCGATTTAATTAAGTAAAATTATTAACTAAATACAACTTTAACCAATTCAACCTTGTCATACTTATACATATCATTGAAAAAAATCGATTTAAGAATATAATACTTAACATATTATATTAATTAAATCAAAATTTATTAATTTAGGTTTATTATTAAATCTACTTTATATTCAAAACATATTTGCACTATTTTTACATTAAATAAAACCATATATATTCCCTTTCAAAACCATAGAAATCATTTTTAAAATATTTATATATGGACCAACGATGTCGGTATATAATTTATATCCTATGGTCAAGTGATACGGATATTTATCATTTTAATCCGCAATTTAAATATATATGGGCAGATATCATTTCAACCCGTAATCTCAAATTCAACACAAATGAAAATCTCTTGGGTTTATCATTTCAATCCATAACGATTTTCTCCTATTTTGATGTCTGGTTGGGTATGTATCATTTCAACCATAGTGAATTCTATACTAACACGGAACTTGTAGAGTGATAACAGATATGATAGTAATACTAATATGCACATACCATCAATAACAATATAATATAAATAGCAGGACATGGTGTCATATCCTACATGTGAATAGTTACAGATAATAGCATATATAACAATTTAAAATAACTAACAGCAGCATATTTCAATTGTCGTTTCAATTGAAATCAAATTTGATAAATATAAGAACGTTAATCATGAGTAATTGCTCACCTCCCGAGGCTGGATATATAGACAAAGAAGTTGAGTTACGAAAGTAAGCACAAATCCCAAGGCAAGCTAGATTGGCATCGGACGAAGCTGATAGATAGGAATAGACGATGCCAAATCAGTTTTTTTATATAAGCCGAAGATAGATAAACATTATTATTGTATTATATATATTATAATTAAGACCATATGAAATTTAAGATAAAATAATAATATTTATGACTTATATAAATACATATTTATATACTTACAACAACTTACTTTAATATAAATTTTATACAATACATAGGTCAAATATAAGCTAGACTGTCATATATGTACTCACCGGACTTAGGTTCTATATGCACAAACAAAACAGAGTTTTATAATATATATTTATAACACGTCAAAGGAACACTAATGTATGAAATGCATATACATTTTATTCCACAACTTTAACTTGTACACTAAACCTAAAAAAAATATGCAGACATACTATATCCACCTATATACTTCCATATAATATATTATAAATCAACACTTAATATAACCATACAACTTATTTAACAACCTAGAATCGTTTCAAAATCGAAATACCCCTTTTTTCCTTTCAAAATAAAATTTCCAAGCAACAACCTGGCATTTCAGATTTCCAAAATTAATAATATAACTAAGCTTGTATTTTTAAGCTATATGTATATATTAGTTTTATTAGACCCATTTCCCTTAAATACTTACTCACCCTTCTATAATCTTTTTCTTCAAACAAATTAACACGGGATTCCTATGAACTAGAAGCTAAAGAAACTTGCTTTATATAATTGTGCGAACCCATTACCTATAAACATTTAAGTTGGTGTATGTAAACAATCATCTCACAATAGTAGCTTTATGGCCTAAAAATTTGCAGATAAACAAACAAACAATTAACATAATAATATATAATTTGTTTTTTTTTTCGATTAATTTTGTAAACAACGTTTACCTTCAATCTTCAACCCATAACTAACTGTAAACAAAAAAAGAAAGCCCAAGTCGAACAGAGCAAAGGATGTCTAGACTAATATTTATATACTTATAACATATATACCAACTTGTGAAGACAAATGAGGCGCAGGTTGTCGGGGGAAGAGTGGAAGGTGGAGGAGATGAGGCTTAGGTCTAGGTGGATGAGTTGCGGCTAGGTGAAAGGGGGCAGAGGCGCAAGGAGAAGATGTGGTAGCCATCGGCTAAGCAATGGAGGGAAGGGGGTGGTCGCTGCATGGGGGAACACCGGCTGCAGTGAGGACAGGTGAAGACGTGGGGTGGAGGGCTACCAAAAGGAGGTCGAAGGCAAGTTTGCAGGGGTTCAGGTTGATGGGTGGAGGCGGATATTGTTATGTGGAGGGGATGGTAAGCTAAATTTATATCTTTGGATTATAAAAAGAAATTTCTTCAAAAGAACAGAAGGGAAAAATTAGTAGAGAAAGGGAATGGAGGAGGATGAGGAAGGTTTTTGCTTTTAACCAAGAAAAAGGAAAAATATTTATATATAAAAGTGGGTGAATGAAAACGGTCACAACTCAAAAATCCAGATGAGCAATTAAGCCAATTTATTATTTGCGTTGTTCGGTTCGAATTTTGAAAGGCAAAGGAACATAAAGAGCCACAGATTGGTACCGTTACGGTAAACTGTTTTAACGTTACCGTCGCGCATCGATTCTCAAAATACAAAAATAAATATACCGGTGAGATCAGTACGACGAGACGATCAAAACGGTATATAGATATTTGCAGTACGATTGAATTATAAAAATACAAATTTTCGCTAGCGGTAAATGCAGCAAAAACGTAGAAAATAAGATCGACGGAGCTATAGAAGTCCGAGTTTGAAGAAACGAACTTTGACGTCTCACCCAGAAGATGATTTGCAAATTTTCTGTATAAAAATATTCAGGTTTTTATTATCATAAAATATTAACTGATTAAAATTGAAATAAAATTGCACCATAAATTAAACATTCATATTATCTGATGAAAATTTTACTAGTTGCTATGTTTAAATAGACATATACCAAATATATTATTTAAAATTTCACAAAATTTTAATTAATTTAGTAAATAAAATCACTAAAATTTATGGGTCGTTACAGTTTGGTTTCCTATAAATAAATAAATACATATCAAAGCAAAATCAATGTAAACTCATACTGGAATAGTAAAGTATAATAAAACATATAGTTACTGACCAGGAGTGCCACTTCCAATATATGGTAACCTTGTCGGTGCCGAGCATGCAAAAGAATATTTATCTTCCCATTATTCCCTCATTGTAATAATACGTGTCCCTCTAAGCTATCTTATGGGTTGTAATGAAGAGGGGGCCAGAACAATATTCTGGAGATTGGTAAATTACACACTTTATACATAACACTAGTTTATGCCGATTGCGTTGCATACTTGTGTGTGTGTATACAAATTAATACAATAGTCCCTCTTTGGACCTAGATATTATCCCCGCTAGTATCCGCAACCTAGCACCTCGTCCAGCTCCATCATCAATGCAGTATCACGTTCTCATCATCATGCATACCAAGTGTAACGACCCTAATTTTGAGTAACATTATTTAAGACATTTAATTAGTTAAATTAAATGAAATAATGTGAGTTGGTTAAGGAATTGAGATTTTTATAAGTTAAAGGGTAGATGTGCCTAGCTAAACCAATGAAGTAAATGGAATTAAAATGAAATAGAAAAGGAAAATTAGACAAGGGAAACAAAGGAATAAACTATACTGTCATACCCTAAACCCTCATACCATATCATTTTCATGTTCATAAGCAAAATCAGACAGATGGCCATTTACTACCTGTTTGTGAGCATACATGATATTTAATATTATTGATAATCAGTTTGATTAACTAGTTTGGTTGCATGGTTGATTGCAAAAAGATATGTTTTAAAAGGGATATTAGTGAGGGGAAACCAGTTCCGCCAAGCGGCGTGGTCTCACTTAATACCCGCAAACTGAGATGTTATAGTATTATTCACACCAAACATTATGGTTGACTCGAAGTTTATAATTTTTCCATTAAACTCTAGGATGATCAAAATTAATTTGAGTATATTTAGAGTTTGGGTTTACGGTTTAGTAGGTGGACGAATAAAGCTTCTAGAGACGAGCATGAGATTGATGTTAGTTATATTTAGGAGTTGTTTCATTTTATTTCCGCTGTATTAAGTCTGATATGACTAATTAATACTCTGATCAACCAAGAGGGCATCTTCATATGTCGCTCTTGGCGTACTTATGTAATAATTATATTTGATCTGAACCTGGAAAATGATTGAGATTATGTAATGGAATATGAAACATGTCTTGTGAAATATAATCATAAAAGTTATTTTTTGAAATCTGTGATTTTGTTTCGTGTACTTATGCTTCTGATATTATGGATACCATTAACATTATCATCTTTTGTCACCGAAAGTTAGTATTCTAGATGATTGCAGCATTTGTAGCGGTTAGCTTTGGGCCTCAAGATATGGGATGTTACAACATGATTCAGAGCGTAGGTTTGTGAAAAACTTTAAATAAAATGATTTTTGAAAACATAATCCTAAGTAATTAGAGAAAAGACTGGGATTTGGGTAACGCTATAATAACTTACTTATATTTGCTATATATAAGTATTGTAACATCCCAAAATTTGAGCTATAATAAATAAATAACGAATTAATTAAACAATAAAATTAGTCTATGAAATTGTTAGAATCGAGCTGCAAAAGTTGCACCATTGGGTCCGTGGTAATTTTCTGAGTAATTTCCATATATAGCATATCGAAATCCGAGCTAATATGAAGAAGTTACGAGAAAAACAAGATATCAGAATTATATAAACAAAAACAAAAAAAAAGACCCATAAGGGTCGACCCATGTTATGGTCAGGTCGACCCATAGGTCGATCCCCAATGAGCTTAGGTCGACTCGCAAAACTTCCTAGATAATATTTCATCCAAGTACGAGCCGAAGAAAGTAAAATTCGATTTTATGCAATCCAGTGCGTTCGGAGCTGCATCCGACGGTTCCTGGTGAGCCTATGACGTGGTTGCATTAGATTAAATCTTCAAATCCAACGGCCTGAGATCCCTAAGCCACACTATAAATAAAAATCTAGGCCAGCTATTTTTTTCATTCAGATTTTCTCCCAATTGGGTTTATTGCCTGAGGCTGAACCCTAAATAGAAAATTTGTCTAGGGCGGAAATCTTTTTGATAAAAATATTCTACGCCCTCGAAGTGGATCCATGCAGGCCAAGGATTAGAGCTAAGGACCTGGGTGTTTTGTATTTATTTTAGATTTGTAAGCAATTTAAAATAATAGGGTTCTCAATAATTGTAGTATTTCTAAAATTTTGATACAGTTTTTATGTAAGTTTATTTACAGTTAGTTTTTAAGTAAATTTAAGAAGTTCTTTTCAGTCTATTTTTATTAAGCTATTTTATTCAGTTATTTACAATTATTAACATTTGTTTTAAGTTGGAATTTAGCCTGTAAATGTTAGTTTCTTTTTATAGAAATTTAATCCTTTTTGACGTGAATAAAATATTAAAAAGAGAAGAATTTGCAAATATGGATTAAAATAGAAAAACAATAAAATTACAAAATCAGATGAAAAATGAGAAGGACTGAAATAAAATAGAGATTAACTAAAATAGGAAAATTTGAGATATTTGCGAGCATAATTATAACGAGTGATTATAACTTAAAAGAGAAAATAGAAGATTAACAGTTGCAAGAACAATTGTAACACGTAGGTTATAATCAGAACGAAAGAAATAACAGAAGGGGCTTATTTTAAAACATAGATTTGGGACTAAGTTAATAAGCAAATATAGCAGCAGTGGCCCGTATCGGCAGCATTCCTTTTCAGGTCTAGGACTGATGGTCTCAAACGTAGGTGAGGCTGGGCACGCTTATGCTGATTAGTGTAAATAAGTGGCTAACTGATAGAGGCTCAAATTTAGGGATTTGAGAAAGAGGCACAAAGTTAGAAGATTTGTTTCTTAGAACCAGTACCGGCACCATTGCCTTTCAGGTTGAGGACTGATGGTCTAACATGTGGGTGAGGTTGGGCACGCTTATGCTGATTAAGGTAAAAGTAGGGTCAAATAGGAGGTGACAGTTGGTGTGTACCGGCGATGACCGAGCGTGGGGCATCGATTAGGGTAAATAATTCGCTACTGCGTCCTAAGCACTAAGAGGTGTCTTTTGCTGTGGAACCAGTAGGAATGGATCACAGTGGCATAACGAAGATAGGAAAGGCCGGTAAATGGGTAGGATTAGGATTTCAGCCTAATCAAGATTAGCAGTTGAGATAGGATTAGGGTTATAGCCTAATCACAGTAGTTTAAGACAAGAGCAAACAATCAAAACAAACAATCAAAGCAAATAATCAACGCAAACAGTCAAACACAACCAGAAATAGCATTTTTATGCGAGTTTTATCTTTTCTGTATTTTTTTTCATGCTAGAATTATTGCTAGTCTATTATCATTATTTTTCTTAGAAATGCTAGTAATTACTTTCAATCACCAGACTCATTGTTTGACCAACTCCTTTATCTCCTTTTCCTCCTTAGGTCAGCAGAGTTGAGGATAGTTGATTCAGGTTGCTTGGAGATTCATTTTCGGAGTTTTCTCATTTCAGATGTATTCATTTTCTTTTCATCTTTTTCATTTGGCTTATGGCACTTGTGAGAGGGATTGTGATTATTATTACTATTGTTACTTTTACTCTGATTATGTGAGACCGAGTTGAATTTTCGTAAGACATGAGAGATTTTGAGTTTTTTAGACATGTTATGTTTTTATGACTTATTTTGCAATGAAGTTTAATTCTGAATGATAAGTTATTATTTAAATGTTTTCCGCTGCTGTTACTTATTTGTCTTGTGAATCTTAGTCTTTGTGATACTTTAGTTATACCTATAACGCACCGCACCCTTTGCTGTGCCCTTTATGCAAATACTAAGGGGTGTGGGGTGTTTCACTTGGTATTAGAGCCTAAGGTTATTGGATTCCTAAAACTTGTTTTAAAAGTGAAGTATCTTTCAAAGGTAGCATACCTTCAAACTAAAAGTATTTTTTAGAAAGAAACTCATAGTTTTCAAGTATAAGAGAGTTTTTATAAAAATCCCCTCAAAGTCCAGTTCAACCTTCTTTCGATTCTTTCGAGCCTTAATTTTCTTTTATTTGCATAGAATGGCAGATGCCTCAAATATTCCAGAGGGTGTCTAAGTCTCTAGCTGGTTTCATAAACACATTCAAGCTACGACACTAGAGGTGCAAGGGCAAGCGTCTAATGCAGCACCAGCGGGTGGAGGTCCCGTTAATCCACCTCTAGTGGCCAATTTTTCTAAGCTATGCAAGGACTTTGCCAATCTAGGAGGCAAGACGTTTTCGGACACGGAGGAGATAGAGGCAACTTGGTTGAGGAATACAGAGCGGATATTTGGGTTTTTAGGATTGGTGAACCGATATAGAGTTTAGCTTGCATCTTGGTAGCTGAGGGAGATGCTTCTTACTGGTGGAAGATTATAGAGATGAAGGGTAGAGACATTGGTTAGGTTGGATTTCGGGAAACGTTTGAGAGAAAGTTCTTGTTGCAAGTCGAGGAAAGCATGCAGTTGGAGAAGTTCATTAGTCTAAAGTAGGGGAGTCTTTCGGTGAAAGAGTATATAAATCAGTTTAATGAGTTATCGAGGTTCAGGATGGAGATTGTTAATACACCAAATAATAAGACCATCAAGTTTTATAAGGGTTTGAACCAGTCCCTCCAAGGGTTGGCATTGACACATGTAGCTATGGGAGCGACGCATGACTCACTTATGGAAATGGCCCTCATATCAGATGTTGCTAAGGAAGAAGAGGTTAAGGAGGTTCCTAAATCAGAAAACTGTAAGAAGCAGTGGTGGAAGAATAAGAAGGATAAGGATAAGAAGAAAGGAGGAAGAGCTCAAAATGGACAGATAAAGAAGGGCGAGAAATGTCATAATTGTGGATTAGTTGGGCAGTACTCAAAGGACTGTAAGAAAGACACGATGAAGTGGAGGTGTTACAGCTATGGGCAGCCTGAATACCTTAGTAGAGCTTGTCCTCAAAGGGCAGGGCAGAACGCAAGAACACCTACAATGCAAGTACACGCTTTGGATGCAGCACCTTCTAGTAGTGGAGTCGGACCGAGGTAGGAAAGTCTCCGTATAAGATTTGATCTCTATTTCATATTTTCCTATTCAGACTCTTTTTGACTTTGGAGCATTACATTCTTTCATTTCTAGTCCCTTGGTTCATTGTTTGCACTAAGATATTTCTCTAGTTCTAGACCCTATTGTTATTCCAAACCCATAGAAGGATCAACACATTTATCCATGATTTGTAGGGGTTTGAAATTTTTTGTACTAGGCGTAGAGTTTGATTGTGAGCCTATGTACTGAGATTTTCGATATATGGATGATTTTGGGGATAGACTGATTATCCACTTATGGTGCGATATTGGACTGCGAGAGGAGAGTCGTTAGGCTAAGGACATGTAGCAGACGAACTTTCCAGGTTTCTTGCGACCCACATGGGAAGTCATGTTGATCTTCCTTTATTCCCTTGATTCATCACTAGGAGAGTTAGATTCTGTTCCAGTTGTTAGGGACTTCCTAGACATTTTTAAGGAGGTTAGGGGCTACCCCCTAAGAGAGAGAATGACTTTAGGATATATCTGAATGACAATGCTAAGCCAGTGGCATTGCCCATGAGACATACGGATCCAATGGAGAGGAAGAAGTTAAGTAAGCAGATTTATGAGCTATTAGAGAAAGGTTTCATCAGACAGAGCATATCTGAATGGAGGACGCCAGTCGTCTTCGCTACAAAGGCGGATGATTCCCTTCCACTTTGCGTAGACCATAGAGAGTTGGATAAGCTCGCGAAGAAGAACCGTTACACACTTCCTAGGATAGATGATCTTTTCGATCAGTTGGTTGGCTCTTCAGTATTTTCTTAGCTTGTCTTAGCTACTGGATTTCATCAGCTTAGGGTCGCTGATGATAGCATCGATAAGACAACATTTAGGATACCTGGTGGATTCTTTGAGTGGTTGGTTATGCCGTTTCGGTTGACCAATCCCCAGCCTATTTTGTAGATGTAATGAACTGTTTTTTTCGAGATGTCCTAAATAAGTTCATTGTAGTGTTTATGGACGACATTCTGGTGTTTTGCAAGAGTATGGAAGAGAATGCTATTCATCTTATAAAGGTTCTTTTTACACTTCGTTTTCATCAGTTGAAAGCAAAGTTCTCAAAGTGTCACTTTTGGCATGAGGAGGTGCGTTTCTTGGGGCATGAAGTCTCAAGAGAGGGTCTAGCAGTGGATCCCGCTAAGGTAGCAACGGTACAGGATTGGAAGGCCCCCAAGAATATTTCCGAAGTTAGAAGTTTCCTAGGTTTGGCTGGTTATCATAGGAAGTTTATTAGAGATTTTTGTACGATTTCAGCACCGCTGACTTGCCTTACTAAGAAGAATGCGGCATTCGCGTGGGACGTGGATTGTAAGAATTTCTTCATGATGTAAGGAGGGCCCTTATTAGTGCACCGGTGTTAGTTTTATCCGATGGAGCTAAGCCTTTTAGAGTATACACTGATGCATGTGGGACTGGCCTTAGGGTAGTATTGATGCAGGAGGGGAAGGTAGCATGCTATGGGAGTAGACAGTTGAGAACTCATGAGAAGAACTACCCCACTCATGATATGGCGCTGGCAGCTATTATTTTCACGCTCAAGTCTTGGAGACATTACTTGCTAGGAGAGAGGTTCGAGCTTGTCACTGATCAAAAATGATTGAAGTACCTGTTCTCACAAAAGGATTTAAATTTAAGGCAGCAACGTTGGATGGAGTGTTTAACATTGTATGACTTTGAGATAGCTTACACTCCTAGCAAGGGGAACGTGGTTGAGATGCATTAAGTAGGAAGAGAGCAACCCTTACCCAATGTTCATGGAGTGGAAAAGATTAGAGTTTATTTCCAACTTTGATTTTAAGTCCTCCACGAACATTACTCCTGGAATATTGGAAGCACTTAAGGTTAAGCATACCTCATAGATCAGATTGAATCAAGTCAGCAAGAGGATTCAGAGATTGTGGATATTCTAGATAAGATTAGCATAGGAGAGGTCTTTAGACATCTCCAACACTATTCCTTCTATGTAAAGGATGTCTAAGGAGAGATGGAAGACTTTGTGACCCCCGCACTGGTGATTTGATGAGTGCAGTTCTAGCAAAAGCGTACCATTCTCGGATGACTATTCATCCGGGTGGTGATAAGATGTATAGGGATATGAAGAGAGTGTTTTATTAGGGTGGCATAAAGAAGGATGTAGCAGATTTTATGACTAAGTGTCTTGTGTGCCAAAGGGGATATGAAGAGAGTGTTTTATTAGGGTGGCATAAAGAAGGATGTAGCAGATTTTGTGACTAAGTGTCTTGTGTGCCAAAGGGTTAAGTCGGAGCAACAGAGGCCTGACAGATTGCTTCAACCATGGGATTTACCCAAATGAAGAGGGATAGTGTTTCAATGGTCTTCATAGATGGTTTACCACGATCTAGGAAGGGATACCAGTATTTGGGTGATTGTAGATCATTTGATTAAGAGCGTCCACTTTATTCCGGTCAAGAGTAAACGACAACACCTTATTTTGCATCCATATACGTTCGTGAGATAGTCCGACTTCATAGAGTTCCCTCTAACATAGTGAGCGACAGAGACCCTATCTTTACTAGCGAGTTTTGGAGGAGCTTGCAAGAGGCTTTAGGTACATAGCTTAGATTGTGTACGGCCTATCACCCTCCAACGGATGGCCAACGAAGTGAGTTAATAGAGTTCTTGAGGATTTGTTGAGGATATGCATTCTTGATTTTGAAGGGACTTGGTAGGAGCACCTTATTTTAGTGGAATTTGCATATAACAATAGTTTTCAGGCTAGCATTGAGATGGCTCCTTTTGAATCCCTTTATGGAAGACCTTGCATGTCTCCTTTGTTTTGGTTGAGGTCTACGGAAAGATTGCTACTTGGTCCCGACATCGTAAGAGAGACTTCAGAAAAGATTGATTTGATTAGAAGAAGAATGAAGATGGCCCAAGATAGATTGAAATCCTATGGAGATAAGTGGAGAAGGGATATTGAGTTCGAGGTAGGAGATTTGGTTTTCATTAAGGTGTCTCCGTTAAGAAAGGTGGTGAGGTTTGGATCAAGTGGGGAACTTGCTGTCAGATTCGTAGGACCGTTCCCCATTGTGGAAAGGGTAGGGAAGATGACATATCGGATAAAGCTACCGGAGAGGCTCATGGGAGTTCATGATTTCTTTCATGTTTCGCACTTGAGAAAGTGCTTACATGATTCAGCAGAGGTAATGGAACCTAGCCACTTGAGGAGGTTGAAGTGGAGAGACAAGCATCGGTTCATCGCATTCCTACCAAGATCGTTGGACATGATATTAAGAAGCTTAGGAATAAGAAAGCCCATTTGGTTAAGGCGCGGTGGGGAGATCGTATTAAGGATGCTACATAGGAGGCTGAGGAGAAATACGTACCTCTTATCTGACTCTCTTCGTTGTATGTCTTGAATTTCCTATTTCCATCTTTAGTTTTGAATAGGTTCTTTCCTTTAGTATCCTTGGAGGGGGTAGATCTTAAGATTTAACTTATGGATGGTAGGACTGAATGTAAATATGTTATGTATGTTGAACGTAAGTGGTTGCAAGTGTTTGCTAGTGGATGCTAATGGACACATATACACACTAGGCACTATTATCTCTTAGAGATCGGACTAATTAGGTCACTAAAGCATATGCATACGGATGTATGTGCACTTGCATTTTTATTTTATGGTTTCTATGAATGGATGATTATCATATGATTGTTGCATTTGGATGATGATTGTAGCATGCATATAGAACTATCAGTTGTCATTAGGGAATTTGCATTCATTTGGATACGTGACACATGTATGAGTGCATAAAAAGGAGGTCGGCTGAATCAGTAGACCGCCTAATCTTTTGCATTAGTTAGGGATATTGACACTACACTATTGAATATATCATATATTTTATCAAAAAGCTTAAGGACAATGGATGATGGTTGAGTATGTGGTTGTGGAATTCGGATGAAAATATCTATTTCATTCCTCTGTCCTTGAAGAATTCGGGGACAAAATCCTTTAATGAGGAGAGAATGTAACAACCTAAAATTTGAGCTATAATAATTAATTAAACAATAAAATAAGTCTATGAAATTGTCAAAATCGAGCCACGGAATTTGCATCATTGGGTCCATTGTAATTTTTGAGCAATTTCCATATATAACTTGTCGAAATCGAAGCTAGTATGAAGAAACTACAAGAGAAACAAGATATCAAAATTATATAAACAAAAACGAAAAAAAGACCCATAAGGGTCGACCCATGTTATGGTTAGGTTGACCCGTAGAACTTCTTGGACGATATTTCGTCCAGCTACGAGCCAAAAAAGTAAAATTCGATTTTTGTGCAATCCTGTGCGTTCGTAGCTGCATCCAATGGTTCCTAGTGAACTTATGACGTGGTTGCACAAGATTAAATCTTCAAATCTGACAGTTTGAGATCCCTAAGATACACTATAAATAGAACCCCAAGCCTAGCTATTTTTCTCATTTAGATATTCTCCCAATTGGGTTCGCTGCCTGAGGCTGAACCCTAAGTAGGAAATTTTTCTAGGGAGGAAATCTTTTTTATAAAATATTCTATGCCCTCGAAGTGGATCCAAGAAGGTCAAGGATTAGAGCTAAGAACCACAGGTGAGTGTTTTGTAATCATTTTAGATTTGTAAGCAATTTAAAATAATAAGGTTCTCAATAATTGTAGTTTTTCTACAATTTTGAGACAGTTTTTATGTAAATTTATTTATAGTCAGTTTTTAAGTAAATTTCAAAAGTTCTTTTCAGTCTATTTTTATTTAGCTATTTTATTCAGTTATTTACAGTTGTTTACAGTTATTTACATCTATTTTAAGTTGGAATTTAGCCTGTAAATGTTATTTTCTTTTTATAGAAATTTAATCCTTTTTGTCACGAAGAAAATATTAAAAAGAGAAGAATTTGAAAATATGGATTAAAATAGAAAAACACTAAATTTACAAAATTAGATGAAAAATGAGAAGGACTGAAATAAAATAATGATGGACTAAAATAGGCAAATTTGAAATATTCGCAAACATAACTATAACAAGTGGTTATAACTGAAAGAGAAAATAGAAGAGTAACCGTTGCAAGAACAATTATAACACGTAGGTTATAATTAAAAAGAAAAAAATAACAGAAGGGGCTTATTTTAAAACTTAGATCTTGGATTTAGTTAATAAGCAAATATATCAGTAGTGGCCCGTACCAGCAACATTCTCTTTTAGGTCTAGAACTGATGGTCTCACATGTAGGTGACGCTGGGCATGCTTCCACTGATTAGGTAAATAAGTTGCCAATAGATAGAGGCTCAAATTTGGGGATTCGGGCAAGGGACGCAAAGTTAGAAGATTTTTCTATTAGAACCGGTACAGGCTGCATTCCCTTTCAGGTCGAGGACTGATGGTCTCATATGTGAGTGAGGCAGGGCACGCTTATGCTGATTAGAGTAAATAAAGGGTCAAATAGGGCATGACAGTAGGTGTGTACCGACGATGACCTAGCGTGCGGCATCGATTAGGGTAAATAATTCGCAACTGCGCCCTAAGCGCTAAGAGGTGCCTTTCGCTGTGGGACCAACAAGATTGGATCACAGTTACACAACAGAGAGAGGACATGCCGATCAATGGGTAGGATTAGGATTTCAGCCTAATCAAGATTAGTAGTTGAGATAGTATTATAGTTTCAGTCTAATCACATCAGTTTAAGACAAGAGCAAACAGTCAAAGCAAACAGTCAAACATAACCAAAAACAGTATTTTGTGCGAGTTTTATCTTTTCTATATTTTTCTTTCATGCTAGAACTATTTCTTAGTCTATTATCTTTATCTTGCTTAGAAATGCTAGTAATTACTTTAACTCACTAAACTCATTGTCTGACCCACTTCTCTATCTTTCCTTTTCCCCCATAGGCCAACGGAGTTGAGGATAGTTGATTCAGGTTACTTGGAGATTCATTTTTGTATTTTTCTCATTTCAAAAGTATTCTTCTGCTTTTCATCTTTTTCATTTGTCTTATGGCACTTGTGAGAGAAATTATGATTATTAATATTGTTACTTTTACTATGATTATGTGAGGCCAAGATGTATTTTCATAAGACATGAGAGATTAACGATCGAGTCTTTCCTATGTACAAGCCTTGTTCTTATCGTCTTGACTTGGCTCTATTCGTATCCATCGGCTATATCTCAATTCGTATCGATTTTGTGAGGCTCTTCGTATCGGTATGTTGTACCATACTTTGTATCGATGCGAAGTGTTGACTTTGCACCGATTGCTTAACTGTCAATTCGTATCGATGGATGAATGATCCCTTCGTATCGATCACAAAGTAGTCCATTTCCTATCAATATGAGATAATGACTTCGTATCAACCCATGGCCGATCGATACAAATTGTGCTTTGAAAACTAGATCGATGCAAAATGAACTTCCGTGCCACTGCTGATGGATACGAAGTAGACGGCGACCGATCGATTCAAAGTGAGCTTGCTTGCCAATGGATACGAAGAGGACCGACATTGATGGATGCGAATTTGGATGGATACGAGATGAGGTCCGAGGGTCGATGGACACGAACAGGATGGTTGTAAGGTGATGGATACGTATATGAGGGATACAAACTAAGCATGTCTCACGTTTAACTAGATCGGTTTATAACTAGAGCATACGAACTCCGATTGACTCAAAATTTGGAATGTCGGCTTTCATGGCTTTACCTGTCATGTCATGTTGATTATAGCTCGATCCGGACGGGCGAAATTTACCAATATCCACCGCAAATGTAACAACCGTGTATTTGTGATTATTTTAATTGTATATTTTACTTATTTTACCTGAAATGTCTGATTTAAAAAAACTTTATTATATTTATTAAAATGAATAAATTTTCTTATTTTAAAATAAATTTTGATTTTTATGTGAAGTATAATTTCAAACATGAATAAAAAGAATCTTTTCCAGAAAATGTGAATTTTGGTCAATTTGGTCAGGCTTTGACTTTTAAATTTAAAATTTAAATATTTGAATTCTTGAATTTTATCTTTCATCATGAAAATAAATTAAATTTCAAGAATACTGCTTTTCGTTTCGTTGAAATCCGATTTATATTGTGAAAGTTATGTTTTCTACAATATTGTATATAAATTATTTTATTTAACAAAATTATTGGTTTTAATTTATATAAAAAATATTTTTAATTGTCATATCATGTTATAATATGTGTTATATGACATGTTAGGTATATATTTTTATTTTTAAAACATTTTAAAGTATTGTATTTATTTTTTCTAAATTAGTTATATTTGGTTTTCAATTTTCAATATTAGTTTTCATATAAATAACTATTTTCTTATATTTTTCTATATTTTATCTAAAATTTATTTATTTATTTTCTTTCATACTTTTTTTTGTTTTGTTTTTATTTTATTTATTTACATTTTTCATGTGTTTAAAATGAATAAAGAAAATGGAAATATTAAGAGCCATAACCTTTTCATATACCTTATACTTTTCACATGCCTTTGTCTTTTCATTTCAAACTGCCACTTGCAGTGATGAGGCCGACTATTTTCTTTCTTTAGCCGAAAATATTTTTCATTTCTCAAGCAAAATTTTTACTTCTCATCTCAAAACAATTCGGCATCAATTTCTGAAAGAATTTTTGCAATGGTTCTTACCATTTTTCTTAACTCTTTCTTTTCTTGTTTTATTTATTTTATTTGCCTTGCTTTCACTTCACTTGCAAGGCCTATAGATCCTCCATCACCATAGCTCCTCCACCACCACCTTACTCGGCTATGACCATCACCTATCACCTCTATCCAGTCAGGCCGTGCACCCTATGTTGCAAAGTTCCACAAAAAAAAAATGCATGCACCACTTGAAACTTCCTAGCCGATCACCTATAGGCCTTCACCACTCCACACCCCTCTCGGCCACCACTTGCACCACTTCCACTAGCCACTAACTGAACCTAGACCACTGCTGCACCATCTCCTGACCTCCACCAAGCATGGTCGTGCCACTTGGAGCCATGGCCAAACCTTGTGATTGTGACAAAATTTACTTTGTTGCCTTGACCTTTGTATCTTCATGCCATAAGCCACTACTCCTTTATTCCTTGCTAGCTCGAGCCTATATGGATCCATACTTGACCCAATCACCTAGCCATGGCAGTGCATTTTAATCCCTAGGCCGAGCATCGGATGGGTGAAAGCAAGAGCAAGTTGTTTTATTATTTGTTGTTCCTTATTTTCTAGTGTTCAATGATATATTTTGTGTTGAAATTCATGTGCTATATATTGTTTTTTTTGATGTGTACAAGTTAATCACTTTAGATCTCCCCTTACTTGAATCTGTAGTCGTGCTTTCGTGCTTTTCGAGTCTTTGTTTGTGTGTCTAAATCTGTTATCTCTAGCATGTAGAGGTGAGTATTTCACACACGATATACGAACTTATATAATTAGTAAATTGACACCATTTAAATCTGTAGATTATATTATCATGTTATAACTGCCTGTGATATGATCATATGATGTTCACCTTGTTTATACACCTGTCATATCATCTGTTACTACTATGTTATGTTATATTGTTTATTTTTATTGTTTATCACATTGCAAGTTTCCTGTAGATTAGAATCACTATGGGTTGAAATGATACATACCCGAATGGATTTTAGAATAAGGAAAAATCGCTATGGGCTGAAATGATAGGCCTGAGTGATTTTTATTTATTTTAATTGACTTGGGATTGCGGGTTTGAAATGATAGAACCCGAATTTTTCTTTGTAAATTACGGATTGAAATGATATATTATCCGTATCATTTGACCTAGGTTAGAAATTATACACAGACCCGTGGTTAATATATATTTTTCTAGAATTTATAAAGTATTTTTAAAATGTAAATATTATGATATTTTGATTTAAATTTAATTTAAAAATGATTTTTATAAAATATTAGTGATTTTCTACAAGTTAAATATGTGAAATAAATAAATGGTAAAGTAGAATTTGAAATATAAGTTAATTTTGGATTTAATGGTTTTGTTTATAAATGGAATTTAAGTTAAGAAGGAAAATATGATTATTTTATTTGAATTTGAATTTAAAATGATTTTTATAAAGTGTTATTGGTTTTTCTATAAAATAAAAATAGTTAAATAAATAAATGTTTAAAAATTGAAATTTGAAATATAACTTAACTTGGAAAATATGAAATGTGGCTTAAAAATAAAAGTTAAGTTAAGAAAAATAAAATGGAATTTAAATTTAATTTATGAAATGGTAAAATAAATTTAAATGTAAAGTAAATGAAATGTTATAAAATTATACATTGATTTTATAAGTGAGTTATTAAAATTTGATAATTATTTGTGAAATTGCACTTTATAAAATCATAAATTAAAGCGTATTTAAATGATCATTTTAAAAGTGAGAAAATATGATTTCATAAGTTAAAAATGATTTAAATTAAATTTTAATTGTTTATCAAATTTTATTGAAATTTGGAATTTAATTAACAGCATTTCAGAAATGCTATCATTTTTTGAAGTAAAGGATATTACCGCATTTCTAAGTGCTGTAGTTGATACAAATAAACTAAAAGGCAAAAGTGAACTAAGGGCTATTACGGCACTTTGTAAGTGCTGTAGTTGCAGAATTGAACTAAAGCTTTTGTTTGAAACCTGAACTATTATAGCATTTCTGTAAATGCTGTCTTTGCTAAATTGAATTATTTTCAAAAGTAACCTACCATAGCATTTTCTAAATGCTGCGAAAGCTGAAATTTCACTGTTTTAATAAATTTAAGCGAATAAATGAATTCTGAAAAGACTAAATTTTTGAAAAATTAAATATTTGATTTTTAAAGTATAGTAATTTTATTTTAATTCGTTTAAATGGAATAATTGATTTGAAATATAAACCATTTTCAAATATGATTGGAATGGTACTTAAATTAAATAAAAATGAATGAGGTTCTAAAAGGATATGATATTTTGATATTTTAAAATGAATTGGAAATGATATTGAATTTTGAAATGATATTGGATTTTTGAAGTATAAAATACCTTTTTGGAATGTTAACCAAGGGCACACTTCTTTATATGCCTTGTGATTTTTGGATATATTTAATTGATGGTTTAAAAGATTCTTAGAGGATGGGCGATCCCAAGCATCATTTAAGTTATTGTGCATTACTACTACAGTTCACTTGAGTTGGTTTACATTATATAAGTATGTATGTCCTGACTCGAGTGTTTTGTGTTTTACTTTAGGCTCGGGTCAGCCTGAGTATTTACAGCTTAGCTTTAGATTTCTTTTTCTGGAGCTAGGAATCGCTGGAGATTTTTCTTATCTAGCATCTATCCATTTCAGTTTCAGTTGTCTATTTCAGCTCTTGTATTTATACACTTCTATGTATTTGGGATTTCCATAGTATATGTTTCAGACTGATATTATGTATTTTATTTTTTTGAGATTTTGTTATAGTAGCTTCATGAACTACTATGGTATTTTAATTTCCGCTACGAATTATTCTGATATTTCTGTGTCTGTGGCTCTATATGATTAATTTCATTTGCTCCAAATTTATTTACAATGCGGTATTTTAAGCAATTCAAGTCTGATATGTGTGGATGCAAATGGCTGAAAATATCGGGTTGCTACATTTGGTATCGGAGCTTTGGTTTTAGGCAAACCATTGCCCGTGGATCAAAAACTCATTAGAGATAGGGTAGAAATACCCTAGAATGAGTGAAATCAATCTCAGAATCATTTCTTTATGAGAGAACGTATTTTCGAAGTACAAAATGATTTCCAAATGATTTTAAAGGATTTTCAAAGATTATATTAGTATAATTTTTTTTTCAAGATGTTCTAAACTTCATTCCTTCTGTATCCACCTTGTTTGTAAGCTCTTGGTTAGGATTCTTATCGATTAGGATTCCTTGAACTTTGGAAAGCTCCCACTTGTTCTAAAATCCAGTTTTTTCTTCCCTGTTTTTATCCTTTTGATTTTGGAGCATTCTGTAACTCCACTTTGAAGACCTCTATAAAGAGCGGTGATTCCACAAATCTTTGAATAATTTGTAAAGGGGTGAAACTCTTTTACAATTGGCATTGATTCACCAGAGATTTCTATATCCTCGGTTTATGATGCTATCTCCTGCTCTACCTGGATTCTATCTCTTGTGATCGAATGTCGATTTGCCTTAGATTTCCGAATTGATTATATTCATGAAGTCACGGTTGACCCGGTTGTGGTCGTCCGCAATTTATAAAGGCTTATCCATCTTCTATTTGGTAATTAAAGTATCTCATCTTCTATTTGGTAATTTGAAATCTATCCTTGAATCATCCCTTGGAAATTTGTGTTTGATTGTATTTTGAAATTATGCATACATTGGAATTATTATTTTGATAAGGGTGACTACCTTTTGAATAAAAGTGAAATGTTTTCGATAAGGATTATATATTTTTCTTTCTTTTAAAATTTGAAATTTCGAAGGGATTTGAAATTTCGAAGGGATTTGAAATTTTGAAAATTATAAGAAATTTGATTTGTATAAAAATGATTTATAACTGAAGGGTTTTGAATTTGAATTTTGAGAAATCGAACTCCGGTGTTTTGAAATCGATTTTAAGATTTTGAAATACATATAATAATAATATGATTTAATGATATTTTTTCGAATAAGAAATGTTTCAAATGTATTCGAACAAATTCCAATGATTTCGAAAATATTTCCAAAGAAGTTTTCAAGAAAATAAAAGTTCAGAACCCACTTATGTCGCTGGAAAATAATTTCGGTGATGAATGCATGCATCATCGACATTGATTTTCGAGTTTCTGAGTGGGGGAGAGGCTACTCTAGTAGCTTTATTATGTGAGTGATCTTGTGAAACAAATTTTGATTTCATATTTTGAAGTATGATTTGTTTTTCGAAAGATATGTGTATATATATATCTATATATATACATACACACACACACACACATATACATATATTTGAAATGATTTAAAGTAAGCCGGTGTTCAGTCCTCGAGATTCAGATTTGTTTTGGTATAACCTTATCTATTGGAATTGATTTACTGATTTGTTGGTGACTTCCAACTTTTGGATTTCAAATATGATTTCTTCGACTATTTTAAAGTTCGAGTACTTCAAAATCAAGGTTTAAATTTTTTTAGAGCTAAGTAATTTTCAAAGGGTAAAATGGATCTTCCATATATAATAATAATAGTTCAAAAGGGTTTATAGGGATTAAACTTGGAAATCATTTTAGGTATAATTGATTTTGAGAAAAATATTTGGTTTTGAAAATAAATTGGATAGTAAACCCAGTATTTATGTGATGGTTTTGGAAATGAATTTGTTTGACCTAAATTTTGTCTATTTGGAAATTTGGATTATTTTCTAAGTCTATTGTTTTAAGTAACTTTGAGAGTAATTATATGTAATTTGGAAGAAATGATTTGGCGAAATCATATAGCATTTTGAAACTGAAATATTATTGGAAGGAATTTAAATTGAGATCTTTATTTTACTAAATACTTGATTTGGGAGTTACTGAACTTATATAAAATTGATTTGTATAAGTATGAAGTTGATTTGAAACTATCGTTTACAAAGGTATCCGATGCAAAGTGAAATCTTATGTAATCGAAGTCTATATTAGTGTGATTTGATATACTATTGATTTGAAAAGTATTCGATTTGAAAATAAAATATTATATATGATGGACTTTATATAAGTATGATATTTGAAAGTGATTTGAAGGGTACTATATGATACATATTTTCGAAGTAAAGATATGAAAAGTGCCTTCTGCTTGATATCCGCTTTGTGGCCACACTGTGGGTTCATTCTATCGATATTATTCTCTATGATTGGGTTTTTCGGATATGATACTCGAGTGTCCATCGAATTCCATGGCGATCTCCATGGTCTTATGATCGCGACTGCATAGCGTAATTTTCCTGGCTTAGATGGCCTAGGAGTATGGATGTTTTCTGAGGGATCCAGGCGTAACCATTGTGTATCCTACGATCTATGTAGGTCGTATTAGTACCAAAATCCGCTGGCTGAGATAGCTTAAGGGTACGGATGTTTCCTGGGGGATACAGGCGTAAACATGGTGTATCTACGGTCCACTAGTCATCATGGCGTAATTCGCAGGCTGAGATAGATTAAATGTACAGATGTTTCCTAGGGGATCCAGGCGTAACCATTGTGTATCTGCGATCCATGGTTAGACAAATGTTTTGGTTTGGTTGATTTGTTTGGATTGTACTTTCCATATCTGTTTTAAAAGGATTTTCAGTATTTTCACTAGGTGTTGTAACAAGTCTACCAAATACCTGAAGAATTCTAGCTTTGTGCCGGATCAACGCATGGCCAGAGTCTACAGGAACGAAAGTAAACTTGTTAAAACATCGATTATAAATGTATTTTTGATGAAGTATTATATAAAGGATATTTTGATCATTTATTTTACCTGTCTAAATAATTTAAAAATGTTGTAAATATTGTTTACTTCGAACTATCAAATTTGAACCAAATGAATATTCATCATATTATAAAAGTTAAAATGTTATAAATATAAAATTTTAAATTGAAATTTATATGGTTATAAAATAATGGTTCATCCTTGTCTTTCAACCTACTTTCCCTTCTAGCTATTTCTACCTTTTTCCTCTTCGAGGGTCCTTTCTGTATTGTGGAAAGAGTTGGTTCTTTGGCTTATCGTTTGGATTTGCCTAAGAAACTTTCTGGAGTGCATGATGTATTCCACGTCTCACATCTTCTCTGGTACCTACTTGACCCATCTCCTTTTCTTTATCCTTCTGCTCTTGATAGTTTGGATATTTAGCTAATCTGGCTGTCGAGAGGAAGCCACTTCGTATTGTCGACAGAGGTACGAAGCAGTTAAGAAAGAAATCTATTAGTAGGGTCAAAGTACAGTGAAGTACTGATGGTCGAGATTGTACCTGGGAAACGGAGGAGAGCATTCGTGCTTTGAATCCGGAATTTTTTTTCAGGTACTATTTACTTTGTCTATCTTGCTTTTCCTTATTTTTCTTGTTCGTTCTTTTCGAGGACGAAAAGATTTGAGTGGGGGAGAGTGTAGCAACCCTATATTTGTGATGATTTTAATTGTATATTTTAATTATTTTAATTGAAATGTTTGATTTAAAAAAACTTTATTATATTTATTAAAATGAATAAATTTTGTTATTTTAAAAATAAATTTTGATTTTTATGTGAAGTATAATTTTAAACATGAATAAAAAGAATCTTTTCCAGAAAATGTGAATTTTGGTCAAATTTTAAATTTAATTATTTGAATTCTTAAATTTTATCTACATCATGAAAATAAATTAAATTTCAATAATACTACTTTTTGTTTCGTTGAAATCCGATTATATTGTGAAAGTTATGCTTTCTACAATATTGTATATAAATTTTTTATTTAACAAAATTATTGGTTTTAATTTATATAAATAATATTTTTAATTGTAATATCATGTTCTATTGTGTGTTGTATGACATGTTAGGTATATATTTTTATTTTTAAAACATTTTAAAGTAATGTAGTTATTTTTCTAAAATTAGTTATATTTGGTTTTCAATTTTCAATATTAGTTTCCATGTAAATAACTATTTTCTTATATTTTTCTATATTTTATCTAAAATTATTTATTTATTTTCTTTCATACTTTATTTTGTTTTTATTTTATTTAGTTACATTTTTCAAGTGTTTAAAATGATTAGAGAAAATGGAAATATTAAGAGCCATAACCTTTTCATATACCTTAGACTTTTCACATGCCTTTGTCTTTTCATTTCAAATTGCCACTTGCACTGATGAGGCCGACTATTTTCTTTCTTCAGCCTTTCATTTCTCACACAAAAATTTTACTTCTCATCTCAAAACATTCGGCATCAATTTCTGAAAGACAAAGGCATGTGAATAGTTTAAAAGGTTTTAGATTAAACTTGGAAATCTTTTTGGGTATAATTGATTTTGAGAAAATATTTGGTTTTGAAAATAAATTGGATAGTAAAACCCAGTATTTATGTGATGGTTTTTGAAATGAATTTGTTTGACCTAAATTTTGCCTACTTGGAAATTTGGATTATTTTCTAAATCTATTGTTTTAAGAAACTTTGAGACTGAATATATGTAATTTGGAAGAAATGATTTGGCGAAATCATATATGATTTGGACACTGAAATGTTATTGAAAGGAATTGAAATTGAGAACTTTGTTTTGTTAAATACTTGATTTGGGAGTTACTGAACTTATATAAAATTGATTTGTATAAGTATAAAGTTTATTTGAAACTATCGCTTGGAAAGGTATCCAATTTGTAAAGTGAAATCTTATGTAATCGAAGTCTATATAAGTGTGATTTGATATACTATTGATTTGGAAAGTATTCGATTTGAAAATAAAATCTTATATATGATGGACTTTATATAAGTATGATATTTGAAAGTGATTTGAAGGGTACTATATGATACATATTTTCTAAGTAAAGATATGCAAAGTGCCTTCTGCTTGATATCCGCTTTGTGGCCACACTGTGGATTCATTCTATCGATATTATTCTCTCTGATTTGGGTTTTCCGGATATGATACTCAAGTGTCCATTGAATTCCATGGCGATATCCATGGTCTTATGATCGCGACTGCATAGCGTAATTCGCCTGGCTGAGATGGCCTAGGGGTATAGATGTTTCTTGGGGGATCCAAGCGTAACCATTGCGTGTCCTGCGATCTACGTAGGTCGTATTAGTAGCGAAATCCGATGGCTGAGATAGCTTAAGGGTACAGATGTTTCCTTGGGGATCCAAGCGTAACCATCGTGTATCTGCGGTCTACTAGTCATCATGGCGTAATTCGCAGGCTAAGATAGCTTACAGGTACGGATTTTTCCTGGGGGATCCATGCGTAACCATTGTGTATCTGCGATCCATGGTTAGACAAATATTTTAGCCTGGTTGAGTTGTTTTGATTGTACTTTCCATATCTGTTTTACAAGGTTTTCCAGTATTTTCACTAGGTGTTGAAACAAGTCTACTAAGTACCCGGAGAATTCTAGCTTTGTGCGTGATCAACGCATGGCCAAAGGCTGCAAAAGCGAAAGTAAACTTGTTATGACATCGAGTTTTAAAAGTATTTTTGATAAAGTATTATATAAAGGATATTTTGATAATTTATTTTACTTATCTAAATAATTTAAAAATGTTTTAAATATTGTTTACTTCGAACTATCAAATTTGAATCAAATGACTATTCATCATATTATAAAAGTTAATATGTTATAAATATAAAATTTTAAATTGAAATTTATATGGTTATAAAATAATGGTTCATCCTTGTCTTTCAACCTACTTCCCCTTCTAGCTATTTCTACCTTCTTTCTCTTTGAGGGTCCTTTCTGCATTATGGAAAGAGTTGGTTCTTTGGCTTATTGTTGGATTTGCCCAAGAAACTTTCTGGAGTGCATGATGTATTCCACGTCTCACATCTTCTCTGGTATCTTCTTGACCCATCTCTTTTTTTTTCATCCTTCTGCTCTTGATAGTTTGGATATTTTTCCTGATTTGACTGTCGAGAGGAAGCCACTTCGTATTGTCGATAGAGGTACGAAGCAGCTAAGAAAGAAATCTGTTAGTAGGGTCAAAGTACGGTGAAGTACTAATGACCAAGATTGTACCTAGCAGACGGAGGAGAGCATTGTGCTTTCGATCCGGAATTGTTTGTTTTTTCAGGTACTATTTTCATTGTCTATCTTTCTTTTCATTAGTTTCCTTGTTCGTTCTTTTCGAGGACGAAAAGATTTGAGTGGTGGAGAGTGTAACAACCCTGTATTTGTGATTATTTTAATTGTATATTTTAATTATTTTAATTGAAATGTCTGATTTAAAAAACTTTATTATATTTATTAAAATGAATAAATTTTGTTATTTTAAGAATAAATTTTGATTTTTATATGAAGTATAATTTCAAACATGAATAAAATGAATCTTTTCCAGAAAATGTGAATTTTGGTCAATTTGGTCAAATTTTGACTTTTAAATTTAAAATTTAAATATTTGAATTCTTTAGTTTTATCTTTCATCATGAAAATAAATTAAATTTCAAGAATACCGCTTTTCGTTTCGTTGAAATCCGATTTATATTGTGAAACTTATGCTTTCTACAATATTGTATATAAATTGTTTTATTTAACAAAATTATTGGTTTTAATTTATATAAATAATATTTTTAATTGTCATATCATGTTCTAATATGTGTTATATGACATGTTTGGTATATATTTTTATTTTAAAAACATTTCAAAGTATTTTAGTTATTTTTCTAAAACTAGTTATATTTTGTTTTCAATTTTCAATATTAGTTTTCATATAAATAACTATTTTCTTACATTTTTCTATATTTTATCTAAAATTTATTTATTTATTTTCTTTCATACTTTATTTTTTTTGTTTTTGTTTTATTTATTTACATTTTTCATGTGTTTAAAATGAATAGAGAAAATGGAAATATTAAGAGCCATAACCTTTTCATATACCTTAAACTTTTCACATGCCTTTGTCTTTTCATTTCAAATTGCCACTTGCATTGATGAGGCCGACTATTTTCTTTCTTCAGCCGAAAATATTTTTCATTTCTCATGCAAAAATTTTTACTTCTCATATCAACACATTCGGCATCAATTTCTAAAAGAATTTTGGTAATGGTTCTTACCCTTTTTCTTACTCTTTCTTTTCTTGTTTTATTTATTTTCTTTGCCTTGTTTTCATTTCACTTGCTCGGCCTATAGCTCCTCCATCACCATAGCTCCTCCACCACCACCTTACTCAGTTGCAACCATCACCTATCACCTCTGTCAAATCAGGTCATGCACCCCTTTGTTGCAAAGTTTCATAAAAAAATGCATGCACCACTTGAAACTTCCTAGCCGAGCACCTATAGGCCTTCACCACTCCACACCCCTCTCGGCCACCACTTGCACCACTTCCTCCAGCCACTAACTGACCCTAGACCACTGCTGCACCATCTCCTAACCTCCACGAAGCACGGCCGTGTCACTTGGAGCCATGGCCGAACCTTGTGGTTGTGACAAAATTTACTTTGTTGCCTTGACCTTTGTATCTTCATGCTATAAGCCACTACTCCTTCATTCCTTGCTAGCCTGAGCCTATATGGACCCATACTTGACCCAATCAACTAGCCATGGCAGTGCATTTTAATCCCTAGACCGAGCATAGGATGGGTGAAAGCAAGAGCAAGTTGTTTTGTTATTTGTTGTTCCTCATTCTCTAGTGTTCAATGAGATATTTTATATTGAAATTCATGAGCTATATATTGTTTTGTTTGATGTGTACAAGATAATCACTTTGGCTCTCCCCTCACTTGAATCCGTAGTCGTGCTTTCATTCTTTTCAGGTCTTTGTTTGTGTGTCTGAATCTGTTATCTCCAGCATGTAGAGGTGAGTATTTCACACACGACATATGTACTTATATAATTAGTAAATTGACACCATTTGAATCTGTAGATTATATTATCATGTTATAACAGCATGTGATATGATCATATGATATTCACCCTGTTTATACACCTGTCATATCATATGTTACTGCTATATAATGTTATACTTTTTATTTATATCTGTTTATCACACTGCAAGTTTCCTGTAGATTAGAAATACTATGGGTTAAAATGATACATGCCCGAACGGACTTTAGAATAGGAAAAAATCGTTATGGGCTGAAATTATAGGCCTGAGCGATTTTTATTTATAATAATTGACTTGGGATTGCGGGTTTGAAATTATAGAACCCCGATTTTTCTTTGTAAATTACGGATTGAAATGATATATTATCCGTATCATTTGACCTAGGTTAGAAATTATTTACAGACCCGTGGTTAATATATATTTTTCTAGAATTTATAAAGTATTTTTAAAATGTAAAAATTATGATATTTTGATATAAATTTAATTTAAAATGATTTTTATAAAATATAAGTGATTTTCTACAAGTTAAATAAGTGAAATAAATAAATAAATGTTAAAGTAGAATTTGAAATATAAGTTTATTTTGAAATTTATGGTTTTGTTTATAAATGGAATTTAAGTTAAGCAGGAAAATATGATTATTTGATTTAAATTTGAATTTGAAATGATTTTTATAAAGTGTTATTGATTTTTCTATAAAATAAAAATAGTTAAATAAATAAATGTTTAAAAATTGAAATTTAAAATATAACTTAACTTGGAAAATGTGAAATGTGTTTTAAAAATAAAAGTTAAGTTAAGAATAATAAAATGGAATTTAAATTCAATTTATGAAATGGTAAATTAAATTTAAATGTAAAGTAAATGAAATGTTATAAAATTGTACATTGATTTTATAAGTGAATTATTAAAATTTGATAATTATTTATGAAATTGCACTTTATAAAATCATAAATTAAAGGGTATTTAAATGATCATTTTTAAAGTGATAAAATATGATTTTATAAGTTAAAAATGATTTAAATTAAATTTCAATTATTTATGAAATTGTTTTGAACTTTGGAATTTAATTAACAGCATTTCAGAAATGCTATCATTTTCTGAAGTAAAGGATATTACAGCATTTCTAAGTGCTATAGTTGATACAAATGAACTAAAAGGCAAAAATGAACCAAGGGCTATTACAACACTTTGTAAGTGCTGTAGTTGTAGAATTGAACTAAATCTTTTATTTGAAACCTAAACTATTACAGCATTTCTGTAAATGCTGTCTTTGCTAAATTGAATTGTTTTCAAAAGTAACTTACCATAGCATTTTCAAAATACCGCGAAAGCTGAAATTTTACTGTTTTAATAAATTTAAGTGATAAATGAATTTTGAAAAGACTAAATTTTTGGGAAATCAAATATTTGATTTTTAAAGTATAATAACTTTATTTTAATTTGTTTAAATGGAATATTTCATTTGAAATACAAACCATTTCGAAATATGATTTGGAATGGTATTTAAATTAAACAAAATGAATGAGGTTCTAGAAGGATATGATATTTTGATATTTTAAAATGAATTGGAAATGATACTGAATTTTGAAATGATATTGGATTTTTCAAGTATAAAATACCTTTTTGTAGTGTTAACCATGGGTACACTTCTTTATATGCCTTGTGATTTTTGGATGTATTTAATTGATCGTTTAAAATATTCTTGGAGGATGGACGATCCCAAGCATCCTTTAAGTTATTGTGCATTACTACTACAGTTCACTTGAGTTGGTTTACATTATATAAGTATGCATGTCCTGACTCGAGTGTTTTGTGTTTTTACTTTACGCTCGAGTCAGCCTGAGTATTTACAGCTTAGCTATGGATTTCTTTATCTGGAGCTAGGAATCGTTGGAGATTTTGCTTATCTAATATCTATCCATTTCAGTTTCAGTTGTCTATTTCAACTCTTGTATTTACAAACTTCTATGTATTTGGGATTTCTATTGTATATGTTTCCGAATGATATTATGTATTTTGTTTTTTTTGAGATTTTGTTATAGTAGCTTCATGAACTACTGTGGTACTTTAATTTCCGCTGCTAGTTATTCTGATATTTCAGTGTCTGTGATTCTGTATGATTGATTTTATTTACTCCAAATTTATTTACAATGCGGTATTTTGAGCAATTCAAGTCCGACATTTATGGATGCGAATGGCTGAAAATATCAGGTTGTTACATCAAACCTATGTATATCGTTTTCCAGGATGAACTGTCCTTGGTCTCCAGTTAAGTTCTTTGTGTCACGACCTTGCCAAAAGGCGGATAACATTTGCTCCCCAAAGTACATCTTGTGAGAACATGATGTTCTTTGAAAGTTGCAATCTTCATCCTGAACAGTTTTATCTGACTCATCTAAACGGTTGTTGTCTTTTCGTCGAAAGCTGTGACTTTTGATTGATCTTTCGAAATATAACTAATGGACCGTTGACTGCTTATTGTCGTACCATGTACTTTGTAACTGAACGTTTCGTGATAGTAATCTGTTGTTTGTCAGTGTAATTATCACCAGGTGGCATTCAATTCCTGTGGATTTTGAAAATCAAATGTTGATTCATCACACACTTAAATTATGTTAACCTGACTCCCGTTAACGTTCGTAGCTCATGAGTTGTTATTAGTTTTATATAATCGAATTCCATATCGATCCTCTCCTGAATCGATGTGAAATTCGAATTGTAATAACGTTTGACGGTTGTTTAGAGTTTTCTTTTCGTATCGATCCTCTCCTGGATCGATTTGGGAATTTGGAAAAATTCTTTCATATCGATGGATTCGAACTCTCGTGGCCTTCGAATGGATGGGTACGAAATTAGCATTTCGTATCGATAGAATTGAAGATCGATCGTTGATGGATATGAACAATCATACTTCAAATCGTTCTAGATTGATGGATACGAATAACCTTCATCGTATCTTTGGTAGTTCTGACCGTTTTGGGTTAGCTTACATAGTGATCTTCGTATCTATGCAAACTTGAACGCTCCAACTAGCACTTCGCTACTGGGGGACGTATCAACACTTCCTTTGGGTTAAGCCATATATAAAGCTTTCGTACTTAGAATATTTTTCACTTGCTCATTCTTTCTACAGCTTTGCTTTCGTATCGCTCCAAGCTAAGGAAGGTCAAGAATGCCTTTTTGCCTTGGATCCGAATGCGACTTGCCAATCCCTCGAATTGATTCTTTTATTTAGGTAGTCATCTGATTAATCTCATATTAAAATGATAGGATTCGAGATCTACGGCCAATTTTCCCTTAGTTGTGGCCAGTTCAGGTGATGGTGAGGTCGGAAACAGGTCGATTAGAGAAGAAAGTGGATGGATGGGTATGAAGGAATGGGTGGAAAGACATTCATCCTCAATTTTATATCGATGAAAGGATGGGAAAGATTTGACTTCATACCGACCCAGATTGAGGGGTTCGTATCGATTAGGAATTGATAGGTGAAAATGTGAGTTTCGTATCTATCTGGTGTTGTGAAAATTTATATCGATTTATATCGATCGATGTTAAATCACGGAACCAACAGTCGATACAAACTCACGGTGGGTGATCAATATGAAGTTTCTGGAGAGGGATCGATATGAAGCTAACGATTCTTGATCGACATGAAGTCCAATGTGAACCGACCGTTACGAAGTTAACGAATTTCGATCGACAAGAAATTAAGGTTTTTTCTGCGGAACGATCCAAGTTTGCATTTTGATGGAATTGAAATATTTGAACACTTAAACATTTAACTCCGACGAGCTTCTGCCTTGCATATCTGGATTTAACCGTTAAACTGCATACTTGACTGCCTTTGAAACTCACTGATGGAACCGTAACTTGAAAAACTTAGCGAACTTTAGCATGGATCATTTTCCCAAGTCTGAATGGCATAGTTGTGACAGTCAGTGATGGCGGTCGCTCAATCTCGAAATCTTATTGTTTGGACATTTTCTCATATTCTGTAGAATTTCTTAAATATTATGTAGCACTATACAACATATTCATGCACTTCACACCGGAGAATACATGGGCTTATTATCATCTAATTATGGTTTTTGATGAGTTGATTAGTTATGGAATCTGCAAGTTCACAAAAGCAGGAGCGTCAAAGTTCACCTCCCTTAGTAATAGAGATAAAGGTCATCGCGGCCGAAGTTATAGATCCAGCTTCGGATGGGCTGCCAGGAGCCAGGTTTATCGGGAATCCGCAAGACTCTGTGTCGTCCAACGTTCCACAAGACATGTTGGGGTGGATATGTTTAAGACATGGTTTGTCATTAGATGACGTCTTATTACCGGGACCAAAGTATAAACCATATGCTCCCTCGGAAGGATTCACAGCCTTTAACAAGCACTCGTGTACAGACGAAACGTTTCCTTCATTCAATCAGTACATTCAAGAGGTGCTAGCTTTCTTTGGAATGCCCCATCACAATTACATATGAATGGATATGCACTACAAAACAGTCTATTCGTTGTATTCATGGAGCATCTTTTTTGATCTCCAACCCCGATCGAAATCAGATATTTGTTTAATATCAAAAGTCGAGGAGATAGCCCTTCTTTCACATTCCTAGAGGCGGTCAGGAACTGCCAAGTTGTGGCTGGTGCCTGGACCAGATTGAACTACTTCAAAACTGAGTGGTTCTATGTTCGTTGCCCTCTAGGGTTTGCCAGTCGATGGTTAGCCAGATGTAAGTGCTATAATTCTTCCAGAAACTAGCAGAATAGTCGTAACTAACACTGAAGCTAATATCTTCTTTCCTTTACAGCCGTAATTCCATGACCTGAAGGCGCATACTTTTAAGAAATACACGGGTCCTTTAAGAAGTGCCAAGTGAAATGAGGGAAATTGAATTGGTGCTTACAGATAGAAACTTGAGAATTGTTGGGCTAATAGAATGAAACCAAAGCATCAAACTTGAGGAATCACTCAGGGAGCCCCAGTGAAATGGGCTATGCGTAGAGTACCCGAGATCGTAATAACTGAAGAGGGTGATAGGGAGGATACTCCTACTGATGTGAACCTATAGTTGGGCCTTCCTACAACTTTCAAGATCTTGGGGGAATGAGGAAAGGCAAGGCAGTATCACATAAGCATCATAAATCTTCGAGATGGAAATTCGTAATCGTGTCTCTGTCTGTCTCCGGTATTAGAATTCCAGAGGCTCCTTCCTCTTTTTGAAATGAAGTTTAATCTTGAATGGTAAGTTATTATTCAAATGTTTTCCGCTGCTTTTACTTATTTGTCTTATGAATCTTAGTCTCTGTGATGCTTTAGCTATACCTATAACGCACCACATCCTTTGGTATGCCCTTCTTTGGAATACTAAGGGGTGTGGGGTGTTTCAAGTATACGCTCAATCTCTATTCTCCCATCTCTATTAGGCTATTCTTCTATATCTTATGAAGACTCGAATGCAGATATGGATGCTAAAGGTAAAAGAGTTAACCATGGTAGGGAAAGCACCACAACCAATGGAAATGCCAGACCTAATACTAGGAGAAATCAAGGTCAGGCACAAGCTACAAGTGTGGGTGCTAGAGTCTTGCAATTGGACATGGGAACAATGTATCAGTTCTTTGTCAACATGATGGAGGTAGGAATTGATGCAGGAGTGGTCGGAGGAAATGTATGAGGAGGGAACCAAGAAGCTCCAGTGGTGAATTACTATGCTATTATGAGTAGAGATTTTGCTCGATTGGGAGGAAAACCATTTATTTGCACTGAAGACGCAATCGAAGTCGAGAACTGGTTACTTCATCGCAAAAGGATTTTTGCTGACTTAGGGCTCAACGATGAGCAGAAAAGGAGACTCGCTTCTAGATAGCTTCAAGGGGAAGCATTGCTTTGGTGGAACAGTGTGACAGTTGGAGTCAACGAGGAGAATATAACTTGGGCTGAGTTCAGGAGGAGGTTCAAGGAAAGGTTTATGTCAGAAATTTCTAAGTCCACATTTCTTAGGAAGTTTGCCGAGTTGGAACAGGGTGATATGACTATCCTCAAGTATGCGATAAGGTTTGAAGAGCTAGCAAGGTATGGCTATGCTACGATTGATACCATGATTAAGAGGAATGAGAAGTTCATCAGAGGGTTGAAGCCTGAGCTTGCTAAGGCCATGTTACCACATATTAGGGGTCCAAATGATGTTGTTGTTGAGATTGCCTTGAGGAATGAAGAAATGTAGGCTTTTCTTAAAAGAAATATGGCCAAAGAAGCTCAAGGAGGGCAGAGTCAGAAGATAAAGTTTTTCCATAAGAAAGGAGCTCAGAAGGGTGAAGCAGCTAAGAAGGGAAAGACATAAGTGGTATGTTACAAGTGTGACAAGAAAGGGCACTACGCCCATAAGTGCTGGACAGGCAAGGGAAAGAAAGCTGTCGAGAAGAGAGGGATAAAGTGTTTCAACTGCGATCAAATCTGACATTATAAAACCCGTGTATGGAGCAAGCCAAGGATGGGAAGGGCAAAGTATATGCACTGGAGCCAGCTACCTCGTGGCCAACAATGGAGGAAAAAGGAAAAGCTGTGTTGGGGGATACGCTTCTAATTCATGGTATGTTAGTTAGAGTTCTATTTGATGCTGATGCATCGCATCCTTTTTTGTCTTATTTTTTAGTAGATAAGCTTAACCTAGAACTCTTATACCTAGTTACTTCCTTAAATGTTGCAAATCCGATAGGAGGATATGCGACACTTGGTATGAAGTGTGACCACCTAGAGTTTGATTTGTTAGGTCATACTATTGTTTACAGTTTGCATGTGTTTTTTGATTTCGTAGGGTTCAGAATTATTTTGGGTATTGATTGGTTAAGTAAGTACGATGCTAGGATATTTTGCCATGATGGAAAAATATCGCTTAGACACCCTGACTTTAGTGATCAAATTGTAGATACTGTAGAAAGCCCTAGATGTAAGGTGAATGCTTTGTTGGGTGTTGTGGAGGTAGAAGACGAGTTGAATCGCTTGTCTATTGTTAGAGAATTTGCAGATGTCTTTGAACCTATAGTAGGATTGCTACCGTAACGAGCCACTGAGTTTCAGTTGGATTTGGTACCAAGAGCTGAACCGGTGAGTAGACCGCCAAGCAGGATAACACATGTAGAGATAAGGAAGTTAAAGGTGAAGTTGATGTTGGAGGGTAAGAATTTTATCAGACCTAGCAGTTCATCTTGGGGAGCAGCCATAGTGTTTGCAAAGAAGCCAGACGAATCGTTAAGTCTGTTTATCGATTATCGTAAGCTGAATGAGAAGATGATAAAGAATCGATATCCTTTGTCTAGAATTGACAATTTGTTCGATCAGTTGAGGCTAAAGTATTTTCCCAGTTGGATTTGGTGATAGGGTTCCATCAACTTAAAGTGGCAGAAGATTGTATTGCTTTGACGACATTTAGAACCAGATATAGATCGTATGAACGGTTAGCAATGCCGTTCGGACTAACTAATGCGCCCTGAGAGCCCTTGTATAGGTTTGTGTTGGTATTTATAGATGATATTTTGATATACCATAAAGATGAAGAGAGCATGAAGTTCATCTTAGAGTGATGCTTCGGATGTAGAGGCAGCACCAGCTAAAAGTGAAATTTTTGGAATGTCATTTCTGAATGAAGGAAGTGAAATTTCTTGGTCATGTAGTCTTAGAGAAAGGGTTGTCTGCAGATCCAACTAAGATAGTGGCAGTGAATTAGTTAGAAGAGACCCGAGATGGTGATTGATATAAAGAGTTTTCTTGGATTAGCTAGGTATTATCGAAGATTCATAAATGATTTTTCGCGGATAGCAGCGCCAATGACCAAGCTAACACGAAAGGATGTGAAGTTTGTTTGGACTGATAACTATGAGGAGGCATTCCAGAAGATAAAACACTTATCTACTAATGCACCTGTTCTAGAAGGGAATCGAGATTTAGTGGTATATACAGATGCATATGGAATAGAGTTAGGAGACGTGTTAAAGCAAAGAGGTAAAGTGAGTGCCTATGCTTCTAGACAGCTTAGACCGCCTGAGATTAGGTACCCAACTCATGATTGGGAATCAACTGCGGTGATTTTTGCATTGAAGGTGTGGAGACTTTATCTTTTAGGAGAAAGATTCAAGATATACATGGATCATAAGTCGCTGAAATATTTATTCTCTCAAAAGGAGTTGAATATGAGATAACAAAGATGGTTGGAGTTTATAGCCGCTTCTGATTTTGGTATTGAGTATACTCCAGGAAAAGGCAACATGGTTGCAAATGCACTTAGAAGAAAACATCAGAATGCACTGTTGGCAATGATAGTTGAGTGGAAAAATTTAGAAGCATTAACTACATGCAGGATATAGTGGAGATCTGAAGCTAGATCTAGTAAGGAGATTGTTATGTTGTTATGTTTAGAAGTTCGACCGATGATGATCGAAAAGATTGCTTCTAAGCAGATGGAAGATCCATTGTTAGTTGAACGGATCAGGAAGTTAAAGGATAGAACCAAAAGCGATGAACAGAAGGATTTTATTCGTGACTAGAATGGGTGGTTGAGAAAGAAAGGAAGATTGTATGTTTCGAATGTGGGAGGCATTAGGAAGGAAGTTTTGAAGGAATGCCATCGTTCAAAGTTCACTATTCGTTTGGAAGGAACTAAGATGTATCGGGATATGAAGAGAAGTTTCTTCTGGAAAGGTATGAAGAGAGATGTAGGTTTATGGATGAAGCAGTGTCTGAATGCTAACAGGTAAAAGCCGAACATAAGAAACCAAGTGGGTTACTTCAGCCTTTAGATATTCCAATTTGGCAATGAGATTCAATTTCAATGGATTTTATAGACGGGTTGCCAAGGTCAAATAGGGAAAATGAAAGCATGTGGGTCATAGTAGACAGGTTGACCAAGAGTGGTCATTTCATTCATGTTAAGTCAGGACGGGACCAGTTTTAACTAAGTTATTTATGAAGAATACAGTTAGACTTCATAGAATTCCTGTAGTACAGTAAGCGATAGAGATTTCTTATTCACCAGCGAGTTCTGGAAGAGTTACAGGAGACTTTGGGTATTAAGCTCAAGATGAGTACCGCTTACCATCCGTAGACAGATGGGAAAACCGAAAGAGTTAACAAAGTCTTAGAAGACTTCTTACAAGCTTGTGTGCTAGATTTGGAGGATCATCAAAAGACCATCTACACTTAGTCGAATTTTTATATATCAACAGTTATTAGGCTAGAATAGGGATGGGACCGTTTGAAACTTTGTATGGAAGGCCATTCAAATCTCCCATTTGTTGGTTAGAGACTGGGGATAGGTTGGTTCTTGGTCCGGATTTAGTTAGAGAAGCTGCAGAAAAGATTGAGAGCATTCAAGCTAGAATGATGGAAGATCGGTCTAGGTAGAAGAGCTATGCCAACAGAAGACGGAAAGACTTAGAGTTCTCAATCGGAGACCATGTATTCGTTAAAGTGTCACCGGTGAAAGGTGTAATTCGATTCAGAAAATCAGGAAAGTTGGCACCAAGAATCGTTGGACTATTTCCATTGTAGAGAGGATCAGCAAACTCACATATAGAGTAGTGTTACAGAGCAGTTTGGCAGGAGTCCATGATTTTTTTCATGTTTCTCATCTAAGGAAGTGTATTCGAGATCCAGAAACTACAATAGCACCGACTGTATAAGATGACTTAGTAGTGGAGCAAAATTGGACTGTAGTTAGAAAACCAGTTGGTATAGTTGTGAGAGATGAGAAGAGGCTAAGGAATAAGACAGTCAGATTAGTCAAGGTCCAGTGGAGTGACGATGAGCGACACTGTACTTAGGAAACTGAGAGCAGGATGCGAGATACTTATCCTGACTTGCTTCATGGTATGTTTTACCTTTATGATTGATTTTGACGAGTACCTTATCATAATTACGAGGAAGAAATTCTTTAAGGAGAGGAGTCTGTAACGACCCTAATTTGGAGTAAAATTATTTAGGACATTTAATTAGTTAAATTAAATGAAATAATGTAAGTTGGTTAAGGAATTGAGATTTGTATAATTTAAAGGGTAGTTGTCCCTAGTTAAACTAATAAAGTAAATGGAATTAAAACAAAATAGAAAAGGAAAATTAGACAATGGCAATATAAGAATAAGCTATGTTCTAATACCCTAAACTCATACCATATCATTTTCACGTTCACAAGCAAATTAAAGCTAAACCAAAGGTCAGCCACCGTTAAAAAGAAGTAAGGGGAAGACAAGCAAGAATTAAGAGTAAAAGCTTAATCAAATTCAATCCAAGATCAAATCTCAACTCCTTAACAACAAAGCTAATGTGAATAATTGTTACATCTTATAAGTTTGATGTTTCAGTTTCTAGAATCAGATCCAATTTTTTTTTTTGCATGTATATTGCCATGTTTGGAATGTTAGATAGATATATATGCTTGTTGATGAATTATGCTTATTCATATTGATTTTATGACAAGTTTTGATATGAAAAACCTATCAAATGACATCTTATTGTCTTGTAATTTTAATATATGGACAGAAATGATATTTTAGAGAAGCGTTTCAAGTTTCATAATTTTATGAATTAATGTGGATTCATTATTAATTTTCTAATGAACAAAATGGGTTAATTGGGTTAAAAATTAATTAGGCAAAATTATATTGTTTTTGGGTCAGAAATTTATATACGTTAGTAAACATATTAAAGGTGATTCATGTGAATTTTGTAGAATTTTACTAATTGTTTTAATAAATATATAAAATTATTTAAGGTATGGGACTTAGTGTTTTATATGTTTAAAAAAGGAGAAGGGGCTATTTGCTAATGTTTTAAAAACGTTAAATCTCTGAAATTCGGCGGCCCCTTTTAGAAAAGATTTTGAAAAAGTTAAGACAACCAATTATATGATGATAAATAAGCAGGTTAGTTAAAATTAAAAATCATATTTTCAAGGTTTCGCCGTCTCACCATCTTGGGAAGCCACCTTTCGACTTTGTACCTCTGCCTCCAATCAGATAAAACCAATGCACGTGGCATCAAAGACTTAATACGTAGTGAATTGAACATAGACCAAAGTTATAGGGTCAAAACAAGGGGTTTTGAAGGGGTCGAAGCCTTGTTTTGTTTTTTAAAAGAAAAGTGCCTATTTTGCTTTCGAAAAAGATAGCCTTCAACTTGGTCAACTTTCGACTGGGTCAAATTTGTTATAAAGAAAGGAGCTTTCGAAATAGGTTGCACCCTTATTTTAAGTAAATTCATTCGAAGTAGTCGGAACCCCTACCTACAGCCTTTATATCTTTCGAAGCAATGCCTTCGAAAGGGGTACTTTTGTTTTAAAAGTTAAGGCCGCTTCTCCAATACTTTGGAAGGGTTAGGTTTTGACACCATCCACTTCTTTACTTAGGAAATTTCTTTCGAAAGAGTTGCTTTTGACTTTATTGCTTTAAGACTCTTTATGATATTTTGAAAGTTAAACTCAAAGGTTTCAAGAGGAATGGTTTCAAAAGGTTGTTCCACATATTTTAACTTGAACCTAATGCCTTCGAAAGGTTTATTACAAGTAGTATACTTTAATGCTTTCGAAAGGTAATAAGAAAATGTTTCAAAGGCGAGATTCCCAGTATTTACGAAAGATATATAAAAGGTTTCGAAGGGGTGATTCCCTAGTATTTTCATTACCTTAGTGTTTAAATGGAAGGATTCCAATGGTTTCGGAAGGCATATTTAAAGTGTTTAGAAGAGGATGTTTGTGTTTATAAAGCTTTCGAAGAAGATGCTTCCAATGTTTTCAAAAGGACTATTATCAATGGTTTCAAGAGATAAGTTTGGGCCTTTATGCCTAAGGTTATAAAGTAAGGTAGTTTACTTGTGTTGAAAAGGGTACTTTCAATGGTTTCGAAAGAGATTATTTAAAGATTTAAACAAAGTTTTCGAATACTTTCGTCAATAGTATTTTGAGTAAAGCATATATCGCGGCAAAATTATTTGAGTAATGTAAATAGTATACTTTTCTTGTATAAGTATGATTTAAAGGGTTAAATCATTTTGAAAAGGTTTTCAAGGAAAATTTAAAGGGTAGTTAACCCTAAATAAAATGACTCAGATATTTGCATACCGGATGGGACTGGAATTGGGTCGCACCCTATACATTAGCTATTAGCCCCAAGCTAATTATTTCAAAATTCTAGTGTGTAGGGCTTAGTCACAGGTAAGACGTAAACCATGGTTACATATAGAAAGTAATATATATGTATAGAGAAGAAGGATATATTATTAGTAAGCTCGAAAAATCATTAGGTCCAGGTGACCCTTGGAGAAGTAAGTTAATGACAGACTGTCTAGAAGTATGTATAATAGTTGTTAGATAATTTGTTTAGTTATCTGGTAGGCTCAAGTCAGCCAAAGGTTAGTAATTAGCCAAACAAAACTACATTGTTTCAGACAGATGGTCCATTTATTACCTTTTTGTGATTATACGTGATATTTTCTATTATTGATATAATCAGTTCAATTAACCAGTTTGGTTGCAGGGTTGATTTGCAAAAAGATATGTTTCAAAAGGGAAATTAGTGAAGGGAAAACCGTTTCGCTAAGCGACGTGGTCTCACTTAATATTAGTAAACTGAGTTGTAATAATATTATTCACACCAAACTTTATGTCTAACTCGAAGTTTGTGTTTTTTCCCCTTAAACTCTTGGGTTCTCAAAATTAATTTGAGTAGATTAAGAGTTTGGGTTTACAGGTTTAGTAGGTGGATGAATAAAGCTTTCAGAGACGTGTAGGAGATTCACGCTAGCTATATTTATGAGTTGTTTGTTTCGTTTTATTTCCGCTGTGTTGTACTAAGTCTGATATGACTAATTAGTACTCTGATCAGCCAAGGGGGCTTCTTCATATGTCGCTCTTGGCGTATTTATGTAATAGTTGTATTTGATCTGAATCTGGGAAACGTTTGGGTTTGTGTAATGGAATATGAAACATGTTTGTGAAATGTAATCAGAATTTTTTTTGAAACTTGTGATTATGTTTCATATTCTTATGCTTCTGATATTATGGATACCATTAACATTATCGTACTTTGTTGCTGGAAATTAATACTATAGATGACTGTAGCATCTATAACGCTTAGCTTTGGGCCTCAAGATAGGGGATGTTACACCAAGGTACTCTCGTAGTAACTAATATTGTCGTCATAATAGTTTGGGCATATCCTATCTCATATGGGGGATTTATCTAACTACTTTATATATTGGACTCATCTCTATGGACTTTTGAGGATTCGGCTCCTCGGACTACCCCAATAATTTGAAAAATCTCTTTATCTAGTCTTGCCTCCTAACAAACAAACTAGAAACAATTATGGTGGTGCATGTCCTAAACGTTTTCTACATTAGTAAAAGGTGTAGCCTATTAAGTGCAACCCTCGTTTTTCCATTATCCACTCAGGACCAATGACATTCTCAACTTATGTATAGCTCCTCCTCCATAATATGGTACCAACATGCTGACATAGCGTCGAGCTTGCTCACCGTCCAATTTAGATTTCCTAATGCAATCAACGCAATAGCCCTACTAAAAAGATTGAAGCAGACCTATTATGGTGTCCCTTCACCTATAAGCAAGCACATATGATTCCATGGTCCCTATAGTTGGATATGTCTCACATCAAATGTATACATAATTGTTGGTAGCCCCTTGTGGTGGGAAGACTTTTGTTGTGCAACACCGCTGACCTTGCATTCTAACCCATTCTAATGACTATGTCATTCTTATCCATCTACAGTATGTACTAATATTAATAATCCACACTCGTCATAAACGCATACTTAAGGCTACGTAAATATATTCATACTTGTTTGGTTATTACGCCTATAATGTTCAACGGTCCATAATATTTCTTTACTTCTCTCATGCGTTTACTTCTTATCTATTTTAATATCAATTTAATGTCATATACCGCTTTTATTAAAGGATCTAAATATCTTTCCTATTTATTTTCCTTTCCCATTAATGAATTTTATTTCTGTTTCTTTTAACCTTTACTACTCTCGTTTAGTTGACTTTCCATACCTATATATTTTACATACTTCTTGCCTTTATTCATTTTATTACTTGTCTACCTTATTATTGTTTATTATTTGGTTTCCATCTTGTCTCTATTGCGTACACACACATATTATAATTCAACTATTATTATTATCATAACTTCAATTCTTTAATTAATACTTAGGGATTTCTGCATTTTCATGCATTGGAATCAAAGCTCCTCCAAATGGAAAGGTTAACACTATAAATCTCTATATCTTATCTATAAAGGGAATTTGTGTTACGTTTGGAATTACAAAGAATTATATTTTGTAGTTATTAAAATTGACATCACAAAATATGGTAAAATACCTCTATTTTATACATCTCTTTTTTTAGGCATATTCCTTGTTGTCTCAATGATACACTTTAATTTATAAATCTAAACTTGATAACCTGTAGAAATTTACATTGCAACACACTACATTCCAAATTAAAATAGTAATTAAATCCCCATAATTTATTGTGATAACTCTAATTTACATTTTACCTGCATAAGATATTTAATTCCACAAATCTAGAACTACTACATAATTCATCAATTTTCGGTACTACTACTATCCAATAATTTATAGATTCTCATACGTACAATAATAAAATTAAGTTATCAATCATAGAATACGTAGGTAGAATTTATAAATACATTACACGTATACAATTTTAGCATACAACTCCAAATTTACATTTAGGCATACAAGAAAGATTTACAACGATATAAATCCAATATTATATAAAAATATATAATTTTCACTCACCTTTTTAGCTTTTCAAATCTCTAGATCTAAACTCTTCTATTTCTATTTGACTCCCTTTTTCTCCCTAATGGAATATGTACGGCAAGCACACACATACGTTTTTAGAATACACATACGTTTTTAGAAATTTATATCTGAGAAGAGATTTGAATTAAATTTAGATTTGGATATAGACTTACATTTTCTTCATAGAATTGATTCACCCCTTATTCTTCTTCTCTTTTATTTTCCTCTATTCTCCACACACACATACAACAAACACATATACATGCACAACATGCACACACACACACACACACACATATATGAATATGTCACTAATTTATAATTTCTATATTTCCTAGAGTTTGTGGAGAAAAGAAATGGTGGAGCTTCGCTCCTTGATTCAGAAAATACGAGAAGAAATGTGTGGGGTTAGTCTTGTATTTACTGGCGCACAAATCTACTCCATCCGTTTGTGCATTTTTTTCATGCGTACATTTAATTCCTTTTACACATTATTCTCTATATTTTTAACCAACTTAATCCGACGTTAATTACTCTTAATTACTAAGCAGTGGTAACTTTTACAAACTTAATTAGTTACATTTATTGCATACCATATATTGCTGCTTTAACGTATTGATCTTAATGTTAATTTTAATGTTAGTTAGGGTTTCTTTCTTTTAAATTAATGTTAATGTTAATTTTTACATTACTTGGGGATGAAGAATTTGTTTACCGTTAATTATACTATCTATTTCCTTTTTGTGTTCAATTTACTTATGTTCTTACATGATTTTTTATTTGATTATACACTACTAATTTACATTTGTAATTAAGGACTGCTCAAATGCTACGCTGCGAGTACCTATTGTCTTTTTTTATTTATAAACATCAGCAGTCATTATCTTCACTCCATAAATCCTTATTTAATTCATTTTTGTTGTTGGTTTAATTAGATCAGCATATCAATTTCCTTTAACGTGAACATTTATACAAAATGTACATTTTACTGTTAAGTTATTTACATTTATTTTCTTATTGGTTTTGAATTGTTTTCAATCCAAAAACTTCAATTATTAATAACTTTTTTGTTTAAACTCCAATCATAAAACTTTATATATGAAAATTGATCTGAAAATCATCGTGAAGAACGGTGCAAGTTTCGTAGCCAAATTCTGATGTTTGTAAAAAAAAATTCACCGTTATTATTTATTACTTAATTTGCTTTTAATTAATTATCGTCAAAATTATGGGATGTTACATTCTCCACCCTTAAAAGAATTTCATCCTCGAAATTCCTCAAGTATAGAGTCACATAATATAGCGCACAACCATTCTAAACTATTCAACCAATTAGTGTACAACCAATTTTGCTACCAATCGTGTACAAGTGTACAATTCATCACAACATATATGACATGCATATCGACCAATTCTAAATCGGTGCCTCCTACATGAATGCATTTATTTTAAAATAGCTTTAAAAATATGAAGCAAACAATCTATATATATTGGTTGTTCTATATGTATGCAAAATTTGAAAATCAAAATCTTTGTTTTCGCATCCTAATTTTCCCACACTTCCACGAGTAGAAGTATAGCTCAACCAATTTTGCATCCAATTCCAACCATTCAATACCTAGCACACAATCTTTTAACATCCAAACGTTTGAAAATCCAGTTTTCTAGATCTATACGCTTATGTGAGAAAAAAGTTTAGATGGAGAATTACATGTTTTCATCCTTCTTTTGTGTACTCTTTTCCACTATACCATGGAACCTGGTCGTTTTCCCCCAATTCTATTCTAAATTTTCCAAGTATAGTCCACATAAGAAAATCATTTTTTAATCTTATTTTAGACAGAGTTATTTTAAAACAAGTTTGGTTTACCTATTGATAGGGTATGGATAAAAAATCCCAAGGCTAAAATAGCATTTTCTCTTATCGCTAACTACCTTTTGCTTTACTGAAACACCCCATTCCCCTTAGTATTCCCAAAGGGCACACCAAAGAATGTGGTATATTAATGGTATAGCTAAGGCTTTACAAAGACTAAGATTTACAAGATAAAATAAGTAAAAACAGCGGAAACATTTAAATAATAACTATTTCATTTCAAAATAAGTCATAAAAACATAACATGTCTCAAAAATTCAAAATATCTCAAATTCATGTCTCATGAAAAATACACCTCAGTCTCACATAATCAGAGTGCAAAAGTAACAATAATAATGATTCCACTCACAAATACCAATCCATAAATGAAAAAAATGAGAAGTAGAAAAATACATCTGAAATGAGAGAACTTGGGAATGGATCTCCAAGCAACCCGATCAGCTCAACTCTGTTGGTCTATTGGTGGAGGGGGGATGGGAAATAGAGGAGTGGGTCAGACAATAAGTCTGGTGAGTGAAAATAATTACTAGCATTTCTAAGCAATTTAAAGATAATAGACTAAGCAATAGTTCTATCTTGAAAGAAAAATACAGAAAAAATAAAATTCGGATAAAATAATGTTTCTGATTCAGTTTGACTGTTTACTTTGATTGTTTGATTGTATGCACTTATCGTAAACTACCGTGATTTGTTTGAAACCCTAATCCTACCTCAACTGCTAACTTGATTAGGCTGAAATCCTAATTCTACCCATTGATCGGCCTTTCCTATCTATGTTGTGCCACCATGAACCAATCTTGTTGGTCACAGCAAAAGATACCTCTTTAGCACATAGAACGTTGTAGCGAATTATTTACCCTAATCGATATCGCATGCTCGGTCATCGCCGGTACACACTAATTGTCGCCCCTTATTTGACCCTTTGTTTAACCTAATCAGCATAAGCATGCCCAGCCTCATCTAACTGTTGTGAGACCATCAATCCTAGACTTGAAAGGGAAAGTTGCCCAGCCTCACCTAACTGTTGTGCGACCATCAGTCCTAGACCTAAAAGGGAATGCTGCCGGTACTGGTCCTAACAAACAATGTACTAGTTTTTCATCCTTTATCCAAATCCTCACATTTGAGCCTCTATTTGTTGTTCACTTATTTACCCTAATTAGCATAAGTGTTTTCCAACCTCACCTACTATTGTGAGACCATCAATCCAAGATCTAAAAGGGAATGCGGCCGGTACGAGCCCTAATTCTATATTTTCTTATTAACTTAATATAAGTTTTAAAATAAGTCTCTTCTATTATTTCTGCTATATTTTCATATCAAATTCATCCAAGATCTAAATTTTAAATAAGTCTCTCGTATTATTTCTTTTTTTGTCACAACCACTTGTTATAATCATGTTTGCAAATATCTTAAATTTTCCTATTTTAGTCTATCTCCATTTTGTTACAGTTTTTCTCATTTTACATCTGATTTCTATAAATTTAGTGTTTTTATATTTTAATCCATATTAGCGAATTCTTCTCTTTTTAATATTCTATTCACGTAAAAAGGGATTAAATCTCTATAAAAAGAAATTAATATTTACAGGCTAAATTCTAACTTAAAACAGATTTAAATAACTACAAAAAACTGTAAATAACTGTAAATAACCGAATAAAATAGCTGAACAAAATAGACTGAAAAAAACTTCTGAAATTTACTTAAAAATAGACTATAAATAAGCTTACATAAAAACTATCTTAAAATTGTAGAAAACTACAACTATTGAGAACCATATTATTTTAAATTACTTAAAAAATTAAAATAATCACAAAACACTCACATATGGTCCTTAGCTCTAGTCATGGGCCTACCGGGATCCGCTACAATAGAGTATTTTTTATTAAAAAGATCTTCTCCCTAAAAAAATTTGTATTCAAGGTTCAGCCTCAGGCAATGATCCCAATTGGGAGAAAATCCGAATGAGAAAAATAACTAGGTCTAGGGTCTTATTTATAGTATGACTTAGGGATCTCAGGTCATCGGATTTAAATATTAAATCGGGTGCAACCACGTCATAGGCTCACTAGGAACTGTCGGATGCAGTGAAGAACGCACGAGATTTGACAAAAATTGCAAAATAGGTTGTTCGACTTGTACCTGGACGAAATAACGTCCAGGTGTTTTGGTGGGTCGACCTAGCTTCATTGGGGGTCTACCTATAAGTCGACCCGACCAGAGCATGGGTCGACACCTATGGGGTCTTGTATATTTTTTTTCTTTTCGTTTTATTCTGATTTCGTATTTCTCTCGTAACTTCTCTATACTGATTTAGATTTCGACAAGTTATATATGAAAATTGATCAGAAAATCGCCACAGACCCATGGTGCAGCTCCCATAGCTCGATTTTGAAAATTTCACAAAATTATTTTATTGTCTAATTAATTCTTAATTAATTATTATAGCTCAAATTTTGGGTTGTTATATTCTCCCCTCCTTAAAGGATTTTGTCCCCTAAATTTTCAAGGACAGAAGAATGAAATAAATATTTTTATCCAAATTCTACAACAACATATTCAATCATCATCCATTACATCCATTGTTCTTAAGCTTTCTAATGCAATTAATGTCATATGCAATAATGTGGGGTCAACGCCCCTAACTAATGCAAAAGATTAGGTGGTCTACTGATTCAGTTGACCTCCTTTTTTGCAATCATGTCTATGCCATGTATTCAAATGAATGCAAGTTTCCTTATGATAACTGATAGTTCTATATGTGCTACAATCATATCCAAATGCAACAATCATATGATAGTCACCCATTCATAGCAACCATGAAATAAAAATGCCAATGCACACATATCCATATGCATATGCTTTTTTTAGCGACCTGTTAGGCCGATCTCTAAGAGATAATAATGCCTAGTGTGTGTGTATATGCATCCATTAGCATCCACTAGCTACCGCTTGCAACCAAGAGTGTCCATCATCATAACATGTTCAAGTAACATGTTTACATTCAGTCCTACCATCCATGGGTTAAATCCTAAGAACTACCCTCCCAAAGGATACTAAAGGATAGAACCTATTGAAACTAAAGATGGAAATATAAAATTCCAGACGTACCATCGAAAACTTGTGGATAAGAGGTACGTATTTTCTCCTCAGCCTCCCGCATAACATCCTCAATACTATATCCCCATTGCACCTAAACCAATGGGACTTCTTTATTCCTAAGCTTCTTGATATCATGTCCAACGATCTTGGTAGGAATGCAACGAACCGATGCTTCTCTCTCCACTTCAACTTCCTTAAGTAGGCTAGGTTCTACTGCCCCTACTGAATCATGTAAGCACTTCCTCAATTGCGAAACATGAAAAACATCATGAACTCCCATGAGCCTCTCCGGTAGCTTTATCTGATACGCCATCTTCCCTACATTTTCCACAATGGGGAACGGTCCTACGAAATTGGAAGCAAGTTTCCCACTTAATCCAAACCTCACCGCTTTCATTAGCGGAGACACCTTAATGAAAACCAAATCCCCTACCTCAAACTCAATATTCTTTGTCCGCTTATCTGCATAGGATTTCTATCTATCTTGGGCCGTCTTCATTCCTCTTCTAATCAAGTTAATCTTTTCCAAAGTCTCTCTAACCATGTCGGGATCAAGTAACAACTTTTTTTAGACTCCAACCAACGTGAATGCGACATGCAAGGTCTTCCATAGAGAGCTTCAAAAGGTTCCATTCCAATGCTAGCCTACAAACTATTATTATATGCGAATTCCACTAAAAGAAGGTGCTCCTCCCAAGTTCCTCCAAAATAAACAATGCACATCCCCAACAAGTCCTCAAGAACTCTATTAACTCTCTCCATTTGGCCATCCGCGTGAGGGTGATAGCCGTACTCATTCTAAGCTGTGTCCTAAAAGCCTTTTGCAAGCTTCTCCAAAACTGGCTGGTAAAGATAGAGTCTCTGTCACTTATTATCCTAGAGGGAACTCCATGAGGTCAGACTATCCCAAGAACATATAAGGATGCCAAATAAGGTGTTGTCCTCTTACACTTGACCGGAATTGTAACAACCCAAAATTTTCGATCCCGAAAATTCCAGATATTTAGGGAAAAGAAGAAAGAGATAGAAGAAAACGAAGAACAGAAACAACAACATCTCATATTCGCAGCGGATAAAATATAATAACAAATAATAACAGATATACAATGGAAAACTGTACTTTGTCAAATTTCACTTTAATACATCAGAGTTACAACATATATACAACACTGAAACATATATACAACACTGAACAGATACAATCAACATGTCTAAGATATACAACAATATATCACAGAGGAAACACTCCATACGTTCCTGCCATCTAGCTTGTCTCCTGAGCTCCAGAATGCCCTTACCTGAAAATCTGTAATAATCGGTCTGACCCAAGCATTACATCAAAGTAACACCCGGGTCAGGCTGGAAACCAGCAGGAGTAAACCGATATAATTTGACATACTAAGTTCAAACCATAAAAGAAAAACCCAGGGTAACTCGTACTTCACTACGAGTTCATTACTTGTTATACTCAACACTTATTTCACAAATCAATCCCTACGTACCCATACATGGTTTCAAAGGACCATATTATTCCATTCCAGCCTATTGATTTCACATATCCAATCTTTATAGAACTATTATAGATTACGAATCGAAGTGGTTTCGGGTGTTTGCTAACACCCGAGCCCGGTCTCTTCGAATTTAATGTCATCTCTAATCCAAGTTGATAAGTTTTAAACAATATAATTCGTATCCAGGATATCATATCACAAAACAATTCAACTCAGATAAGTACCTTCATTATCATAGTTCAACCCATTTATATCACAGCACATCTCAATTGCCCATCAGAGATATCATTAATCCAAGTCATTCAATATCATTTAACCATCCATAAGCAAGATATATAATTTCAATTAATTTAATTAATCTTAAATTAAGTTAATCGCCAACTTTAATCACTTGGATTACCTTAATTCTGCTTACTTAACATTAATTAATTACAACTGAATTGATTAATCATCTTTTAATTATTCAACTTTATTAATCATTTTTGATTAATTATCTTTAATTACAATAAGTAGTTTACTCTTAATTAATTACACAAATTAATTAACCTTTACCCATCCATATTAATTACATTGATCCTTAATTAATTACTCAAAATAATTATCTTATAATCACCTGCATTGATTAATTATCCTTTAAGTAATCACACTCATTAAATTAACTAATTCCTTGATTAGTTTCCTTAATTAATTTCTTCAATTAATCAATTCTTACATTAAGTAATTAATCTCTTATTACTAAATTAATTTATTCTTAATTATAAATTAATTAATCTCTAATTAATTAATTCATAATTAATTTATTTATCTACCTTTTAAGCATTAATTAATTAAATTAATTAATTGCTCTTTAATTACTTTAATTAATCCCCAATCATCCAAGGTCTTTATTAACCATTAAGATAAACCATTTATCAGTATTTAATTTCTTAATTACCATAATCAAAATTTAAATGTTTATCTTTATAATTAACCCATTTAATTCAATTTTTTTGTTTATGTTAATTTTAACTTAAGCCTTACCTTAAAAAAATTTATAACTTCGTTAAAACAATTTTTTAAGGCATTCATTATGTAAAAATAAACTTTAAGAAATGGTTCAAAATTAGATTCATTTTAAATTTTTAAAAAACTTCATTTATTTTAAACTTAAATTTTAACAAGTTTTACTTCGAGTCAATCCGAGTAACACCCGATCCCCTACTCGAGACCATTACCTTTCTTCCTCTTTCTTTCTTATTTCCTAATACCAGTTATAAAATAACCCACTAAAAATTCACTGGCCCACTTCTTCCAGTAAAATGCAACACCTCCCACTTAATAAAACTCAAGAGTACCACTCGAGAATGACCTAAAGTACTTCTTCTTCCCCGATGCAATTCCATCAAACCAAAACATCAAATACACATGCAAATGCGTGCACGTACACGTCGCCATTCCACTGCTCCGATCGCTACTATGACCTCAGGCAAGTCGTCGTCGACCACCTCATCATGATTAATCACCCAGAAACCTGAAACACCGTCATTTCTGAAATCAAGCTATTCGTGTACCCTATGGACCCCATCGCTTGATGGAATCCACCTCGAACTACCATTCCCAAGACGTTAGGGGCCCTTCAGCTCCAGCCATAGCTACCCCGACCAAGCCTGCATTGCTTCCTTTTGGACCGGTCAAGTCCGATCCTCTATTGATGGCAAATTTCCCCGTTTAAACTCTTCGACCAAACTGACCATTAAACCCTAAAATGAACTCGAATGACCTTTCCAATCAACAGAAAAATTTCAGAAATTTTTTCCTACGATTATAAATCCCTAAGTGACCTTCGACAAGAACCCCGACCACCCCAGTTATGCAGATCACCATAGAATAGTTGAAACCCATATCACGTTCAATTCTCGATTTCTCGAGATTTACTAACCTAAAAATCATGATTATACCATATAAATTCATGATTTACAATAACAAATCGGGTTATGGGTTCCAGTTATCAAATCAAAATGTTTGATTTTTAACCCAAATTGATTCTTCAATGAATTTTTCCCAAATTTGAATAAATTACAAAATATAAAATTCTGAAATTATTTTTAGAATTGATGTTATATAGTTAGGGTCAGTTTCCATTTAGGAATTCAAACCTAAAATCAAAACTATGAGAAGATTTGAATTTTGAAAAGTTATTCTTAAGCCAGTGAAGAATAAGAGAACGAATGTATCCATACATAGGTATATTCCAGACAATTTAATTATTTGTACATACATTTACAATCCAACCTTCAAGTAATTCTGGTATACTACTATTTTCTACAGATTTTCATCTCATGCAACAAATCAAATCACCGAAATTTTAAACTGTTTTATGGTAAAGGTTTACTCACACGTATAGACAGAGAAGCCTGTTTTTAAATGAACCTGGAACTATACTTATAAATATATTTTTATTTGAATTACACCATTACATCTACATTTGTTTAATCATAATATGCTAAAAGAAAATCAGGGAAACATTCAAATTTCTTTGAACATATTTAGTCAGTCATGATAAACAGAGATACACATATGTGCACTCAGGCATGCAAATCAGAAATGCTATCTATAAACCTAACAATCATTATCCCATTCGTGCATATCAAATAAAAGTTATTTTCATCATCATATGAGGCATGCACCAATTTTACAGATGATTTTAACTTAAAAGAATTAAAGTCTACTCACCTCAATATAACTTGAACAGATAACAGAGGAAAGAAATTCTGGTCTGGACTGTCTCTATCAAAAACTGAGGCTTGTTTGATTACTTGATGTTTTGATCCTGAATTTGTTTGCTTTGAAAATTTGATTGCTTCAGGTCTGAGTTGTATTCTTCAATGTTGATCTTGCCTTTGATTACTTCAGTTTGAGTTTGAATCATTATGTTCGCCATTGCTTCCAAGATTAAGATTTCCAATTTAAAATTGCTTTGAATATGTTTTTGTTTTCATCTGCTCAGGTTTTTGAATTTGTTTGCTGATTTGCATTTTCAGATTTTTGTTCTCTTTCTTTTAAAAGATGAAAAATAAAAAGAATTGAAAGAGGATGTATAGATATATTTATAGCTTTAGTTTATGACTTAAAATTAAAGAAAATATTAAGAAATTTGTGACACTTGTTGATTGCATAAATTCTTAGGCTTACATTTGTTAAATTATGTGTCAATATTTTAACACTTGTATTTTGTATGTGTAAATATATTTTTAAATGTTTTATAAATCTTTATATTATATATTTTTATTTAGTTAATACTTTCTTTATGTAAATAAAACCTTATGAAGAAAATAATATAAAACCAAATATATTATAAATATAATCATATATAATATATTTCTAAATCCAAAATATATTAAAATATTTATCTACTGAATTTCCGATTCAAATTCAAATTTAATTTAAAATCCATTTACATACAAATACACTTAACAACCACATACTTAATTTGTTTTTTTAAAAGAACAATTTATAAATTTTAAGTAATTATGTTAGGGGATTATCGAATTTATTTGTTCAATCTATAATTCAGTATTCTAAATATTAACCTAGTAATTTTATCAACTACAGATGTCCAAAAATCTAAGTTATCACATTCCTCTCTCCTTTGAATCTTTTCGTCCTCAAAAAGGAACAAAACCAGAATTTTAAAATTATCCCTTAAAACTTTTTAACTATAAACTCCTTTTTATTCAAAACTTGAAAATACTTTAAAATCTATATATTACCAAAATAGTTTTATAAAAATATTATTTTATAACTCGATGTTTCAACCAGTCCATCCTTGTTCTCACAAAAATTCGGTCATACGTTGATCAGGTATAAGACTGAAAATCTATAAGTACTTGGTAAACCTACTTTCAACACCCAGTGAAAACACCCAGTGAAATACTTCGAAAATAATTTTACTGAAAAATATAGAAAACATTTTGAAAATAGAGGAAATATCTTTGGTGAGAATGCTCTGGAAATCATCACCCCCATCTGTGGTCGCAGTTACATCCTGGGTTACGTTGCCATCACAGCAAAAGTCCATGTACTTGTAGGCCCTCCGCACCCCTCGATTATGCCATGGAACCCGCCATAGATCGTAGTTACATTCCAGGGTTACGTTTCCATCACAGCAAAAGTCCATGTAACTGTAGGCATCAACGCCCTCGATTTTCGCTGCCAAAAATGAAACTTCTCCACTCCCACATAGGTCGCAGTCTATCGATGTAAAATCAAAAGTAGACTGTTGGCTCCCAATAGCACACACTACTTTCGCTATGTCACCATAGGTCGCAGTCTAACGATATAAAATCAAACGTAGATTGCTGGGTCTCAGCAGCACACACGACTTTCGCTATGGTCTGCAGTAGATCATAGTGACATCGAGTTACACTGTTGTCACAGCATAACCCAAATGCCTCTGTAGGCATCAACGCACTCGATTTTCGCTACAGTACACAAAATCCTCAGGAACTAGTTTTGTCCGGACTCCTCACAGGATCAACTTTAGAACCCCCCCTTAGGGTTCAAGGAAGTACCACCCTGTAGCACTCCTGAGAAGTACATTTCAAGGGAGCACCTTTTTCCCCAGATCCAATCTCAAAATACTTTATACTATACTCTTATAGTATCTTCCAAATCGTACACCTAGTATGAATCTCAAATAAATCTCCTTTTCACAAAATCGATTATCCCAAAATCGATAATTCTCAACTAGGCTTTCCAAATCTCCAAAATTGATTTTTTCCAAAAATCAAAAGCCTTTCCAAATCCATAGGTTCCAAAAACCTTTCCTCAAAATCATTCTCATAAGATCCTTTATATATATATAGATATATATAACTTTAAAAATCTTTGGATCACTTCAAACTTGTATAAATTTCCTTTTCATACTTCAAAAACTTTCAAAATCCTTTTCTTCTGGCAAAAATTCAACAAGTGAAGATTTATCTTATATAACAAAGATATATAACTTTGTTTATTTCAAATCAAATATTCAAATTTGATTACCCTTATAAAGTCACTTATCATATTACTTACTTCCATAAAGTAAATTTCTACCATAGAAATATCCAATTTCTACTTTATTTATCATATATTTCAAAAAATATACTTTTCCTTTCAAAAAACATTTTACAGTTCTTATCCTCACATTTCAATATCAATTTCATTCAACCCCGTACGATGTGCCCATATCATCCGTATGCAATATCAATCTGATCGCTCACTCGATCACACAATTTCACTTTCGAACTAGTATCGTCCATCCGACTTCCTAGTGCGGACTTAGATCTGCTTTCTTGATCAGAAACCGTCATTCTCTTTGCATAGTCATAACTATGATAGAGAATATCCAAAACCAATCAATAATCCATATTCAGGTTCGACGTCGAAAATCGAGTGAAAATCCTAACTCGGATCGATATAACTATCTCGAAATTCTGTGCTCAAATTTGGATAAAATCACTATCCGAATAGAATAATATACATACATGCTATATATTTATCTCCATTGATTATTAACCAAATCAATTTCCTTTTCTAATCACATTTATTTTGACTCTTATTCATTTATACATAATTGCCTCAATTCCCATTTGGATTATCATTTCAATCTTATCTTAGTGGGTATTTAATTATAAACAGTTTGCACTCTGACCATCTTAAAATTAGAAAATAGCTTGAAAAATTAAAAGTAGACAAGTAGTTGAAAAATAATTATTAGTTTGTAAAATACTATAAAATAGTTAAGTAATTGTAAAATAGTTGGAAAATAGTCAAATAGTTATAGAAATTTTAAATAATTGCAAAGTAGTTGTAAAATAGTAATTAGTTATAAAGTTGTTGAAAAACAGTAATTAGTTTATAACAGAGTTGAAAAATTATTAAATAGTTCCAAAAATAATTGTAAAATAAGTATAAGATAGTTTGGCTTTAAAAAGAAAGATTGTATACTAAGTAGCTTGGAAAAAATAGATTTATTTTAAACAATTTATTTTGAAAATAATCAAGAGCCAAACTGTTCAATTCCCAATCTCCAATCCCATCAATTCAATTTAAATTTCCACTTCCATTTAAATTGACTCAATTCCAATTTAAATAACTTCAATTTCCATTGAAATTGATTTAACCCCAATTCAAGTTGAATTAGTCCTCAATTTATTTCTTAAATTCAAATCAAATTCCATTTGAATTTACTTATTCAACTTAATCACAATTTCGATTAATTCAAATCAAATTCAATTTGAACTAATTCAGTTCACATTTCAAATTTAAACCATCCCAAATTATATAATTCGAGTTAAATTTTTAAATGTTGATTTAATCCTTTTTATCAAATCAACTTATATCTTTAAACCATTTAATTCTGAAACCAAATTCCATTTTTAACCTATTTCAAAGTTCAAATGATAATTCAAATCCCTTTTTAAATAACTAAATCTTTGAAATTCAGTTTATCGTTAAATTTCGAAACCAAACCTTTGAAGTGTTATCTTAAACATTCAAATCTTAAGTCCAAAATGATTCCATTTTATCTTAATAATGGATATATTACCACACCTCATTTCTTCATTCATTTAAACAAATCTAATTTCAGCCTAAAGATTATTAATAACAACAGGAAGATATCATTCAAATTATTTTAAAACATCCATCCATTTCCAATTTCCAGAACTCAAACCCATTTGAGATCACACAAACTCGCAATTCAAATTAACCATTTAACTTTCCAAGTTAAATACCAATTTCATCTTGAAATTTCCAAATCAGGTTGTTCATTCAAACTTATTTAACTTCTTCTAAGTTAAATTCAATTAAAATCCTGTTAACCTTACTCAAATTTGAATTCCCATTTCATATTTTAAATTTCACATTATAATCTTCCCACTTATTGAGTTCAAAAACTTATCACTTTGGATATTACATCTCATTCTAAATAAAATTTTAAAATTCAACATTTAGAGTTTATTTCAAACCATCATTGATATCATGTATATTCCTCATATATACATATTATTTTAAACCATCTTTCATTTTTAATTTAAAGCAAATTTCTTTAAATTTTCAAAAAACTCTTGTTTGAAATATGACCCTTTCATTCAAATATATTAAGTAACATTTCTTTATCACTTTGAAATAATTTTCAAATTTTTGGACCTAGATTTAAATTTTTACAATTTAGATCATCTTTAATTCCAACTTATAAATCATATTTACCCAAATGTTTTACTTCCTTAAAACATTTCATTTTGCTTACTCACTAATACAAATTATATTACAACAATCATTTATGATAATAACCAAGATTATCATATCTGGACCAATTCATTATTATCTTATTTTGGAACTCTTTTTTTAAACTCAAGGTTTAATTTCAGTTTGAATCCATTTCAAACTTATCTTTATTGAATTTCAATATGGTTTCATTTCTATTACCACTTAATTTAATTCCAATGATTTAACAACCAATTACCTTAATATTTATTAGAAAGAAATATTACTTTATATATAAAAATATATTCTTATATAAAATCTTTTAAAATCCTTATATAAGAAAATAACAAGTACGCTTTCATACATACATACATACATACATATATATATATATATCTATGTATATATGTATGCATGTATGTATGTATATGTATGTATATATACACACACACACTCAACTCATTCTAGGGTACCATTGACCCTATTCCTAATGAGTAATCCCACCAGAGCCAAGGTTCTTGCTTAACCTTCGGCTCTGATACCAAATGTAACGACGGGGAATTTTCGATCCCGAAAATTCCAGATAGTTAGGGGAAAGAAGAAAGAGATAGAAGAAATAAAAGAACAGAAACACCAACATCTCACATTCGCAGCGGATAAAATATAATAACAAATAATAACAGGTATATAAAGGAAAACTGTACTTCGTTAAATTTCACTTTAATACATCGGAGTTACAGTATATATACAACACTGGACAGATACAATCAACATGTCTAAGATATACAATAATATATCATAGAGGAAACACTCCATACTTCCTGCCATCCAGCTCATCTCCTGAGCTCCAGAATGTCCTTACCTGAAAATCTGTAATACTCGGTCTGACCTGAGCATTACATCAAAGTAACACCCGAGTCAGGCTGGAAACCAGCATGAGTAAACCCATATAATTTGAAATACTAAGTTCAAACCATAAAAGAAAAACTCGGGGTAAGTCGTACTTCACTACGAGTTCATTACTTGTTATGCTTAACACTTATTTCACAAATCAATCCCTAAGTACCTATATATAGTTTCAAAGGACCATATTATTCCATTTCAGCCTATTGATTTCACATATCAAATCTATATAGAACTATTATAGATTACGAATCGAAGTGGTTTCGGGTATTTGCTAACACATGACTCCGGTCTCTTCGAATTCAATGTCATCTCTAATCTAAGTTGATAAGTTTTAAACAATACAATTCATATCCGGGATATGATATCACAAAACAATTCAACTCAGACAGGTACCTTCATTATCACAGTTCAACCCATTTATATCACACCACATCTCAATTGCCCATCCGAGATATCATTAATCTAAGTCATTCAATATCACTTAACCATCCATAAGCAAGATATATAATTTCAGTTCATTTAATTAATCTCAAATTAAGTTAATCACCAACTCTAATCCCTTGGATTACCTTAATTCTGCTTACTTAACATTAATTAAGTACAACTAAATTAACTAATCATCTTTTAATTATTCAACTTTATTAATCATTTTTGATTAATTATCTTTAATTACAGTAAGTAATTTACTCTTAATTAATTACACAAATTAATTAACCTTTACCCATCCATATTAATTACATTGATCCTTAATTAATTACTCAAAATAAATATCTTATAATCACCTGCATTGATTGATTATCCTTTAATTAATCATACTCATTAAATTAACTAATTCCTTGATTAGTTTCCTTAATTAATTTCTTCAATTAATCCATTCTTACATTAAGTAATTATTTAAGTACTTAATCTCTTATTACTAAATTAATTTATCAATTATAAATTAATTAATCTCTAATTAATTAATTCATAATTAATTTATTTATCTACCCTTTAACATTAATTTATTAAATAAATTAATTGCTCTTTAATTACTTTAATTAATCCCTAATCATCCAAGGTCTTTATTAACCATTATGATAAAACATTTATCATTACTTAATTTCTTAATTACCATAATCAAAATTTAAATGTTTATTGTTATAATTAACCTATTTAATTCATTCTTTTTTATTTAAGTTAATTATAACCTAAGCCTTAACTTAAACAAATTTTATAACTTCCTTAAAACAATTTTTTAAGGCATCCATTATATAAAAATAAACTTTAAGAAGTTGTTCAAAATTTGTTTCATTTTAAATTTAAAAAAAACTTCATTTATTTTAAAACTTAAATTTTCACAAGTTTTACTTCGAGTCAACCCGAGTAACATCCAATCCCGTACTCGAGACCATTACCTTTCTTCCTCTTTCTTTCTTATTTCCTAATACCAGTTATAACATGACCAACTAAAAATTCACTGGCCCACTTCTTCCAGTAAAACGCAATACCTCCCACTCAATAAAACTCGAGTACCGCTCGAGACTGACCCGAAGTACTCCTTCTTCCCCGATGCAATTCTATCAAAACAAAACATCAAATACACATGCAAGTGCGTGCACATACACGTTGCCATTCCACTGCTCCTATCGCCACTGTGACCTTAGGTAAGTCGTCGTCGACTACTTCATTACGGTCAATCACCCAGAAACCTGAAACACCATCGTTCCTGAAATCGAGCTATTCGTGTACCCTCTGGACCCCATCGCTTGACGGAATCCACCTCGAACTGCTATTCCCAAGACGTTAGGGACCCTTCAACTCCGGCTATAGCTACCCCGACCAATCCTGCATTGTTTACTTTTGGACCGGTCAAGTCCGATCCTCTATTGACGGCAAATTTCCCCATTTAAACTCGTCGACCAAACTGACCATTAAACCCTAAAATGAACTCGAACGGCCTTTCCGATCAACAGAAAAATTTCAGACAAATTTTCCTATGATCATCAATCCCTAAGCGACCTTCGACAAGAACCCGACCACCCCAGTTATGCCGATCACCAGAGAATACTCGAAACCCATATCACGTTCAACTCTCGATTTCTTGAGATTTACTAACCTAAAAATCATGATTGTACCATCTAAATTCACGATTTACAATAACAAATCAGGTTATGGGTTCCAATTATCAAATCAAAATGTTTGATTTTTAACCCAAATTGATTCTTCACTGAATTTTTCCCAAATTTGAATTAATTACAAAATATAAAATCCTGAAATTATTTTTAGAATTGATATTATATAGTTAGGGCCAGTTTCCGTTTAGAAATTCATACCTGAAGTCAAATTTATGAGAAGATTTGAATTTTGAAAAGCTATTCTTAAGTCAGTGAAGAACAACAGAACTAATGTATACATGCACAAGTATATTCCAGACAATTTAATTGTTTGAACATACATTTACAATCCAACCTTCAAGTAATTCTGGTATGCTACTATTTTCTATAGATTTTCATCTCATGCAACAAATCAAATCACCGAAATTTTAAACTGTTTTATGGTAAAGGTTACTCACAGGTATAGACAGAGAAGCCTGTTTTTAAATGAACCTGGAACTATACTTATAAATATATTTTTTATTTGAATTACACCATTACATCTACATTTGTTTAATCATAATATGCTAAAAGAAAATCATGGAAACATTCAATATCTTTGAACATATTTAGTCAGTCATGATAAACAGAGATACACATATGTGCACTCAGGCATGTAAATCAGAGTTGCTATCTATAAACATAACTGCGACGACCCAACTTTCTACTCCCAGAAAGTCGCATCATCTTGAAGAAAGAAAGGGATAGAAGAAGAAAAGAAAGATAAAGAAAAACACAAACAACATCAGAGAACTCACAGCAGAACGAATAAAATATAAAATATCTCATAAAATATTACATAGTATCTCATTACATCAAAGTACATAACTTAAACAACAGATAATAGACAGTTATAACTTCTGTCTAACTATACAATTCAAGTACACAAGAACAGAACATACACTAAACAAACACAGCGGAACCAATATATAACTACACGTCGAAGCCTCCTGCTCCATATCTCCTCCAGAATTCGTCAAGCAAACCTGAATCACTTGACTACTCATACATAATATGAGTACCCAAGAGTTTAATAAAATAGAAAATAAACACTCAGGTCAGACAGGGGTCTGGTGTGAGTAAACGGGTTAAAATTGCTTAACTTTAGAAAACCTTTGAAAAGAAAAGGTATCACGTAAGACTTCCCACACATAAACATGGAAAAGTTTTTACCTTACGCTAACCAAAACATTTTGATAGGAAATCCAGTGATATTATAATAGTGTCTAGGGTTTTCAAAATAAAATACAGAAATAGCTGGAATGCTTACATCTCACGTTCCAACATAGTTGGGCACAATCAAAACCGTACTGGCACTTATTGGAGTTTGGATTCCATACAATGGCAGGGCTACTGGGGTACCGCCCGTCACAGTACGGGGCCTAGATCACCGTACCGAGGATCACTCCCGATCCCCTGCAACACAAGGCCGGACCCATCCCTTACTGGATAGTTTCGAACAAGACAACCCCGCGGTTGTGGCCAACAACCGCCCACACAGCCGAAATAATAAGGGACTTCTAGACAGGGGAAAATCTTGCTCTCAAGTAGGGGCTACCCACGAAGCCTTGCTGCACCTCCCCTGTTTCAGCCATTCCCGGTTGATGAGGCTTGAGGTTACGATTACCTTTATAGAACATCAAATCTTAGAATGCTCATCGTCCACCTGACGATGTGCTGAAAGCATTCAATCCATACAAGTTCGTTCCGGGTTCGAATGAAACCGAAGGCACTATCTCGTTGCACTCATTATTGGAATCACCCTCAGAGTCAACGACCATAGCCCTTGCACTCTGATTCGCCATTCGAATTATAAGCCCTATTCCGTCAAACTCATTACGGAATCACCCACAGAGTTATACTGACGTATAGCCCTTACACCTCGAGTCTTCACTTGCTCCACTTGGATACACGACCTAACGTTTAATTGGAATCGATGTGGTTTTCGGATTCCAAATATGGAAATACGATCCGGGTCTCACCGAAACCAAATGCCATTTTAATGTCCAAGTTGTACTTAAGGGTTAAACAATTTAACTTAATTCAGGATGATATATAAACAGATAGATGAATCATATTATCACAAAGAGATAATTCATAACAACATTCATCTTCATAAACAACATATCACTTAACATATATATCCAAATCATCAAGTATCAAACCAATACCAAACAACATCCAATATCAACCAATCACCCAATATCATTCAATATCCAATATCAATCAATCATCTAATATCCATCATCCATATCAAAACAGAATTGATTAATTCTTAATCACCTGGATCACCTAAATCCTTTCATTTATTTATTCCAAATAAATAAATTAAACATCTCTAATGATCTTCGCTAATTAATTTTCCCTGATTAATTACCTTTATTACATTCAAGTAATTATCCTTAACCATATTCAGTAATTAATCCTTTAATTACTATCATTAATTACAATAATTAATGATCATTCATTAATTAATTAACCATAATTAATTACATTAATTCTTAATTAATTACAATTAATTAATCACACTTCAATTAATTACTTTTATTAATCAACCTTGATTAATATAATTAATTACATTAATTAATCAATCCTTATTAATTAATAATTACTTTAATTAATTAAATAATTAACTTATAATTAATCAACTAATTAATCATTAACAACTTGTGATTACTTACCTTAATTAATTAACATCTTAATTAATTATATTAATCTTTGATTAATTATTCTAATTAATTAATCTTTAATTACTTCATTAATTAATTACCTTTTAATTAATTAGTCTTGGTGATTAATCTTAAATTAATCACATTCATTAATCAATCAATCACATTAATTAATGAACTAAAAATAAATTAAGTAATTAATTCTTAATTACTTACATAAGTAATTATCTCTAATTACTTCATTAATAAATCTTAATTAATTGCTTAACTAATTACTTAACAAATAATTAATCTCCTTATTAAATAATTCTTAATTCTTTAATTAATTATTTCATAATTAATTATCTTTAAAACAATTATATTAATTAGTTCTTTAATAAATATCATTAAGTGATTAACTAATAATCACTTCAACTAATTACTCCATGAGTAATTATCATTAATTACTTCCATAAGTAATTGACTTTCTTAGTTACATTTAATTATTAATCATTAATTACTTCATTAAGTAATCATACTTAATTAATCCATAATTAAGTGATTATAAAAAAATAAAAAATAAAATTAACTAATTATTTAAAATTAATTAAACAATTAATTAATTAACTTCTTATAATTTCAAAATAATAATAACCTTATTTGAGGATAAGGCATTTAGAAATCAATTTCAAAATTCCAAACACTTTAAATTATCTAATTTCAAACTTACCTTTCAATATAATTTAAAATCTTGTTTAAAACATTAACTTTTTAAATTTACTTTAAAATTTTAGATTTAATGATTAAATTCAAACACTCTTTTTAAACTAAAATTCAAACTTAAATTAAGTAAAATTATTTCAAAGAAATCATCTCAAACTTTTTAAGATTTGAAAGTAAATTCAATTTACATTTTGAAGTTTGATTAATCTTAATTTCAATACAAACAAGTTTTAAATTTTGAAAATTCGTTTTACTTTTTAAAAGACTTGTTTAAGATAAAACTTGTTCTTTAATTACTCCAAGATAACCTGCACTTATTTCTTTACAGTACAACCAGAAACACTACACTAAATAGCTCGAGACAAACACCTTAAAACTCGAGGTAAGCACGGCAGTTTCACGCGTACTACCCGAGACAACATAGCGCCTCCCCTCTTCGAGTCGCACACGAGCATAACGCGAGAATCAACCCGAGACAAAACTCGTCTTCTCCCCAAACAAGATTCCAGCGTACACGAATGCACGGTGCACGTGCCCCAAAATTTCCGGCCACCCACGTTCATCGCGTCCACCCACGTTGGTCACTTCTTCACCTACGAGTACGATAATGCACCCAGAACCAATAATTGTCATTCGAATCGAAATTCGAAACTTCGAACCCAAAAGTCTCGAACAACAGCACAGTCACGACCAAAAAAACCTCACCGCCAACGACGAACTCGCCGCCATTAACTCCGGCAACTTCACCATCGAACACCATGATCTCAAGCTTCATTCTTCTCAAACGCGGTCGAACTCGATTCGTTCTTCGTGTCGAAATGAATCTCGACAGTGAAACCGAGCACAACACACAAATAAACCCTAATTCGTTCGATTACGAACAAATCAATCATTTGAAAAATCCCTTTCTATTTTTCCTATGATCTATGATTCATAAACAAACCATGATCGAAGTTACAGCTGCAAACATCATGCCGTGCTTCGGCAATTCACAAAAGTTTCCAAAACTAACAAAACCCAAATCCTCATGAAATACCCAATTAAAATTTATGATAGTAACATCAAAAATCATGAATTTTCATCACAATTCCGTACATGCAATTCAAATCTGAATTTAAAGCAGTTTATTTTTGACTAAAATTCAAGTTTCACTGTGCCTTCTATTTTTAAAATTATTTGTTCAGTCAATAATCCAGAAACTATTTTTAAAATTTTCATCAAGCCTTAACTCACAACTTCCATTCTAACATCAAAGTCTAATATGGTATGGATTTAGAAGATTTTAAATTATCTTAAGAAAACAAATTTTGTAAGTGAAACAGAGAAGATGGATTTATACAGGCACTAATATTCTCACACCTTTCGTACTTCCAATCATGCATACATAAACAATGTTCGTATAAACAGATATTCATTCATCACAGCACAATTCTACACATGCATTCAAATTTAGCCATAGATATTTTTAAAACTGTTTTTAAAAAAAATTTACTCACCTGTATACTTTGCAGGCAGATTTTATAACAGAGCAGGTTTGACTTCCATTTGCATTCGAGGTTGATAATTCTTTTGCATGCAGATTTAATTTTCAACTTGATTCTTCATTAGAATATGCAGATCTTCAATTGCATGTTTAAATTACAGCTTGGTTTGAACTTTATTGCAGGTTGTTCCTTCATCTAAGTTGCATATTGGAATTACAGATTGATTTTAATCTTTGCATTTCAGGTTGAAGTAGAACTTAATTTTGCAGATTGGAGTTTCAGATTTGATTTGCTTATGGATTTTAAATTCAGGTTTCAGGTTTGTAAGTGAATTTCTGATTTTACCATTAACATTTGAAAGGAAGCAAAACAAAGAAAAAGATGATGTTATGTTTATTAAAGAAAAATGTAGACACTTGTTATTAAAAATTACATTTGTCACCCATATTGCCTAAATGCCTTACATGTGTTAAAGATGACTTACACATGCCTCTTAGTTATTTTAATAAATTTTCATTTAATTTAAAAGACAATATAAACTTTCTTAATTAAGTTGCTTAAATAAATAAATATTTACATAGGTATATAAATTTACTTTTTTAAAAGAAGTTATTTTAAACTAATTATAATGTAAAGAATTCTTATACATAGATATAAAAATCTAAAACATATACATATACATTTTTATCCATTTAAAATTAAACACTTTAAAGAAAACAGAATAAAACATTGATTAATTTCCTTTATAAACTATCATATTAAAATAAATATCCATCTTGTATTTGAAAACAAATTGAATTTAACTTTAAATTAACTTTTTGAAAAGTATTAAATTTTAAAACAAAACTTCAGATTACAATTCATTCATATACAAATTATTAATGGATTAAATTTCCAAAACAATATCAAACTATAACATATACATACATATATGTTACAATTTGAAAATTCAACTTTATTTAAAACAAAAGATCTTCTATTTACAATATATATCAATGTATATATTATAAACAGAATAAAAATTTAATTAACTTTTTTGAAAAACAATCCTTATCAAATTTAAATTGTTAGAAAGATATTGATCACCATTAACAGATTGAATATTTATTAACCATAAAAAGAATAAATTTATTAGTTTAAATTAAAATTACAAAGAAAATTATCAAACCAACTTAATTATTTACACAGATTATTGAATTCTTATTGCTTAAAATTCCAGGTCGTTACAATCCTCCCCCTTAAAAGAATTTCGTCCTCGAAATTTTTAAACCAAAGGTAATTTAATAATCCAGTACAGATTTTAATTTCAAATAGCAAAGCATTCTTAACAACCAGTTACTAACATCCATAGCAATCAAATAAACAAACAAACTTAACTAATTATTCTGACACAAATCAGAATAAAACTTTAATACTATCTCGAGTTTCCCCAAGTATAAATCACCGGGAGACTCGCTCTATAAAAGCCAACTAACTAATTATACCACCAAAATCCAGAGCTTCACTCATCCCTAGATTCAAAATCTGAACAGAACATCAGACTACTCTCAAATCCAGCTCAACATCCAACTCCAACTGAACAACAGATTCAACAATCAATTAATGATGAATCATACACGTACTCCCTCAGAGACACGTGTTACAAAATGAATTCCAGATATCCAAACTGGCAATTCAATCTTATCCTATCAAAACACAGATAAAAAGATCCTCAAATGTCTCAGCACTAACCAACCAATCTTATCCAATATCTGTTCTCTTAACCAAAGAGTTCTTAACAACACTGAAGACTCCAACTTTAAATTCCAAATCTCCTTATCTCTTATCTGAATAACTTACAGACAATCCAAGGCTGCCAAACTTCTTCCGATCAGCTCAACCTATGCTGATACTTCCAGAAACAACAAGACCAAAACAAACAGTTCCTAGATTCTGATCAACAGAAAAGTCTTCCAAAAAAAAATCCGTCGAAATCCAGAATTTAAGCTCTACTACTCAAGCAATGTCAAACAGAACTTGCTTCCTTCCTCGCACAACAGCTACCTTGCTTCCGCTGCACAACTCTAATTCTAAAATAGATGAGAATACTGTTGATGAACTCGAATACAAACTTATCCAATATCTCTGGAAACTTTGCTCATCAAATCCATAAAAATCTGGGTTACTCATTCGACTCAGTCACACAACCTTACAACAGAATCCGAGTCCAATTCCAAAAATAATTCTGAGCTGCTATACCAACTCTCCTTTCTCCAAGAACCACCCAACTTCCAGGCTAACTACCAACATCGCTTCTGGAACCAAAACAATATGGAACTCAACTCCAGATGTAAACAAACTTCAGATGCAGACCACCTTCCGATTACCTCAGTAGCTCCTACTTCCACATGAGAATTCTCAGTCTCAACACAGATCACCCAAGATAGCTTAAGAAAACTCCCAACTAATCGCAAGTCACTTTTGCGATCCTACCTAGTTCGGATTCCAAAGAAACTGTCCTCTCTTTACCAATTAGAACAGCCTTAAGCTTTTCCAAACCAGGTTAACCTTTCAAGAAAACATCACCACCTTCAGGCCAAGCTGCTGCTAGAAGAAACACCAAGATTCCCGGACCATCGAAGAAACAACCAACACTGCTGCTTCCAAACTCTCCCTCGATGATACTGCGAAGCCAAAAGATCTCCTCGTCAGCACACCGAACACTTCGAGCTGAGACTGCTACCACAGCTAACCAAAGATTCAATCCAAAGGCTTCTCAAAACCCAAAACCTTCAACAAACCGCACAACGGACCTCCGAGATGGCAAACAACCTCTCAAGAAACTCGGACTCCAAACCAAGCATCCATATCTCGCTTTCCTTAAGGAATAACGATGAGACCATGCCTAGAGAGAAACAATCCATAGACCTTAGTCTCATATTCCAAAACAGCCAAACTCCTTACTAAAGATCCAAACAACTTCTACACAGACGAGTCTTTGCTGCAGCAGGTAAAACTACTCCTCAACTACTTCCAAACTATTTTCAAAAGAAAACATCTTCAGAAAATGTCCAAGGATACTGCATCTCATCACGCAGTTATCAGGATATTATTACTTACTCCTGTACTTCCAACAAATCCAAACACTAGAAAAATTCGCTTACCCGAGTGAAATCCAACTTACATTTTAAAAACAAACTCCGAATCTTTAAAAGATTTCCTTCGGATATTAGAGAAATCCTTACTCCAAACTACAAATCTTATTCGAGATGGTATTAGGTCTACAGTCTCGACAAAAACTTCCAACCTCAAACATATGGACCTCTTCCATTAGTGGTAGTCGTGTTACACACACAAACCACTACTCCATCTATCTACCTCTAAAAATTATGTTGGAAAATCCGAACAGATAACCCAACAGATCAGGTAGATATATATAAATATATAGATATAGTTATATATAAAAAATACAAGTACGCTCTCTCAAGAAAGACACTACTACAGAGCCTAGGTATTCACTCAACCTAATGCTCCCTAAAGAAAGACATACTTCAGAGCCTAGGTATTCACTCAACCTAATGCTCCCTAAAGAAAGACATACTTCAGAGCCTAGGTATTCACTCAGCCTAATGCTCCCTAAAGAAAGACATACTTCAGAGCCTAGGTATTCACTCAACCTAATGCTCCCTAAAGAAAGACATACTTCAGAGCCTAGGTATTCACTCAGCCTAATGCTCTGATACCAAGTGCGACGACCCGACTTTCTACTCCCAGAAAGTCGCATCATCTTGAAGAAAGAAAGGGATAGAAGAAGAAAAGAAAGAGAAAGAAAAACACAAACAACATCAGAGAACTCACAGCGGAACGAATAAAATATAATATATCTCATAAAATATTACATAGTATCTCATTACATCAGAGTACATAACTTAAACAACAGATAATAGACAGTTATAACTTCTGTCTAACTATACAATTCAAGTACACAAGAACAGAATATATACTAAACAAACACAGCGGAACCAATATATAACTACACGTCGAAGCCTCCTGCTCCATATCTCCTCCAGAATTCGTCAAGCAAACCTGAATCACTTGACTAATCATACATAATATGAGTACCCAAGAGTATAATAAAACAGAAAATAAACACTCGGGTCAGACAGGGGTCTGGTGTGAGTAAACGGGTTAAAATTGCTTAACTTTAGAAAACCTTTGAAAAGAAAAGGTATCACGTAAGACTTCCCACACATAAACATGGAAAAGTTTTTACCTTACGCTAACCAAAACATTTTGATAGGAAATCCAGTGATATTATAATAGTGTCTAGGGTTTTCAAAATAAAATACAGAAATAGCTGGAATGCTTACATTTCACGTTCCAACATAGTTGGGCACAATCAAAACCGTACTGGCACTTATTGGAGTTTGGATTCCATACAATGGCAGGGCTACTGGGGTACCGCCCGTCACAATACGGGGCCTAGATCACCGTACCGAGGATCACTCCCGATCCCCTGCAACACAAGGCCGGACCCATCCCTTACTGGACAGTTCCGAACAAGACAACCCCGCGGTTGTGGCCAACAACCACCCACACAGCCGAAATAATAAGGGACTTCTAGACAGGGGAAAATCTTGCTCTCAAGTGGGGGCTACCCACGAAGCCTTGCTGCACCTCCCCTGTTTTAGCCATTGCCGGTTGATGAGGCTTGAGGTTACGATTACCTTTATAGAACATCAAATCTTAGAATGCTCATCGTCCACCTGACGATATGCTGAAAGCATTCAATCCATACAAGTTCGTTCCGGGTTCGAATGAAACCGAAGGCACTATCTCGTTGCACTCATTATTGGAATCACCCTCAGAGTCAACGACCATAGCCCTTGCACTCTGATTCGCCATCTCGAATCTATAAGCCCTATTCCGTCAAACTCATTACGGAATCACCCACAGAGTTATACTGATGTATAGCCCTTACACCTCGAGTCTTCACTTGCTCCACTTGGATACACGACCTAACGTTTAATTGAAATCGATGTGGTTTTCGGATTCCAAATATGGAAATCCGATCCCGGTCTCACCGAAACCAAACGCCATTTTAATGTCCAAGTTGCACTTAAGGGTTAAACAATTTAACTTAATTCAGGATGATATATAAACAGATAGATGAATCATATTATCACAAAGAGATAATTCATAACAACATTCATCTTCATAAACAGCATATCACTTAACATATATATCCAAATCATCAAGTATCAAACCAATATCAAACAACATCCAATATCAACCAATCACCCAATATCATTCAATATCCAATATCAATCAATCATCTAATATCCATCATCCATATCAAAACAGAATTGATTAATTCTTAATCACCTGGATCAACTAAATCCTTTCATTTATTTATTCCAAATAAATAAATTAAACATCTCAATGATCTTCGCTAATTAATCTTCCCTGATTAATTACCTTTAATTACATTCAAGTAATTATCCTTAACCATATTCAGTAATTAATCCTTTAATTACTATCATTAATTACAATAATTAATGATCATTCATTAATTAATTAACCATAATTAATTACATTAATGCTTAATTAATTACAATTAATTAATCACACTTCAATTAATTACTTTTATTAATCAACCTTGATTAATATAATTAATTACATTAATTAATCAATCCTTATTAATTAATAATTACTTTAATTAATTAAATAATTAACTTATAATTAATCAACTAATTAATCATTAACAACTTGTAATTACTTACCTTAATTAATTAACATCTTAATTAATTATATTAATCTTTGATTAATTATTCTAATTAATTAATCTTTAATTACTTCATTAAGTAATTATTAAACAATTAAATTAACAATTAATCCTTATTTAATTACTTAATTAATTAATTACCTTTTAATTAATTACTCTTGGTGATTAATCTTAAATTAATCACATTCATTAATTAATTAATCACATTAATTAATGAAATAAAAATAAATTAAGTAATTAATTCTTAATTACTTACATAAGTAATTATCTCTAATTACTTCATTAATAAATCTTAATTAATTGCTTAACTAATTACTTAACAAATAATTAATCTCCTTATTAAATAATTCTTAATTCTTTAATTAATTATTTCATAATTAATTATCTTTAAAACAATTATATTAATTAGTTCTTTAATAAATATCATTAAGTGATTAACTAATAATCACTTCAACTAATTACTCCATGAGTAATTATCATTAATTACTTCCATAAGTAATTGACTTTCTTAGTTACATTTAATTATTAATCATTAGTTACTTCATTAAGTAATCATACTTAATTAATCCATAATTAAGTGATTATAAAAAAATAAAAATAAAAAATTAACTAATTATTTAAAATTAATTAAACAATTAATTAATTAACTTCTTATAATTTCAAAATAATAATAACCTTATTTGAGGATAAGGCATTTAGAAATCAATTTCAAAATTCCAAACACTTTAAATTATCTAATTTCAAACTTACCTTTCAATATAATTTAAAATCTTGTTTAAAACATTAACTTTTTAAATTTACTTTAAAATTTTAGATTTAATGATTAAATTCAAACACTCTTTTTAAACTAAAATTCAAACTTAAATTAAGTAAAATTATTTCAAAGAAACCATCTCAAACTTTTTAAGATTTGAAAGTAAATTCAATTTACATTTTGAAGTTTGATTAATCTTAATTTCAATACAAACAAGTTTTAAATTTTGAAAATTCGTTTTACTTTTTAAAAGACTTGTTTAAGATAAAACTTGTTCTTTAATTACTCCAAGATAACCTGCACTTATTTCTTTACAGTACAACCAGAAACACTACACTAAATAGCTCGAGACAAACACCTTAAAACTCGAGGTAAGCACGGCAGTTTCACGCGTACTACCCGAGACAACACAGCGCCTCCCCTCTTCGAGTCGCACACGAGCATAACGCGAGAATCAACCCGAGACAAAACTCGTCTTCTCCCCAAACAAGATTCCAGCGTACACGAATGCACGGTGCACGTGCCCCAAAATTTCCGGCCACCCACGTTCATCGCGTCCACCCACGTTGGTCACTTCTTCACCTACGAGTACGATAATGCACCCAGAACCAATAATTGTCATTCGAATCGAAATTCGAAACTTCGAACCCAAAAGTCTCGAACAACAGCACAGTCACGACCAAATAAAACCTCACCGCCAACGACGAACTCGCCGCCATAAACTACGGCAACTTCACCATCAACACCATGATCTCAAGCTTCATTCTTCTCAAACGCGGTCGAACTCGATTCGTTCTTCGTGTCGAAATGAATCTCGACAGTGAAACCGAGCACAACACACAAATAAACCCTAATTCGTTCGATTACGAACAAATCAATCATTTGAAAAATTCCTTTCTATTTTTCCTATGATCTATGATTCATAAACAAACTATGATCGAAGTTACAGCTGCAAACATCATGCCGTGCTTCGGCAATTCACAAAAGTTTCCAAAACTAACAAAACCCAAATCCTCACGAAATACCCAATTAAAATTTATGATAGTAACATCAAAAATCATGAATTTTCATCACAATTCCGTACATGCAATTCAAATCTGAATTTAAAGCAGTTTATTTTTGACTAAAATTCAAGTTTCACTGTGCCTTCTATTTTTAAAATTATTTGTTCAGTCAATAATCCAGAAACTATTTTTAAAATTTTCATCAAGCCTTAACTCACAACTTCCATTCTAACATCAAAGTCTAATATGGTATGGATTTAGAAGATTTTAAATTATCTTAAGAAAACAAATTTTGTAAGTGAAACAGAGAAGATGGATTTATACAGGTACTAATATTCTCACACCTTTCATACTTCCAATCATGCATACATAAACAATGTTCATATAAACAGATATTCATTCATCACAGCACAATTCTACACATGCATCCAAATTTAGCCATAGATATTTTTAAAACTGTTTTTTAAAAAAAATTTACTCACCTATATACTTTGCAGGCAGATTTTATAACAGAGCAGGTTTGACTTCCATTTGCATTCCAGGTTGATAATTCTTTTGCATGCAGATTTTATTTTCAACTTGATTCTTCATTTGAATATGCAGATCTTCAATTGCATGTTTAAATTACAGCTTGGTTTGAACTTTATTGCAGGTTGTTCCTTCATCTAAGTTGCATATTGGAATTACAGATTGATTTTAATCTTTGCATTTCAGGTTGAAGTAGAACTTAATTTTGCATATTAGAGTTTCAGATTTGATTTGCTTATGGATTTTAAATTCAGGTTTCAGGTTTGTAAGTGAATTTCTGATTTTACCATTAACATTTGAAAGGAAGTAAAACAAAGAAAAAGATGATGTTATGTTTATTAAAGAAAAATGTAGACACTTGTTATTAAAAATTACATTTGTCACCCATATTGCCTAAATGCCTTACATGTGTTAAAGATGACTTACACATGTCTCTTAGTTATTTTAATAAATTTTCATTTAATTTATAAGACAATATAAACTTTCTTAATTAAGTTGCTTAAATAAATAAATATTTACATAGGTATATAAATTTACTTTTTTAAAAGAAGTTATTTTAAACTAATTATAATGTAAATAATTCTTATACATAGATTTAAAAATCTAAAACATATACATATACATTTTTAGCCATTTAAAATTAAACACTTTAAAGAAAACAGAATAAAACATTGATTAATTTCCTTTATAAACTATCATATTAAAATAAATATCCATCGTGTATTTGAAAACAAATTGAATTTAACTTTAAATTAACTTTTTGAAAAGTATTAAATTTTAAAACAAAACTTCAGATTACAATTCATTCATATACAAATTATTAATGGATTAAATTTCCAAAACAATATCAAACTATAACATATACATACATATATGTTACAATTTGAAAATTCAACTTTATTTAAAACAAAAGATCTTCTATTTACAATATATATCAATGTATATATTATAAACAGAATAAAAATTTAATTAATTTTTTTGAAAAACAATCCTTATCAAATTTAAATTGTTAGAAAGATATTGATCACCATTAACAGATTAAATATTTATTAACCATAAAAAGAATAAATTTATTAGTTTAAATTAAAATTACAAAGAAAATTATCAAACCAACTTAATTATTTACACAGATTATTAAATTCTTATTGCCTAAAATTCCGGGTCGTTACAATAACAATCATTATCCCATTCACGCACATCAAATTAAATTTATTTTCATCATCAATTGAGGCATGCATCAATTTACAGATGAATTTAACTTAAAAGAATTAAAGTCTACTTACCTCAATATAACTTGAACAGAAAACAGAGGAAAGAAATTCTGGTCTGGACTGTCTCTATCAAAAACTGAGGCTTGTTCAGTTACTTGATGTTTTGATCCTGGATTTGTTTTATTTGAAAATTTGATTGCTTTAGGTCTGAGTTTTATTCTTTGATCTTGATCTTGCCTTTGATTACTTTTGTTTTGATTTTGAATCATTATGTTTTCCATTGCTTCCAAGATTGAGATTTCCAGTTTAAAATTTCTTTGAATATGTTTTTGTTTTGATCTGCCTAGGTTTGTGAATTTGTTTACTGATTTGCATTTTCAGATTTTTGTTTTCTTTCTTTTAAAAGATGAAAAATAAAAAGAATTGAAAGAGGACGTATAGATATATTTATAGCTTTAGTTTATGATTTAAAAATAAAAGAAAATATTAAGAAAATTGTGACACATGTTGATTGGATAAATTCTTAGGCTTACATTTGTTAAATTATGTGTCAATATTTTAACAATTGTATTTGTATGTGTAAATATATTTTTAAATGTTTTATAAATCTTTATATTATATATTTTTATTTAGTTAATACTTTCTTTACATAAATAAAACCTTATAAAGAAAATAATATAAAACTAATTATATTATAAATAAAATCGTATATAATATATTTTTAAATCCAAAATATTTTGGAATATTTATCTATTGAATTTCCAATTCAAATTCAAATTTAATTTAAAATTCATTCACATACAAATACATTTAACAACCACATACTTAATTTGTTTTTTTAAAAAGAATAATTTATAAATTTTAAGTAATTATATTAGGAGATTATCAAATTTATTTGTTCAATCTATAGTTCAGTATTCTAAAAATTAACCTAGTTATTTCATCAATTATAGATGTCCAAAAATCCAAGTTATCACAGGAATGAAGTGGGCACTCTTAGTCAAATGATCTACAATCACCCAAATACTGATATTCCCTTTCCTAGATTGGGTAAACCATCTATAAAGTCCATCGAAAAAATACCCCGCTTCCATTCGGGTTCATCCAGTGGTTGAAGCAATCTTCCAAGCTTATGTTGCTCCGCCTTAATTCTTTGGCACACAAGAAATTTGGCCCCAAACTCTGCTACATCCTTTTCATGCTACTCCAATAAATCAGTCTCTTCATGTCCCTATAAATCTTATCACCACCTGGATGAACATTTGAGAATGGTGTGCTTCTGCTAGAACTGCGCTTGTCAAATCACCAGTGCGGGGACACAAAGTCTTCCATCTCTCCTTAGCCACCCTTTACTATCCATGGAATAACATTGGAGATGTCTAAAGACCTCTCCTTTGCTAATCCTATCCAGAATATCCACAAGCTCTGAATCCTCTTGCTGCCTTGAGCCAATCTGATCTGTAAGGGTAGGCTTAACCTCAAGTGCTGCCATTATTCCAGGAGTAATTTTCGTAGAGAGCTTAAAATCAAAGGACGAAATAAACACTAGGATCTTCCACTCCACTCTTCCACTCCATGAATATTGGACTAAGGGTTGCTCTCTTCCTACTTAACACATCGACAACCATATTTCCTTTACCAGAGGTGTAAGCTATCTCAAAGTCATATGATGCATGAAACTCCATCCAACGCTGCTGCCTCAAGTTTAAATCCTTTTGCGAGAACATGTAATTCAATTATTTACGGTTAGTGAAAAGCTCGAACCTCTCCCCTTGCAAGTAATGTCTCCAAGACTTAAGCGCAACAATCATAGCAGCCAGCTCCAAATCATGGGTGGGGTAATTCTTATCGTGCGTTCTTAACCGTCTACTCCCATAGCATACTACCCTCCCCTCCTGCATCAATATTACCCTAAGGCCAGTCCTACAAGCATCAATGTATACTGTAAAAGGATTAGCTTCATCGGGTTAAACTGACATCGGTGCACTAGTTAGGGCCATCTTTAACATCATGAAGGAATCCTCATAATCTACGTCCCACATGAATGATGCATTCTTCTTAGTGAGGCGAGTAAGTGGGCTGAAATCTTAGCAAAATCTCTAATAAACTTCCTATAATAACCAACCAAACCTAGAAAGCTTCTAACTTCGGTAGCATTCTTGGGGGCCATCCACTCTTGTACTGCGACTATCTTAGTGGGATCCATTGCAAAACCCTCTCTTCATACTATATGCCCCAAGAAATGCATATCCTTACACCAAAAGTGACACTTCGAGAACTTTGCTTTCAACCGATGAACACGAAGTACACGAAGAACCTCCTCATGATGAGTAGCGTGCTCTTCCCTACTCTTGGAAAACACCAGAATGTCATCCACAAATACTACAGCGAAATTATTTAGGACATCTCGAAAAAATGGCTCGTCAAATCTACAAAATAAGTTGGGGCGGTGGTCTGCCTATACGGCATAATCAACCACTCAAAGAGTCCATCGTGTGTCCTAAATGTTATCTTATCGATGCTATCGTCAGCGACCCTAAGCTGATGAAATCCAATGGTTATGTCAAGCATAGAAAATATTGAAGAGCCAACTAACCAATCGAAAAAACTGTCTATCCTAGGTAATGGGTAATGGTTCTTCTTCATGAGCTTATTCAACTCTCTATAGTCTATGCAAAGTCGAAGGAAACCATTCGCCTTTGCAGCGAAGACTACTGGCGCTCCCCACTTAGATATGCTCCATCTGATGAAGCCTTTCTCTAATAGCTCGCCTATCTACTTACTTAACTCCTTCCTCTCCCTAGGTACCATATATCTCACAGCAATGCCACTGGCTTAGCATTGTCATTCAGATAGATCCTAAAGTTGATCTCTCTCTTAAGAGGTAGTCCCCTAACCTCCTTAAAAATGTTTGGGAAATCTCTAACAACTGGAACTAAATCTAACTCTCCTAGTGATGAACTAAGGGAATAAAGGAAGCTCAACATGACTGACCCTTGTGGGCAAGAAACCTCAAGAGCCCGTCCGCTACATGTCATTAGTCTGACAACTCTCTTCTCGCAGTTCAATATTGCACCATAAGTGGATAACCAGTCCATCCCCAAAATCATCCCATATCTCGAAAATATCAGCATATAGGCGTCACAATCAAACTCTACGCCTAGTATAAAAATTTTCAGACCCCTATAAATCATGGATAAATGTGCTGACCCACATACGGGGTTTGAAAAAACTATAAGGTCTACAGCTAGAGAAATATCTAAGTGCAAATAATCAACCAAGAAACTAGAAGTGAAAGAATGCGATGCTCCGGTGTCAAAAAGAGTCCGTATAGGAAAATCCATAATAGGGATCAAACCTTCTATAGAGACTTTCCTACCTCGATCCGGTCCACCACTAGAAGGTGCTGCATCCAAAGCCCGTACTTTCACCGTAAGTGCGCCTGCTCTTTGCCCTGTCCTCTAAGGACAAGCTCTACTAAGGTGTACAGGCTGCCCACAGTTGTAACACCTCCCCTTTGTTGTATCCTTCTTACAGTCCTTTGTGAAATGCCCATCCAATCCACAACTATGACATTTCTTGCCTTTCTTGATCTGTCCCTTTTGAGGTCCTCCTCCTTTCTTCTTGTCCTTATCCTTCTTATTCTTCTACCATTGCTTCTTAGAGTTTTCTGATTTAAGAACCTCCTTAACCTCTTATTTCCTAACTACATCTGACATGAGAGTCATCTCAACAAGTGATTCATATGTCGCTCCCATAGGTACATGTGTAAATGCCAACCCTTGGAGGGGCTAGTTCAAACCCTTAGCAAACTTGGCGGTCTTCTTATGAGGTGTGTTAATAAGCTCTATCCCGAACCATGTTAACTCATTAAACTGATTTATATACTCTTTCATCGAAAGACTCCCTTGCTTCAGACTAATGAACTTCTCCAACTGCAAGCTTTCCTCGGCTTGCGACAAGAACTTTCTCTCAAACCTTTCCCGAAATCCAAACCAACCAATGTCTCCACTATCCATCTCTAAAATCTCCCACTAGTAAGAAGCCTCTCCCTTCACCAGCCAAGATGCAAGCTGAACTCTCTGCCGGTCTTCCAATCCTAATAGCCTAAATATCTGCTTCATATTCCTCAACCAAGTTCGTGCCTCTATGAAATCATTCATGCCAGAAAATGTCCTGCCTCCTAGATTAGCGAAGTCCTTGCATAGCTTAAAAAAATTGGCTGCTGCAGGTGGATTAACGGGATCTCTATCCACAGGTGTTGCATTGGGCGCTTGCCCTTGCATCGCTAGTGCCATAGCTTGGAGGTATCTATGAAACCAGCTAGGGACTGGGAAACCCTCTGGAAGATTTGGGACATCCTTTATTCTATGCAAAGAAAAGAAAATTTAGGATCGAAAGAATCGAAAGGAAGTTGAACTGGACTTTGAGGGGATTTTTATAAAAAATCTTTTATACTTGAAAACTATTTCTATAATAAGAGTTTCTTTCTGAAAATACTTTTAGTTTGAAGATATGCTATCTTTGTAAAATACTTTGCTTTTAAAACAAGTTTTAGGAATCTTGTAACCTGAGGCTCTAGTACCAAATGAAACGCCCCCACGCCCCTTAGTATTTCTGAAAAGGGCACACCAAAGGATGTAGTGCGTTATAGGTTTAGCTAAAGCTTCATAGAGACTAAGATCCATAAGACAAATAAGTAAAAATAGTGGAAATATTTAAATAATAACTACTTCATTTCAAAATAAGTCATAAAAACATAACATGTCTCAAAAACTCAAAATATCTCAAATTCATGTCTCATAAAAAATACATTTCAGTCTTACATAATCAGAGAGCAAAAGTAACAATAACAATGATCCCTCTCACAAGTGCCAATCCTTAAATGAAAAAATGAAAAGTAGAAGAATGCATCTGAAATGAGAGAACTCTGGGAATAGATCTCCAAGCAGCCCGAATCAACTCAACTCTACTAGCCTATTTGGGGGGAAATAGGAAATAGAGGAGTGGGTCAGACAATAAGTTCGGTGAGTGAAAGTAATTACTAGCATTTCCAAGCAAGGTAAAGATAATAAACTAAGCAATAGTTCTAACTTGAAAGGAAAATACAAAAAGATAAAATTCGGATAAAATACTGTTTCTGATTCCGTTTGACTGTTTGCTTTGAATGTTTGATTGTTTGCACTTATCTTAAATTGCTGTGATTAGGCTGAAAGCCTAATCCTATCTCAATTTCTAACTTGATTAGACTGAAATCCTAATTCTACCAATTGATTAGCATTTCCTATCTCTATTGTGCCACTGTGAACCAATCTTGTTGGTCACAACAAAAGACACCTCTTTAGCATATGGGAGGCAGTAGCAAATGAGTTATCCTAATCGATGCCGCACGCTCGGTCATCGCCGGTACACAGTAACCGTCGCCTCTATTTGACCCTTTATTTACGCTAATCAGCATAAGCATTTCCTTCCTCACCTAATTGTTGTGAGACCATCAGTCCTAGACCTAAAAGGGAATGCTGCCCAGCCTCACCTAACTGTTGTGAGAACATTAGCCCTAGACCTGAAGGGAATGCTACCGGTACTGGTCCTAACAATTAATCTTCTAGTTTTGCACTCTTTGTCCGAATCCCCAGATTTGAGCCTCTATCTATTGACCACTTATTTACCTTAATCAGCATAGGCGTGTCCCAGCTTCACCTACTATTGTGAGACCATCGGTCCTAGATCTTAAAGGGAATGCTGTCGGTACAGGCTCTACTTCTATATTTTCTTATTAACTTAACTAAGTTTTGAAATAAGCCTCTTCTGTTATTTCTGCTATATTTGCTTATTAACTTGACCGAGGATCTAATTTTTAAAATAAGCCTCTCTTATTATTTCTATTTTTGTTATAACCATTTGTTTTAATCATGCTTGCAAATGTCTTAAATTTGCCTATTTAAGTCTATCTCTATTTTATTACCATTTTTCTCATTTTACGTATGATTTCTGTAAATTTAGTGTTTTTCTATTTTAATCCATATTAGCGAATTCTTCCCTTTTTAATATTCTATTTGCATAAAAAGGGATTAAATCTCTATAAAAAGAAATTAACATTTTCAAGCAAAATTCTACTTTAAAATAGATGTAAATAACTGCAAATAACTATAAATAATTGTAATACTGTAAATAACTGAATAAAATAGCTAAATAAATATACTAAAAAAACTTTTGAAATTTACTTAAAATAGACCGTAGATAAACTTACATAAAAACTATCTTAAAATTGTTGAAAAACTACAACTATTGAGAATCCTATTATTTTAAATTACTTAAAAATCTAAAATAATTACAAAACACTCACCCGGTGTCTTTAGCTTTAATGCTCGGCCTTCCTAGATCCGCTACTAGGGTGTAGAATATTTTTATTAAAAAGATCTTCTCCCTAGATTTTTTTTTATTTAGGGTTCAACCTCAAGCAATGAACCCAATTGAGAAAAAATATGAATGAGAAAAATAGCTAGGCCTATGGTCTTATTTATAGTGTGAATTAGGGATCCAGGCCGTTAGATTTGAAAATTAAATCTGTTGCAATCACGTCATAGACTCACTAGGAATGGTCGGAGGCAGCTACGAATGCACGAGATTTGACCAAAATTACAAAATAGGCTGTTCAGCCCATACGTGGATGAAATAACATCCAAAAATTTTGGCGGGTCGACCTAGCTTTATTTGGGGTTAACCTATAGGTTTACCCGACCAGAGCATGGGTCGACCCCTATAGAATATTGTAAATATATTTTTTCGTTTTATTCTGATTTCGTATTTCTCTCGTAACTTCTCTATACTAACTCGGAATTCGACAGGTTATATATGAAAATTGATCATAAAATCGCCACAGACCCAATGGTGTAACTCCCATAGTCGATTCTGACAATTTCACAAATTTATTTTATTGTCTAGTTAATTAATTAATTAAGTATTGTAGCTCAAATTTTGGATTGTTACATTTACTGTCGCTTCTACTACATAGTAAAATTCATACTTGCTAACTCGTCAACATTTTCCCTATGTTAAGCATGTGGCAAAAATTCCCTATTTTTTCATTCAAAATATTTTTCAGTTAAATTTTAGAAATGGTTAGAAAATTTAAAAAAAAACTTACTTTTTCTCTAAACTTTTACAAATACCTTTTCTGTTAAAAATCAAAAAAATTTGCACAAATATTTTTTTTCAAAAATATTTGTTAATTTCTTTTCAAAACAAACAAAGCCACATCCCATGCAGTCGAATTTAGTCATTAAGTTAACATCCATGTTTGTCTTTTTTCTACTATACGGTTGATTTCAAATTTCTAAAAAAATTCTTTTATTTTAAAATAACAAGTAGAAGACAAGTTCATTTATGAATTTTATGTTTTAAGGCGTAAGGATAGCGACCCGTGGTTTTGCAGTATGCTTTCACTATGCTTCACTCGCTAAAATTTATCTTCCAAAATTTTAGTATTTTTTGGGACTTAACTTTCTTTACTTTTAGTAGCTAATTTAATAAACTTTCTAATTTATTTTATAAACTTCCAGCCTTATTTTGCATTAGTTAAGTGTCCACATGAGGTTTGCTTATTTATTTTGTTTTGTTACAAATATAGTGGTCAATCCAAAGAATCAACATAGAAATAAAAAAGGGACTTTTCTCATAGAGTAATGCAAGCTATTTTATACAGTAGAGACAACTATTGCTTACAACCTAACTACCTAAAAGAAACAATTGTAGGAAGCCGTCATTCATCATCAACTGACATTAGTAATGTTGTGGTCCTATCACTTTACTTAAATTAAATGGACCTTTCTAACATTGTATTCTACTATAACCCATATATCTTAACTTTTCTTATTGGTTTCTAATAAATAAGGTCCATCCATTACTTTCATTATCATAACCAATTATATTACTATCATCTTTTAATCCAAATCTTTTGATGGTATTCTCAAATCTTGGGATATGCTTCCTTTAGTTTTTTTCTTCACGTGGGCATATTCTAGAACTCATAGAAGCGTACTTTGATTTCATTCGTCATTATTTTATGGATTCTTCTTATAACTTGCACATATATCTAATCAAACATTCCTAGGTTCCCACTAATATTCCTTACACTCTATGGGGATTCATTATTTCCACTTTATGAGTATCCATTGCTATCTTCTTCATTGTCTTGTCTTTTACCCCGTCTTACCTAATAGTTATCCCTATCTACTCCATATATAATTTTGATTTGGGCTTTCTGGAAGGGAATCCTTTCATGTTGTCAACAATTGCAAATCTGCACTTCTATCAAGTTGGGTATGGGAACTCGAATTGCATTCTGGATGGACTCATGGTTGGAAAACATAGTGTTAAAACATTAAGTATCTGTTTTAATGATGACAACTATATAATTCACATATATACTATATCGTGATATTAGGATTTCATTCGAGAAGACAAATCGTGAGGCAAAAGGCAAGAAGAATCATCTACAAGTCGAAGAAGTCAAAACTATGGAGCTTCAAGATCAATAGTATGTATATGGTCTTAGATTGAATTGTAAAATCTCCATGATAGTTCATATACACATACAAACACACACTCAAACATAGATGTCAGGATATCATTGATTTTTGAATTCGATAAAGGTCAAAATATTTATGCAAACTGAACTTACACAGTTCAATCGACTGAGCCCAAGTTCAACCGATTGAATTGTGTAAATCAATTTTTTTATAATTCAAATTTTTGCCTCGAAATTTTAAATGTTCACTCAGTAGACTGACGTAATCATTCAGTGGACTGAGATCTATAACGACCATATTTTTTGAAAACTCATCTTCAATAGTTGCAACCATTTTGAATGGTTTTTTACTTCTGAAAGGATTTCTTGAAGATTGACAATTCTTGATTGCCTCTCTTTAGTATTTAGAAATAGCACAACAAATCATACTTAGTTTTCGAACTTTCTACTCTAATTTGTATTTTTTCTATTCTCTTGTGCTATTTAAGAAATTTTGTACTTTTAACTCCATTATTTCATTTTCTATTTTTCCAATAATCACTGTGCACTCGCTTCGAATCATCAAGGAGATTATAGGAACCATTGTACTATCAAGTCAAAATTAGTGTTAGACGAACACAAGATTGTCAAGCAAGAATTGCATTTGTCAAAGGAAAGAATAAATTTGAGAAGTGCTTAGATTGGTTAAGTTGTATAGCAATTCCTCTGGGTCAAGCGAGCGATTTACTAAGGAAATGACTAAGAGGTGCTTAAGGACTAGAGTTGCTCCAAACTAGTATAAATCTTGGTGTTTACATTTACCTACTACTTTAGTATTTCACAGTATAAATTAGTATATACTTGCCTTTATTAGCCATACACGATCCACTAGTAGTTTCAACTGGTATTAGAGAAGGACTATTCAAAATCATAACAATATTTTGAATACTATGGCCAAGATGAGTTATAACACATTTCAGAAAGGACAATTAACTACACGTCCACCATTTTTTAGGGTTCTAATTATATGTATTGGGCTACACGTATGAAAGTTTTTACGGAATCAAGCGCACTTGACATTTGGCTATCTACTCAATATCAGTATGTAGCTCCTACTACTGCAATTAGTTCATGGACAGATGCTTAGAAAATTGCTGCTTCAAATAATGCAAAAGCTATGAATCTTTCAGATTGTGCATTAGATAATAACGAATTTTCTAGAATTATGATGTGTAAAACAGCTTATGATATATGGAACATGCTTCAAGTCACACATGAAGGAACCACCAAAGTAAGAAATACTAATATACGTTTGTTGATAAATCAATTTCAATCATTTGAAATGAAATCAAATGAAAGCATCTTATAAATGTATTCTAGATTGCAAACTATACAACATGATCTCATAGCATTAGGAGTCTCATTTACTAATTTTGATTTAGTTACACGTATTCTAAATGCATTAACTGATGAATGGGAAAGAAAAGTATTAGCTGTAGAAGAAGCCAACGACCTCTCTACACTCAAAGTAGAAGAGTTGGTTGGAAATTTAATGTCATATGGAGCAAATTTGCAAGCTAGAAAAGATCTCGCTCAAGAAAAACGAAGTATTGATTTTCAGATAAATAATAACGACGACTCAGACTTAGATAAAGAACATGTAGTTTCCTTTGCTAAAAACTACAACAAGTTTAGAAAATTTAATAAGATGGTGCAAATCCAAAAGCCAAGCAACTCTAATGATCCTTCATCATTTAAATGCTATGGAGCAATCGATTTGGTCATACGAAAAAGCAATGTCCAAATTAAATATAGATAAGAAAAGCTTCAACAAGAACAACAAATATGAGAAATTCTTGAAAAAGAAGCATGCATTTCAGGTAACATAGGACGATTCCTCAAGTGATAGTAATAGTAACAGTGATAGTGATGAAAAACAAGCCAATGTTTGCTTCATAGCAACTAAAAATGAGGTACTTTCAGATTTATCTTTTGACGATGTAATAAAAATAGCATCAGAACTAGATAATTTAATATGGAAATCTTAGAAAACTTGTAAAGAATGTTTAGGAAAATGACTATATTAGAACTAGAAAATGAAATGTTAAAAGAAGAGAAAATAGTATTAAAAGAAGAAATTCTAAAATTACAAAACATGTGTAGATTGTTAAAGAAAATCAAAATGTGGATGATTTAAAAAAAGGAAATTGCAACACTATCAAATGATAATATAAAACTAATAAAAATTGTCAATAATTTAGAAAATCGGGTGAAATTGTCAAATGAAGATAAACAAACTTCAAAAAAGAAAGTAAATGATCTATTTGCAAACATTTCTAAATTTAACCAAGGAAAAGAGAACCTATCTCATTTAATTAGTATTTCAAAACCTCCTAACAATAAAAATGGTTTAGGATTTATAAAATCAAAGAAACCAAAAGTTCAACACAAATATGCTACACTTTATTCTAAATTTCATAAACCAGTGAATAGCAAATCAGATTACAATAAAAAGACCATTCCATTATGGATTCCAAAATCTAATAATAACTTGATTAGACAAAAACATATGGATAGATTTCTGAATGATGTTCATTATAATAAAACTTTTAGATTCAAAGATTCTACTAAACCCTCCTGGATATGGTTACCTTTAGTCTAATCCCCAAGAGCCTAATAAAGAAAGTGGGTACCATTATTTTACTTTTATCTTTGTAGGTACCCTGACTCAAACAGAAGAAATGGATTCTCGACAGTGGTTGCTCCAAGCACATGACCAAAAATGCTGATATGCTAATGAATATCTCTTACAAGGATGACGAAACCGTCACTTTTGGAGATAATTCCAAAGGCCATGTTATAGGACAAGGAGATGTTGCTTCTACCGATGTATCTAACTCTCCTCTTATTTCAGATGTTTATCTAGTTGAAAAGTTAAAACATAATCTTCTTAGTATTAGTCAATTATGTGATAAATGTTTTCTACAACTTTTGAAATAGGAAAGTGAAATATCTTTGGTAAAAATAAAAAATTAATCTTTGAAGGAATAAGAAAACATAACATTTATATTTTAAATATGAAAATAAGACGTGATAAAAATATTTGCTTAATAGCATATATTTCTGATCCATGGATTTGACATAAACATTTTTGTCATGTTAATTTTAAAAACATTCATAAGTTTGCTAAAACTAATTTATTTTGTGGTATACCTAAAATAAATTTTAAAGACAATAATCCGTGTGATACAAGTGAAAAGGGAAACTCAAAAAATCCACTTTAAATTCTTAACAAGAGATTTTCGCAAAATAACCTTTAGAAATTTTACATTAAGATCTCTTTGGACCAATGAAAATTAGATCAATTAATCACAATAAATACGTTTTTGTTATAACTGATGATTTTTCACGATATACATGGACCTTCTTTTTAAAACATTAAAGTGACACTTTTGAAACATGCAAAATCTTCTCAAAACGTATTCAAAATATAAAAGATTTAAAAATCAAAACAATTAGAAGTGATCATGGTGGAGAATTTGAAAATGAACCATTTCAAAAATTCTGTAATGAAAAGGGGATAAGTCATAATTTTTCATTTCTTAGACACCACGACAAAATGGTGTTATGAACAGAAAAAATAGAACACTTCAAGAATGTGGAAGAACTCTTTTTTGTAGTAGTAATTTACCTTAACATTTTTGGGTAGAAGCTGTAGATACTGCATGATATGTTCTAAATCGTGTCTCTCTAAGGCCCTTAACCAAAAATACTCCTTACGAACTATTTTTTGGAAGAAAACCAAAGTATATTATTTTAAAATATTTGGATCCAAATGTTTTATTTTAAACACTAGTGGTCCTTTAGGAAAATTTGATCCTAAAGCCGATGAAGGAATTTTTGTAGGATACTCAGATTAAAGTAAAGCATATAAAATCTTTAATAAAAAATCTAACAAAATTGAAGAAACGTCACATGTATCATTTGATGAAAATTTTAACAATATTAAATAAGATTATGAAAACTTAAATCAATTAAATATTCAAAATGAATAGATAGAATCAATAAATCCTGATAATACTGATTAAAATCACCCCCTAGAATATGAAAAGATCATGCAATGGATAATATTATAGAAGATAATAATACCAATGTTTCAACAAGCAATCAATTAAATCAAATGGGACATATAACTTTTATTTCAAACTTTGAACTGAAAAATGTTAACGAAGCATCTACAGATGATTACTGGATAATAGCAATGCAGGAAGAACTAAATCAATTTAAACATAATAATGTATGAGAACTTGTTCCAAGACCCAATGATCAATCCGTTATTTGAACTAAATGGATTTTCAAAAATAAATGGATGAAAATGTTGATATAGTTCGAAATAAAGCAAGACTTGTAGCTTAAGGATATTCTCAGGAAGAAGGAATTGATTATGAAAAGACCTTCTCTCTTGTAGAACATCTTGAAGCTATAAGAATTCTCTTAGCATTTTCTTGCCATCATAACTTCATATTATATCAAATGGATGTTAAAAGCGCTTTTTCAAACGAATATATTAAAGAAAATGTCTATGTTGAGCAACCACCGTTTTTTGTACATGAACAATTTCTAAATTACGAAAATCATTTTATGGTCTTAAACAAGCTCCTCGAGCTTAGTCTGAAAGATTAAAATCATATCTTTTAGAGTCTGGTTTTCAAATTGGCAAAGTACATTCTACTCTATTTACAAAAACAAATGAAAAAAATATTTTAGTAGTACAAATATATGTAGATGGTATTATTTTTGGATCAACTAATAAAAATTAATGTGATGAATTTTCAAAAATTATGAAAAATGAATTTGAAATGTCACATATGAGAGAATTCAATTACTTTTTAGGATTACAAATTAAACAATTAAAAAGCGTAATTTTTATCTATCAAGAAAAACATTACAAAGATTTAATTAAACCTTTTGGAATGGATAATGCTAGTAGTAAAGCTACCCCTATGAGCACTAGTACTCACTTAGACAAAGATGAAAATGGTAAAGATATCGAACATAAATTATATAGAAGTATGATAGGATCTTTATTATATTTAACTGCTAGTAGACCCGACATTTAAATGAGTTTTTGCTTGCATGCCCATTTTCAAGCTAATCCTAAAGAAAAAAACTTACGAGTAGTTAAAAGAATTTTACATTATTTATCAAGTACCCAAAATTACAGACTTTTTTTTTATCCAAAAGACTGTCCATTTGAACTCTATCATATAGCGATGCCGATTTCGGTGGTTGTAAATCGGATCGAACAAGTACAAGTGGAACTTGTTACTTTATCGGCCAATCTTTGGTTTCATGGTTTAGCAAAAAAACAAAATTGTGTTTCATTGTCTACATGTGAAGCATAATATATATGTGCAGCACTAGCTTGTGCTCAGGTTTTATATATGAAAAAAACATTACAGGATTTTGGAATATATGTAAACAATTCTTCTATTTTTTATGATAACACTCATGCGATTAATTTATCAAAAAATCCCATTAATCACTCGAGAACTAAACACACTGACATCAGACATCGTTTGTTGTGTGATAATGTTGAAAAAGCAAAAATATCGGTAGAATTTGTTACTTCAGACAAACAAATGGTAGATATATTTACTAAATCCCTTTATGAAAGTTGTTTTTAAAACCTTCATCCTAATCTCGGAATATGCTCGGTCAATGATTTAGATACATAAAGTATTTTTCTTCATATCAGTTAAACCAATATCATAAATTTGAGAATGAAAACCATTGTACATCAATTCGTAACTAAATTTTGCAAGGAATACAATGGTTTGCTAAATTTAACAAAAGAAAGAACCTAAACCAGAAATCACAATTCCTATAATTACTTAAAGTCTAATATACATAGAGTCTCTGTGTATAAAAAACAAAGTAAAAAAGGAAAGGTCGGTTAAAAACTATCATCTTAACTATGTCGGACAATTATGATTCCACTCTTTCATCTCTCGATTTTAGCTCTCCTTCTTCTTATAGTGAATATCCATCACCAAACATTTTAACTCCTTACTCTACAAAATCACCATCTATTCATATTACCCCTTGTCCGCCTGGCCACATCGGATTCTCGCCCAGAGGAAAGAAGATGAGAAGAGTTTTGGAGCTAGACACTCGTAATAAAATCGATGAAATACATCTTTACCAACAAGAGACGATGAATGTCCAAATGAAGATGTACTACGAACAAAGGCATCAAGGTGCCCATTTAAATTTTTGGAATGATGCATACTTGCTATCTAAGGTCATTCTCCGACCAAAAATTGCATTCATCAACGTAGTCCATGTATTACTGAGTCTTCAATTATTATCAATAACACTCCACCAAAAAATTCCTGGAAAGCTGGACTATCCACGTCAAATTGGAACAAAACGCCGGTTAAGTATAACATATGGTCTCCACTTTGACCATTAGTTGAAGATACTAAGGTGGAACCTAACTCTTGTGATCGCTTTTAGGATAACAAGTTTGATGATTTAAAAGATAATCAATAAATTATGAAAATATTTTATTATATATATATATATAATAAATAACGGCATGCTGTGCATATCAAAAATTGGATGTAAACTATAAAGTATATCATATAAGTTTGTTTTCGAAATACCTGTGAACAATATAATTTTCAAAACAACCAAAAAAAACTTACATAGGTTCAATCGACTGAACTAGATTGCCAATCGATTGAACCTGTGTAAAATTTATACCCACACTCTACCTTAAAAATGCACAGTTTTAGTCGATCGGGGATCTGTCTCAACTGAGTGGCCCTATACGAATTTGCCCACATACTCTCTGCCTCTAAATTAGGTGTTTTTACTCAACATAATTTCTGCCTCAGTCGACTGAATTTCGCAAAACTGTCGGCATAACTACCTTTTTTTCATCGTGCATATTCACCATTTCACTTTGCCTCTTCAAAAGCCCTAAATCCAAACATCTTTTTAATGGCTCCAAGAAAGAAAATCCCTGCTACTTGTCCCAAGCAAAGCAAAGACAATGCTATGGCCTCCTCTTCCTCCACTATACCTCATCCAGAGTTTGCTTCCGATGCTCAAATCTTGGAGTGGCTTAATGGAAGTGCCAAAAATCTTTGAGTCTTCAACGAACTAATGGAAAAGTGAATTTTTCAAGAGACATTCTATAGGATGAAAGATTTCGCTGCTTTTGGCACAGAGGATTTAGCAAGAAAATATGGATTCCTCTCCTTGATTGATGAAAAGAAAAATAAGGTAAATATTTACCCATTTTTAGTCAAGTTGTCCTATGCAAATCTTTGTGGATATTTTTAAACACCTCCAAATGAAACCAAAGAGAGAATTTCATGGAGTAGGGTAGTATGAGTTGATATATTACTCAATTATCAAGATCTAAAGCTATTTTAGAGTGTAATGGTCATGGATCTTCTTTAGATAATGTGCTCCATCGTGATTTCGCCTACAATTCAATAACTACAAATCCCATATTCCAAACATGGAAAATACTTCGATAAATTTACGACCCCAAGTTCGAATTATTAATAAAATGCTTCTTCATATTATTTTTCCACACATCGGGAGCTATGAAAAATGTACGACTACAACTACAAAGCTCTTTATGCCTTTTACTCTAACACTTATCTAAATTAGGCAAAAATTATTATGATGAAATAAAAAGCTTTATTTTCTGTTCTCGCAAAACAATGTTTTTTGGCTCCTATCTCACAAAGATATTTATCCAATTCAGAGTTAATGTGGACATTTTACAAGATTACATCACACCAAAGGTTATGGATCAAAAGTCTATTTAACTTATGAAATTACCCTCTACTATGAAAACCCTTCCCTCATATAATGTTTATTTCATCAAATTTGGTTAAAAATACGTTGAATCAATCATCTTCACAACCACATCAAGCTCAAATCTCTCAATGAAGTTTCTGTGGTCCAACCTTCAAGAAATATCAATGCCACAGCAGCTATTCTCCGCAGCAGAGAAATTCTTTTCAAACAACACCAAAAAATGATGAAATGTCAAAAAACAAGGAATTTGCTTGATAAAATTTGGAAAAAGGTCTCATCATGCTCAAGCTCATTGTTCTTTGAATCTGAATTCTAATTTCTTCAACTCCATCCTTGTTTGGTAAGATTGTCATATTTTTCTTATGATTATGTAGTGGTATTGTTCAAAATACTTCTATTTGTGATGTTGTTTATGTTATGTTGGTATGTAATTTAATTTGTGATGTTATGAAACTCTATAACTTCTATTTGATGTTATGTGACTTTATGTGTAAACTTGTATTTGATGTTATTTTGTTTACTTTATGTGATGTTATTTTTTATGTGACTTTATGTGATGTTGTTTACTTCTTTTTGTTGATGCCAAAGCGGGAGAATCATAGATAGTGGGAGCATTAATTTACGGGGATAAAAACAATATTTTTACATTTGAACTTTCATTGTTGTCATCATCAAAAAAGGGGAGATTGTTAGAAAATTAAGTATCTGTTTTAATGACGACAATAATATGCTACACATATATACTATATTATAGTATCAGGATTTCGTTCAAGAAGACAAAACACAAGGCGAAAGGAAAGAAGAATCATCTATCGTCAAAGAAGTCAAAACTATGGAGTTTCAAGATCAATATTATGTATATGATCTTAGATTGAATTGTTAAATCTCCTTGATAGTTCATATACACGTACAAACACACACTCAAACATAGATGTCAAGATATCATTGAGTTTTGGATTTGACAATGGCCAAAATATTTATGCAAACGGCAGTTACACAGTTTATTCGACTTTGCCCAACTTCAGTCGACTAAAACTGTGTAAATCAATTTTTTATAATTCAAATTATTGCTGCCAAATTTTAAAAGTTCATACTTGGTAGACAAATAATCGCTCAATAGACTGAGACGCAGTAACGACCATATTTTCTAAAAAGTTATCTTCAAGAGTTGCAACCATTTTGAATAGTTTTTTTTTACTTCTGAAAGTATTTCTTGAAGATTGACAACTCAAAATAAATGTGCGGCCTTATGCCGTATATCCTTTAATTAAATAAAAAAAGGTTTGGTTTTCGCCCTTTTTTTCAAAAGCTAAAACTTTAAAATTATGAAGTATTTAATCCCAAGACTTTTATTTTCAAAAGTATAACTTAGAAACATTTTATTAAATTCAAAATAACATGGTGTCTTAACTATAAAACTATAATTAATTTTTTAACAGTTCCTTTCCTTTTTATTCAAATCAACCTTGTCTTTTGAAGCCCCTTTTCATTAATAAATTTTTTTACCTCTTAAAATTGGGATTTTTTAAACTCAAACCATTTATTAAGTTTTTCTTTTGAAAACTCAATTCCTATACTGAACAATTTCAGTTAAAACTACTCTTTACAATGTTTCCAAAACATCTTTTACAATCTTAAACAATAAAAACTAAAGTAGACAAGATGCAACAAGCCTGCTTCCTACAACATAACAATACTAAATAAATTTAGTTAATAGAGGAATATTTGAATTTAATTTTTAATAATTATTTTTTAAATTAAATTTTTACTTAGTTGGAAACTACTTAATAAAAGATTTTATCGTAATAATTTGAATTAAACTAATAATTTTTTTAGATAGTAAATTAGAATTAAATAAAATGTTTTAATCATTATAAGATATTTTAAAGGTAAATAATTTCTATATGATGGGAATAATTGAAAAATAAATTAGTTGAAGTAAATCAAAAAGGGTTGTATAAAATAAAAGGAAGAAAACGTTAAATATTTAGACAAAGCCTAAACAAATTATGCCCATCATCTTTATATTCTACTCTCCTTTATTATACTCTAATCGGGCCCATCCCTTGATTTTTTTCATGGATTATCCCTAAAAAAACCCTTCTGAGATTACTCTTGGAAAATAAAAATAAAAATAGAAAAAAAGAAAGAGAAAAATTGAATCACACAAGGAACTTAGGCTCGGCGGCGATTGGTGTGAGCAAGGTGGGGACCGTGACATGTAATTTGTAGTAGAGGTGGACCCGGCTGTGTTTGGCTGTATATTGCGATTGATATGGAGCTTTCACATGCCTTGGCGTGGCGATGAGGTTTTGTGCGTGCGATTGGGAAGTGCAGCTTATGCCGCTATTGGCGGAGGCGTTCGTGGAGTAGATAGAGCTGCTGCAGGTGATTGGAGCAGGTAGTACTTGAGTTGACGTACATGTTTTTGGGCACGCTGGCACGATAAATGCAATGGCGTTGATGGCGGTGTCAAGGTCGAAGGGAGGCAGCGTGATAGTAGACAAGGGTAAAGGCAAAAAGCAACGATGTCGCTGTCCATTTTGTTGAACGAGCATCAATAAGGTGTGTTTCGAGCTTACATATCTATGTCTTTATAACAATTTGAATCTAGTGGGTCTGGATTTTTCACAAAAATGCTAAAATCCAAGCCCACTGAAGCCCGAGTTTGGTATTTGGTATCCTGCAGATAGGCAAGACAAATATATCAGAGCTCAAATAAATATCTCACAGCGAAACTGACTAAGATATAGTAGTAAGTGAATACTCACCAAGATAATAACACTTTCTAAATAAGTGTCTCAAAGCTGGAAAGTCTCTGTCATCTATCTAACCGGTAGGATGTTATGAGGAGGGGGTCAGAACTAAAGTTCTGGTGAATGGACCAATTATACACTTCTAAGCTTAATTCTACATATACCATTTTATTTCCATTTTCCATTATATTAGGTTTACTAGGTTATAATACTCTCGCCTCTATGCATGTGTCGTACCCATCTACTTCGTAGTAGATTAAAACCTAATAACTAATATATGTAGTTATATGCCTAATGACCACATCGGTCCTAGGTACTACCTGTAGTACCTTCCGTATCCTCCACGAAAAGGACTCCATCATTTTGCCCCTAGAGCATTCTGCAACTACATCTATAAAGGACAGCTTCATGAGGCCTACAATACAAATGTTCCATCGTCTACTATGAAAACATAAAACTGCATCCGCACTAACCTATACTAATGCTCGGACATCCACAATGTACCACCCAGTGCATACCTTGAGGACTATACATAATCATTCTATCTGCTCTCTAAATCCCGCCAACAAGGCCTAGCTTCTACAAAACACGATCGAAGATTTTATGTATCTGTAAAGGATAGGTTCTTTAGGTCTATAATATAGATATTCTATTTGGTCTAACTCTTTTCTCATCGTGGCTATGGCCCCATGGAGCCACCCCTCAACTAATCAAAAGACCTCTTAAGAGCTAAGTGGTTGTACCCTACCGCAAACAACCTAAACATCCAATTGGTTGCGCCCCACATCCAATGTCTCGATAGTGAAAGAATCATTGGCCTGTTGGTTTAGCTCTAGTCTTTCCCAAACTCGTTCTATGTTGATGATGGCTTGATCTCCGCATGCGGCTATCCTTTTGTGTCCTGCCCACTAGAACCTACATCTCCACATGCGACTATCCTTTTGTGTCCTGCCCACTAGAACCTACTCGCAAGTTAGAGTACAATGTCATATGATTATCCTACCTCATTCATCAACCTTTTAACCACCCACAAAGGTCCACACTTCATTAGGCCTGCAATGAAAAAGTAGTTAGGGCATACTCTCTTGATGGAACATCTACAGACCTGCCTCCGGGGATGTAGCTTCGTTAGGCCTACCCTAGAAGGCCATCCTAGAGTACCCTCATGTCCCGTTGAAGTCTTGTACTTCCCTAAAATAACTAAGTTAGACATGCTCCTACTGTGCTCAAATCGGTGATGAACTGCTTCGTTAGGCTCTTCATCCTTTGGGCTGCTCCAAACGCATCTTACTATTTTATAAGACCCTACGTCTAATCTTTTATTATGCACTTTGTTTACTTTTCTTGTTGGCTTCTTTTTTACCCTAATCAGCATAAGTGCATCCAAGCCTCACCTAACTATTGTGAGACCATCAGTTCCTGACTGAACGGGAATACTATTGGTATGGGCCTTTCTTCTATGTTTTCTTATTAACTTAGTGTAAGTTTCAAAATAAGCCTTTTCCGTTATCTCTAATTATAACCTATGTTATAATTATACTTGCAATTGTTACTTCTATATTCTTCTATAATCTACATGTTATAAATATAATTGCAGGTGTCTCTTTTTTTATTCTAGTCTACCTTCTTTTATTATGATGTTGAATTCTCTTTAGTCCTCTTATATTATATGATAATCTTGGCTTGGGACTACGTCTGACTGTCACCAATTTACTTATCATAATAACTGCTTTGCTTTTATTCTACCATCTATGTATTAAATGCAGATCTAGGCACATTTCTGTTTATTGTCATTGTTCATTGTCATTTGATTATTTAATTATCTAAATATTTAGGGTGTTGCATTCTTCCACCCTTTAGGAATTTTCGTCCTTGAAATTCGACAAGGGTAAAATTATGCAGTTCCTCGCATCAATCACATCCATTTTTTGTACATCCAATTTTGCGACCATCTGTGTCCTTGTGCAAATTGACATTCAACATGAAATATATGCATATACTTGAATTTCTAAGCGGTACCTCCTATGTGAATGCTTTTCTTCTTTAAAAATTTATTTTAAAACATGATGCATACATGCTAAATATACTTGCAATTTCTATATGAATGCAATCTTTTGAATACTCAAAAACATTTTTCATCCAATCTTTCCCACACTCCTACTGAATAGGGGCGTAGTTCAACGAATTTTTACATTCAAATCCTACCACACAACTTTTAAAATTCGAATTTTAGAAAAGTCTAATTTTTCTGATTTGATTCTTATGTCAAAAAGAAGGTAGAAAAAAAAGAAAAACTTCATATGTCTCCGTTTCACCTTTGCGCACCTCCTTCTTTGTACTTGGAACCTATGCCGTTATTCTATAAAAATCCATACTTTCCTTCCCAAGCATAGTTTACATAAGAAAATTTCTCTTTTTAAATTTGTCTACTGACGTTTTCTGTCGCTTTCTTTAAATTTGTTATTTTCCTTTTAGTTATTCTTTTATCAGCTTTTACTTTTTTTAATATTAATGTCTTATATCCATATTCTCTTTTTTTGAACATTAGAAAAACACAGAGAAAAAGTATCATTACTAATTTACTACAATAGGAACTAAATGATTACATAAGAGTACAATCTTATAACTAAAAGAGAAAAAAAGTCCTACTACAAGGCGATACTAGATAGGTAACAATAACAGCTAAACATAGCTATCAACTAGGGCTAGGAGGCCTAGGATCATGTCCAACATGACATAAAAAGCTCCTAATCGAAGAATCTAGGCAACTAAGGCGCTCCTCCTAACGTTTAGTGCTTGTCACTATCTCGTGTTGTGTCCTAACTATCTCCTGCTATCCTCAGAGAAGCTCTACATGCTCTCTGGCTAGCGGCTCTTGTCTCTCGGCAATAATCCTCATATGCTCGTCGTAACCCATCGGCGGATGGGGTTGGGAGGGTCTGGCTCCCTCTCCCGCAGATCCCTTTCCCTAAGTACCATGCGTTGCTGGCTTTGGTGGCCAAGAGGGCCACTGTGGCTCTGTATGTCCAACTACACCTCTAAACGGTGGCGCAGGAAAAGTCTGCACCCATCGAAATTACTGCAATGCTTGATGGGGTAGCGAAGGTTGTGGCTTATGCTCGGTTTCCTGCTCCTGCTGTGGGGCCTGTAACTATGCTAATTCTATACCCATCTTCCTTAGGGTGGAGGAATCAATCATGGGGTGGGTCTGCTCAATATAAACCTCTATCCATCTCTACCCAGCCCATCTAAAAACCCATGTCCAAAGATGACTAAAGATCATAGAAGATCGATGACCTCTCGCTGCTATAACATACCGGGCCATGATCGCCTTAGCCCAGTCCACCTGCAAGCCTCTAAAGATGGCATAGCTGTCCTGTCTCACCATGGGATAAATCTAGTCGTAGCTCCCATCTTAGGGAAAAGGTTATACTGCAGAATGCATACAACCAACCTAGAAAGTGGGCGCAGTTGTCCTACGCGCCAATTAAGATGTTGAGGGTCTACAAAAATCTGCTGTTAGACAGCATAGTCCGTCATCTTAATATGGTCTACATCTAGCCCCTCCCCTCTAATCTCCAAAATAGTAGCAAAGTGTGTTTCGGTAAATGCTACTGCAACTCCCTTGACCTCCATTTGGAAGGCCATCTCATCAACCCCATCATTAGTACGTAAATTAGCGTCAAAAAGGCATACTAACCTAGGGTACGCTCTCCGCTCAAATGTCTCATGACTCATAATATGACGTAATCAGACATTCAAGAAAAGCTGCTCTAGAGGCGTGCCTTGAAAATCTGAAAAATTCATCGCCCTTGCAAAAACCGATATGAAGCTATATCGGAGTAGGTCTGGACTATCCTCCTATCATCTTGGCACCATGCTATCTCTTGGGGTGTCAGATGGGGAAAAAGGTTAGCCATAGATAGTCTCGGAGGCATGGCGAAAAATCTTCAGATCCTTGGAAAAGGATTATGGATATAGGTAGATCTTGTGATGTGCTTCGATTTGACAAAAACCGCAAGTCGATTGGAGGAGTTTTGAGGTGGTGGGGGTGTTGGAAGTAGTGAAAATGGATTCGGCTGAGCTAATTAGGGGAAGGAGATGAAAGTGACGAGGCTCGGACTCGTTACCTGTAACGACCCGTAGATTTTAATAAATTTTATAACGTATTTAATTCGATTTTTGAGAAATTTTAAACAATAATATTTTAAAATAAAAATTTAATATTTGAAATACGTTCATTTCTATTTGTTCCGTTCTTTTCCCTGTTTCCTTTTTCATTCCTTGATTTTGGTGCTATTGGCTTCAACAAACGTATCATATTCAGTACAAAATTTATATATATATATATATATATATATATTCCTTACCTTACCCGTGTCTTTTCTTTGTCTGCTCCTCTTCTTTACAAGCAAATTATAAAGTGCATTAAATAGCTTTTCAGCTGAAATCAAGGGGATTGAACCATTGCCATTATTTTGGTATATATTTCAGGTTCTCTGTTGCTTTCGGAAAGAAATATACGTTACCTTCTTTGTGTATTATTCCACCTGCTTAATTTTCGCGTGCGTTTCTATTATTTCTCTTTTCTCTTACCTGAAGCATTTATTTTGACTCTTCAATCTCCTTTCGTTTAAATTTTTTTTTCAAACTTCCTGTCCAATCAAATTTATTGCTTTAATAATCTTTCCTGAATCAATGCTTCTAACCGTTGCTATTTCATTGCAGCAAATTATTCATTACTTTACATTTATATCAGTATCTTTAATTGTGATAGTTAATTTACCTTCGGTTTTAAATTTTGAAACGTGCTACACACATATATCAATTGCTTAATTATCTGCGTCAATTACGTGTTTATGTTACTTCTCATTTATTTTATTGCCAACAGTACAAATTCAAACGGTCATCTAGCTTTATTACTCCCTTTATCTTTTGTTCTACACGATCACTTGAAGAAACGTATAACGTACGTACGTTTTTTCCTTTTTTTTCATTATTTGATTTGGCTGCAGCTCATATTTTATTTGCGTGTGTAAATCAACATGAATATTTATTGCCTAAAATCCTCACCTGCTACTTTATATTCATTATTTATGTGATATGTTTCCCAATTTGTGCCTATTCGTTTTTTCCAACATTACTTGTTTTAACCGCTGAATTTTTTTTAACCTTTTGACAGTTCAGTTTTTCCACTCTACCCATTTTATATATTTCTTTTCTTCCCCCTCTCCCTGTTTTCTACTTTCAATATAAATTTGTCAAATCCACCTTCATATTTTCACTTGGCAAGGAATTTTTTTAATAAAAGCATCGCCGCTTCATCTTTTGCCGCCTATATCTCGTTGCCTTCGCCAATTCCAGAACAAGCCTTCTGCTTCCTTACCCCTCATTTATATACTTATATAAGTAAGTAAGTTGTTTTAAAACTTATTTTGGGTAAATCTGCAGTTTTATTATCAAGGTTAGCATGCTTTTGTTATATACATAATACATATAGGTTAGTTTAATGTGTTTGCTGTTATACAAAAAAAAAAAGATATGTATATGGTTTTGGTTGATATATTTTGTAATAAGGCTGTACTAGTATGAGTTGGCATGTGATATATAGTGTGATATAAACTTTGGAGACAGCAAATATATAGCCTGCAAATTTATTCATATGTATATTATGTTATAGTATATTTCATTTTATCAAAACTTTTTATATGGTATTATAAGTTGCTTCTTCTTCTTCTTTTTGTATGATGCGTGTGTTACATATAATGGTATAGTATATTATATCATAGTATATTTTATCACAGTTGTTTATGATTTTAAAGTACATATATATAATTTACTGTATGTATATGTTAGTTTTGGATCAAAATACGTTAGTATATATAGATATAACTCAAAGCTTTCTATTTTGGGTTAATATATGTACAAACTTATATTTTGTTTTGCGTGCGAGTTCTATCTGTTATATATATATAAAGGTAGTATATATTCTGTTTTCGTTTATATGAATACTTTGCTTTCTGATTTTATATATATACACGTTTTAATATAACATATATAAACTTATGTAAATTTTAAATATGTCTGTTATACAAATTTTACCAGTTATGCATATATTAGTTATGTTATAGTATATTATATTAAAATTGGTTATAGTTTATTTGTATATGGTCTGTTTAAGTAAATGATATTAAGTTCTGTGATATATGTTATACTATTTTGTATAAAATAATAAACTTTTTGTTAGTGTTGTAACTCATTGTTAAAGTTAAAATATATAGTTATTTTGTTTTGATCGGCTATTTTAAGTATTATATATATTTGGTTTGTTTTAAAACAGCATTTTTTTTAGGCGTCAGTATGAATTTTTTTAGGTCTGCATATGTTATACTTGTAAAATTGTTCATATTCTAAGATATGTATATAGCATATGGGGCTATGATGGATTTAAGTATATTTTTAAGTACGCTTAAAAGCTTGTATAAAAATGAGTACCGACTTTAGGTAAATGTAGGTGTTTTAGATAAATTGCATTTTATTCTAAAACAATGGATTTTGGAATGTGTGTGTATATATATATATAATATGTGTTTAAGAAATTGCTGTGCGAAATAGTTGAACTATAAAAAAAATCTTTGATTTTTAATGCTTGAGTTAAGAATGATGATTTAGAAAAATTTATATAATTTTGATTTTGTCTTAAAATTAGAATACTGAATATGTATTAATAATATGTCTATTTTCAGTTTATATCAAACTGATCCTAATCGTTCCATCGATTCCTCATTATCAGTTGTCCGTCGTGCCTATTTTCTTCATCGAATCATATCCATCTAGCATTGCTTTGGAATTCGTAGCTCATTTCCTTGTCAAATTTCTCTAGCCTCGAAAAGTTGAGCAATCACTCATGATTAATGTTCTTTTATTTATTAAATTTGATTTCAATTGAAACAACAATTGAAATATGCTGCTGTTAGTTATTTACATTGCTATATATGTTGTTATCTGCAATTGTTCACCTGTGGGATATGACACCATATCCTGTTGTTTATATTATATTGTTATTGATGATATATGCCTGTTATTTTATTGTATTAACTTTTATCACTCTGCATGTTCCCTGTAGTTTAGGATTCACTATGGATTGAAATGATACATATCCGAACGGACTTTAGAATAGGAGAATTTCGTTATGGGTTGAAATGATAAACCCACGCGATTTTCAATTAAATTGAATTTGGGATTGCGGGTCGAAGTGATATCTACCCGTATATTTAAATTTCGGGTTGAAATGATAAATATATGTATCCCTTGACCATAGGGTAGGAAAATATATACAGACACCGTTGGTCCACACAGATATATATATAAATGTTTTGAAAATAATTTCTATGGTTTTGGAAAGAAAAATATAGTTTAATAAAGACTGATTCTTAGAATATTATATGTATAAAAATGAAAATTTTATGTATAAACCTGATAATAATATTTAATCTAATTGAGATTGATTGAATACATATAATATGTTTAAGGATTCGAATAAATTTATATTTCAAAATAGATTTGGTAAAATTTTGAACAAGCTAAAGTTGAGAAGATAAAGTTGAATTAATTGGGAATGGTATTTAATTAAGAATTATATTCAATTAAATTGATTTGAAACTATTGAATTCGGGATTTAAGATATGATTTTATGACTTGGTTTTGGTAAAAGGGATTAAATGGATATTTTAAGTTTAATTAAATTTAAGGAAATATTCTGTAAAATGTAATCTAAGGCTATTTAAATGATATTGAACTTGTTAAGTGGATATTTCCTGACTGAATAATAATGAAGCTAAATCAAGATCTACATGTTAGATTTAACTTTAAAATATTGAATATTAAAGCTTTGAATATAACGAAAGTTTAAATGGTTATTGAGAGCTGAATTGAATTAATGAATTGAGCTTTGAATAAATGGGAATTTGGAATTTGAGTTGATTGGAATCAATTGGTGCAGTTGAGTAAATTTCAAAAAATTTACTTTATAAATTATTTAATATATATATATACACTATTTTGGAAAATAGGTATGTTTGAAAGGGAAATGATATTTTGGTTTTGAAGTGTAAATTAATTTGAATGACCACGGTGTTATAGTGTATCTTTCTACCTTGTAGATAGTTCTGCAGATCCTTAGAGGATGGTTGTCCCAAACATCCTTTGAGTTACTTATAGTCCAGTTGATATTTCACTTGAGTTGGATTTATTGATATAAGAATGTTAATCCCGACTCGAGTGTTTTGTGTTTTGCTTTACGCTCAGGTCAGACTGAGTGATACAGCATTACAGACTCACCTTTGGAGTTCGGAGCTCGTTTGGAGATCCAACTATCGATTCATCTTTCAGCTTTTTCCAGTTGATTGGTTCAGAGAAGTCATCGGTTCGTACTGAAGACTTCACTGTATTTGAGATATTCTGATATATATAGTAGCTTTATGAACTACTATTTTTTATCTATTCCGCTGTATTATTTTACTCCGTGTCTGTGATATATGATTATTTATTTACTGTTTATGCTGATCTTTGCCAAATATAAATTACAATTCGGTATTTTGAATTAATCAAGTCAGACATGTATGGTTTTATTGTCGATTTGAATGGTCCAAAATAACGGGTCGTTATAGTTGGCATTAGAGCTTTGGCTCTCGGCAAATTTAGCATGTATGGTAAATTTAATTACGGAATCACTTTCGTTCGGACTTGAACTCTCTCTTGATTGGAAGTTCCTTTGAATTTTGGAATGTCCCTCGGTTCCGAAATTCATTCTTTTCTCTCCCTATTTATATTCGTATGATCTGGAGTATCCCATAACTCCACTGAATGATTCGTAAAGGGGGTAAAAACTCCTTTATAATTGGCATTAACTCACCAAAGACTTTGTATCCTCGGTTTACGATGCTGCTATATCTTGATATGCCGAATTATGTCACTGGCGATCGAATGTCGATTTGTTTTGGAATTCCGCATCGATTATATTCCTGAAGTCACGGTTGACCCGGTTAATGGTCGCCCGCAATTTATAGAAGTATATCCATTTTCTATTTTGTAATTTAATTGTCTCATCTTCGATCGAATCTACCTTCGAATCAGGATTCTATTGATTAGAGTTCCTCTAATTTAAATCCCTATCTTTGCTTAAAATCCATTCTTGAATCATTCTTTGAAAATAGGGTTTGTTTGTATTTTAGAAAATTTTTAATATATGGAAATTATTATTTTGATAAGTATGGTTTTATTCTATATATAAAAGTGAAAATGTTTTTGATAAGGATTATATACCTATATATATAAAATGAATAAGAAATGTTTGTTCTATATATAAGTTTCGAACGGATTTGAAATCTTGAAGATTATATAAGAAATGGATTTATATAAAAATAATTTATAACTAAAGGGTTTTGAAATTGAAATTCGAGAGATTGAACTCCGGTATTTTGAAATTTGGTTTAGAGATTTCGAAAATATATAATAGTATGATTTGAAAGTATTTTTCGGATAAGAAATGTTTCAAATGAGTTCAAATGAATTCCAATGATTTCGAAGAGATTTTAAAGTAGTTTTAAGAAAATAGAAGTCCAAAACTCACTTGTGTCGCTGGAAAATCATTTCGGTGATGAGTGCACGCATCGTCGACATTGATTTTCGAGTTTCAGAGTGGAAGAGAGGCCACTTTAGTAGCTTTGCTATGCGAGTGATTTTGCAAAACCAATTTTGATTTCAAATTCTTAGGTATAATTTGATTTTTTCGAAAGATATACGTATATATATTTGAAATGATTTGAAGTGAACAGGTGTTCAGTCCTCGAGTTTCGGATTTAACCCTACCTATTAAAATTAATTTATTACTGATTTCCAACTTTTGAATTGAAAATTTGATTTCTCCGACTATTTTGGATGTTCAAACACTTCCAAATCAAGGCTTAATTTTCAAAGATAAGTAAATTTCGAATAGTACAAATTAATTGATAAAGTATATAGGTTTGAAACTGTTTGGTTAAGTAAATGGACAAGTCTATTTTGAACTAAACTAATATGAAATTTAGTTTTGAAATGTTTGACTAAAATTTAGTTTTAAATGTTTTAACTTAGTAATATCTTTTATAAAACCATATGTATATGTAGAATAATAGTTTTCAAAAAGGTAAATTGGATTTTTCAAATAGAAATAAATAGTTTAAAGGTTTTAAAGGGATAGTTATAAATTTGGAGACCATTTTGAGTATAATTGATTTGGAGAAAAATATTTGGTTTTGAAATTAGATTGGAATTAAAACAAGTACTTATATGGTGATTTTTGAAATGAATTTGTCTGACTTGAATTATGTTAATTTGAAAACTGGGATTATTTTCTAAACCTATTATTTTAGGAACTTTGAAATTGAGATATTTAATTTGGAAGAAATAAATTGGTGAAATCGTATATGATTCTGAAACTGAATTGATTTTGAAACGAATTGAAATTGAGAACCTTATTTTACTAAATACTTGATTTGGGAATTGTCGAACTTATGTAAAATTGATTTGTATAAGTATGAAGTGATTTGAAAACTATTGATTTGGAAAGGTACTCAATTTGAAAAGTGAAATCTCTTATAATTGAAATCTATATAAGTGTGATTTGATATACTATGGATTTTGGAAAGTATTCGATTTGAAGATGAAATCTTATATATAATGGACTTTATATAAGTATGATATTTGAAAGTGATTTGAAAAAGTACTATATGACATATATTTTCGAAGTAATGATATGGAAAGTGCCTTCTGCTTGATATCCGCTTTGTGGCCACATTGTGGATTCATTATATCGATATTATTCGCTCTAATTTTGGTTTTTCGGATGTGATACTCGAGTGTCCTACCGTGGCGTAACCCATGGTCTTTTTTTTGGGTAGCGTAACCATTGTTATGTATCATGCGGTCTACTGGTTTTGTTGTCGTGGTGTAATCCGCAAGGCAGAGATTGCTTATAGGGTATGGATGTTTCTTGGGGGATCCAGGCGTAACCATTGTTATGTATCCTGCGGTCCACAGGTTTTGTTTATCATGGCGTAATTCGCAAGGCAGTGGATGCTTAAAGGATATGGATGTTTCCTGAGGGATCCAGACGTAACCATTGTTATGTATCCTACGATCCAGGTGTTTTTTTGGATTGTACTTTCCATATCTGTTTTTAAAAGTTTTTCAGTATTTTCACTGGGTGTTGAAACAGGTCTACTATGTACTTGAAGAATTCTAGCTTTGCGCCTGATCAATGCATGGCCAGAGTCTGCAAGAACGAGGATAAACTTGTTGAAACATCGAGTTATAAAAGTATTTTATTATAAAGGTATTTTATTATAAAAGTATTTCCAATAAAGAAATTTTGTATTAATATTTGGGATTAAAATTTTATGGTTTTAAATAATTTGTTTTCCAAAGTCTAATTTTTCATCTGGTTGTTTCTATTCTCCTACTTTGTTCCTTTTCGAGGACGAAAAGTTTTGAGTGGGGGAGAGTGTAACGACCCGTAGATTTTAATAAATTTTATAACGTGGTTAATTTTATTTTTGAGAAATTTTAAACAATAATATTTTAAAATAAAAATTTAATATTTGAAATACGTTCATATCTATTTGTTCCGTTCTTTTCCCTGTTGCCTTTTTCGCTCCTTGATTTTGGTGCTATTGGCTTCAACAAACGTATCATATTCAGTACAAAATTTATATATATTCCTTACCTTACTTGTGTCTTTTCTTTGTCTGCTCCTCTTCTTTACAAGCAAATTATAAAGTACATTAAATAGCTTTTCAGCTGAAATCAAGGGGATTGATCCATTGCCATTATTTTGCTATATATTTCAGGTTCTCTATTTCTTTTGGAAATAAATATACGTTGCCTTCTTTGTGTATTATTCCACCTGCTTAATTTTCGCATGCGTTTCTATTATTTTTCTTTTCTCTTACCTGAAGCATTTATTTTGACTCTTCAATCTCCTTTCGCTTAAATTTTTTTTCAAAACTTCCTGTCCAATCAAATTTATTGCTTTAATAATCTTTCCTGAATCAATGCTTCTAACCGTTGCTATTTCATTGCAGCAAATTATTCATTACTTTACATTTATATCAGTACCTTTAATTGTGATAGTTAATTTTCCTTCGGTTTTAAATTTTGAAATGTGCTACACACGCATATCAATTGCTTAATTATCTGCATCGATCAAGTGTTTATGTTACTTCTCATTTATTTTAGTGCCAACGGTACAAATTCAAACGGTCATCTAGCTTTATTACTCCCATTATCTTTTGTTCTGCACGATCACATGAAGAAGCATATAACGTACGTACGTTTTTTTTTCGTTTTTTCCATTATTTGATTTGGCTGCAGTTCATATTTTATTTGCGTGTATAAATCAACGTGAATATTGATTGCCTAAAATCCTCACCTGCTACTTTATATTCATTATTTATGTGATACGTTTCCCAGTTTGTGCCTATTCGTTTTTCCTACATTACTTGTTTTAACCGCTGAAACATTTTTAACCTTTTGACAGTTCAGTTTTTCCACTCTACCCATTTTATATATTTCCTTTCTTCCCCCTCTCCCTATTCTCTGCTTTCAATATAAATTTGCCAAATCCACCTTCATATTTTCACTCGGCAAGGAAAAAAAATTAATAAAAATAAAAGCATCGCTACTTCATCTTTTGCCGCCTGGATCTCGTTGCCTTCGCCAATTCCAGAACAAGCCTTCTGCTTCCTTCCCCCTCATTTATATACTTATATAAGTAAGTAAGTTGTTTTAAAACTTATTTTGGGTAAATCTGCAGTTTTGTTATTAAGGTTAGCATGCTTTTGTTATATACATAATACATATAGGTTAGTTTAATGTGTTTGCTGTTATACAAAAAAAAGATATGTATATGGTTTTGGTTGATATATTTTGTAATAAGGCTGTACTAGTATGGGTTGGCATGTGATATATAGTGTGATATAAACTTTGGAGACATCAAATATATGGCCTGCAAATTTATTCATATGTATATTATTTTATAGTATATTTCAATTTATCAAAACTATTTATATGGTGTTATAAGTTGCTTCTTCTTTTTTTTTGTATGATGCGTGTGTTACGTATAATAGTATAGTATATTATATCATAGTATATTTTATCGTTGTTGTTTGTGATTTTAAAGTACATATATATAATTTACTGTATGTATATTTTAGTTTTGGATCAAAATACGTTAGTATATATAGATATAACTTAGAGCTTTCTATTTTGGGTTAATATATGTACAAACTTATATTTTGTTTTGCGTGTGAGTTCTATCAGTTATATATATAAAGGTAGTATGTATTCTATTTTCGTTCATATGAATACTTTGCTTTCTGATTATATATATATATACACGTTTTAATATAACATATATAAACTTATATAAATTTTAAATATGTCTGTTATACAAATTTTATAGGTCATGCATATATTAGTTATGTTATAGTATGTTATATTAAAATTGGTTATAGTTTATTTGTATATTGTCCGTTTAAATATGTCTGTTATACAAATTTATATATATTTGGTTTGTTTTAAAACAACATCTTATTTTTTTTAGGCGCCAGCATGAATTTTTTTAGGTCTGCATATGTTATACTTGTTAAGTTGTTCATATTCTAAGATATGTATATAGTACATGGGGTTATGATGGATTTAAGTATATTTTTAGTTCGCTTAAAAGCTTGTATAAAAATGAGTACCGACTTTAGGTAAATGTAGGTGTTTTAGATAAATTGCATTTTATTCTAAAACAATGGATTTTGGAATATGTGTGTGTGTGTGTGTGTGTGTGTGTGTGTAATATGTGTTTAAGAAATTGTTGTGGGAAATAGTTTAAGTATAAAAAAAATCTTTGATTTTTAATGCTTGAGTTAAGAATGATGACTTAGAAATTTTTATATTATTTTGATTTGTCTTAAATTGGAGTACTGAATATGTATTAATAATATGTTTATTTTCAATTTATGTCAAACTGATCCTAATCGTTCCATCGATTCCTCATTATCAGTTGTCTGTCGTGCCTGTTTTCTTCATCGAATCATATCCATCTAGCATAGCTTTGGAATTTGTAGCTCGTTTCCTTGTCAAATTTCTCTAGCCTCGAAAAGGTGAGCAATCACTCACTATTAATGTTCTTTTATTTATTAAATTTGATTTCAATTGAAACGACAATTGAAATATGCTGCTGTAGTTATTTACATTGTTATATATGTTGTTATATGCAATTGTTCACCTGTGGGATATGACACCATATCCTATTGTTAATATTATATTGTTATTGATGATATATGCCTGTTATTTTATTGTATTATCTGTTATCACTCTGCAAGTTCCCTGTAGTTTAGGATTCACTATGGGTTGAAATGATACATATCTGAATGGACTTTAGAATAGGAGAATTTCGTTATGGGTTGAAATGATAAACCCAAATGATTTTCAATTAAATTGAATTTGGGATTGCGGGTCGAAGTGATATCTACCTGTATATTTAAATTTTGGATTGAAATGATAAATATCTGTATCCCTTGACCATAGGGTAGGAAATTATATACAGACACCGTTGGTCCATATATATATATATATAAATGTTTTGAAAATAATTTCTATGGTTTTGGAAAGAAAAATATAGTTTTAATAAAGACTGATTCTTAGAATATTATATGTACAAAAATGAAAATTTTATGTATAGACCTAATAATAATATTTAATCTAATTGAGATTGATTGAATACATATAATATGTTTAAGGATTCGTTTAATTTATATTTCAAAACAGATTTGGTAAAATTTTGAATAAGCTAAAGTTGAGAAGATAAAGTTGAATTAATTGGAAATGGTATTTAACTAAGAATCATATTCAATTAAATCAATTTGAAACTATTGAATTCGGGATTTAAGATATGATTTTATAACTTGGTTTTGGTAAAAGGGATTAAATGGATATTTTAAGTTTAATTAAATTTAAGGAAATATTCTGTAAAATGTAATCTAAGGCTATTTAAATGATATCGAACCTGTTAAGTGGGTATTTCCTGACTAAATAATAATGAAGCTAAATCAAGATCTATATGAAACTGTTAGATTTAACTTTAAAATATTGAATATTAAAGCTTTGAATATAACAAAAATTTAAATGGTTATTGAGAGCTGAATTGAATTAATGAATTGAGCTTTGAATAAATGGGAATTTGGAATTTGAGTTAGTTGGAATCAACTGGTGTAGTTGAGGAAATTTCAAATACTTTACTTTATAAATTATTTAATATATATACACTACTTTGGAAAATAGATATATTTTAAAGGGAAATGATATTTTGGTTTTAAAGTATAAATTAATTTGAAAGACCACGATGTTATAGTGTATATTTCTACCTTGTAGATAGTTCTGCACATCCTTAGAGCATGGTTATCTCAAACATCCTTTGAGTTACTTATATTCTAGTTGATATTTCACTTGAGTTGGATTTATTTATATAAGAATGTTAATCCTGATTCGAGTGTTTTGTGTTTTGCTTTACGCTCGGGTTAGACTGAGTGATACAACATTGGAGACTCACCTTTGGAGTTTGGAGCTTCGTTTGGAGATCCAACTATCGATTCAGCTTTCAGCTTTTTCCAGTTGATCGGTTCAGAGAAGTCATCTGTTCGTACTGAAGACTTCGCTGTATTTGAGATATTCTAATGTATTTTGTTTCTAACTCGGATGTATATAGTACCTTTATGAACTACTATTATTTTTCTATTCTGCTGCATTATATTACTCTATGTCTGTGATCTGTGATTATTTATTTACTGTTTATGCTGAGCTTTGCCAAATATAAATTACAATTTGGTATTTTGAATTATTTAAGTTAGACATGTATGGTTTTACTGTCGATTTGAGTAGTCCAAAATAGCAGGTCGTTACATTACTGCATTTATATGTGAATTTGGGGATTGGCGGGTCGTCCCGCTTTCCCCCTTGGTCGAGCTATAGGTCGACCTGGGTCGGCCTGGCGAAAAGTTTTTTTAATTTTTTTTTTACTTCGTCTGCTTCGTCGGTTTTCTTCCCCTACCTAGTTAATTTAAGCCCAATCCAACCCCACCAAAATCCGAGTCATGTAATTCGTAGTTACGACTTTGCTTAAAATTCCTGACTGCTTTCCACCCTCCTAGTGGAGTCTTGATGCCTTCTATACCTCAATTAAATCTTTTTATATCCATAACTTTTCTCCAACCACTTATGTCGTCGAAACCCAATTTTTTTCAAAACTTTTCTTTATTTTCATAGCTAGAAAATATTTCAATAAACTTATTTAAATAATAAGTGTACTTTCAAACCACTTTATTTCAATACTTAGAAATTATCTTCAAGACACTGTTTTTACTTGGGTCAAAACAGATGTTGCGTAAAACACCATTGCTACAACCCAAAATTACTAGTTTATGGATTTAATTAAAATAAATAATATATTTTTAAAACTGCAAAAATTCTCTATTTATTATTTTAAGACCATAACTTTTCTTTTCAAAAAAAAATCTATTTATGGGACTAGACTTAAAGTGGTTTTTAATTTCCTGATTCCTTTTTCCTCCTTTATGCTTATGTTTATTCCAAGGCATTATCTCTAAACCCACTTATATGAAAAAATTATAAATTTACCATTATTTACACAGGGGCATCCATTTTTATGCTAAATCTATTGCACATCACAAATATTTGAAACGCTAGGGCCTACAACTCTTTGGATTTCTATAATCCCGACTTCGATGTACGGAGTTGTTTCTCAAACTCCTTCCATGTTGATTCCCTCTAAAGAATGGAATTCTGTTTGGGTCTAGAGGGGTGTGTGTGTGTGTGTTTGTGTATATTATATGTATATTCTTACGATATGTTCACTCACTATCTAGCTAGGAATCCAAAACCTAGGCTCTGATACCAAACATAACAACCCAAATTCTAGTGGGTCTAATTTTTTGCAAAAATGCTAAAATTGTAGCCCATCGAAGCTCGAGTTGGGTATTTGGTATCCTACAGATAGGCAAAGAAAAATATATCAGAGCTCAAATAAATATCTCACATCAGAACTGATTAAAATATAGTAGTAAGTAAATGTTCAACAAGATAATAACACATTCTAAAAAAGTGTCTCAAAGATGGAAAGTCTCTATCATCTATCTAATCTATAGAATGTTATGAGGAGGGGGTCAGAATTAAAGTTCTGGTGAATGGACCAATTGTACACTTCTAAGCTTAATTCTACATATACTGTTTTATTTCTATTTTTGCTATATTAGGTTTAATGGGTTTATAATACTCTCGCCTCTATGTATGAATCGTACCCATCTACTCCCTAGTAGATTAAAATCTAATAACTAATATATATGTAGCTATATGCCCAATGACCGCATCGGTCCTAGGTACTATCCATAGTACCTTCTGTATCCACCTTGAAAAGGACTCCATCGTCTTTCCCCTAGAGCGTTCTAGCTTCATGAAGCGTACAATACAGATGATCCATCTTCTACTATGGAAACGTAAAACTACATCTGCACTAACCTATACTAGTGCTTGGACATCAACAATATACCACCCAGTGCATACCTTGAGGACTGTACGTAATCGTTCTATCTACTCTCTGAATCCCTCCAACAAGGTTTACCTTATACGAAACTCAACAGGGATTTTCTATATCTGTAAAGGACAACTTCGATATGGTTAAAATACAAATATTCTATTTGGTCTATCTCTTTTCTCATCATAGCTATGGCCCCACGTAGCCACCCCTCAACTTAATCGAAAGACCTCTAAAGAGCTAAGTGGTTGTGCCCTACTGCAAACAATATAAACATCCAATTGGCTTCGCCCCTCATCCAATGTCTCGATAGTGAAAGAATCATTGGCCTGTTGGTTTAGCTCTAGTCTATCCCAAACACGTTCTTGGTTGATGATGGCTTGATCTCCGCATGCGACTATCCTTTTGGGTCCTACCCACTAAAACCTACCCCGTTCATCAACCTTTTGACCGCCTACAAAGGTCCGCTTCATTAGGCCTGCAATGCAAAAGCAGTCAAAGCATACTCTTTTGATGGAACATCTACAGACTTGCCTTCGGGGGTGCAGCTTCATTACGCCTACCCTAAAGGGCCATCCTAGAGTACCCTCACGTCCCGTTGAAGTCTCATACTTCCTTATAGCCCAAAATAACTAAGTTGGATGTGCTCCTTTTGCGTTGAAATCGATGATGAACTGCTTCGTTAGGCTCTTCATCCTTTGAGCTGCTCCAAACGCATCTTACTTTTTTATTAGACCCTACGTCGAATCATTTATTATGCATTTAGTTTACTTTTCTTATTCCGTTGGCTTCTTATTTACCCTAATCAGCATAAGCATATGCCAGCCTCACCTAACTATTGTGAGACCATCAGTTCCCGACTGAAAGGGAATGTTGTTGGTATGGGCCTTTCTTCTATGTTTTCTAATTAACTTAGTGTAAGTTTTAAAATAAGCGTTTTCGTTTCTTTAATTATAACCTATGATATAATTATACTTGAAATTGTTACTTCTATATTCTTTTATAATCTACATGTTATAAATATAATTGCAATTGTCTATTTTCTATTCTAATCTGTCTTCTTTTATAACGATAATGAATTCTCTTTAGTTCTTTTATATTGTATGTCAATCTTGGCTTACGAGTACGTCCGATTATCACCAATTTACTTATCATAATAGCTGCTTTGCTTTTATTCTATTATCTGTGCAGTAAATGCAGATCTAGGCATATTTTTGTTTATTATTTTCGATCTTTCAAATAATTAACTTGATTTCTTCTTTAATTTTTTTAACTCTTCACTATATTTTCTTTTATTCTAGGAAGTAGTTCTATTTTGTTTGTTTGGTTACAAAAACTGTTATAAAAATCCATTTACATATTTTATATATATTAAATGGTGCTATAAACAATAACTCGTAATTGCAAGATATTTCTTTTTATTGTTTCTTTAGTTTTCGGGTAATGCAAAATGCATAAATGTCTCTATTTTACACTAATTTCTTTTTTCTTTCTTTTATTATTGCAGTTACGTTTATCGTCATGTTTTAAATATTAAACTATGGAAATGTATTCTCTTTTCTAAACCAACCAATTAATCTATCACTAACTTTCAAATCAAGTTATTGGATTTCCCTTTTTTAATTTATTTCTCCCATTTTAGCATAGTTTACTGTATATTTCTTTCTTTTAGGCTTAAGCCTTTCTCTATAACTGTTAACCCTAATATTATCCATATTAATGTATTTCTTTCTTTCTTTCCATATCTTTACTACTAATAAAGAGAGTTCGTTGAGTAGATTTCAACGGTGCATTTTTGAACTACCAACTATACCCTTCCTCTCACTGTTCTCCTGCATATCTCATTCTCGCATTTTCCATAGCTGTTCCTGAAACTAAAACCCTAATTCCCCTTTCCTATTCTCATTGGCTCAACAAATAAACATAAAAATCGATTTCCAAACCCTACGTAGCAACATCACGGTTAGCAATTACCGAAGATTAGCGCTTACGGACGAATAAGCTCAACTATTGAGCCGATATCCATTAGCCTCAACCACATCTAATTTTCTATTGATTTTTAAAAACTTGAATGGATTTTAAGTATTATCTATTAAATTTGAATTCAGTGTTAGTTCTTAATATGTTCATTGATGGTATTGGCCATTTTTTAAATTTAGTTTTTCTTTTCATAAGTGCCTTTGGCTGCTTTATTCTATAATAAATTTGCTTTGTTCATTAATTTATAGGTGCTTTTTGAAATGAGCTGATACAATTCGGAGTGTTTGGAACTTCAACCAAAGGTAATTTCCGTTGATTTTCATTAACTAAGTCGATATTTAAGAAAATATCAACAATACTATGTAAGTGAAGCATTTGATTATCATCGTGTAATAACCAGGTTTCAACGATCTATTTTCAAGACGTTGATGTTTATAGTTTTATACTCTATTTTACATAATGGTTTAATTTAGTGAAGATCGCTTTGGGAACTCTAATCTTGCGTGTTTCTTTATCGTCGCAATACTAGATCATTGGATGCTCAATTCTTTCTGAACTAGCCATATGATATTCTAGATATTACATCTGGGTGTCTCTTATTGTATCAGTGGGATACAAAGCTTAGTTTCCTAACACAAGACATAAAGCCTGCATTGCCAACTTTAATAACCTTTCACTCTAAAAATGGAAAATGACAAAGATATCTTCGTGACAAAGTAAGATATTTTCATATTATCTTGCTATATACCATAACATTTTTATTTTCGTTTTGGATATGTTAGCGCCATTCAGCTTAGAGTTATTTTTTTGTGTTAAGAATTTCTCTATACACAATAGCTTGAGTTCTCGATGTAGTTCTATAGCACAAACCTATTATCAATGTAAAAGTGCATAATCTTTTTGCACTTGGGTATGTCTTATGCTTTTACCTAATCTAAGTGTGGATTGGATTTATTTTGCATTCAGCTATGGATGGTTGACAAAACTACAGTACCATATTTAAAATAATAATTAGATTCCTGTTTATTACAGTAGTACCATTGCTATCCTTTACGAAATGTTCATATAATTTTACACTAAAGAAGAAATACGTTTAAAGAAATAAGTAGGAATAAGGTTGGGAGTAAGGTTAACCAATGCAAGTATATATTGGAATTGCTGGATCATTCTTAATTGACCGAGGATTGGCTAAGCTTCAGATTGACGATGGAAAGTTTGGGAACTGATATTTTAGTTTGATGAATGATTAACATGGTCTAAGATTTGGATTAGTATAGGTTTTGTTTATAAATTTGATTTTGCATGCTACAACAAATTAAGATGATCTTCATAATTAGTTATTTGATTTTATTAAACAAGTTATTTTAAATGTGTAAGGTTTATATTTGTATTTAAAATTGTTTTTTCCCTTCCTATTTTAAGATATCTTTGATATATGTGGAAAAAATTGGTTCCTCTGTTTTACTCCGATACAACTTGATTTGTTACAATAAAACATGATGATGTATCTATAGATTGCTTTGGATAGCTTCATATTATTGATTGATTGAGCTAGAATTTTCTTTCATAGTCTTTGTATTTATAATGTAAGTTTTATTAACATTTAAAAAAAGAAAAGAAAACTGGAATCTAATGTATTGTTTTAGCATCTCTATGAGGCTGTGTGAGATTTTATAATGTAAGTTAACCTTAAGATAATATATATACTTCAGAAAAGCTTATTAATAGTTTTTTTAAATATAATCCATATTTCTTTTCTTCTGTAGTCCGTATGTGCCTTCAGATTAACTAACTTGGATTCTCAACTATTCTTGCTAGCTCAACAAGTGACATTTTCTATTATCCAATTTGATATTTGATAAGCATTATCCCCTTATATAAGCCACCGATGTTTGGATCATCAATTATAGCACATATATGTGTTTCGCTCTAATCTTCACTGTGAATAGGAGATTAACAATCATATTCATAGTAGATAAAATTACATCAACATATAACAAAATTTGTAAATACCTCTTTTTATAAAAAATACAGTGCATGAAGATTGATTCAGTCTATACGAAGGTTTTCTTCGCCAGCATATGTCCTAACATCTGTTTATACACAAAATAATATATATTTTTAAACTAAATATTGTTGTCAACTAAGTGATTTATTGAAAGTAAGATCAAGACACTATCATTTACAATTCATCACAACATACACTATCTACAAAAAACCTTTCACTTCCATATGAGTGGGAAGTACATAATTATGCTGCTATTACAAAACAAATAGTCAGATTAAAATTACCATTGGCTTATAGCCTAACTTATAGTTGATTTGATATTTCAAATTCACATACTTCAAATGTCCTATATTCAATTACATCAGGACACTGTATGTATCACTAAAAAAGTAGTATCAAAAAATATTACACTCCATTCCACATATGCTTCCAAGGTTACTTGATTTCATATTTTAAAGTTTCAAGTAACTATGAAAGTGTATTTGAGTCTATATTAGTACTGGATAAGCCAGCATTAGTTAAGTAGACCAATGAAACTTTAGTGCGGATCGATCACCCTTTGTTGGCTCATGAGATCAAGGCATTTCTAATGCAGTTCAATTTTCTAAAGCCTTACACTTATCTTACATGGTCAAGAAAAAGCCAAAGAACTAAAATCCAAAGCTACTTATATAGTCAAGAAAAAGCCGAAGAACTAAAATCCAAAGCTGCTCATATGGTCAAAAAAAAGCCGAAGAACTAAAATCCAAAGCTGACAAAAGTAATCCCTAAATATATGTTCAGATTGAAGATTTCTGGGCTTTATTTTTCCTTGGCCTCTATTTGTTTCTGGAAGGTTTTTTACATGGTAAACAATGTTAGATGCTTCATCAATCCTTTTTTATAGAATATGTTATAATGAAAAATATAGTAGAATTGTACATAGATGGTTCAATCTGAGAGAAAGCTATGGTCTTGTAAGTTTTTCTTACGGTGCAGTGTTTCCTCAACACAAACACACTAAGAATGTAAGAAGCAAATGGTGATATTTGGATGGTTCAACTGCTATTATTTAAGCTGTTATTTATACCTTTTATTGCTAAGAGTTTTAATTTTGGTCTTTCTTAGTTTGCTTTTTATTCCTTTGCTTTCAAAATCAATTGGTTGTTTTTATCTGGATTGGGATATATTTACTCTTTGTAGACATAGGGAAGTCTAATCCCTATAGTGTAAATGAATTTTGTTTGATATATAATGTGCTTAATGTTTGCAACATCATATCAAAATAGCTCATAATGAATAAAAAAGATAGGTTTATAATTGTTAGTTATGAATAAGAGAAAACCATATGCTCCAGTTGTAATGACCCATAAAATTCGATAATTAAATTGGGTAATTTAATATGATTTTTGTAACTAAATTTAGAAAGATTTTTTTTTTAATTTATAATGAAGCAAATGTTAATAATGACATGCAACCATAGAAATTAAAGCTAAGTATTAACAATTGAAATGAAATTACGATTAATTGAAGTAATGTAAATTGTTATACTAGGCTAAGAATTGAATATAAGAAAACAAAGGAAAATAGTGAATTAATTTATGAATTAATAATAATAAATAGTAATTAAATAAATCAATGTCCTATAACTAATTATTAGTAATTTGAATAAAATTCTAATAAATTAAGTAGTGAAAGTGTTATAATTGGATATAATTTGAATATACACATTGTTAACAGTAATTGAATGTAAATTAAGGAAATATGTTAATGCAAGTTAATAATTAAGGAACTTGAATGAACATTCCAATTTAATTTAAATATTATGACTTAGTTATAAATGGAATATAATAAAAACAAATGCAATTATTGTATTAATGTGTGAAATAATGTGATAGATGGTAAATTGTTTGGGGAGAATAATCATACAAGTATTATAAAGAGTATATTGGTGACAAATGGTTATTGTTACCAGTTAATTTACCAATTACAAATAAAGGTAATTAAATATTACTTTAATGATAATTAATATAATAACGGAAAGGGTGAACGTGAATTTATTTATATGGTAGTAATGTTAACGCCAGTTGATAAATAACAAATTTAGTGCAATCCCAATTTAATTGAGACAATCGTAAGGTTATAATTGATTGTATTTAATAAATTGGAAATAAATTACAATAAATATCGTTCAATAGTATGTTAATGGTGATTGAATGAAATTTGTGTGATGTAAACAATTGTAATAATTGTTTGGGAATTATAACTCATAAGTGTGATTGAAAGTAAATGGTAACAAATATTTTATGTTACCTATTTATTTAGCCTGTTAATTTAAAAGTGGTAAAAATTGCAACAAAATCTAAATTAAATATTTTGTTAATGTGAATTCAGTTAATAATTGGAAATAATGTAAATTCTATTTATAATATAACAATTGGTTGATTTAAAGAATGGAAATCGTTATTTTATTTATTTAATTGAAATGTAAAATTCAATAATTGGTTTAATTGCAATTAAATGAAATTAAAATATCTAAATATTATGATATTTGAAATGAAGATGGAATATAAGAAAATTAATGTAATAGTTTTGAATCCAATGTTAAACCCGTATATTTGACAATAATGAATGGAATAATTATTGATTGATTTAATTAAATGGAATTTTGGTAATTTTATTTATAATTTCTAAAATTAAAGGAATTATGGCTAACACTGAAATTTAAAATTTATCAACTCTAAATTGACATTTAAATTTTGGTTAAATTAGTGTAAATGATTAAGAAAGTTAAAATTTGATGAAATTTGTTAATTATAGAGTTGAAATTGAAAAGTGATTTATTTATTTATTTATTTATTTAATGTAAAAATAGCCATTTTGGCCACTGACTCGGATTTCGACGAAACCAGTTTCATCAGATCCATAACGGTGAATTATTATAGGATTTCAAGTTTCGTAGCGATCAGACTTGCCGTTTGATCGTACGGGCTCGAAATGCCTTGAAATCAATTTAACTGAAATCAAGTGAAATCAATTTGAAATAATTTGATTTTAGCATAACTTCTTCATATGATGGAATTTGAACTTGAAACTTGTTCCATCGTGTCTAAAATATTTTAAAACATCTATTTTGATATATGGGTTGACCCAATTTCATTCCGGAGTTAGAACGGGCTTTTCGGGCCATTTTATCGTTCAACGCGTATATGCAATCGATCTGGTCCATTCTATTTCAGCTTTGCCTATATATATCCTATTATAAACCCTAATTCATTTCTTATTCCTTGGTTCTGTATGTTCAATTCCATCAGCTCCTCCCCTTCCCAGTGGTTGAAAACCCTTATTCTAATTGCAATTTCAAATCAAATTCAAAGTCAAAAATTCAAACTCTCCAATCAATATCAAATTTTATATGGATTCGAAGCTCTCAAAGAGCGCTGTTAATTCTGTTGTTCGTTTTTCGATTCGTTGCGTTGTTTGTCTAGAATTTCAGAATGAATTCTCGGCCATCCGTTGCGTCGTAATCAACTACAACGGATCATCAAATCGATTGAGGGGTTTTGTGGAGATCGTCGAGGGGATGGCATCTAGGTGGTTTGTATGGATGTTAACGGCTAGATCGTCGAAAATAATTCGATCTAGGGCAAAAAGTTATCGGCGGCTGCTGCTATTTTTGGCATCGATCGACGCGGCTGGGGGTTCTTGGTTGATGGCGACGGGCTCGGCAAGTGGTGCGGCGGCGATGGGACGAGCGCGGTAGCGCAACGTGCGCAAATCGAGGTGGGGGCGCGTTCTTTTGCATGATAGAGTGTGTGTTTCTAGTTCGTGCGTGTCCAGGTTAGGGAGATGACGTGTGACGTGGCGTAGGGGTAACGTGTTCTTTCTTCTTATTTTTATTTATTTTAAAATTCAATTTTGTTTAATGTTCTAATATGAATAAATCTTGCATGCGAGGTCTGTTTCACGCGCGGTTTTCTCTACTAAGTTCGTATTGGAATTCCAGACATTTTGGCACTGGTTTGGATGGATTCTGAGACTGTTCAAATTTTAGAGTTTAAATTGGATTTAAATTCAATATAAATTCAAAAGGTGAGTGTTTTAACCCACTCACAATTTCTAAAATTTCTTACGTGTGCTAAATTAATTTCTGATGTGATTAGAAATTTATTTATTGCTATTTGGTATATTTTTACCATCATTCTAGTTAAAAAGTGAATTTATTGAATTAAATTGGTATTCAATTTATTATTGCATGTAAACTGCCAGTTAAATTAATTTATTATTGAATATAAATTGCCAGTAATTACTTGTTATTTATTTCTATTCTATATTGATGTTATTGTTTAAATTGGACGATGATTGTGATAAATGGTTGATGATTGATATTGAGTGGATGGATGTTGTATTTTATGTTGTCATAGACTGCAAGTTATTATGCATTTTATTTCATTCGGGATTGCGGTTTGAAATTATATAGAACCGCATTTTTATTTTAAATTATGGATTGAAATGATAAATATCCATATCACTTGACCATAGGGTAGAAAATTGTATACAGACACCGTGGTCTATATATAAAAATATTTTGAAATGATTTCTATAGTTTTGGAAAGAAATATATGGTTTAATAAATGTTAATTTTTGATATTATATAAATATTATTTTATATATATAGTTAAATTCTTGAATTTAAGCTATGTATAAATTTATTTAATAAAAATAAGCTTAATAATGGAGTTTGATTGTTTATATTATATGGTTAAGTACCTGTTTAAGATATTGTATATATAGAGTTTTAATGACTTAAATAAAAATTAAGTTGGAAGATAAATATGAAATTGGTTTGATTTGAATTATTTAAGAATTATACTCAAATAAATTTGATTTGAAATTTAACTAAAATTGAGATTTTAAAGGGTATGATTCTTATAACTTGATTTGGTTTAGAGTGATTTAAATGAATATAAAGTTGATTTAAATGAATATATCAAGTTAAATAAATTGAAAGACTATCCAGTTATGTGAAGTTAATTTTTTCCTTAAATGATATTGGATTTATTCTGCAAACATTTCAAATCTAAATATTAGTAATTGAATTTGATGTATATGAGATTATCAAAGAATTAGTTTTGAAATGGTGGAATATTTAAAGCTTTGAAATATATGGAAATTGAAATGGTTTATTTGGGGATCCAAATCTGTATTTGGAATTGATTTGTGGAATTAAAGGAGCTAATTTATTATATAAAGAAATTTAATATTAAACCATTTAAGTATTGGAAGTTATGTTTCAAAGTTATGGGTTTCAAGATATTATGTTTTGAAAATGCTATGATTTTGGGAAAAGGATATATTTGAAATAAAAATGATATTATATTGATTTGGGTTTTATTAATGATATCATATTGATTTGGTTTTTTTAAGGCGAAAATGATATCGTATTTTATATGGTTTTGAAATGATTATTATATCCTGGTTTTGAAGTATAATTATTTTGAAATGACCGCGGTGTTATAACAACGTTTGGTTGTTAAAGAGACTAGGATCGAAAGTTGTCATACTCTCTGCCAACTCCGAAAACCACTTTAACAACCGTTTAAGCGATGGAGATTCTAGAATGAAGTAGGATGGCGGCGGCGTTTCCTTTGAGGTAAATACGTGGACCCGACTCCCGTGAGTTGGCATAAGGGGCTAAAATAGGAGAGATTGACGGGCTAAGAAGGTAGCACGTTTTATCGGACACATCCCTTTGATATTATACTTTGACTTTGGATTTATTCGGTGGCTACTTTTAATTTTTGATTTTGGGGGTGTGGCTCGAGGTGGGCGGTAGTAGCTACTACACGTTACCACCGGCCCGGAAGCATAATTGTTATATCTATCCTCGCATTGCCTAGTTGTGTCATGTCACCTACCCTAGCATGCCTTGCACGAGTTTAGTTTTTTCCCGTAGCCCGTGGAGTATTTAGGGTAGTCTCCCGATCTGGCGATGCGCTGATACTGGATGGACTACTGGGACTATTATTGTGTTAAGGGGAATATTGGGTCACTCATTAATGCTATTTAAAAGTAAGTTTATTTTACTATAGACATTATTATAGTAGCGAAATATTACTACATAGTAAATAGTCTAACGGATCCATAGGAGATGTGAATCCCGAGCATCTCTTAAGTTACTGCACTCACGTTAGACAGTGGATAGGAGATGTCAAATCCCGTAAACATCTCTGACGCCGTTCCACCCATATTATTTACAATTGATTTAACTTACATAAGATCTTTTAGTTCTGACTCGAGTGTTTGTCTTTTCAGTTCGCTCGGGTCAGTCCGAGCATTTCAGGATTTGAAGATTTTATTCTGAAGAACGAAGACGAAGATTTGTATTACTATTTATTATTATATTTCACTGCATTCATACTATTCCGCTGCATAAATTTATATTTTATGGTATGTGTAACTCTGATATACATTGTATAAGTATAATCAAATGTTTTTTTGTAAAACAGCTTCATAAACTGTTTATTTGATTATTATATTTTGTCGTTCCGCTGCAAGATTCTGTTTTGTTCTTTTTCTTTCTCTGCTTTTTCTTATTTACCCTATAACAATCCGTCCTTCTGTATGGTTTAAGTCTGACGTGTATGGTTTATCGTCGGTTTAAAATGTATGAAAAGGCAGGACGTTACACAAGTTTTCGAGGTAATACCATGTGTCCTGCAATACCTAAGTATTACATTAAGTATTATTTGATAAATCAAAGTCCTAAGTCCATTATAGAACATGACTCAAACTAATTAATCTCATAATCGAGTTTACCAATTATTATTATTGGGACACTTGCACATTTAGAAAGGAACAACGATATCAAAAATGGTCGATAATAGTTTTTATGCATAAAGCTATGTTAATTTTATATTTATTTCTGGGGCTTAATACACACACACACAAGTATTCATAGGACAATGCTCAATGGATGCTATTGCAAAATGGTTACAAACTATAATATTACGTGAATGCATAGTTGTTTGCATTGGGTATTCTCAAAAGAGAAAGGACTAAAAACAATCATTATTAGGTTTGTTTGCAAATGAAGCGCTAACATACATGGCTTTGGTCGAGTTCGTTTGAATATTATTAGGATTGACCAGGATTGCAAACTAAGTGCTACAAAACAATTATTATCAAATATAAATTGCAGGTACATAGAAATATACAAGCTAAAGATATTTACCTTTTACCTCTAAGTCTAAAGTTTTTATGGTCACGGCATTTTTATTTCAAGTAGTTTTGATGGTGGTGATAGTTACAAAGTGATAGTGAAATTCCATTGAAGGGTGATTGAGAAGGAATGGCGTTGGAGGTCGCAAACCAATGGTGCGATTCCGCCAATGGATGTAGGGTATATTCAGAATTTCAAAAAGCCAACGTGGAAATCATATTCATTAAATTCTCGCAATTAATAGAAGAGATTAAGCTATGTTATAAAATGATGATGTATTTAGATACATTTTTGCTCACATCACATTAGCTAAAAGAGCATATGCATGTAAAAGCACATGTATTATTTTTATTTCTAGCGGTATAAAATAAACTAAAACAAAAGAAACGAATTATAAAACTTTAGTATTATAAAAGAATTGGTTCAATGACCATTCTTCAGTTGTTTCGATCTTCTCCGAAATTGTTTTAGGTTCAGTTTATGTTATCAATGATACTGTCAAATTTATTTCCATGGGTATAACTATAAATGCACGCACATTGTAATTAAATGCAGGTCCATCTAGATGTGCATATACACTCGTAAAGAATAACTAAATATAAGTTTCAAATAAATTTACAGTCTCTACATAACTAATTTCTAAAATAAATGCTGAATTAAAATATTTAACAGAAATCTAACGATAATATATCACAAAAGTAAAAGATATATAATTTAAATCCATTCACTTGTCGTCCTTAGCTTTGCCCCATGGTCTTCTTGGATCCCCTTCTACGGCATCTAATATTTTTATTAAGATCTTCTCGCTAGAAATATTTTCTATTCTATTTATAATGGAGTTGAGGATCTCCAATCGTTGGATTTTAGTATTGGATCTGGTGCAACCACTCACAGGCTCGCTGTGAGTCGTAGGATTTAGAAACCAATATTTGAGATTGCACAAAAATCGAATAAAAAGAGTTCGGCACGTACTTGGACGAACTATCGTCCAAGACATAACGCGGGTCGACCTGTGCATTCGAGGATCGACCCTAGGGTCGACCTGAGTGTTTTGCGGATTGACTTATTGGTTGACCCGTAGGTTTTTTTTCTTTTTGCTTTCGATTAATTCCGATTTTCGTTTCTCTCGTAACTTCTTAATATCAACTCGGATTTCAACAAGTTATATATGGAAATTGATTAGAAAATCGCCACGAATACAATGTTATAAGTTTCGCAGCTATATTCTGATAACTTCAAAAATGTTTATTTTCAGTGTTAATTGTTATTTGATTATTTAATTATCTAAAAATGCAAAGTGTTACAATCTTATTCATGTTAGTTCTCGCATATATGTTGCATTTGGATTGCTATATGACAATTGCATCAAATTGAAATGATCAAGTTATGAATTAAATTGAAGTCGATCAAAATAAACAAGTAAATAAATTAATAAAATTTAGAATAAAAACGTAATGAATTAAATACAATAAAAGTATATCATAAATAAATAAATGATTAGAGTAGCTTTGTGGAAGTTTACATAGAAAAGTTTATAAAAATAATATTTATTAATTTTAGGAAAGAAACTAATTAGCAAGCAAAATATGTATTGTTTAATATTATACACAAAATTTTCATATGTTCCAAAAAGGAAGAAATACAGATTAATTTATGCATTGAGTATTCTGAATTAAATTTGTTAGTTAATAAATTCATTTGGAGTTTGTTTTGTGTGTTTTTAAATATTTACATATTATATAGGTAATTAATTTGATTCCATAAGTGACTCTTGTTCATTCTATATGTTTTTCATATGTTAATGGGTAATTAATGTAGCAGATTACTCATCATTTATTAGTTTAAATAAATTATATTTGCAAGTTTATGAATTGATGTTTCATTCAAAATTTGAAAATATATTTAATTATTATCATTTAAAAGTTATTAATTTGTTTAAGGAAATACATTTTGATTTGAATTTTTTATTTAAATGATTATTACATATATAATTATTTGTAAATAAGTAACTATTATTAGCCAAGAGTTTCTAAGGCATAATTTATGAAATCCTTAAATAAAATTCAAGTATTGAGAAAAGAATTTATTCGAGTATGAATAGATTAAATTGATTTTTGATATCATGAAATTCTTAAAAAAATATGAAAATATCAGGTTATATAAAATAATGGAATAAGTGTCTCTTTATGTGTATGTGTAATATTTAGCTTTATAAACTATTTTGGTGATTTAAAACTAATGAAAAGATTTTTATAATGTAATTAGTGAATATTTAATGATTAATTGATTTTATATAACAATAAGCAATTAGTTATTTATTGTAAATATTAAACTACACCTAAGTTTAGATAATTATTTAAATAATTTTGAATATGTATTTATTATGCATTTCTTAGTATTTATTTGGTATATAAAAATTATATGTTGTAAATGATTTATTATTAAGTATTGATTTACTTATTTTATATCTAATGGAATAATCCATTTTTATATTAGTTTTTGGATCATTCTTTACTTGTATAATGAATTGAATCATATGAATGATTCATCGTTGATATTGCTTTGATTGGTGATTTTAATATGATATAGTGATGACATCCTTCTACATGATTTTATTATATTTAATTCTATATGATGAGAAATATGAATAAATGGAGTTATAATACCATTTGGGATGTGACATTCGGTAATATTTCTCCAGTTATTCTTTGGACTCATTATATAGAATACTGTAGAGATAAGTGGAGTTTATAAGCACTGAATAAACGTTTGAATATCACACAGTGGTATGGGACGCTGTTGTGATATTTATTCGGTTATTCATTATAAGTAGATGACACTCACGTGACGGTAATAAAGTGATATGTGAGGTGATATGAAGTGATATATGACTCCGTGTCTATAGTTAGTGAGACTTCGGCTCTATATGTAATTTTCATATATGCCGCTATTACTATGTACTCGTATTATGTTTGTTGGAGAGGACCAAATGACTAGAATCTACCCTGCCAGCCTGATCGTGGGGTCGCACCCCAGATTAGTGACACCATTGATTTATGGAACTCCGTATAGACACGCACACACACATATTACTGCTTTTGCTTTATGCTATGCCACTTTGTAACCTAGACTAGCAATCTGTTACCTATACCTTTGCGGTTAGGGGTATTCTTAGTGTCATTACTTAAGATTCCTCGCATCGACGAGCACATCAGTGGATATGTGTCACGATGATTGTGAAGTAAATAAAGACTGTGGAGACTTAGTGTCTTTGGAGCTTTTTAGTGCTATCAGTCTCTCTTTTGGTACTAATGGAGTAATAGATTGGCATACGATTGATACACCTCACTGTAGTATTGATATAGGCCAGATGCCACATATATTTTTTATATATGACTCCACTAGGGACTTCAAGTCTGTCATATAGTCATTTCCCATCATGATACTTTCTGATAGATAGATATAAGGAGATGAGATTATACATGAGATATATGACTAGAGTATAGTGGATTCTCATTTGTGTTGATAGACAACTTATCCTATTTGATATATTGTTGAGATTTATTGAGACTGAGAGTTATGTTTAGGCAATGCTTCATGCTAGCATAATTATACTTGGTGATATCTCTTTTATGCATATTCATGGATTTGATGATTATTTGTGGATATGGATGATTTACCCATCAATGTTGGTTCTATGATTTCTGATTTGATGTATTATATATGGGTGATGACATCTTTGAAACTAGAGTTGGTTATTTTGTTCAGTTTCAAGTAATTCATGTGATATGTGGCTTTGATAGTAATTACGATATTATAACTATGTTTCATTTACATAATTATATTATATTGATTGATATTCGTCCGAAAATATGACCATTTTTATCATGTTATCATATTATAATTACTTATTTATACTACATTATCCTTATTATAGATTCTTGATTAGACATAGTCTGACCAGTATGTTATTTTATAATGCTCAGATCAGTCCGTGACATTTCAGGTACAGGGGCGACATGTTGAGCATTTGTTTTATTGGGCTTAGAGGATATATATTTAAAGTTTTGTTGTATATTGGTTATTTATCATACTGTAATGAGATAGATATCATCTAGAAGTATTGACCATTGTAGTATGTTATATTACATGTTATTGCTATGATTGACTTTGTGTACTCTGTATTTGTTCTTTATTATGTATTGTTCACTCCTGGGAAACACACCCGCTTATTGTTTTGTACCGATACTGAGTACGTGTAGATGAGTTATTAATTGATGTTTTAATATGTACCAGTGTTAGTCCAAGAGAATATTCATTTGTGTACCCCATATATCATCTTTCCCCTTATTGTCTAACAACATTATTTTGTAACACTCTTGGATGGTATGGGTGTAGAGGTGGGGTGTTTCAATTTGGTAGCAGAGCAGTTCTAGAACAATACATCGTATATTAGCGACACGAGTCGTAACCTTATCCGAGACTTGAAGTCCCTAACCCTTGGTTGTGTTGGGTAATTTCAATAATAAGAGATAGTATATATATATAAGATGATTATCGGGAAAATAATCAAGGGACGTATTTGTGGATTTACAAATATAAGTTCTTAACATTATTAGTTTCTTTTCTTTTAAGTATAAAGTATAAAACGGATGGAGTAGCAATGACAAGAGGAGTTAGTCCAACCAATGGTATTTGTATTTGTGATTTTGAGTGATTTAGTATTGTATTATTATGTTATGGCTTGGTATACGTTGTTGTGTTTTATTTGATTTTGATCATAGTGCACAGCGGAAAAATCTATATATTAGTCTCCACCAAGTGCACTAATTGTTATTATTTTGCTGAGTAATCAGGAATTATTTGTATTAGTTTGATTTGGAATATGGTTTGGCAAATATTATTATGTTTTTATCTAAATTATGAATTGAATGTCAATATTGATCCATACTTAATATAAGTAAGTATTAATGAAGTTTATTTAATTTTATAAAATGATATAAAGTATTTTAAAAGCTAATTTTTAGTATTAATTTGTCGATCAAATGCTTTAAGAATCCTGGTTGATGCACCTGGTCAAATTATCGATAAGGATTCCTAAACACTAGTACGAGGCAATTCGACAAGATGATTTGGATATATATTTTTTATTTTTATTTTTATTCTTTTTAAATAGTGATATTTGGGGAAAATGATACTTATATTATAATTATGTATATAAATATACAAGTCTACTAAACAAAATAAATATTATACTAGATATTGCTTAGTAAATAATCTATGCTAATAATATGTGATATTGTCAAACTAGCATGGATTCGGACGTACGGTGAAGGTTTTCTATGTTAAAACACATGTAATTTCTTTTTCCTTATAGTATAATGCAGGTCATTATTGATAGATGAAACATATATATATCGAGGTCAAGATATAATCTTAAACCATCTATATAATGCGTTTTAAATGAAGTTTGGTTAACCTATATTTTGAATTAGGGTATATATTTTATGAGGTTGGCTGTACAAATTGAAAAAAAAATTGCGCTGGTCATTCATGAACTATTCTACCATCTCCGCTAAGCACCTGCATTTATTCTAATAAGCAATACAATCAGCTAATTTGTGCTTTGTAGAAATGGCTTGCCTATACACTCTTTTATATGGATGTCATAATGTCGAATTATTCAGTTTTAGCCGAGTATACCAATTTTGAGTGTCCTTATATATAATGCATCTTAATAAGGAAATTTTAGATGTATTTTCATATTATTATTATTTGTATGATGATTTGGTACTTGAGAACATAGTTTGTTTATTCACTGTTAGCTTCAGTTCTTTTCGGTATTCCTTGCTTTATAGGTTGATAAAAAGTTTTACTATGATAGTGCTGAAGTAGGAAGTTCTGCACTTTACTTTAAAAAAAAGAAGAAGAAGAAGAAAGAAGAGGGAAAAAATAAAGAAAATAAGAATAGAAGCAAATAATGGTAGCATGACCATTGTCATGCATGTATCTCATTGTGTATTAAGCGTTATAATTATATCATAAACACGGTTATGCTTCACACATATTATGTGATTCGATACATCTTATACATCCAAGTCAAAATTATTCAAATGAGTTTGAAATTGGAAATTAACAAGTTTGAAAGTTACTCGTAGTATTCAAAAGTCTTTCATATGTTGCATTCATTTTTACTAGTTGCTACTTGCTCTTAAGAAGTGGATTAACAAGTTCTAATCATTACAAACTTAAGCAAATTCAAAAGTTTTTCATATGTACATATTTTTTTCAATTTCGAAATGAGTATAACTTTATATATACATAACGTTCTGGTAGTTTTTGAGATAAGCACAGGTACATGAAGACTTTGGATTAAATTTTGTGAATAAATGCATATAAATTAAGCGGACTCGCTTAAATAAAACACAAAGTAAGGTACGTTTTATTTAAAAGAGTGATATATATTATGGAATATAAATCGTACGGAAATTTTTTGATATATATATATAGCATTTCTAACCATTTATTAGTCGATGTATATCTTATTTATCATTTTGTTATTGTTCAAGTCCCTCCGCATAAAGGAGACCGCTGAAATTTTTCAAAAATTTCAGGAGTTAGAATTTTTTTATGAGTTATGTGAAATAAAAGATATTAAAATGAATCTATTTAATTCTTAACATACGATAAGGCAAGGTGGGTGTAGAAGACACATAGAGGGTTGTATATTGTAGATTTATAGAAGAATGTAGAATATGAGTGAAGTTCAAGGTAATTAGTTGTATGAGAATGTTTTCCTATAGGAAATTGCGAGAACACAATTTCCTTAAGGGAGGAAGTTCGTAATAATCCTGCTTCCTACACTATGAAATAATAAATAAATTTAGTAATATAGGAATGTTTGAATTCAATTTTTAATAATTATTTTTGAAAATGAATTTGTACCTAATTGGAAACAAGTTAATATAAGATTTATCTTAATAATTTGAATTAAATTAATGAATTCTTTTTAGATAATAAATTGGAATTTAATAAAATGTTTTAATTAGTATAAAATGTTTTAAAGGTAAATAACTTCTATGTGATGGGCATAGTTGGAAAATAATTTAGTTTGAAAAATAAGATATGGTTGTATAAAATAAAAGGAAGGAAACATTAAATACTTAAACAAAGCTCAGACAAATTGAGCCTGTTATCTTTAATTTCCTTTCCTTTATTACACTCTAATCGAGTTCATCCCTTGATTTTTTTCTTGGATTATCCATAAAAACTCCTTTGAGATTACTCTTGAAAAATCGAATAAAGAAAAGGAAAAATTCGCACGAGGAACATAGGCTGGACGACGATTGATGTGAGCAAGGTAGGGACAATAATGTTTCATTTGCAGCGGAGTTGGACTTAACTGTATTGGGCTGGAGGTTGCGATTGATATGGAGTTGCCGCATGCCTTGGAGTGGCGACCTAGGTTTTGTGCCGATGATTGGGAAATGCAGCTTATGCTACTATTGGCGGAGGCGTTCGTGGAGTCGAAAGAGTGACTGCAGGTGATTGGAGCAGGCACTCCTTGAGTTGACGGGCACATTTTTAGGCATGCTAGCATGATGAAGACAGTAGCGTTGATGGCAGTTTCAAGGTCGGAGGGGGGCAGCACGATAGTAGATAAGGGTGAAGGCGAAAGGCAATGAGGTTGTTGTCGATTTTGTTGAACGAGCGTCGATAAGGTGTTCATGCCTATATATCTATGCCTTTTTCATATTAATTCTCACATATATATTGCGTTTGGATTGCTATATGATATTTACATCGAATTGAAATGACTAAGATGGGAATTAGATTGAAACTGATCAAAAAACAAATAAATAAATTAATTAAAATTTAGAATAAAAACAAATAAAAATATAATGATTAAATTCATTAAAAAATATAAATAAAGTAAAGAAATAAATGATTAAAGTGGATTTATGAAAGTTTATATATAATATTTATTAATTTTAGGAAAAACATTAATTAAATTATAAAATAGATATTTTTTCTAATATTACTTAGAATCGTTCATATGTTTCAAAAAATAATAAATATAATTTAATTAATACTTTGATTATTATAAATTAAATTTGTAGGTTAATAAATTTAGTTAGAGTTTGTTTGTGTTTTTTTTAAATATTTACGTGTTATATAGATAATTGGTTTGATTCCATAAATGATTATTCATTCTATTTGTTTTTCCTGTGTTGGTGGGTAATTAATATAGCTGATTATTCATCATTTGTTAGTTTAAATAAATTATTTTTGCAAGTTTAAGAATTGACGTTTCATTCTAAATTTGAAAGTATGTTTACTTATTTTCATTTAACAGTTATTAATTTTTTTATGCAAATACATTTTGGTTCGAATTGTTTATTTAAAGGATTATTATAATTAATTATTATTAGTTAAGGGCTTCTAAGGCGTGGTTTGTGAAATGCTAATATAAAATTCAGGTATTGAGAAAAGAATTTAAGTATGAATATATTAAATTAATTTTTGGTGTTATGAATTTTTTTAAAAATGATAATATTAGGTTATAGAAAATAATGGAATAAGTGTGTGTATATATATAATATTTAGCTTTAGAAACTATTTTGGTGATATAAAATTAATAAAATGATTTTTATAATATAACAGTGAATATTTAATAATTGATTAATTTTATGTTAGAATGAGTATTTAGTTATTTATAATAAATATGAAGCTATGCCTAAGTTTAGATAATTATTTAAGCAATTCAGGAATATTTATTTACTATACATCTCTTAGTATTTATTTGGTATATAAAAAGCATATGTTTGAATGATTTATTATTAAGTGTTGATTTAATTATTTTGTATTTAATGGAATAATATATTTTTATATTAGTTTTCAGACCATTCTTTTCTTGTATATTAAATTGGATTATATAAATGGTTCACTATTGATATTGCTTTGATTGATTATTTTAATATGATACGGTGATGACATCTTTTTATATGGTTTTATTATATTTAATTTTATATGATGAGAAATATAAATAAACTTAGTTGTAATATCGTTTGGGATGAGGCATTTGGTAATATTTCTCTAGTTATCCTTTGGGCTCATTATATAGAATAACGTCGAGATGAGTGGGGTTTATAAGCAGTTAATAAAAGTTTGAGTATCACTTAGTAGAATGGGACGCAGTTGTGATATTTATTCGATTATTCATTGTAAGTAGATAATACTCATGTGATGATAATTATATAAGTGATAGTGTAAGGTGATATGAAGTAATATATGGATCCATGCCTTTATCTAGTGAGACTACGGGTCTGTATGTATTGTTTCTATATGCCACTATTATAATGCACTCCTATTATGTTTGTTGGAGAGGACCAGATAGCCAGTATCCACTCTGGTGGCCTAATCGTGGGTTCATGCCCCAGTTCTGTGATATCCTAGATTTATAGAGCTCGATATATATAGCTTAGTGCATTAGCTTTGCGCTATGCCCATGTATCATCTAGGCCAGCAGTCTATTACCTATACCTCTATGGTTAAAGGCATTTGTAATGTCATGACTTAAGAGTCCTTGCGTTGACGGGCAAACCAGTGGTTATGTGTCATGATGACTGTGAGATAACAAAACACTGTAGGGACTTAGTATCTCCGGAGCTTTCTTAGTGCTATCAGTCTCCCTTCTAGTACTAACGAAGTAATGGCTTGGCATATACTATTGATACACCTCACTATAGTATTATGTGAGCTAGGTGCCATATATATTGCTTATATATGACTCTAACAGGAACTTTGAGTCTTTCATACATCATTTCCCATCACGATGCTCTCTGATAGACATATACGAGGAAATGAGATTATACATGAGATATATAACTGGAGAATAATGGATTCTCCTTTGTGTTGATAGGTAGCCAATCCTATTTGATATATTGCTGATGTTTTATTGAGATTGAGAGTTATATTTGGGCAACGCTTCATGCTAACCTAATTATAATTTGCGATATCTCATTTATTGATATTCCTAGATTGATGATTATTTCTGGATATCGATGACTCACCCATCAGTGTTGGTTCTGTGATTTCTGAATTGATTTATTCCTATATGGACGATGACATCTTTTGATACCAGAGTTAGTTATTTCATACAGTTTCAAGTTATTCATGTGGTATGTGGCTTTGCTAGTAATTACGATATTACAACTGTATTTCAATTATACGATTATATTATATTGATTGATATGTCATCTGATACTATGCGTGTGTTTATCCCATTATCATATTGTTATTTCTTATTTGTACTACATTTCCCTTATCATAAATTCTTAATTAGACATAGTCTGACCCGTATGTTATTTTATAATGCTCGGGTCAGTCTAAGACTTTTCTGGTACAAGGACGACATGAACACCATTTGTTTTAGTAGGCTTAGAGGATATATATTAGGATTTTTGTTGTATATTAGTATGACATTGATTGATTGTATACATTTGATACAGAGTTGTATATTGATTATTTACCATATCGTAATAAGATAAACATCATCTGAGATGTATTGGCCTTTATAGTATATTATATATTATATAATATATGTTATTGCGGAAATTCACTCTGTTTATTCTATATTTGTTGTATACTAAGTATTTTTCTTCTTAGAAAACAAACATGCTTATTGTTTTGTACCGATACTAAGTACATATGGATGAGTTATTTAATTGATGTTTTAATATATACTAGTGTTAGTCCAAGAGAATATTCATGTATGTAACCCATATAGCCACATTCTCCGTATTATCTGACAGTGTTATTCTGTAATACTCTTGGATAGTATGTGTATAGAGGTGGGGTGTTTCACAAGGACACTTCCATCCTATTATCTTCCTATTACTCATTCTATCTTCGCTTCCAATCCTTGGCGGAGTCTCTAATATCAAGTGAGTGGGACTTTTGAAAAAATACGTGCAATAAAATGCGCACAACAATGAAAAATATTTATTTTCCTTTGTTTCGCTTTTAATTTTCTATTTCGCTTCTACTTAGATTACTAGCATTATTTTTAATATAAACTCCTAACGTTTAGTTATAATTACAAATGTTATTTTATATAAATTTCTAATAGTGTTTCTATTTCTATTTCCTAATGCTAATACTATTTAACCTTCCTTTACCTAGACTGCTCTTATTTAAATTGCTTCTATTTATTAATCTTTCCTCTTAGTTGACTATCTTCCTAGTTGAACCATTGTAGTGCGTTTGCATATTACTTTATTTTCGGGTTTTAACCTTCTTTCCTATTCTATTTACCCCATTTTAAACCTATACCACTTCCTATTGTCCATCTCTAAAAGAATTTGACAACATAAGTATTTTCTTTCATCTCGGAAAAATCAATGAGCTATATACGCTTTGCATATTTTTCAAAAGAAATAATTTTTATTATAACCCCATTTACTGAAATTTTCAATTTAACTAATTTTAAATTCTATTCAAACTTTTTGTTTAAATAAAATTTAAATATTTTATTTTTTTCAAAAATATAATATTCACTTACTTTTCCAAAAATTGGGTTTTCTACCTTTAATAATTCCTTTGAAAATCATATCAAGTATTTTTTTTGCTCAAACTTTTACATCTAAATCATTTTAACTTTTATATTAAATTCTTTCATATAGGGTCGGACTCAGAGTGGATTTTTATTTATCCCTTCCTTCGGACCTTTCTACTTTTCTATTTGCTTACTAACTTATCTTCTTTTAAACTATTAAAATCCGACTATCATCTTGAAGTGACTGCTACACACCTACTACCGAGAACATATTTAATTCTTGCTTCCATACTTCTACACATTTACACTCTTACTTCCCCTTATCTAGACCTACTGTACATCATCAATCAACAATCCTATGGGGATGTACAACCATTTGGGCTATCGGAGGCCCAACTAGGGAGTCATGTACTATCCAGCTTCAGGCACCTTCCATATGCCGCACTCATGCTCTTCTTGAATCAACGCCTTTCCCATTTGCTTCATCCATTATTCTAACTCATAGTCAACTTACCCATCTTTTTAGATATGGTTAAAACTAATCTATAGTCGGAATTCATAAGATTTGGCATATAATATATTTATTTTTATAAGAAAAATACAAATACGTTCACTCAACATTTCCTAATTTTTCAAGATCTACTAACCTGTGCACTGATACTAAATGGAACAACCCGTGCCCTAATGGGCTCGAAGTCCACAAAGTACGGATTGCTGGTTTGGTATGCTATTAATAAATATCAGAGCACTATCAATGTAAACTCAAGGCGGAATGGTAAATTATAATAAAACATATAGTTACTAACTCAAGGTGACACTTCCAATCTAGTGTCCTTGTTAGTACTGAGAATGCATAAGGAAACTTTTCCTTCCACTATTCCCACCTTGTACAAGTATTTGTCCTTCTAAGCTATCCTATGGGTTGTAATGAGGAGGTGGTCAGAACAATGTTCTGGTGACCAGTAAATTACACACTTTATACATAACACTAGTTTATGTCACTTTCCTTCCATCACATGTTATGTGCTTTTATTTTTTTAGTCGTATCGACTCCACATACGTGTATGAAATGCCCTATCTACCCAACATAAACCATAACTACATATGTGTGTGTGTGTATAAGTACCACAGTCCCCCTTCGGACCTAAATATTTTCCCTGTTAGTATCTGTAACCCATCACCTCATCAGGCTCAATCATCAATGCAGTAATATGCCCTCGCTGTCATGCACACCAAGGAACTCCTAAAGTGCCTAATAACATCGTCATAATAGTTTAGCCATTTTCTATTTCGTCTTGGAGATTTATCTAATTTCTTCATGTTATGGACTCAGCTCCACAGACTATCGAAGACACAGCTCCTCAGACTACCCCAATCATTTGAAAGACATCTTTTAAGGGTTATCTAGCGTCGCCTCCTAACAAACAAACTAGTAAACAAATATGGAGGTGTAGCCTGTTAGGTGTAACTCTTGTCTTTCCGTTAACTGCTCAAGACCAACGATTTTCTCGACCTATGTACAGCGCATACTCCCAATATGATACCAACATACTGAAATAGCACCCATTAACCCAAAAAAGGATCAACACCATAAAGTATGATGTGAAAGCACCAGCCTTGTTAGAACAGAGCAAATATAATGGAAAATAACAGAAAAGTAAATAAGACACATGGATTTTTATAGTGGTTCGGCTGTTAACTATGCCTACATCCACTTTATAGCTTTTCTTATTGATATGATCTTGATAGAGTATAATTACAAAGTAATTAAAGGAGAATTAGTCACAAGTACAAGTGTTAGATGGATTCTAAATCCTAGAATTGTCTAAAGGAATTGTCTTAGTGACTATGGAGTAGAGAAAGAGTTGTAGAAATGACAAGGCCTTCGCATAGTAATGGTAGAAACCAGATCCTCCTATGGTTATAGTATGGTTTTTATTTATAGTATTAACCGCCATATTGACCAGAAGTCCACTACTAGAGAAGTGTAGGAAGTTACCAAGATAGCATAAGGAAAATGACGATCGACCAAGTTAAGAGTCAAGCCCTTGACGCTAGGCTATGTTTATTCCTAAGCCAGGGTTTGGTACTTCTTCTTTTGTGTTTTTTACTTCATTTGGATGTTCTCCATGTAGTTTGCTAGAATATCGACTAGTTTTGATGATCGTTCTTCCTTGGCTTGGATTATCCTACCGCTTGAATTATCGCATTATTTCCTGTAATAGACTCTTTGGAATTCTACGAAACTTTATGGGTATGCTTAGATAGACTAAGGGATGATTAGCTAAAAGTATGAAGATGCCATAATGAAGCAATTAAACTCGATACCAAGTCAAGGGGCTTGACTCGAGCCGAGTTAGTGACTCAGCCTATTTTGAGTTCATATTTTCTTAGGCCTTTTCTACTGTTCTCCTAAGTGTTCTTGCTAAGTTTCAAGTCTTTCCGTCTTCGTATCAATATTCTGACTCCTATTGACTTCTGCTTGGTTAAATTCCCGGTTAACATTTGCCCTCCAAAGTATACTTTCTTGGAAACAAAGTGTGCTTTAGAACGAGATAAGCTTCGGATTACTACCCCATGAATTTCAATTGATTGTTGGATTCCGCCATGGGATGTTCTTTCTCGTCGGTTGATTTTCGACTAGCTATTCATTCTAATTTCAATTCAAATTTCAGTTCTCTATATTGACGAAGTAATCAATGCTTCAAAATGTACATAATGCTTTAAGTTGGTATATTGATCCATTATGGTGAGTTGGAGCATACCTGGGTCGCGGAGGCAAACTCGGTATCGAGTCTAATTCCCAACTCGTTTCGAGTTAGTGACTAAAAGAAAATTTTAATTGAAAACTTTTGTTTACTTATACCCTTCAATTCAACCTAGCTCCTCACTTGTTCTATCTCCTTCAACCCGACTTTGCTCCTCATTCCTTCAGCCGATTCAAGCGTTTGCACCACCTCCATTCAACCTTCAACCATGCTTCCTAACTCCATTGCCTGTACTAGCATATCATTACTGCTGGTGCCAGTCACCATTGCCAGCGTCGCCATTTAACAGACTCGGACCTGATTTGAAGTAAACTCTAGGTCAAGCCAGTTCAAGCTCCAACATTGTCGTCGTTCAACTTCCAATTTTGCCATCGATCTCTTCCACCTTTAAGCGACTCTCGCCGTCATCTAAGCCAATCGCTGCTATTACAGCCGTCTTGTGGTAGACCCGGACCAGGTCAAAAGTACATCTTAGGACCAGTTAATTTCTCACTTTGATTCGAAGGTCGGCGACGATAAATTTGATTTGGTTTAGCGAGAAAGAGAGTGGCCCTTGGTTAATCTCGAATTGACATGAGATTTGTTGATTTTAGGGTTTTTTGATTCGATGGCTATGTCATTTTGCCTAGGCATGACCTAAGAATCATGTCATGCTTTTTAATTTCAACCACTGTCTTTTACTTATATCGACTAAGGCCTACTCATGAAAGTAATTCCAATATGGTGACTTGAAATGGAACGTAGCATTCCGAACATTTTCATTGCTTCATATTTTTGCATTTTCGGTGTCCTTGAAAACAAAGAATTTTCTGTTTCGCTTCGGACAATGGATCCGTTATCGACAGTTGATCTATAATGGGTAAATACAGAAGATGTGATTTCAAAGGACGATGTGGATCGTTTTTCCAATACGGCAAGCTATCTACACGGAATGGTCTGTTTGTAATGTTTAGGACATTGAACTCATTCCTTATAGATAACACATTACACTTGCCCCGGTCAACACTTGGAATCCGACTGGTTAGCATTCACTCACTTCCTTTGGATTTCAAGCGTTAATCACACGTGAATTCTAATTAAAAGTAAAACATACCTAACATAATCAATCAAGTTTAGTGATCTAGAATGACGCACCATTCAATGTGCTACAAGTCCATTGATGGTGCATCCACACCATCAGAGGTGGAATCGACTACTGCCCCTGTCTCTTTATCCATTCCCATGGAGCTAAGTCAACCTGCAACTTCTGATTTCTATGGTCCGCTAGTTCATGTCGGACCTATACTTTACCAGTTGCCTCATGGGCTGAGAATTCTAATCGACCCTTCAGAACAAGTGCCTTCAATCTTGATGGCTAAAAATCTTAGAAATATATGTGTGCGACATGGTATTCCCGAGGGTGATGTTTGTCTACCTACTCGAACTGAGTTCGCACATAATCCCCTAGAAAGCTTTATCGCTTGTAATTGATATATGTACTTGAGAGGTGCTATGCCACCCTTTAATCGGTTCTTGTTCGTGGTGCTTCAAGATTTAGGATCGGCGCCATTTTAGATTCAACCCAGCGGTTACATGCTTTGAAGTTCCCTGTACATCTTATTCATGACTAGGCTTAGGCAACCCCTAAGGTTAAATGAACTCACATATCTCCTACACTTCAAGAGAAGGTAGGACTGTCCATCCACCATTATTATAAATGCCTGGAGAGGATGTAAGTTGATAAAAGATCTTCATAACAAACGCCCGGCTTTCAAAAACAGGTTTTCCTTTGTTTGACATCTAGAGGGATTCAACCGCTTCTGGTTATCTAGAAGTAAGTCTTTGTTCCTTGACTCTTACCATTCCAAGTGACTTTCCAGTTTCGTAACCTATTATATGTTTTATTGTAGTCATCCTAATGCGGGAAAGTAACGACGAGCTCAAAGCAATGATTGAAACTCTTAAGGCCGTAAGAGCTTCCAAGCGGTTCGACTTACTTCACTTTGATAGATTTGTTGTAGATGACGAGCCATCAACATAGATTGGCCCTTGGAGGCATACTCTTTCCATGGCCTATGCTCGTGAACTATGTCAAGGAGGCTAAAGAAGAAGTAGCTGGTCCATCAAAGGAAGCACAACCCGAAGAGATTCCTGGATTTGATATAGACTTACCCTCCAGAGAGGACATTATAGTGAATAGGGATAAGGCCAAAGGATGTCTCCGATCGTCGAAGAAGTGGACAAAACGTTTCAAAGGAGAGATAGGAAGCAACTTGTCGTTACGAAAGGAGAGGAAGAGGGCTCGGATGGTGACAATAGTGATTTTGCATTTTTGCAAAAAGAGATGAATCTTTCGGCGAGTCGCCGAAGTGACTATTGATCTTCCTTAACTGCCTTCTCTGGACTTGTCAACTACGGAGGCGTTAAGCGCCAAACCTCTAATTTCTCCTCTTAAAGAACAACCTGCTATCGAGAATCCACAGTCTATCGGAAGTCAAGCTACTGTGAACCCCGCGGAAGATATGTCTACTTCCAATTTCGTGGGAGATGTCACTATCTATGTAGATGAACATGTGGATATCTCCATTAGCAAAATTATATCTAAGATTTGCTCGAAAATTGACATTTCCTCAAGCGCATTTATGAGCAGTGTTGAAAAAATCCGACTCTTAAACCCTGCCGATATTGCTGGTAAAGTATATAGAGGGCTGTCAGCACCACACACTTCACTTTAGGTTCATAAACACACATCTCTATATCGCATTAAGTTCCTAATTTCAAGTATTAACTTCGTTCTTGTTTTCATTTCTGGTACCATGTGACATGGGTTATACCAACAGTTACATTAAGACACCTGCTCCCACAAAATTAAACATCTGATCCGACTTATTACCCTCCTCGCGAAATGGATCGGGAGAGAAGGAAAAGAAAAGACAACGAGGCTCGTCACTTGGATTGAGAGCACAAAAGGGGAAAGAAAAGTAAAGGAGATGATGAGAGTAGTGACCTTTAGTCCATGGGTCTGGTTACTCCAAACACATGACACGAAACCGAATGCTCTGGGCAGCTTCTAATTGCTCCCAGTCCATGATGCATTGTAGCTCCCATCTCTAGGAACTTGAAATTTGGATGCTTGATCCTAAGCACTTTATACCTTTATTGTGGTTGATTCTCTCCAAGCTCGGTACTGAGGTTCTATCCGCACACTAGTCTTTATTTCCAGAGAGCAATAGTTAGCTCAACCCCTTGGATTCTCTTTTAACTTCGCCTATCTTCGAGCGACGTCTAGTCTTGGGAGGTGGGGATTGATTTCTACAAATCCTACAACTGATAAATTTTCTGATGTTGCTAGAGCAGCATTGGTACTTAGGTGATTTTGATAGATTGACGATGTTACTGGGGTAACATCAATGATTCGGAGCGCACTTGAATGCCGCTCCATAGGTTCAAAGGGAAAAGGAATGGATGCTTTCTTGGACGCAATTCCATTAGTCCAAGAAGCAAAGAAATGGAGCACACTTGAACAAGATTCCATTGGTTCAAATGGCAAAAGAATGATGCTTACTTGGATGCAGTTCCATCGGTCCAAGAAGCGAAGAAATGGAGCACAGTTGACGCAGTTCCATCAGTTAAATTAGAAATAGAATGGATGCTTAATTAGACATAATTCCATCGGTCCAAGAAGTAAGGCACGACTTACAGGTGCGTGCGAGGATTAGGCCTTCTCAATGTTGTAGGAGCAACATCGGCTCTCAAAACGTTAGGATTAATTTTCCCTATCGATCTTGCGATTTCAGTTGGTTTGATACCGTCAACTTAGCGGGTTATTTACATGAACTTGGGTCTATTGGTTCAAGAAGCAAAATGATTTTACTAATAAAATAAAGAAAGGAAAATCCTTCCTATTTACAATGCCTCTGGTATCCCTGGATGGGTTATTTGCGGAAATAGAAAATAAATAGATAAATACTAAATAAAATAATGTCGTAGCAAGTTGCAGTTCCAAGCATAGGGAATCATATTTCCGTCGACCGTCGTGAGCTTGAACGTTCCCTCTTCAAGTTTCTGGCTGATGATGTAAGGTCCTTTCTAGTTCGTTTCAAGCACTTCCGTACCCTAGAATATCTGCTTCAGGATGAGATCTCCCATTTCGAAGGTGCGGGTGAACTTTGTTGTTGAAGTGTCGCACTACGCTCTTCTAGTGAGCAACGTTCCTTAGTTCTGCTTCTTTCCGCTTCTCATCGATCTTGTCAAGTGACTCGAGTAGAAGCTGCTCATTTTCATTTGATTGAAGTGTCATCTTCGATGATAGGGGACACCCAGTTCTACTGGGATAATCGCTTCCGAACCATATGCCAAGGCGAATTGTAAGTGCCCGGTCACAGATTCATGTGTTGTTCTATAAACCCATAGTTCAACTGGGAGTTCATCTACCCAGTTTCCTTTAGCTTTTGTCAATCGCTTCTTGATGGTGGACTTGATAATTTTGTTCACAGTCTCCGCTTCCTTGTTTTCTTATGGGTGCACTACCATGGAAAAACTATTCTCAATCTGATAACGCTTGTAGAAGTCTTTGAATTCAGCACTTTCAAACCGAGTTTCGTTGTTTGTGATGATTTTCTATGGTACCCTAAACATGCAAATAATATTTTTTGTTACATATTTATTAACTTTTTTATGGTAATGGAAACGAGTGGTTCTGCTTTAGCCTACTTGGTAAAGTAATCAACTATAATGATAACATATTTGAATCCTTCTTTAGCTATTAGTAATACACCGACTAGACTGATTCCCCAAACTGCAAATAGCCAAAGGTTAACCATTTGCATAAGTTTCGAGGATGGGGTCTTAAGATCTTTGAAATTCTTTGGCATCGATCACAGTGCTTTGTGTAATCTACTGCATCTTGGTTGATTGTGGACTAGAAATATCTATAACGTAAAACCTTCTTTGGCAGCGTCTACCTCCCGGTGTGATCGCCACAATTACCTTTGTGGACTTCCAGTAGAATCTTCTTGGCTTCATCTTTGGTTACACATCTTAGTAGGAGGTAGAGAAACCTCTCCTGTTAGCCCTCCATCTTGTAGTATGAACCATGGAATCTTTCGAAGGAGCTTTGTTCGTTCGTTCCGTTTTACGGGGAGTATTTCTTTGAGCAGATAATCCTTGATCGGCGTCATCTGTGATTCTCTCTTCTGTGGTCTCCAAAACCCAATCTACATCCATTTGATCTATGCTTGGAGTTGTTAACACTTCAACTGGAACCAATCATATTGATTGCGGCTCTTCGGAACTGGCCAGTTTGGCTAAGTAGTTGGCCTTCACATTCTATTCCCTAGTAACATGAGTTATCATAGTGTTTTATGTCATTGAGTAGTTTCCATGCTTTTGACAAATAGGGAGCGAGATTTCCCCTTTAGCTTGCTATTCCTTCTTTATCTGACAAATAACTAGTTGAGAGTCGTTGTAGTCATGCACTACTTTTATTCTCAATTCCTTTATAGTCTTCAATCCCGCTATCAATGCCTCATATTCTGTCTCATTGTTAGTCGCAAGGTACTCTAGTTTTAGGTAATAGCAGATTGATCGTCCTTTGGGACTCTCAAGCACAACTGCTCCCAAGCATAATTCATTAGATGCACCATCGATGAACAACTTCCATTGTGATACCACTTCCTCTGTCTCCTGCTCTTCTCCGTCTCGAATGGTGAATTCCACGATAAAATCATGCAAAGCCTATCTATTAATTTCCCTTCGTGGGTGATGAGTCACGTCATACTGCTTAATTCAATATACCACTTAAGAAGTTGCCCTAAAGTCATGGGTCGATAAAGTATTTGTTCAAAGGTTGATCTATCAACAGTTTAACTGGTTGAGCTTGGAAATATGGTCGTAACTTTCTTGATGCAATCAACAGGCAATAGGCTAGTTTTTCCATCTTCGTATAGTTTTCCTCGGCTCCAGTGAACTGCTTACTGATGTATTAAATAGGCCATTGGATTCTAACTTCCTTGGGTACAAGCACTGCGCTTAGAGCATGAGTTGACGCTTCAAGTAGATATATAGGTCTTCCCCGTTTACTAGTTTGGACTGAACAGGTGGGTCTCCATATGTTGTAATATTTCCTCAAAAGCTATATGGCAGGCCTAATTCCATTCGAAAATTTTCTTACCCTTCTTCAACGCATTGGTATAAACTTGTCTGTTGCTTTAGACATGAATTGGCTCAATGCTATGACATTTCTACTCTAACTCTGCAGCTCCTTTTTTGTTGTAGGGGTTATGATATTCCGCAAGGCAGTAATTTGTTCGGTTTAGTTTCAATGCCTTTAGAATTCACGATGAAACCTAGAAATTTTTTTGAAGCCATACCAAAGAGCATTTTAGCGGTTTATGCTTCATTCCATACTTTCGGTGAATTTCAAACATTTTTGAGAGGTTATCCAAATGATTCCCAAACACATGTGATTTGAATAGCATGTTGTCCACGTAGACTTCAATTTTTCATTCAACCTGAGCTCTAAATATTATGTTCACCGACCATTTATAAGTTTCCTCGACGTTTTTCCGGCCGAATGGCATTACTCGGTAGCAATACAATTTGAGGTCGGTAATGAAGCTAGTGTTCTCCTGATCGGGTTCGTGCATCCTAATCCAATTGTATCCTGAGTAGATGCCCATGAATGCGTGCAGATTGTGCCCTACGGTTCTACCAACTAACTGGTCGACTCTGGATAGGAGGTAGTTATCCTTTCGGCAGACTTTGTTCAGATTTGAGTAGCTAATATAAATTCATCACTTCCCATTTGACTTTTTAACCAGAATTGGATTTGATACCCATTCAGGATAAGTCGCATCATGGATGAAGCCGTTAGCCAACAGTTTATCCACTTCCTCCTTCAGTGCAGTGAATTGCTTCGAACCCAGACTACGTCTCTTCTGCCTTACTGGAGTGAACTTGGGATCAATATTGAGTGTGTGACATGCTATCTCCAGGTGATACCCCACACATATAGGAATGCATCCAATCAAATACGTCCAGGTTGGCATGAAATTTTTGATTAATTCTTGTTGTATTTTGATCCTAAGTTGTGACCTTATTTTTAAGACTCAAATAGGGTTATCGATATCGACAGGGACGGACACCATAATGTCTACCGGTATCACCTGCTCCTCCCCTGGACTATTCTTCCTTGAGTCCAAAGCCTTATCGAAATGACTATGGTCCCTGAGCCAGGGATGGTTCTGCAATTACTATTTTGATGGTTCATGAACATGGAGAAACTTCTCCACGCTCTTTCCCTTTTCCTTTCGTTTCGATTCGCGTAACCCAGTGACATAACATTCTCTAGCAATGCTTTGATCTCCCTTTATAATTCCAATATTCTCCATCAGGAATTTCATGGCAAGGCACTACAGAGCCAAAGAGATCCTAAAATCAGCAAGGGCCAGTCGATCCAATATAGCATTGTAAGTTGACATTTAATCCATGATTACGAAGGTTTGGATTAGGGTTATCCATCATTCTCCCTCTTCAATCTCAATAGGCAAGTCGATCGTCCCGATTGGCTGTCCTAGTTCTCCAATGCATCCACCTCTTCCAATCTCTGATACCGACTCACTTTTCAATTGAAATCTTTCATGGTTGTTGGTTGTGCCATCCTATTCCATCTTCTAAAATTTTTTTTGGACGAATAGCTCAAACTAAAGCCATAAATACCATATCTTCATTTGGATTGCTCACTTCAGTAACTACAGTATCAAACCATTTCGTGAAGGGTTTTAACGACTCATTTGGTCCATTGAAGAGGCCAGATAGAGGCATTGCATTTTTTGGTTGTGTTGTGTGAAGCTTAAACAACTCCAAGAGTTTCCTTACGAACTCATCAAATGCATAAATGAATCTTGATGGGAATCTGGTAAATCACATAGAAGCAACACCTTCCAAGAAGGTAGGGAAACATCTGCAATTGGATAACATCCATTGCCCTAGCTCTGTCCATGTGCTAACTATACTTTTGAAGTGCTGCTTGGGGTTCGTCATCCCGTTGTAAGATGACATAGTGGGAACTATAAACATCTTAGGCTACTCTTCCTTTAAAATGTTTTCTATAAATGGAGTTTGGCTTGGTGTAGAACCCTAGTTGTGGTCCTTCTTGCCCTTACTTTCTTCCATTAAGCGTTTAACCATGTCCACAATGAATGCACCACTATTCTGGTAGTCCATAGGTTAATTATCAGGGGCTATGCCAAGCGTTTAACTCTACAAATAGCCATGTTTTACCAACTAGAGTCTAGGTTCTCCATTCTTTGGAAGAGCCACTCTTGCAAAATTTCGTTGGCGTGTGGTTGGCTTTATAGCGGCAGTTTGAACTTCTTTTCCAACGTTTTGCCTGCCTATATCAACATTCAATTCCTATCCTTTAACATCAAGTTGCATGTCATCTTCAGAATTAGAGAGAAGCATTGCAATATTCCCTTTTGGAGCCTTTGCTCGAAGATTGGAGTTTGCGGCAGGTTGTCCCTTGGCAGGATGGGCACTTCCATTGCCTTCAATAACAATTCCAGACGCTCCACCAACTATCACCTTTTACTTTTGCTTATCATCCATCCTATTCAAGCCTAAGACAGAGGAATTTTCTTGTCCCATAGCCTTTGCAGTTTCCATCCTAGTCCTTGGGGCAGTTGGTGAGCAAAGCATCAATCTTGTCCATGAGAGCCATTTGACTATCGGCCATCATTTGGTTAAGTTGATTAACCAACTGGTTAAGCTCTCCTCTAGCAACAACCTCCTGTTGAGCAAAGCACCTGTGCTAAGTTTCAAGTATTAATCTCTGTTCGATGATTGTTGGCGTTGTTCACTTTCGTTTTCTGGAGAATGGTTTCTTCAACATCAAGTGTTGTCCTAATAGGTATTCTAAATGTGGTGATCCTTCTACGAGCCATTAGAATAAAAAAAACTCTAATCTTCTTTAAGCAAAACTTTCCTGATCTAACTTTTGGATCTATCCAATTCAAAGTGGATAGCTAGATCTGAGCCTAAGTACAATTCTTAGTGAAAAAAATGATCAACACCTTGGAGTATGATGTGAAAGCACCGGGCCTGTTAGAACAGAGCAAATATAATGGAAAATAGCAGAAAAATAAATGAGATACATGGATTTTTATAGTGGTTTTGCTATTAACTATGCCTACATACACTTTATAACTTTGCTTATTGATTTGATCTTGATAAAATATGACTACAAAGTGATTAAAGGAGAATTAGTCACAAGTATAAGTTTTAGACAGATTCTAAGTCCTAGAATTCCCTAAAGTAACTGCCTTGTTGACTATGGATTAGAGAAAGAATCAAAGAAATGATAGAGCTTTTACATAGCAGTGGAAGAAACCAGATCTTTCCTTAGCTGCAGTATGGTTCGTATTTATAGTGGTAGCCGCCATATTGGACTAGAAGCCTGCTACTAGGGGAGTCCAGGAAGTTACCCCAGATAGTATAAGGAAATTGGTGATCAACCGACTTAAGGTATAAACTTGGTACCGAATCAAGCCCTTGACTCGGGGCCAGGTATATTCCTTAGCAGGGTTTAGGTACTTCTTCTTGTTATATGTTACTTACTTCGTCGATATTTTCTCCATGTAATTTGGTAGATTATTGACTAGTTTTAATGATCGTTCTTCCTAGGCTTGGACTATCCGGCCACTTGAATTATCGCATATTCATTTCTTGTAATAGGCTCTTTAGAATTCGATGAAACATCATCGGTATGCTTAGATATAGTAGGTGATGATTTGCTAAAAGTATGAAGATGTTGTGATGAAGCAATTAAACTTGATACTGAATCAAGGGGCTTGACTTGAGCCAAGTTAGTGACTTAGCCTTGGAGTTCATATTTTCTTGAGCCATTTCTACAGTTCTTGCCAAATTTCAAGTTGTTCCATCTTCGTATCGATGTTCTAACTTCTATTGACTTCTGCTTGGTTAAAAACCCAATTAACAGCGCTGATCCTTGCTCACCTTTCCATTTAGATTGCCTAATGCAATCAAGACAATACCCTTACCAATAAGATTAAGGCAGACCCTACTAAGGTGTCCCTTCACCTATTCGCAAGCATATATAATTCCATGGGTTCTGTAATTGGATATGTCTCACAGTAGTGTAATACATATACAACTGCTAGTAGCCCCTTGTCGTGGACAAACTTCTGTTGTGTAACACTACTGACCTCGCATTCCAACCCACTCTAATGAGTCTGTCATTCTTATCCATCTAAGTTATTTACTAATTTTAATAATTCATACTCGTCATAAATGCAGACTTGAAGCTATGTAAATATATTCATATTGCGCCTTTAATGTTCAACGGTTCATAATATTTCTTTACTTTTTCATGCGTTTACTTCTTATCCTTTTAATATCAATTTACTATCAATGACCGCTCTTATTAAAAGAGCTAAATATCTTTTCCTATTTATTTTCCTTTCTCATAAATGTATTTTCTCATCAGTGTATATTAATTTTAATTAATTTTACAATTTAACCATTATTATCATCATGATTTTGATTCTTTAATTAATACTTAGGGTTTTCTACATTTTAATGCATTGGAATCACATCTCCCCCAAAAGGAAAGGTTAACATTGGAAATCTTTATACCTTATCTAAAAAGGAAATTTTTGTTACATTTGGAATTACAAGGAATAATATTTCATAGTCATTGAAATAGATAGTACAAAATATGGTAAAGTATCATTATTTTATACATCTCTTTCTTTTAGGCATATTCCTTGTTATTTCAAATGACATACATTTATCTATGAATCTGAACCTGATAACCTATAGAAATTTACATCGAAACACACTACATTTCAATGAATTAGAATACTACTTAAATCTCCATAATTTATTATGATAACTCTAATTTACATTTTGCTTGCATAAAACATTTAGTCCACAAATCTGGAACTACTACTTATTTTATCAATTTTAGGGACTACTACTACCCGATACTTTCCAGATTATTATACATGCAATGTTAACATTAAGTTACCAATCATAGAATATGTAGGCATGATTTATAAATTCATTACACGTGTACAATTTTACTCTATAACTCCAAGTTTACATTTAGGCATATAAGAATAGATTTACAACGATATAAATCCAATATTATATAAAAAATATATAGGCTACTTCTATTAAACACGTAAACTTGTTGAATAGCCCCCTACAAAACTGACAAAACCACTATTCCCATATTTTTGCTGAGTATACCCATCTTATTACTTATTTTTTCCCTTTATACCATTTCCTAAAAAAACCGAATGGTAAAAAAATTTTACTGTACGATCAACCATACCTTTTACAAGAAAATTTTTCAATCCATGCATTCCGCCATATGGTTGATCTATATATCACATAATTTTACCGCTTGATTTTACACGAAATCACTTAGTTGTTCTTCTATGATCCGTGCATTTTTGAATAAAGAAAAATCAAAACAATGCAAAGTTCAAGTTTTACCTCTTTCGATTCCATTAGATTTGTATCATCATCATCACAGTCAATCGATTTAAGCTCAACATTTGGCAAGCCTAAAATTATATTAGGGCTTATTGGATAAGCGGACTAGTACAAGGAAAATAGGAAGAGAGAAAAAAGGATAGGTGAATGACGTAAGGGCAATTTTGTCCTGATTCCTTTTTATAATTTTAGGGGTCTACTCAATAACTCTATGTTAAATAGATTAGCCAAATATATATTTCCACTCACCTTTTTGGACTCGACCCTGCTATTTTTTCTTAAAACCCTTTTCTCCCTAATGGAATATGTACCGCAAGCATACATATGCGTTTTAGAAACTTATATTTGAGAAGTGATTTGAATTAAATCTAGATTTGGATTTAGATTTTGGTTTTCCTTTTCTCTACAGAATTGATTCACCCCTTATACTTCTTCATTTTTATTCTCCACTATTCTCCACACACACACACATATACTACTAATTTATAATGGGCTAGTTTCAATGGCACTTCTTATTTTGCACCATGTAGTAGCCCCCTGATATCAGTCACAAGTTTCTAATTAAATATTTATTATTTCTCTCTTTTGTGACATGCCATAAATATTTGAATAGGAAATTATGGCAGATATCAGGGGGTTATCACATAGTGCTAAATAAGGGGTGCCATTGAACCTAACCCATTTATAATTTATATATTTCTTTGAGTTTTTGTAGAAAAGAAAATGGTGGAGCTTCACTTCGTGAATCAGAAAATATGAGAGGAAAAGTGAGGGGTTGAGCCTATATTTATAGACATACAAATCAATTCTATCAATTTGTGCATTTTTGTTATGTGTACATTTAATATCTTTTGTATGTTATTCTCCGTATTTTTAACCAATTTAACCTGACGTTAATTATTCTTAATTGTTAAGCGGTTTAACATTTACAAACTTAATTAATTGCATTTATTGCATACCATATATTGCTACTTTTAATATTTTAATCTTGGTGTTAATTTTTAATGTTGGTTAAAGTTACTTTTTTTTATTGCAACGTTAACGTTATATTTAATGTTACTTGGGGATGAAGTATTTGTTTACCGTTAAGTACACTATCTATTTCGTTTTTGCGCTCAATTTACTTATTTTCTTCCATGCCATATTGAACGCTATTAATTTACATTTGTAATTAACAAGTGCTTATATGACAAGCTGCAAGTATCTAATGTCTTTTTTCAAAACGTTAACATTCATTATCTTCACCCCATAACTCATTTAATTAGATTCACCATATCCATTTCCTTTAACATTAACATTTATACATAACGTTGATTTTAATGTTATGTTATTAACATTTTACTTTTTTAATTGGTTTTGAATTGTGTTCGATCCGAAAAGTTCAAACATCAAACACTTTTCGTTTAAACTCCGATTGTAAAACTTTATATATGAAAATGACCTGAAAATCATCACGAGCCCAATGGTGTAAGTTTCATAGCCAAATTCTTACGTTTGTAAAAATTCTATTTTTCGACGTTGTTAATTATAATTATTGCTTTTAATTAATTATCACTAAATTCACAAGATGTTACATGCGTTTTCAGGATAGAATAATAAACAATATAAAATAAATCACAAAGATCACAGAGTCATCAATTTGGTGATAACTTATAATATAAAATATACATAAGTATAAGCGGGCTTACAAAACAGTCAAATGCGCGCTATCATCAAAAATATAAATAATATATCCAACATATACATCTCGACAACACATGAACACATGTTGATGCAAATATACAAACTATGTACAAATACTCTATCCTCCATCTATGTCCAACATCCACAAACTGGTCAACTTGTCCATTAACCTGAAACGTCTCGGACTGGCCCGGGTATTATATAAATAACACATGGTTAAGACTATGTCTAGAGTATAGATGTCAATATAAAATAACAACTGACATGGTATAACAAGTTTAACAAAAGTGGCACGTGCATAACTTAAGTGTCAGTAAATCTCAAAACCATGAACACAACCGATAATTCATCCCCAGATAGAGTTGACCAACATATCAACAACATATAATCAAGTGGGTGGAACAACCAAACATCCAATTAGCCGCCAACATATACATAACATAAAATGGAGTCAACCAGTGCATAATCTATTGAGGTGCTATAAGCATGATTGTGTATGTTTATATATCTCAAATCACATATTCCAGTTGAAAGCTTCGAAGCATACATTACATTCCAGTGGGTCAAGAGGTCCTTGCCTTTGAATAGATGTCTTGGATGGTAAGTACATAATACGATATAACCATTTAATCTCACATATTCCAGATGAGAGCTACATAGACTTAGCATGCTCCAAGGGGATAGCACATTGTACACAACACATCCATAGTCTTAGTTACTCCTAGCGTCGTGACATTACATCCATCTATACACTATGGTCATGATCCTACTACCCAATAGTAACAGACTATTTGGCTAGCATGGCATTGGGGCATATCATCACACAGTCTAAATATCAGCACACAACATATATAATAAGGTGATGTCACGGATCCAGGACGTAACCCGTGATCGGTCAACTAGGATGGACTCTAGTCTATCTAGATAAACAATACATAACAGACTCTTCCTCTAGATATAAACTTGTAAAATAAGAGTGTCCCTCACTTATAGAAAGTAATCAAACAAATATCAAGGTAGGAATCCCATACCACCAGGTGTTATTCGCTCGTTTACTTAATTCTCGTAAACTACACTCCTTACCCATAATAATATCATGTACCATAAGTCAAAAAAGTAATAGAAATAATATTACCAAATGTACCATACCAGACGGTGTTACTAATTCGTTTACTCAACTTCCTCACAATCTTGAATTTCACACAATATTATTCTATATAACAAGTTCAAACAATAACCAAAGAAATATTACCGAAGTTCACATTCCAAACGATACTAGTACTCCATTTTCTCTAATTCCTCATTATACAGAATATAAAACATTTAAAACACACACCATATTATTATTTATTGATTTGAAATGGGTTTTAAAATACACCTTCCCCAAAATCTTAAAAACAATTCCAAATATCAATATTCAATTGAAAGAGATCAAATTATAATTCTCGTTCTTTCCTTGTGATCCATTTACAGCTTCATAAATAAATATATGCAAATCTCTTGTTTAATTACAAGGAAAACTATAAATTAAACTCTATTCAATTCCAAACCCTTAATTCCTTTTCGAAATAATTCGCAAACTTTGAAATTATTCTTCAATGATAGTAACACAAAAGATTTTTATAATAATTTCCTTTGAACAACAAATTTAAATAATTCTATACTCTAAATAAGGATTTTTAATTGCAAATAATTTTCCAAAGCCATATTATATCTAAAACAAATGTCTTCAAAACCCACATTTACATTTCAAATTCTTTTCTAAACAAAGTGATTCATCAAATAAAATTTATTCAACGTAAAACCATTTAAAGATTTGACGTAAAACTATTAATTTGTAACAATTTATTTGTATAACAAAATCACAAATTATCTTTCCATAATAATTGACTTCAAACACTTCCATAAACATATTTACCAATGCTTTTAAGTTTAATTTTCCTTTTATTTAAAAATAATAAAATAATATAATTACTTTCAAAATTTACTTCATAATGTTTAAATAATAAACCCCTCAAGTAATAATTTTATACAATAAATAAATCACATTCAACTTAGCAATACCTCAAATATTATTTTTCAAACTTTTAATTTATTGAATTCGAATAAAATTAAATCGTCACGTTAAAATATAAATTTAAAATACCATTTTTTTCTAAAACCTTTAGATATTTCTAAAATCATCGGTAAATAAAAATATAATATTCAGAAATTTAATAAAATCCTAAAATTCCATTTCCTGATTAATTTTTATTCACTTTATCCTCAAAATTATTCCACATTTATATTTCTCCACTAATTACAATTTTCTTTAACACTAAATAAGAAAAATTCTCTATTTATTTCTAAAATAATTTTATTTATGTCCAATATAATTTTTTTATCCCATTTCAGATCAATCTCAAATGTTGTGTTTAACTATTGTCATCACCAAATTGACCAATAATACACTTAACATAGCCCAACCAAGGTATACTACACTATATCAATAAAAATCAATCAACTACAATCAATTTCATACAATAACAATACCATAGCGGATTCAACCATCAATTTAAAAATCAAATGAAAAATCAAATGAAAGTAAATAAGGCATATACTAGATCATGATCGTCCATAAGAAATTTTACTCAATGAATCGACGAATGCAAGCATGAGCCTTAATCATCGCTTTAGTCAGAACGTCGCTGCTAACATATCGCCTTCACTGGCAACACAGCCGATGACTCACACCCATATGCCATAGCCAAGCCTTCACGTGTATGCATACACCAACCATTCGTTGCTCTCGCATCAGGTCATGTTCACACCATTGGCCATCCCTAGATGGTGGAATGTAACTTCGCCACATTGTTTGCATCACGGCCAGGCATTAGGTTGGGTTCCCTCAAACATCGGTGCTTTAGCTACGTCCCTTTAGATTACTTATAGCATCGTTGTTGTGGTCAGGCCGCACCACCATGTACTCCCCTTTGATGTTCGTAGACGCGCTCCAATCGCCATGCCATCGTGATGACGTATTTTTCCTTTTCCTAAATCAATTTTCTAATTTGCATATATTAGGGAAAAATAGGAAGATGGGTTGGAGTTTGGTTTAAAAGAGGAGTTGGGATTAGTTAGTACAAGTATGTGCTTGAATGCTGAAATATATGGAGTTTTCTACAAAAAAGGTAAATAAGAGAATGACCTTGGGACTTTAAATCTAGTTATAATTTAAATCAATTCATTCCTCTTTTTTAACAACTCTTTTAATCTATTTGTAAACAAATCTCAATCCAATTAAATGCTTCACATTTCATTGTATAGAACGTATTTCAATAATTTAACAATTTTGTTCGAAAAGAATTTATTAATTTAATCCAATTTAGTTACAATATATTTTATTAAATAAATTTAAATAATAAAAAATTATTTTCAAAATATTAGTCATCAAATGCCGAATTCAAACAATTTTATTTTAATTCAATATATTTATTTATATGCTGTAGAATGCAAGGTTGTTACATACTTTCCCCCATATGAAAATTGCATCCTCACAATCTCTTATAAGGAGTGTTATATACAACTCAAACCCTGAACTTTCTTCGTATTTGCAAACTTCTATCAAACATGAACTACCCAATCCTCTATGTAACTCAAAGACTCCAACACATGTTATTGCATGCTGTTATTTTAAATGGATTTGATTAACGACTTTCTATTTTCGCATATAATAGATTTTGTGAAATTTTTTCTAAGTGTTGGAATTTTTGAAAAATTTCAGTACAGTCTACTCTATATGGAGAACGTTCCAAAAAGTCAAACATAAAGATAACACTACATATAAATACACATATACATCCCAACACCGGGCATACCAAAACATAGGAAAACAATATATTATCACAACATATATCAATATATCATAAAACATACCCTTTTAATTAGTGTTTTAATCAAGTTAGCTTATTACTAAGTGAGCAAAAGCAATATATAGTTGCCACTTAGTCCCACTAAGCCTTTTTGATTACCTTACTTAACTCAACTTCAAACGTTAGTTGCATATTATAAAATATAAATAGCATGCACGAGTTTAATATATATGCAACATGAATTTTTAATTTATGCCAATTCTTAACAAAAATTTAAAGGACTAAATCACTAATTTAGATCAGGATTTCAAAAGAAGATTTCATACATGGCTTAAGCTTTCATAAGTAATTTAAGGATCATTAAAATGTCAAGTACCTCATGAATTATGGAATTTTTCTATAAGAAGTAAAAACTAAACATATATTTCAAGTGCAAGCCCAACTTTTATTCAGCATTTTTAGCTTAGTATATGTCAAAATTTTATAAAACACTTAAAATAAAAATTATTGCTTAAGTTATAACCTTTTTGCAATTGTTCAGATAATCGAAATTAGACAAACTATTTGAAAGTTACGATCAAAATGGTTCAGCCTTGTTATGTGAAATTTGAATTCTCGGAAGTTGTAGCTTATGTATAAACCATAGCTAATTTCAAATTTTTGAGAAGTGATAAATAGAAAAGTTGTAGCTTATGAAAATGACTTACCAATGAATGAAAAATAGACAATATTGGATCACATCACAAGTTACGGCTATATTAAGAAAGAACCATAACCACTTTTCATTTTCTTTTTTTCTTCCAACTTTCAACTATACATCATACTATTCCAAAATTTCCAAGACTTTGAAACTATCTTTTAGAAATGTTCATTGAATATTTCCACTATTTTTACAAAGCATCAGATACTATATTTCCAACATGAATTTAATATAATCTTCTAACCAAAATCTTACTTTCAAAAATATCTTTCACCTCTAAAACGTTTTTTCCTAATTTTATTTCAAAAGAAACTTTCAAAACTCTACATCATACTCAGTTTCAATTCAAAATTTCATTATTTTTGCCTCATAGTATTTATACAACATATATACAATATTTCCATTAGAGCAATCCTTTGAAATTTTAAAAATAATTCTACTATATATAATTTCTCAAAAGAAATAACACCATTTTCTTTTTATTTATTTATTTTTTTTCCGAAATTATATTTCATAAGTCTTTCACAAAACTATTTATGTATGGTTTTGGCTTTAAATATCCCTTTTTCCATAAAATTTCTAATTCGAATCATTATTCCCGTCTTATATTTTTGCGAACACTTATGATTCTGGATTTATACAAATGATATGACATTCATTTCCATTTTGTTTTAGTTTTTCCCGTGTTACACTTCACCATCGTCGGTTATAAGTTTATTTTTAATTCGAGATCCACCAAATATACCTTTTTTCTCGTCTTTTGTAAATTCAATTATACCATTCATTTGATCACATCAGAAGGATCACCACACATCATTTTCCACTTCTAAAGTAATTACTCTTTTCAAAAATATTATTTGACTCATTTTGAAATATTAATCTTTTCTAATATTGTTTATAATATTTTTCAAAGAATTACTCTCCAAAATAATGTATTTTTTTCAAAACATAATATTCTTCTTCAAAATGTTGTGTCAAAATGGCTCAACATTGTGTTTAGGAGTCCCAATCAATACATTAGCCAGACGCATCGATCAAATTCTTAAAGCACTTAATGGACAAATTAACATGGATTTAATTACAAAAATTTCCAACTATTCTAGTATATAATTGATTTTCTTGTTTTATCAAAATCATATGCTTGTTTTTTGTAAGTTTACATAAAGAATGAGATTATCTTAATAATCAAATAATCTGTCACTAGCAACAAACAATCAAGCAATCAAACATCAGAAACTAACCATATACATCTACAAGAAAGCATTTCGTTTAATTTATAACTCTTTATATTTAATTACTTGTTTATAAATATTGTTTTATTTTATGTGAAATAATTTCCATTATCCCATGCAGTAACTTCGTGACTAAAGGCCACGTTGGGTTTTAAATATAAGGATTTGAATGATATGCTCACCTTGAGTAATGTTTCCTGCCAAATATCATCATCATATGAATCTCTCAAAACAAGCAACACCAACAAATGCAATCACATAAAGAAATCAAATTATAAATCATCCAACCAAAATATCCAAACAACCAAGATATTCAATGGAAAGTAATATATATGTACTTCTGCTGCGCTACTCTGATCACCACTGAATCTTCCTACCCATCAAATCTCATCACAATTTGGATTTGTGAAGTATTCTTCAAAAGATTTGAGTTAGGGCCTTTTACAGCTTCCTTAATCGAATAATTTCATTTTTACTTCAAAGCCACATGGAGGTCTAACATTCATCTTCAATACCGACACCACTGGTCGGACTAAATGCTTCTACCTTCACAACCTCCATCAATTTTTGTACATCTCATACAAAGAATCACACTTAGAAAAACATAGAAGAAATATATATATAGCAACAAAAATACAAATACGTCCTCGGATGATTACCCCAACAATCATCATACGCTCCTCCTATCGCTGAAGTATAAACAATAATTTACCACACACCTACAGGGACTGGGACTCTATGTATCATCTAAGGCCATGACTCATCTTTCTTATATTCTGTATTATTCTAAACCTATTGTGATACAAACTATAACATTCCATATCCATACCCATACTAACAAATAGTATTACAGTGTAATACCGTCTAATAATACAGAATGAGGTGGGATTGGGCTTAAACACATGAATATTTTCTTATTCTAACACTGGTACGTATTTCAACAATCATAAACAACTCATCTATACATACATACTATTGGAACAAAGCAATAAACATGAGCATCTTTAGGATAGCACAATGAACAATATAAAATAAATCATAGAGTCATCAACGCAGCGATGACATATAATATAAGATATACATGAGTCCAAGTGGGTCTACAAAATAGTCAAATGCCAATTCTCATCAAAAATACACATAATATGTCCAATATATACATCTCGATAACACATGAACATGTGTAGATGCAAATGTACAAACTATATACAAATGCTCTATCCTCCATCTATGCTCAACATCCATAAACCGATCAACTCATCCCTAAACCTAAAATATCTCGAACTGACCAATATTATACACATAACATATAGGTCAGACTATGTCTAGAATATGATTGTCAATATAAAATAACATCTGGCATGGTATAATAAGTGTACAAAAGTGGCACGTGCATAACTCACGTGTCAACAATTCTCAAAACCATGCACATAACAGATAACTCATCCCCAAATAAAGTTAATCAACATATCAACGGAAACAATCAAGTGGGTGGAATAGAAAAATATCCAATCAGCAGCCAATCCACCCATAACCCAAAATAGAATCAACCAGCACATAATCTAGTGAGGTGTTATAAGTATGGTAACATATGCCTATATATCTTAAATCATATATCCCAGTTGGGAGCTTCACATGGCAAAGCATGCTCCAATAGGTTAAGAAGTCCTTGCCTCTAAATAAACGTCTAGGAGGGTATCTAAATAATATAATATGACAATATAATCTAACATATTCCAAATGGGAGCTACATAGCACAAACAACACTTCATGGGGACAACACACAATATACTAGTGGTCAAAGTTACTCCCACTCATTGTGACACTATGTTAATATATAAACTATGGTCATAAGCTTACTACCTAATACTAACAGACAGTTTTGGCTAGCGTGGCATCGGGGAATATCATCACACAGTCAAATATCAACACATAACATATATAATAAAGTGGTGTCATGGATTCAGGCATGACCCTATGATCAGTCATCTAGGATGGGCTCTAGTCTACCTGGATTGACAACACTAACGCACCCTTCCTTTAGACATTTTCTTGTAAAATAAGAGCATCGCTCACTTACAGAAAGTAATCGAACAAATATCAACACAGGTATCCTATACCACCCGATGTTACTCGCTCGTTTACTCAGTGCTCATAAACTGCTCTCCTTACCCATAATAATATCCTATACCATAAGACAAAAGAGTAATTAGAATAATATTACAGATGTCCCATACCAAATGGTGTTGCTAATCCATTTACTCAACTTTCTCACAATCTAGAATTTCATACAATATTATTCTATATGACAAGTGCAAAGAATAGCCGGAGAAATATGACTGAATGTCTCGTTTTAAATGGTACTATAACTCTGTTTATTCTAATTCCTTGTTACACAAAATATAAAACATTTAAAACACCATAATAATATTTATTGATTCAAAAGGGGTTTTAAAATATACTTTTCCTAAAGTCTTCAAAACAATTCTAGATATCAGTATTCAATTTAAAGTGAATCAAATTATAATTTCATTCTTTCCTCATGATCCATTTACAGTTTCATAAATGAATATTTTCAAATCTCTATTTAATTACAAGGAAATCTATAAATAAAACTCCTTTCAATTCCAAATCCCTTTGAAATAATTCATAAACTTTGAAATTCATCAATGATAGTTATACCAAAGAAGTTTTACAATAATTTCCTTTATACAACAAATTTAAATAATTCTGTTGAACCAAAATTTAGCTCAACGCTCGAGATGGCGTACAAGGTGATCTTAATTCAGAACATTTCAATCACCCCCCTTGATATTAGTGTAATCACGAGGTTGTTGAAAATCTAAAACCACTTATTCAAGGAAAAATTTAGTGAATTAAGTAAATTCCCCAATAGCCCTTTACTTAGGTGTTAGTGGGAAAAATAGACCAGCCACATATATCATAGTCCCTTGTTCATATATTCATAGTCATGATAGTTAATATGCAAAGAAAGCTCTCATCTAGTCAAGGGCTTAAGTGGCCTTGTGTGTATTGTAAATATGCAAGACCAAGTCCAAGTTTAATTCATATGCATGTCAATTATTCAACAAAAATCCAATATGTATCTCAAAGGAAGATATGTTATGCATAATTATATTCTCAGGTCCTCATATGCATTGAATTCGAAGGTTACAATCAGCCTTCGAAATCCCAAATTCAATTTAAGATTTACGACTTTAGAATTTCAAGAAAGGGAAAAGAATGATTCGCCCCAACCAAGTTGTGGAGAGTGGATCTATTTATAGGAGCACCGACGACATGGGATGATTGACAGATGTCTCGGCTCAAAATCTAGTGGTTCCGATGGCTTTATTTCAACATTCTCGGTACCACTTCCTTGTTGAATCTTGATAACCTTCATGTCCCTAGACGTGCTGCATCTCTTGCTGCTTGCAAAAGCTCGACATCCCTTGTTATTGTAGAAGGTCGATAATAGTTTCTCTCGAAATTCTTTAGAAACTTGACTTTGTTATTAAAGCTTGATATCCTTTAAAGGCTCGACATCTTTTTTATTGTTAGATATTTAGTATTTCCTTAGACATCCCTTAGACATTCATATCTCCCCATTCTTTGTTATGGCTCATTAAATACTTAGATTCTTGTTATTCTTTTGTATGTATAGGCTTGGCATCTTCGATTACCTGCTTGACACGTCTAATCAGCTTTGGTCTTGCCACTCTCATTATTTCACAAGCTCGAGGTGTCTTCCATTTTGCAAGCTCTACCGCTTTATCATTTTATAGCCTTGACACCTTTGTATAAGTTTGAAACTACAAATATATTTATAGACTCAATACCATCTCTTATGGCTAGATAGCCTCGACATCCTTTCTACCTTCAAATTTGCCATCCCATATGGCTTGGTAACTCTAATTATTCATTGATTCCTTTACGCTATTTAATTCTTGAGTAGGAGCTCGATAGCTACCTTTATGCTAGATGATCGCTACTTCCTTATGGTTGCTAAAGGCTTATTGTATTATTGACTTGGAAGCTCAATATGTAATCATTGATTTACTGACTTTTCATGCGTTTATAGGCTCGACATGTTTTTTTAGATGCTCAACATACATATTTGTAGTAACACCATCTTTTAATGCTTTTGTATCCTTTTGTCGACTTAGTTGCTTCTTTTTCCTTTGATTATTCCTCTAGCATGGTAGTCATATAATATGTGGATAACATTTGCCCTTCTCCTTGAATAAAAAGTGTGTTTTACACGTTACTATAAAACTAAGTATCTTCTCTTCTTTCCAGCCTTCTCTTTCTATGTTAATTTCTTTATAAATCTTGTTTTCCTGAAAAACATAAAGTAAACAATGATAACTTTACAAGAAATTATCTCTTTCCCAAATAGGTTACTTGAAAATGAATATGTGATAATTTGAAATAATTTGAATTTTTGGTTTAAACAAGTTAAAGTACCCAATATGATTATTTAATTAATGTAAACATATTAAATATGGTGGCAAAAATATGCACATTTACGCGCACATCATTACTCCGCTTTGTAAATGCTTAAGAAATTTGTGAAAATGTTTTCTTCATGATCTTGAAAATTTTCAAATCTTGGTTTTGAAATTTAAATTTTAGAATGATTATTGAATCAACGGATTTTTAGTCAAGTCCCTTCAAATTTGGTAAAGGCATGATTCAATTTGCCATTTTCCTTGTATAAAACAACGTTTTACACTTCAGTGTGGAGCCAAAACTAGAAAACCACAAATCCAGTTGATAAGAAGACAAAAATCCTCCTGGTAAGAAGTCCATAAATTCAATTGATAGGAAGACCAGAAATCCATTTGGTTAGAAGAATATAAATTCATTTGATAAGCAAGCCAGAAATCCATCGTAATTTCATTTGAGTAGAAGATCAGAAATCCTTTGGGTAATAATACCATAAAATTATTTTATAAGAAAACCCGAAATCTATCATAATTTCATTTGAATAGAACACCATAAGTGCATTTGTTAATAACATCGTAAAATTATTTTAATAAAAAGGTTTGAAATCCATTCTAATTTTATTTGAATAGAAGACCAAAAATCCATCTGCTAATAATACCATGAATTTTTTAACAAGAAGGCCAGAAACTTTCATTTGAATGGAAGAATCCTTCTTTTATATAATAGCAGACTAGAATTTGGTCAATAACAAAGATTCTTGTTATTTGGTTGAAAATTGGAATCCCAATCTAAGAATGAGAGATTGAGAGATAATTTAATTCCGTCCTTTGAAGAACGAAGCTTCAAGCTCGAATGGTGATTTATTTCCTTGGCAGTAAGATTTGAAATTTCTTAAATGTCCATATCGATGTTGAAGCCATAGATATCTGTAATAGATAGATCTCGACCTTCCCTTTGAAGGTTGCTTTAGTTGCTTTAATCCTAGTTTAGTGCGAGATTGGTTGTATTTACTTCCTCTCAGAACATTACTTTGATCCATTCTCAGGTTTAAGTCACTCTTGTTTGATTGATTTCCTTTTACCTTTATTACCTTTTAAATAATGAACCAAGCTTTGATCTCTTTCGCCCTTTAATACCATCTTAGGTAGTGATTTAGGCCTTGAACATTTTCACCCCTTACTGCCATTTTAGGTAATGATTTAGGCTTTAATCTCCTTTACCCCTTATTACCATCTTAGGTAATGATTTAGGCTTTGAACTTTTTGCACCTTACTACCATCTTAGGTAGCGATTTAGGCTTTAATCTCTTTTGCCCCTTGTTACCATCTTAGGTAGTGATTTAGGCTTTGAACTTTTTTGCCCCTTACTACCATATTAGGTAGTTATTTAGGCTTTAACTAAGCACCTTGTTACCTTATAGGTAATGATTTAGGCTGGTCATTACATTTGATTTGTCATCTTAGACAGAACCAAAGCCGTACCGTCCTTCCTCTAAAAGGCGCTCCGGTCAGTCCTTATCAGTAGACACAAAGGTTGATTGGTGCTTTGGCCAGGCCGTCTTAGGCGGGACCAAAGTCTTACTCCATCCTCCTTCTAGGAGGTGCTCCAGCCAGGCGATGTAGATAGGATCGAAGGCTTGCAGTACTCGCCAGGCTTTATAAGCAAGACCAAAGGCTTACTCTGACCTCCTCTAGGAGACGCTTCGGCCAGGCTAGGTAGGCGGGACCAAAGGCTTGTAGTGCTCTAGCTAGGGCTTATAATCGAGACCAAAGGCTTACTTTGACCTCCCTCTATGAGGTGCTTTGACCAAGACCTTGTGGCGGAATCAAAGGCTTTTCCTTTATAAGTTCCTTTCTTTCATTTGATTACCAATTTCGTAGATATACTTGTCTCAATTTCTTTATTCATCTATCGTAGGAAAATATGGTCTCAAAATTTTGGCATTCCAAGTTCTTGCTATTACGTTTCCATTAGGTCGGCATAGTCAATATGACCTTTGTGAGATTACTTTGTGGATAACAGGGAGTCCTTCCCATTTTGATCAGATCAGTCCCTCTGTCGAACTCTTGGTATTTTCCATGACATTTTGGAGTGCTAATTTACCTTTTTGGAATGATCTTTCCTTAAATTTGGAGTTATAGTATTTTGTTATCCTTCGTTGATATTCGGGCATCGGTATGGCTACTTTATCCCTTAACGCGTTCATCAAATCAAGGGATTCTTTTTTTAGCTCTTCATTGGGATTGAAAGCATATACAATCCTCCAATGGGATCGTATCTCAACTTCAATTGGTAGTATTGCTTCGCATCCATATGTCAAAGAAAATAGGGTATATCTTGTTGCAGTTTTAGTAGAAGTCCGATATGCCTAAAGCACGAGTGGTTGTTGTTCTACCCAATTTTCTTTTGATTTGTCTAGTCGTTTCTTGAGGATAGTCTAAATGGTTTTGTTAGCAGCTTCAACAGCTCTAGTAGCCTTAGGATGAGCTTAGGATGAGCTACGGATGAAAAACTTTTGATTATTCGATTCTTATTGCAAAATCTAGTAAATTCATCACTTTCAAATTGAATTATATTATCGGATATTACTTTGTGCAGCATTCCAAACCGAGGATTATGTTTTTAATCACAAACTTTAGTACTTTTCTCGATGTTATATTTGGTGGTTCTGCCTTTACCATTTGGTAAAGTAGTTGATATCTATGACTGCAAACTTTTCTTTGTCCTTAAATATAGACAATGGCCCAATTAAGTTGATTCCCCACACATTGAAGGGCCAAGACTTGAGATCGGGGTTAACTCTCTTAGGGGTATATGTAAAATTGTTGAAAATCTCTAACATTTTTCATATCTCTTTACGTATTTAACTAAAGCATTTTTCATATAGGGCCAATATAAACCCTGCCTCATGACCTTCTTGTCCAATTTTATGCCATTAGAATGATCTTTACAGAACCCTTCATGGGCTTCTCTCAACAATTTTGTGCCGCTTTCTAGACTAAAACATTTTAAGTAAGGGAGCGAATATCCTATTTCATAAAGTTTTCCATCCATCATAATAAAAGTTGGAGCTTGGTGTCTTATCATTCTAGCTTCCTTTTTATTTTTTGGTAGTTTCCTTTCTACCAAGTACTTACCAATGGGCGTCATCCAATTGTTCTTATACTGACTATTCATTTCCATATGGATGATTCCTTCCTAGATTCCATCATTTCCACTTTCAAGCTCCTTTTCTTTTTCCACATGTGTAAGAGCTTGGAATTTAGTCAATACCATAAACTCATTTTTCAGTTTGGGGGCTCTATCCTCAATGCTAGGGTTCTGTTGGAAGCATACTGAAATAATTTGAATTTTCGATGCTTCTCATGAGCTAGCCAGCTTGGCCAAAGAATTGGCTTTAGAATTCTCCTCTAGGTACTTAGTGTATCAAAAAATCCTCAAACTGGGTTAAACATTTTCAACAACTTTTGAACATAAAGGATTAATTTTGCATCTTTCGTCTGATATGTCTAATTCAACCGGTTGACCATTAATTGAGAGTTGCAGAAAATCTATATTCTTTGGATCTTCAATTAAAGGGCTAAGGTAAGTCTTGCTACCATTGATTCGTACTCAGCCACATTATTAGTGGTGGGAAGTCTAGCTTCATTGCATAGTGTAATCGATGTCCATCAGGCGTAATGATTATGTATCCTGTACCAACCCATTGCTCATTTGAGGCTTCATCAACAAACAATTGCAATTTGGGCTTCAAATCCTTTTCTCTTTTTGATCGTCCTATAATAAATCATGTGCATTCATTAACAAAATCGGCTCAAGCCTTCCCTTTGATTGCCACTCGGGGTTGGCATTCAATCTTATATTTTCTCAGCTCTATTCCCCATTTTACTGACCTTCACATTGCTTCGAGCTTACTAAAAACTTACTTAAGTGGAAAGTTAGTTAACACCTTAATTAAATGTGCTTGAAAATAGGCTCTCGGCTATAGAGTGGTTAGAATTAGATAGTATGCCTATAACTGGATATCTAGCTTCCTCCCCTTTAAGCCTTTTACTGGTATAATACACAGGAAGCTAGGTTTTATTTTCTTCTCTTACTTGAACCGAACTTAACTGCATATTCGGAGACTGCCATGTAAAGGTATAAATTCTCTCCTTCTACGGGACTAGATAAGATCGAAGGTTTCTCAAGGTGGTTCCTTAATTCTTTGAAGGCTTTTCTGCAATCTTCTCCCCACTTAAAGTTCTTCATTTTCTTAATCACGTCAAAAAAAGGAATGCACTTATCATTGGTCTTGAAGATAAATTTATTTAGGGATGTTACCATACCACTTAAGATCATCACATCTTTACTTGTTTTTGGCTCTGCCATATCCTTAATTGTTTTGATTTGGTCAGGGTTAGCCTCAGTTCCTCAAGCACGGATAATATATCCTTAAAATTTACCAGATAGTATTCTGAAGGAACATTTCTATGGATTGATCTTCATTCGATAATTTCTTAGTATTCTAAACATCTCCTCAAGATTTTTTAGATGATTACTTTCCTCTTGAGATTTGACCAGCATATCATCTATGTACACCTCCATGTTCAGTCCAATTTGTTCTTTAAACATACTATTTACTAACCTTTGATATGTAGGTCCTACATTATTTTGTCCAAAAGGCATAACTTTGTAGTAATAAGTTCTCTAATCTGTAATGAAACTTTTGTTTTCTACATCTGGTTTAAACATGGGAATTTGATTACAACCTGAGTATGCATCCATAAATTATAGCAGCTTATGCCCACTTGTGGTATCAATTAACTAGTCTATTCGGGGTAAAGGATAGAAATCCTTAGGGCATACTTTGTTTAGATCATTGTAATCGATACACGATCTCCATTTCCATTGGACTGTTTAACTGACATGGGATTGGCTAGCCATTTGGGGTAAAATACTTCCTTAACAAACTCATTCTCAACTAATCTTTTGATTTCTTCCTTCAATGCGTTAATGGAACTTTATCGAACTGCCTTTTCATTTGTCTAACGGGGATAATATTTGGATCTATATTTAGAGCATGGCTCATAACTATTGGATCTATCCTAATCATGTCTGAGCGGGTCCAAGAAAACATTTCCTTTCTAGATTGGAGAAAAATTGGATAAGTTCTCCTCTGAGTTTGTTGCCTAATTCCTTTCCAATCCTTACCCTTTTTGTCGGGAAGTACATCTAAGCTTACTTCTTCTAGATTTTTGGCAGCTTTTATTCTTTCTTGTTATCCTCTACAATCTAATTTAGTAATTATTTCTTCATTCTTCATTTCATTGGTTATCTGGTTTGCTAATTTTTATTTAGTTCATCTCTCAGAGAAGTTAAATCTTTTTAAACACATCATCGTGCTTTTCAACTACTTTTGTTTTTTTGTTTTCCTTGGATAGTAAGGCTGAAAGACTATTATCCAAGGGCTTCTTAATTTCGGTTTTGTTTGATTTACTTTTCTCCAAGTCATAATAAGAAATACCATCTCCTTTGAATTGCTCAAGTGTACCGAAGTACAGTTCTCGAGAATTGAATTGTTCCCCTCTTATGGTTTCCCAACCATTCTCAGTCAAGAACTCCACCATTAGATATTTTGGTGGAATGAATGCATTTATTTCATTTAGAGCTGGTTTCCAAAGAAAGCATTGTAATTGAAGGGTTGGTCCATTATTACGAATAGAGTTTCAAAAGTTCTGGGATGTGGTGGAATTCCCATTTGCACCAAAAGCTTTATCTGCCTTACTAGAGTAGACCCTTTATTATTGAACCCAAAGATAGGCTCGAAGCTCGGTTCCAACTTATCTTTTGAAATATTAGTATGATCAAAAGCATGCTTAAAAATGAAGTTCACTGCACTTCGGTATCAAATAAGATCTTTGTTACCACGGAGAGCCTAATTTGTGAAGTTATCATCGGATATTTACGCTAGGTGATGGAATCCCCTCAGCTCTTGTGGAGTTATTGTTAAGTTGGACATTTGGAGTTGAAATTTATGAATCTTGAATGGTGGCTCCTCTTGAATGGAGAAGACTCCATCCCTCACTTCCTTTATATATCTTTTCTTAGCCCCTTTGATACTTCCAACGAGATGGGGACCTCCATGGATAACATCTATGCAGTTAAGTAGAGGAATATAGTCCTACTGAGGATCATTCTCTACAAATTCACAACAATGTTTGGCGGCCTAGAATTATTCCTTCTGGGTTATGAAGACTTCTGTGTTTCCTTGACAAACTCCTTTAGAGATCCTGATCTAATCATATTCTAGATTAACTCTGCTAAGACACGTCATTCGTTATTTTTGTGCCAATTTTCTTTATGGTAGACACAATAATCTCCTCCATGTTTTGGTTCGGGTTTGCTCCTTGCCTTATAGGAAGTACAAAAATTTCCTTCACTTGTGGCCATAACAAAGTGTAGAAGATAGGTTTGTTCAGTTCTAAATTGGTTTTAGGAATCTCCTCCCATCTTCCTTTTCTACTTTCATCCCATTTCGGCTTTTTGTTAGGGTGATCAAAATCAAATTTCCTCCTTCCTTCTTTAGTTAGGACTTCTTCTTAACATGGTATATGTCATCCATAAGGATGAACTTATCAACCTCAAAATGGAAATCTTGTAGATCCCTACACCAATGGACAAAGAGTTCCTTCCGAAAAGAAGTCTATCAATTAACCATGAGCGTACTGCCATCAGTTTTTCTCTATCGGTCATGTTTTCGTCTTTTAGCGCCTATAAGTTGAATCTCCTTAGATATTCACCAAGAAGCTCTCCTAATCTTTGTTTGACATTAGCCAACATGATAGAAACTATGGTATGATCGTTACATATGCAGAACCATGCTAAAAATTCATAAGAGAATTGTTCCTAAGAGTAAATAGTCTTCTCTTTGTAGTGCCTGTACCATTTTGCAGTTCTCCTTGGGGAAGAGCCTACAAAATACCGTTCCGAAAGTAGTATAAAGATTTAATTAATGTACGATAGAATTCTAATAAACATTGTCTCCTCTATGAATGGAGCTTCACGGAAATTATTACTAACCCTCGGGTCAAAGGTCCTCTTCCTTTTAAGATCAAGCATGTCTTTCGCCATTTTGTTAGCCATGTCCCTTAGGTAGGTTTCATCTTCATGGTAATCCCGCCTATAAGGCTTGTATTCTTCGTGTGAGATTGAGCTACTAGAATGTTCAGTAGACCTTTATGGTAGCTTGTTGTAGTTTTCCTGCCGACAATTCATCTTAACTTTATTATTTTCTTTCTCTTATAATTTTGGAGAATAAATGGCCGGTCTCTCATATTAGGTTCCTTTCTTTTTTTGTGGGCCCATGGTGCTTTTGCCCTTATCCTTGCTTTTGAGTATTGTGGTATATAAATTTTTCCTTGGAGATTCAACATGTTCCTATTCTTCAGTAAGCTTCATTGTTTTAGAGTACTTTCGAGAAAGACCATTTTCTAGAACCTCATGCATTGCTATGAGCTATTTTGTTAACTTTTGAATTTTTGCTTCGCTATTTGTTAGCCTTATTGGTGTAAAGGGTTGTCCAATTACCCTTTTCTCCAAATTAAAATTCGAAGTGACATTTTCCTCCAAGGTTGCTGTTTGTATAATTTCTTCATTCGAAGCATTAACCTTCCTGGTCTTCACCACTTTCCCAAAAAGAAATTTAACATAATCATTTTCAAAGTAAGGAAAAGAAATGGCGAGTCAAAGGTTTAAGCGCTCCTATTAGTGCCAAGATATTGAATCAAAATTTAGCTAAACAACAGAGATAGCGTACAAGGTGATCTTATTTGATAAAATCTTAATAACTCCCCGGGAGGCATGGTCTGCAAAATTTATGATTACTACTGGCTTGCTATTGAACCAAAATTTAGCATAGCACTCAAGATGGTGTACAAGGTTGTGATGACCGCCCTACACTATGATGCTCATATAACCTAATAGTGTGCTGATGGAGCATTCAGCCAATGTAGGATGATTATCAAGAGAGAGAAATAAAAGTAAAGAAGAGGAATAGAATAGAAGAGAATAGAAGAGAAAGAAGTAAACCATTACGTAATCACATAACCTATCGTATATCTTACAATGCATCAGATAAAATATAATACCCATCATAGATATAAAACAGGCAAGACAGTACTAACTATGACACTACTGAATCAGAGTACATAAGCTCATACAGTTATATAAAACAATAATATAGTTTATACATGAGCTCACTGATAAAATGTCCCTAATAATAGCAAGTCAACATTGTCAAGACTCCACAGTGTCACACAGGGGAATAACAAGCCTAAAATATAAATATGGGAAAGCGTCACTTCCTGCTAATCCATCTATATAGCTCCAAATGCTGTTTACACCTGCTATCTAGTCAAATCTTTTAAGAGTACTCGAGATAATAAGAAGAAAAAACATAAAACCTCAATTCAGACAGCAGTCCGGTGTGAGCTATAAATAATCTCAAAACATTATAAAAGTTGTTATAGTATATGGAATAGAGGGTATGGAGAATCATACCTAACATGTCCCTGCATCAAAAGGGCTAGCATATAACATAAGATATATGCTACTTTATCATAGTTATCATGGGTGTACCATACATATAGGGGCGTTATATATATGCATCAATAATATCTACATCGTGTGACATCCCTAAAGTGATAACCAACCAAAGTAAACATGAAATCTATCATCCATCCTCATATTCACTTAATCAGTGCGTTGGATATATAATACTTGTATAACCCCAACATATAGTCAAGGACTACTCGAATCCATACCAACCAGAAGGCTAGAACTAGATAGTGCACCGCGTAGCAGGCCAGGGCACTCGGATCAAAACATCGTGTGAGCTGCAACATACCCTGTAGACCAAGTGAGTGTCTTCACATACCCTTTCTTTGTGAGTACGCTCCAAAACCTATAAATACCAATATTCCCTTTAAATACATCATATACAGCAAAGCTCATCCCGAAACTGTCCTCACAACTCCCATCTAAAGTCTTCACCGTTGGGAAATATCCTGGACAGATATCGTTAGTCATAGAATGTCATCTTGTGTCTCATAATCTTCCTCCAATAGTTTCTTCTATATGGCTGCTCTACATCTCGAAGTACATCTGTCCATCAACAAAGCCATCACTTCCTATCATGGAATCATCATTGTCGAATCATGAACTCATCGTGTTGAAGCATCGTCCATGATTCGTGCCAAAACTGCTCGTCTAAGAGCCATAGCCTCAAATTAAATGTCGAATAAACAAACCATCATGTCATATTCTTCGAAGCCACTCCATCAGCCACGTTAAAATTGGCCAAATCGATCATCATCAATAATGGTAGATATCGACCACTCTAGAGTAATTGATACCAACCACTTTGTTCATGTACTTAACAAAAATGATTAAATACAAATCAATGAAAACATCCGACATCTATCCCAAGATCCGAAGCATATCTCCAAATCGATCTTCTATCTTCAGATCAATCTGCGTGCACAAAATTCTATGCATGAAATCCTATCATATGGGATATTTTCTAATACTATATCGCCTTCAAACAGTTTTTTAAACAAAACTAAGCAAACAAGAATACATGCAACCAATAAGTACGCAAATGTCTACAATAGCCTACATACGTCTATAATAATACACATTCAATACATCTACGCAACTAATGTGGGATTAATATCAAAATAGCCTAAATTTAGCAATATCTCAAAAACAGTACGCTAATAGGATAAGCAAGATATTTAACTAAAAACCATCTTAAAACACTTTTAAATCGTTTTATAAAACAAGATGTAGGTTTAAATTTGTCAAAAAGCACATTTTAAAGATAGAAATCATTTCAATATGTTGTTTTAATACTATATTAACAATCGTAGTACGGTGAGCGAAAATATCACCCATCTTAACAAAGCCGACCAAACTAATGCCAGGTTGTAGAGTTCTCAATCATGAGCACAATGTAAGAAACGACGTTTAAAATGGAACTCGTATGCAAATGATACGAATTATATAAGTTACGAGGTAATTTAAACAATTAATTAACTTAAACTATAATTATTTCTTAATTACCTTCATTAGAGATGATACATTTTCATCTTCTCTCAGTACGTGTTGTACAAGCCTGTGCAATGTACCTAAAACCAACTTGCTTTCGTCACTGATTTCTCACTTGTCTATTGACGCAATACGGTGCCGTCTTGCCAATGAGCCCGTCTACGCATCCTCTTTGCCGCTGACCCGATGGAATGAAGCTCGGCTTTCCTTAGAGAAATGCTATCTAACAGCTCTCTACCTCAGCCACGAACAATGTGACTTGACCTTGTTCTTCGGAATACGAGGATACTGGAAGAAGCGTGTCGATAGGAGAAAATGACGGGGACTTCCATTTTGTCCAACTCCGCCTCGATCGACCGTTAAACTAAACCCTTGCCGTCGTTCAAGATATGGCCATCCCTAAAATCATCACTTCACACTTTCATCTTCGTATGAGTGAAGGTTTCTTCAATACGAGTTCAACGAAAGTGGTTTTGTTATTTTTCGTGGAGAGAATCATTCAATTTTAATTTTTTAAATATAATACAGAGAGAAGGGTTTGGACGTAATAATGATTCGTTCACTGATAATGTAACAATGATTTGGAAAAATAGAGAGAAGGGTTTGGATGTGAATTTAAATTATATTATATTATTTGTTTACTTAAATTCTTAATTAAACGGTCATACATTTCGAGTTCGCACGATCCATGTGCGTTTGATCGCGATGATACTCGTCTGCATACATCACCTTATTTTTTTAGTCCTAATGGTATTAATTCTGTTGTTATCTGAGATAGTGCACCGGGATGATAATTTCACGCACTTTTAGATCGTTTTGGCCACGAGATCGACCGATCTCAGAATTTAGTGATGCTTATACTTATTTTAGTTCACAACGTCGACATGAACTCGATGGAAGTGGTCTCGAGTCATGATTCAATCATATGTGAAAATCGTATTTTTTGGGGCTGTCAATTAAATTATTGATTTAATATTTAAAATAGTTATTTAAATATCTACCATTCGAAATACAAGTAATTACAGTGTTCCCTCCTCTATAGGATTTGGTCCCAAGAATGAAGCAATACAACCCGACACCCTCACATAAGTAAAAACACAAGAAAAATAGTCACTTATCGATCCGTGACAACAATCACTGAAAGCGATTACAACAAAGGGAATAGATTCAAAATCAGCTGGAGCCATCATCCTTATCCCTATGTACAATCACTGCCAAACCCGAAATCAATGTGGCTAAACCAAACGTCTAAGTTGCACACTTATTTCCAAAGAAATAGACAATGGAAAACAAAAGAGCCAACCTAATAGTCTAATGGAAAATCAACTAAATATCATACATTACCGATTCTTTAAACTATCGACAATGTCTAATGTCCTATACATTGATTATTCTATCAATTTTGGCTTATGTCACGGAAAATTTCAGTAGCACATCCTTTGTGCAGCTAGGTCTAGGAAAAATCCCAATACGACACACGCGCGTGCACACACACACACATCTCGTATCTGAGGCATTTCATTTCCGAGGACAACCAAGCATGCATTGCCAAATCTACACTATCGATGTTACATACCTCTTTTATAGCAAGTTCATACCATTTAGATGTGAATAAAAGAAAGTAAGCATTCAAATAGCCAACACTTGCTTCTATGTACCTGATCAAGTACTCAAAAAAGAGGATTAAGCACAATAGTAACATCATTATGTAAATGAGCATAATATATCATATGTGTAGCAATCATCTCAATAAATATGCTATATTAAACCATAATTATCCCGCATGCCTAATAAAGAACTCCAAACAAGCAGTCCTTAAGCCCTCATCGGTCCTTCACGTGCAGTCACATTCGCTTTCATTCAACTGAACCTTTACTACTCCAGTTCCTTCCTCCTAACCCGTTTCATATCACATCTATCGGTACGAGTAGTCTTACGAGATCTCCAAGCCTCTGGTTCAGTCTCAATATCATCTAGTCAATTTGGTATCAAATTTCTTAATGCCTCTTGTAAGTTCTCCCTAAACCCACTAGTGAACAACGGGTTTTGGCCACTTACAATGCTCTTGGCATGCGATGGATCACACTATCCTTTTTGTATAAATCTAGCATTTTCATCACTCTATTGACTATGACTCAAATGCTATTATATTCTCTTCTATCCCTTGGCATTCCATCAATGAAGTCCATTAATATCTTTTCCCACTTCCACCTAGGAATCTTAAGCAGTTGTAGTAACCACTTGGCCTCTTCCATTCAGCCATTAGTAACTGACAATTCATTCGTCTTGGAATGAATTCCCCGATATCCTTCTTCATCCCTTCCCAATAAAATTCTATTTCATATCATAGTGCATTTTAGTGTCATGGGGATATATAGTCAATCTCGAATGAGAGCACTCTAATAGTACCTCATTGCTTGACCCATCACATCGAAAATAACAATATCTCCTTCATATGATGCCAACCGTCTCAGTCAAGTCTGCACTATAACACCTCTACAGACACAAATTGTTCCTCTAATTTAGCCATGATCTCTGTGAGTCTAGCTTCACGCCTCTGATTTGTATCGACGCACTAAATCCAAGTAGGTCTGATGGTCAAATCGCTCTGTTAGACTCACTAATGCATATTTGCATCTCGCATCTCAAATAAAAGTCTAATTCTTCCTCGTCAAATCAGTTAACGGTGTTGCTACCTTTGAGAAGTCCTTGGTAAAGTGTATATCACATCTTGCAATTCAAGGAGACTTCCAGTCTGTAGCACATTTAGGTCTATTCGATTCCTGAACTGCCGTCAACTTCGTAGGATCTATAATGATGTCCTACTTCAAAACAACATGACTCGTGCATCTCACTTCTCTCCTCTAGAAGTGATACTTCAAAGACGTCATCATCAATCAGTGTTTTTCTCGACACCTCAAACATAATCATCAATCGTGCCTTGAGCTCCTCTTTCATCAATGATGATACAAAAGTATCATCAATGAGCACAAGCATGGACTAACTTAAGTGATCTCTCAAAACATAGTCCATGAGATCACCAAAGCATGCCGACCTATTAATTATGTTGGTTAGCTCGAATGGCATAACCAACCAATCAAAAATCAAGGTAGCTTAAAAAATGCTATGATCGGCATACTCTTCTTAGCTACTCTCAATGGATGAAACCCCATCACAAGGTCCAACTTAGAGAACACCTTTGCGCTATAGAGCTGATTGAACAAGCCATTAACAAATGGAAGTGGATACTTGTTCGTCAACTAATCCAACTCACAATAATCAACATATAACCTCAAAGAGTCATCTGCCTTAGTGGCAAGCGCTATAGGTCCATCCCACTCAAATATTCTCCTACGAATAAACTCTTGCCCTAATATGTCATCCGCTCGCACCTTTAACTTCCTCTACTCTTTGGGCGTCATATGCCTTAAAGGCATAATTATTAGTCTAGAACCTCTAACTAGATCGATGCGGAACACGGTCTCTCTATGTGGCGGAAGTCCAATCACTTCTTCAATATATCCAGAAACTCCTTGGCAATCGAGACTATCGACAACTCATCATGTGGGATATCAATCGAATATAAAAAGATGACCATAACCTCATCGTCCGGTAGGCGGCCTAACAAGTCCTTTCGCCCATCATCCATCCCTATCATTACTGACAACCTCTCACAATTCACTACTACTCCGTATCTATGAAGCCAATCCATCCTAAGTCTAATCCAAATCCCATAAAACCCAAAATAAAATAGTCACAATCAAAAGAACATCCATAACTCGATAAGACCAAACCATGACAAACCATATACAAGCTGGTGGAGCCTTTAACAAAGTTTGTCATAATAAAAGGCCAGTTAACGATTTTGGGTCTCAATCCTAATTTATCTATCAAATCACTAGATATGAAGGAATGTGAAAGCTCGATGTCAAATAAATCATGTATGGAAACACCATGAACGGAAAGCACACCCTAGATAGTAATGCCCTTTTACTTCTCTTTCGTCGATGGAGCACTCAACAAATCAAAACGACATTCAACACATATGCTTCCATTATCTACCCCTATTTAATTGTTTGGGACAATCCTTTCAAACTAGGTATAGGCTCTCACATCATAAAGCCATTTCGATCAACTTCTCGATGCTCTTATCAATATGACCAATCAATTGCTTCCCAAGATGATCACTTAACCTAGTGATAAATTCTTCCTTCTTTCTGCGTGGAGTATCAATGGAAGATAGACCATACTTCGATAGAATATTGAATTCGGCCATATTCTCAGCCACAAACATATTGCCTTACTTTAGTCGGTAAACATCCAAAACAACACCGATTTCTAAAAAGTCGAGATAAATTTCTTCGAAGCAAACTATGAACTAATCCTAAGTAAGATGGTCCTTGGGAGTCGAAACTATAAGGACACCCCACCAGTTCATTGTTCATCCTTGGAGTCACCTAGGGGTCAACTTCTACCTCATTACATCATCTAAGTCCAAGTCATCGAAGATCCTTTCGCAAATGTCCATCCCGTCTTGCATATCAATAGTCGACTCCATTTCATATTACGGTCTGCCTCCTAACTCACGTAGTCTTTATATAGCTTGTTAAAGTCGACTCTAAGCATTTGCACTTAAGCACCATAATCATTTAGAGCAACTAAGGCAGTCCAAAAATTGATTCGCACCATCTTTGGGAACATATTTTGTAAATTAAGGTTAGTGGCCCTCGACCCCGCCTACTCCTCTACTCTGGAGATAGAGTCAATAGGAACTTTTATCATATGCCAGATCATTCCTAATCTATGATGAAGATGATCGGTCTCACATAAAGAAAACGACATCAATAGTGCTTGTGTGCAATACAAATTATATACTATACATACTACGATATAGTTTTGTAAATGAAAATATATAAAAAATATGCATTCTCTCATATATAGGTATACTCTAGATCCAGTCAAAGGTGACAACTCTTACCCTATCTCTACTGGATCAACATATCACCATGTTAACTACAAAACCTGGCTCTGATACCAAATGTGATGACTGCCCTACACCTTCGACGCTTATATAACCAAATAGTGTGTTGTTGGAGCATCTGACTGATGTAGGACAATTATCAAAGGAGAGAAAAAGAAGTCAGGAAGTGAAATAGAATATAATCGAAGAGAATAATAGAGAAGAGAAAGAAAAAACATCGCATAATTACATAACCTGCAGTATATCTCATAGCGCATCAGATAAAATATAATAGTCATCAAAGATATAAAACAAGCAAGATAATAATAACCACATGAACCACAGAATCCGAGTACACAGGCTCATATAGTTATACAAACTAGTAATAGAGTTTATACATAAGCTCATTGATAAACTATCTCTAATAATAGTAAATCAACACTGTCAATGCTCCACAGTGTCACATGGTGGAATAAACAATAATATGAGAAAGCATCACTTCCTACTAGTCCATCTACACAACTCCAAGTGCTATTTACACTTGCTATCTAGTCTACTTATTTAAGAGTACCTAAGGTAATAGAAATCAAAGCATAAAACCGCGAGTAAGACGACGGTATGGAGTGGGCGACAAATATCTCAAAACACTATAAAAGTCGGTAAAGTATATGGAACAGAGGGTATAAAGAATCATATCTGACCTCTTACATCCAAAGAGTTAGCACATAAGATATATGCTACTATGCCAAAGTCATCATAGGTGTATTATACATCAAAGTACTAAGGGCGCTTAGATGTCTGCATCGATAATATCTACATTATGTGACTCCCTAAATTGGTAGGCAACCAAAGCAAACATGTCATCCAGTATCCGCCCTCCCATTCACTAACTCAATGCATTGGATATATGAACTTGCATGACCCCTCGTATAGTCAAGGAATACTTAAGGTTCCAATTTCTCAGTACTCGTATTCATGCCACTTAGAAGGCCAAGAACTAGACTGTGCACCCTGTAGCCTAGGGTACTTGGATCGAAACATCATGTGATCTGGGGAATACCCTGTAACCTAAGTGAACGTACTCACGTACCCATGCTTTTTGAGTACACTCTGGTATCAGTGATCCCTTTGCATATGTCATTCACAACAGAGCTCATCCTGAAATAGTACTTACAACTTCCATTTGAAGTCGTCGCGATTGGGAACTATCCTAGACAGCCATCGTTAGACATAGAATGTCATCATGCGTTGATAACCTTCCTCTAACAGTTCCTTCCATCTGGCTACTCTACATCTCTATGTATAGTTGTCCATCATAGAAGTTGCCACTTTCCATCCTGGAATCATCATCATCGAATCATGAAGTCGTCGCATTGAAGCATCGTCCTCGCTTTAGCGCCAAAACTGCTCGTCCAAGAGCCATAAGCTCAACTCAAATGCTGAACGAACGAACCAACACACTACACTCTTCGGAGCCTCCCCATTATCCATGTCAAAATTAGCCAAATAAGCCATTATCAATAGTGGTAGTTATTGACAACTCTAGAATAATTGATACCACTTTGGTCGTTTACTTAACCAAAAAATTTTAATACAAACCAAATGAAAAACGTCCAACTTCTATCCCAAAATCCATAGCACATCTCCAAATCCATCTTCCATCTTTAGATCAATCTACATGCGAAAATCTCTATACATGAAAGCCTATCCTATAGGATATTTTTTAGTACTACATCGCCTCCTAATGGCATTTTCAACCAAACTAAGCAAACGAGCATGCATGCAACTAATAAGCATATGAACATCTATAATAGCCTACATACGTCTATAATAACATACATCTAATATATCCAAGCAATCAATGTGGGATTAATATCAGCATAGCTTGAATCTAGCAATATCGTCAAAATAGAGCATCAACGGGAAAAACGTGATATTTAATTGAAAACCTTTTAAAACACTTTTAAATCCTTTTATAAAATAAGATGTAGGTTTAAATTTGTCAAAAATCACGTTTTAAAGTTAGAATTTATTTCAAAATGTCGTTTTAATACTTTATTTACAATCATAGTACGGTGAGAGAAAATATCTCCCACCTCAACAAAAACTAACCAAACCACGGCCAAATCGCGAGCTCTCTATCACAAGCACACTGTAAGAAACAGCATCCAATACGGACCTTGTATCAAAAGATACGAATTTATAAGTTACAGGATAATTTAACAAATTTAATTTAATTAATATATAATTATTTTTTATCATTAGAGATTAATACATCTTCATCTTCTCCCCTGTGCATATCATACATGGTTGTGCAACGATAGCCAAAGCCCACTTGCTTCCCCATCGATTTCTCACTGTCTCTCAACGAAATGCGGCACCAACGAGTCCATCTACACATCTTCTTCTCCACTGACCTGATGGAATGAAGATTGGCCTACCCTTGAGAAATATGACTTGATAACTCTCCACCCTTAGCCATGAACAACACGATCTGATTTGGTGTGTAACTACCCATATTTTACATACCAGAGGAACATAAATTGTTTTTATTTTGTTCATATGAGGTCATATTATTATGTAATTTTGGAATATGACAATTAAGGGTATTTTACATGCCTATGATTTTTTCCGAATTTCTATGTGACCATTTTAACCCTGAAAAATCTTGTTTGGCTACAACTTTTGATAAGAGTCAAACTAGGGTCTCAAACAAGTTCAGTTACTTTAGGAAGATGGTTTTCCATTCCATAGATTGGTCATAATAAAAATACGAACTTATGGTTAGAAAGTTATGCCTGTTTTAAGTTTTTAAAACTGGTGGCCAGTATTAGTATGTAATTAATCAAGCCCGTTAGTGAGCCTATTAGTCTAATTAAAGAACGCTATAAATAGAGGGCTGGAGAGTCAAATTAAAACTTTTTCCTCTCATTCTAAATTAGGTCTAAACCCTAATTAGCCCTAGATCCATCCTTATTTCATCCAAAATCACCCAAATTTCTCTCTAAACAAAACTAGATACATATTGGAGATAGATCCTCAATGAGAACATAAAGATCATCAAACGCTTGATTTGAAGTGCTTTTCTTTACTGTCTAGATTAGATCTATACATAAATTGATTAGATTTGATAATTGGGGAGTGGTTAATGCCTTCTCACATGCTATACTTGTTTATATGGTAGAATTATAAGATTTAACATGTTTTAAATCGATTTTTGGCCATAAAAACCTTTTCTAACTTTAATGACATGTTAATCCTTGCATATGATATAGACTGGTTAGCAATCACCTTGATTTATGTTCATATATTCATGTTATATGTGGACCATGTTAGAAATTGTCATGTTTATCTTATTTTGATGGATTGTAAGTTTGACTGGATAAAATTCCTTGCCATTCTAATTTTGGATGATATGATTCGATGTTGTTTGCTAGCGTTGTATTTGCATAGTGTTCACCCCAAAAATGGGAATCAACACCTAATAGACTCCGGTAGAGAATAAATGAAGAATGAATTTAAAATAGAGCAAAAATCATAAATGAACACGTAGATTTTATAGTGGTTTAGCATTCTTGGCCTATGTCCACTTCATGTTTTTATTGATCTTACACTTGATTATGATTGCAAGAATGTTTAGATCAGTTGGGATCCATTCGTACAAGAATGAAGAATAAAAATCGGAATAGCCTTTACAACAGAAAGAAGGGGCCTCTTTTCTGGCGCCATGCTTGTTGTATTTATAAGGAAATACGTGCACGGATCGGGCTAAAATTTCGGCAGAAGAACCTCCAGGACAAAACGAGGCCACATAAGAATTTTTAGGCCCATTGGGGCCTTGACCCATATTCTGGTCTCCAAATGGGGTGCAATCCTTCTTGTGGATCCCCTATGATGTTAGCTACTTGCCCTTCAAATTTCATGTCATTCTTACTCACCGTTTTTTAGATACTACATTTTTCCATGAAGTTGTGTTGCATGCATTCTTATTTCACATGATTCCTCCAGAGGGATAGGGGCTGATCCCTCTTACCCCTTCTGATTTTGGGTTCGATCCCCGAGGGTGTTCCCTATTTTGTAATGTGCTTATACTCCCAAGTATCATGTTGATAGCATCTGTAGATTTCAAGTTATTAATCGATCATTATTGCAATATGTAGTGAAAGCTGAATATGGCCGACCCTTTTTATACCGATCCCTTTTATATGATCCCTTTTATACATATCCCTTTTGTATGGCTCATCGTATACCGATTCCTTTTATACCAGTCCCTTTTTATAGATGAAGTAATTTGCCCATAACTTGAACAAACGAATTCCAAACGACTTGAAACTTGAAATGCAGCCTTATGGGACCTTCATTGTTACTCTATATTGATCTCACTTGATTTCGGGTAGAAATTGAGGATATGTATCGATCCCCTAGGGAAAGGGATAGACACTGATCCCTCGCCTAGGGGAAGCATTATTCCATACTTAGAATATTCTAGAGAGTCTATCTCTTGATCTCGGTTGATCATCGCTTCACATCATTGCTTACGCTTAATTTTTCATTCTAATAATCATCTCTATGGCTATCTTCCTCGATGATCGCCCAGTTTATCTTGTCCAATCAGTCTGAATATAGCCGGGCCAAAAGGCCGGATAACATTGGCCCTCTAAAGTACGTCTTGTTGCGTACATGACATGCTTTGAAATGATGTCAAGTTAGGGTCATTGAAGAGGATTCCACTCAATGTATCGGATGATCATTATCCTTCTGCTGCTGTTGAGCTATTTTGTGAAGAGTAAAATCTCTCTCTGTTCGTCATGACGCTTGGTTGTTATCAAATGATGTAAATTCTAGAGTAGTATCTATCCGTAATCATCTGCACTCAGTTCCATTGAGCTTATTAGTCGAGTTAGTATGTCTTGGTTATCCGATCCAATTTCTTTGATTTCCTCATGTGAGAATCCAATTTCTATCGATTTCAAGAAATTGAATTTTCAAGAGTACACGTGCACGTTCTGGTACACATTTTTGTTTGTTGGCTCCCGAATGCATTCATATGCTCATGGGTCATTATTAATTTAGTGGAATGCAATTCAATCATTTGTAACTTTTTGGTTATTGATCCTTCTCACTCCAAATCTTTGTGAATGTAGGATACAGGGATTGGAGAAGTTAAGTTTGAAGAGATTTCTGTTGATGATCGATTATGGGTTGAAAGCATATAGATCGGCCTTTAGGTTGAATGTGGCCTACTAGATTTGATCACCTAGGAGGTAAAATAAGGGGCGGTTTCGATCAATTGCAGGCAAGGTTGGGCTTGGATATTGATGGCAAGAGGGATGATGTTTCTTTAAGATTGACTTTGAGTGTAGGACTTCTCTCTATATTCGTTCGATTTTGTCGTGGGCAGTTCACCAAAGCAGAGGAACAAATAAACCCTTCTAGTATATGATTCATTCTTGGATGATGTAGCATGAAGCTTTGCGGAGGATTTATCGTTTTACATTCCTCCATTAGGGAAGGATTCCCTATTGTAGATAGTCTTCTAATGGAGACATCCATTACTCCTTATCCGGCTCCATCTTCAAGATCCAGTCGACCTAGATCTGGTCGGTGCTCGGAGCTTTCAGTACTTCAACCGGGACCAAGCCCATTTGTTGCACATTGCCGGAATTGGCCAGCATGGCCAATGAGTCGGCTTTCTCATTTTGTTCAATAGGTGTGTGTTTAATGGTGTAATACTAGAAGTCTACTAGTAGCTCTTGGACCCGGTCGAGATAAGAAATAAGTTGCCGCCCCCTCTGATAATCTCCCTTGACTTGGCATACTAGCAAAAGAAAATCATAAAAGAATTGTAAAGTTTTCACTCCCAGTTCTCTGGTAAGTTTGAGCCCAGTAATCAGAGTTTCATATTTGACTTTGTTATTTGTCGTAGGGAAGTCGAGTTTTAGGACATAGAAGATCGATCGTTCCTCAAGAATCACCAACACGACTCCGGGGCTAGAACATTGATCGTTGGATGCTTCATTCGTGTACATTTTCAATTGGTTGGTTAGTTTCTACTGCTCTCCGGAGATTCTTCTGGCGCAATGAATTCAGCTATGAAGTCCTCCAATGTCTGTCCTAGTATAGCTTTCTGAAAGAGATAGCTGATGTTAAATTGGCTCAATTTGATGTTCAACTTGAGTAGTCTTCAAGACGTCTTAGGTCGTTGTATGATCTATCATAACGGCTAGTCAGTATAGAATTAATGGGGTGAGCCTAAAAGTAAGAGCGGAGCTTTCATGATGAAATCAACAGACATTACGCGAGCTTTTGTAGCTTTGGGTTGTTTTCTCTTAGTACTTATCAATCACTTGCTTATACAATATACCATTCTTTGGATCTAATTCTCTTCAGATAGCATTGGGGCGCTTATGGCATATATTGACATGGCTAAATAAATATATAAATCTTTGTGATCTGGCGGCTTGGATAGGATGAGAGGTCTGTCTAAGTAATCTACCAGAGCTTGAAACACATCAATGCAGTCCTGTGTCCATTCAAAGTTTCTTTTCCATCTCCTGATTAGGTCGAAGAAAAGAGTACACTTGTCGATGGCCTTGGAGATGAAACTACTTAGGGAAGTGACCTTCCCATTTAGACTCTATGCCTACTTGATTGTCTTCGGTACCAAGATGTCTCTAATTGCTTGAATCTTCTTGGGATTGGCTTCAATTACACAAGAGTTGAACGTTAAACCCAGGAACTTCCCTGATGCAATGTCGAAAGAGCATTTCAAAGGACTAAGTTTCAGTCCATATCTTCGGATAAAACTGAATATCTCTACCAGGTCATCGATGTGGTTGTTTGATTTCCATGATTTCATGAGCGTATTATCCATATATACCTCCATTGATTGCCAGATCTTGTCATTGAACATCCTATTGACCAACCTCTGGTAAGTAGCACTAGCGTCCTTCAGTCTGAATCTAAATGACGTTACGATGTATCAACATAGCCCCAGGTCAGAAATGAATTTGGTGTGTTCTAGGTCGGGGATGAGCATCATATCTATTTGCATCTGGAGTACCCATCCATGAATGAAAGAAGTTCATGTCAACGGTTGAGTCTACCAGCTGGCCATCTTTGGAAGTGGAGAGTTTCCCTTTAAGTTCACCTTGTTTAGGTCTAAATAATCAACACATATCCGCCAATTTCCATTTTATTTTCTTTGAATTACATGATTGTATACCCATTTTGGGTAGAGGGCATCGCAAATAATCCCGTTACTTTTAGTCTATCTACTCCTTTTTAAGTGTAGTAGATCTCTCAGGATTTATGCTACGTTTCTTCTGTTTCACGAGACATGCTTCGGGTCGATACTCAATGCATGGCTTACGATAGTCGATGAGGTCCTACGCATGTCAAAATGGGTCCAAGCAAACATATCAAGATTTGCTCGGAGAAAGCTAGCAAACTCCTTCATCACCACTGGCCTGAGCCGTGATTCGATCTTTAAGACCCATGAGGGGTCGTCATGATGGACCATGATGTCGATCGTTAGCTCTGCGGGTGCAGCCTTGAATTGGACGTCAATCCCCATGTTAAAGCATTTCTCTAATGCATAGTCATTGGCATGTAAGCCGGTCAGGACAGCATACGATGACGGTCGCTCTGATCTAACTTTCGAATCTCGTTGTGAGCTGATGAGTCCGATAATGAAAGGCTCTAATGCTTTGAGCAATTACCTACAAATAGCAAAAGATCAGGCTTAAAAGCACGTTGAAGCAAACGTCAAGTAGGGTTCAGCTTCTGTTGCGCACAATTACATAGCTGGCTCTTGCTTTGAATTTGAATCTGCTTGTGTATTTACGTAACGCACTTTCCATTAAATGTACTCATGATATTTTTCTTGTTGTGCAAGTTGGAATGATAGTCAGATGCCCGTGAGTTTGGGCATCATTCCGATGATTCTATCCATAAGCATCCTTTCAGTCATAGCCTCGAGTCATTATAAGGCATGAGTTACAATATTGAGCTATAGTAGTCATCTATTGGATGATCACACTTTTGTCCCCAGTCTTAGGTTGATAGACATACTGCATGGATGGTCAAGTCTCATCCTAGTTGTGTTTACACTTTCTCTTAAGCTTCGAAGACTTAGAGTTGATTAATGAATGGTCGGTTCACAGTCACCTTATTTCTCGCTTGTGCCCTTAAGTCTAGGGTATACGTCGATAAGTGGGAAGATAGATCATGTTCGTTTTAGCTTTATATTCTTTCCCGTCGAATCGTGGGAGCGAGTTAATTGATGGAAGGCTGAGTTACACCTACCCTAGATTTTATTCTAGTTTTTCCTTCTAGGGGAATAATTCAATGCTTTGTCGGATTTCGGGCATGAGCTGGGTACTAGACGGTCAATCACATCCACTTTTGTTATGGATGTTGCCATACTCTAAGCAAGACCGAGGATGGTTATGTCACATCCAATCTGTGATTGATGCTCCCTATATCAAACCAAGGGCAAGGATTAGTGTGTGGACAGTCGAGTCATGTCCATTTCATATTTCTCTTCTAGTTGGATCATAGTAAGAGTCAGCGAATGAATGGTTGTGTCGCATTCATTCGGAGATGGATGGTCAATCACGTCCATTTTGATTTATATTCTCCCGTCAGATGTAGGAAAAAAGTTGGCTCAGATATAGTCGGTCATGATCATCCAGTTTCATACTCCTTTAGATGGATCTAGGAGGGTGTTGGAGAATGAATGGTCAAGTCAGGCTCATTCATGATTTATTCTCCTATCCACACTCCAGTGATCGGATTTATTCGAAGGATGTTCAGGTCACATCCGTTTGTGTTTGGTGTGGATCGATATTAACCGTCGACTCAGTGTCCTGATATAGAAAGCTTAGATCACATTGCCAGTCGATTCAATGTTATGATATAAAAGTCTGGATCGATATTGCCCATCGATCCGACGGTATGATATTATCAGTCGCCCGTAACTTCGGACGTCATTTTGATTGGTTTTGTATTATGGCATCCTTACGGTCGTTGCCTTAAGTCATAAAAAACAACAAGCTGGAGCTATTGTAAGCTGTCATATTAAACTTTTAGTGGTTTGTACTCCTACCACTAGTTTTGGGTCGGTGGATTTAGCTCATGGATAGTCGAACCTCATCCATAGTATGTTTATGCTCTTCCTATCAAGTTTAGGTCAGAGTTGGCAAATGAATGGTCGACCGTATTCATTTTTTTTACTTATGCTTCGATCCATACTCTAAGGATCGAAGTTAACTGATAGGCGATTAGTCACACCCATTTGATGTCTATACTCCAGTCCACGCTCTGGGATTTAGAGTATCGTTGAAAATGGTCGAATCGCATTTTCCTTGGTCAATTCCTTTGCCTCTGGTAGAGGGAAAAAGTCGATGAGTGGTCGTTCATGTCACGACCACATTAATTTCAAGTTTCTCCCATCAAGTCATGGGGAGGAGTTGACTAACGGATGGTCGAGTCAAATCTGTCCTGTGTTTTATACTCAGCTCGTTGTATTATAGGCGAGAGTCATTGGAAGAACGGTCAAACCACGTTAAATTTCTATCACTACTCTTGTTCACACTTTGGGGACCAGAGTTTTTCAATGGGTAGTTTGTTGTGCCCGTTAGGTGTTTATACTTCAACTCACACTCCGGGAGCTAGAGTTATTGATGGACGATCAAACCTCGTCCTGCTTTTTAACATATGCTTCCTTTTTCAGACCGAGAGTGAGAGATGGTGAGCGAGTGGTCAAACTACATCCACTTGGTAAGTTTATAATCCGTTTGTCATGGCATAGATTAGAGTAGGCGAATGAACGGTCATTTCACATCTACTTTATACCGGATGGTCGAGTCGCATTCGATTTTTTGCTTATACTCTAGTCCATTCTTTGGGAATTGCGTTTGTTGATGGGCAATGGGATTACGCCCGTTTAGAGTTTATACTCTAGTTCATGCTCTGAGAACTAGATTTGGTCGATGAGTGGTTAGTTACACCCATTTGGTGTTTTACTTTATGAAAGTGACTATGCTATAGGATCGAAATGGCCATCAGTTGTAAACAATGTAAATACAGTGGTAGAGCGATATAAACTAATTTATCTGCTGATGCGAAATATGAGTATAAAAAGTAAATAGTAAAGTAAATGACACCAGGATTTTTATACTGATTCAAACTCCCATTCTACGACAAGTCCCAAACACCTTCTGGAATTTAACTATCAACCTTCTCTTAACTCGGAGGAACAGGTATTACACCGCTTGAGCAGCCAAACAGGACTTCTACCGCCTAGACAACCAAATAGGACTTCTACCGCCTGAGCAACCGAACAGGACTTCGGATACAAATAGTAAAGCTATTTCTGATTGAGTATGCTCTTGAATAGCATTGATAAGTCAACAATATACACCCTTCTTATGATCTTTTCATCAAGAGTAATGTGTATGATTATGCGTGTATGAAGAATAGGAAGATTAGAATTGCTTTATAAGATATGGAAGTGAGATGTAAGACATGAATGTATGAACTTATGTAAGCAATAGATTCGAGAATGTTATACATGTTAAATCAAGAGAGATAGGAATATAAAGTTAATTGATCAATGAAACTCAAGTGTATTTATTATAGATAATGAGTTGCAACTACTGATGAAGAGTTCTGTACAAACAGCAATGGTTGTAAGCCTTGGGTAGGAAGACAACTATTCAGAAAATAAGTGTCTTTTTATTAAAAAATGACAGTTGTAGGATTCAGTCGACTGACCTTGATAATTCAGTCGACTGATCTTGATAATTCAGTCGACTGAATTCAAAAACATACACATGTATGTTAAAATGCATAGACTTAGTCGACTGAATGATCTTGTTCAGCCGACTGAATTTTGTTGATAAACAAAAATCACCATAGTTCATTTGGTTAGAGCACTTGCCTTTTAAACTAGTGATCCAGGTTCGAGCCCCGCTCCATGCATTTTTGAAAACTTGATTTTTCATTTAAAATAAGATTTTACCAATGACCCAAGTTCAAGTATTGCTTCATATATATTATTGTTGTTGTTGTTGTTATTACTATTATTATTGTTTTAAATAAAACTTTTATTACTTTTATAGAATGTTTCAAAAGTTTATGTTTGTGAACTACTTGAGGAGAGATCTTAACATAGCTAAAAACGGACTTTGACTTTAAACAACATATATACATGAACCAAACTTTATATTGTTGAGTCCGGTCTTCGTAGTTCTTTGTCGTAGATTCATGAATCTTCATGTCGATTGAATTTCTTGTCATTAATCAAAACATATGATCTAACATTCTCCCATTTTTGGATGATGACAATTCCATTTGTGATATGAATGATTCTCGACAATATTGCTCTGTAGTTTCATATCTCCTCCTGAATATATAAGCTAGTCTTATCTTTCAATTTCTCCTCCTGAATCTGTGCTTGCATCATTTATTTCTGCAACTAGTGTTAGAGCAATATCTTTCTCCCCCTTTGCCATCGACCAAAAAGAGAGTTTATATGATGACGTAAATTATGTTCCACATAAGCGTTAACATAGAACAATATAAAACAAAATAACTACTACTTATAATGCAAGGTATCAAAAAAAATTAACATTTAAAGCATGCGATACCTAAGGTTCTTATAATTTTCTAATTTTTAGAAAACCATACCCATTTGGGTGTGGTTGAACCTTTTTAAATATAATTTTCATTATTAAATACCATATCAAAATAATCATCAATGTATTTTTCTCTATTTTTCCAATCAACAGGAACCCAAATACTTTGATAATTTTTATCCATATTTCCTGTCAATGTTTTTTTTACTTCTAGAGAAATTATAAACATTATTGGTCATAGTAATATTTGAATTTATATAAAAATTAGGTCTAGAGTTTACTTGAAATTTAGTGCTAGCACTAACATTTTTACTATACATGAAAGCGTATCTAGTGCTATTTCTACGATTAGTTTTATTAAATCCTAAACCACTTTTATCATGTAAATGTGTAAAACTAGATAAAATCATGTTTAAATCGTTTTGACTGTAATTAAATTTTATGACTTCAGTGTTAAGCTTATCAAATTTAGCTTTAAAGTAGCAATTATTTTCAAAATCAATATTACTGTTTTTGAAAATATCAATTTGCTTGTTTAATTCAGAATTCTCCTTTTTTAACATATAGTTCTCGTTTTTAAGAAGAAAAATTCGAGGTTCAGAATTCTCCTTTTGTAATAAATCATTTTGTCTTTTCAAATCCTTAATTTATTTTTGAGAAAATTTCTTTTTCAAACATAGCATTTTTTTCATCTAGAAAATCTTCAAGAGCCTCAAAATTATTTTTTAAAACACCATGTTGATTTTCTAAATCTAATTTCTCATTTTTCAATTTCTCATTTTCAAATTTGATTGATTTCATCTTTTCTAAAATTTGAAAAATTATGCTTTGATATTTTATCGCATATACTAACTAATTCATTATTACCATTTACTGAAATTTGTAAATCAGAAAGTACCTTTTTGCAGTCCTCGCTGGTGGCTTTGACAGGGATTTTGCCTATTGTATTTCGATTGGATCGTTTTCTGGCATTAATCTATGGTGTTGTGATGATCGATAGAATTCCAGGCTCTGATACTAAATGAAAGTGACTATGCTATAGGATCGAAATGGCCAACAGTTGTATAACATATAAATGCAGTGGTAGAGCGATATAAACTAAGTTATCTACTGATGCGGAATATAAGTATAAAAAGTAAATAATAAAGTAAATGACATAAGGGATTTTTATACTGGTTCGAACTCCCGTTCTACGTCCAGTTCCAGACTTCTTTCGGAATTTAATTATCAACCCTCTCTTAACCGGGAGGAACAGGTATTACACTGCCTGAGCAACCGAATAGGACTTCTACAGGATAGACAACCGAATAGGACTTCTACCGCCTGAGAAACCGAACAAGACTTCCTATTCAAATAGTAAAGTTGTTTTTGACCGAGTATGCTCTTGAATAGCACTGATAAGTCAACAATGTACAAATCTTTTCCTCAAGTGTAATGTGTATGATTGTGCAAGTATAAAGAATAAGAAGTATAGAATTGCTTTATAAGATGTGGAAGTGAGATGTAAGCAATGAATGTGTGAGCTTATGTAAGCAATAGATTCGAGAATGTTATGCATGTTAGATCAAGAGAGATAGGAGAATCAAGTTAATTGATTAATGAAACTCAAGTGTATTTATGAGTTTCAACTACAGGTGAAGAGTTCTCTACAAACAGCAATGGTTGTAAGCCTTGGGGAGGAAGACAACTATTCGGAAAAAAAAAGTGTCGTTTCATTAAAAAATGACAGTTGTAGGATTCAGTCGACTGACCTTGGTCATTCAGTCGAGTGAATTCAAAAACTTGCTCATGTGTGTTAAAATACACGGACTTTATCGACTGAATGATCTTGTTCAATCGACTAAATTTTGTTGATGAACAAAAATCACCATAGTTCGTTTGGTTAGAGCACTTGCCTTTTAAACTAGTGACCCAGGTTCGAGCCTCGCTCTATGCATTTTTTGAAAACTTGAGTTTTCATTTAAAATACGATTTTACCAATGAACCAAGCTCAAGTATTACTTCATGTATATTATTATTGTTGTTGTTAAAACTTGAGTTTTCATTTAAAATACGATTTTACCAATGAACCAAGCTCAAGTATTACTTCATGTATATTATTATTGTTGTTGTTATTATTATTATTTTAAATAGAATTATTATTACTTTTATAGAATGTTTCAAAAGTGTGTTTGTGAACTACTTGAGGAGAGATTTTAACATAGTTATAAATAGACTTTGACTCTAAACAACATATATACATAAAGCATACTTTATATTGTTGAGTCCGGACTTCTTTGTCGTAGATTTATGAATCCTTATGTCGATTGAATTTCTTGTCATTAATCAAAACATAAGATCCAACATTCCATTCCACGCTTTGAGGACCAGAGTTGGTCGATGGGTGGTTAGTCGCACCCATCTGGTGTTTATATTCTAGTCCGCGCTCTAGGGTTTGTAGTTGGTCGATGGGTGGTCAGTCACATCCATCTGGTGTTTATACTCCAATCCGCACTCTAGGGACCCGAATTGGTCGATGGGTGGTCAGTCACATCCATTTGGTATTTATACTCCAGTCCGCACTCCATGGACCAGAGTTAGTTAGTGGGTGGTCAGTTGCATCCATTTTTTATTTATGCACCAGTTGTCAAGTTGAGGTAAGAGTTGTCGGATGAATGGTCGAAACACGTTCATCCATGGAATGAAATTCGGCCCTGAGCATCAAGGAAAAAACTTGACAAATGGATGATCGATTCACGTCCACTTGGTGACTGTTTGAGGAAAGAGTAAGTGATTGATGGCTAGATCACAACCATGCATGTGTTAGATGGTCAGGTCTCGTCCAATTTTATTAGTATTCCTCCTAGCAAGTTGAGGGAGTGAGTTGTCGGGTGGATGATCAAGTCCCGTCTACCTCAAGCCGCAGTCGTGCCCACGTATTGAGGGTGGTGGCTGATGAGTTGGTAGTCAATGATGCCTAATTTAAATCGATATTTCGAACTGCCTCCTATGTCTAGGGAAGAAATCGATGTGCAGACGACAAATCATTTCCACCTTAGTTGGAACCCAGCATCGCTGAGCTTCAGGAGAGGCATATGTATTTTGGCGAACTTCAAGTATGAGATGGGGAGTGGATGATCCAGTCACATCCACTCCAAGTCTTTCTTTCATCTCCAAGTCAAGTGTGGAGGTTGATGAATGGATGACCAGTCGTGTCCACATTACATTGGAGTTTGTCCCCACCGAGCTCTGAGCAAGGCATTGATGTTCTGTTAGGATTGAAGCACAAAATAAGAAGTGGATGGTCAAGTCATATCCACTTTCCATTTCAAGTTCTTCCATCGAGTGAACGACAAATGGTAACTGATGAGCAGTTAAATTACGTTTGTCAAGATGATACTCCAAAGGTTCGATCATGGTCCATGGAGGTCTGGTAGCGCTTAACTCTGGATACTTGGTCACCTGCATCGTTCGCAAGTAGTTTAATTCAAATTGGTTGTAGGTCACAATATAATTGAAATAGAAATAAATCATATTGATAAGTAAAGCAGAGTTGTATGCTCGCTATTCCATTTCACACCAGCCATCTTCAGCTAAATGTCGACCGTAGGTGGTCCAATTGATAATCAAAGATCTTTATTGATAGGCATCAGGTGTTCACTGCTTGCCATTCTGTGGGGCTTACACATATTGTCGAAGCTTTCTTTTCTGGATTAGCTTTCTGATCACATATAAGAGGTGTCTACAATCGCTGGTATTGTGACCGTATGTATCTTGAAATGTACAAATTTTCCTAGATTTCTTATGCATTTCGATGGACTCTCTCAAAGCTAGTTTCTAATATAGCTTCGAGTCTTAAGTCTTCAAGTATATGTTTTTGATTGAATTGTTCAATGGAGTATATGAGTCAAATTTTAGGACTATAGGTTGTCTCCTAGAATTCTAATCCTCATTTAGGGCATCATCGTTACCTTTGTTTTGAACCCCTTCAGCCATCGGGCCTTCATTGTTTCCTGTCAATATCAATCTCGCATCCTCGTTGTGTAAGTATTGATTCACTTTGTAATAGAAGTGATATAAGGTCGTAGGAGGCTTTCCAGCAAACCAATCATTGAAATCCAACTTGCAGTCGGTTCCCCTTATCAATGCCATTAGTTTGATATCCTCGTAGGGAGCGCTCACATAGTGACGGCAATGTTGAATTCATGAAAGAAGTCTTTGAGTGGCTTGCATGGCATTTGGAATAATTTGGGTAGTGACATTGCATCCTTGGATATTCTGCTCATGGAACGGCTTCAGTGAACGAATTTCGATGGAGGAAGATGATTCGATCACCGTCGGTCTGATTTTGGCTCTCCCTAACAGGCCATCGTACCATAGCTACCAAGTCCGGTGTTTGGAAGTTGGTAAGTTGAGGGAAGTCGCAATCTGACCTAGGAGCTTGACCCGATAACTGATCCTAGTTTGTGTCATATCGTCTTAGTTCTCCTGCCACTGGGAACACCATTTGAGTAGCAGTTCCTTGTCCATTCCTTGACTGTAAAACAGCAGCTACTGCTTGATCCTCTATGCCTCGATCAATCATAGGACATAACGGAAGTGGATAGAATGCACTGTCTTTAAGTTGAGTTCCGAATTCAGAAAGTGGGGTCCTGCGCTGTGGCATGGGTTCGGTGCTTAGCACCAAAAAATATAGTTTTAGAGCTATTTTTATTTAAAAATGGATTGTACCCGATCCATATTTCTTTTATTAATTTATAAGCAATGCTTTATTTTTATTTGTAGACTGATCGCTTTAAATTACACACCAACAGGATCAGTGATATAGGGATCAACTGAGTTGCATTGGTGAGGCTTGGTGGCATATGGGTCGGCTGGACTGCGTTGGTAAAGGATCGGTAGCATAGGGGTTGGCTGGATTGATTTGTACGAGATCGATAGTAGGTATGGAGCGATCGAGTATGTAAGGATCAGTCATGGATGGGATAGAGTATGAAGGGATCGGTCATTTTTTCATTTTTAAGGGATCGGTCATTTTTGCATTTGAGAGGGATCAGTTGTGGCTGGTGAGAGGGATCAATTGTGAACTGATTTGGAGAGAGATCGGTTGAGAACCGGTTTGGAGAGGGATCGGTCGTGCCTAGTGAGGGGGATTGGTTGTAAACCGATTTGGAGAGAGATCATTTGTGAATAGTGAGAGGGATCGATTGTGAAATGATTTGGACAGGGATTAGTCATTTTCCATATGAGAGGGATTAGCTTTAGGGATGTGAATGAGGGATCGCCTAGAGGGATTGGTTGTTGCTCTAAAACTTGACAAGGATTGAATATAGGGGAGGGATCAGGTATGACACATTTCCTTACAGGGGGCTTAATTATTTTTTGGCTCCGCTAACTTGACTGCAAACTTCAGCATTTGATCCCAAGAGCTTGCATATATGAGTGAATCTGATCCCTTTCAAATGGATATGAACACATGAACAACTCCAAACAAGAACACTAGCATTTTCATTTCCTTCAACTTTGCGGGAAGTTGATTTAGTCCTTCTAATCGTGGCTATCAGCTTCCTTTATATTTCCTTCAAATCCGAGTAGAATAGGAAGTTTGTCGGTAAGAAGTTGGATCTATCTTGAAAATGTAGGAATCCACAAGTAGATTATGAGATCTGAACAAGCCGAGGATTCAATTCTTAGTGAAAGCACCAAAATGCTGACGCCAAAAATGGGCATCAACACCCAATGGAATCTAGTAGAGATTAAATGAAGATTAAAATTAAAACAGAGCAAAAATCATAAATGAACACACATATTTTTATAGTGGTTCGGCAATCTTGGCCTATGTCCACTTCATATTTTTATTGATCATGCACCTTATTATGATTACAAGAATATTTGGATCAGCTGAGATCCATTAGTACAAGAATGAAGAATAAAAATGAAAGAGGCATTTCAACAGAAAAGAGGGGCCCCTTTTCTAATATTATACTTGCTGTATTTATTGGGGAAGTGTTGAAAATAATATTGCATTTTGACGATAACAACTATATGATAATACTACTAATTTTTTTATTGAGGTATTGCAGGTCAGGTAGATATACAGTAGATGAAAAAAGTTGTCAAATGGTAGAAAAGTATGGTTATGGTGGACTGCTGAAAAATGCAACAGACAAGAATCAAACTCTGGTAACAAGGAAGAAATATCACACACCTACGACTTCCTTTGTTTAAAGCTTACCTTGCAGCATCTTGAAATTAGAAAAAAGGAGTGAAGGCAAGAGTTGAACCCAAGTCATTAAGGAGAAACACATGGCTTAACCACTTCAATACAAACTGCTTTGATTTAAAGGACGCGATGATTCCTTCTGTCCCCTTATAGCATACATAATTAAATAGTTGGAAAAAATGGCAGAGATGAGATTCGAACCCCACTCATATGTGAGAGAGATCACACACTCAAACCAACCTACCATAGCTCCTTTTATTCATACAGTCATTAGCATATTTTTAAATTACGAAGAAGCAAAAAATTAAATTGTTCAAAAATCTACTACACTGGGACTCGAACCCAACCGCACCTAGAGAAACACGCATGCCACTTTACCAAGCGCACATTTACATTCAAAGTCGGTAAAAGGTTATAAATGACCGTTAAAAGCAACAGTTCAAGTGTGCTTTCAAACCTCCTTTTCAAGTATTGCAAACTTCCAATAGATGCATCTTTACTAATGGGAATTTCTAAAGGATTACGACTATTTACTGACTTCCATTCGCTCATATATAAGCCTCCCAACATCCTAAAATAATAACAATCCTATTCTCTCAAATCATTCTCATATTGCTTTCAAACGCTCCAACTTCCATATTCATTCTAAAAGAAAATTTAAACCAATGCTATTTCACTCCACAACATATAAGTTTGGTTCTAATCCACTTCCTAACCTCTGCACACTCATTCTGCATCATTTTTACGGGTTGTAGAAGTTGTACTCTAGTTCGACTACTCGGTATATTGAAGACACAATATATAGTCAATTTATTTCTTTGTAAAAGAAAATACTGAAGTCCCGTTCGACTGCTCGGTCAAATGTACTAAAATCATGTTCTGCTGCTCAGGTTCTTATTCCTCCGGGCAGAGTGAGGGTGATAGTTAAATTCCAAAAGGAGTCTGAGACTGGACGTAGGACTGGGGGTCCGAACCAGTATAAAAACTTTTCTGTGATTGTTTCTTTCTTTACTTTTCTATTTATTCATGCTACTATTATATTTATGTTGTTGCAATTGTGATTACTACACGCCAACTCTGAATCTATATATTTGGCCATCATCGATCCAGTCCATAGCGACTAATAGGAAGATGTGCACGGATTGGGTTGAAATTTCGGTAAAAGAACCTCCAAGCAAAGACGAGGCCAGACTAGAATTTTGAGGCCCATTGGGGCCCATAATAAGTGTCATCCTCGACCCCTAATTTGATGTCCAAATAGGATGAAATCCCTTTGATGGGTCCCAAGTGATGTTAGCTACTTGTCCTCCAAATTTCATGCCATTCCGACTTACCATTTTTGAGATATCATATTTTCCATGAAGTTGAGTTGCATGCATTTTGATTTCAGTCAATCCCTCTAGAGGGATAGGGGCTGATCCCTCTAATCTCCTCTGATTGAGGTGCGATCCTTAAAGAGTGTTCCCCATGTTGTAATGTACTTATACTCCAAGTTATATGTTGATAGCTTCTATAGGTTTGGAGTTATTGACCAACCATTGCTGCAATATGTACTGAAAGCTGAATATGGCCGATCCGCTTTATACTGATCCCTTTTATATGATCCCTTTTTTACCGATCCCTTTTATATGGATTCTTTTATGGTGATCCTTTTTATAGGTGAAGTAATTTACCCATAACTTGAGCATACGAACTCCAAGTGACTTGAAACTTGAAATTTAGCCTTATGGAGCCTTCCTTGACACTCCGCATCAATCCTACCCAGGTTGGGATAGAAATTGAGGATAGGTACCGATCCCCTAGGAAAAGGGATAGGCACTGATCCCCCACCTAGGAGAGGCATTATTCCATACTTATAATATTCTGGGGAGTCTATCTCTTGATCTCGGTTGATCGTCCTTTATACCATTGCATGCACTTGATTTTTAAGTCTAATAATCATCTCTTTGGGTTGTCTTCCTCGATGATCATCCAGTCTAACTTGTCTAGTCAGTCTGAATATAGTCGGGCCAAAAGGCTGGATAATATTTATTGCATTGAAAGTTAGGTCGGAGAATTGAGCAAATTGGAGGCAAAGTTTGTTAGAAGTGGACTAAACTTGGCAGATAGGCTCAGGAGAATGGCAAGAGGCTACATGATAACTCGCAAATTGGTAGGAATTGAAATCATAACTTAGCACCAAGTTAAGGCCATAACTCGGCACCGAGTTATGGTGCTAACTCGTATGCACTTCTAGACTTTGTGGATATAAAGGGTTTGTCAATTGGAGGTTACATATAGCTTGATATAGGAAATTTGGCTAAGTTTTGGATGTGATGCCGAGTTATCTCCAGAATTAGAAGATGGGGCTTTGGATTAGGCCTTAGTTATCAAAGAGGAATAAGTTGGGGTCTAAGCACCTTGGGAAGAGTGCTAAAGGCAAGGAAAGAGATGGTAATCAATAATTGGCTAAGTGCATAACTCGGTGATGAATTATCTCAATGAGTCGGTACAAAGTTATCATATGGTATGGGATGGATGTGAAACTTTTAGTGCAGGAAGGGATGCCCCGTAGATCGTGCTGGAGGTGTTAGCACATTAGTGTCAGGTTGGATGACGATATAATAGCATGATGAAAAGCTATGGTCTTTGGATGTTGACTCATGTTGGGTGTAGGTTCCAATGATGGCGGCTCATAATGGAGGGAGCCGTATGATTGAGGAATGTGGAAGGATTCCCCATGAATAATGGAAACTGGATTTAGCAAGAAGGGCTCAGTATCCAAATGGAACAAAGGTGGGCTCGAGTATATGTCCTAAGAAATCATTGATTCTTAGAGAGTTTTCAGTTGTACTCGAAGCAGGGATATTGTAAATGGGGATGCCCATGGGTCAATTGAGGGACTTGTATACCTTAGACCAACTTTGTGTATAGTATCCAGATTTGGGCTATGAGACTCATATCCAGCTTTGGGCTGCGAGATATAAAAGTGCAATAGAGAACCAAGATTTCAATTAGGCCCTAGCTTAGGGGTCGTACAAGTAATTATACAGGGCAAAAGAAGTGATAGTTAGGAGTGTTGATGGATGCTATGGATGCTTTGGTTGTTTTCTTTGGTAGGCTATCACTCATAGGTATCTTGGGAAGTAGGTATTGGAGATAGGAATACCCGAAAGATTGATATCCTTTATTCGGTTTATGGTATATCCTTTTGATATTGTAGAGTGGCATATTATAGTATTATATGCAAACTCTTTGATTGCGGGTACATGTCAGGTATGCTTTGTGTACTCTTATTCCTTACCATATTTACCTATATAGTATTTCAAGACTCATTTACCGCTCACACTAGACCGTTATTTGAGCCAAGGTTTTATGCTTTTCTTCTTATTATCTTGGCTGTTCTTAAATGAGTAGACTAGATAGCAGGTCTAGGTGTCGCTGTAGCTGTTCGGAGGCAAGCTAGATGGAGCTATCTCGTATTATATACTTCTACAGATTTTATGCTTATTTCGCTGTGCAGCACCGGGAGCCCTAGCAGTGACTGCTTATACTTGTATTATGAGACAATTATTGAGTGTATTTCCACAATATAAACTCTATGACATTTGATTTATAACTGTGTGGATTTGTAATTTGATAATTTGTTCACATGGTTATTACTGTCTCTTCTGTTATATCTGTGATATTATATTTTATCCATGCACTATGAGATATTATAGGTTATATGCTATATTGGTTTATTTCAACCCTAATGATCGTCTTCTATCGGTGACGCATGGAAAACGCACTATTTATATTCTATTGGTGCTAGTGAAATAGGACAGTCGTCACATTTGGTATCAAAGCTTTGATTACATGGTTACCTGGAGTTGATGCAATGATCCAGTAGAGACTGGGAAGGTGTTATCGCCTTAAACTAGATCAAGAGTATATATACACACGAGAAAGTGCATACTTGTCATCAGTTTGGTTTTCAAAGCTATATGATAATATATTATATAGTGTAAGTCGCATGCGCATGAGCACCATGGACACAGTTTTTTATGAGAGACTGGTCATTCTTGTTACATATAAGAATGAGCCGACATATAAGGAACATTGTGAGGAATTCTGCTTCAGGACTAGAGCAAGGAGTGGGATCCGGAGCTGCTATGCCTGATGTCTAACCCATTTCAATGCTATAATGGATAATATGATGAGGAATGCCTCTGGAGTGGTGATAAGTGGAGGTGCCCCCATGCTAGCACCTTGGGAAGATTTTGCCAAGACGAACAAGGATTATTCTACTCTTGGAGGGAAGTCATTCCATGGGACAGAGTTTACCATAGGACTGTAACATTGGTTGGATACTTATGAGTGCATCTTTAGTGATATTGAGGTGGAACATACCCTAAAGAAAAATTGGCTTCAAGACAGCTTTAGGGTCGAGCCATGAATTGGTGGAATGTTGTCACCATTTCTACTCAAGAAGATCAGTCTTCTTAGGATCAGTTTAAGACGAGGTTTGAGGAGAAATTTATTTCGACGGCCTAGAATCGGTGTTGTTTAGGAAATTTGTTGATTTTAAGTTAGAAGAAATGACAGTATCTGAGTTTATTGCAAAGTTTGATGCCTTGTCAAAGCATGGAATGTCATCCATTGATACTTCCTTCAGAAAGAATGAGAAATTCATCATTGATTTAGATGACTACTTAGGAGAAAAGCTAGTGGACCATATAGATGAGCTGTTTGAGAAGCTTGTAGAGAAGACGCTTTGCTATGAGAGCTTGTACCCTAAAGCTAAGACTGCCATTGTGGTTTCTGTGGGGAAAGAAGAGTCAAAGCCACAACAAGGTGGTAAAGGAAAGAGGAAGTGAAATGAAAATAGAAAGCAGTCCTAGGGAAAAGGTGAAATGAAGAAGGGAAAATAAGAACCTACTTGCTTTGGATGCAATGAAAATGGTCGTTTGATTAAAGATTGCAAGGTGAGTGAGAGGAGGAAATGTTACAACTATGACAAGTCCAAGAAATTGAGGAAGAATTATTTAGAACTAGTGAAGGATAAGTAGGTAGTGAAAGCGTGCGCCTTGAACTTCATCCAAACTTCTTTGAGTGTTCCCTCGACGAAGGAGAAGGGGAAGGAATCATCATTCAAGGTATGCTTTCTATTGGGGATGTTCCTGTTTGAGTTTTATTTGATACTGGTGCTTCTCATTCATTCATCTATATTGACCTAGTAGATAAATTGGAATTATAACTTGAGATAGTAGATCAACCCATAATCGTGACAAACCCTATTGAGGCTCTACTAGTCTTTGCAAGGTTTGTCGTGGCATAGCTTTATCAAGTCATGGAATTTCTCTAGTTTGTGATCGTTTTGTTTTGTACTTTTTTGGGTTTAGGATTATCTTGGGTATGGAATGGAATAGGAAGTATGCGGCCATATTAGATGGCGAGAAGCTGTTGATGACAATTGGAGATGTAGATGGACGAATGGTAGTGATTAGCTGCCTACCAGAGGATGAGGTGATGGTTAGCTTTCTATATTTGCTTGAGGTTCCACATGAGGGATTGTCATTAGTACCCATCATTGGAGAGTATACGAATTTCTTAAAGGAGGTGAATGGATTGCTAACGCATAGGGAGATCGAGTTTCAAATAAACTTAGTAAAGGTAGCCAGATCGACAGTTATGCCTTTGAGGCGTATGACACCTAGAAAGTAGAAGGAATTGGAGATTCAAGTGAATAACCTATTGAAGAAATGGGCTCATTTGTAGGAGCATATCTAAGTGGGACACACCTATAGTATTCACAATGAAGGCGGGTGGATCTTTGAGGTTGTGTATGGATTATCATGTGCTGAATAAGGCAACGAAGAAAAACAAGTGTCCACTCCCACTGATCAATGACTTGTTTGATCAGCTGCATTGTAACATCGTCAAGTTTGAGGCCCGAAACTAAGTGCTACAGATGTTGCGGTCATTCATAGTATTAATTTCCGATGATAAAATATGGCTATGTTAATCATATCGGTAATTAGAAAAGCATGAATATGAAAATTTTCAAACATAATTCAATAACAAGTTTGGGCATTACACTTCATAAATAACTTTTCATATTCATTACATAATCCCATTTGTAATCCCACATTCATAGAAAATATAACTATTACAAAATACTTCAAGAGCGACATATGAAGATGCACTTTGGTTGATCAGATTCTATGCTTGGCAATTATATAACTTGCCATTACATCAATATAAACAAAATCAAACATAACAATAGATTAGATAAGAACTCCTAAATGCTAGATTGCCTCCTACCAGTCTCCGGAAGCTTATTTGTCTTACCAAAATACTGGAAGCCCTTACTCCCGACCTGCACAAAAAGAGTACGTGAGAGTTTAAGGGGAAAAATAAAAACTTTGGGTCAAACAAATAGTCTGGTGTGAATAATAATGTACCATCTCGAACCAAAAAATGATATCTAGTGAGGTTATGCTGCTGAGAAAAATGGGTTTTACCCTCACCAGCATCTTAAACAATATATCGACCATATATTGTGCTCCTGCATCCACAACGGTTAATACATAATAAAATAATTTGTGGGAAAGTCTGACTCTTTTGTCAAGATATGGTTATATCTACCCTAAGTTCATCCTTTTACAAAACTAATTATCTATCTCAATCCATAGTTTTCCTAGGGTCATCATGAACCTATTAGTTTTCATGGGTTGACTAATAACCTATCAAATCTCTAAAGAACTACCTGTCCAAAATCATAGTTTTCATGGAATCACTAAGAACTCATTGGCTTCTACCAATAATAATTTCCAATCATAGTTTTTGTGGGATCACTATAAACCTGTTAGTTTCTACCAATACCAATTTCCAATCATAGATTTCATAGGATCACTATGAACTAATAAGAACTCTCCAATGAAATCTTTAAATCATAGTTTTCATAGGATCACTAAGAACCTATTAGATATCCTCCAATAACACTATTGAAGCCATAGTTTTTAAGGAATCACTATGAACCTATTGGACCCTTCCAGTATCGCATCTCATATTGTAATCTCATGGCTAAATCAAGGCGGCATAAGAAAATAGTGGCATTATTGCCTCTTTATAATCTATGTCGGAAATAGCCTATAGTGGCACTATCTTAAAACACTACGACCTAAGAAAATAGCGACATTGAAATCATACGGAGTTGAGATTGAAAACTGGTGGCATTACTACCTTGTGAATTTGATGTCAGTGTAGAAAATACGTGGCATTGATACGTGGCATAGAAATATGTATAAAATGGGCAGCATAAAAGACTAGCAGCATAAAACACCAAAGACATCACCAACGTCACAGGCATCAATGCCGACATTGAAGCCCAAACCTTAGTGGAATCGTTGCGTACCAACAAATTTGCTGTCTTATGCTTCTCTTCAGGTTAGAGACGACATGCGGCATAAATGGGCTTCGGCATTGATTAAGGAAGCATGGCAAGACCATAATTAACATGAAAATTGTTTCATTTCTTTAATAAGTAATATCTTTTCACTAACTCCAATTATTTGTCAAATTCTTATTGGATAATGACTTTCTTTATCAAATCTTTTCCAAAAAGCTGTTATAGATCTGATTTCTCATTTCCAAAATAATTTGCAACTCATATAATTTATATTAATATTTTAATATGATTATAAGTTTTTTAGCTTAATAAATTCAAAATAATTCGTATACAACTAGGAAAAATTTCCAAAAATCACAATAAATCATATTTATCATATTCTTTAACATATAAAAATTTCGAGACCAAAAATATTATTTAATTATTTTTAATAATTAAAACCTGAAATAAATGCCCTTTCTTTCTTAGGAAATTCATATGATATTCCTATAATTTTGAAAAATTATAAAATTAAAAACTCATTTTCAAAATTATGTTTTACACACTATATCAAGAAATCAAATCATTTGGAGATCAAAAACTTAGGTTTTACCCGTAAAACCTATTAAAATAGTTACATATAAATTCCAATAAATCATTATTCTATCCTAATAATGATAAAATCAATCATGGCACATCATAGAGTCATCACAAATCAAAATCCGCAAAGATTCAAAATCAATAAGTATAAAAGTAAGATGGTCTATTATTATTTATCTTAGATTGGATAATGGAGTTGAGATTTGATGGAGAATGTTTTCCTTAACTTTTCCTCCTAAATCCCCTTTAGATTTCCTCTTCTCCAGCTTGTTAATGGTCGGCCTTATTCTTAGTTCTCACATAGTGTATTTACAAAAAAAATGAATAAACGTGGGGTGAGGATTAAAGGGAGAATAGGTAGATCTATTCCTACTTTTCCCCTCTCATACATTCTTTTATGTGTTTAAGTTCTAAAACAATCTTAACAATTAATTACTTAAGACTCGACCTTGTTACTTATCAAATCTCGTCCCCTTTATCTTATTACACATCACATTATTCTATTTTATTTACCTAATTAAATCTCATAAATAATGTTAATTAAAATTTGGCATGTTACAAGCTCCCCTCTTTAAAGAATATCGTTCTCGAAATTCAGTAAGTGCTACATAATAAGCATATTAAACATGCAAATAATGCATGTACATCCTACCAGCTACAAAGTCTATATGCAACAAATATAGAACATACCACCGTAACAACTCAAGATAAGTATTCTTGATCCTATCATCTGTCTCCCAAGTACAATCTTTCTCATTGTCACTCCACTAGACTTTCACCAATCTGACTTTCTTGTTTCTTAACTTCTTCTCATCACATACTGGTTGCCTAGCAAAAGTCAAATCCAATTCTACCACTAAATCTTCCAATGCAGTCAGTATAGTAGTAGTCTTTGGATCATGTACATACTTCCTAAAACGAGAAACATGAAAAACGTTATGGACTTCTGCCAATCTACTCGATAACTTTACCTGGTACGCGAGCTTCTCGATGCTTTATACAGTAGGGAACGATCTGACATATCTCATTATTGGTTTCACTGACTTTCCAAATCATGCCACGCCCTTCATCGGTGATACTTTAATGAAAACATGATCTCTACTTGAGAACTCTAAATCTTTATGCTTTTTACCTGTGTAACTTTTCTGCCTAGACTGAGGTTCCCTCATCCTAACTCGAATTAACTCAATCTTCTACATGGCTTCACTTACCATATCCGGACCAAGGACCGATCTGTTTCACCAACATGCCGATGATTTGCATGGCCTTCCATACAATGCTTCAAAAGGTGCCATTCCTATACTAGTTTGATAACCACTATTATAGGAAAACTCAACCAAGTGCAAATGTCTTCCCTTGACCCACCATAATCTAGTGCATAATCTCTCAACAAGTCTTCGGTAATTTATTGACTCTTTCTGTTCGCTTGTCCGTCTATAGGTGATAAGCGAAACTCATATTAAGCTTGTACTTAACATTTTCTGTAGACTCTTCTAAAATTCACTGCTGAACAAAGCATCTCTATCACTGACTATACCATTAGGAATACCATGCAGTCTAACAATATTCTTCATAAACAAATTTGCCAATACAGGTGTCGTCCTGGTTGACGTAATGGGAATGAAATGTTCATTCTTGGTCAGTATATCCACTATGACATAGATAATTTCATTTTTCCTGTTTGACCCTGGCAATCCATCGATAAATCCCTGGATATCGAATCCCACTTCCAAACTGGTATATCTAAAGGTTGAAGCAATTCACTTGGCTTCTAACATTCGACTTTTACTTGTTGGCAATTCAAACGATGCTTCACCTATAATCCCACATCCCTTTTCATACATTCTCAATAGAAACTTCTCTTTATATCCTAATACATCTTAGTTCCTCTAGAATGTATAGTAAATTTCGATCGACGACACTCCCTAAGAACTTCATTCCTTAGGTCATTAACATCTAGAACAATAGTCGTCCCTTCTTCCTTAACCATACTCTCTAGTCAAGACCAAAATATTTCAGATCATCAATCTTACTTCCGCTTTCCAATCTTCTAATCCTTTCGCCTAGTAATGGATTATCACTTCGCTTAGAAGAAATACACTTGATTAATACCGGTTGAAATTTCAAGCAAGATAATATGGCAGTACTTTGATTAAAGCTAGCAGTTGACTTCAATTGTACACTACAAGTAGTCAATGCTTCCAAATCCTTCCATTCTGCAAACCTAGCTAACACCATATTCCAATGTTTTCTGCTAAATGCATCTGCCACTTTATTTTCTTTCCATAGTGTATACTCAATACAAAAATCATCAACTACTAAAAACTCCAGCTACCTCTGATATTTCTTATTCAAATCCTTCCAAGAGAATAAATACAGTAATGACTTATGATCCGTAAAAAATTCGAATCTTTCACCTAAGAGGTAGTGTGTCCATACATTCCATGCGAAAATCACCACTGCCAACTCCAAAACATGAGTCGAATATCTAATTTCGTGTGGTTTGAGTTCTCGAGAAGCATAGGCAATCACTTTACGTTCTTCCTGGTTAGTTTAGTCAGAGGTTCTGCTAGCCATGAGAAATCCTTCACGAATATCCGTTAATAGCCAGCTAGTCCAAGAAAACTCCTAATCTCGGTCACGGTCTTGGGTCTCTTACAATTATTTATAGCTTTAGTCCTAGTTGGATCCACAGACAACCCTTTTTCTAAAACTACATGGCCAAGAAAATTCACTTCTCTTCTCTAGAAATGACAGTTCGAAATTTTTTCCTTTAGTCGATGCTGCCTCATTGTCTCAAGCACTATTCTTAGATGAATCTCATGATCTCTTTCATCCTTAGAATATAACAAAATGTCATCAATGAACACCAATAGGAACCTATCCAAGTGCTCTAAGAAAATTTGATTCATCAAGTCCGCAAAGAAAGTAGGCGCTTAGTCAACCCGAATGGCATTACTAAGCACTCGTATGAACCATATCTTGTTCGAAAATGCCATCAAAGGAATACTGTCCTCCGCCACCATCAATTGATGATACCATGTCGCCAAATCCAACTGGAAAAATACTTTGCCTCCACTCAACTAATCCAATAAATCATTGATCCTCGGCAAAGGATAATCTATTTTTTTATCGGTTTTCCATTCAACTTATGGTAATCAATACATAATCTCAATAACCTGTCTGGTTTCTTCACAAACACCATGGCCGCTCTCCAAGGCAAATTTCTTGGTCTAATAAAATTCTTTCCTTCTAAGTCCATTAGCTACACCTTTAACTCCTTCAGCTCGGTAGGTGTCGTCCTGCTACATGGTTTACTTATGGGTTCAGCTCTAGGTACAAGTTCTATACGAAATAAATAGCTCTTTTGGGTGGTAGTCTTGTAATAGGCTAAAAAACATGTGCAAATTCTTTTACAACATAAAATCCATTTATCCCATCTTCTACTTTTGTGGCACTCAATAAAGCACAAACTTTTTGACTCTAATTTTCAACTGATAAAATAATTCGGTCAACACTATCAAGGTGTCCCAATATAATTTCCTATCTTGGCAAAATATCATAGAATCATATCCGCTCAACCAATCCATACCCAAAATAATACCGAAACCCGCAAAATCAAACACAAACAAACTGCAGGAAAAATATAACCTAGCAACTCGAATTTTAGATGGTCACATCTTATCCCTAGAGTTGCATGCCCTCATATTGGATTCGCAATCCTTAAGGATGTAACAAGTTATGATGGTTTTAAATATAACTTATCTACCAAGAAATGAGAGATAAAAGAATGTGATGCACCCATACCAAATAATACTCAAATTGGTATGCTATGAATCAAAAGCATACCTTCCATCACATACTTTACTTTTTTAGCAGTAGTAGGTCTGGAAGATAATGGTTCCAAAACAAAGACCTTTGCTTTATCCTCTCTAGCCGGCTCTGAACATTAATTCTTATAGTGCCTATCTAAGCGTAGTTGAAGCACTTCACGCCTTTATTTTCTACAACCTTCTTTCCCTTACCAGTCCGACAATCATGGGTAAAATGTCCTTTCTTATTGCATGTAATGCAGACAAGATCAGCTTTCCCTTCCTTAGCAGCTCTACCCTTTTGAGTACCTTTCTTCTTGAAGCATTTCCTCTTCTTATTTTGAAAACCCGGAGTCTTCACTGAATTCTCTTTCCCAAAAGTCAAGCATCTCTTCATTCCTTATAGTCGTTTCCACCACTACATTACTCAGATCTTGGATACGTGGAATAGTAGCTTTAGCAATCTTCGGCTTCAAACCTTGGATAAACTTCTCATTTCACTTAATCATAATGTCGATGGTAGCATATCCATACCTAGACAGCTCATCGAACATAGTTGCATATTCTGACATCGAAATATCCCCTTGCTCCAATTCCATAAATTTCCCGAGCAAGGTTGACTTGGCTACTTCAGATAAGAATCTCTCTTCGATTCTCCTTCAAAACTCAACCCAGGTCAATTCCTCTTCTGGCACTCCAATGGTCACTCCATTTCACCTGTACAAAGCAGCTTCTTGCAACTACCTTGATGCCAACCTCTTCTTTCGATCATCATTCAATCCTAGGTCAATAAAGAATCTTAAATGGTGCAATAGCAAATTCTCCACTTTATTAGCATCCTTGGTTCCAAGAAAAGGCTTTCCTCTAAGGCTAGTATAATCTCGGTACAGCTTAGTATAGTTATTACCAACTGGCACAACGAGATTAACTCCTCTCGCATTTGCAGCATTTCCCCCAGCTACCCCAGCAGCTGCTACAGCTTGCATCAGATTGACAAAGAACTGATACATAGTCCCTACATCCACTAGTGGGGTTCTAGCACCTATATTACCATTTGCATTTTGATTAGCATTTACCTTTTGACCTAGGTTTCTTCCAATATTGGGTCGAACTTTTCCATTGGTTGTAATGCTTTCTCCACCAATTTTCACTCTTTTATTTCCTACTTCCTTAACTTGCTTTCTTGTAATTTGCATATGAGCCTTAATAAGATACAAAAGAATGGTCTAAAGAAAAACGGGAGAATACATACTTGTATATAGAAAAAATAAGTATGTTACTGTAGCGTTATCCCATACTATAATCTTATTTTCTGATTCATTAGGATTATGTTTTCAAAAATCTTTTAATCTTTTAAGTCTTAAATATGTGTGTGCTCTGATATAACTTGTAACACTCCCTACCTCGAGGCCCGAAACTAAAGGATGGTGCAGTCATCCATAGTATTAATTTGCGATGATAAAATGCAGCCATGTTAATCATATCAAAAATCAAAAGCACATGAATATGAAATTTTCAAACATAATTTAATAACAAGTTTTCACATTTCGCTTCATAAATAACTTTTCATATTCAGTACATAATCCCATTAGTGATCCCACATTCAGAGAAAAAATATATATTACAAAATACTCCAAAAGCAACATATAAAGATGCACATTTGGTTGATCAGAGTCTAACACTTGGCTATTATATAACTTGCCATTACATCTATACAAAAAAAAAATCAAACGACATAGCGGATTAGATAAGAACTCCTAAATAGCGAGATTGCTACCCGCCCGTCTCCGAAAGCTTGTTAGTCTTACTAGAAACTTGGAAACTGTCACTCCCGACCTATTCAAAAGAGAACCCGAGAGTATAAGGGGAAAAAAGTTTAGGTCAGGCAATAGTTTTGTTGATAATAACAACCTACCATCTCGAATCGAAAATAGATATTTAGTGGGACCATGCACTGAGCAGAACGAGTTTTCCCCTCTCTAGTACCTTAACCAACATATCAACCATATACCATGCTCTTACATTCATACTAGTTAAAACATAATAACATAATTATATGCAAATGTGCAATGTGGGTAAGTCTGACTCTTCTGTCAACACAGAGTTATATCCATCCTAAGTTCACCCTTTTACAAAACTGACTATCTGTCTCAATATATACTTTCCTAGGATCACTATGAACCTATTAGTTTTTGTGGGCTGACTAATAACCTATCAAAGCTCTTGAGGATCACCTGTCCAAAATCATAGTTTTCATGGGATCACTAAGAACCCATTGGTTTCTCCCAATGACAATTTCCAATCATAGTTTTCATAGGATCACTATGAACTTATTGGTTTCTACCAATAATAACTTTCAATCTTAGTTTTCATGGGATCACTATGAACCTTTTAGAACTCTCCAGTAAATTCTCTCAAATCATAGTTTCCATGCGATCACTAAGAACCTAAGGGATATCCTATGATAACACTACTCAAGCCATAGTTTTTATGGGATCACTATGAACCTATTGGACCCTTCCAATACCATATCTCATGTCGTAACCTTTTGATCAGTTCTGGACATTCTAACTCTTCTGACTTATCTGATCTCCTAGATGCAATTCTACTCAATCAGGATGTTAAATCTAATTATGTTCTCTAATGGGTCAACCTTACTGGTTATTCGACCCTTTTTATATCATAAAATGCATTTACGGTTCATGATGGTGTGAGTATGACAACAATAAGGTTATTCTGCCATTTTTATGTCCTAAAATGCAGTTATGGTTCATGATGATGTGAGTATGACAATAATAATCGTGAAAAATTACTGATAAAATAAAATAAGAACATAAAGCATCCATCATTCAAATATGTTAAATCGATTAGAATCTTTTAATTACTTAACCTTAAGTAATAATGGTCTTTCATAATTTCAATAAAGAAAATTGGGCTAAACAATAATTTATTCCTTGAAAACATTTATCATTATATATGATTAATCCCTTTAATTCATATTTAAAACAAGGAAAATATAGCCGTTTACTTTATTCAAAATATCATGCCAAGATATATATGCTTTTAAATCATAGCATTGATGAATTTCGAAGTTACTTAGAGGTTGTCACACCTCAATACCATAGGCTATGAAGCTATATATAATAAAACCATTATATTGATAAAGTCCGATGTTGAAATTGCCTATATGAAATTATCGCACCCCTCTATATCTAAACTATATTAAAGTATCTGCTTTATAAAACACAAGGCTATATAGCAAAACCCATTTATGGTGCATGTTATAAATACATATAGATCTCCTAATACAAGCGGCATAGTTATGGGTTGCATAGTATAAAGCTTTAAAACTTAGAAATATGAGAATGTCGATATTATGTTGGACGACAACATTGCCATATAAAACCAATGTCGAAATAGCCAATAACGACATTATTGCTATAATAAGGAGACATAAGAAAATAGCAGTATCATTGCCTCTTTACAGTCTATGTAGGAAATAGCTTATAGCGGCACTATGGTCAAACCCTACGGCATGAGAAAATGGTGGCACTGAAACCATATGGAGTTGATATTGAAAACTGGCAGCATTGCTGCCTTGTGGAGTTGATGTTAGTATAGAAATTATGCGGCATTAACATGCGGCATAGAAACACGTGGTCGAAAATAGGTGGCATAGAACATATGCGGTGTAGAAGACCAGAGACATAGAACACCAGCGGCATCACCAACATCGCTGGCATCAATCTCGCCATTGATGCTCAACCATAGTGGAACCATTGCATATTAACAAAGTTGCTACCGTATGCTTCCCTATAGGTTAGAGATGACATACGACATAGATGGGCTACGACGGCGATTAACAGTGCATTGGAATATCTAATTAACATGAAAACTATTTTATTTCTTTAAAAAGAAATATCTTTTCATTAACTCTAATTATTTGTCAAATTCTTATTGGATAACAACTTCTTCTACCAAATCTTTTTTAGAAAACTGTTATAAATCTTGTTTCCCATTCCCAAAATAATTTGCAACCCATATAATTTTTATTAGTATTTTAATATGATTATTTATCTTTTCTAGCCTAATAAATTCATAATAATTTGTAATCACCTGGGAAAAATCCTCAAAAATCACAAAAATCGTATTTATCATATTCTTTAACATATAAAAATTTCGAGGCCAAAAATGTTATTTAATTTATTTTAATAATTAAAACCTGAAATAAATGCCCTTTCTCTCTTAGGGAATTCATAAAATATTCCTACAAATTTGGAAAATTATAAAATTAAAAAACTGTTTTCAAAATTATGTTTTACACAACATATCAAGAAATAAAATCAGTTGGAGGTCAAAAACTTAGATTTTACCATTAAAACCTATTAAAATAATTCCATAAAAATGCCAATAAATCATTGTTCTATCTAAATAATGATAAAATCAATCATGGCACATCATAACATCATCACGAATCAAAATCCGTCAAGATTCAAAATCAACAAGTATAAAAGTGAGATGGTCAATTATTATTCATCTTAGATTGGATAATTGAGTTGAGATTTGATGGAGAGCGTTTTCCTTAGCTTGGCCTTCTGAATCCCCTTTATATTTTCTTTTCACAAGCTTGTTAATGGCTAGCCCTGTTCTTGGTTCTTACTTAGTGGATTTTCAAAAAATAAGAATGAATGAGGGGTGAGGGTTTGAGGGATAATAGGTAGATCTATTCCTACTTTTCCCCTCTCATTCATTCTTTTATGTGTTAAGTTCTGAAACAACCTTAACAATTAATTAGTTAAGGCTCGAACTTGTTATTTATCAATTCTTATCCCTTTTATCTTGCTATACATCACATTATTCTGTTTAATTTATCTAATTAAATCTCTCGAATAATTTTAATCAAAATTTAGGGTGTTACATGCATGGTGCGAAGGTGTTCTCCTAATGGATTTGGCAACTGGATTCACCAGTTGAGAGTAGCGAAGTAGAGTTTACCTATTACTGCATTTCGTATGTCGTTGGGTTTCTATGAGTGGTTGGTGATGCCATTTGGATTGACCTATGCTTCGGCATACTTTGTAGATCTCATGAATCGTGTTTTCAATGACCAGTTAAGTAAGTCCGTGCTTGTATTCGTGGATGATATTCTGATCTACTCGAGGATTACAAGGCGCACTTGAGGAGTGTGCTAGAGATATTAAGGAAGCGCAAGTTAAGAGGGAGTACTCTAAGTGTCACTTCTAGAGATAAGAAGTGAGATTCTTGGGTCGCATTGTTCTGAGATAGGGTATAGAGTGGATGCTGCGAAAGTGGCACTGGTCCTAGATTGGAATCAACCCAAGAATGCTATGGATGCGAGGAGTTTCCTAGGATTGGTAGGATACCATAGACGCTTCGTAGAGGACTTCTCGAAAGTAGCAGTACTGTTGGCCAATTTGATGAAGAAGAATTGGACTTTTTTATAAGATGCGAAGTGTGAGCATGCATTTGTGAGTCTGAAAGAGAGGTTGACGAGTGCACAGCATTGACCATTCCAAGTGGAAATGAAGTGTTGACAATATACACTGATGCTTGTGGTACTAGATTGGGTGTGGTGTTGATGCAAAAAGGCAAAGTTATTGCCAATACTAGTCGATAGCTGAAACCGCACGAAAGGAATTATCTGACTCATGATTTGGAATCGGCGGCAATTGTTTTTACTTTGATGATGTGGAGGCACTATTTGCTATGAGAAAGGTTTAAGCTAATTATAGACCACAAATCCTTGAAGTACCTTTTCTCTCAGAATGATCTCAACCTTCGATAGCAACGATGGTTGGAATTCTTGGTCTCTTATGATTTTAGTATTTCCTACACTCCATGAAAAGGAAATGCAACCATTGATGCATTGAGTACTAGACATATGGGGACGGGTGCAATGTTCTTGGAACGGAAGCGGATAGATTATATTGCTATATTTGATTTCAGGCCCCACTGCAACGTAGAACCTGAAATGTTGGCAAGCTTATCGATTAGACCAACTCTAATTAAAAGGATCATTACTAGTCAGAAACGAGATGCTAGGCCTGCAGAGATCATAGTAAGAATAGGAGAAGGAGTAGAATCTAAAGACATGAAGCAATACGAAGTTGACCGAGAGTGTTGGCTTCATAAATACAGGAAGTTATTTGTTCCCATGTCAATGGCTTATGAGACGAAGTGCTAAAAGAGTGCCATCATTTTAGATTGACCAATTATCATGGCAGTAACAAGATGCACCGAGATATGAAGCGAACCATTTGGGAAGGTATGAAGAGGGACGTATGAGTATTCATCTCGAAATGAATAAACTGTCAGTTGGTGAAGGAAGAGCAGAAGAAACCTAGTGTATTATTGCAACCATTAAAGATTCCTGAATGGAAAGGGGAGCAAATATCGATGGCTTTTATTGATGGATTGCGGAGGACTCGAGCAACATACGTTGGCGTTTGGGTCATAGTTGATCGGTTGACCAAGAGTGCAAGGTTTATATCTGTTGAGTCAAGTAGGATGACATCTAATTTGGCAGAGTTGTATGTAAAGTGGATAATACGATTTCATGGTGTGCCAAAGAGCATTATGAGCGACCGAGATCCGTTGTTCACTAGTGGTTTTGGAAGAGCTTATAAGAGGCGTTAGGGATGGAGCTTCATCTTAATACAGCTTATTACCTGCAAATGAATGGGTAGATCAAAAGAGTAAATAATATATTGGAAGATCTCTTGCAAGCACGCATTATAGATTTTAGTGGATCATGGGATGATCATTTGCATTTGGTGAAGTTTGCATGCAATAACAGTTATCAATCAAGTATTGGTATGACGCCGTATGAAGCATTGTATGGCCGACTATGTAACACTTCTTTATGTTGGTGAGAAGCGGGCGAGAAATCGATACTTGTACCAGATATAATTAGACAGAGAATATTAAGGTCATTCGATAATGAATGAAAGCTGCTCAAAATCGACAAAAAAGCTATACGGTTAAAAGACAAAGAGATTTGGTGTTTTTTGGTCAAAGATATGGTATTCGTAAAGGTTTCTCCTTTAAAGAATGTGGTTTGATTTGGTAGAATGGGGAAGTTGGTAGTAAGATTTGTAGGTCCTTTTCTAATAGTCGAAAGAAACGGAAAGCTATCATATTGGGTCGACTTACCTCCGAAGATGGCAGGCATGCACAAAATTTTCAGGTCTCTTATCTGTGGAGTTTGTGCATGACTTGGGTGTGATGATCAAAATGGATTAGCTAGAAGATGCCGAGGTAGAACCGAAAGTTTCTATAGCTCCTAGGCCGCTTCTTATTGTTGGGTATGATACGAAACAACCTATGAGAAAGATGGTGAAACTATTAAGGTATAATGGAGTGGAAGTTATGATGATTGTGCATAGGAAGCAGAGGAGAGCACGAGGACTAGGTATCCAGAGCTCTTTGAATGGTAAGACCCAACGTTTATCATATCTACTTTCACCGTTATATGTTATATTTGATAGTTAGTATTTTGCGTGCTAGGACAGGTCACCTATACTATTAATTGCAAGGCTGCTTGTTTGATATGTATGATAGTTGCTTATGATTGGTAGGCACACGAGATGATCATGATTGCTTATACTTTGGCTTATATGGGAATTTCGAGGGCGAAATTCCTAAAGGGAGAAAATGTAGAGACCCATATTTTATGTATCAGAGGATCGTAAATTTTTTTTATTTTATTCGTATGAGGTTGTATTATTCTCTAATTTTAGGATGTGACTCTTAGGGATGTTTTACACACCTATGATTTTTCTCGAATTTCTATGTGACCATTTTGAACTTAAAAGTCTTGTTTGGGCTATAGCTTTCGATAGGAGGTGAATTAGAGTTTCAAACCGGTTCCATTTCTTTAGAATGATGGTTTTCCATTCCGCAGAGTTGTTACAACAGAAAAAACAGGCTTATAGTTAAAAATTTATGTCCGTTTTAAGTTTTAAAACTAAAGGAAAGTGTTAGTGTGCAATTAATTAAGCTCATCGGCCTAATTAGAGAACACTATAAATAGAGTGTTGGAGAGTTAAACTTAAACTTTTCCTCTCATTCTAAATCATGTTTAAAGCCTAATTAGCCCTAGATTCATCCTAATTTCATCCAAAATCGGCTAAGTTGCTTTATAAATCGAAATAGATTGCATATTAGAGATTAATCCTTATGTAAAAGCTAGAGATTATCAAATTGCTTGATTTGGGGTGCTTTTCTTCACTGTTCGGATTATACCTATACATAAATTTGTTGGATTTGATAATGGTGAGTGGTTTATGCCTTCTCATTATGCTTTACATATTTATATGGTAGAATTATAGGATTTAACATGTTTTAAATTGATTTTTGGCCATAAAAACCTTTACTAACTTTAATGACATGTAATCCATACATATGATATAGATTGATTAGAAATCACCTTGATTTATGTTTATATATTCATGTTATATGTAGGTCTATGTTAGAAATTGCCTTGTTTATCTTATTTTGATGGATTACTAGTTTGATTGGATGAAATTGCTTGTTATTCTATATTTGAATGATACGATTTGATGTTATTTGCTAGTGTTACGATTGCATAAAAAATTAGGTCTGAGAATTGAGTAAATTAGAGGCAAAGTTGGTCAAAATTGGGCGAAACTTGGTACATAAGCCAAAGAGAATGGCAAGAGGCTATATGATAACTCTCAATTGGTAGGGGTTGAAGTCATAACTCGTCATTGAGTTATGGCTATAATTCGGCATCGAGTTATGGTGCTAATTCGTATGGGCTCATCACCGAGTTATGGTGCTAATTCGTATGCACTTCTAGACTTTGTGGATGGAAAGGGTTTGTCAATTGGAGGTTGCCTATGGCTATGTAGAAAATTTGGATGGGTGTTGGATGTGATGCTAAATTATCTTAGAAGATGGGGCTTTGGATTGGGCCCGAGTTATCAAAGAGGGATAAGTCAGGGTCTATAGTACCTAGGGAAGAGTACTAGAGGTAAGGAAAGAGATGGTAGCCAATAATTGGCTAAGTGTATAACTCGGTACCGAGCTAAGTGTATAATCGGTACCAATTTATCTCGATGAGTCGATATCGACTTATCATATGATATGGGATGGATGTGAAACTTTAAGGGCGGGAAGGGGATACTTTGTAAATCATGCTGTAGGTGTTGACTCGTTCGTGTCAGGTTGGATGATGATGCAACAACACGATGAAAAGCTATGGTCTTCAGATGTTAACTTGTGTTGGGAGTAGGTTCGAAGATGGCGGCTCGTGAAGGAGAGAGCCGTATGATCGAAGAATGTGGAAGGGTTCCTCTTGAATAATGGAAAAAAAATTGAGCATGTAGGTTTCAGTATCCAAATGGAGCAAGGTCGGCTCGGGTATATGTGCTAAGGAATCATTGATGCTCGGAGAGTTTTCAACTGTACATAAAGCATGGGTATTATAAGCAGGGACGCTCATGGGTCAATTAAGGGACCTATATACCTTGGACTTGTAGCTTTGGGTCTATTGTCTAGCTTTAGGCTGCAAGACATGTATCCAGCTTTGGACTGCGAGATATGAGAGTATAACAGAGAATGTGATTCCATTAGTCCCCGGCTTGGAGGCCATATGAGTTATCATATATTCAAGGCACAAGGAGTGATAGTTAGGATTGTTGATGGATGTTATGGATGTTTTGGTTGTTTTCTTTAGTAGGATATCACTCATAGGTATCATGAGAAATAGGTATTGGAGATAGGAATGCCTGGAAGATTGATATCTTTTATTTGGTTTGTGGTATATCTTTATGATATTGTAGAGTAGCATATTATAGTTTTATATGCTAACTCTTTGGTTACATGAACAGGTCAAGTATGGTTCATGTACTCTTATTCCTTACCATATTTACTTGTATAGTATGTTGAGACTCATTTACCACTCACACCGGACTGTTGTCTAACTTGAGGTTTTGTGCTTTTCTTCTTATTATCTTGGGTACTTTTAAATGAGTAGACTAGATAACAGGTATAGGTTACGTAGTAGCTGTTCGGAGGATGAGCTGGATGAAGCTATCTCATATTATGTACTTATATAGATTCTATGATTATTCTACCATGCAGCATTGAGGAGCCTTAGTAGTGACTGCTTATACTTGTATTTGAGACAGTTTTTAAGTTTATTTCCACTGTATAAACTCAGACATTTGATGTATAACTATGTGGATCCGTAATCTGATGATTTGTTCACATAGTTATTACTGCCTCTTCTGTTTTATCTACGATATTATATTTTATCCATGCTTTATGAGATATGATAGGTAATATGCTATATTGATGCCGATGGTATATGGCGGTCGTCATATGATACTCTAGAGTATGAGTAAATGGTATAGGAAGAAGCATATCAACATGAGAAAAATGATGGCACCTTCCATTTTGTCCAACTCCACCTCGATCGACCGTCGACCTAAGCCCCAATTGTCGTTCAAGATACGACCATCCTCAAAATCGTCGCCGTACACTTCCATATTCATATAAGGGCGAAGCTTTCTTCGATATGAGTTCAACAGAGGTGGTTTTGTCATTTTTCGTGGAGAGAATAATTCGATTTTATTTTTTGAAATGTAATAGAGAGTGGCAGCCTTTAATTGCTCACTGGAAACGTAACAATGATTTGAGAAAGTAAAAAGAGGGGTGTGGGTGTGAATTTGAATAATATCATATTGTTTGTTTGTTCAAATTCTCAAACAAATAGTCGTACGTTCCGAGGTTGCATGATCACACGGTGCATCCGGTCGCGATGAAACTTGTCTGCATACATCATCTCATTTTTTTCTATCGCAATGGTATAAATTTCATCATATCCAAGATAACACTCTAGGATGATGATTTCACGATTTTTTGAGATAATTTCGGCCATTGGATCATCCGATCTTCTAATGTAGCGATGCTTATATTTATTCTAATTCGCAACGTCGATATGAACTCAACGGAAGTGGTCTGGGGTCCTGATTTGACCGTCCCCGAGAAATCATATTTTTTAGGATCGTCAATTAAATTAATGATTCAATATTTAAATATCTATTGTTAAAAATATGATTCATTACAAAAGTGATCTTATTTGAGAACATCTCCATAACTCCCTTTGATTTTAATATAATCATAAGGTTGTCCAAAAATTCAGATCACTTGTTCAAGGAAAAATTTAGTGAATTAAGTAAATTCACAATAGTTCTTTACTTACGTGTTAGTGGTCAAATAGACAAGTCAAATATATCATAGCCCCTATTCAAATATTCATAATCATGATAGTTAATATGCAAAGTATACTCTCATATATTCAAGGGCTTAACCAACTTTGTGTATATTTTTAATATGCTAATCCAAGTCTAGGTTTAAGTCATATGCATGTTAATTATTCAACAACAGTCCAGTATGCATGTCAACGGTAGATATGTTATGTGTAATTATATTCTCAAGCCTTCATATGCATAAAATTCAAAGGTTATAATCCGCCTTCGAAATCCCCAATCCAATTTAGGGTTTACAACTATAGAATTTAAAGAAAAGGAAAAAAATGATTTGCCTCCACTAAGTTGCGGAGGGGGTCTATTTATAGGAGTATCAACCATGTGGGATGTTCGACACGTGCTTTGACTTGAAATATGGTAGCTCCGATAGCTTATTTCCATATCACTTTCGACATCTCTGGCTTGTTGAATCTCGACAGCCTTCATGTCTCTAGACATGCGGCATCTCTTTTTGCTTGCAAAAGCTCGACGTCCCTTGTTATTGTAGAAGCTCGTTAATAGTTGCTCTCGACATTATTTAAAACTTGACTTTGTTATCAAAGCTCGCCATCCTTCAAAGGCTCGACTTCCTTTTTATTGTTAGAAATTCAGTATTGCCTTCTATTTATGGAAGCTCGGCAATATCCACTGCTGTTGAAGCCTGGCATCCCTTAGACATTCAATATCTCCCCATTCTTTGTTATCGCTCATTAATTACTTAGATGCTTGTTATTTTCTTGTATTTATAGCCTCGGCATTTTCAATTACCTGCTCGACATGTCTGATTAGTTCCATGCTTTCCATTCTAATTTTTTTACAAGCTCGAGATGTCCTCCATTTGCAAGCTTGGTGACTTTATCATTTTATAGGCTCGATATCACCTATGTATAAGTTTGAAACTACCTCTTTATTTATAGACTTGTTACCATCTCTTATGACTATAAAGCCTCGACATTCTTTATACCTTCAAATTTGACATCCCTAGTGGCTTGGTAACTCCAGTTATTCACTGATTCCTTTAAGTTGTTTAACTCTTAAGTAAGAGTTCGAAAACTACCTTTATGCTAGATGATCGATACCTCCTTGTAGTTTCTAGAGGCTCGTTGCGTTATTGACTTGGAAGCTCAATACTTAATCATGGATTTGTTGACTTATCGTGCATTTATAGACTTGAAATGTCTTTTTAAATGCTCGATTTATATATTTGTAGTAAAATGCTTTTATATCCTCTTGTTGACTTAGTAGTTTCGTTTTCCTTTAATTATTTCTCTTGCATGGTAGTAAGAAAATGTGTGGACAACAAATTCCATACTCCAAATAAGGATTTTCAATTAAAAATAATTTTTCAAAGCCATATTATAAAATTCCAAAACCAATGTCTGTAAAACTCACATTTACATTTCACATCCTTTTATAAACATATAAAATCTTTTAAAGATTTGATGCGAAATTATCATTATGTAACAATTTATATAACAAAATCCTAAAATTATCTTTCCATAATAGTTGACTTCAAACACTTCAATAAACATATTTACCAATGCTTTTAAGTTTAATGTCCCTTTTTATTTAAAAATAATAATATACTGTAATTACTTCTAAATTTACTTAACAATATTTAAATAATAAATCCCTAAATAATAATTTCCATACATAAATAAATTGCATTCAGCTTGTTAATACCTCCAACTTTCAATTTAATTAATCTGAATAAAATTAGCTCACCACTTTAAAATATAAATTTTAATTACCATTCATTTTTCTAAAACCTTTAAATATTTCTTTGATCATCAATAAATAAAAATATAATATTCAAAAATTTACTTGTTTAATAAAATCCCAAAATTCATCATTTCCTAAATAATTTTTATTTACACAATCCTTAAAATTATTCCACATTTATATTTTTCCACTTACTACAATTTCTTCAATATCAAATTAGAAAATCATTATAAAACTCACTATTTATTTCCAAATTAATTTATTTATGTCCAATATAATTTATATACCCCTTTTCCGATCAATCTCAAATGTTGTGTTTAACTAACGCCATCAACAAATCAACCAATATTACACTCAACGTAGCCCAACGAAGGTATGCTACACTATGTCAACCAACATCAAACAACTACAATCAATTTTATATAATAAAAACATTATAGTCAATTCATGTATCAATTCAAAAATCAAATGAAAGAAAATAAGGCATATACTAGATCATACTTATGAGTAAGAAATTTTACTCAGTGAATCGATGAATGCGAGCATGAATCCTAATCATTACTTCAACTAGAACGTCATTGCCAATGACTCGCCCTAACCATCAACACGGTCGACAACTCACACCCTTATGTCATAGCTAAGCGTTCACATATACGCATATAACTACCTGTCACTGCTCTCGCATCAGGTCGCATCCACACCATCGGCTATCCCACAACGATAGAATGTGACTTTGCCACATCACCTGCATCACGGCCAGGCATCAGGTCAGACTTTCCCCAAACGTCGATGGTTCAACTATGTCCTTCCAAATCACATATGGCATCATCACCATAGCCATGCGATGCCTCCATTTCCTTCCCTTCGACGTTCGCAGATGTTGCTATGATCGCTATTGCGATGATGTTTTTATAATTTTACCAAATCGATTTTTTTATTTACATAAATTAGGGAAAAATGGGAAGATGAGGCAGAATTTCATTTACAAAAAGAATGATTGGGATTTATGAGTACAAGTATGGACTTGAATACTGAAATATAAAGAGTTTTTTAGAAATAAGGTGAATAAGAGAATGGGCTTAGGCCATTAAATTGAGTTCTAATTTAAATCAATTCATTCCTATTTTCTTTTTCTTTTAATAACTCTTTTAATTTATTTTCCATGTGCGGCGACTAAATAAAAGCGGGATGGACACACGGCGTGGGGTTTACTTAAGTGAGTATCAATGAATACCATGATCTTAAAGGTTCCCCATGATATCCAAAAAAAACGCTTTTAATTTATTTCTAAATATATCTCAATTGAATTTAAATTGCTTTACATTCCATTATACAAAATATATCGATAATTGAACAATTTTATTCGAAAAGAATTGATTAATGTAATTCAATTTATTAAAATAGAATCTTTATTAAATAAAATAAAATTAACTAAAAAATTATTTTTAATATATTAGTTATCAATCGCCGAATTCAAATAATTTAATTTTGATTATAAATATACTTATTTATGCGGTGTAGAAAGCAAGGTTTTTACATTTGCCTTCCTATTGGAATATTAGAAAATGAGATTTTTTAGAGCAACCATAAGGCTTTGCAAACAAGGGCAACGAAGTCAAAGTGATAAGACTAAGAAAAGTTTTGTATGGCATAAAGAAAGCCCCTCGAGCATGGTATAGCAGAGTTGATCGGTATTTCCTTGACTAAGGATTCAAGAGAAGCAAGAGTGAGCCAACACTATACATCAAGACCTGAGGTGAGTGTGATATTATTATTGTCTTGCTGTACAAAGATAATCTTATGTATACAATAAATAACTTAAAGATGATAGCTGCATTTAAATAAAACATGACTAAAAACATTCGAGATTGCCGAACTTGGCCTGATGAATTACTTCCTTAGCACAGAGATAAATAATAGAAGGTAATGACATTTATCTCTCAAAAGAATTATACCGAAGCACTATTAGAGAGATTCAAGATGAACGATTGCAAACCAGTTACTACTCCGCATGTAAAAATGAAAATCTACAAAAAGATGATGGAGCTCTGTAAGTTGATGCAACGTGTTACAGAAGTCTAAGTGGGAGCTTCCTATATTTTACTGATATGTGACTAGATAACATGTATGCAACAAGTCTTTTATCGAGAATCATGCAGAGTCCAAGCCGAATTCATCTTAAGGCGGCCAAAAGGCACAAAGGCGTTTGGTATATTGTATAGAACCATGAAAAACTCAAAGTCGATTGGCTACACCGATAGTGAGTGGGCAAGTTCTGTTGATGGTATGAAGAGCACAACGGACTATGCCTTCTCGTTAGGATTAGAAATATTCTCGTGGGCATCGAAGAAGCAAATAATGATTGCATAATCATCAGTAAAGTCAAAAAATATGGTAGCAGCTAAAGAAATAAGTCAAGCAATATGGATTTGTAAAATATTTAGAGAAATGGGTGAACGACAAGATGAGCCAGCTACAATCCACTATTACAACAAATCAGTAACAGTGGTGACGAATAATCTAGTTCATCATAATCGAACAAAACATACAGCTATTAAATATCACTTCATCGTAGAAACAGAAACCACTAAACAAATCGAACTTAAGCACTACGCATAGAGGATCCAATTGTAGATATATTCACAAGGGCATTGCTAAGAGCAAGATTTGAGTAGTTCCGAACATTGCTTGGAGTTTTTGAAATTCGTATCAAAGAGGAGTATTGAAGAGTGATGCAAATTTCTAGAAAGTAGGAAAACATTCTCTTAGAGTTCTCTACAGAGATAGAGTACTAACCACTAGATTTATCTAGAATATTCTATCTAGACTACTCTATGTAGAAATTTCTAACAAGAATGACTATTTTACTGTAAAATTAAGCCCATATATAGGCTTATATATACATTGTAACTTGTACTGGAAAGTAATAAACTTTCTAAATTTCTAAAAAATTTCACAATCATTTCTTCATCAAATGTCTTACTTTAGTATTTTAACTATTTCATTACTATTTTCCTTCTATTCCTACTATCTATCAAGTTCATTCAAAATCATATTGTCAAACTGTTTTGGTATTTATGATAATAGTTATTTATTTTAAAATTTGATAAATGAATAAGGCATGGCCAAATGTTTGCAAATATATAAGGCCAGTTACATAAGAGTGGTAAAACTTGCTTTGCTTTAGGAATTAAGGTTAGAAACCCTAACCAAAGCAAAAGTTACATTCCCAAATACTCTTAATAAAACATGGCAGTAGAGAGTAAATTAGTGATGTTTACCGAAGCTTTCATCTTTTTCTTTTTCCAAACACTCAGCTCGTAACATCCCTTATTTCAAAACTCAAAGATGGAACTCCAATGTATTGCAGTCATCATGGAATTATTTTACAACGATAGATATGAGATTGACTATATATATAGTTTAAGTAAACAGAGCAACAAATGAATGTCATATAACATAGTCATTGGTTACATATTCAAACTGTTCTCATAGTCATGCCCATATGGGGATAAAAAGTTATAATACAATCATAGTCTATGGTGGCATACCCAACATATGAAGATGGTGATATTACTTAATATAGCGAAAATAAATACAGTATTTATATCTTCTAAGACTTCTATGTCATCTTCAAAACTCCTCGTTCCTCTTTTGAAACTTTCTTAGGTCCATAAATTTGGTCTACTCGAAGGTGTGGTCAAGAGTTTTTAAAGAAAACAATGATAAGACATGGGTTAGACAAAAATTTTGGTATAACCAATAAATTAAGATAAACATAAACATAAAGAGACTACACGATTAAAGCATAAAAGGTGTTTTCCACTCACTATAACATAAGAAATTTTTTATCAACTTTAATGTAAGCATAGATTGATATTTCCTTTTCTTGTGTCCTATTCGTTTAAATGTGCTATAACCCAAATCAATAGCCATTTCTCTCGGCATGTCATTCGACAATCTCTTTTCTACAAAAAATTGAAATCTACTATCCTCGCCTACCACTGAGGCCTTATGCCTTCTACTTATGATGAAAGGTTATAGTTTTAGTATTTGGAGTCCATAAGAATCTTATGCCTTCATTACTTCCTTAATTATAGTAAATATACTATTGGTTTCAGTTGTTACTCAAGCCTTACATCTTTATTTTCATTTTCGGTTGTCACATAGACCTTTCACCTACGCTTTTGTTTTCGGATGCTACTAATGCCTTACTACTTCACTTTCGATTCTTGACTACCACATCATGCCTTACGCTATCTACCAAATTCACGTTGCCACATCGGGCCTTACACCAATTGCCTTTATATTTTGGATGTCACCTTAAATCTTACTAGAACACTTTCGGTTGCCACTTAAGTCTTGCATCTATGCTTTCAGTTTCGGTTGTCGCACTATCCTTATACCTATGCTTTCATTTTAAGATGCTACTAAGACCTTACCCTTAGCTTTTAGTTGTTGACTGTCACATCAGTCCTTACGCCATCTACTGAACATCTATTACCTAGCTAATCGATCATACATTAGGCTTTAGACTTAGCTATTCATTAAGCTATAGTACTGAACTATCATAAATATTCTAAGTTTTAGTTTCAGCTATCCAAAGCTTTAGATAAATTCCTTCCTTTGGAGGTCAATTTCTTCAAGTTTCAACATCTTGCCAAAAGCTAAACTACCTTCCACAATCACTACCATTGGTCTAGTCTAGGGAAGCCTAACTTAGTTTGGTTTTAGTCAGTTAATAAAACGAATCTTAATTCTAGGTTTCGAAAATCATGTCTCCATCTATAATTCATCTATAATCCATTCTCCCTTAAGCCTTGGGCCAATACCCTCGCTTTAATATTCCTAGACTTACACTTAGCACTTCTCACCTTTCTCGCTTGAATCATTATACTTAAGGTTCTCATTCATTTGCTTTTAGTTTTGCTTCACTTTCTTTGACACTACCTCCCGCTACATGTTGGGAATCGTCTTTTACATGTTTGATGTTACCTTCACATGTATCGACCTCTCATTTGTTTGACCAGGCCATTTCTTACCATTATTTAGTGCTTTCCTTATATGTTCAGTACATATTTGGATCTGGTCTATTGATCACTTATTAAATATTTTATTCAATTAACTCACCTTCTTGCCCCAGTTATTTGCCTCTCGGCACATATCAAATTCCCTTTGGTTAATAGTATTTTCCCTTAAAGATTACTTATTTTATTTTTTGAAAATATGAATATGTATTTTCTCTTCATAAAATTTCTCAAAATCGTATTTCCACCCATTTTATGTAATAAATGTTTCTTAGGTAATTCATATTAGATACTTATAGGACAATTCCATAAATCAAAATCCTTCTCTAATAATATGTTCCTAACATCATACTTAATTTTGGGTCATTATAATCATAAGAAGAATGTCAAATAATTCAAGTTACTTCGACTGTGAGTAATTATTGAGGAAAATTGCATTTAAAGAATATACTGCTCAGCTTGATTTCTTAGTTGAATGATATTTATAGTTCTCTTAGCTTGATCTTCTTCTTCTCCTCCTTTTCTTGCTTATGCCCCCATAAGTAAAATGCTTCAAAGCTTATGTTTTTATTTTAAGTGATAAGAATGAAATGAAAAGAGAGAAAGTAGTCTACTTTATCTCATGAGTGGTTAGGCCTCCGACCCTTTATTACTTATTTAATTCATTTTATTTAAGTTTTATTCAATGAAAACCACGATAAGTAAATATACACTTAAATACTTATCAGACCTTATTATTTAATTTCATAGCTTTATCCACTTAAATCTTTATTATCATAATTAATTTTTATTTAATTACTTATTAGTTTATAAAGTGTTACGTTACCACACTTTTACTATTTTTTCTCTCTTAATAAGATAAATAGTCCGCTATTATTGATTTGAGAGTTCCATTAATTAGAAAATTTTCTCTTTGCACCATAATTTCATCTAATCTGAGTATAGGCTCATCTATGCTCGTATATGAAATATACTAATAATGATTGTCCTATGAGTAGATTTATGGCTGCTACCATAGCTCTGCTGGCAATACTTTTCAGTATTGAGGATTTAAGCGCACCATAGTTGGAATACCAAACAAGGGAGCTGCGGAAGTAGATGCTTATCTAGTGTTAGTACGGTAGCTTTGCAAATAAGCTTCGAAGTTACTACACTAATTAATGTTGCTATATAATTCAGATAATATTCTAAATCCTTCATCCTTTTAGGTTATTTCTTTGGTTTGGATAATTATGCTACAATCCTTGTATAATTATTTATCTCTACTTTAAATCAGTAGCTTTATTTCCGTGTTGTATGAGATTCCATTCCTTCCATATGTGATATAATATAGGTGTTAGCAGAATGATTGCATAGTCTGCTTCAAGCGATCTAGATTTATATTTTTGTTAATGTTGCCCACTTCATTTTTAATGGATGTGTTATTGTTACTACAAAATTTTATTTTTTTATTTAGCTTTTTACAATAAATAATTGGAGTAGCTATAATAAAAAATAGATGATCATTAGTTTCTTCATCTAGATTGCATGATAAACCCTAACTATAGTCAATTTGTATCTATTTTGTTAATTTTATTATTGTTGGTAGCCATATAAGTGGATCCTATATGGCTAATTTAATCAAGATAACTACTAACTTATATTAAAGTACAACAATGTTGATAAAGAAGCAAATAAGTAGATAAGCACACCAGAGATTTTATTTTGATTCGAAGCACCTCTCCTACATTCAGTCCCAGACTCCTTTTGGAATTAATTAAGCAATCCCCACTTATCCTAGAGGAACATATTTACAACTACCAAAACAACCAAACGGGCTTCAACCTTTGCATGAAGATCTCAAAAAGGACTTCAACTTATAAAAGGAATAATTTCCAACTTTTACTTTGATGTGTTCTTTTACAACAGGGATAAGTCACTCTTTAGTACACCCTTCCTATAGTCCTTTGATGATTGTGATTTGCACATTTATTAGGAAGTAGAAAGTTGTTTATGGTGGCTTTTGAAATCTCGAAGAATATAGAGCATAGAAAGAAAAGTAACAAAAGTTGTTCTAAAATGATCAAAAACCATGCTTGTTTATAACGTTTGAAGGGTTTTGTTGGAGATAAATCATCATTGGTATAAATGCAACTCTTGATAGAAGAAGATGTCTTTTGAGAAGAAAAGATGTTCATCTATACAAAGGTTGTTATACGTATTTCGATGCCTGAATTCAAATTCATATGTTTGAATTTGTGTAGGATTTTAAAAAAGAAGAAACAGTTTATAAACACCCCTATTCAGACATTCAATTTTCAATTAGATGTCTTAATGTTTGTTCATTCGTCTAGTTTAAAGTTTTAGACGTCTAAATCAATAGTTTACTAAAATAGTTTTACCAGTCATTAAGATGTTTGAATTATTTATCAGACATTTGAAACCCTATAGCTAAAAGCATTTGTAGTTCAGTGGTATGATGTGCAAACTTGTGCTTCAAGACCCAGGTTCAAATCTTGGTATTGCATATTATAGTTTGGTCACTCATCCGAGTAATTCTACCAGATGTTTGAGAATTTAGTATCAAAAGTGCTAGTAGCTCATTTGGTATTAAGTGAAATTAAGATCTTTATGACCCAAGTTCGATTCCGACGTGTTCCAATAATTTCTTTTTGAAAATATCTATTTCGAATTATTATTTTTAAATCAATTTGATAATATATGTGTGTGTATCATCAAATAATATTATATGTGCATTTTCTATACTCGCATACAATGACTCATCTAAGATATAGTCTTCATTGATCGATCTTATCAGCTGCATTTATTTTTCCTTTGTTTGCTCATCACCTGTAGTCATTTTCCTTATCTTACTGTTTAAATTTCCCTAAACTAATCAACTTATACAATATATACCGAAATGTATAGTTCTCACTTCAAAACCAAAAGTGGAGGTCCCACATTTTTGATAATGACAAATATATGTATAATTTTACTCCCCTAATCGGTATGCCCTATTTCTCTCCCCCTTTGTCATTAACGAAAAGTAATATAGAAGAAAAGAGAAGAATATGAAAGAGAGTAATATCACATAAATCACGCAAAAAATATTTTGAAGAATTCGTTTGCATAATTACCACTTATTTTATTCTAAAAGTAAATTTATCTAGCTTATAGTATTTAGTCAATATTTTTTAAAATTTAAACAAATTAGAAAACCATTTATTGATTTATACATATTAGCACAATTGGGTTTGAAAACGAATGGTTAAAAAATTTCGAAGTATAAACCCATTGTTAATGAATGTCAAAAAAATTTATATCATTAAAACATTTAACGGCCATATAGTTTTAAGACTTAATCTTTTTATAATACTTATACCCATAAATATTATTCTCTTTTAAACTAATCCTTTATTTTTGACAAGTGTTATAGAATAATTTAAAATATCTTAATTTTTTTCAAAAATCCAAATTATTTATATCTTTTCAATTTTTGGTCAAAAGTAAATAATAACTTAACGATAATATTTTATATAAAACAATATATGATTTTAAAGATAAGATTGTCAAATTTTAGCGAATCATCTCAAATTTTAGTGATATTTTTGCATGTGTTAGTAAATTCCGAGTTCATCTCCCTCTTAATATGTGGCGTACGAGAAAATAATAATTAAATGATATGTTCTAATACCCACTTCCTACGTTAGGGTTTGTGGGTTGGATCAAAGGTAACCATGCCCAATAGGGTTTGATTAAACCATTAAAATGAAAATTATCATTACGATGAACTTCGGCTAAAAACTTATCTATGTGTTTCTACCTAATCAAGTTGTCATTCGTTTTTAGTATCCAAATTTTAATAATCTTCTTATTTTCTATTTTTGGTCGACTATTTTTGGATTTCTTAAAGTTAGTGCACAATGAAGCATACTTAGTTATTGACTTTGGTTTATTTCAATTATTTAATCTTTGAACTCCTAAACCATTCTTGTTGTTAGCGGATTTTGAAATGCTAATTAAATGTGATAAATTTTATTTCCCTTTATTAAATTTTGAGATCTTTAATGATAAATCCTTTACTCTATTTTCCAAGGTAACTTTTTCATTCAACAAAATATTATTGTTACTTTCTAACTTTTTCACTTTATTTACAAAAGAATCTATAGTCCCTTTAAAATACAGTTCTCATTAACTAATTTCAAATTTTCCATTTTAATTTCGTGTCATTTTTTAGTAAAATCAGAATATTTTGAATCATTGCCTGAATTTTGTAATTTCAGGATTTCTTCTCCCAAAATGACTTTTTCATCCTTAAGCATTTTAATTTTCGATTCTAATTTTTCTATTTTTCCTAAACATTCTTCAAGGGTTTTCATTAAGCTCTTATATATATCGTCTAATTCCGAGGCTATTTCTATAATATCTTGAAATGATAAATCACAATATACTTTATTATTAGCTGCCATGAAGCATACATTTGCTTGCTCTCCATCATTATTTATGTCATTGTCACTAGAAGATGAATCATCCGACGTTACGTGAAAGGCTAGCTGGCTCTTCTTTGAGAACCACTAATTTTTGTCATTTATATCGATATAAGAAGTAGAAAGTTGTTTTTGATTGCTTCTGAAATCTCAAACAATATAGAGCATAGAGAGCACAGTAAGAAAAGTTGTTCTAAAATGATAAAAACCATACATGTTGGTAGTGTTTAAAGGGTTTTATTAAAGAGAAATCACAATTGAAACAAATGCAACTTTTAATAGAAGCAGATGTCTTTTTTATAAAAAATGTATAAAAAGCCGTTATAGGTATTCAGACGTTTGAATTTGTACATGATTCAGATAGAGAACAATTAATTCAAAAACTCCTCCATTCAGACATCTAAATTTTCAATTAGATGCCTGAATGCTTATTCAACCATTTGGTTTGAAGTTTTAGACGTCTAAATCAATAGTTTTCTAAAATAGTTTTACCAGGCATTTAGACATCTGAATTATTCATATGATCTGAAACCCTATAGCTAAATGCATTTATAGTTTAGTGGTAAGCCATGCTAATTTGTGCATCATGATCCAGGTTCGAATCTTGGTGTTGCATATTAATTTTTAGTCAGACGTCTGAGTGAAGTTACCTGACATTTTAGTGTTGAATATGCGCTTATATGATTTTTGTTTGATGATAATAAACATATATACATTCATTTAAATGTATTTGATAATATACTATTTTATTTTTCACAGATTAAATAAATATTTGCTGAATAAAATAAATAACACGGAATTTGAATTCAAACGAATATTTTATTCAAACAAATATTTATTACATCTTTGAATAGTACAATTTCAAGCTCTCACTATAACTATACAACTTTGATACAAATTCAATTACATCACTATTTTACATATCATCACCTCACTACATATCACTCACACTCGTATTTGATCTTCAACTTCATTCCAGTTTGAATCCAGCATCTGAGCAATCTGCAAAAATATTCACTAACGCAGTAAAATTGAAAAAGAAATATTTTTGCAATATAAAATAAAAGATGAATTTTGAAAATGATATTTGCCTCAGTTATTTGGGTTGTTCGTCATCATTTAAATTTGAATTCATCATACACGAACAACTTGTGACATACACAGTGTATTACTGTATATGCCACAAGGCCATGCATGCCGATATATACACTTGATTGATTTACAGGGACAGGTGAGCACAGGTCAAACCCAAATAAAAAACCGGGTTCAACTCACATGCAATACACCATGACACGAGCACAAGGTCAAACCCGAGTTTTTGTAACTGGATTCAACTCAAGCGCAAATCAAAAGTACACATGAATATGAAACTAAATAGTCAAGTTCAGTGGTCAAATGCAATAGGCCGAGAACCAGACAAATGCATGCAACAGCAGTGAAAGTATTCAACACAGGGCAGTTGTACAGGTTACGACTTCAAGCATATAAGCAATATCAAAATGGGCAGGTGGACAGTACAAAACTAAAAACAATACCCAATACACATGAATGCACAAATGCACCTAGAAAGTGACACAGTCAACTGCAAGTGTCAACCAGTCACAAATGAAGACTAGCTGCTGAATTCCGAGAATGTAAACAAGTCGCAACCACTACAACAGGCCATCAGTGAAACCAAGATGCTACAGATTTCAGCAACATCAACTAGACTCGAAAATGAACCAGAATGCATATGTAACCAGCAGCCCCAAAACCAAGACAGTAGTGTGCAACTCGAGTTTCAAAAGAATCAAAGTAACACAACAGCAATAATGCAAACAAAAAGTGAACAGTGCAAGCATGAAGTATGCACAACAAATAATGTACACCGGTGAACAAGTATGGCAGCAGGCAAGTGCACACATTACAACTGACTCAAAGCACAAAAGTGCACAGCAACCATCATGAACACAGTGAAGACCACAAAGGAAAGTATGGACAGAACTCGAGCACAGTTAAAACTCAAGCAAATGAAAACATCACAGTGACATGCTACAACTTCAAACAGGCAGTGCACATGTGAATCAAGTGACCAACCAGAAGCTATTGAAAGCAACCATCAAGTATAAACAGTGACAATGCAGCCAACAAATACACTATGAATCTGAGATTACAAACTCGAGTGTGCAAGTGAACATGACAAGAAACAGTTCAATATGAACTGATGAACATGCAGTCAAACTCAGTGACAACATACTACAATAAATCATCAAAGATTGCAACAGATGGAGCTACAGGAAAGTACAGCAAGCTACAACATCAAGTAGACCAAGATTCATATGCAATGAAATGAACATCAATGCAATACACAGTATGAATGAATACAACAAGTCCAGATACAAGTTAGTTCCAGTGCCAACATATCCAACTCGAAGTGCAACTACAAGTACAGAGAGCAACAACTCAAATGCAAGTATGCAAATGCAGACTCAAACACACTGATCAAATGAAGATATGAAGAACACAAGGGTCGAACTAATAAGTCCATCAGAAATTCACAAGCTAATATCAGTTGTGATCAAGTCAACAAAAGTCTGGTTTGAATCAAAGCATACTGAAGCAAAGCCAGCAGTAAAAATTTCACGAAATCAACATGGTCAAAGAAAATCAACGCAATTCAAGTGAGTATGAAAAATTGACCAAGTCACAAATCAACACCGTGATGAGCACGGCAATTCAAAGCCGTGGGGATCGAGCATCAGTTATACGAATTTGAATAAGTCAAAAATGAATCACAGCATTCGATCAAAATCGTACAGCCAAGAAGAATTCAAGCATAATTATCAGACGAAGTCAAATAAATATATACGACGAAATTATAGGAACTGGAATCCTATAAATTACCACAAATCATCATCGGCATATCATCGAGTTCAAGTACGAAAGATTAGAAGAAGAAAAAAGCAAAAATCACATACCAATTTGCAGTCGAACTCGATCAAATAAGAAGTCGTGTTCAAATCGAAGATACGGTCGATTGCCGAAGCAAATCAGAGGAACAGTGATTGCAATCAACCAACTAATCAGTCGACTTCTCCAATAACCCTAAATTGGATCGCACGAACGAAAGCCCTAATTCGCAAAGAGGAACGAAAGAGGATCGACCATATTTTCACAAAGCAGAGAAAAAGGAACAGGTTGAAGAAGTGAATAAGGGGCCGGCCTTTGTTTTATTAATTTGGGCTTAGTTTTTATTAAGTAGGGTTTTTGTATTTCAAATTGTTTTTAATTTGTATTTTTCTTTTAAACCGTTTTTATTTTTCTAGTCGTGTGACTAGGGGACAAGCTACGTGGCGTAGCTTGAGAATTCGCAACTCGGTAGTTGAGTTGTGGCAGGGTTTTGAGCGTAGAGTTAGATTAGTCAATAGCGGGTATAGCGAGTTTACGTGTGTAAGCGAGGGACTATCTAATTTCTAGTAGAAACCTTGGGGGCAGCACGTAGGCAGGGTTTTGCCGAAGCTGGGTAAATTCTGTGTTGTTCTGTTTTATTCTGTTATTTATATTCTGCGATATCTGTGCTGCTATTCTGTGATCTGAATTGAAATTAATTTGTAAGCTTCCGCGATTAATTTTAATAATTTACACTATCACCCTATTCACCCCCCCCCCTCTAGGGTGAAATCGATCCTACATTTAGAACCTGGTATGAAAAGTGTTTGTAGCTCATATATATGGTATGAAGTGAAATTCAGATCTCGATGACCCAGGTATGAGTCCTATGTGTTGTAATAATTTCTTTCTGAAAATTCCAAAGTTCAAAATCATATTTTAAAATCAATTTTATAATATATTTGTGTGCATTATCAAAGGATATTGTACAAGTATTTTCTAGACTCACATAAAGTGACTCATCTAAGAAATCGTCTTCATTGATCCAGCTTGTCAGCTATAGTTGTTCCTTATTAGTCTGCTTATCAAATTTAGTAGTTTTCGTCTCTTCATAGTTTGGATTTCCATGAAATAATCAACTTGTAAGATATATATCGAAATGTATAATTGTCACTTCAAAAGCAGAAACCGAGGTTTCGACAATTCCTTGATGGAAAAATGTATACAATTGGCCATTTTTTGGACAATTTGATTAGCTCCAAACACGTTTGTTCCCGTCAACTTTTATCTGATTGCCTATGATTGAATTCCTTTTTTAAAAGAGAAGTTTAATGTCCTTTCTTAATTGTCATTTTTATAATTTTGATCAATGGTTAGTGTTTTAACGCTTTCTCCACATAAATTAGTTTTAGAATTTACTTCAGTACACCACGTATCATTATTGAAAATTTCTACAACTCTAGCATTTGCATTTCCAAACATCATGAAATCATTCCAACCTATTTTTCCAATGAGTAATTGATTATTTAGCATAGATCAAGCCACGGGCTATTATTTTTCCTATCCATAATATATGCTTCAAAATTATTTCCCAAATTATATGGAATTTAATATGTGTTTCAAAACATTAGAGTGGGCACTATTGGGTTTTATACTCTAAAAACAGTCATATTTAAGATACATGTGTTTAGTCCGTGTTTCCCAAAGTGAGTCAGCACTCAAAAATCTTCAAAATAAATTAATTTGGCAAGTGAAATTAACACCGTTAAATTCTTAAGCCTTTTTCCACCCTCTTTTTGAATTATAGAGATTACACCAATTTATTTTGTGAAAAATTTGTTTCCAAATGAAGTTTGCAAACTTTCTTCCAAATTTTTATTCATGCGGCTGGGATCTGATAAATATGCATCCAGTAAGAAATCATTGGATATACCACAATCTGAATTAATTCCACTCTACCAGTTATAGTCAATAACTTTAATGACCATGAATTAGTCTTATCTTGGATTTTGTCAATCAAAGTTGCATGCTTAGAGACTTTAATTCGATTTGCTAACAATGGCAATCTCAATTATATGATTGGTAAAAAGTTTTATTTCATTTATAAGGGTACTAATACTTTAATCTTTCTATTACAAGCTTTCTATTATAATTGTGAAGTTGCAAATTTACTTTTATGTTCATTGATTTTGAGTCCAGCATGTTTATCTACTTTTTCAAAAAATCTTTTTAAAGATTTTGCATTTTTTATCGGCTTTAACTAAAAACCATTGAATCATCTACATAGATGAGATGAGTAATACTTGATTTCACCCAACTTATTGAAAAAATATTAGGAGTTCAATTTCAATTTGTATAGAGAAAAATCACATATCAATTGTTAATAAGAAAGGAATAAAGTATCCCCTTTCTTATTCCTCTTTAACTATGAATTAGAAAAAAATATATAGGGGTATTTATACATTCAAAAATAAAGTCACAGAAATTTATAGGAAATCCCATTGCCTTCATTGTATCGTAGAAATATTGAATTTTCAATTAATTGTATTATATGTGTTATTATGCTTTTGATCCAAGCCATATCTGGATTAGTTAGAGCTATTCAATAGTCATAAGATAAGTCCAAATTCCAGAAATGCAAGTATGGAAACCATAACTCAAGTAAAGTCCAAATAATCATTGCAGAACCTTGCTTTCCACTTGAATACTACTAGCCATTTTACAGATAAGTCGTGTAGTGATGGACAAAATCAAAAAACATAAGTACAAGTGTCAAATCGGTGCTGAGTTAAACACCTCAACTTGGTACCGAGTCAAAATTGCTGATGCAACATACTCACTTTAAGGAGTTGAAGAAAAAGTGAAGAATCAAAGGAAAAAAAGGAGATCACAAGTTGTTGTCGACTTGTGAGGGTTAACTCGGTACCGAGTTGACTTTCCAAGTGCTGAGTTGGCCATGATCTCTTTCTAGAGCATCTTGCCAAATGTGAAGAACATAAGGAGAAGGTTTGGAGCTTATCTCCCTGATCTTCATTTTGGAAAGGCACATAACGGGGTCTTTCTTTATTTTCTAAATTAATTAATTTTACCTTAACACTCTATTGGATCCTTACCTGACATTTAAGCCACCAAGTTGTAAAACCACAGTTGTAAAGAATCTCAAAAATCAAAAAATTTTAAGTGAACATATGCCAAAGTATTTGTTGAACCACTATAAATTCTCTTATGTTATTTACCTAATTTTACATTTATTTCTTCATTAATCTCTGCTTATAAGTTGATTGGGTGTTTACCCTACTTTGGTGCAAACATTTTGGTGTTTTCATTTAGTGCGCTTGAAATTCTCACCCTTTGGATCAATCTTGAACCTTTGGATTCTTATATCCATAAGTGATATTTGAAAATTATTGTTGGAAGATCCATGAATACTTAGATTTCCACATAATATATCATTGGATCCAAGAAAGCGATAACACTTAAAAAAGCAAAGAGAAATCAATTGCTTCTAGACCCACTAATGACACTGAAAATGAAGGCTCTCAATACAAGGATGAGATAAATCAATTTATAATTGCTAAAATTTAGAGTGCACCAGAAATAATACTAAGTTGATTTGGATAGAATAATGATGGAAATGAATAGAAAGGTAATGAAAATCTAAAATGCTTTGCTGACGTAGATGGAGGAAAGCGTTGACTTGATGACTTAGTTATCCCAGAGATGAAATAAGAATCGTAAGGAGTTATCATCTTTTGATTTGAAAGAAGAGAGTTCTTCTTTGTTGGAAATGAACCGAAGAGATGGAAAACTGAAGATTAAAAGTGGGGAAGCTAGAACTTCGAAAGTGGGAATTGGAAAAATTCAAGTTAAGAAATCTCAACTCCGCACCTAGTCTACTCTACAAGTCTTACGACCTCGAACTTTGATTATTGATTTGGATGTTGAGTTGCAGTATGGAGTTGATGTTGATGCTGAGAAAGTAGCTAGTGACTAGAATGGTGGTGTTCAAACAATTTCCATTGAGCCATCATGGAGAGAATATACAAATCGAAGGACTGGATGAACGGTTCTCACAAATACAGGGGAATCCAGATATCATAGTACTAACTGAGAGCGTTTATAGATACAAACAATCAGGGCATGCCATGATGATCATTGTTCCATCGATTTAAGGATCTAGAATATCTTGTTGATATAGCAAGGAAGTTTAGGGAATAAAACCCAGCATAGAAGTAATAATGATTGGCGTTCTTCGTCTAGTAGGAACCCATTCACTGAAAATATTTTGCGAGAGGATTATCGTAAGAGATTTTTGATGCCTACAATGCGGTCACACAACATTAAGAGTGATTCAAGGTTACATCTTTTAAAGTATGAATAGCCCATGGATAGTGCCAGAGCAACCGACGCTGTGAGATGTAGATGTTTTCCTATATTTCTAGAAGGAGTGGCTACGATGTGCTTTACTTGGCTCATGTTGAAATCCATATCTTCATTTGATCAACTGAGTATGGAGTTTATAGAGTAGTTCTGAATTCACACTACTCGTCCAAAGGATGTGATGTCCTCATCTTGTATCTTTCAAAGTCCTGGAGAGTCTCTGAAGAACTTTTTGAGTAGATTCAACATAATTGTGACTAAAGTGAGCAATGCCATGTAAGATATTGTACCGATGGCATTGATTAGAGGAATTCATCCAAATGCTGACTTTGGTAAGCGGTTAAAAATGAAACCACCACCGACCAAGGAGGAGTTCCATTGAAAAGCAACTGAATTTCTATGTTTGGAAAAGGCAGATATGACCGTTGGAAAGGCAATGGAATTTTTTTATAGAAGTTGCGCAAAGTAACATTGTTGTAAATTAAACCGGTGATAGTGCCAGAAATATTGCAATTAATGTTGGAAATACGAATAATATTCAAAATAAGGAAACCAAGGGCTTAGAGCTAGAAAGCCAAACTCCAGAAAATGCCCAAATTATCTTAAGCCTATGGATTATACTCCACTGAAAATGCCATGGATAATATTTCCCTTGTCATGCAAGGCATAGAAAATTACTAAAAGTCGACTCAGTGAAAGTTAACTGAAAGAGAAGTTTTTTAGGAAGTATTATTACTTTCAAGTGACACATGGGCATAACACAAATGATAACTGACATTTGCGGGAGATAATCGAAGATCTAATTAGGAAAAAGAAATCTCAATAGGATGTGAAGGACCCGTAAGATTACGGGTAAGTAAATAATAGACCCCAAGGTCAGATGGCTCAATGGTGAAAAGCTGGGCCTGGTGAGGAAGGATCCAAGTAGCTAAAAAAGAGACATGTAATTAATACCATTTCTGATGGACCTCATCTGGTCGAGAAAATCTAGATGAGATGGAGAGGTATAGAAGTTTAATCTAACATTTTATTAAGGAGAATTGCTTTGCAGTAGAAGACAAAACTTTGCTAAAATGACTAAAGTTGATAGCTGATGATACAATGTTCAAGAATCATGATGCAGAAGGGGAAGAGGTGCCGACGCTTGACTCATTAGCGATTACAGCTATGATTGGATTGGCTTATGTGAAAAAAGTTCTCATTGATTGTGGGAGCTCAATCAATATTCTGTTTAAGAAAACATATGATTAGAAGAGGATGGATGGGCAGGATCTTTAGTCATGTAAGTCATGTATCTAAGGAATTATAAGTGAGGCTACAGAGCCTATTGGATGTGTAGACCTACCGATGAAGCTTGGTGATTGTGACTGCAAAAGAGTATGGATGTAGACTTTTATTGTGATAGAAACATACTTTGCTTACAATGCTTTCTTGCGTCGACTAACCCTTACCAGTTTTAGAGTGGCCTTAGCCTAGTGGTGCTTGATAATGAAGTTTTCGACTAAGAATGGAGTAGGAGCCATTCAAGGATATCAAGGTATGGGACGTGAATGCTACATCGTTGAACTAAAAGCGGAGAAGTGGTATAAAAAGGAAAAAGGTGCAGAGGGAGTTCTCTACATCAAATCAATTGATGCACAGAAACCACCGTCTAAGCTTAGCTCAGATGGCATAGTAAATTTTACAAATCTTTGGATTCAAGGAAAGAGGTAGAGGATGTGATGGTGACACCAACCGAGCTAATAATTAACATTCTAGTCAATGAGGATAACCCAACTTGGGTCCTAAAGATTGGATCTTAAATTAGCATAAAGAAGAAGAAGTTGGCACGGTTTCTCAAAGCAAACCAGAATGTGTTTTCCTGGACATATTTCAACATGTGTGAAAAATCACCAGAGATAGTGTGCCACACATTGAATGTGAAACCACGATGCCTGCTATGAAGTAAAAGAGGTGCAACATGGGTCCAAAGCGACTTGCTACACCGAAAGAAGAATTGAGTAAGCTAAAGGCTAACGGCTTCATCCTCGATGTTGTATGCTCCAAATGAGTATTGAATTCAGTGCTGATCCAGAAACCTAATGGAAAATGGTGAACATGCTTCAATTATTCAGACTTGAATAAAGCATGCCCGTAAGACAGCTTTCCACCGTCGAAGATTCACCAACTAGTAGACATAACTACAACATATGAACTGTTATCCTACAAGGATTTTTATTCTGGTTAAAGTCAGTTACTAATGTGCATTCTTGGAAAGAAGCATACCAGTTTCATCATTGATTTGGAATTGTACTGTTATCTTGTCATGCATTCAGTCTAAAGAATGTAGAAGCTACTTACTAGAGATTGGTAATTCAATGTTCAAGGATCAGATCATATGTACAATGGAGATCTATGTGGATGACATGCTAGTAAAGTTATAGCAATCAGTAAACCATATGAGAGATATCTCAAAGATGTTTAATGTGCTTCAAAAGTATGGGATGAGGCTCAATCCATTAATGTTCTTTCGGAGTTGAATTGTGAAAATTTTAGGTTTCATATAAACTCAAGGGCATAGAAGTTAATCTAGAGCATATCAAAGAATTTAGTGATGTTGAAGCCTCGATGATAAGAAGGGAAATGCATTACTTGAATGGAAAGGTCAATGGGCTAAGTTGATTCATTTGAAAAGCGATGGATAAGTGTGTGACATTATTTGATGCCCTCGAGAAAGAGAAAGGAAGTTTGTGTGGATGTAGGAATGTCAGAAATATTTCTATGCTTTACATAAAACATAGAGAGATCGCAGTCTTATCGATGCCTTTAGAAGGAGAGGACTTGTTCGTGTACGTGGCAGTGTCTATTCACGCACTGAATGCATCCCTGGTGCATGAGGAATCCAAAATTCAAAGGCCCATATATTATATCAACAAGCAGTTCACTGGAGCAAAGAATAATTGTCCAAAGTAAGAGAAGCTACCTTACAACTTATTGATTGCTTCGAGGAAGTTATGGCTTACATCTATGCTCACCCGATAAAGTGTTAACTAATCAACCTTTGAGATAAAATTTCACCGACTCGAGACTTCTGGAAGGTAACTGAAGTGGAATATTGAGTTGAGCCAATATGATATAACCTACCATCCTAGGAGGGCAATAGGATAGGTGTTGGTTGATTTCTTTGTTGAGTTTACCACCCAGGATGGAGAAGCAAAGGAAGATTCTAGTAACTATATATATGCGGTGTCCAACAAACATAGCTCTAGGGTAGGAGTGATTCTAGTAACCTAGAGAAATTGACAATTTAATATGCCTTACAGCTTGAGTTTTTCGCAATGGACAATGAAGCTAAATATGAATCACTAATCACAAGGCGCGGGTTAATTAAAGAATTAGGAGCCAAAGCATTGCATATATTCATTGACTCTCAATTGGTGGTATATCAGGTGACGAAGGAATTTTAAACTAAGGGAGTGAGACTTGTCCTTACCTGGTTAATATTCGAAGCTGCTAAGTTTCATTAAATACTGCACCATAATGCACATCATAGGGAGAAGAACGCGAAACAGACTCATTGGCCAAGCTGGCCTGCTCTAGATATGCACAGCTAATGGGATTTGTTCCGGAGAAGGTTTTGTCAGTTCGAAGCATCAACTAGATGAATGTTAATTAAATCTTGGAGGCTGAAGTAGAAAAGGATTAGTGGATGACTTTGATTAAGGAATATTTCTTGAAGGGAAGTCTCCCGAATAGAAGAAACTAAAGGACGAAACTCCTACACAAAATACCAAGATTTGTTATCCAAGAAGGAGTATTGTATATGGGAGGATCCTCTGCTCCCTTACTGTGGTGTGTCACCATGGAAGAAGCTAAGAAGATTCTGGCCGATGTACATGAAGGTAGTTTTGGTGATCACATCAGCGGCAGATCTTGGCAAGGAAGATTCTTCTCTATGGATACTTTTGGCCGATGGTCAATAGGGATGTGGCTGATTACACCAAAAAGAGCGATTGGTGCCAAAGATTTGCAATGATTCTAGAGCCACACAAAACTTACATAATGGTCAGTCATGGCCACTCGCAGCTTAGGGATTTGATATAATTGATGTGCTACCAATGTCCAATGGAGGTGCAAAGTATGTCGTTGTTGCAGTTGACTAATTCATAAAGGAGGCTAAAGCAGAACAATTGGCCATGAGCGCTATGAAGAATGTGATCAACTTTGTGGTAAAAAACATCATTTGCCGATTTGGAGTTTCTCAGAAGATTATCCCCAACCACAAAACCAAATTTGAAAGCACCAAATTCAATGATATCTGTAGTAGATATCCGATTGATAAAAGGTATGTAATTGTAGTACACCCACAAAATGAATGGATAGGTGGAGGCGATGAACAAGATCATCAAATCTATCCTGAAGAAGGGATTGACTAAGGCCAAGGACAACTAGGTCTGTGAATTACCCCTAGCATTATAGGCTTATCGAATAACTCAAAAGTCTGCAAATGACCATACTTTATTCACTTTGACATACGGATCAAAGGCCATGATTCTAATTAAATTGGAAGTTCCTTCTTATCAAAGAACTCATTACAATCCCAAGGTGAATGAAGAACTCTTTCTTAAGTCCCTTGACATGATCGATGAAAGCAAGAAAAAGATAATTTGAGGTAGCTGCTAACCAGAAAAGAGTATTACTGCAATTCAACACTAAAGTCGGGAATCAGACTTTTGAGATTCAGGATCTCATTTTAAAATGAATCTTTCCTAGTATGGGGAACTTGGCCCAAAGTGGGAAGGTCCCTTTGTAATCTAACATAAGCTTGGAGATAGAAGTTTCAAGCTGGCAACTATTGATGGAATTTCGATTCTAAGAGCACGGTATAGCGAGCACTTGGAGGTGGTGCCTCACTTAGATATATCTTTGTAAATATTTGACTAAACTCTGATGTAATAAGGCAGATTCTATCATTTGTATACTTACAAAAGGAATTTGTTTTGGAAATCGATGGAACTGTATTCTCGATAGTATAACTATATGATGTGTGAACAATAGCAAAGTTGAACATTCTGCATTTTGAAAATGCAGATATTTAGGTAACTAGAGATAATACCAAAGGACTAATTCAATCCATAATCAGATTATTGGTGCATAATCACATTAGGGTCGATTATGATGATTCGCCCTATGACCATTGACCATTTCCTAGAGATAGGTAAGGTCTAAGACCGTAGCTTTTAGATAGGAAAGATCTAATGGTGCCGCCTAGAGATAGGAATCTAAAACATTAAGTCCTAGAGATAAGACCCCAAAGGAGATTGAATCCGCATTTTCGAATACAATCATCTCCCAAAGATAGGCTTGTTCGAGTATGGTTTTCCAAAGACATAAATCTAAAGCCTCACTTCTCGGAGATAGGAAGCAATGTGATGCTATAAACTTATTTTTGGTTAAAAGGAACCTAAAGGAAAATAAGCAAGAGAGGCCATGGAGATGGCCAAGAAATTACAACTTTGCTAACCAATGAAGGAATGCTTTACTAGTAATAGACATAATGAAACAACAAAGCACAATGCAACAATAGCAAAAGATTATTCATGCATATAAAGTTATGGTGAATAATATCATTGCTTTAATTCATGTATGATTACCATCGACATAAATAAGCTAAGTATGATGGCATCAAACATATCAAAATGAAAATTTGAAAGTAAAAGCAACTTTATTCAAAATGAAAACTTCACAAGCAAAAGCGAGTGGTCGTATCCTCACAACACTGGCATATGCACACAGAACGAGATTAAAATCAAACAAACAAGCAACTACATAGAAAAAAAATATATAAGCTTACTTCCTTTACTTCTTCTTGCTGTTCTTTCCCTTTAGAGAAGACGAGGCTAGCCTCTTCCGTATCTACCTTCGTTCCCCTAAGAAGGCACCAAACATAGAAACACCGGCATATCTCAATCATAGACGCTCCCCGAAGATTTGGAAGCATCGGCATGAATGCCTACCACTTTGGGAGTAGAAATTGGAATGAGAAGTGGTAGAGGAACAACATCAAACTTTTCCTTTTTAACTTATTTGACCTTCTTGACTTGTAAGGTCTTCTCCTCTAGCATCGGTGACCAAATTTTTGCTCGGTGGCCACTATGATTGATATATCTTTGTCATCTAGCATCACATCGGGATAATCCATAGCCTCATTTTCCAACACATGAATCACATTGGCATCGGGACCCAGAGCGGACCCAGTTGAAGAAGTTAGAATCAAGGCGGGGCAAACATGATGATAGTTTCTATCATTGAAGCTTAAGTGCCTGAGGACAAATTTCCCTCTAGTAAGGTGGGAAGAGCAGGGATACCTAAAACTTGAGAAAGTGAAAAATAAGGATTAAAAACATCAACAGGTGTCATCTGAACCTTCTTGAACATAGGAGAATTTAGTAGTATACCCCCAGGAGAAGCAGAGAATGTTTGGGAGGGAGTCCCTATGTAACTCCTTCAATTATTAGGGGCAAAATAGATAGTTTTGGGACAGATTCTTGTCGTGTATAACCTGGCTCCTGAAGGTCATATTATACATCATCTGAAGATGTCAAAGCGATTGTTGTCCCCAAAGTCACCATGGTAGTTGGAGTCGTGGAAGTACCAAAATGTGGAATAGTAGATTCAGAAGTAAGAGGCCTCGATGTGGAAGAAGCGACGCCACACGAATTAGCCGTCGTTACGATGGGAGTCTTTACCAAGAATCCCTTCGAAGATAACTTTCACCTAAATCTTTAGAGATAGATTCGAGAAGGATCCCATTAGGCACATTAGTAGGAGTAGAAGATATAATTTGACCTATGGCCAGTATGTCCAAATCCTCATCTCCTAAGAGGTTGTCTTTCGACTTATCTTCATCAACCTTGACACCATCTGAATGCTCTCTTTCTTGCTTGATTATCTCTTCCTTGGCTATGGCTAGCATTTTGGTATAGCCCTCATCAAGCCACCTCAAATTTCCAAACTTGATGGCATTCGCATAGGAGCATACCATAATAGGGTCTAATTCATACTTAATTCTATGCTTGGCAGTTCCGCATAAATTTCTAACGTCCTTTTGTGTTAGCGAAGCATCAAGCAATTGCTCTACATGTTTCAAAGCTTGAATGAGAGTATCATCTTTTTCCATTTTTCGTCCTCCAACATGGCCTCTAAATTTTTATTCTTACTCATTAACTATCTTTTAGAGAGTCTCATTTTCCAGAGCAAGGTTGTGACTCTTATGATGCGCAGCCTCTAGCCGAGTCTATTGTAGTTGAGACTTCTCTTCAAAAGATTTTATTTATTCTTCTAATCTCTTCTCCATGGCTTTATGAGATACTCTAAGCTCATCTACTTCCTTATCCGAATTAGCAATGATACACTTGTTATCTTTCTCTAATAGCTCCTTTCCTTGGAGAGTTCTTTTCCCTGTTAACATCGAAAAGCTTCTATTAGTTTCCTTCCTATGTACTACGGATCATACATATCATTCACGCATGCTATGACCTTTGTAGCTACATCGTGAGGATTATCCTTTAAATGATAAGCAAATTTAATTCGATGGAAGCATTATTTATAGAAGACTCTTTACAGCTTAGGAATTTGAGGAATATAGGCAGATTATGTTACTACCACAGGAACTTGAACAAAAGCCCGCCCTTTGCCAGGATTTTTCTATAGAGATCAAAAATCATAGACCCAGATGGTTGAGTGGGCTATTTGGATCTTTGGGTAGACATTATTGGTTATAGGGCGAGTGATGTTAAAGTGGGCATAGATGGAGCTCTGGACGAAGGAAGGGAATCAGGTTTTGATGAATATAGGTCCATGCTTATTGACAAAGGAGATCTAGCTCTATTTTTTAAAGGAGATGTTCTACCCGACTCTCTATCATCGCGATGTTTGTACTCACCTTCTCACCTTTCTCGGTCTTTCCAATGACACCTTGATGAGTTAGATTATGATGACTCATGGTGCTGGCATAAAGATCATACCTATTATACAGAAAAGTGGTATTGGAGATTATCAAAAAGATGGGGTGCCCCATTGTACCTGAAAAGAAAACATAGCCGAGTTAAGACATGAGAATTTGGGAACTACACGTGTAGTGTAAATGTGTGATGACTTTAAGTATTATGTAGTGTCAATATATGCTAATGCCCCCCACAAACTATGCTCATGAATTTTTCTAATAAGGGTTATCTTCCCTACAGCGGTCAAAGGATGTCTACGGTTAGGTGGATGGGAGAATCAATATCACCAAGACTTATTGTCAAAGATCATAAGAAGGGATTTTATCTAGTATGCTCCTGAATGAAACATATATGTCATAAGTTGGAGGAGTCAGTGTTTCCTCCTCGACCGGTGCCTGATGTGGTCATTGCAAATTCAATAGTTTTGGTTGAACATTGGATTTCTTAGGCTACTGCAAATTCGTATGTTATGCATGCCATGTTTGAAGCAAAGAAGTAAAATGAATTCCCAATATGGTTGAGTATGGTTAATTGGCTTTCGACCCCTTAAATCGATTGCATTACCTACCAAGGTCAGGAAATGATGTAAGAGGAGGCAGCAATGTAAGGAAATTGAGTTGAAACTCAAAGCAAACCATAGTGCACACAATCAGGCATGGAGTTAGCTAAATTGATGTTGATGGTGGTAGAAAAATTTGGATTAAACGGCGTTGGAGCTTGAAACTGGAAAGTCTAAAGTTGTGAATGAAAAATGCTAAGGCAAAGTGAAAGTTAAGAAGTAAGGGTCAAAAACTATTTCCGTAATTTCAGAAACTTGAAAATTGCCTTCGAAATCATGCTTTGGAAGAATGAAATCCTACCTACCTGACCAAAAAAAAGAACTTCCAAAATCTAAATAATGAATTTAAACAACACATTTATTCTTTTACATCATCCAAAGGGAATGAATCCATAACTGTTCAAAGTAACTAGATGACCTAGAGGAAAAAACCATTAAATAGTTGTAGGATAAGCCAAAAATCCTGAAACGCGTGTTTAGGGACCAGAATTCAGGTAAAGTCCAAAGTATCGATACATAACCTCACTTACCCCTTGAAAATAGCTAACCATTTTCCAAATGAGCCAACTAGAAAAGGATAAAGTTAAAACAACGCAAGCATACGTGTCGAGTCGACGCCGTGTTGAACACCTCAATTTGTTACCGAGTCAAAATCGTTGACTTAGAATACTTATTTCAAGGAGTTGAACACAAATTTTGGAGCCAAAGCAAAAAATCGAAAGAGATCACAAGTCGGTACTGACTTATGAGGTTCAAATTGGTACCAAATTGATTTTCCAAGTGTTGAGTTAGCTAGATCTCTTTTTCGAGCCTTTTGTGGTTGTGGAGAATGCAAAGAGAAAGTTATATGGCTTATCTTGTTGATCTTCATCTATAAATAGAGGGAGAGAGGCACAAAAAGGGGTCTTTTTTACATTTTGAATTAATTGATTTTACCTTGACACTTTGTTGGATCCTTACCCGACTTGTAAGCAATCGAGTTACAAAATCGTTGTTGTAAAGAATCTCAAAAATCATCAATAAAATTTAGGTGAACATAGGTGAAAGTATTCGTTGAACCACTATAAATTCCCTTATGTTATTTACCTTATTTTACATTTATTTCTTAATTATTCTCTACTATAATCTGATTGGGTGTTTGTCACACTTTTGGTGCATACAATATGCTTTTTGCATATCCATTTTCTTATATTGATGATATCCCTTAGACGAATTAATGTTTCTTATCATTTTATGTGCGAAAAGTAGAGGTGAACAATATTCAGTTAGAACCAAATTAGCCAACTGAATTGGTTCCTTTTGGTCAGTTCGGTTCGGTTCGGTTATGAAACTAAACCAATTTGAATTCGGTTTGTAAAATAATAGAAATTGGTTAACAGTTTAATCGAATTAACCAAACTTTTATTATACTATCCAAATTTATGGTATTGCAACAATTTTAATTATTGGTTTAGTGATAAAATACAAAGCGTACTGTTTGAAAGTAAGTCAAAATTTATTATTACCATAAAAAATGCTCGATAAGGCATATCAAAATATCAAGTTATATTTTAATTTGAGTAAATCAATCATTTGAATAATAACATACCATTCTAATTCGGTTAATTCGGTTACCAACCAAATTAACTAAAATTAATATGCTTTGGCTCGGTTTTAAATTTTTTCAGTTTCGATTCTATTTGAAATTTTATCTCAAAACTGAGTGAACCAACCGAATGCTCAACCCCAGCTAAAAGTGAGTTTTTTTGTGTTAATCTCCTTGGTATGCAAGTGCTTCGATTTTCTAAGATTAGAAAAGGTAAAAATAACTTTAATATGTTAATTAAAAAAGTAGAGATATGATTTTATAAACGAAGTTACAACATGAAGTTGGTCTACAATCATTTATGACAATTGGATTTTTATTTGGGAATTTTTGTAAAAACATTATCCTCAAGTTTTAAAATACACAGCCTTCCCTCCTCATAAATAAATTAAAAAAACTTCTATTTTCAAGTTTTTGGACTTATGTGGAAAACTGTGGAAAAATTTGCAAAGGGTAGTTGACAAGTATTTGAAATTAGAGGGCTACAAATATTAAAGAGTTTTCTAGCTATATTTTATGAAGAACTCTGCAATATTTGTATATTTCTCTTTAAATATTTGCATTTATTCAAAAAAGTTCAAAAATAATTTGCTTTGAACTTGCATCTAAGGTTCAAATTTAATTTTTGAACAAGGGGGAAAAGGTTAATTTTACCGATCTTAAAATTTTGATTATAATTTAAAACTTATTTTTGGGAAGGTGCTTTACCCAAAATGTACTAACCATTGCAGGTTGAAGGTGAGTCATAACATATTGGTAACAACTATCTATCGAAGGTTGATGGCCTTCAAGCTATCGCAAGTGGACCAAGCTTGCTTTCAAAGAATGAAGGTCAAGAGCTATCGCGGATTAACCAAGCTAGCCATCGAAGGTTGGTGGATTTAGAACTGCCTTATGGTGACCACAAGAGCCATCGAAGAATGACCTGTTAAAAATTATCACATGATGAAACAAAAGCCATCGAAGATTGACTTATTAGGAGCTGTCATGTAACGACCCGGATTTTTCAAGCATTTGAAATCGAGATATTTAATTGATTTTAAATATTCAATAGAGCAATTTTAACTTGAATTACAAATATTACAATTTATTTGATAATTTAATTATTGAATTGAACAATTTGAAGTTGGGAAATTTATTGAATCTAGAATTTTAAGCCAATTAAAAATAATTTGAAGGCTTATAAAATTTATATTGATGATAGTGAAGATAGTAAAAGTATTCAAATTGAATTTGGAAGTGGTTTGTTCAGTTTTGAAATTTATATAGTTTAAATTAAATTTAAAAATAGCCTTTCGAGGCACAGTCTCGGAATTCGACGAAACCAGTTCCATTGGATCCGCCATATTAAATTATTATCGGGTTTTAAATTTCATATTGATCGGAGCTGTTGTGTGAGCATACGTAATATAAACGCGCTGAAATTTAATTGATATTAATCTGATGAAATTTAATTTAAATAGTTGAACCTTCTTGTATACGCCTCCTTCCTTAGCTTAAAATTGAATCCAAATCGTCTTCCTACAGAAGCCATTTTCTTGCCCACTTTCTCTTTAAAAATTTTACTTTCCAATCCCCTCTTTCTTGAATTCAAATCGCGAAAAAATAATAATGACCGAACTAATCGTAAACGAAATCACGCTGCATCCTTTTTAATTAGTTCGTCGGTCCCCTTTTTACTTCTCCCAGTACAAAATCGAAAATCGTTCGAAAAAAAAGAAAAAAAATGGGCGATTGAAATCGCGAGATCTAGAAAGGCGAGCGGACGAGGTAAGGAGGAGTTGGCGTTCGATGTTTAGAGTTTTAGGGTAGAATCGAAGCCGCGATCGATTTCATGTAGAAGTGGGGATGCCGCGGTCGCGTTCTATCGCACGCATTCGTCTGGGGTGGGAGCGAGTTCAAACACGGCTGCAAGTTGAGTCGTCGTCATTTAGCAGAATCGACCACCAAGGTTCGAGCACAGCAGTTCGTGGTGATGACCAAGGTGAAGGGGTCGTTTGGGGTAGCGGCTTGGGTCGAGACTCTGTGGTGCTCAGGTTAAGGTTCGAGCACCTCTGGGCAGCGATGTTGGTCGCGTGGTTTTCGAGCTTTGATTATGAGGTATCCTCGATTTTTTTTAATTTAGTCATATAAATATTTTTGCTAAACAGTAATTATATAAACAGTAGGTTTTGTAAAAGCGATTTAAAGATTTATGTGTTTACAATAAAATACTGTGGCTGTTATTATATACAAAAATGAGGTAAGAAAATAAAGGGAATTAAAGAAATTTGTAAAATTTAATTATTAGTTTATTTATTTATTTAATGGTAATAAATGGTTTGATAAGTTAAAATATTAATAAATACACATATATACCTATTTCCATTTACTAGTGAAATTTTCAAATAATGAATTATGGAAATTAAATTGTTCTTAGTCACTTAAAGAAAATTTATAAAAGGAAATTAATTAAAATTAAATTAATAGATGATTATAGGCTGATCGACTGGATCAAATGTTAATAACTGGTAGATATTTATTCAAGGTTTAATGCCACAAGGGAAAACAAGTCAGGATCGTATCGGATTGGCAAAACAAAAAGCAAAGGTAAGTTAATCTCACTTAGTTAAATTTAATTTTAAATGATTAGATTTAAATAATTGTTTGAGTGGTTGAATTGATTGATGTGCTGTAGTATGGTATATTTTGGGATTGATATTTATATTGTGCTAACGTCTGTGGATGCAGGGAAAACAGGTTGGAGGGATCCAACTGGATCACTCAACATTTATTTAAAATTATTTAATACCCTCTGTTGTGATTATTTGATATTCTATGATGAATTATATTGGAATTGAATATTATGGTTTGATCGGATGTAATTGAGTATAATGAAATTCCAAAAATATATATATTGGATTGTGGAAAGAAAATAAAATAAGTGAATGTGTAAGTAAAATAATTATAGGAAAGTTAAGAATTGAATTGAAAAGAAATAGAAGCAATATGAAAATAATAATAAATAACTTCGAGTATGGAAGGAATTTTGAATAAACCGAATTTAATGGATTGTAAACTTAAGTTATATAAATTAAAGGAATAAAGAATTATTTTAAAATTCAAAGTTTAAATTTATTTTAAAGGATTAAGAAGTAATTTAAGAAATTAAGAATTGGTATTCTCTGTTGAAATTATTTATATCATAATTAAGAAATAAAATCTGAAGTTAATAGATTTTGAAGTAAAAAGGGGGTAAATTGGAAATCAATTTGGAAACTGATTCAAGTGTTTGAAATTGAAAATTTAAAGAAAATTGAGAAGAGAAGTATATTTCTCTGGATAGCCAAGTACGTTCAAAGTTAATTTTTAAATATAAGTGAAAGCTTGAATGTTGTTTTAAAAAGCATGTTTTAGAAAATTTATTTTTTTTAATTTTTTTTAAATTCTACAGTAAATATTTTCAAATCTATTATCGTAGTAATTATTTAAAATGGTAACTAAGTGTTTTGTTTTAAAAGAGTGAGAACCTAATTTATATTTTCTAAAGTAACCTTATTTTTAACTATTCATATAGTATGTATTTTTAGCCAATTATTAAAGCAGTCTTAACTTAAATAGTTTAAAGTAAATTCCAAAGTAGGTGTTTTGTTTAATCCATTATAGTCATAATTATTTTAAGGATGATTTGGTATTTTGTTAAAGACGAAAATCTAGTTATTTTTGTAAGTTAAACTTACTTTAATTGGTTCTAAGGTATTATTATAAATTAAGTATTAAAGAAAAAATTTCTAAATTAAATGTTAAATATATTTTACAATTAAGTGTTTTTAAATTCTTTTAAAATCTATAATCTTGTGCTTGGTGATTCCTGTGGAAATAGAAATGCTTGAAATTTATTCTGAGAAAGGAAGATAGTTTGAAAACTGTTTTCAAAGGATTTGAAATTGGAAATATATCTTGTGAAGATAATTTGAGGTTAATAAATAATTTGGAAAATTATTTATTGTTGGATGGTTGTTTGTGAATATTAATTGATAGTTAAATTACCGACTATCAATATTGGACAAATGCGTTGATCGTTTCGAAGAGACCGTGATCGAGATTTATTTCTCGAAAACCACTTCGATCCGGTTTGAACGTTTTCGTGAAAAACGATTTTGGATTCGAAGAATGGAGCGGTGAAGTGTAAGGGCTAGTCGCTACTAATCCTGAGGATATTTCCAAAATGGATGTAGTAGGAATAGTGCCTTCGGTTCCGTTCGAACCCGGGACAGACTTGTATGGATGAATGCTTGCGAAACATCGTCAGGTGGACGATGGGTATTCTAAGGGATATGTTCTTAAAGGTAACGCTTAGCCTCAAGCCTCATCAAATAGGAATGACTGAAAATCAGGGGTTATGCAGCAAGGCTAGGTGGGTAGCACTCAAGCAGGATGAGGTTATTCCGGTCTAGATGTCCCTCTTTATTTCGGCTTAGTGGGCGGTTGCCGATCCCAACCGCGGGGTGATCTCACTCGAGATTATCCAGTAAGGGGTAGTCCCGGCCTTGTGTTGCAGGGGAGCGGGCGTACTCCTCGGTACGGTGATCTAGGCCCCGTACTGTGGCAGGTGGTACCCTAGTGCCTAGTCATTAGTTGGAAATCCACTCTCCCTACGAGCCTTGTACGAGTTTTTTTGTATTACCCACTCTGTGGCCAGTAGCTGGAATTTAATAGATGTAACAATTTCGGCTATTTTATAAGTATTTGTAAATAGACCCTATTATAATATCAGAGAATTTCTATAAAAAGTGTTTTAGCTATCGTAAGGTAAAAACCCGACATGTTTATTTGTGGCGTGGTCTTACGAGATGCTTTTGTTTTCAAAGGATTTTTGAAACTTTAATACTCAATTGGGTGTGATTTTCTCACGCTGGTATTCCAGACTGACTCGGGTGTTATTTAACTGTAATGCTCGGGTCAGACCGAGTATTATAGGTTACAGGATTTGATGCTGTGGAGCTCAGGAGAGGAGCTGGATGACGATACATATTTCCGTACTTGTTTATGTATATATATTCCGCTGTGTTGAGTTGTTGTGCATCCATTGTATGCTATTGATGTTGAATTGTGATTGATGTACTCTGATGATGTAATATATATAAACAAAGATATTTGATTTTGAGTAAAGGCCATTTATTATCTATTATATTTTATTCCGCTGCGATGGTTAGATTCTGTTGTTGATTTCTATTTTCTTCTTCTACCTCTTCTTCTTTAATCCAAATGGTTCGTATTTATGTACAACTTGAGTTGATTTAGGTAGAATAGTGTTAACTCAAGGGGTATGGATTTGCGGGCTGTTACAGTTGGTATCAGAGCTTAGGTTGGTGATAACCTTGGCTCTGGTAGGAATTACTCATAGAATAAAGACCGTAGTACTCTATAATGAGTTTGAGAGTAGTAATAGATATGAGTGCGTGTTTGTTAGTGAATATAAAATTGTTTTTATATTGCGTTGATTTATTGGTTGAGTGTTTATGGATTTTGGTCGATATATGGGACGCCATGTTATCGATAGGAATTTCTAAACTCTTGAACAAGATAAACCGACACAGTATTGTTTTAAATAGGGTAAATGGAATAATTTTACCCAAAATTATTTTATATATGAAGAAAATTATTTATGTAAATTATTATAGTTATATATGGATACTTGGTTGTTAGGAGTGATAATAATACATTATTATCATTGTATAAGAATTAAATGAGAAATTGAAATAATAACCAAAGATGGAGGAATAAATTGATAAATAAATGAGATTTGTAAATGTGATTCATAATTGAATAAGATATTGAAACCATAATTAAAAACTAGACACAAATTCATATACAAATGAAATTTGTAAATATAAACGATAAATGTAAATTATAGTGTGATTAATAATTAACACAAGATAAAATTTCAAAGTAATGTTTGAATATAAATTTAAAAGATTTGGAATTTGGAATTTAAATTACTTTGAATTTGGAAATGTTTCTCAAAAGTTGAGAAGATAATATATATTGAGAAATATTTTTGAATTGGATTTGAAATCTCGAGAGATCTGGAATTTAAAATATTGGAAGGGTTTTTAAAGGAGAGAAAAGCATTGAACTCTTACGGTCGCTGGAAAATAATTTCGGTGATGACTGCAGCATCATCGATGTTTATTTTCGAGTTTCCAAAAGAGGAATTGCTACCAAAATGTTTTGGATTAATGTTTGTTGGAGGAATTTGGTTGATTTTGAAAATGCAAAGGAATAATTTGGTGAGATATATATATATGTTTTCAAAATTAAATGTTGAACTTAAGTTTGGAAAAGAAAATTTAGTTAAGTTGGATTAAATAAACGAAGTTTTAAGATTAAAATTTACAAGTAACTGATTAGTTACTATGGTATGCAAGTGAATTGAAAATTCAATATTGGATGATGCTGATTTAAATGTGAAAAATAAGGTGCAAAATAAATTCAAATGGGCTAAAAATAGTTTATGTTTGGAAATAAAATTTATTGGTTGACAATAAATTTGTGAATGAATAAATGAAGTAATGCTGATACTAATAAGAAGAAGTTGAAGATTTTGATCCGGAAATTGAAATTTAACTTTAAGTGAATAAAGTGAAGAAAATATATTTGAATCTAACTTGAGATAAGTTAAATAAAAATGAAATTGAATTAAATTGGATATAAAGTTGGAAGGAAAAAATGATTATAATTGTGAAATGAAATTTATACCTTAAGCTAGTAGGTGTTATATAAATAATTTGAATTTGGTTATATGATGAAATGACTCAAATGAGCAATATAAGCTTTTAAGTAAATAAATAAGTTTTGAACCCATATATTGAGAAATAAAAATTTAGTTAAATTTGAATCGAATCAAAATTCAGTTGTGTCATGAAGGATGTTAAATGGAATTAAGTCCTTGCTTAATAAAACTTAAAAGAATGATATGTAATTAGATTTAATTGGAGTTAAGCTAAATTCAGTTGGATTGAAATAAATTCAGCTGATATTGAAAGGGTTAAAATTCTACTCAAACAAATAAATGTAAATTAAGCAAGTATTGAATTAGAATAAACAAGCTACAGAAGCTTATAAACGAATTAAAAAGCATTGAAAAAAAAACACACACACACACACACACACACACACACACACACATATATATATATATATAACCCCTAGTTAAAAGTAAATGTGAATATAATTGATTGTAAATAAATGGGGAAGGGTGAATATTATTAAGTGAATAGTTGTAAAAACTTAAAAAGGGAATAAGTAGACAGAATAAAAGTATTGGTATCCTAAAAAAAAAGAGAAAAAAAATCCAAACTTGTGATATTTAGTAAGATTGAACTCAAGAGAATTAAATAAAATGATTTTCAAGATAAATGAAAAGAAAATCAAGTATGGGATTATAATTGGGAGTGTTGTTGAATGAAAATTGAATTGGAATAAAATGGATATGGTATGAAATATAAACAAATCCAATTCAAGCGTAAATTTAATGATCTTATTATTAATACATTCAACAATGAATTGTTAATGTAAATTAAAATTTAAAATGGATAAAGGAATAAACTAACCGAATAAATTAGTGAAATGGTTGGGATTTGACCTAAGGAAAATCAAATCAAATATTTGAAGGGAAGTTGGTTGAATAAAATAAACTTAAGTTATTGGGTGGAATAATTGGAAAAAAAATAACTTAAGTAAATTGTGAGATGGTTATGTTGGTTGTCGAGTATGATAAAATAGTTTAGAATAGAACTCTTTGGATATGAAAGAAATGCAATGGGAGTTTGTGAATAAATTAAAATAGGATGGAATCAAGTATAAATTGAGTGGGAATCAATTTAAATTGTTGTAAAGCTTAAGTAATTATTTATTCACACTAATATTGTCGAATTGCATAAGAAAATGGATCATTTGATGTAAACGAGATTGGATAAAATTCTATGAATTATTAGAAGTGAAATAAAATGATTTTGGAATCAATTGGAATGAATGTGAGGTTGTTTTGCTTAAAATGAATTAAATATAAGCGTATAAGCTGTAAAACACTTCAAGTGAATGGAATGATTTGAGAATTGATTATAAGCCATTGCAATAAGTGTCGGAACCTTATTTATGCTTATGAAAATTTTATAACATGCATTTTATGTGAAATTTATGTGTTTATGCCAGTATACCATATGCATTGTTATAACATTGATGTTTTAGCTATTTAAATTTAAGTGAAATGCTATAAACCTTATATATATAGTACTTATATGTTTAAATTGAGTAAGTACAGGTACCGGGAAGCCGTTTGGCTGGATTTGGTTGTACTATTTGCTAAAGATAATAAGATGCTTGCTTAAAAATGCTAAATAAGGTACGCCTACGCAATAAAAATAGGAAATATGAATTGTTTTTTGCTTTTCCGACCGTGTGGGTCGATGTATATATATTTATATCTTTTGTCAAATTGCAAAAGCTCCTCCGTACAAAGGGGACTCTGGCAAAAAATTTCGAAAATTTTGGGAGTTAGAAAATTTTTGAAAATTTTTGGAAAATTTTGTTAACGACAAACAAATTCAAATTGGAAACTAAATTAAGCCAATAAATGAAACCAATTTAAAATAATGACATAAATTAGTTATAAATGACAAAAAAAATTAAATATTCAGAGTTAAAGATAAATTGAATTCATATGGAAATGAAAGAATAGATTTGAATAGAAGTGGATATAAATTAAAGTGGTAAAGTGAAAAGAAATATAAGAAACATATAAAATGCTTATGTTAACTTAAGTAAGGAATGGTCAATTCTTAATTGGAAATTGAATATTGCAAATATATTCTAAGTTGATATTTGGATGAATATTGATATTTGGTAAGGAAGTCGATAAAATGTTTTTTGGAATGTTGTGATTAGATATTAGTGCTAAGCAGGATATGCAGGTAATAAAAAGGGAAAAGAGAATTTATTTTAATTTCAGAAGATAAATTTGAAAGGCTCGACAAAAAGGTATGTATTTAAATTTGGTGTGACATTTGATTGGGATTTGGAACGAGCCACTTGGCTTTTTGTTTTCTTTTTGGATTTGGGAGGCCGTAGAGCCATTTTGTAGTTGTACCGAGCTAGCCGCGTAAAGGAGACGCTGGCAAAAAAATTCGGAAATTTAGGGAGTTAGAAAAAATTTGAGAAAATTTTGATAATTCAAAATTGGTTTTAAGATTAAAACTTGAATGGTGGGGCAAATAGGATTGTTTGCAAACTAGGGAAAGGTTTGGAAAGTTAATAAGAATGATGATGGTATTTTGTAAAAGATAGTTGGTTGGATGTCGAATTGTTTGGTTTTGAGGATAAGTAAATGAGTATTGGACCATTCTTCCTAACTAGAAATTTCGGGGATGAAATTCTTTTAAGGGGGGAGGAATGTAACGACCCGGAATGTTCAAGCATTTAAAATCGAGATATTTAATTGATTTTAAATATTAAATAGAGCAATTTTAACTTGAATTACGAATATCACAATTTATTTGATAATTTAATTATTGAATTGAATAATTTAAAGTTGGGAAATTTATTGAATCTAGAATTTTAAGCCAATTAAAAATAATTTGAAGGCTTATAAAATTTATATTGATGATAGTAAAAGTATTCAAATTGAATTTGGAAGTGGTTTGTTCAGTTTTAAAATTTATATAGTTTAAATTAAATTTAAAAATAGCCTTCCGAGGCACGGTCTCGGGATTCGACGAAACCAGTTCCATTGGATCCGTCATATTAAATTATTATTTGGTTTCAAATTTCATATTGATCGGAGCTGTTGTGTGAGCATGCGGAATATAAACGCGCTGAAATTTAATTGATATTAATCTGATGAAATTTAATTTAAATAGTTGAGCCTTCTTGCATACGCCTCCTTCCTTAGCTTAAAATCGAATCCAAATCGTCTTCCTGCAGAAGCCATTTTCTTCCCCACTTTCTCTTTAAAAAATTTACTTTCCAATCCCCTCTTTCTTGAATTCAAATCGCAGAAGAAAAAATGGCCGAACTAATTGTAAACAAAATCACACTGCATCCTTTTTAATTAGTTCGCCGGTCCCCCCCTTTTTCTTCTCCCAGTACAAAATCGAAAATCGTTCGAAAAAGAAAAAAGAAAAAAATGGGTGATTGAAATCGCGAGATCCAGAAAGGCGAGCGGACGAGGTAAGGAGGAGTTGGCGTTCGATGTTTCGAGTTTAAGGGTAGAATCGAAGCCGCGATCGATTTCATGTAGAAGTGGGGATGCCGCGGTCACGTTCTGTCGCACGCATTCGTCTGGGGTGGGAGCGAGTTCGAACACGACTGCAAGTCGAGTCGTCGTCATTTAGCAGAATCGACCACCAAGGTTCGAGCGCAGCAGTTCGTGGTGATGACCAAGCTGAAGGGGTCGTTTGGGGTAGCGGCTTGGGTCGAGACTCTGTGGTGCTCAGGTTAGGGTTCGAGCACCTCTGGGCAACGATGTTGGTCGCGTGCTTTTCGAGCTTTGATTGTGAGGTATCCTCGATTTTTTTTTTAATTTACTCATATAAATATTTTTGCTAAACAGTAATTATATAAACAGTAGGTTTTGTAAAAGTGATTTAAAGATTTACGTGTTTACAATAAAATACTGTGGCTGTTATTATATACAAAAATGAGGTAAGAAAATAAAGGGAATTAAAGAAATTTGTAAAATTTAATTATTAGTTGATTTATTTATTTAATGGTAATAAATGGTTTGATAAGTTAAAATATTAATAAAATACACATATATACCTATTTCCATTTACTAGTGAAATTTTCAAATAATGAATTATGGAAATTAAATTGTTCTTAGTCACTTAAAGAAAATTTATAAAAGGAAATTAGTTAAAATTAAATTAGTAGATGATTATAGGCTGATCGACTGGATCAAATGTTAATAACTGGTAGATATTTATTCAAGGTTTAATACCACAAGGGAAAACAAGTCAGGATCGTATCGGATTGGCAAAACAAAAAGCAAAGGTGAGTTAATCTCACTTAGTTAAATTTAATTTTAAATGATTAAATTTAAATAATTGTTTGAGTGGTTGAATTGATTGATGTGCTGTAGTATGGTATATTTTGGGATTGATATTTATATTGTGCTAATGTCTGTGGATGTAGGGAAAACAGGTTGGAGGGATCCAACTGGATCCCTCAACATTTATTTAAAATTATTTAATACCCTCTGTTGTGATTATTTGATATTCTATGATGAATTATATTGGAATTGAATGTTATGGTTTGATCGGATGTAATTGAGTATAATGAAATTCCAAAAATATATAAATTGGATTGTGGAAAGAAAATAAAATAAGTGAATGTGTAAGTAAAATAATTATAGGAAAGTTAAGAATTGAATTGAAAAGAAATAGAAGAAATATGAAAATAATAATAAATAACTTCGAGTATGGAAGGAATTTTGAATAAACTGAATTTAATGGATTGTAAACTTAAGATATATAAATTAAAGGAATAAAGAATTATTTTAAAATTCAAAGTTTAAATTTATTTTAAAGGATTAAGAAGTAATTTGAGAAATCAAGAATTGGTATTCTCTGTTGAAATTATTTATATCATAATTAAGAAATAAAATCTGAAATTAATAGATTTTGAAGTAAAAAGGGGGTAAATTGGAAATCAATTTGGAAATTGATTCAAGTGTTTGAAATTGAAAATTTAAAGAAAATTAAGAAGAGAAGTATATTTCTCTGGATAGCCAAGTACGTTCAAAGTTAATTTTTAAATATTAGTGAAAGCTTGAATGTTGTTTTAAAAGCATGTTTTAGAAGATTTATTATTTTTAATTTTTTTTAAATTCTAAAGTAAATATTTTCAAATCTATTATCGTAGTAATTATTTAAAATGGTAACTAAGTGTTTTGTTTTAAATGAGTGAGAACCTAATTTATATTTTCTAAAGTAACCTTATTTTTAACTATTCATATAGTATGTATTTTTAGCCAATTATTAAAGCAGTCTTAACTTAAATAGTTTAAAGTAAATTCCAAAGTAGGTGTTTTGTTTAATCCATTATAGGCATAACTATTTTAAGGTTGATTTGGTATTTTGTTAAAGAGGAAAATCTAGTTATATTTGTAAGTTAAACTTACTTTAATTGGTTCTAAGGTATTATTATAAATTAAGTATTAAAGAAAAATTTTCTAAATTAAATGTTAAAATATATTTTACAATAAAGTGTTTTTAAATTCTTTTAAAATCTATAATCTTGTGCTTGGTGATTCCTGTGGAAATAGAAATACTTGAAATTTATTCTGAGAAAGGAAGATAGTTTGAAAACTGTTTTCAAAGGATTTGAAGTTGGAAATATATCTTGTGAAGATAATTTGAGGTTAATAAATAATTTGGAAAATTATTTATTGTTGGATGGTTGTTTGTGAATATTAATTGATAGTTAAATCACCGACTATCAATATTGGACAAATGCGTTGATCATTTCGAAGAGACCGGGATCGAGATTTATTTCTCGAAAACCACTTCGATCCGGTTTGAACGTTTTCGTGAAAAACGATTTTGGATTCGAAGAATGGAGAGGTGAAGTGCAAGGGCTAGTCGCTACTAATCTTGAGGATATTTCCAAAATGGATGTAGTAGGAATAGTGCCTTCGGTTCCGTTCGAACCCGGGACGGACTTGTATGGATGAATGCTTGCGAAACATCGTCAGGTGGACGATGGGCATTCTAAGGGATATGTTCTTAAAGGTAACGCTTAGCCTCAAGCCTCATCAAATGGGAATGACTGAAAATCAGGGGTTATGCAGCAAGGCTAGGTGGGTTGCACCCAAGTAGGGTGAGGCCATTCCAGTCTAGATGTCCCTCTTTATTTCGGCTTAGTGGGTGGTTGTTGATCCCAACCGCGGGGTGATCTCACTCGGGATTATCCAGTAAGGGGTAGTCCCGGCCTTGTGTTGCAGGGGAGCGGGCGTACTCCTCGGTACGGTGATCTAGGCCCCGTACTGTGGCAGGTGGTACCCCAATGCCTAGTCATTAGTTGGAAATCCATTCTCCTTATGAGCCTTGTACGAGTTTTGTTTGTATTACCCACTCTGTGGCTAGTAGCTAGAATTTAATAGATGTAACAATTTCGGCTATTTTATAAGTATTTGTAGATAGACCCTATTATAATATCAGATAATTTCTATAAAAAGTGTTTTAGCTATCGTAAGGTAAAAACCCGACATGTTTATTTGTGGCGTGGTCTTACGAGATGCTTTTGTTTTCAAAGGATTTTTGAAACTTTAATAATAAATTAGGTGTGATTTTCTCACGCTGGTATTCTAGACTGACTCGGGTGTTATTTAACTGTAATGCTCGGGTCAGACCGAGTATTATAGGATACAGGATTTGATGCTATGGAGCTCAGGAGACGAGCTGGATGACGATACGTATTTCCGTACTTGTTTATGTATATATACTCCGCTATGTTGAGTTGTTGTGTATCCATTGTATGCTATTGATGTTGAATTGTGATTGATGTACTCTGATGATGTAATATATATAAACAAAGATATTTGATTTTGAGTAAAGGCCAATTTGTATCTATTATATTTTATTCCGCTGCGATGGTTACATTCTGTTGTTGATTTCTATTTTCTTCTTCTACCTCTTCTTCTTTAACCCAAATGGTTCGTATTTCTGTACAACTTGAGTTGATTTAGATAGAATAGTGTTAACTCAAGGGGTATGGATTTGCGGGCTGTTACATGTCATTTGGTGGATATATGTGCCATCGAAGGTTGACTTCTTAAGAGCTATCACATGTTAATGAAAGACACGCTATCGAAGAATGATGGTCTAAAAACTATTATGGGCTGACCATGCAAGACATCGAAGTTTGTTGGACTCAGAGTTGTCGTATGATGACTACAAGAGCCATTAAAGAATGATCTCAGTAGAGCTATCGAATGATGAATATGAAGGCTATCGAATGATGACATATCAAATGTTGCATGGTGACTACATGAGCCATCTAAGAATGACTCTTGAGAGCCATGGAATGATGAATACGAAGGTTATTGAAGGATGACTTATGTAAGTTGTCACATGGTGATTAAGAGGGCCATCGAAGGTTGAGCCAAAGAAGGCTATCGCATGATGATAAAGTAAATTACCAAATAATAATAGCTTAAAGCTATCATATACTTACAAAGTAAGCTATCAAAGGGTTATAATACAAAGTTATATCATTTGATGGATTAGGCTGTCAGATGGTGATATTTTTGTGATGTTGCATGTTGATTAATATACATATTAATAATATTCCACTGGCTACACAGCAAGCTATGATCGGATCATTAACACCATAACCTCTCAACTAGAAAAAATATGCCACATGCCACTTTGAATATATGCCACATCAGTATATCTTGACCGTCTATTTTTGATATGGTGCTATGTGTCAACCATCTAATGGCCTAAGTCTCTATAAATAGACATGTACACCTACCAAAAAGGGCCAAATTCAAGATTCTCTTCATCCTCATTTTTCATTTTTTCTCAAGTATGTAAGAAAGGATTTGAAATTGGGATTTCCATGGATGTTAGGTAAAATTGAAGTCTAAACTTTGTAATCAAGGACTTGAATTTTGAACAATTTGCATATTGATTTCCATGAACTTTTCACTTATGCATATGACCATTGAATTGAATGATGGACTATGGACTCCCTTTTCACTTAAATGCTTGAATTAGTGTAAGGTCCAAATTTCTGATGAGGTGGTGCTTTCACTGATAGTGGAACATAGGGCCTACAAATTCTTTTCTACAAAACCAAACCTTTTTCTCCCAAGCTTCGTCCATAATGGTTAAGCCTCAACAAGGGTAATTAAAACAACGTTTGAATATCCTGAACCAAGATTTAACAAGAAATGATAAATAGACCTAAGGAAATTAGCCCTTTGAACTCTAGAAGAAAAGAAGGGGATAGGACAATGAAGCCCAAATAAATGGAGTTTAAACTCATTCCATATGGGGAAAGAGCCTAACTTCACTTTAATAAACAAGTTGAACATAAAAGGCTAAGTCAAAATTTAAAAATTTATCGAATTAGGAAAAGATCTATTTTCTCAAGCTAGGCGAAGCATCCAACTTCAAGCTCAAGGGACATTTTTCGAGACCGAATTGAGCTATAATTTTGATAATACGCTCGAAAATGGAAGGATGTTGTCAATTTGCCTCTTATTGAAAAAGAAAGATATCCTCAAACAATAAAAAGGAGATTGGATGAGAACCATGAGGAAGTTGTGGATCCACGAAAAAAGCACAAAGGTAAATAAAGGAATCAAATAACTAGAGGATTAAAGAGCAAGATTGTCACTCCTTATTGTATTTCTCAAGAGAGGATGTATTATCTCATGACAAAAAGGTTGAACTATTGGACTTCTAAGAAAATCTCGAGAAAAGAAGAAAGACATGAACGAGGAGAATACTGCAATTATTATAAAACGAGTGGGCACCATATTAATGGTGGTAGATCTTTCTCGGGAAACATTGAATATTATGTAAGGAAGGGAGATTTACGGGAATTCGTCAAATATGAACTTTCAAAGAATTAGGAGCAATGACAAATAAAATCTCAAGTATATAGAGTGAAATTGTAATCAAGGCCATATTTATTTATGAAGTGGACTTCAAACGAAATAAAAAAAACCAAAGAAATGCCTTTGATCCAACCGTAAGGCCTGGCCAAAGCAACCATGGCCAAAGCAACCATCCAAAAAGTGATGGTCAAGTTAGCCTTTGATCCCGCCCCTGGGCTTGGTCAAAGCATTCATCCTATGGATATGGATAAAAATTCTTTGGTCTTGTCACAAGGCTTGTCTAAAGAAACAATCTAAAGAGTGATGGTTAATTAAGCCTTTAATCTTGCCATCGAGCCTGGTAAAAGCGCCTATCCAAGGGAGATGGATACGAAGCCTTTGGTCATGTTGTATGGCCTGGCCAAAGCAACTATCTATAGAGTGATGGTCTATTTAACCTTTGATCCCACAGTCATGCTTGATCAAAGCACATAAGAGATGGACAAGAAGCTTTTGATTCCGCTGTAAGGCTTGGCTAAAGTAACCATTTAAAGAGTGGAGATCTATTAAGCCTTCGATCCCGCCGTCGAGTCTAATTAAAGACTCCATCCAACGGAGATGGACGAGAAGCATTTGGTCCCATTGCAAGACCTGGCCAAAGCAATTGCCCAAGGAGTGGTGGTCAATCAAGTCATTGATCTCGCACCGAGCTAACCAAAGAAACTATTTAAAGATGGCGAAAACAGGGAGATAAAATCCACTCCAAAAGCCTTAACAAAAAAAATCGATGATAAGAAAATAAATGGCAAAATCATTAAATTCTATCATTGAACATGGCCAAGCATTAATAAAAGAGAACTTGGACTATATTACAAGGAACAAATGGTCAGATCATTAGAAGGTACTACGAAGTAGGTATAGAAGTCTTTTTATTACACAAAAGTCAAAACTCACAATGATTATTCTTTACAATAAAATTAGCATCCTACAATTTACGCTATTGGGGATGAGGACGAGGGTAATTTTAGCAAACTAGCTCTTTCCCTTTCCCTTCAACTTCCAGGTGCAAGAGTGTGATTCACTGGTCAATTTGAATTCCTTATACAAGAGTGGAGGACCTCCAATTTCTTTAAGAGCATCACAGAATCCATATTGGAAGAAGTGTTGATATCTTCGATAGCTACAAAGAACTAATTTCCTCAATCTGATATTTCTTACTATGCCTAAAACTGTGAAGTCAAGTTTTGATCAAAAGCAATAATTACTTCATTCAAATAATCGACAAGAAAGTCAAATTAAGAAGCCTTAGTGGAATAAAAGTAAATTAATAATAATTCATCTTTAAGCTCCTTTACCTCATTCATTATGGTTTCTAACGCTGCAAGAGGATCGATAATATGTTTGAAGAGCCATAAGAAAGTATTTCTCCAGTTTTTCTCCTTATAACGAATAACAATAAAAGAGTCAGTGGAGTCAATTTGAAGCAATGGTGCCTTTTCATAAGTTTTGTTAGCACTCTTCAATTGGGAAACTATATGAGATAGCTTGCTTTTATAGTCTTCGAGTGCTTTATCTTTAGTGAAAGATCATTCTTCTGGTGCTCCATGGTCTCGTCTTCTAATCTAAGTTCTGAGAATGTTTCGATAAACTTATTGTTCCATTTATCCTTTACCTTTTGATTACACTCCAACTTAAATGATCTACTTAACCTTATGAGTTCACCATATTCACTTTCAAGAGTTGGATCAGCCGTACCACTACCATGCGCCAAATGACTCCTAGATAAAGAAAAAGGAACGTGAAGGTCCCCTCTTGGGAGATTTGGTTAGAGGGGGAGTAAGAAACCTTTCTTAGCGCATGGTCAATATAAGCTGGTACTGCTGACACTCATTCTAATATTTCATTACATCGACTTCCGAATCAAAAATGCATTGGTTCAGTTGGGTAGTCTTCGCATCATATTCCTGCTATTGTTTGGAGCTAGAACATAAGTCAGTTTTTAGATAATCTCGGAATTTTTTTTCCTTGGAAGTAATTTTCATTTCAAGATCCTTAACCATCTCTTCAAAAGGCTTTAGGATGGATTTCACATAAATGTTACTTCGCATACTATTTATTAGCTTTAACATTATTAATGGGTGACAAACCAAAAAGAGAAGGGGTTGGACGATCTCTTAAAGTGGTTGTTAATTTAGATTAAATGCTCTCAAGATGTTGACTATGGTTCAGAACATCAAAATATAATATCAATTATTCATTTTAAATTAGAAAGTGAACAAAAATTAATTATAAATAAAAGAAAAATGAATCCAGAAGCAATAATGAACTTTTCATTAATAGTTAAGGAACCACTAAAACTATTACATTCATAGGAAATAACAACCACAAAATTACAATGTTGCTAATCCTTATAATGAGGGATACTTAGGATCTTCTAAAAGAAGAAAGGTGGAACAGAAAATGTAGTGTTGAAGGAAGCTTCAATACCGGGGGAGTATTAATAAGGGGAAACCTATAATAGTCGCATTCTTTATAAGAAGGGTTGAGTTCACTGCACCATAGCTTGGCATAATTAGTTCAAATCTCATGAAGGAATTGGCTTTTATGGTCCCCTAAGAAATTGAAATCTAGGTTTTGAAATTGATTATACATGTGGTGAAGATCATGAAGAAAACAATATTTTGATAGGTAGGATTTACAAATCAAAGGATAATTTTCTTTAAAAGTCCTTTTTAGTTCGAACAATTTACATAGGTTATCTCGTAGATGAAGAATAAATAGGAGCAAAGTTAGAGGCCTGCACATTGATAATGATCATACAAAAATATAAATTCTACAAACACCATTACAATTTCAACTTAAACAAAGATTAAATGATGTACAACATCATAAAAGTTCATACAGACCAGACTCTTTGTAATGCTCAGTAACAGATCTATCCCTATAATATAATCTTATCTGGAGGGAGAGAATCAATATTTAAAAATGTAGAGGCTCTAGGTAAGTTCCAACGCTCTCTCGGGTGAGGGTCCAATCCATGTAGGTCTAGTTACCTCTTATGAAGACAACTGATTAAGCCCACACAACCAAGTTGGCCAAGGGAAATCAAACATATATCAGATATAAACACTATATTAACTTAGCTATATCCTCAATCAACATCCAAAAGAGGGTAGCCATCTCTTCATTTTCTTCGCGAAACTTGGTTTGATGAAAGTGTGATTTTCAAAGTCGAGGTGCAACTTTTCCATTTTGAAATCCTCAAAATACTAAACATGTATTAATAGCCTCATATATTTCTCAATCGAATCATTTAAATCCTTGCATAACCTCTCCCCTTCTATGTTAAGTCTTAAAGTTTCCTCTCCCTTTTTATCTAATATAATCTCTACGTAATTCTTATTTGTTTTCCACTATTGGTAATTAAGTTATATTAAGGTCTATTAGCTGTAAAGTAAAATGAACTAAAAAATGACGACCATCGGAAGAAATTACCTGTGGCGGAGTCAATGCGAAGCTTGGCCCGAAAGATTAAGCTTAAGGAACTTTAGAAAAAGATTGACCTAATTCGCTTGGCTTGGGAGGCTTTGATCCACTAGAGGGATTTGGTGGAGGAAACTGAATGTGTAACTCGGGTCTTGAGGTGCTCAAAATCCATCTTGATAAGCGTTATCATCCTAATCCTTTCTTGACAAATTATTTCATGCAGAATCACCGACACCATAACCCCTGATATCGTCATCATGGTTATTATCATTATAAAACTTATCTTCCCCATCACTCCTTGATTCTTTAGCATCGTTATCTAAGAGGAGATCGTCAAGGGTTAGAAAATTGGCTGTGTCGATAGAAGCTCCATCCACAAACTCAAAATAATCCCCTAGGATGCGGTCTAAGAGAATATCAAATTTTCTTTGTAATCTATTCCTATAGCATGAAATGAAGGGAAGTTCATGTCTAAGCATTGTTCAATGTTATCCCGATAAAAAGTAAATAGGACAACTTTGAACTTCGGTCTATCCACCAAGGGAGAACGTCATTAAAGAGGGAAGAAACTTTGAATTTGACAACGTGTAGAGATGACTTCGATTTGCCAATAAAAAGATCTTTCTTGTCTAACACTTTTACGAAAACTGGGACTCAAGCTGACGTCACTTTAAGATCAGAAATTTCCTCCTGTATGAGCAAGTGTGTCCTCCAAAACTTTCACTCTACCCTATAGTTCTTAGGATCTTTTCTTTTCAACTCCAACATGGTCATAGTTGTAGTCTTCTTAGCGATAGTGACTCATTGTCAGTTTAGAGACCATGAAGTTGAGCCTCAAAAGTAGATACCTTTTCAGAAAGGAAAGTGTTTGGTCCCCGTAATAAAGATGTATTCTAAGAGGAAAGCGATGATGGATGTTGGAAATTAAATAAGTGTCTACCAATCTGAGCGGAATCATGACATTGGATTAACATTGGAATGATTAAAACTCATAACTCGTCAAAACAAAAAGATGGAGAGAACCATACAACGATAAGATGCTACAAAAGATAAGTTAGAGTTTCCTTTGAGAGTGAAGAAAAGTTTCTGAGGAGCTTAACAAAATGGTGGCCGGAGAATGGAGAATGCTTGCTAGTAACTCCTCAAAAATTAAAGCATAAGGACTTTCCGTCCTGAAAGGGGAGGAGGAACATCCTCAAAAGAAGGAGAGTTAAGCCCCAAAGCTTGTTGAAGGAAAGTCATAGAGTCATGAAAAGGAGAGCCAGTAATGTCGATAAATAGGATTGAACCGGAAGGTGACTATGGTAGCATTGTTGCTAGACGCAAGGGCTAAGGGCAAAGATGTAGTAGGGTCAATCTCCTTAAGCTTCATAAAAGGAGGCTCAAAGGAAGTAGTCATATTGCTAGAGCTTTTCCACTTCCTTTCGTTGGCCGATGCCAGGATATCTTTTACGATGGAGATAAGAGAAGAAAAAGTTGCTTTGAGAGCGGTGACTTCCCTATAGCCTTTGAGGAAGTAGGCAGACCTGAAGGATCATTGCCTAACGCGGCAACCAGTTGCACATCGGTTATGCGATAAGTGTTAGGGAAAAAATCCTGGCTTCTTAATGTAAAAAATGGAAACGGGTGAAACGTTAGAATATCCAAGACTATAGGAGGCTAGATGCTGTATTGATGAATTTATAGTAAAAACTTTAAGCCTAATAATAAAAAGGGTTGCTGGACCAAATCCTTTCTTCTTCATCATCGGAGGATCACCTAAAACCTGATGAGGTGGCTGAATTAGTGAGTACATCCCTAGTTTTTATTTAGTAAGAAGTTTTAAGAGACTCTTGGAAAACTCAATGACATCCCCAAATTCATTGACCTTGGCCAGAACATAGTTAACCAAGAATGACTTAGTAAAAATTAATGAAAGCATACATAATAAATCAATGAAAATAATTAAGGAAAAACAACTTACTAGGAATAGAAAATCTTCTAGTGATTTCCAAGGAAAAAAACTTGCGAAAAAGAACTGGTGGCTCTAGTTCTTGGGTCAATTAACCAAGTCAATTATCACTCTAGCGCCAATAGGGAAGATGTAGTAAATGGAGCCTTCTAATTGACCCTTCATCGTTTAGAATGTAACCGGAGAATATAAAATGGATGGGACAAGTCTTTTAAATCGAGCTCCTTAAAAATATGAATAGAGAATTGGTATAATTGTAGGAATTGGGATTCAATTGGATTGGAGCGATTTTAAGGAGAGATGACATGTTGAATATGATGGGGTAAAAGGGAAGGTAGCAAAAGTGGAAGATATGAATAGGAGTGAAAACGAAAAACCTTCCTAGAGGGGCATTTATTCTATCATCAGGACTTAGAACCCTACTTTCGACCCTGATATGCCAAAATGTCATAGTACAGTATCAACATGATCTTGCTCTATGAAATAGGACCGGTGAGAAGTGTGAAGCTTTTCTCCTGGAGGATTCTTGAGCTTGAGGAATTTAGATGACACTTTGAGAACTTCCTTCTTGTCTCCATCCATGATATCTATGACGACATTTAGCGATAACAAAACTTTAATCATAAGAAACCAAACTTCAATAACAAGGCTTGAATATTTTAAACTATAAACTTCCATTTCCATAAAATTTGCTTAGATGTTAAACTATGAATGTATGTCACTTAAAAGTGATTTAAATGTTTTTCTGAAGATTAATCAAATGACACCTCTCAATTACTGATAAATTACTAATAAGCATTAAAAAAGTGGAGGTATTTAGTATATCGGAAATAGTCGAAATATTTATTATCTACCAGGACAATTTTCTTATGTAGTGCAAATACGTTTAGAAAAACCCTTTAACATGCATGATTAATAGAGTCACATTATTATATCATATGTACATAAGTATATATGCATACATTTTCTTTAATATTTTTTATATTGTAAATATTTTGTTGTCGATCTTATTAATGTTATATTTTGATAAAAAATTAAAACAAATACAAAAGTTTTAACATTGTCAAAACTTATCACATTGCCATGGAAGTAAGGCATGAATTTGAAACTAAGGACAAATCTGATGTAGTAGAATAATTTATTTCTATGTAGGCTCAATGGACAAAAACAGTGCTCATATGCATGGCATGATTCTCTATGTAAAAATAGTCATGTATAGAAATAAACGGTTGTACATTTTAAATTACTTCTAAAGACTAACTTATGAGCAAAGTGCCATTGATGAGCTAGTTAGCTTTCGAATAACAAGCCATCATGTGATAAATTACTTATAAAACTAGTTATCGAATGATTGATCACCATATGACATCTTTAAGTTATCACATGATGACCCATCAGTACATGAGTTGTTGCATGATGAGCATTAGGTTATCATGTATACGATTTATGATAGCTTTCAAACAATGACTCATTGAAAGATGAGCTATCACATATTGACCTATCGAAAGATAAGCCATTGTATATTGACTCATTGAAAGATGAGCCATCACACATTGACCCATTGAAAGATGAACTATTGCATATTGATCTATCAAAAGATAAGTGATCACATACAGACTAGAATTATCACAAATAGGTACTGGGCAACAAAACCTGAAATCTGCAAACAAATAACAATAACTTAAGTAAATAAAGTCAGTTCAAAATAATGACATAGGAAGAACCTAAGAAAAACCATTGACATTAGAGTTAACAGTATCAACCTCATAAATATTTAAAATCGAGAAGTGGCCGAAGTAAATTAAATAACACAAGAAGAATCAATATTAGATGTGTTGGTAGAGAAAAATCCTTACCAAACAAAAAATTTCTAAGAAATTAACATTTATGGATGAAAGCACTGATTTTGAATAGATTTCAATTTTGAGAAAGGCTGGTAAAAGGGAAAAGGAAGAAGATCGGGATTATTTATAGTAAAAAAGGAGGAAATGAGAATGGCCACTGGATCGTAAATAAAGAATATAAACTGCCAAGATGGACAGATTTAAAAACATGAAGACCTGTTTATATTAAATTATAAAACAAAATCGAAAATGGAGGGTAAATGTTATACCAAAATGTACTAACTATCACAGGTTGAAGGCAAGTCACCGCAGATTGATATTAACTACCTATCAAAGGTTGATTGCCTTAAAGCTACCACAAGTTGGCCAAGCTAGCTATCGAAAAATGATAGTCCTGGTTCCATCGTGGGTTAACCAAGCTAACTATCGGAGGTTGGTTGACTTGGAGCTGTCATATACTGACCACGAGAGCCATCAAAGAATGGCTTCTTATGGGTCATCGCATGATTAATATAGAAGCCATCAAAAACTGACTTCTTAAGAGATATCGCATGATGAATGTAGGAGCCATCGGAGGTTGACTTCGTAAGAGCTATCTCACGTTGCTAAGAGATAAGCTATGAAGAATGATGGTCTAAAAGCTATCGTGGTAAACAAGCTAGCTATCAAAGTTTATTGGACTTAGAGCTATCACATGGTGACAATGAGAGCCACTGAAGAATGACTTATGAGAGCTATCGAATAATGAATTTAAAGACTATTGAAGGATGGCTTATACAAGCTATCACATTGTGACTATGGAACCCATCGAAGAATGACCCTTGAGAGCTATCGAATGGTGAAACAAGTTGTAACATAGTGACTATGGGAGCCATTGAAGGTTGAGTCGAAGAAAGATATCGCATGATGATAAAGTAAAAAACCAAAGAATAATAGCTTGAAGTGAGCACATACCGATAAAGCAAGCTATTGAAGGGTTATAATGCAAAGCAGTCGTATGTCGGTGGATTAGAATAGTGATATTTCTATGTTGTCACATGTTGACTAATATACATATTAACAATATTCCACTGGCTACATAGCAAGCTGTGATTATATCGTCAACACCACAACCTCTCAACCAAAAAAAGAAATGTGCCACATGCTAGTTCTAATATGTGCCACGTCAGTAGATCGTGATTGTCTATTTTTGACAAGGTGCCTGTGCCAAGCATATAATGGCCTAAGTTCTTTATAAATAGACATGTCGCTCCATCCAAAAAGGGACCAAATTCTTGATTCTCTTCTTCCTCGTTATTCATTTTTCCTCAAGTGTGCAAGAAAGAATTTGAAATTGGGATATCCATGGCTATGAGGCCAAATTGAAATCAAAAATTTGTAATCAAGAAATTGAATTTTGGACAATTTGCATAGTTAATTTCCATGAACTCTTGACTTATGCATATGAATATTGAATTGAATGATGGACCATCGACTCTATTTTAACTTGAATGCTTGAATTTGCATATGGCCTAAATTTTTGCCTTATGGTGGAATTTTCACATACCAATTCTGAAAATAAGTGGCGAAACCTAATTTCCACTTTTTATTTCTAGGTATTCAAGCTGTTAAAGTATGATTAATATTACCTTGTAGTTTGCCAGAGTTTATGAATTCACTAACAACATTGCAAAGTTGCTCATTAATATTATCTAACTAACATTAAAATTATTGGGGCATGGGCTTTTGTTCTCTCCAGAATTAACAACGATGTTTTTAATTTCATTGGTCAATGAGGCTAATAATATTTCACTAATATTTGAGTTCAAAGTATTTTTGCAAATAATTTTATGAACATTTTCTATTCTTTTTTCAAAATTGTATGACTTTCAAAATATTTTATTGCATTATAGAAATTTTATCAATACTATTTATTATTTCATCATCTTCATCAAAGACATTCCCTATATTGTTTATATGCTTTATGCATGACATTTTATCATGAAAATATTTTGTGAATTCATCTCCTTTAGCTTACCACTCAACTTTAGTATTCTATCATTTGGACTTGTATTTGAGTAATTTTAGACAATATTATTTGATTTTCAAAATTTTTTGAAAATTTTCCTTCATTGGAAGGATCACTATCTGTGTGATTTTCTAAGGTCTCCCATTCCTCTCTAATTTTATCTATTTTATCATTTTATTCTGTTTTACTTTTTCCACTCTTTTATATGAAATTTCATATATTTTTTAAAAGCATAGAGAACCGAAATTGTAGTGTTTCATTACATGGAAAACATTTTCTTTTTTCAAAAACTTCTTTGTAATCTTTAGCATACTCTACCCATTTTTGAATCTGAATGGAATGTTTTGAATACTATTATTATTTTGAGTTAATTTAATAATTATTGAAGTATGATCACTTGTGTTTTGCCTAGTAAAGTAACAAGTACAAATAGGAAATTGATCGATAAACGGCTTGTTAACTAGTAATTTGCCTAGTTTACATTGTATATTTCTGCATTTCCCAGATCTCCATGTGTACTTGTTTCCACTAATATTGATTTTATAAGGCCAAAGAAAATTGTTAGCTTTTTTTGATTTTTTATATGGTATTAGGATGCCTTCGCTTGTTTGTTTATTATGAAAAATTAAAATCTGCTAATAATGCCCAAGGAATTTTATAGCTAAGTTCGTACCAAAGACTGTCTCCCTTATTCTCAAGGTTGCTAGCATATACAGTAATAACTTGTGTAAATAAACCACTTATGTTTTGAAATATACAGTTATAAAGTGTGTATTATAATTAGCAGCGATTAAATTCCAAATGCTAGTGTTCTAAAGTACAACTACCCTACCTTCGCTGCCTTCACAGTTATTGCTTATACTCTTCCACCCATAAGGCGACATATGACTATTTCAAAACTTTATTATCTAACTTATTTTCTATCAGAGAATAAATAGATGGACAGTGTTTAAGTATATGTACTGCATTGAGTTCTTTTGAGGGTGAATTCATCCCTCTCATATATCATGATATAATTGACATTAATATGATGATGAAAGAGAACTAGTAATCATGCATGTCCATTGTGTGATTTCTTTCTCCTGTTTGTGGAATATTTCTTTACTTTTAAATTTTGAGTTAGCTCATCCCACTTGGGGTTGCTAGAGACGTACCTATTCTTGAACTCCTTATTGACATTGTTTATGACGTGTATGTTTTCCTTACTCTTTGCAGTTTGATAAAGAATTCAATTAAATGAATCCAAGATAAGGGCATGCTTAATCGATGATGGCATGCATAATGTCATCTTTAAGTGCTAAATAACACGCTGGATTAGCTCCAACTCTCTCTTGTGCAATAGATTCTCTTTTTTTTCATTTATCACTAAAAAAAAATTAGTTGTAAAATTTATTTGCTTTATAACCAACAAAGAGTTGTGGGCTGAGGGGCTCCAACTTCGAAGAACTACTAATTTTTTGTCCGCTAATTATCTATGAGCTTTTATGCTTCTATTTGCATTATGCATGCCTTTTCAATTACTTTAGTAGTGAGATGATCTATCAGATCACTTTGCTGAGTAGTTTCTCTTTTGTTGAAGGTTTCTCGATGATTCTCTATTGTCATTAGTTGTTTTATTGCTTAGATGGTTGATTTCATCACCTTCTACTATGGATTTCCTTTATTGAAATTTTCCTATGTTACAATCACTATCTTGATTTTCCAACTTTACAAACTAGCAATCCATTTTGGGTCCATTTTCAATATCTAAACTATTTTCGACTGTTGTGTTTTTTTGGGATACAATTCTTACTTCGTCGATTTCCATCGATTGAGTTGCATTATTGGGAATAAAGATCTTTATAACTGTACATTGTTCTTTTAAGTGATCGAAATAAGAACATGAATCACAATTTGGAGGATGTCGTTCATATTCAACACTTAGTTTTATGATTTCACAATTGTATAATGACATATTAATTTCTTTTGGTAAATTTTATTCTACGACTATCTTTACCAAAACTTGAGCATAGTTCAATTTCATTTTCCTTGCAGTAGCTACATCGAGTTTAAGAGGTTTATCGATTACACTTGTCATTGCACCGAATGCTTCTTAGTCACATAAGCTTAAACTAACATTAAGAAATTTGACCTAAATGGAAAGAGATGTTAGAAGGTCTATAACACCCCACCTATATACCCATACTACCAAAGAGTATCATATAATAATACCATCTTGTAGTTCAGTGATAGAGGCTTGTTAGGAGCAAACATACGTGAATATTCCCTTAGGCTAACATCGTTATATATTCTTACCTCATAGAAATTTCCAAATATACATACTCGATATCGGCACAAACCAATAACACGTGGCTTAACCAGTGCAAAACAATATACAAAATATATAAATGAACACAGAGTTATAGATTGCAGCAGAAAAATAAAATGCTAATCGACACATACATAAACAAAACAAGATGAGCCTATAAAAATAGAGTTCTAACTCAATTCGACAATATACACAAAGCCAAGTACAAAATAGACAACTCATAGCCACATCATCATAAAAAAATACAAGGAGACACCCAAAAGATTATAAACATCATTGACTTCTTAAAACATGATGTTATATATGTGTGTGTGTGCTTGCTTGCTCAGAAGCACAATCACCAAGTAAGGCTAGTGTCCCTGTCCCTATAAAGACTCGGATTGAACCGAGTGTTAGATAAATAATAAACTGGTTAAGCTATGCATAGATTTGGATATAAGGTGATCATAATGATGCACATAACCATAATAGAGAAGTATATCCTCGACAGCTTTCATAACAAACAGAATGAATGTCTAATCAGCTCAATATAATCCACAATCCCCGTTAATTAACATATATGATGTCGTAATATGTGAGTCATTTTTTTATATAATGTGACCATAATCGCAATATATTAATTGTGGTTCACCCTTAATCACAATAATTAAAAGCCTCATTTATTAATCATCTAGATATCATGAATGGATCATGGTTTAATTTATATAAATCGTTGAGTGGATACACAACCTTTTTCATTCATGTATAAACTCTATCACTCTTCCAGATGCTGATAGAGGCAGGATGCATGGGCTTTTTATATGTATCCACCTCGATCAGAATTGTGGGTGCCCCATACACGGCCTATTCGATATACTAATCTCTATTGCATAGGCATCATCGTCACCACCAAATATACAACATGCCCGTCATTGTTGGTGTGCCCTCTAGACCGGTGGTAAATGGGCTAGAATGTCACTCAATCCTAGTAAGGATGGATCCAGCTCATCCGGTCTCTCATCTCTTATGATCAATTCATTATATTCTCAACGATCTCATTATGATAGTAATCAAACATCGTTTAACCCAGTGTCATTAGAAATATTCTATATACTAGATATCATAATATATCATATACAATGCGCCAAAAGAATAAGCGAAGTAATATGACGGAACTTCCTATGCCTTTGGAATTACAACTTCGTTTATTCAAAATTTTCATCATATAAAGGTTCGCACACCTCTTATTATTCAACCGTTTATTGATCTAAAAGGGGTTTTGTTGTATGATGCTTATTTCTAGAATACTTAATACAATTTGAAATAGAATACAGTATTTTAAAGAGGTCAATTAAATTTTTTTCCGTTATCTCCAAAAGTCTTAGTTAATACCGTAGTTCATTGTTTAAACCTTTTATAAATTCCTAAATAATTCAACCTTTCAATTTTCCTTTGGATTCAAATCAGATAAATCCTTTTTTTAAAATAATTTCACTTTATCAGTAACTCGACTTAAATACTATAAAAATACTAATGAAATTTTGTAACTTCAAGGATACCTTATATATTTCAAATTCAATTATATTATTCCCAGTTCAAAATATTTTCAAAAATCAGATATAGATTAATTCTATGAAATTCTTATTGACTTTCAAAATTTCTTTTAAAACACCTTTGGAAACCCATTTACCAAACTTTCTCTTTATAAGATCTTTCGAATCTTATATATTAAAATTTCAACTTATAATATTAATTTCATAAGCCACATTCAAACTCCTTATTTGCTTCAAAATCCTTTTAACTACTTATGAATAATAATTTATCAAAGTATAACATACCTTTTATAAAAATCTCCCAGCTGTTTACATTAAAATATTGATATATATATATATATATATATATATATAATTCGCTTGTACAATCGAATTCTAAAATTCTCTTTCCAAAATAATTTAACTCAAATACCTTCGTTAACATTTCCAAAGGATTTATGTCAATTTTGTTTTATTTAAAATAATCGACTACAAAATAAATTACTACCAAATATCATACTTAACAGGTATGTAATAATAAACTTTCATTAATAGTATCTTACATATAATGAACAATTTACATTCAAACTTACAATTTTACCCAAAAAGAATTCACATTTATTTAGTTCCCATAAAATAATTTCAACGCTTTTAGAATACAAACTGTAAATCACTTTTCTCAAAACCCTTTCAATTATATTTTTACATTATTTCATTTTAACCCTAAATTATAAACAAATATAATTTTATTTCATAAATCTATTTACCGACCAAAATACTAATTCAAAAATTCAAAATCAATTCCTCTTCGGAAAGGTCATAAAAATATTAGCCTTTAAATACATATCATTTTTGTTTATTTATTCCAAAACTATTTATTATTTTCAAAGATAATTTACATAAAACATTAGGGATATATATAAAACCAACAAAACTTCCCCTTTCTAAATAATCTTCAAAGCCATTATCGATTATCTACAAATATCGTTTCACTACTCAAACAACAAACCATGTATGCATAATCAACAATCAAACAATATTACATCACTATAACACGTTAATAAGGGATTCTATTAATCATTATCAATACTTTATCAATCAATGTAACCCAATTTCAAACAATTATTTCCTTACCAACCAAATCATATCTTCACAATAATCAAACACAACATGCAAAGGAGAAAGTGAACTAAACATATATGTGAATTAAGCATTAACTCACCTTAACCATTAGCTTAACACTACTTTCAGATGAGGTGCCATTGTTCATGAATTCAGCAACCTCACTAGTTTGTCATACTACTTTTACTCTATTGCTGACCTCTCCATCATCATCAGTCAATGTCGTTCTCCCTTAGATGCCAAGTATCCACCATGTTTCTTGCTCCTCCTCCCCACCAGCTTGTCATGCTTACCACCGTATCATGGAGTCGAGGACTCAATCATTGCCTTTGCTATAATCACCCCCTCTTCGTCGCGGTTACCTTACTATTTTATGAGCAAATGCAACTTGAAGCTGCTAATTAATCCAACTAGGCCTTTTTGAGCACCTATACTTAACTTCAAACGGTAGTCACATATATCAAGATCTAGTGAGCATGCATAAATTAAACATGCACACACACACACATATGCAACATGCATTTTTAATTTAAGCTACTTTCCGACAAAGATTTCAAGGGTCAAAACTATAGACTAGATTTAGTTTAAAAGAGTGAATTGTTGCTTAGTATGTTAGCTTTCCAAAACAACTTTCGGATTGCAAAAATATGGATTATAACTCGACATATTAGGGATTTTCTAAAGGTAAGCAAATCAGGTTTTCCAATTTAACGCAGGCCCGCCATCTAATTCCATGTTTTTAGCCTTGATAACATCAAATATTTACAAAAGTTGTTGCATAAGTTACTAAATTTACAAAAAGTTCAAGATCGTCGAAATCGAATAAACTGTTCAAAAGTTACAATCAAATGAGTTCAGCTCTTTTTTATCAATTTTACATTACAGGATAGCAGCGTCCCTTCTTAATAATTTATGTTTTAACCACACCTAAGATCAAAATTTTACATTGCACTTTGAATAAAAAAATTCTCTAATGACATATTTTTATAATAAAACTAAAAAAGTCGAAAGCGGTTCTATTATATTGTTCTCTAGTGACATAGTTTTAACCACACATCTTATTTATTTTTAAATCTTTCACAACCCTTGAATATATTCCATATATCAATTAATAAAGTCACATTTGTGTATGATATATTATGCACCAAACATAATCAATAAACCAAGTCATATATATTGAAACTTCTTTCTAAAATACTAAAAATTGCAAAAGAAAATTGAATTCTCTTTAATCTCTAGCTTGCAAAGTTAAAAATAAAATTTTCCCTTCCTTTATTCGTTAAATATATATATGTATGTATATATATATTCAATGAATTTTATTCCTTATGAAATGATTGCAAAAACTTTTCACATAATATTTTCAAAACACATTATTAAAATGCATAACGTTCTCATGTTCTTTCTTTACAAATCTTCATCAATAAAGAAGATACCTTACTTATTTCAAAATATTTTCTCGATAGAAAATTTATATTTGACCTAAAGCAAATCTAATTTATATCCTTAAATATATTTCACTAGAAATTCTTTTAGTTCAACCTTAAACAATTTTTATTTACCTTCTATAGTTCATAAAATAATTTATTATAAAAATAAAAAATTGTCATGCCATAAATTTTAGCAATTCATTTCACTAATTGGCTACATTATTGACTATCTAGGATAATATATCAATATTGCATCACCAATGATCTCAACTTCACACTAATATCTAATGGTTGCATATGTTGTTTAAAATATCTAAATCTAGAAAAACAATGTCTAGAATAATATTTCACATTACAAAATGATATATGATTCTAAGTAATATATTCTTTGCCTCATTTTCCAAATATTACATCGTACAACGTTATTGACCAAAATTCTTAAAGTACTCAACAAACACATTAACATGAAATCAGCTTTACAAATATCTTTAAATAAACATATTTAATTTTTTCATATACTTTCCATATGAAAATAGTCTTTTGAAAAAAATTAGAACTTCCTACTATCACAGAAAATATGTATTTTAATTAAAAAGATTCTAATCGTAAAATATGCTTGCATTAAAATTTTACTCTATCTTCAAACCACCTTTTTCCAAAATCATTACTAATATTTATCCTCTGGAATTTCTATTTCTTTAAATTTAATACCCATAAACTATTTTCTTTTCCAAAATCTCAAACATAACTAAAAAATATAACTTTCAATCACTTTAAAAAATTAAATGCATATATTTATTAAAGCATGTGTTTGCTTATATAAAAATATTGATGTTTAAACTTTGTTTATATAATTAATTCATCAACTAATTGTATTTTATTTATTATTTTTCCATTCCACGCTTAATTTTGTGTTTGAACCAAAAATGACACAAACACCCAAAAGTTTATGTAAAGAATAAATTATGAAGAAATGTAAATGAAAATGAGAAATAAAAAAACAGAGTTGTTTATAATGTTTTAGCAAAGCAATATCTATCATCCACTTTAAGATTTTATTGCTTATTTCTGAACTTGGAGGCAGAAGTTCCTAGGAGTAGGTACAACTCTGACGCTTAGATTTTCAAAATCACAAGAATATAGAGTAGAGAGGAACTAGAGACAAAAGATCCTGAAAAATGAACCCTACCCTCCTATTTATAAAGGTAGGGACCTAAAATCTCGCACAAAATATCTCCAAGCCATTATCCATGATTGAGACCAACTCTCCTAAGAAAATAGGTACAAACCCATCAATTTGTATGGGTCGATACAACTCCAAGGTTAGGGCTCGGTACCAACTGAAAGAAAGCCAATATGGTCATCTTCAACTCTTTATCTTGGCTTATCTGATGGTTAGCTTCATGATTCTATAGTTGTTTGTTCCATAGCTTGTTTCTAGGTCCAAATAACGGAGTTGTAGCTTCAAATGTTCATGGAGATCGATAGTGAGTTGCATCAAATTAATGAAACGACATTGGAAATAGGCTCTTGGCATCACATAAAACATATAGGCGAAGACGGGTCCCCTAAATGGAGGAAATAGGGGTTGGTACTGAACCATCGATATTGACTCATGGGTAGGGTTCTGTATCGAACCATAATTTGGTTGGACCCATCTTGCTTTGATCTTGGGTTGTTTTTGCATTTGCTTTGTGACTTTGTTTGTGTTTGGTTCCTAGACATTTGGTTTCTCTATAGGCTTACTGCCTTGATAACTCCAAGTTCGACCCATCTAATTTGCCTAAATATGGCCTAGCCAAAAGGCTGGGTAACACACTGCCCCCCCCCCCCCCCAAATTGCATCCCATTTCAAACGTGATGCGCTTTGAATTGAGTCAAGTTAGATTTGCTGTGAAGGACTCCACTCTGTGTTTCGAACTGTCGTTATCCTTCCTGCGAATGGTTTATGTGAAATGTTATGTCCATTGTCATCCATCGTGATGTTGTACCAGCATACGGGATTATAATATGGAATGTGACTTTATAATCTATTGTTTTGAACTTGATGATTTTAAACTGATTCCTTCCATGGATTATTCAGATTCAAATTTAACTTTCCTTTGATTCTAGTCATCGAGTATTGGATATAGGCACGTACACTTATTCACAAGCACGTTCTCTAGTATGAACGAATGTGCATACATGGTCCAACACATGTATACACATTGACATATATCCATGCATGTATATCATTGGAGGTTTTTATAACTCTAGGACTTGGTATTGACCCCTAAATCTTGGTTTTGTACCAACTCCATGATTCGAAGAAAATCTCCAAACTCATTGCCTATACTTTCGGTTCCTAAGTGGGTATATAACTCATACGACTTCACTTCCTCTACACTTTTATGTTGCTAACCACCGACCCAAGCTTCGATCTACCATTAAAATTCTTGAACTTCAAATCAAACTCATGCCTCCAATCGAACCCAGGTCCGTCGTTGCCTCCTCGTGCCTACTCCTGACATCGTTCGCATTATCGTGGTTGGACCTAGCCTCATCGACTTGAACTTTAGCTTCCACTACGCAAACTGACCCGATCCTTACCTAAGCTCGAAATTAAATAGGTAGGTGGTGAAGCTTGACCATGGATATAAACGAAAATAGGTGAGCTTTGTCATGGATAAGGTCTTAGTCGATGGCTTTGGTTTGGGAAAGTAAGAAGGTGGAAGAAGAGCGATGGAAATTCTTTCAAGTGTTGGATTTGTGCAACTCCAACACTTAGGCAATTTTCTAGATTTTTGGCTCACATGAAAATCTTGCCTTGTGAACCAATGACTTCTTCTTGATCTTGAACCTTTTCCAAGGCATGGCCAAGGATGTGAAACTTCTCAGGATGATCAACGATGACGGTCACAACAAGTGATATCCAGAATCTAAAAAAAACTATTAAATAATATCAAAAACTTGAATTGCACATCACTGCACGACACCGCACTGGAGTTTACTTTAGCACGAGGAGTACAACCTATAATTAATCTTTTATTGTTGATTATCTATCTAGTTTTTTTATAGAAATGGATCAGAGACGTTCCAAACGTTTGGTGCTCAAGCCATTTGTACATCCACTTTGAGATACGTCGAATCCGACATCGAGTAAAGTTCTACTATGACTCCATATGCCCAAAAAACTCTGGTAGAGCATGCACATCAAACTGCAATTCAACAAGAATAGCTATAGAAGATTCCATAAGTTGAACAACAAAATCTAGAAAACCTAGGTCGAACAACAAATTCCGAAGAATCCAGTAGAACCAGTAGGTGCGCCAAAAATAGGCCCAGCTCCCGACATCCTTGAGGATGTCGTAATATTGGAAAATCCTGTTGATTCTGTTGCTTCAAAAATCGACGAAGGATCGCTTCATAGAATATGCGATAAGCACGGGATTCCGTTTGAAGATGTTTTAGCTCCTTCCCATCATCAAAGGCCACACAACCCTTTGGAAGGGTACACTTCCTATAATAGGTATATGCGTTTGGCAGACTGCATCCCTCCGTTTAACTAGTTTATTCATCGAGTTCTAAACTTCATGCACTTGGCTCCGAGGCAGGTGTACCCAAACAGCAATGCTTTCCTCCTCGGTACATATATGGTCTTCTCCGAGCACTTGAACCAAGTACCCAACGATGAGGAGATCCGGTACATTTATAGCTTCAAGAGTCGAAAAGAGAGTCTGTTCTTGATTTACTTAGAATCGATCAAGGTTGTAGAGTAGTTACTGGGGCATGGAACAAGTTGAGCTACTTCAAGAGTGAGTGGTTCTACATTCGCTGTCCACCCGAATTTGCTCGAAGATGGATATCTGGACGTAAGTTCCATCTCATTTATTTTGTATGAATTTGCCTTATAGTATGCAGATTTAACTCATGTCCTCGCTATACTATTCAGACGTTCCGGTGAGACCCAGTAGCTCAGTGCTTTCAAATGCCGATTAGCACTTTTTGGAAGTCCCGGCAGGATATAGAGATGTCAGAAATCTCCTGTCAGATGAAAATCTTCTCACCTAAGGCTTGTTAGAAGAGGGTCGCAGTAATGGCATTAGTCAAATAGCTTCCAATGACAACGATGACGAAGATGATGATAAAAACCTACTTGGAGGAGGCAAGGTTGATCGAGATTTTCACCCTGTCCTAATTCCAAGGCTGGAGTTAATGAAAATATTGAATAAGTACCAGAAGACGTCAAGGAAGTCGAAATTATTGGTGAAAGTAGTGAGGCTGGCCAAGATAACACCGATGTGGGTCATAAGTCTCTGCTTGAACAATCTAGAGACGATCAACCTCCTGCTCCAAAGAAGAGGTTATTCATGAAAATCTCCAAGGTATAGGCTTCTTCCTAGCCCCCACTAGTCACAGATGCATAGAAAACTGCATATCTTCCTTCAACGGGCACATTTTCTAGTTTAGGGCCAATTCCTACCAAGTTTGGTTCTTTCAATGTTAGTAATACCAGTATTGAGGGCATCGACTATTAGAACCTCAATTGTTGGCTTTTAATGACGACAACTATACAATTATGATAAAGAATCTCTAAGCTAATTTGCAGGTACATGAGCATCAAAAAGAGATAAAAAATACATTCAAAATTAAGATAAACAGTATAAAAAAGAATGAAAGTATGTATATGGAGATACAAGAAGAGATATACACGATACAGACTAGACGAAGGTGACAAAAAAGTTTTATTAGACATAGAGCGTCGTGTCTAGAGTTTACAAATGTTAAAATCTTCTCCAAATGGTATACATGCATATACATTCATATTTTAAATGAAAAATCAAGTTTTCAAAAATTGCATGGAGCGGGACTCGAACCTGGGTCTCTAATTTAGAAGGTAAATGCTCTAACCAAATGGGCTATAATACTTTTTGTTATAGGCTAAATTCAGACGTTTGAAATACTTCATTCAGACGTCTGAATGCTGAAACAAAATTGTAGTTCCATAATATTCAGACGTCTGAATGAAAATATTCAGACGTCTGAGTAAAGCCAAAAATAGCCTATTTGCTTTCTGATTTACACGTGAATGATTTCAAAAGTCTGAACTCTATTTTTCAGACGTCTGAATTCCTATAACGACTATATTTTTGAACAGACATTTCTCTTCCACAAAGAGATACGACTTTTAATCAACAGGTATGACCATATATTTTCATGATATCTATCCACGAACAATTGCACCTTTTTATAATCTATATAAACATGTTAGAATCATTAGTTTGATTAACGAAATTGTTCTAACTCTTTCTATTCTTAATCTACTTTGATTCTAACACTCTTGTGCATTCAAGTTCATACAAAATCATTCATTTACTTCCATATTCTTCACATACATGGATATATATATATCAAAAGTAGAAGATTATAGGAAGGTTGTACTATCAAGAGACATATCCATGTTATCAAGAACACACTATGTCAAATACTCTCTGTATATGTTGAAGTCCTGTTCTGCTGCTCAGGCGAGTGAAGTCTCTTTGGCTGTTGAGGCATCGAAATCTTATTCTGTTGTCCAGGTGTTGTAAACCCGTTCCTCCGGGTTAAATGAGGATTGTTGTTAGTGAAATTCCAGAAAGGAGTCTGGGACTGGACGTAGAACCGGAAGTTCGAACCAGTATAAAAATCTCGGGTGTGCTTGTTTTTTATTTTATTTACATTGCCATAATACCTTAGTTTATTTCCACATTAGTTCAGTATAATTCCATATAGCACGATCTGCACTGTCTTTTCATTGATTCCCCTATTTGTTTCGATAAGGACTTCATCCCTACCAAAATGGGAGTGATCACTCAAATGAGCAAAGTTCAACCTCATGGTCCGTCAGAGGGACACTAGGACACTCACGCACATGTGCATTTCACGACACTCACAATTGATTTGTGTCCTTTCTTGTTGGATCTAACAAGTTCTTGTTTTCCTTGCAAGTTCAATGGAGAAATGGAAATACACAAATCAATCTTTAGAGGAGAAAGAATTCCAAGCATAAAGTCCCCGGTCAAGTTCGTACCATTAGGGAAGTGGTCGTGATTATAAGTCAAACTATCGCTCTAGACGTGAACGAGATGATCGGGACAGAAGCAGCTATGACAGAGATCGCTTATCACACGATTCTACTTCCAAGCACCACCTTAGGTCTAGATCACCACCTCCTAGAGGTCCAAACAGGCAGGCCGATCATCGCGATGACATCCACCTAGTGAAACTCCTTACGCTCCACCTCCATCTTCTATCCCCGCGCAACCTTCTATGCCACCTCACTCTAGTCGATCATTCGACCATAGGCATCTCAAGAGTGGCTCTGAAACTTCCCAGCATAGGTCTGGCAAGAAAACTGCTATAGCCCGACCTATCTCTACGGAGGAACAGCTTGCGACCAATGCTCGAATGGTCAAATTGAAGGAAGAATTTCCCAACATTTTCTTTGACAATCTTATATTTGTGCCTAACTAGAGAAGAATCCCAACTGATGTCCAAAAGATTACATTCGATTGCATGATTGACGTTCACAACCAGTACAATGAATGGACAAAGGTAGTTGAATAGTTTTCCAACATCTCGAGGGACAGACGGTTGGAGATTGAAAATCAAAAGCTCATTGAGGCTGTCAACAAAAGGATTACAGCTCACCTTGATGTCGAAGTTGAAAAGTCGAGGAAGACTCAAGCTGAAGCCAAAAAGAATGCTGAGGATGCCATGAAGGCGCTCGATAAGGAGAAAATTAAGCATCAAGATGAGACGGAGAAAGCCTTCCACCGAAACCATGATCAGATGATAGAGAGAGATACCACAAATAGAAATGTGGTTGACCTAAAGACTAAGCTTAAGCATGAAACAAAAGAGAATGATGAGGAGCACCAACAAGTTCAGAATTATTACGATGAGTTGCTCAATGCCTAGGAGTAGATTGTTGAAGAAGAGAAAGTTAGCTTAAGGGTAGTAAATTGAATTTGGAGCAGCTCAAGAGAGAAATCTTATTGGAAGACGAGTCTAGAGTGTTAAAGGATGGTCAACTTATTCTCCATTAGGAGCTAGTCATAACAGTGCAAAAAGGCTTGGACGAAGTCTTCAGGTCAACACCATATGATGCTACCGCCAGTCAAACACTTGGATCCCGGTCTGCCCTAGATTCATCTTCCAATCCTAGATATGATCCTGAGAGGCCTGTTGTACACATGCCTACCAGTCTCTATTCGATTCTCGAGGGGAACTTCGACGGTACTCCGTCTCGCATAGAACCCCAAAACGGAGAAGATATCTCATTAATTTCTTATATATTCCAGAAGGTTGACATGTCGCCGATTAACATAGCTAATCTCTCTCTTTGCTTCTTAAGCTTCAGGTCATCCCCACATTGCTCCGCTTCCCGACAAGGACTCTCAACCAAGACTACAAGTGCCTGTAACAGAATCAGTTATTGTTACCACTTCAACAATGATTCCAACCATCTCGGTTAAAGATACTCCCGGCCTTGAAGAGCAGATGATTGATGCTTTATTGGATGAAGGAGCTGGCAGGACTTAGAAAACTCAGATTGATGGAGATGTTATTATTACTACGGTCTCCAAGCCCCTGTCGGGTCCCGCCTTGCACAAGCTTAAGCCAGCACTTGTGAAGGACATCCTCCTTGCTATAGAGATCAAACAGGAGAAGATGGAAGTCATTCATCCTCCATTATCCATTGCCTTTCCCATGCAGACTACCGTTGCTTCGGTCCATATTCCTCTGGATGGCAGCGCTCAAAGCACGCGCGTGGGATCCTCATAAAGCACTCCAATCTCCATTCTTCCACCTAGAAGCACTCAATGTGTGCTTGCTAGATCATCGTAGAGCATTCCACCCAAGGGCAGATGAAGTTGGGGAAGAGTGAGGAAGACGCCAGAAGAATCCAATGTGCGTTCTTCTATAGAGAAAAAGGAGAGGGTAAAAAGGAAGAAGAGATCCAAGAAGTGATCGCTTATCTTCTTTGTGTCTTCTGGTTGTATAACGGTACTTAAGCTTTTTTCCTATTTCCTTCTTTTATTTTGTTTGCTCGATGTAGTATGGATTCGACCCCCGTTTTTGCTTTTTTTGTCGACAACACTTGTACTTGGTTTTCCAAATTTTTGTGAATAGCAAAGGTTTTAGTTTCGTTAACTCTTTGCATGGACTTGTCTAAGTATTTAAGAAATACACTTTCCATTCAATGTACATGCGATCTATTTCTTTTATTTATTATAGTAAGACCAAATCCTTACCCGCTATGCAATCTTCTGGCCTTTCGTCGCTCTTACAAACATAAAGTAATGGTCAAATTGCAAACTCTAAGCATTAGTTTAGGTTTTACCACTTAGGACCGTGGTTCAGATATCCTCTTCTAGGATAACGATGCACGATTGCGTTGAACTCTGGGCACTAATTATTAATTAACTACTTAATAATGTAGTTCGCATATCCTCATTTAGGATTTTTATTGCCAATTGCGCCTAACTCTAGGCATCAATCCAAAGTTCATAGGTAAGCTCCACCTAACATCGAGTACGGACCTTTCGTTTTGCCTACTCTAGGCAAAATGTTAAGGATCGGACGGTCTTATCATATCCACTTTGGTTTATACTCACACCCCAATCCAATGACAAGAGTTGAGGGAGTGAACGATCATATCACATCCATTTCGATTGTCCTCATGCCCCCACATCAAGGGCAATAGTGTGCGAACGGTCATGTCATATCCGGTTTGAGTTACACCCCTGGCCCTAATCCGAGGACAAAAGTTGACCGATGGATGGTCGAGTCATGTCCATTTAGTTTATTCACTTACTCCCAGTCTAAGGATAAGAGTTGGCAGATGGACAGTCGGGTCATGTCCATTTAGTTTATACTCCTGCCCCCAATTCGAGGACAAGAGTTGGTTGGTATCTATCTTCGGATACCCAGAAGAACTTTGCGGGTATTATCACGAACCATATAAGTTTTGCACCTTTCTTCAGGTACCTGCACACCTTCATTATCCACATGCAGATTCATTTGAGTGATAGCTTTGAAACCAATTGGAAGTTCTCCTTTCGAGAATATGGAAAGTACCCCTTTCGAAAACATTGAAAGACCCTTTTTCGAAACCATTGGAAGCATCCCTTCCGAAGCCATTGGGTTTATATTTTAAAATATCATTTGGGTCAAGTGAATAAAAGCGAAAGCATCTCTTTCGATACCATTCTTTATCTCATAAAAGTATTGGGAAAAATTTGATGGTGTCGGCACCATCCTTTCGAAAGCATAAAACATCTGGGTAAAATATTAGAAGGTTGGCTTCGAAATCCCTTTCGAAACCATTGCCTTCAAAACCCCAAACTCATTTCTAAAGCTATAGGAAGTGGCTTATATTTATCAAAATAAAAAGTACCATTCGACAACTTTGATATCTTCAATCCCATCGAGAGGCTAAAAATTACAGAAGGATTTCAACCTGGTCAAAGCTACCCCTTTCGAAAGCTTCAATTTCAAAACTAAGTGACTCCTTCGGAAGTTACTTCTTTAAAAAGGCGACAACTCCCCTTCGAAAGCTTGTCTTAAAATACCCTTTTGCAAGCATTGGTTTCGAGTCCTTCGAAACCCCTATGTAAACAGGGAAGCGCTTTTCTTTAGAAAACAAACCAAATGCATCGACCCCTTTGGAAGTTTTGTTTCAACACTCTACCTTCCGCATTTCTCCAATCCACCACATACCAAAGTGATACCATGTGTATTGGTGACTTCATTGGTTATGACCTGATTGATAGCGGAAGGTCTGAGTCGAAAGGGTCCTTACAAAAGTGGCGGAACCTACTTTTTTGAGTAAAAACACCGTTTTTACCAATTAAAGTAATCATTTTGTAACTAACTTGCCCACTTTCAAACACTTGATTGGTTCCCTTAAACTTTCAAATTATTTTACAAATAATTGCTACATTTTCTTAGATCTAGAACCCGATTAACATTAACAAATACGCCCTTCCATTTTAACAAAGCAATTAACCATTTAGGTCCTCCTTTGAAAATAATTTAATTTGCATACTAAATCACTTAGTAAAAATAGCCAAAAATCAAAAAAATTCTTTTTAAATATGTTATCTAACAAATGTAAATTTCTGACCCAAATTCCTTATGTAACAACCGAAAATAAATTTTAAACCCAATTATACATGTTTCCCTTCAAAAATTTATAATTAATTCTTCACAGCTTGGAAAATTCTAAAAATTGAAACCCAACTCCAAAATCATGTTTCTCATAACATGTAATTATTTCATGGAATTATAAAATCATATCATATGGATTTACACTAAAAACTGGGTTTTACAAATGTCATTCATTTAAATCAAGCATATCGTCCAAAAATCATCATATTAGATTTAATCTTAAACCCGAAAATCCATGATCATACATAAAACCAAAATAGAGATGTAGTTGTAATTATTCACCTTAGATTGAATAAGGAAATTGGAGATTGATTTGAGATTGATTCTTCTAGCTTGATCCTAAGCTTTAAACTTGAATTTCTCTTCTCTTCCAACTCCTTAATGGCCAGCTTTCCTTTTTCTTTCTTATGTTTATTTTTTGCTTCTAATAAAATTCACGTGAATGGTATAGGGATAATGGTACAAGGGTAGGAAATATGGGCAACAATGACCCTAATGCCTTTATGTTAATTTAATTATTATTTAACCATTGATTATCCTATTAGAGTTAATAAAACATGGCCTCTAGGTTTATTATCAATTCTCAATCTCCTTATCACTCTACATTATTCTATTTAATTTACCTAATTAAATCTTCTGAATAATGTGATTTGAAAATTAGGGGCGTTACAGGCTCGCCTCCTTAAAGAATTACATCCTCGAAATTCAATAAGGACTAAATACTAAACATAGAAATCATCTGTAATGACTCCCAGAAACCATACTAGTCTACCTGACTAGCTAATTTCTATATAAATCTAATATAGACATACCATCAAAGTAGATCAAGATAAGTATCTCGAAATCTTGTCCTCTATCTCGCAAGTACAGTCCTTCTCGTCGTCGCTCCACTGGACTTTCACCAACTTAATTGTTTTATTCCTTATTTTTTTCTCATCTCCCGCTACAACCCGAACTGGTTGTCTAATAAAAGTCAAATTAGGTTCCACTACTAGATCTTCCAACCCTATAGGGGAATAGTGGCCTTTGGATCATGCACATACTTGCGAAGATGAGACACATGAAATGCATTATGGACGCCTACTATATTGTTTGACAACTCTACTCTGCATGCGAGCTTTCCAATTCTCTCTATAATCTGAAATGGACCAACACATCTTGGTGCCAGTTTCCCTAACTTCCCAAACCGTACCACACCATTCATTGGAGATACCTTTATGAAAACCTTCTCTCCAACTAAGAACTCTAGGTCTTTACGCCTTTTATCTATGTAACTCTTCTGCCTGGATTGAGCTTCCTTCTTCCATTCTTGGATCAGCTCAATCTTCTCTAACTCCTCCCTAACCAAATCTGGAACTAAGACCAATCTATTAGTATAGTTATTCCCAAGTGGACCAACATATTTGCATGGCTTTCCATACACAGCTTCAAAATGTGCCATTCCTATACTAGTCTGATAACTATTATTATAAGGAAACTCAATCAAATGTCGGCGATCCTCCCGAGATCCACCAAAGTCCAATACACAATCTCTCAAAAAATCCACGAGAACGTTGTTGACTCTCTCTGTCTGCCCATCCGTCTATGGGTGATATGATGTACTCATCTTAAGCTTGGTACTTAATACCTCTTGCAGACTCCTCCAAAATTTCTAGTGGATAATGCATCCCTGCCACTGACTATGCTATTAAGAATCCCATGAAGTCTAACTATGTTCTTCACGAACTACTTCGCCAAAACAGGTGTCGTCCTGGTTGACTTTACTGGAGTGAAATGGGCACTCTTGGTCAATATGTCTACTATGACCCATATACGTTCATTTCCTCTTTTTAACCTTCGCAACCCGTCAATAAAATCTATGGATACCGAATCCCATTTCCAAACAGGAATCTCTAAAGTTTGAAGCAATCCACTCGGCATCTAATGTTCAGCCTTCACTTGTTGACAGTTTACACACTGTCTAACCCACAAAACAACATCCCTCTTCATGCCTTCCCAATAGAAGCTTCTCTTCGTATCTTGATACATCTTGGTCTCTCCAGGATGAATCATAAACTTGGATCAATGACATTCCCAAAGGACTTCTTTTCTCAAGTTCTCAACATCCAGAACACATAATCATCCCTTCCTTCTCAACCATTCCTCTCTGGTCAAGACAAAAACCTTTCAAATCATCGATCTCAGTTCCAACCTCAAGCCTTCTGATCGTTTTGGCTAATAGTGGATCCTCCTTATGCTTAGAAGCGATTCTTTCGATCAATACTGGTCGAAGTTCTAAATAGGACAACATGGTAGTATCTTGACTAGAACTAGCAGTCGATCTTAACTGCACATCACAACTGGCCATAGCTTCTAGATTCTTCCATTCTGCTAACACTGCTAAAACCACATTCTAATGTTTCCCGCTGAGAACATCTGCTACCTTATTTCCTTTACCATGAGTACACTCCATACCAAAATCATAAGTAGCCAAAAAATCCAACCACAACTATTGTCTCTTATTAAACTCCTTCTAAAAGAATAAATATCTTAAAGACTTATGATTAGTATACAGCTCAAATCTTTCCCGAAAGAGATAATGCCTCCAAATCTTCAAGGCAAAAATCACTGCAGCCAGCTCTAAGTCATGAGTGGGATATCTTACTTCGTGCAGTCTAAGCGCCTTGATGCATTGGAAATAATTTTACCCTTCTGCATCAATACTGCTCCCAATCTAGTCCCATATGCATCGATGTACACTACCAATCCTTGGTTTCCATTTAGGACTACTAGCACTGGTGCATTGGTCAACAAATGCTTTAACTTAAGGAACCCTTCTTCGCATTTGTCCGACCAAACAAATTTCACGTCTTTCCTAGTCAACTTAGTCGAAGGTGCTGCTATCTGTGAGAAATCCTTAATGAATCCCCGATAATAGCGACCAAGTATGAGAAAACTCCCGATCTTGGTTACCTTCTCTGATCTCTTCCAATTATTGACAGCTTCGATCTTAACTGGATTGATTAACAAGCCCTCCTCTGAAACCACATGACCAAGAAACTTAACCTCTTTCTTCCAAAAATGGAACTTGGAAAACTTTGCCTTTAATTGATTCTGCCTCAGCGTTTCAAGCACCACTTTAAGATGAATCTCATGCTCTCTTTCATCTTTTGAGTACGCTAAGATGTCATTTATGAATACCAAAGCGAACCTATCCAAGTGCTCTTGAAAAACTCGATTTATCAAATCTACGGAGAAAGCAGGTGCAGTCGTTAACCCGAATTATTAACCACTCATATGAACCATACCTAGTCTGAAATATTGTCAAAGGAATGTTGTCCTCCTCCACTCTTAACTGATGGCTCTGTCGCCAAATCCAATTGGGAAAACACTCTGGCTCCACTCAACTGATCAAACAGATCATCTCTCCTCGGCAGAGGGTACCTATTCTTGATCATCTTTCATTTAACTTACGATATTCGATGATTATTCTCAACGACCTATCGGGTTTCTTCACTAACATCGCGGACGTTCCCTAATGCGAACTGCTTGGCCTGCTAAAATTCCTTCCTTCAAGACCCACTAGCTACACCTTTAATTCTTTCATCTCTACTGGTGTCATCCTGCTAGGTGGTCTACTCATAGGTTCAGCTCCCGATACAAGATCTATCCGAAACTTAACAGCTCGTTTCGGTTGTAGTCCTATGACTAGCTCAAAGACATCTACAAACTCTTTTTCTACTCGAACCTAACTTAGATCTTCTCCCACTTTCGTTGCATTCAACAAAGCACAAACACTCCTGTTGGAATCCTTCACTGAGAAGATGATTCAGTTATGACTATCAGGGTGTCTCAATGATATTTCCCTATACAGACATAATATCCTAGCCTCATATTTACCCAACCAATCTATACCCAAAATGATCCCGAAATATACAAATCAAATACATACAGACTGCATGCAAACTTATGACCTAACAAATCAAGTTCTAACTGGTCACATCTCATCCCTAGAGTTGCATACCCTCTTATTGGATTTGCAACCCTTAAGTAACATGGTATGTGGGTTTTATACATAACCTATCAACCAAATACTGTGATATAAATGAATGTGATGCACCGGTATCAAATAGTACCCTAACTGGTGTACTCTGAATCAAAAGCGTAACTTCCATCACAGTTTTTCCTTTATCTGTTTCAGTTGGCTTAGAAGAAGATGGTGATCCTATAGCAAAAACCATCCCTCTGTACGCCATGATTGGCTCTGGACACTGGTTCTTATAATTCCCAAACTGGTCGCAATCGAAGCATTTCACATTATTCTTTTCTACAAGCTTCTTTCCTTTGCCCGTCCAGCACTCATAAGCATAATAATCCTTCTTGTCACACTTGAAGCACGCTAGATCTATCTTTGCGTTCTTTGCAGCATCCCATTTCTGTGCTCCCTTCTTCTTAAAGAATTTCCTCTTCTTTACTTGAGGACCCTGGGATTCTATGGCTTCTCTCTAGCAGAATCAACAAGCATCCCTCATGGAGAACGACCATCTCTACCACCTCATTACAAGGTTCCCGGATATGAGTCATGGTTATTCTAGCAAGCACATGTCTCAGTCCTCGAATGAACCTCTCATTCCTTTTGATTTCAGTATGTACAGTGGCATATCCATATCGAGACAGCTCGTCAAACTTAGCGGCGTACTCGATTACTAACATATTTCTCTGGACTAGATCCATAAACTTCCTTATCAACGCTGAATTTTTAACTTCAAATGAAAACTTTTGCTCGAACCTCATTATGAAATCAGCCCATGTCAGCTCTTCTTTCGGAACTCTGGCAGTCACAGTATTCCACCAGTGAAGCACTGCCCCTCGCAATTGTCTAGAGGCCAGCCTCTTCTTTTGCTCATCATCTAAGCCTAGATCAGTAAAGATTCTTTCACAGTGCAATAGCCAATTCTCAACCTCAACTGCATCCTCTATTCCAACAAATGGCTTTCCACCCCTACTAGTTGTTCTGCTCAACTTAGTATAGTTATTCCCAACTGGAGCCATAATATTAATTCCTCCAACATTATTAGCAAACCCAACTTGCAAAAGATTGGCAATAACTGATACACTATCCCTGCATCTAATGGTGGTTTTCCAGCACCAACACTAGCCTCAGCATCTTGGTTAGCATTAGCTGGTCGACCTTGGCTCCTCATGGTATTAGGTCGAGCATTTCGTTTGGTTGTAGTGCTTCCTCCACCCATATTTCGTCTTCCGTTTCCTGCTTCCATATCCTCTTTCTTGTAAATCTACATGTGAGCCTTAATAAGATATAGAAGAATGTTCTAAGAGATAGGGGAACATGTACTTACATATATATCAAATACAAGTAGGTTACTATAGCGTTAACCCAAACCTCGATTTTAATTCATTGGTTTATGTTTCAAAAACTTTAGATTTAACTTTTCTTTTAAGTTTTCATAAACCTATGCTCTGATGCCATGTTGTAACATCTCCCTACTTGAGAGCTCAAAACTAACGGATACGGATATTGCAGTAATCCATAGTTATTAATCCTCGACAACCAAATACGGTGGTGTTAGATCATTGATACACAGAAACATACGAATATGGAAAAAAAATTTAAAACTTAAAATAAGATCATATTCCATTTTAAATCATTTCCAATTCATTACATAATCCCATAATTGTAAACCACGTTAAGGGAAATATATTTATTACAACATTCATCAAGAGCGACATATGAAGATGCCCCCTTGAATGATTAAAGTATGTACATGCAATATAAAAAAATTTCCGTTACAAACAACACGGTGAGTGAACTTTAAATATCTATTATGCCTCTTGTGTGTCTCCGAAAGCTTTATTCATCTAATGAGGTACCTGAAACCCCAACTCTCAAACTACTAAAAATCAATTGAGTACCCGAGAGTTTAAGGGAAAACATAAACTTCGAGTCTGACGTAAAGCCTGGATGAATAATAATCTAACATCTCAAACCACTTAGATATCCAGAAAGACTACACCGCATAGCAAAATGGATTTTCCCCTCACTAGTATCTTAAAACCTTTATAAAATCATATACTGTGCTCCTGCATCCAAAATGGTTAAAAACATAGTCATTTCAAAATGTTATGATGATATGAATACAAGCTAAAACATTTTGGATTCCCCGAACTCTGTTAAATTGACTCCCGGTCATGTTTATAGTTTGTAGGATTTCTATTAACCTATTAGTTTTCATGAACTTAATAATAACCATTATATAATATATGGACTCCCTGTCATATTTCATAGTTTTCATGCATGCACTATGAACCTGTTAGCCCCTGCCAATTAACTTAATTAATTCATGGATTCCCCTCAACCTATTGGCGACTTCAATAACTTATCTCCTAACCTAGTTTTCATGGGTTAACTACGAACATAATGATACCTCCAAAAACTTCTTTCTTATCCTATTTTTAATGGGTTGAGTAGGAACCTCTTAGCTGTTATCAATAAGTTAATCCAGATATTGTTCTCACGGGTGCACTACAATCCAATTGGCTCCTACCAACCACTCTTTATAACATAGTTTTCATGGACTTGATGAACCTATTGGTAATTCCAATAACTTTCTAAGCATAGTTTTCATGGGTGGACTATGAACCTATCTCCCTAACAACTTTCCATATATAAGCAATCTATATTCTGGTCTCCCTGACCTCTTGGATACAATTCTACGCTCTAGGAGTTTAATTAATTTACACTCACTACTGAGTTAGCCTAGCTAGTTCTTCTACCCCTTTAACCCCAAATGTAGATATGGGTCCATTATAATGTGAATATATTTATATTTGAAGAAGCATTCATAAATACAAAACAATACCACTCCAGTGGGTTTAATGTCCTTGAAATACTTTTCATATAAAACATGGTTAATCCCTTGAATCTATACTTTTATCAAGGAAAGCTTATTCTTAAAATTATTTTAAAACTCCTTTAATTTAGCCATGGGTTTTTCCTTTAAAATGAGTTTGAATTACAAAGCCTTTAGAAACCTTGCTTTCGACCTCATTGGATGCCCTCCTTCAAAATCATATAGACCTAGCTTCAAAACAATAGGCTCCTGCCTTTCGAACACTTTAAAACTTTTCTTTCGAAACCTTTTGAATGTATTAAAGTGTCAATATTTAACTTTAGAAGCATAGCTTTGAAACAAATTAAAAGTTCTCCTTTTGAAATCATGGAAAGTACCCCTTTCGAAATCATGGAAAGTACCCCTTTCGTAAACATTGAAAGACCGTCTTTCAAAACCTTTGGAAGTTTTCCTTCCGAAGCCATTGGGTTTATATTTTAAAATATCATTTAGGCCAAATGTATAAAAGAAAAAGCATTCTTTTGATACCATTCTTTATCTCATAAAAGTATTGAGGAAACATGATGGTTTCGACACCATCCTTTTGAAAGCATAAAACATCTGGTAAAATTTTAAAAGGTTGGCTTCGAAACACCTTTCGAAGCCATTGCCTTTGAAACCCCTAGCCTTTTTCGAAAGCTATAGGAAGTGGCCTATAATTGTAAAAACAAAAAGTACCTTTCGAGGGCATTAATATCTTCACTCCAATAGAAAGGCTTAAAATTACAAAAGGGTTTCGACTTGGTCGAAACTGCCCCTTTCGAAAGTTTCAATTTCAATAACTAAGTAACTCCTTCGGAAGCTACTTCTTTAAAAAAGCGGCAGCTCTCCTTCGAAAGCCTGTCTTAAAATACCCTTTCGCAAGCATTAATTTCGAGTCCTTCGAAACCGCTTTGTAAACAGGCAAGCGCTTTTCTTTAGAAAACAAACCAAAGGCCTCGACCCCTTTGGAAGCTATGTTTTGACACCCTACCTTTCACCTTTCTCCAATCTACTGCGTACCAACTAAGTGATACCATGTGTATTGGTTTTGGCTTCATTGATTTCGACCAGATTGGTTTAGACCTGATTGACAGCGGAAGGTCTGAGTCGAACGGGTCCTTCCAAAAGTGGTGGAACCTACTTTTCTGAGTAAAAAGCTGTATTTACCAATTAAAGTGATCTTTTGTAACTAACTTGCCCACTTGTAAACACTTGATTGGTTGCCTTAAACTTTCAAATTATTTTACAAGTAATTGCCGCATTTTCTCAAATCTAAAACCCGATTAACATTAACAAATAAGCCCTTCCCTTTTAACAAAGCAATTAAACCATATAGGTCCTCCTTCCAAAATAATTTAATTTCCATACTAAATCACTTAGTAAAAATCCCCAAAAATCAGATAAATTCATTTTAAATATGTTTTCTAACCTACATAAATTTCAGACCAAAATTCTTCATATAATAACCAAAAATAAATTTTAAACCCAATAATACATGTTTCCTTCAAAAATTTATAATTAATTCTCCACGGCTTGGAAAATTATAAAAATTGAAACCCAACTTCAAAATCATGTTTCTCATAACATATAATTTTTTTGTACCATTATAAAATCATATCATATAGATTTACGCTTAAAACCGTGTTTATCAAATGCAAACAACCTTGTTTAAATCTATCATTCATTTAAATCAAGCATCTCATCCAAAAATCATCATATTAGATTTAATCTTAAACCCAAAAATCCACGATCATACATAAAACCCAAAACAGAGATGTAGTGATTATTATTCACCTCGGATTGGATAAGGAAATTGGAGATTGATATGAGATTGATTCTTCTAGGTTGATCCTAAGCTTTAACTTGAATTTCTCTTCTCTTCCTACTCCTTAATGGTCGGCTTTCCTTTTTCTTTCTTACATTTAATTTTTATTATGATAAAATGAACATGAATGGTGTAGGGATAATAGTATAAAGGTATGAAATATGGGCGACAATGACCCTAATGCCTTTATGTTAATTTAATTATTATTTAACCATTGATAAGCTTATTAGAGTTAATAAAGCACGACCTCTAGGTTTATTATCAAATCTCAATCTCCTTATCACTCTACATTATTCTATTTGATTTACCTAATTAAATCTCGTAAATAATGTTATTTAAAAATTAGGGGTGTTACATCTTTAGTCCTAGTTCTCTGGCGACTTTGAGTCCTACAATCAAGGTCTCATATTTAGCTTCATTGCTTGTTGCCGGAAAGTTGTGCTTCAATGCGTAACAGATTGGATGTTCTTGGGGAGTGACAAGAACAACTTTAGCATTAGAATACCATTCATTAAATGTACCATCCGTGTACAGCTTCCATCCAGTATCTTTTCACCACTGCTCTCCGGAGGATCATTTCGTGCAGTTAATTTAGCTATGAAATCTGCCAAAGCTTGACCCTCGATTACTTTCCGAGGGTGATAAGTTATATCGTATTGGCTCAATTCAATGTTTCATTTCAATAGCCCTCCAGAAGTCTTAGGTCTCTACGAGACTTGTCGTAAAGGCTGATAGGTGAAAACTTTGATCGGATGAGCCTGAAAATAAGGGCGGAGCTATCTCGAAGCGATTAAACAGCAGTATACGAGCTATTTTAGCTTTAGGTAATTTAGTTATGTTCCTGTTAACCATTTATTGACGTGATAGAACTATTGTTGGATGCGAGATTCCTTATGTACAAGTGCGTTGCTCAAAGCATGCATCGACATCGCTAAGCATATAAATAAATCCTCATCATCCATCGACTTTGAATGGATGGGGGTCTCTCCAAGAGATGCACCAAATCTTGGAATGCATCTTTACAATAGCAATTTCATTTGAAGTTCATTTTTCCCTCCTTGATCACATCAAATAAAGGTATGCACTTATATGTGGCTTTGGAAATGAACCAACTCAGGGCAATGACCTTCCTATTTAAGCTTTGGACCATCTTGATCGACTTTGTGGCTTCGATTTTTATCAGTGCTTCGATCTTATCTGGGTTGCCTACAATCCCATGGGAATTTCCAATGAAGCCTAAAAAAATTTCCGATGCAATGCCAAAAGAGCATTTAAAAGGATTGAGCTTCATCCCATACTTTTGGAGGATGCCAAACATCTGTGCCAAATCATCAATATGGTTCATCATCCGTATAGACTTCCATCAAGCATCCAATTCAGTCTTTAAACATCCAGTTTACAAGCCTCTAATAATTTGCTCCTGCATTCTTTAATCCCAAGGGAATGGCTAGGAAATAGTGCAATCTGAGGTCGGTTATGAAGTTGGCGTGTTCCTGATTTGGGATGTGCGTCCTGATTTGGTTGTATCCAGAGTGCACATCCATAAATGAAATTAGCTCATGTCCAGCGGTTGTGTCCACTAACTGATCGATCCTCGAAAGTAGGAAGCTACCTTTTCTGCATGCCTTATTCAAATCATAATAGTCATTGCATGTCCTCTACTTCTCATTCGCTTTCCTCACTAAGACAGGATTGGATGTCCACTCCGAGTGTAAGGCATTATGGATGAAGCAATTGTCGTTCAGCTTATCCACCTCTTCTTCAAGTGCAGCAGATCTCTTTGGACCCATGCTGCGGTGTTTCTATTTCACAGGAACACATTTGGTATTTACATTTAATGCACGGCTTGCTATCTTCGATAAGATCCCATACATATCCAAGTGTGCCTAGGCTAATACATTTAGGTTTTCCCAGAGAAAACCAACCAACTCATTCATCACTCTTGCACCGAATTGTAATTCGACCTTTAGGACCCGATTTGGATCATCCTGGCTGATCGGAATAGCGATAATCAACTCGACAGGAGCTGCTCTTCCACCTTCTGGCTATTTATGTCAGTCAATGTCATCGTGGAACCGACTGGGCTGCCCGAGCTGGGACTCAGGTTGTAGCCGCTATGCATCCAAAGCCTTAACGCAAGAGTGTCCCCTCTACATTTTTTCCTCCCTCCCTTTGCCTTGCCTCATTTAGCCTGACGATATAGCATTCACGACTAGTCATCTGATCTCCTTGGACAATCCCTATGTCATTCTCTATACGAAACTTCATAGTCAAACGCCAAGGTGCTATAGCCGCTCTGAAACTCATCCATGACCGGCCGACCCAGAAATGCATTATAAGCTGAGTAAATATTCAACACTAAAAAGGCATGACTCTCACTCACTACGGTCGCCCTCCCCAAGTACCACCGATAACTCAACATATCCTATGGCTTCGATAGCCATCCCATTAAACCCCTATATTCGAGATTTACTAGGTTTCACTCCTTCTCCTCCAACATCATTTGACCATAAGCTTTCTTAAACAAGATATTGACTAAACTCCCACAATCGACCAACACATTTCGAATAATAGTAGGACCGATCGTGGCTGTGATCATGAGTGGGTCAATTGTTGGAGCTTTCACTCCATTAGCATCTCTATTTTAGAAAATAATATCGTTAATCACCATTATGCATTGTTTTGTCGGAGTCCTATCTTCAACAGGGAAGCAACTTTCACTCTCCACATATTTTATTGCACCAACATATCTATCCATCTCAAGTAGACTCTTATTGGCTGGGTAAGGCCCACATATAATTGTATTAATCAATAATCATTTTTCTGGCTACCTGAATGCATTAGCACCAGACTTAGCTTTCCCACGTTGGAAGACGACTCAGGGGCGTTAGAGTTTCCTTGTCAGCCTTCCTACGGGTTTTCACATATTGATGTAACTTTTTCTTGTGAATCATCTCTTTAGTCATATCCCGCCAGTGTCTGCACTCGTTGGTATTGTGACCGTGAGTTTCATGGAATCAACATAACTTGCCTGACTTTCTCTCCTTCTCTGTCGACTCTCTTGGAGCCATCTTTCCGTACTACTCAGTATTTAGAGTTGCCAAATAGATATTCTCTATCGAGATGTTCATTTCGGCATAGCTATCATATTTAGGAGTCCTAATACGATTCCTATTATCTGGCATCTTCTTCTTAGCCCCATCATTGTTTCATTTTCGAATATCGTTTTGGTTTCCAACATTCACATCTACATTTCTAGAGCTTCCTCCAGAATGCTTTACAGCAATATTTCTTTGTATCACTTCATCCGAATTCCTAACACTAGTCCTCTATGGAAGTTTGCGTCCCTCCTCCAAGAATAAGTACTCATTAGCCTTTCTATTAAAAGCATCCATTGTCGCTGAGGGCTTCCTTTCCAACCGTTCCCCAAACTCCATATCAGGGTGAATTCCCCTGATCAACGCCATCGGTACTAAGTCATCCTTAGGAACTGTAACTTCTATCTTGGCTAGATGAAGTCGATTCAAGAAATCCTTCAATGACTCTCCTTCAGCTTGGAAAAGGTTAGATAAAGACATAACATGCTTTGAATGTGCAGTATGTAAATAGAATTGTTAAACAAACTTCTTCGATGACTCAAAGAAAGATGGTAAAGACCTTGGTGGAAGTCGAGTGAACCACATAGTAGCTACTCCATCGAAGAGAATCTGAAAACAATGGCATTTCATGGCATAGAAAGCACTAAATGAATCCATATGCTATTCATATCTCATCAAGTGCTGCCTAGGATCCATTATTCGTCCATACAAAGGCATATTCAGCATTGCAAATCACCAGGGGTATATCCCGTGTAGAAATGTTCTTTGTAAATGGATTTCGATTAGGAGAGGTACCATATTCATTGTTGACCCTGAATTGATCCTAGTAAGCCTTTTGACCATATCCTCCAGGTAGTCCGAGTCAATAAGTTCATTTGAATGGCGGTAATCGGCCTCTACCCCAAGTATTCAGCCCAACAAACGCTCTTGGTTTGGCTCTCAATACCTAAACTCTCCAGCCTTTGAGACATCAATTCATCGAGTAGTCCCCCTATTTGATTCGTGTGAGCAATATCATCAGTATTAGCACGATTATCAAGATTTTGATTACTGGCAGGGCATCCTGAAGTCAAGTCCACACTACCTTCCAAAGGATGGGCTTTGGGCCCATATTGGAGGGTTCGGTATCGATCCCTTATCTTGGGTCGGTACCGATCCCTAAACTTAAGCCTAAGGCTCGTCTTCCTTCCTGACATGACATTTTAGTAGCATTCTAAGTCCTCTTCTGCTTCCTATCCCTCCGTCTCTGCTCGGATGATGAGGATTTCATGTGAAGAACTAGAATCCCTTTTACTTCTTCAACGGCTGTTTTGAGTCAGCTCGTTCAGCAATCTCAGGTTCTGCTGCGTCAGTTGATTCATCTCATTTTGACTAGCCTACAATTTATCTTCCATCTACTTCATCATCCTATCCATTTCCATTCTGGTCATGACTTCAGTTGGATTATGGATCTTCGATCGAGTAGGTTCGGCAGCTTCATCTATATATGTTGGGCACTCTAGTTCTTAGCTTCAGTAGTAGCTCTGGAATTGGAAGAATGGTCTGTATTCATTGGGGCCCTTGCAAATAGCTTCTCTTAGATTATTGAAAATTTGATTAGTATAAAATAAGGTAGTAAAATTGGATCTATCTCTTAGAATTTGGAAACCCAATAGTAGATGATGGATCCAAGCAGTCTGTGAATAAATTTCTCAGTGAAAGCACCAAAATATTTGAACCAAAAATGGCACAAACACCAAGAAGTTTATGCAAAGAATAAAATATGAAGAAATGTAAATGCATATGAGAAATAAATAAGACTTGGTCATTTATAGTGGTTTGACAAAGCAAGGCCTGCGACCACTTTAAGATTTTATTACTTATATCTGACTTGAAAGCAGAAGTACTTAGGAGTCGGTACAACTCCAAATCTTAAATTTTCAAAATTACAAGAATACAGAAAGGGAGGAACTGGAGCCAAAAAATCCTGAAAAATGAACCTACCCACCTATTATAGAGGTAAGGGCCTAAAATCTAGCACAAAAATATCCCAAGTCGTTATCCATGATTATATCAATTCTTCCAAGAAAGTTGGTGTCAACTTAGCGGTTTGTATGGGTCAATACAACTCCAAGGTTAGGAGTTGGTACCGACCCATAGAATGGCCAATATGGTTATCTTTAACTCTTTATCTTGCTCTTCTAGTAATTAAATTCATGATTCCATAGTTTTTTGCACCAATATTAGCTTGTTTCTGGGTATAAATAATGGAGTTGTAGAAGAACAGAGTTGCACCTTCAAGTGTTCATGGAGATCGATGGAGAATTGCATTGAATCAATGAAACAACATTGGAAATAAGCCCTTGGCATCATGTAAGACATATAGGTAGAAGATGGGTCCCTTAAATGGAGGAAATATAGGTCAATACCGACCCATGGGTAGTGTTCAATACTGACCCATAATATGGGTGGTCCCATCTTGCTTTAATCTTTAGTTTTTCTTGATTTGGCCTTGTGACTTTGTTTGTGTCCGGTTCCTGGACATTTGGGCTAGACTCTTTTGGCTGCCTACCATGATAGCTCTAAGTTCGACCTGTCCAATCTACTTGAATATAGCCTGGTCAAAAAATTAGATAACATTATGTATATTATAATATATGTTATTTCTCTTTGCAAAACAAGTTTACATATCCCTTACTAATTAAGCCTGTCCATATTTAAGTAGGTTTACAAATTTTCAAGTTATAATTCCTATTTGATTCCTACACTCTAGACCAAGCTAGATGAAAATAGATATTATTATAAGAACATATACATTAATCAAACAAGCAAACAAACGCCTTCAGTGGAAAGTCATCCATTAATTTTTGCTACGCAACTCTGATCACTACTAGATCCTTCTACTCCAATTTGCATCATCATAATTTAAAATGGTCAAGCATACTATTACTATAATAATTTGCGTTGAAGAAGTTCAGAGTTTTATGACTTCGCATCAGTAACCTCATCGAAATTATTCAATCGAAGAGGCATATCAAGGAGGTAGGAAGCCGCACCGCATCAATTGAGAATGTAACGAGAACTTTGAGGATATTTGAGGAGAGATATTAGATGATATAATCATTCATAATAGGACTTTGCTCTTTGGCCACATAAACTACAAAGAACAGCTTCGAAGACATACAAGTGGCGAAGCACCTATAAATAAATATCGAAGAGCCCAAATACAATCTACTTATCCAGTTATTAGAAAATATCAAAGCAATCATAGTCCCTATCTGCACTGCACATTCAACTATTCGAAGGTATTGTTACATATTGCAATGCCTCACTTCACTGATAACCACTTTGCCCTTCACCTATATACAAGTAGTGCCGCACTTTGCAAGTTCTCTGAAGAAGTTGTGCCAGCGATGTTGATAGGGAACACTAGCAACACCTATGAAGACCAACAGGGCGATACACATATTGCAACACTTCAAAGGTATCCTATTGTACCTACACTAATTGATGCTGGCACTGAAGATATCATGAAGAGCAATGTCGCCTCTTACATGTGGAATTCAGATGCAAGGACCAAAGCTAACTTGGCATCACCGAAGACATACTAGCGAAGAGGTTAATGCTAAAGGATATTGAAGATACTCCGACATCTCGAAGATGCTCGCACATGGCGAAGACATCACTGCATATTGTCGCCTGATAATGACTTCGCCCTTGACCCATTTTAGTGCTGACAAAGTTAACACATTCTAAGACATGTGAAGCGGAGTGGTAGCTACGCACCCCTATAAATATGACCCTAGAGGTGCAATTTCAAAGGTCGAATTTTCTGCCCTCATTTCTTACATTGTAAACCTTAAATCGGTTTAAGGATTTTCAGAGCGTATTGTAATTCAGAAACATTTTACACATAGGATCATGAATATTAAACAAAGAAATAACATATATATAACCGATTCGAACTTGTGACTTGAGCATATTTGTGACTTCGTATATATGTACTGTTGTGACTTCGACGCTATCATTGCATAATTGACTTCGACTCATGAACTTCAAAATTAAATTTATTCCGTGCAAACAACTTTGAACTCGAACTTGTCCTGAGTATACGACTTTGAACTTGTACTCATCTAGCATGTATGACTACAACTATGACGAAAACATCAAGAATGGATACCAAAACTCTCATTGCATTGCTAACTTCAATGGGCCTCTTTATGGCCTCTTCTTGAATAATTAAGCTTTCCAAACACTTTTGGGGTTAGCAAATTTATTTGCTAATATTTTGGCATTAGAAGGAGGACCTGAACCTCCGACTGCATTGAAACCCAAAGTGGAACGAATTCAACCTACGTTGAACTTGCCTAGCCTGCATATTAGGGCATAAAGAACATTCCTATTCAAGCATATATTAATCTGAAGATAACCAACCTTAATCCTTAATACCATGCTACTTAATCGAGTTAAGAAGTCTAAGCAGGGGTCTTCTATGCCCAAAAAATTGGGCCCAATTATCAAATCACTAATGATCCACGATTTCATGAAAAAATTATTGAGACTAAAGGCCTTGCAAATCATAAATGAAAAGAAGCAAGCAGCCCCTTATGATCCGAATAATTGGAGCATAAATCCTTTCAATGGGCCCTACCAAATTTTTTTCTTTAGCAAGAGATGCCCCGAGGAAGGATATCGTTCCTAAAGATAAGGAGAGCTATCCAATCTCAAGCCAAATGGACCATATTCGAGAATAAATGATTTCGATATTGTCGTTCGAAAATGGCATTGAGTTGTAAATCTTTCGTCGGCCGTTAATGAGGTTCAAAGGACATTGAAAAGAAAGTTAGCTACGAAGGATGGGATACCAAGCAGCAAAAGAACCAAATAGCAGTCAAGAAGGCTAGCATTCAAATCTCAACTTCCAAACTATTGCACTTTCACCATTTATCATGAAAACATTTACTTCTTGACTAAGGATAAACTTGATTATTGGCCTTCACAAATGAGAAGGCCCAAGTTCGAAAGAAATCTTGGAAGCTCGTTTTGTCACTGTCACCTTACAAATGGGCCTGAAACCAACTAGTGCAGAAGTCTAGAAGGAATGGTTTTCAATTTTCTAAGAAAAGGCAAGCTTGACGGCTTTGTAAGAAAATATTAGACAAGTTTAGTAATAAAATAATTTTTTTTGAATACTCCTAGTATAATGGAAAGTCTAAATCACTACCTAAGATGGTAGTAAAGCCTTTGTCTCTAGCTAACATGAGCCTATCAAAAGCGCCTCCTAGAGGGAGAATGTAGTAAGCCTTTGGTCCCGTTTAAAAAGGGCTTGACCAAAGCTTCGACTAAGTCTTTGGTCCCATCTACATGTCCTGGCCGGAGCATAAGCCTTCAACCCCATCATCAAAGGCCTGGTTAAGGAACCTTCTAGAAGGAGGCTAGCGTAATCCTTTGGACCCGTCTGAAAGGGCCGTATCAAAGTTTCTACAAGCTTTCAACTCCTACCTACACGGCCTGCTTGGAGCGCCTCCTAGAGGGAGGATGGAGTAAGTCTTTAGTGCCATCATCAAAGGCCTTAGTAAAGCACCGAACCAACCATCGGTGCTTGTCATCAAAGGCCTAACTAAAGTGCCTCCTAGAGGGAGGTCGGGTAAGTCTTTGGTCTAGCTTAAGATAGCTAACCAAACGCACCAAGAAGTTGACCTAAACCATCACTTAAGATAGTGATAAGGGGTCTGAGCCAAAGTAACGCTCCTAAATCAATGAAAATCAGAGCCAAGCAATGCTCCCAATTCTATCAAAATCAAAGCCAAAGCAGCGCTCTCAATTCTATCAAAATCTGAGCCAAATAACACTCCATGTCTATCTAAATTCTAGGAAGAAAAAGATCTTCGAAGGTTCGATTTTCAGACATGGGGTTTCCATCCCTATTATTGATAGATATGGGTTTCTATTCTTCTATTATTACCACAATGTAGGATCCTGGACCTCTATTACCATCAAATATAAATTTATGGTTCTCTTCAATATGTTTAGAGTGGAGTTTTGGCACTCTTTATTGTCGAATATAAATTCTTGGTACTTCTTCATATTTAATATCAGCTAAGAGGGAACCTCCGTTGTTAAGTACTCATGTTTAAATTATAAAAGTGTAATAATCTCAGCATACATGTATAAGGTGAATTCAAAAACCTAATTATGGGAACTTGGAGTGCAAAGCATTATGCAATTTCAAATCAAAACCAGAATTCAATTCATAGTTACATATCCGAGGTAACATTTGTTTAATTATAGATTGTTTATAGTTTGAGATACTATTTATACAGTTGTAGGCATAAAAAGCAGATAAAAGAAAGAAAATCTAATCAAAATCAAGTTCTCATCATAGCCCGATATTCTGTGCTGATTTGTCCTGATCCTTAGTAATTAATGGATCGGTAATATGATGAATGGATAAGTCCACAAGTTCCTTGAGTTTCTTTTCCTTTCTATGGATAGCAACTGCATGATCATCGAGTTGATCTACTCTTTGAGGGTATGACAAAGAGTCTTATTAGCTCCTTGCAAAGTTCAAATCATACTCATCAACATTTTAATTTTTGATTAAGATCATACTTCTCACGTTCAATTTTTTGAATCTTAATCTCATATTCATTGATACATTGGGATATCTTTTCCTTCCACTTCTTATTGAAATACTGCAACATTTCAAATTTGACTTAATTACCCCCACTTAGTGATCCTTGTGTTATTCAAACATGGAGGAGGGCTTAGCAAAGTAGAAAACTCATGATTGGTTGAGGATGTGGATCTTGTTCTTCATCTTGGAGTAGGAAAGGGATAGCTAGAATCACCCCCACTTACAATAAGCTCCAAAGATTGGCATGATACTTGGCTTTTTGTTAGCTCTTATTCAAGATCACTTATTTTCGATTTTTAATGTCAGCTTTGATAGAGAATTTAGACCTATAGATGTGTCCTTTCTCTTTTTCGGCTGTTAAAGCTCGTTGTTCGTTCCTTAGAGTTCTGCCTCCACGAGTGTGGTCATTTCTTTGTAAGCGCTAAAGGCTTATTTTAATAAGAAATAGTCCCTATGCCATTCTGGTGCCATGGGGTTATTTGGGAATCATAAAGCCGAGTCATATCAAGATGATCATTTCTCCTTCATATATGCAAACAGAAAATCTTTAACTCCAATAATTCACGAGGTATCTAAGGAATCATATTTACTCGCTAGTTGGGCGTCGTATTAAAGGTAAAGAAAACAAAATAAATACATGAAGGACAAACTCTTTCATTAATAACAAATGAGGTTTACAAATAACAATAAGAGTCAAGGACACACTGCAATTTCATTTTAATAATATTTAATTAAATGTTCAAAGTTTTGAAACTGCAACCTGAGCCTTTTCGAACGAATTAGTAGACAAAGTAAGTGTAGAATCAAAAGAAGCCTTAATCCATTCCAAAGTATAAATTGGAGGAAAATGATGAGAATCCCATTCCCCTACTGGAAGGCAATCACGACCGTATATTAATTTTGTGCGAAAGGATAGGATTTTGCTAAGTAGTTTCTCCTTCTCATCACCCAGTAAGCCAAAGCGGAAATGGAGAAACTGCTTGTAAATTTATTGTAAATCTCTAAAGAAAAATTGTCTTGCCAATTATTATGATTTGATAATTGAAGATTTCTCTTTAAAATTCTTCCTTGACTTAACAAATTTACTCAAGAGATCCTTAGGGACCAGACTACACGAGAAGCCTTTTAGCTATGCAACTTAGAAAACAAAACAATGAAATACATAAACCAAGTAGCATATCATTATTGTACAATTAATTAGGTTCATACAAAATATATTTCTTATACATTTCGAAAATGAATCTCTTCCTATTATATTTAAGTTTCCCAGAGGGAAGAGAGCGTAAGGAAAGAGAAATGGAAGTGACTCGAGAAAGGTTCCAACATGCCCTGGGATGAGGATCGGTCTTATGCTCTTCTAAGTATCCATGGTGAAGGCATCTTAGCTATCCTCTACAGTTATCACCTAAGTATGAGAAGTTAAAAATTAAACCCCTACAATAAACCTTATGTAGGAATTCTACCAAGGAATCCATGTCATCGATTAACATCTAAAAAAGGGTCATCAATTCAACATTCTCTTTTAAGAGTATATCCCGGCGATGGCGATCATTCTTCATCTAAGGAGCAACTTCTTTCTCCTTAAAATACCTTAATCTCAATGCGCTCTCGGCCGGCTTCTTATACTTCTCAAATGACTTATTATAATCCTTCGCTTGTTTGTCTAACTCTCTATTAAGACTATCTATGTCCATTTTCGTCTTTTCGAGCATAATGTCGTAAAGGTATTTTGACTTTCTTTTTAACTAAAGTAGTTAATAAGTTATCTAAAGATTGTTTGATGATTGTAAATATTCTTGTAATGAAATCCATACATGAGAAAGTGGAATAGTAGACGACAAGATTTTCTATTTGTTTTTGGCTTTAAGCCTAGGGGAGAATTGTCTCCATCGGGAGAACTTGCCCTGGAAGAATCGAGGATTTTAGTAGCCCTTGCACCTTGGGAAGATAGATCTAAGTTAGCGTCTTCTGATCCATCCTTGTCAACCGATGGTTTAGAAATGCCATTTCCACCACCTCTACCATTGTTGTCATTATTATCATCATCATTATCGTTAGGACCGTCATTATCATCATCACCCTCATCCTTATCCCTGTCATCATCTTTCCCCTCCTTATTTGAATCATCTCTTCATTAATCGGAGAATCACTAAAAGTCAATAACTTGGCAGCATCAACTTCCTCCTCTTCCTCAAGAACAAAAGATCCTTATGATGTCTCACTAAATTTTCTCACAACTTGTCATTCCATTCTGGAGGAAGAGGGGGGAGCTAAGTCCAGTACTTGTAATCATTATCAACATAAGTGATGAAGATTGCCTCTCATAGGAACTCTCAACAATAATGTCAAGGGACATGCTAAGAAAATGGGACACTTTTGTTTTATTTCCTTAATCCCTATTGCTGACTTGTCTATAAGATCCTCCTTCCTTTTTAGCTTCTTGTTCAGAGATAAGTTCTCCACCATGAGCGTAGCTTCTTTCATTTCAGCTTCCTTAAGAGAAAGTTCTAAAGCCATCATCCTATCATTTGAAGTTTGAAGCAGGTTTTACAAGAGAGGCAACTAGCTTGCTTTTCTCTTGCATAGCTTCATCTCTTTCGATAGTCAAGTCAATAATATGATTGTTAAGCGAGGAGTTTTTCACCTATAGCTTAGAAATTTCACCTAATGACTTTGAAGCCTCATCTTGGAGCGAAAGCAGATGCTTGGCAACCAAGAATGGTTAATGAAACTTGGATATGAAAGATATTAAGAGTTTAAAGCAATTAGATAAAAAGGATATGTACCAGAAAGTGTTGTCTAAGGAGAGAAAATTGATGGTCTTAGGTGTAGGAAGAAGGTTTTAATGGCTGGAAAGAAACAAAAGAAGGAGATTGAATAACCAATTGAAGAAGGTCGTTAGATTCACTGACAGGAGCTGATGATTGGGACTTAGAAGGGAAGGGATCTTTTGGAGTGAAAGAGAACCCAAGCCCTTTGCATATATGGCCTAAGGCTTCAGGGGAGCTCAGGATAGTAATATGGTAAAGTAGGTCCTGAGAAGATTTTTCTTCAACCACCTGCTAAGTCTTGTCCAGGATAGTGTTAAAATCAGACTTGTCTCCTATTGTAGAATCAAGACTACGAGGCTTAAGATTTGTTCCGACGTCAACTAGCCCCTCTCTTTAATAATAAGTGGAATTTGTATATCTCCCATCTTAGACTTTTTGCTGGGAACGGGAGCAGCCATAGAACCATCGCTTAGTTTTATTTTAGCAGAAGACAACGAACTAGAGATAGTATCCTTGAGAGATCGAGTTTAGGAGCTTGAACTGTAGAAGGACTGACATCTTTCCCTAGTTTGTCTTTGGAAGTATCCACAGCAACTTCCTTCCGAACAGAAGCAACGACCAAAGCAGATGACCTGAATTAAAAGGATAAATTTCGTGAGATGATGTTATAATAAACTTTGAGTGATTACAATGGTATCTGACGAGGTACCCCAGGCTGAACAACAGAATTAGATGAAAAAAGTTCGAGCTTTCCAATTATCAATGACCCCTTGCCTTAGAGTTAGTTTGACCATTGGAGGTTCTCGTAGGATTATTATCATTTGAAATAATAGAGTATTGATGAAGCTTGGATGGGGTTAGCAGTCTAAGCCTGTTCCAATTATTTTCACTACTTTGGTCAGTGACGGCACAAGTTTATGATTTTTCGAGTTTAGCTTTTTCGGAGCACGGTCTAGAAGAGAGTACCTATTGATAAAGAATAATAAACACATACAGATAAGCAAGAAAGAGAAGCTTACCAATAGTAGAAAATCCCTCTATGACCAGAGAAGCATTTTACAAAGAAAAATTGAGTCTTCCATACTCTAGCCCTGTTTGGAGTCTCTGTAATTAAACCTTTCAAATAAGGGTGGATTGACATAATTGGCGGCCTGGATTGATCACAAACCTTAGTAGGGCCAGCAATATGGTGAAGGATGTCAGGACTAAGAGAGGGAAGACCAGCTTCTCAAGCCAAGACTTTCAGATAATTCAAGTATGTATAAGAATTTGGCAAGAGCTGAATCGATGCAATATCTAGATGCTTCAAATAATTGAGAAGAAATTTTGGAAAGGAAAGATAACGCGTATGCCAGATATGGACAGTGAAGAAAAAATACCTTTTGGAGGGTTATAGATGTTGTCTGAAGATTCTGTTGGGATAGCCTCCACCTAAGTTATTCCAAATTGGTTAATAGTGGAATCTACTTTGGCTTAAGAAGTGACATATGATGGCTTGGAAATAATGTCTTCTTTCTTATCGCCTGAGGGTGAAGGTTTAGAGTCCTTGGCCCTTCTCTTCAAAGATTTATTTTCGGCCTATATAATTTTCCTGTTAGGTGATATTATTATAAACTTGAAATTACCATAATTCATTAAGTTTTCACTTAAATGGTCTATAATTGCCAAAGTAACAAGGTAATTACTAATCACAAAGCAAAAACGTATCGATAATGTATGATAGGTATATTAAAGGACGAAAACTATGATCTCAATAAGGGACTTTATGAAAAGAGCAATAGGACATGAGTTAGCATATGACATTCATAAACATGTTAAAAGTTTACAATCTATCAAGTTGGTAGAGCCGTGAGTAGTGATGTAAAATAGAACCCCACTGATATTGTAGCTTATAACAAATGATCCTTATAACCATGTTTAGATCCAAAATGATAGGGACATCCACTCTAACAAGTTGTGGCAATGCAGATTAAAAATATAATAATTGGTTAAATGATTCATAACACTTAGAAAGTAATGGCGATAGTAGTGTTGAATTCACATAGAACCTTACTTATAATGTTTAGCATGATTGTGAAAAAGTGATGGAAAATGGTAAGGTCGTTTGTTATCAAGTTATGTTTGTAACCAAATATCACAAACATATGGCTTCGCACTTGATTGACATCGAATTCATTTACATCGTGCCTAATCGAAATGAACCTCGTCGACAACCCATATATTCTCGATTAAAAGGTATAATACTTCGAATTAGTCGACAAGGTGTGAGAGGGTTTCGAGTCTATTAGCCTTGTTCGACTAGTATAAAAGTCTACCAAAAAACAAACGACGTGCGTGACTTTGAATGGGTCACTTCACTCAACTGAAATCATTAATGAATGAGCCAACGAGGTAATAGAGGTAACAAGGAATATTGACTTCAACTTCCATGATTAAACTATAAGCGTCATTGAGGCTATTTGATAATGGGTTGTGGGTCAAATGAATTGTCTCTCTGGCTACCTAGCCTAGAACATGTTTGGTGAAATGCCAACTCTAATTAGTGGTGAAAGATTTGCTAATAATCCAACTTAGGTTCACCTTCGTATAAAATGATAAACATTAAGACTTTAGAGATTTAATTCAAACCTTAATATGGGATCAATAAGGTATAAATCAAACTAAAGCAAACAGTGAAATCCCCCAAGTTACAAAATCAATGCGTAGGAAATCAATCGGTTTTAGATTGATAAGGCAACATTATGAGTTAAACAACCAACAAAGTTAGTACATAGAATTTAGCAATGTAATCTGATGATTGAAACTAAACGATTAAGCACGATTCACAAGTCTTGGTCGAAATCCAATTTTAATTTCAAATGTTAAAGCGAGACAAGGCAAATTGTGATTCAAAGAAATCATACCTTGACTATGAGTTACATTTGGAAAATTCGAATTTGCTGATTTTTGAAAGTTTGATTCTTGCTTAAGTATTTGAATTGTGGGTAAAAAGGGAAGGAAGAGGAAGCTTATGAATTTAAAGAGGGAGATGAGCGTATTGGAATCGTTGGATCGATTTTAAATGAATGGTTAAAATCGATGCTAGAAGACCAAATGGCAGGAAAGGACTCGTCGACATTGTTGGCTTTAAATGCCAAGGAATTCTCTACATTAGGAGGGGGAAATGTTACTACAATAATTCATGTCAAAGTAGTTCAGAGTTTTGTGACTTCGCACTATAACCTCTTTGAAATCATTCAATCAAAGAGGCATTACATGACAATATCAAAGAGGTAGAAAGCAGCACCCTATCAATTAAGAATGTAAGGAGGACTTTGAGGATATATAAGGAGAGATATGAGATGATAATCATTCACAATAGGACTTCGCTCTTTAATCACATAAACTACCATGAACAGCTTTAAAGACATACAACTGGTGAAGCACCTATAAATCGAAGAGCCCAAATATAATCTACTTATTTAGTTGTTAGATAATATCAAAGCGATCATAGTGAGCTTCCTCGATGCAAAGCCCTATCCGCACCACAACACTCAAGCTCTTTGAAGGCATTGTTACATATTATAGTGCCCCACTTTGCTAATAGCCACTTCGCCCTTCACCCATATACAAGAAGCACCGCACTTTGCAAGCTCTTCGAAGATGTTATGCCAGTGGTGTTGATAGGGAATGCTATCAACACCCACGAATACCATCATATTACAATAGGGCGACCGCATATTGCAACACTCTGAAGGTATCCTTCTATACCTACGCCAATTGATGCCAGCATCGAAGACAACAGGAAGAGACAGTGCCACTTCTTATGTGTGGAACTTAGATGCGAGGACCAAAGCCAACTTGGCATCACCGAAGACATACTAGTGAAGAGGTTAATGCTAAAAGATATCGAAGATACTCCAGCATCCCGAAGATGCTCTCACATGATTAAGATGTCACTACACATTGCCACTTGATAATGACGCCGCACCTGACCCATTTTAGTGCCGTCAAAGTCAACACACTCGAAGGCATGTGAAGCGAAGTGGTAGCTGCGCGCCCCTATAAATACAACCCTAGTGACGCCATTTCAATGGTCGAATTTTCTCTCCTCTCATTTCTCACATTGTAATCCCTAAATCAATTTGGCGATTTTTAGAGCATATTGTATTTCAGGAACATTTTACACAAGGATCTTGAATATTAAACAAGGACCTAGCATAGCATATGTATGACCAACCTTGTGACTTGAGCATACTTGTGACTTCCTATATATGAACTATTATGACTTTGAAGCTATCATTGCATAATTGACTTCAACTCATGGACTTCGAAATTGAAATTTTTGCACACACACACGACTTCGAATTCCAACTTGCCTTAAGTATACGACTTCGAACTTGTACTCGTCTAGCGTATATAACTTCCACTATGACGACGGTTTCAAGAATGGATACCAAAACTCTTATTGCATTGCTAACTTCAATGGACCTCTTCAAGGCCTCTTCTTGAATAATTAAGTTTTCAAACACTCTTTGGGTTAGCAAATTTATTTGCTAACACATAAATAAAACGAGGTTCAAATTAGGGTCTTCTATAGCTTTTGTAACCGATCCACTTCATTCTCATTTAAGCTGCATAGTGGTTTAGTCAACATCACCCATGCCGTCACTATTGGCTTGGCTTACAACTTCTTGCCTCGCTACCTCCATTAATAACTCATATTTCTCCCAAAGATAAACACACAAAGGGGTACGAATAAGGGGAATATATATTAAGTACGTTCCTAGATGATTACCGTAGTAATCATCATGTCCTCCTATAAGCCTTTTAATATAGGGTAACACCACACCCCAAGGGAAACAAAGACTCTAAAGTCACTCTAAGGTCAAGACTCGCGTCATATATATTCTATATTATTCTCAACCTTACTTTGATACCAACATAATGTCACACCTATATACTCATATTACCAAAGAGTATTATTCTATAATACTATTTGGTTCGATGGCGAATAAGGCTTGTTAGGAGTGACCATACGTGAATATTCCCTTGGACTAATACAGATACATATTCTTTCCTTATAGAAATTGCCAAATATATGTGCCCAGTATCGGCATGAACTAATAAACACGTGGGTTATCCAAGATAGAACAATTTACAATGTATATAAATGAATATAGAGTCATGTATCGCAGTAGAATTTTTTATATATATGTATATATGTAAGTATGTATGTATATAGGCACACACACAACATGGTGAGTACAAAAATAAAATTCTAACCCACTTCGAAAATACGCACAAAGCCAAGTACAAATAAATAATTCATAGCCACATCGTCATAAAAATACTAGGATACACATATAAACATCATAAATTTCTCAAAAGATAATGTTACACACACACACACAATATATATATATATATATATATATATATATGTGTGTGTGTGTGTGTGTGTGTGTGTGTGTATGTATGTATGCATGTATGTATGTATGTATGTATTTGTGTGTGTATGCTTGTCTTCTCAAAAACACAATCATCTAAGTAAGGCTAATGTCCCAGGACTTTATCTGACTGACCTGAGTATTATATAAATAATAAATGGGTCATGCTATGCCTAGAATTAAATATAAGGTCATTGCAATGTTACATATAACCATAATAGAGAAGTATATCCTAAACAGCTTTCATAACATACAAAATGAATGCCTAACAAGCTCAATATAAACCACAATTCTATCAGTTATCATACATGATGTCATGATATGTGAGTCATTTTTTAGTTAATATGACCACAATTGCAAATCTACTGAATTGTGATTCTCCTCTAATAACAATGATTAAAAGCCATATTTATTAATCATCTAGTTATTGTGAATTGATCATGGTTTAAATTATATAACTCGTTGAGTGGATACACGACTTTCTTTATCAGTGTATACACTCTATCACTCTTCCAGAGGTCGATCAAGGCAGGATAAATGGCCTTTTGTAACACCTCGTATTTTTAGTAACATTATTGGAACATTTAGTTAGGTAAATTAAATGAAATAATATAAAATGGTTAATGGGTTGAGATTTGTGATTACTAAGGGTAGCCATGCCATATACAAATGAACTAAAGAATTAAAATGTTAAGGCAAATAGATAAGGCACAATATAGGAATAAGACACTTCCATATACCATAAACCTCTAACTCTATTATTCTCATGTTCATTCTAAATTCACAAAATAAAATATAAGCTAGAGGCCGGCCACCTTTAGGAAAAGAAAAGAGAAGATTTGAAGAGGAAAAGCTTAAGTAACTTAATCAAGTTCAAATCTCAAATCCTTAATCTCAAAGCTAAAATGAATAATGACTACATCTCATTTTTCCTATTATTTTCAGTTTTAAGATGAATCCAAAGTATTTTGCATGATTATGCCATGTTTTTGAATGATATAATGTTTATATATGCTTGTTGATGATTTACTTATTCATATAGGATTTATGATATGTTTTAATGTGAAAATCCTCTTTAATGACATCCAAATTCCTTGCTATTTTAGATTAGATCAGAAATGATATTTTAGAGATGGGTTTCAATTTTCATAATATTCTGAATTAATGTGGATTTTATATTAATTTTCTAGTAAAGAAAATGATTAATTAAGTTTAAAATTATTTACGGTTAAATAATATATGATTTGGGTAGAAATTAATATATGTTACGAAACATATTAAAAATGATTTTCCAGAATTTTTGTAGAATTTTCCTAAGTATTTTAATGAATATATAAAATTATTTAAATTGTGAGACTTAAATGTTTTATTTATTTATAAAAGGATAGATGGTTTTTTGTAAATAAATTAAATGGTTTACTTCTAAAATATTGGCAACACTTTTAGAAATGAAAATTAGCAACCAATTAGATTTTAACAAATAAGGCAATTAAGTTGAAAAGATTACTTTAAAAGGATAAAAATTAGTTTAAACATGCTTTTTCATGTTTCACTACTTTCGGCACTAGGGGTTCCAACCAAGTACTTCTGCCTTCATTACCATTGAAGTCAATGCACTTAGTATCAAGTAATTGGTACAAAGCAAATTGGACTAAAGCGAAAGGAAATGGGTTGAAGCTAAGGGTTCCAAAGGGGTCGAAACGTTGCCTTGCTTTTAAATGAAAACGCACCTGCTTTGCTTTAGAAGGAAGATCTTTCGACTTGATTAGCCTTCGACTAAGTCAAATGTTTTAAAGGAAAGGTTTCGAATGGGTTGCACCTTTTGTTTTAAATAAATTCTTTCGAATGGGGTCGAAACCCCTAGCTGCCGCTTTTCTACCTTTTGAAGTAAATGGTTTCAAAAGGTATACTTTGTTTTAAAACTTGGCTAATTCTCCAATGCTTTCGAAGGGTTGTTTCGACACCATCACTTCTTTACTTAGGAATTTCTTTCAAAAGAGTGCTTTTGACTTAAATGTTTTAATGACCCTTTTTCTCTGTTGAAGGTAGAACCCAAAGGTTTCGAAGTAGTTAATTTTAGGGGCTTTTAGGCTCAAGGAAAAAGTCGAAGAAAAATTTAGCTTCGGGGACAAGAAGTTTAATTTTTTGGCTGATAGACACTTTGCAGTGTAAATCACAGAATGATAGTTGCAACTACCATTTTCTGTTCACACTAAAAAGTGTCCTTCAGACTAAAAAAACAAACTTGTTGTCCCTGAAACTAAATTTTTCTTCAACTTCTTGCATGTGCATATTTTCCTGTTAATTTTAAATGGTTTCAAAAGGTGTTTCCACATGTTTTAAACTAAACCCAATGCTTTCAAATGGCTTGTTGTTTACAAAGGTTTTGATGCTTTCGAAAGGTTTTAAATGAAGCTTTTGAAGGGGTGGTTCCCCAATGGTTTCAAATGGCCTGAAAGGAACGGTTTTTGAATGTTTTCGAGGCAAAGTTTAAAGTGTTTTAAAGATAGGAAGTCTAAGGTTTTATAGTTTTCAAAGGAAAAGTTTATGACGACTCGCAAATCCTTACCCTTTGACTCAATAATAAACCACATATGTCCGACCCAAAAAGCAAAGACTGGCAGAAAGTCAAGAGAAAGAAAAGAAGAGGGAAGAAGAGAAGAGAAGAAAGAAAAGAAGGGGAAGAAGAGAAGAGAAGAATGAGAGAAGAGAAACAAAACAGAACAATATAGAATCTAACATCGCAACGGAAAATATATAATATCATATCAATGATCTTTACAAAATAGAAACTGTATATACATACATCAATCAGAGTTCAACAACCAATCACTAGTTATCAGCCTGAACAGTTATAATAACACGTCCTTACAATTGCTGATAATATAGAACAACAACTAAGCAGTGGATAATCAAAACAGATACGAGTATAAGAAAATGAAGATCTCCAGCTCGCCTGCTGAACCTCCAAAAGCACCAAATCTGAACCTGTAAATATGCTCAGTCTGACTCGAGCATTGAAAGGGAAGAACGCCCAGATCAGTCTGGTAAACCAGCGTAAGAAACACATTCAACTGAATTTATTATATTACCAAACTTTTCCTTTATCAAAACAAAAGTATCTCGTAAGACATGCCCACACATAAATACAGACATGTTTTTACCTTAGGATAATCATATCAAATCCTCTTATATTATACTAGTGTCTAGTATATATAAATGATATTAATCATAGCCGAAATGGTTACCCATTTAGCATTTCGAGGCTATTCATTACGCCAATACAAACAAAACCACAAGCTCATATCGGGGTCTGGATTTCCATACAAATGACCTGGTGAAGGGACTACCTTCCGATGGGTGGGTACACCTCTAGATGGATGTCCTGAGAAACCATCGCAAAGTTCCTCTACCCACACAAGACCGGTCCACCTCTATAACTATATGGTACCGAATATGTCATCCTTCGATCGTTACTGACCTGTTTTGAGGGCCCACAAAGCATACAAACCCCAATAATCAGATACATGACGTCATAGCATGTAAAGATATATCTAAAAGAGGATGATCACATCCTAATGGGAGCACCCACTTAGCCTTACCGCATCTAACCCTGTTTCGGTCATTTTCGGTTGATGAGGCCTGAGGTAACGATTACCTTTCACAAATCACATACCACATCACTTTGAATGCCACATGGCCATTTCCGTTGATTACTAATTTCCTTCCACAAAAATACAACCCTTATGCTCATACGTCTCAAGGAGGGTGTTAAGCTAAGAGAAGTTGCCTTGTCCGCCACCACTGATGTACGTTTGTAAAAGTCAATGTACGTAATCGTTAGAAATGTAATGTCAGACAAACATCCATACAAGTTATCTAGGAACAGGACAAACCGAAGGTACTTCCTTACTGCATCCTATGGGGAAATTTCTAGGATTAGTAGCAAATAGTCCCTGCATTGGATATTTCATAACGAAAAGACTACTACTACTGGATGTATATTGGAATTTTAATCCCAAATGGTCAACAAGCAGCTCTTCACTATGAAAATCCGAAATATCATTATCATCATAACCAACCTACACAATAGTCGCATATATGTCGGTCCATAGTGGTATTCAGATAAATTTGATCCTGGTCTCTTCACACCAACTACGCAAAAGCGTTTCTCAACCTCACACAGAAACGAAGTCTCATAGACTTATCACGTCTCCAACTTTCAACTTGGTATCCTTTGGGCCAAGAAGGAAGCTCGATAGGTTGGAGTAATACTCCGCACTACACGAATCAACAACCTCAACACAAACGATAATCATGCCTACACAGATGGCTATGTACTAAGTATACGACTAAATAGTTCCCACATCAAGTCGAGGAACTAAAATGGTCAAATTTGATAGTCGGTTATTTAACTATCAAGGCAAACAAACAAATATACAGCACCATAAGCAATCACTAGGCCTTTTTAATTAATCTTTTATTAATTAAATCACTTGCCAAATATTCATCTCAAATTATCTTTAAAAAGATATATTCTCAAAACCATTTCAATATTTCAATATTGGAAAACATTTCCAAATACTTATTTAAGTAATTCACAGTTCAATTTATTTTTAACACTTAGAAAATATTACATATACTTAAATCGGGATTAAGTATATATTTTTCATTCTGTAAGGAAAACATTCTCTTTAAAATATTTATTCGGGTCAAAACAAATGCTGCGTAAAACATTGTTACGACAACCCAAAATCACTAGTACAGGGATTAGATAATTAGATAGATATATAAATCTCGTATACTATACAAAACATTTCCTTTCGAAAATCATTTACTATAACAGCAGTGTTATAGTCCATCATTTCCTTATTTCTCGAAAAGTCTATTTCAACAATGAATGTTGAAATATATGGTTTCGATACTCAACACATTAAAACATCTTCAGACAAATTAACTCCATTTAAAATATTACTTTCAAAAAATATCCATTTAATTTTAAAATATTATTCACTGTCCAAAATCGTGAATATAGTTCATTTATCAAATCCAATATTTCTACACATTTATTAAAGGATAATCCACTATCTAAAATCGTGGATATAATCCCTTTACCAAATTCATTACTATTGTACATTTAATTAAAGGATTATCCACTGTCCAAAATCGTGGATGAAATTCCTTTAATAAACTTCTATATTTATCTTATCAAATTCAATTGATTTCGAATTTATAAACAATTTTTATAAATTCCATTCGCATATTATAAAAACTTCCACTTATAAATCCCTTTATTAACCAATTCTATTTATATTATTTACATGCCAAAACCCAAATTATAAGCAAATTACTTATAAATCATTTATTTACAAATTCATTCCTTTATAACTTCGTCAATTAATAAATGTATAAATCTTATTTACTTATAAGATTCATTTATACTTCATTTTAACACATATAAATCTCCTTTATAATTCCATCATTTTTTATTTCTCGAATATCAATTTTATAAATCTTATATACATACCATTTATAATAATTTCTAAATCTCCATTTAAACTATTTACAAAATAGTTAACTCCATATTTCAAAAATCACATTTCAAAATATTTCACAAAAATCATAATTTTTATAACATAAAATTATAACCTTTATTTATTTAAAATAAATTCATTCCTTTAATAATTCAAAAATTAACAAAACATCTATTTTCAAAATCACTTGAAAATCCATTTTAATTTGAAATCATCACTTTAATATTTTTAAAATTCCAAAATATGGCCCAATGCTGCAACAGCACTGAATACATCAATCACGGCTTCTAAAACATCATATATCACATGATAACAGCATATATATATATATATATAAAACCAATACGGGTGAGGAATCCAGTTGGATCCCTCCAACCTATCACCTGCAACAAATATACATATTAGAATATGTGTACAATGTTCGCTTCGAGACAGATGCGCATACAAAGGGTCTACCGCTCATACATGGGAACGTATAGGGTCTCATCTGCTCCAATATCCAAGAATATATCCAAATATCAATCAATATATAGCTAATATATCATATATCATCCAACAATCATCAATCAGCATAAATAAATTTTATTCTCACCTATATAAAAATATCAGTGAGTCAGAAAGAGTGAGTTGTACTCACTTTGGTTCCAATAGCAGTTGCATTGTCTCATTTCGAATAAAATTAAAGAAGCGTTTAATTTTACTCAAAATTTACGCTAGCTCCAATCAAATCCAAACAAGCTCTAAAATGTAGTGCTCATCAATACGGATCCAACGCAACTTGTTTCGTCAAAAACGGACCTCGTACGACAAAGTTAAGATGTCGTAAGGTTTGTAAGAATTTATATATAATATAATTACACTTTTTATTTTATATATTTTTAACCTTTTATTCTCGGCCGTTCATTTTCGAAACAACAGATATGGGCCACACGCGTTTCCTTCTCCCCTATCGTTCAATTTACGATCGAACAAAGCCTAATAGCCGCCGACTTCCACTAATATTTCGCGACCACCTCGCTCGATCGTGACTCGATCGAACACCATTATTTGAAAGGCCACCACGAGCCCCCTTCACCACGAACGTCGACGAACTCGGTTACACATGCTTCTCGAAAAACGTGTTCGAACGTTGGCACTTCATTGGCTTATCGCGCCTCGATCGACACGCCGATTACTATCATAGCCATATAGATTAAAAGATCTCGTCGTGCTCTTCAACATTGTAATTGAGAGTTTTGGCTAATTGTTTATGAAAATAGAGAGATTAAGGGAAGAAGTTTGGAAAACACCGACCATTGAATATGAAAGTGGCGGCTGTGAAACCCAAGTTAGATTTTGTGTAAAATGAAAATAGTTTTGGCCTTTTATAGAAAATTTACGCGCATTATTCATCTGAATTTTTTTCGAACTCCAAACGAAGCGTGCCGCCTGGCATTTATAATACTTTACCCATATTCCAAATACAATGGAACATATATTGGGAGCCAATTCGATCGTATTTGAAAGATAAGTTTTCGAATCGACTTATTTAAATTTAAAATTCTCTTAAACGCATTTCTACGCATTTTAGTTTCCCCTGGACAAAGCATAAACTCGATTTACACGAAATTTAAAATCTTACAATAATATAACATTACGGATCCAATGAAACTGGTTTCGTCAAAATCTGAGATTATTTAAAAAATGACTATTTTACACGTTAGTTAAATATTAAAATATTCAATTTCTAGAATTTAACTTTTAATTCAATTTTAAAAGTTTACTAACATCATTCTAATTCAAATAGAATTTAATTAAACTTTAGAAATCATTTTCATTCACATTAAATTCAATTTCTAATTATTTCAGCAATTTCAGATATTAAATTAACAATTAAATTATCCAATTAAATCACTATATTCGAAATATAATTTATTCAATTTATAAAATTTACTTTTGAATATTTAAAATCAATTAAATATACGAATTTCAAATGGCTAAAATTCTAGGTCGTTACAAAGTTGTTCAAGTGTTTTCGAAAGGAAGATTGAATGGTTTTGAAAGGAATGTTTTTGCTTTCGGCTTAGGTTATAAAGTGTTTTACTTGGTTTCAGAAGGGGCACTTTCAAAGGTTTAAATGTTTTCATCAGCGAAGATTTGAGTAAAGTATATATATAATATGGCAAGGTGATTTTGAGTAAAGAATGGAGTATATATATTTTCCTTATTTAAGTTTGGTTTAAAGATTTTAAATCAATTGGAGATGAAAAGTTTTCAAGGAAAATTGTGGGATGATAACACTAAGTAAAATGACTTGGATATTAGAATACCAGATGAGACCGGTATAGGGTCGCACCCTATACATTAGCTATCAGCTCCAGCTAATTTATTCCAAAATTCCATTGTGCAGGGCTTTGTCACAGGTAAGACTAAAATGATGATTATACATAGAAGGGAATATATATTTGTATACATAAAGGTTATTGATGAGCCCACAAAACCATTAGGATCAGGTGCCCTGGGAAAAGATAAGTCATGGACAGACCGTCTAAAGAGAAGTATTTACAGATAAGTTAGTGACATACCGTCCAAAAGAGGAGTATCTAACAGATAAGTTAGGGACATATAGTCCAGAAGAGGAGTATCTAGCAAGTGTTAGATTATTTCATTTATATTGTCTGGTAAGCCCGAGTCAGCCAAAGGTTAGTAGTTAGCCAAATAAAACTATAATTTTAGACAGATAGTTCATTTGTTACCTGATATGTTTACATGATAATGCTTTGCAATTTTAAATAGTTTTGGTTACATGATAAAGGTTTGCAAAAGATAAGTTTTAAAAGGATATTAGTGAGGGGAAACCCATTCTGGTAAGCAGTGTGGTCTCACTTAATATCAAATAATCGAGATGTATAGTATTATTCGTACCAGGCTTTATGTCTGACTCGAAATTAATGTTTTTCCTCTTAAACTCTCGAGTGCTCAAAATTGATTTGAGTGGGCTAAGGATTGAGGTTTATAGGTTATTAGTAGGTTGACGAATAAAGCTTCCGGAGACGAGCAGGTGGCTGACAGATAACTATTTAGGAGTTGTCATTTTATTTTGTTTATTTCGCTATGTTTTATTAGGTCAGTCTTGACTATATAGTACTCTGGTCAACCAAGGAGGCATCATCATGTGTCATTGTTGGCATATTTTGAAACAATTAGACTTGATCTTTTCCTAGGAAACGATTATGGGATTATGTAATTGAATATGAAACATGTTTATAAAATGTAATCAGAAATGTTGTTTTTGTGAAATCTGTAAAAAAAAAATCATATTCATGTGATTTTGATATTATGGATACCATCAACATTATTGTATCTGGTCACCAAAAGTTAGCACTATGGATGACTGCAACATCTGTAGCGCTTAGCTTCGGGCCTCCAGATAGGGGATGCTACACCTTTTTCATCCGTGTCCACCTCAATCAGAATTATGGGCGCCCTCTATACGACCTATTCATTGTACTAATCTCTACTACATTGGTGTCATCGTCTCCATCAAATATACTATGTGTATGTCGTTAGGCCTGTCAACAGATGCTTTCGGATGCGGGTAGTGCCATATCCGCATCCAAAATCATTTTCGGATATCGGATATCTGCATCCGCGGATACGGACGGATATCAAATAATTATCCTATCCGCTAACCACCGATAAATTTGGAATTATAAAACGAAAATTTAACATGAATATTTTTTAATACCATTGATTATAAAAGTGTTAAAAATTAACAAATATGATGATAAAAAATAGTTTTGAATAATTAATAAACATTAAATGCATATAATATAAATTACTAATTTAATAAAATAATAAACGAATATCTTTTACTGGACTAAAATACATATAATTTGAACTATAATTTTAAATAAAAACCAAATGGATGATTTTCTGATGCGTAGGTTTTCGTATCCACATTTGGTTTTCTGAATATTGGATATTTATTCGCTTTTTGGATGCGGATGCAGATGCAGACGGGTTAAGGATTTTTCGTGTATCCATTGACAGCCCTATCTGTCATCAATGTGTGTTCGTATAGCAGTTCGTCGAACCGGTGGCAAATGGGCCAGAATATCAACCATTCCTAGCTAGGATATATCTAGCTCATCTGGTCTCTCATCTCATTTTATCAATTCGTTATATTTTCTATGATCGCATTGCGAAAGTAACTTAACTATCATTTAACCAAGAGTCATTAGGGGTTAGTAACTTAATTCAATATTTTATACACTCGATATCATACCATATCATATACAACGAGTCAAAAGAATAACCAAAGTAATATTACCGAATGTCCTATACTATTGGTATTACAACTTCGTTTATTCAAATTTCTCATCATATAGAGGTACATCTCTTATTATTCATCCATTTACTAATCTAGAAGGGTTATTGCATGCTGCCTATTTCCAAAATATTAAAACAATTTAAAATACAATACTATATACTAAAGAGGTTAATTTAAAATTTCCATTATCTCCAAAGTCTTAGTTTATTTGTTTAAACCTCTAATAGATTTCCCAATAATTCAACCTTTCAATTTTGCTTCGGATTTCAAATCATACAACTCCTTTTTTTCTAAATAATTTCAGTTTATAGGAAACTCCACTTGAATACTATAACAATACTAATGAAAGTGGTTGGTAATTTCAAGGATACCTTTTATACTTCAAATTCAAGTATATTATTTCCAGTTCAAAATATTTTCAAAAATAAAAATTTGATTCTCGGAGTTAATTCTATGAAATTCTCATTGAATTTCAAAAACTTTTAAATCACCTTTGGAAACCCATTTGTCTACTTAAAATTTTTGTTTATAAATTTTTTTGAATCTCGTGTATAAAAATTTTAACTTATAATATTTAATTTCATAAGCCATATTCAGAACTCCTACTTTGCTTTATAATCCTTTTAACCGCTTTGGAATAATAATTTATCAAACTATAACTTACTTTCTATAGAACTCTCTTAATTATTTATATTAAAATATCGATATATATAGACATATATGTGTGTGTGTGTGTGTAATTCGCTTGTGAAACCAAATTCTAAATTTCTTTTTAGAAAATAATTTAACTTAAATACTTTCGTAAACATTTCGAAAGGATTTAGATCAATTTATTCTTTATTTAATATAATTGATTACAAAATAAATACTATCAAAAATCATAATTAACAAATATACGTAATAATAAACTTTCATTAATAATATTTGACATAAATGAATCGTTTACATTCAAACTTACAATTATTCTAAACACATTTATTTAATTCCCATAAAATAAATTCAACACTTTTGGAATATAAACTATAAATCATTTTTCTCAAAACCTTTTCTATTATATTTTTAAATTATTTCATTTTAACTCTAAATTATAAATGAATATAATTTCAATTCATAAATCTATTTAACAACCAAAGTACTAATTCAAACACTCAAAATGAATTCCTTTTCGGAAAGGTCAAAAAAAAAATTTACCGTTAAACATATATACCATTTCCTTTTATTTATTCCAAAACTATTTATTTTTTTCAGTAATAATATATGTAAAACATTGAGGATATATATAGAATCACTTAACTCAAAACTTCCCCCTTCTCATCAATTTCTAAAGTCATTAGTGGCTATCTACAAACATCAGTTCACTATTCAAACAACAAATCATGTATGCATAATTAACAACCAAATAATATTTCATCACCATAACACATTAATAGGGGATTTGCTTAATCGTCATCGGTACTTAATCAATCAATGCAACCCAATTTCAAACAATTCTTTCCCTACTAACGAAATCATATCTTCATAATAATCAAAGACAACATATAAACGAGAAAGTGAACAAGAGCATATATGTGAGTTAAGCATTAACTCACCTTAACCAGTAGCCTACAGTGCTTTGAGACAATGATGCCACTATTCAAGAAGTCAACCACCTTGCTGCTCCATCATACTGCTTACATTTCATTACCGACCCCTCCATTATCATCAGTCTATGTCGTTCTCCCTTAGCTGCCAAGTACCCACCATGTCGCTTTCTTCTCCACCTCGCAAGCCTACCATGCTTGCCACCACGTCACGGAGTCGAGGCCTCAATCATCGCTTTACTCCAATCACCTGCTCTTCGTCGTGATTGCCAAAGAATGCGAAACTCCATCAGACCCTCATGCTTGAATACATGTCCCATCGCGATGCCTATGGTCGTTGCCTCCTCTCCCCTTTCGTCTTCTTCATTGAGCTGGCCACAAGCGCTTTCGAGCTATTTTTCGTTTTCTTTTTTAATATTAGTCACATTCTGATTTAGGATTCTATGGTTGAGATGGAGGAAATGCATGCTTGAACTAGAAAAAGAAAAGCGAGGGTGGTATTTATATGGGCATGAGCTTGAATGATTTTGGCTAGCTTTTATTATATTTATTGATTTTCCTTCCATATTTCTTTTTAAAGATATTTTTAATTTATTTGTAATTAAATTTACTATAAACATAAGTTCTTTCCCATTCTTAACCCGAGGTGCATAGTAATTACCAAATGTTCTAATTTAAATCTAACTTAAATTGATTTATTCATCATTCTATGAAATATAGTTTGATGACTACACAATTTCATTCAACTCATTATCGTTTCACTCTGATTAATCATTCAATATATTCACACGAATAGTTTTGTTTTCCCAGTATTTCAATGATATAAAAATTATTACAATTTCAAAATATTTTATATTTAATTAAAATATTTTACCCGATTTCAATATATTATCGACATGAATTGATTAATTTAATTCAATTTATTAAACAAAATCTTTTATTAAATACACTTTAATTAAATAAAAATTTACTTTCAAAATACTAATTATCAATCATCAGAGTCAAACAATTTTATTCTAATTAAATTTATTGATTTAATGGCGTATAAAGCAGGGTTGTTACAAGGTTCTATCGAGTTTAATCAATGGAGACTATCTTCTCGTAATGATGACTCTACTATCGAAAAAGTATGAATTGTATTTTAATATTATGATACAATCATTTGGATCCTCAAATTTAATCAAGAAGAAACTCATTTTCCTAGAATAGATTTTGAAACCTTCTTTGGATTCTCGAATTCTACGGATGTAGGCATTGAAATGAACGAAATAGCTCTTTGAATGATACTTCTTTGAATACGATGAAATTTCTTGTTGCTTATTAAAATGGGCAGTGGTATTGCAAACTGAAATCATTTGTCTCTTATTCGCCGAAGGTGATATCCTTCCACGATCTTACGCTTGAGCCTTATTAAACAACACTAGTTTCATGCTAGAAATAATCTGATATGCTTTAGAACTGCTTTGGATCTTAGGTTCATTATTCTTAGATTTTTTTTATATTCTATATTAATGTCGCCATTAATCCAGTCTTGATAGATTTGAACTACTTTTATAATCTTGAAATATTGATCTCTTTAGTTTCTTGATCATAACAAGTTCGAATCCGTCTTCATCAACGACGGATCTACTGGTGGTTGAACTGATCTGAGAGGAAAATTGTTTGTTGGGGGTTTATCTTGGTTTATGGTTTTAAATCTCATTGGAAAAAGGATTGAGAACGTGGATTGGGACTAGAGAACCATTAAGATTTGAAAAAAAGTTGCTCTTCGATGTTAGTTAAATGGCTCTGTAAAGTCGATTAAGCATAACTTACCTGACAAGAAATCGGAATAAATAAGATTAAAATATTAGAAAATTCAATAGTATTTTTCAATGCGTTTACTTTTAAAATTTATGTTGGCAATGAAAGAGAGAATGTTTATTCAGCCTATAAGCCTCTGGCCTATCTTGCACCAAACCCTTAACCCAACCGCTTGCCCTCCCATTTCTTTATAAGCCCACCAGCTTACCACTCATGCCCTTTCGAACAATTTCCAGCATAGGAGTAGCCTCATGACCTAACAGACCGTTTGATCCAACTCATATTCACTCATCCAAAGCTCAATTTCATCCCGCTCACCAATAACACTCCGTTGTCTATGTGATTTCCAGCCCAACAACCATTTGGTCCAATAAAGCTTTCAACCCGATTCTATTCATTCACTCAAAGTTCAACTGTATCCCAATTACTCATAACTATCCCTCCTCAATCTGGTTTCTAGCCCTACAACCTTATTGCCCGACAAAGCTCTTATCCAACATTATATTCATTCACTAAAAGCTCAACTGCAGCACAATTATCCAGAACCTTCCCTCCCCACCTTTCTTAGGCTTAATTATCGGCCCAACCCACATATACTGCCAACCAAATTAATACTCTTCACACTGAAGATACATACCAGGCCACTATAGGCCACTTCAAAATTTACACATCTGGAGTTTACTCAGCCATCTCCTGCCTTCCACGTATTTCTATTTTTCCTTGGGCCATACATACAAGGTCCCACCTAATATGAAGATACGCCCTTGGCAACAGCAGTAGTGTAAAAAAAATAACGTAATGCCTCACACATTGAAAAATGATGGGCACGCTAAGAAAGTACTAGTTTTTAGTGTTTAACATTCAAGCAATAAGCTTCAGTTAAATTATTACTATACTTCTTACTATATATTATGTATGTATATGTATATATATGTATGTATGTGTATATACATTTATGTCTATGTATGTTCATTTATGTATATGTATATGTATATACATATGTATGTATGTATATGCAAGGATTGGCTATACCTCATTTTTGCTTCACCTATATTCCTCCACATTTCAGCCACATATTCCGATTTAAATATTATATTTTCTCTTTTGTCGCCAAATTATATTATTTAAATTGGAATGTGTAGCTCTAATAAGGGGGAATAGAGGTTTTAACGAAAATGAGGTGTGGCCGTTCTCGTCATATATATAGACACACACATACTTATACCTCAAATCCCATCTAATTTCAACCACATGTTTCCATTTAATTAATTATTGTTTCTCTTCCCTATCGCTTCATCCTATTATTTAAATGACAATGTGGTGAAAATTATCGAGGAATTGAGGTGTAGCCGATCCGTGTGTACGTAAAGCTAGGATCCGCAGCCCCCAATTTAACTCTATTATGTAGCCTATGATATTAGCCACATGTTAATATTTAAATATTTGGTCATATGAGAGGAGAGAGAATTGACCAATTATTTAAATATTAACATGTAGCAGATATTCGGGGCTACATGATGGAGCTAAATAATAAGGTTGTGGATCCTAACTCATACACACACACATTATTAATAACGAGAATTCATTGAATGTGATTTCCACGATGCCCTTTTGAAAACCCAAAAATAACCTCATCCATCAACGGAATCTCATCACTGATTGAAATCAAAGGGATTTGAGGTGTAGCCAAAGTGAGGGAAGGTTGGTCCTTACCCCCCCCCCCCCCCCACAAACACACGCACACACATAAATATATAGCCATTTATTTAGCACCATTTACAGCCCTTTGATATCAGCCAAAAGTTTCTATTTTAATATTTATCCTCTCTATACATAGCCACACACACAGAAACAATATAACAACTCATACCTTAATGGGCCTAAATTTTGATAAAAATCAAAACCTAAGTCCATTAAAGCACATATCATTGAATTTGGTACCTGCAAATAAGCATGAGCATTATCAAAGATTTGTAGAAATCTAAACTCACAGTGGAAATAATAATTGGATAAGAATACCAGTTATGACTACTACCATGGAATTAATAGTATTCCTTGGATAGCAGATAATCACATCAGCATCGAGCATGAGAGAAAATAAGACTTCTCCAACAACTAAACACATTTAGCTCCAGTGTAATGACCCTAATTTTGATTAACATTATTTAGGACTTTAATTAGATAAATTTAATGAAATAATGCAAATGGTTAAGGTATTGAGATTTGAATAATATAAGGTAGCCTTGCCTAATTAATCTATTAGCCAAAACGTAATAAAATGAAACAGGTAAGAGGATTAAGATTGGGGGAAAATAGGAATAGGTTATATTCTTATACCCTAAACCCTTATCCCACTTTCATTTACAACATTCACAAACTAAAATACAAAATACAAAGCTTGGATGGACACCATCAGAAGATAAGCAAGAATTATGGAAGGGAGCTTAATCAAATCAACTCAAGAGGAAATCTCAAACTCCTTAACATCGAGATAAGTTAAATGATAGATTACATCTCATATTTTGTTATTTTCGGTTTCTAGACAAGATCCAAATATGTTTTGCAAAGTATTATGCCATGTCTTGATTGTTGGATGGATACGTATGCTTGTTGGTGATTTTTGGTTGTTTCATATACATTTTATAATAAGGTTCGATTTGAAAAAACCTAATAAATGATAGCCAAATGCTTTGCATTTTTAATATAAGGTCAGAAATATTATTTTAGATGATGGGTTTCAAGCTTCATAATTTCTAAATTAATGTAGATTTATTATGAATTTTCTAGTAAAGAAAATGCTTAAACTGATTTAAATTATTTTTGGTTATTATTAGCTTTGGGCCAGAAATTTAAACATGATAGAAAACATATTAAAAGTCATTTATGAGAATTTTTGAAGAATTTTCCTAAGTATTTTATTAAAGATATAAAATTATTTAATGTATGCGACTAAATGTTTTATATGTTTATAAAAGAAGAAGAGGCCATTTGTAAATGTTTTAACTTGTTAATTTCTAAAATTCTGCAGCACTTTTAGAAAAGATTTTGTAAAAGTGTTGGCAACCAATTATATGTTGACAAATAAGGCAAATTAGTTAGAAATAAATTGCTTTAAAAAGTAAAAATTCAGTTTTATAAAGATTCGCTGCTTCGCCACTTATAGCAGCCACCTTTTGACCCTATACCACCGCCTCCAACCAGTCGAAACCAATACACATTGTATCAGCTTCAGTACGTAGTGGATTGGAGTTGGGCGAAAGGTATGGAGTCGAAACAGACTTTCGAAGGGGTAGAAGTAGTTATTTAAAACATAGAATTATTTTGGTTACAAATGAAGCTTTTGAAGTAACCAGCTTTCGACTTGGTCAATTGTTTTTGAAAAAGGGCTTTCGAAAGAGGTTGCCGCCTTTGTTTCTTTATAAAGCTTTTGAAGGGGCCGAAACCCCTGCTGCCGCATTCAATCTTTTGATGCAATGCCTTCAAAAGAGATCTTTTGCTATAAACAATAGAAGCCGCTTCTCCATGCTTTCGAAGAGGTTGGTTTCGACACCATCCACTTACTTGTACTTAGGAATAATGCTTTGCTTTCGTCCCAGTTGTTTTAAGACCCTTTGATATATTGAAAGTTACCAAAGATTTTGAGAGGAATGGTTTTAAATGATTTTGAAACTATATTCCATAAATTTTACTTGAACCCAATGCTTTCAGAGGGTTTTTATCGTAAAGGAATTTAATGCTTTCGAAAGGTATCTAACGAAGGTTTCGAAGGGGAGGTTCCATAATGTTTTTGAAAAGTTTATTTTTAGCAATTTATCGGAAGATTTCCAATGCTTTCGAAACGTCTAAGATTCTATATAGCTTTCGAAAGGGCACTTTCAATAGTTTCGTAAGGTCTATTTTAAATGATTTTGAAAGGTATGTTTTTGCCTTTCGGTCTAGAGTTTTAAGGTAAAGTAGTTAACTTGTTTCGAAATGGGTACTTTCAAAGGTTTCGAAAGAGATTGCTTAAAGCATTTAAACAAGGGTTTCGAGGGTTTTCATCAACAATATTTTATGTAAAGCATATAGCATGGCAAATAGATTTGAGTAAAGCAAAAGTAATATTTTCCTTGTTTAAGTATGATTTAATGGGCTAAGTCGATTTGAAAGAATGGTTTTCAAGGAAAATTTGGTGGGTACTTAACCTTAAGTAAATGACTCAGATATTTGAATACTAGATGGGACTGTTATAGGGTCACACTTTATACATTAGCTATATCCCCTAGCTAATTTAGTCCAAAATTCCAGTGTATAGAGCTTAGTCGTAGGTAAGATTTAAATGATGTTACACACCAAAAGGAATATACAAAAGGAGGATAGGTTATTGGTGAGCCTACGAAACCATTAGGATCTGTTGATCCTAGAAGAAGTAAGTTAAGGATAGACCATCCAGAAGTGTGTCTAATAGATGTTAGATTATTTATTTATTTTGGTAGGCATGAGTTAGCCAATGGTTAGTAGTTAGCCAAACAAAACTATATTGTTCGAACAGATAACCCATTTTTTAACTGATTGATGACAATATATGATATTGCTATTATTGTTTTAATCAATTTGATTGCAGGATTCTAATTTGCAAAAAGATATGTTTTAAAGTGATATTAGTAAGGGGAAATCCATTTGTAATGACCTATAAAAATTTAATAGTTTTACTAATATATTTAATTGAAATTTTAAATAATAAAATTTTGAAATAAAAATTTAATATTTGGAATATGACTAATCAAACATAGCAGATGGTAAATTTTCATCAGACGATTTGAAAGTTTATTTTATTGTATAATTTTATTCAAATTCAAATCAGTTAAAAATTAATGATAATAAGATGTTTTCCAAACTTGAATATGTTTGTACAATAAATTTGTAAATCATCTTCTGAGTGAGACTTCATATTTCGTTTCTCCAAATTTGGACCGCTATTGCTCCGTTTATTTTAGTTCTGGCAGATTAGCAGCAATTTTGAGACTAATTATCGATTTTTGATAGGATGGTTGTACCACTGATATTTGTATATCGCTTTGGTCGTAGTGTCATGCTGATCTCTACGGTATATTCAATTCCATGTTTTGAAGTCTGGAACACAGCGGAATCCGCGAAAAACGGTTTTGCATCGGTATCGAGTTTTAAAATCTTTTGGTTTTTTGGAGCATTCATTTATACGCTTGAGTATACCAGTAGCCATTAGCTATTAGTATTTTTCGAAAAATCAACGTACTTGCTTTTTGATATTCCCACCATATTCAATATTTTTGTCGGTTCATTCATTGTTCTAATCTGCAGAAATAATTATATATATATATATATATATATATATATATATATTATAAGATATTTTGCCTGTACTCCTATTTGTGAACCCATTACCTCTCCTCTCTATATTTTCGGCCGTGGTATTTTGTATATTCAAGTTGTATTTTCTTTTATTTGCTGCTAGTTGAAATTATGGCCTCCCATCCTCTCCTCCTTCCCACTAAATTCGGCCACCACCGCAAGCCTCTTCATCTCATCTCCTACGCCCCTACACACTGTCCACCACCATCCCACCACGTCAGCCCTTCGGATCACACCCTCTGCCCTCAAACCATAAAACCCGAACCCCAAACAACCACCAACCCTTATCGTAAGCCACACCCAACCGCACCCCATGGCCGAGTTGCCTTCATCTTCCCTCCCGTCTTCCCCTTTACTCCAACAATCCCACAAGCCAACCGAGCGTTCTTTACTGCCTCCAACATGCCGACAACAGCCCACCACCCATGGTGACAGCCATTGCCCCAGTAGCAGACCACCCGCCCCTCATCTCCTCCTCCATCTCGGCCGAGCTTTATTTTATGTAAGTTGATGATATAATATACATATGTTACAGTTTTAATAAAAATATTAGTTTATATATATTTATAAAAATTTATATATTATGTGCGGTTGCTTATATATGTGTTTTCCTATACATATATATTAGCCAGTTCGTTTATATCTAAGTATATTTAGTTATAATATATAAGTATTTATATGTATGTTTTACAAACAATTAGTTACAACTATTTGTTCGTATATATATTATTAACTGTGAGTATGACAATGATAGTGTTTTATATAGTATAAGTATATAAGTCTATATGGTTATATATATATATATATATATATATATTCATATAACAGTTTCATATAATGTAAAGGTCTTATCAATATATTTTCTATGTTATAAACTATATTCTCTTTTATGTTTTCATGTGTGTGTGTGTGAAGGTATAGAATATAAAGGTAATATATATTAATTATTAATACGTATTGTGGAGATGAACTTTCTGTAGTGTTTTGTAAGTGTGTGTGTGTGTGTGTGTATATATGTATGTATGTATGTATGTATGTATGCATGTATGTATGCTTATATATTGGTTATATATGCGTATGCATAAATTCTGTTTTGTTTATACATGAAGTATATAGTGTACTTAACCTATCTGATCTGTGGTATTTATATAGTTATAAAGTTTATACAGTTTACATATTATAAAGTATGTTGTAGGCTTAAATATATATTTGCTAGTACAAATAGATGTTGCATACACATGTATTTTGATATATAATATAGATCGACATTTGATTTCAGAATGCATAAAGATTTTACATATATATATATATATATATTATATATATATAGGCAGATATCAAATATATGTGTACTGTGTATATAGTTTCTTTTTAGTAGTTTGGGTAGTTTTACAATAAGTTTATATATATATATATATATCAGTGTATATAAAACTGTTAATTTTTTAATGTGTTAATTCAAAATTTATTATTATATATGTGTTTGACTTTAATATATGAGTTTTAGTTTAAAATAATGATTTTATTTGGATAATTTGTTTTGAAATACATATATAGATATATAGATTTGGAATATGTATTTTAGATTGATTTCCTTAAAATATAAAATATATTATATATTTCATTTCAGTCTATATCAAGCAGATTCTGATTTATTTCATCAATTTTCATTTATCAGCTTGTCCATCGAATTCGTATAATCTTTTTTTGCTTTGAAATTCGTCAATTCATTGTCTATCCTTTCTAGCCTTGAAAGGTGAGCAATCAATCATGATTAATGTTTTTATATTTGTTAAATTTGATTTCAATTGAAAAGACAATTGAAATATGCCACTATTAGTTATTTACATTGCTATATATATATGCTATCTGTTCACCTGTGATATCTAACACCATTATCTGTTATTTATATTGACGATATATGCCTATTATATTATTATCATATCTATTGTCACTCTACAAGTTACATGTTAGTATAGAATTCCTTATGGGTTGAAATGATACATACTCGAACGATCTATATGTTAGACTCTCGATTTTGATTATAACAACCTATATAAAATGTTATGTGTATAATAAACCATCTTTGAAGGAGATTTATTGCAGATTCATCTGCAGATGTTTATAGCTGTATATTATGTGTCTAGAGTCTGTATATTACTTAGAAAATTTGTTAAAATCTCTCCTTACATGATATATATATATATAAATATATATATATACACACATGCACACACATGCTCATACATGCACAAAACAGCAAACTCAGACGTCTGAAACCATTCATTCAGACGTCTAAGTACTGAAATAAGAATATTGTCTTCACAATTTTCAGACGTCTAAACAAAAATATTTAGACTTCTGAATGAGGTCAAGAATGAACTACTTCCTTGCTGTTTGCATTTCAATCTAATTTAGAATTCTGAATTTTTTTATTCAGACGTCTGAATATCCCCAACTGCTATTTTCTTGAAAAGTCACTTCTTTTCACCAAGAGAAACATTCTTTTAAATCAACAGTTGCATCCGTTCTTTTCAATATAACTTTTCATTTAAAGATGCATTTATATACTATAAATAGATTATAGAATTCAACAAACAAATCACTGAATTTACTTTTAGCATTCTTGAATTCTCATCTATTCTCAAAGCTTTCAAACAACACTTAAATTACTTACATACTTTGATCTTTGATCACTTTATCTTCCACAATTCTCAAAGCACATCACTATATATCATTAAGGAGAAGATTATAAGAAGATTATACTCAATTGACTTATCAGTGTTATTTAAGAACACACTACAGTCAGATACCTTTGTTATTTGTATTGAAGTCCTATTCGGTTGCTTAGGCGGGTGAAGTATTGTTCGATTGCTCAGGCAGTGTAAACCTGTTCCTCCGGGTTAAGTGAAGGTTGTTGTAGTTGAAATTCCAGAAGGATTCTAGGACTGGACGTAGAACGGGAAGTTCGAACCAGTATAAAAATTCCTGGTGTGCTTGTTTTATTTTTACTTATTTTTTGTTTACTTTGCTATTATCATTTGTTTCCGCATTTAGATTTAATTATATTTCATATTACACGATCCTATGTAATAGCTAACCGTTAGTTTCTTTCAATTAGTATCAGAGCAAGGCATCTTATAACTGTTACAAAGTTATCTGATATCTTGCTAATATGGAAAACAACACCAGCACTACCAATAACATTGTCAATAACACTAGCTTTATTGAAGGTCAATCTACTGCACGACCTCCATTTTTCAATGGTCTGAACTATAATTATTGGGCAACTCGTATGAGAATCTATATGCAATCCAATAGTTTTGAATCATGGAATATTACACAAAATGAATACACTCCTCCTACAGGAGAATACTCCACTTGGTCAAACACACAAAAAATAGATGCTACTGCCAATGTTAAAGCTATGAACATGTTATTCTGTGCACTAGATAGAAATAAATTTAATCGTGTTGGCATGTGTCAAACTGCTTATGAAATTTGAAGAACACTTAAAATCACTCATGAAGGAACTAACAAAGTTAAACAAAGCAAAATCTCCACGCTCAAAAATCAGTTTCAAAACTTTAGAATGAAACATGATGAATCCATAAATGATATGTACTCTAGATTTCTAGATATCTATCATTCACTATTAGGATTAGGAGAAAAGTACACTGATTTTGATATTGTATCAAAAATCCTAAACTCTTCAACGGATGAATGGGAAAGAAAAGTCTTGGCTATTGAAGAAGTTAATGACCTCTCTACCATAAAACCTGAAGAGTTAATAGGAAATCTAATGTCCTATGAAGTGATTTTGCAGGCAAAACGAGTACAAGCACAAGACAAAAAGAACATAGATTTCCATGCCGAAGAAGAAAAAGATGAAGATTCAGATGAAGAAGATATAGCATTTATTGCCAAAAATTTCAAAAAATTCTTGAAATTCGAAAAAAACAACAGAAATAATGGAAAAAGGAACTTTCCAACCAAACCATCATCTTCAATTCTAGAATGTTTTAATTGCCATAAGAAAGGTCATATCCAGAAAGAATGTCCAGAATTAAAGAAAAAACACTTCAACAAGAGCAGAAAAGATAAGAAAAAGAAAGCATTCTTCGTAACATGGGATGATTCGGATACTTCTTAACTGTGGTGAAAGTGAAAACGAGCAAGCAAATGTCTGCTTCATGGCCACTGAAAACGAGGTTAGTGATTTTACTTTTGATGATATGATTGAGATAAATTCAAAACTAGTTGATACTTTGAAAAATCTCAAAAGAAAATATAAGGAGACTCATGAACATCAGAACAAAGCAGAATTCGAAAGAGATATGCTTAAAGATGAGTAGAGGAAGAACTTGAAAAATTACAAGAATCATTCTCTAATATAAATTCTCAATTTACTCTTTTGAGTCATGAAATTGAAACTCAAAAAGAAAAGAATAATGCTCTTGTTTCTGAAAATCATGAATTAAAAACTAAGGTAAAATGATAGAGTTGGATAATAGTAGTCTCAAAGCTAATTTAGAAAGCATTACCAAAAATATTTTAAATTTTAATAAAGGAAGAGAAACTTTATCTAAAATTATTAAAAGCTCTCAATCTGTTTCAAGTAGAAAAGGATTATGATATGTTAAGAAAACAACAATTTCACCTAGAAAGAAAATTAGGAGAAATATTTATTCTACTATTGAACAGACAAAAAGGAATTCTAACCCAAAAGTATAAAAATCTGGGTTCCTAAAACAAACAACAGTTTGATTAGGAGGAAATATATAAACACCTTTTTTGAAACTGTTCACAAAAATAACGATTACATTTTTAAATGGGATACGGAGCCCTCTTGGGTTTGGTTTCCTAAAATTTAACTCTTAGGACCCTATTGAAAAAGTGGGTACCAATATTATCTCTTGTTTTTTAGGTCCCACACAAGAAAAGAGGAAAATGGGTACTCGACAGTGGTTGCTCAAAACACATGACAGGAGACAAAGATATGCTATCAAATATTACTTACTCAGATGGAGGCTCCGTCACATTTGGAGACAACTCCAAAGGCTATATCATCGGCAAAGGCGATGTAAGCAATAACGGTATTTCAAATTTACCTCTTATTTCAAATGTTTTACTTGTCAAAAATTTAAAACATAATTTACTTAGTATCATCATATTGTATGACAAAGGATTCAAAATCACTTTTTCTGAAAACAAATGTAGTATTTTTGATCAAAATCAAAATCTTATCTTTGAAGCAAATAGAGACAGAAACATCTATGTTCTGAATATGAAAATAAAACATAATTCAGATTTGTGTTTAATAGCCAAAGAAAATGATCCTTGGTTATGGCAAAAACGATTCGGTCACATTAACTTCAAAACTATAAACAAGCTCTCTAAAAATGATTTAGTGAAAGGTCTACCAAAAATGAATTTTGAAATTGATCATATTTGTGATGCATGTCAGTTAGGAAAATTAACTAAGTCATCTTTTAAATCTAAAAAGGTCATTTCAACTTTATAACCACTTGAATTATTACATATGGATTTATTTGGACCAACACAAGTACAATCCATCAATAATAGTAAATATGTGTTTGTTATTGTTGATGATTTTTCTAGATATACTTGGACTATTTTTATGAAAAATAAAAGTGACACCTTTGATAATTTCAAAACTGTTGTCAAAAGAATTCAAAATTTTAAAGGTTTGAAAATCAAAAACATAAGAAGTGATCATGGAGGTGAATTCGAAAACGAAGCCTTTGAACATTTTTGTAAGAAAAAAGGAATATTCCATAATTTTTCGTTTCCTAGAACTCCACAACAAAATGGAGCTGTAGAACGTAAAAATAGAACCTTACAAGAATGTGCAAGGACTTTGTTAAATGGAAGTATGTTACCAAAACATTTTCCGGCTGAAGCAGTTGCAACAGCTTGTTATGTTTTGAATCATGTTTCTATTCGACCTCTAACTAAGAATACTCCTTATGAACTTCTTGTGGACGAAAACCAAATATTTCTTATTTTAAAGTTTTCGGTTCAAAATTTTTTGTTTTAAACACAAAAGATCAGCTTGGTAAATTCGATCCAAAAACCGATGAAGGAATCTTTTTAGGTTATTCGTATCTAAGCAAAGCTTATCGAATTTATAATAAAAGAACAAATATCATCGAAGAAACACTTCATGTATCTTTCGATAAAAAATTTAAAAAAATCCCAAGTATAAGAGATGATGAAGAATTTCCTGATAATATCACAAACACAGAAATTTCAAATATTGAAAATAATGAAATCATTGATCACAATAACAATGAATTAAGATCTCCACCTAGAATATTAAGAGATCATCCTTATGTTAATGTTATTGGAGAACTCAACTCATATGTTAGAACAAGAAGTCAATTAAATCAAATGGGTCATGTAGCTTTTCTATCTAATATTGAACCTAAAAATATTAAAGAAGCATCTACCTATGAAAATTGGTTGATCGCTATGCAAGAAGAGCTAAACCAATTCGAAAGAAATGACGTTGGGATTTAGTTCCACGACCTAGTGATCAATCAGTTATTGGTACAAAATGAGTTTTTAAAAATAAAGCAAATGAACAAGGAAATATTACTAGAAATAAAGCAAGATTAGTTGCTCAAAGATATAACCAGGAAGAAGGAATTGATTATGAAGAAACGTTTGCTCCAGTCGCTAGACTAGAAGCAATACGAATCTTACTAGCATTTGCATATTTTCATAACTTTAAATTATATCAAATGGATGTCAAAAGTGCTTTTTTAAATGGTTTCATAAAAGAAAATGTTTATGTTGAACAACCTCCATTATTCATACACGAACAATTTCCTAACCAAGTCTATAAGATTAAAAAGGCTTTATATGGTTTGAAACAAGCACTCCGTGCTTGGTACGATCGTCTTAAAAGATATTTAATAGATTCTGGTTTTGAAATTGGAAAGGTTGATCAAACTCTTTTTATTAAAAGAAATAAACATGATATTTTAATCGTTCAAATATATGTTGATGATATTATTTTTGGATCTACAAATGAAAGACTTTGTCAAGATTTTTTTAAAATAATGACTAAAGAATTTAAAATGTCACATATGGGTGAGTTAAATTATTTTCTTGGCTTACAAATAAAAAAACCGAAAAATGGTATTTTTATTAATCAAGAAAAGTATTGTAATAACCTAAGTAAACGCTTCGGTATGGAAAATACTTCTACCAAACCAACTTCTATGAGTACAACCATACATCTTGATAAAGATGAAAATGGTAAAAGTATTGACCAAAGTATGATTGGATCGTTACTATATTTAACAGCTAGTAGAGCTGACATAATGATGAGTGTTTGTTTGTGTGCACGATTTCAAGCAGATCCCAAAGAATCACATTTACGAGCAGTGAAACGCATACTACGGTATCTTAATAAAACCAAGGACTTTGGACTATTTTATCCAAAGGAATGTCCTTTTGAATTAGTGTCCTATAGTGACGCTGATTTTGGAGGAAGCCGGACAGATAGAAAAAGTACAAGTGGGACTTGCCACTTCATTGGACGGTCTCTTGTATCTTGGTTTAGTAAGAAACAAAACTGTGTTTAATTGTCGACATGTGAAGCAGAATATATTTCTACAGCTCTGGCATGTGCTCAAGTTATCTATATGCAACAGACACTACAAGATTTTGGTTTTAATTTATGTAAATCAACTATTTATTGTGATAATTCTAGTGCTACAAATTTATCTAAAAATCCTGTAAATCATTCACGAACAAAACATATTGACATTCGTCATTATTTTCTTCGTAATAATATTGAAAGAGATTTAATAATCTAGAATATGTGTCCTCTGACAAACAATTGGCAGATATCTTTACAAAACCGTTAAATGAAAATACTTTCATTAATTTAAGACGAGAACTTGGTATCGTCTCTCTTAAAGATTTATAAGTTCAATTTTTTTTAATATATATATATTTTAAAAATAAATAAATAAAAAAGGGGGAGAATTCATAGTTTCTTTCAAAAGAAAAATAAAAAGTGTAGTCTAGCACTCGAACTTAAGACCTCATACTCGATAGTCCTCTACACTACCAGTTCACTCTCTATTGTTTTCTGAAATATGAGGATGTCATTGAATTCATTCATACCTTCCGTTCTCTCCTTCTTTTCCTATGGATATTATTTCTGATCTAACCATACATTGTCCTCTTTATTTTTAAACAAGCTTCTTCCGATATATTGTCTGCATTCTTACAATTCTTTTCACCAATAATTTATTTGATTCTTTAAAAATTCTCTTCAATCATGTCATCTCAAAATAGCTCCGTGTCATCTAAGCTATCTTACACCTCTCCTTCGTCGGGATCGGAGAATCTACCAACTCCTACTCCTATATATGAACCGGTTCCGATCGTTCCACCCTCTACTCATACTAGATATACTCCTCCAGCTAAAAAAACAAGACGGTCTCTCTTTTTTGGATCACCATCCACAAAAGAGAAAATCGTTGATATTCATCATTATCAAAACGAAACATTAGACGTACAACGTGAATTATACTGTGAGCAAAAAGTTAATGCCAAACGGCTTAGCTTTTTGGAACAAGTAGAGTTAAAGTTCTGTGGTTCTTCATCAAAAGATTCTGTTCATCAACCATCTACGGCTTGTTCTCTAAATCGTCGCAACCCTTGGGAACCATCACCACAACATCCACCGACAACTCCAAATTCTTTGAAACGTGGTAACAGATGGTCTCCACTTCAACCATATGTGGAGAACACCAAAGTTGAAGAAGAATCTTATCATACTCCATCATCTTCTTCAAAATCTATTTAATCATTTCTTGTTTTTAATATAATTTGTTATTATGTCATTTTATTCTGCTTATTCTAAATGTAATATTGAAAATTATTCAACAATATATATTAATTTTCATTCTCACCATTGCCAATATATGCTTCTGTACACAATTCAGACGTCTGAATTAGTTTGAACAGACGTACGTCTGAATATTTATTTAAAAAACTTTTTACCCAGGATTAAGACGTTTGAATCAAAAATACCAGACGTCTGAATTAGCCCATTTGTGAACGAAATCCTTGCGGATTGCAATTCAACCCAATTCAGACGTCTGAATCCCTTCTGAGCAATTTTTTACACCTTTCTTATTTTTTTATTACCTTTTTACCCCTGCCTTTCCATCATCTATATAATAAAATTTTCACTTCTTTACTTCTTACTTCAGAACCCTAGCACCCATTTTCATCTCACTCAAAGCTTTTAACCTTCCTCTAACTTTCCAATGGCACCAAGATCAAAGAGAACAAGAGAATCAACTTCCGGACCATCCGAAGACCAAATCTGGCAATGGCTATGGAACGATGTTGCTATTTCTCGGTTCAATTCCATGAAGAACTCCAACATCTTCGAAGGAGCATTCATGAAATTCCTGGACTTCGCAGCATATCGTATAAGAGAATTAGCAGAGCAATTTCGCTTCAACAGCTTGATTGGGTATACTCCTAACAATGTTAAGATTAATCATCTTATGATTAAACTTTTTCTTGCAAACTTAAATTTGGATCATCAAAATCCTCAAAACCGTCAAGATTGTGTTTGGTTGTTAGTTTGTGGTGTAAGAATCTTCTTACCTTTACAAAGACTATGTCATATTTTAAATTTCCCTTATCAAGGAGTTGATATTAATGAAATTGAAGTTGATATGGAACATCGTGATGAAGTTTCACATCAAATTTTATCCAATGAACTCATTAATATGGGCAATTTAAAATCTACCTACTTAAGGCCGCAAGCTAGGCTAATTCACCGTGCTTTTATTTGCTCTCTCCAACCAAGAACGGGTAGCTATGAAAAAGTGTATAAAGAAAACTTTCAAGCACTTTATTCTATCTATTCTAATCAACAAGTAAATTGGGGGAAAAATATTTTGGATGAATACCAAGATATCACAATCCGAAGAAAGTATAGAACTATTCATTATGGTGCCTATATTATGCGTATTCTCCTAAATATCGGTGTACCAATGCTTGATTCCGATTTTACAAGTATTAGTGAGTTAGGTGCTAAAACTTTAGGGTTGATGGGTCTTCCTATACGGCCCCCTTCTCAACAAATCATTCCCTTCCAACAATGGTCACAAAATATTCAACAAGGTGTTCCTTAACCTCGAGACACTAGTATTGCTTCTTCTTCCCGTACCCAACATGTAGAAGAAGAGGGGGACGATGACACCATCCAAGAAATTGGCCTAGATACTTCTTCAAGACAAGCCATCGTCACTCTCTCCCTAAATCAATCAAAGATTCATCGTGACATAAAAGCACTTGAGAAAAAGACGGAAAGAAAATTCAATTCTATGAAAGGCTTTCTCAATAAGACATGAGATCGAATTTCTTGCTCCGGCTCTACATCTACTCAAGCTTACAATCCATCTCCATTTGAATAGTCTTCCTCAAGCTCAAGCTCTAATCACAATGATCCATCTCTTTCAAGTCAATTTTAAATTATCTTGGTTTATTTTTTTATGTTTACCTGTCGTTTTTATTGGTTAGTCGTATGAGAAATGTCTAAAACATTATTTCTTTACGTACTATTTCCTCTGTTTGCCTTAATGAAATGTTTTATCTATTATCATTCATGTTCTTTCTTTTTGTCGATGACAAAAGGGGAGAAATTTAATTATGCATATCGATAGGGGGAGTATCTAGTCTATTAATTTTATATAATTGTTATCATCAAAAAAGGGCAGAATGTTAGACTCTCGATTTGATTATAACAACCTATATAAAATGTTATTTATATAATAAACCATCTTTGCAGGAGATTTATTGCAGATTAATCTACAGATGTTTATAGCTGTATATTATGTGTCTAGAGTCTGCATATTACTTAGAAAATTTGTTAAAGTCTCTCTTTGCATGACACACACACACACACATGCACACACATGCTCATACATGCACAAAACAGCAAACTCAGACGTCTGAAACCATTCATTCAGATGTCTAAGTACTGAAATAAGAATATTGTCTTCACAATATTTAGACGTCTGAACTAAAATATTCAGACGTCTGGATGAGGTCAAAAATGAACTATTTCCTTGCTGTTTGCGTTTCAATCTAATTCAGAAGTCTGAATTTTTTTATTCAGGCGTCTAAATATCCCCAACTGCTATTTTCTTGAAAAGTCACTTCTTTTCATCGAGAGAAACATTCTTTTAAATCAACAGTTGCATCCGTTATTTTCAATATAACTTTTCATTTAAAGATGCAATTCTTTATATACTATAAATAGATTATAGAATTCAACAAACAAATCGCCGAATTTACTTTTAGCATTCTTGAATTCTCATCTATTCTCAAAGCTTTCAAACAGCACTCAAATTACTCACATACTTTGATCTTTGATCACTTTATCTTCCACAATTCTCAAAGCACATCATTATATATCATTAAGGAGAAGATTATAGAAAGATTGAACTCAATTAACTTATCAGTGTTATTTAAGAACACACTAAAGTCAGATATCTTTGTTATTTGTATTGAAGTCCTATTCGGTTGCTTAGGCGGGTGAAGTCCTGTTCGATTGCTCAGGCAGTGTAAACCTATTCCTCCGGGTTAAGTGAGAGTTGTTGTAGTTGAAATTCCAGAAGGATTCTGGGACTGGACGTAGAACGGGAAGTTCGAACCGGTATAAAAATTCTTGGTGTGCTTGTTTTATTTTTACTTATTTTTTTATTTACTTTGCTATTATCATCTGTTTCCGCATTTAGATTTAATTATATTCCATATTAGTTGATCCTATGTAATAACTTGCATTATTGATTAACTTTCATTGTAGAATAGGAGAAAATCGTTCTGGGTTGAAATGATACACCCAAGCGATTTTCATTGAATTGAATTTGGGATTGCGGGTTGAAATGATATATACCCATATATATATTTAAATTGCGGATTAAAATGATAAATATCCGTATCACTTGACCATAGATAGAAAGTTATATACAGACTTGGTCTATATATATAAATATTTTGAAAATGATTTATATGGTTTTGGAAAGAAATATATAGTTTAATAAATATTGATTTTAAGATATATATATATATATATATATATATATGTATGTATGTATGTATTTTATAAAGTTCAAATTCTTGATTTTAAAATTTTGTGTTTGATAATTTTTAAGATTATAAGTTTGTTTTGAAATTTATAAATCTTAAGAATTTACTTATAATTTTATTATTTTAAAATATGTATAAATTAGTTTTAATATAAGATAAGTTTGATAATAAGATTTAATTAATAAAGTTTGATTTAATTAATATGTAATGCGTTTAAGTATTTATTCAAATTATATTATAAAATAGATTTTATAATGATTTTTATAAGCTAAGGGTGGGAAGATAAATTTGAATTTATTTAAAATTGTATTTATTTAAGAAATTTATTTAATTAAATCGATTTGGAACTAAATAAATGTGAGATTTTTAAAAGATATGATTTTATAACTTGATTTTGGTTTAAGGTGATTAAATGAATATTTCAAGTTTAAATAAATTAAAGGAAATATTTTGTTATTTGAAATTTGAGGTTTTATTTAAATGATATTGGATTTATTAAGTAAATATTTATAAACTAAATAATAGTAAAGTGAATTTGAGATATAAATGAAATTATCAAATTTAGTTTTGAAATGTTAAATATTTAAAGCTTTAAAATATATTAAAATTGAAATGGTTTATTTTTTGGTTCAAATTTGTATTTGAAATTGATATAATTTGAATGGATCATCGAGAAACTGAATTGAATTGATATTGATGAATTGTTATTGAATTAAATTTTAATTTTGGAATTCGAGTTGATTTGAATTGATTTGTGAAATTTGAGGAAGCTATTTTATTATATTAAGTATTTTTCAAATTATATCTAAAATTATTTATATATTTAATTTTTAAATTATTTTAATATAAACTATTTTAACTTATAAACTATTTTTAATATGAAACCATTTTATTATACTAATTATTTTATTTTAAACTATTTTAACCTATGACTACTTTATATAAACTGTTTTATTATATACACTATTTTAATATCTAAACCCGTTAAGTGGGAAGTGTTGTGGTTTTCCAAAGTATTATGATTTTAAAGTGCTATGATTTCAAAGTGTTATGATTTCCAAAGTGCTATGATTTCAAAGTGTTATGATTTCCAAAGTGATATGATTTTAAAGTGTTAGGATTTCCAAAGTGCTATGATTTCAAAATGTTGTGATTTCCAAAGTGTTATAATTTCAAGTGTTATGGTTTCGAAAGTGTTATAACTTTGAAAGTATTATGATTACGAAAGTGAATATATTTGAAATGGAAATGATATCATACTGATTTGGTTTTGAGATGTAAATGATATCATATTGATTTGGTTTTGAAATGGAAATGATAATTTGGTTATGAAGTATAAACTTTTTGAAATGACCACAGTGTCATAATAACAATTGGTTGTTAAAGAGACCAGGATCGGATATCGCCATACTCTCTGCCAATACCGAAAACCACTTTAACAACCGTGTACGCGGTAGAGATTCTAGAATAAAGTAGGATGGTGGCGACGATCCTATATGAGGTATGTACGTAGCCCTGACTCCCGTGAGTCATCTTGATGTGGCTAAAACAAGAGCTATACCGGGCCAAGTGAGGTCATTCCTCCGATCAGACACATTTCTTTGATGTCATTCTATTGCTTTTGTGATTTGATTGGGTGCACCCTTTGATTTGGGAATGTGTCACGAGGTGGGCGATAGTAGCTGTTATGCGTTACCACCAGTCCGGGAGTGCAAATGGTATATCCACCATGGCATTGCCTCGATTGTCATGTCATATGCCCTAGCGTGTCTTCTACGAGTTTATTTTGTGTCGTACCTATGGTGCATCCTTTGGTAGCCTCCCGATTAGAGGGTATTACAGGACTGTATAGACTATTAGCACTATAAAATGTATTAAGGGGAAATGGGTAACGCCTTAATGCTATTTTAATAATTTACTTTACTATAGACATTATTATAATAGCGTATATTACTACATAGTAGATAGTTTAACGGATCCTTAGAGGATGGTTATCCCAAACATCCTTTAAGTTACTTGTATTTCAGTTTTTATTTCTCTTGAGTTGGATTTATTGATATAAGAATGTTAATCCTGACTCGTGTGTTCTGTGTTTTTCTTTACGCTTGGGTCAAACTGAGTGATACAGCTTTTGAAACTCACCTTTGGACTTGGAGCTTCATTTGGAGATCCATCTACATCTTTTCAGCTTGTAGTTATTCAATTGATTCCAGTGATGTATTCTGATTTTGTGTTTGACTATTGTATTTGAGACTTCTGTTGTATCTTATTTAACTCTGTTATATATATATAGTAGCTTCATGAACTACTATTATTTAGCTTCATGAACTACTATTCTTTTGTTTCCACTGTATATTGTATATTAATCTGTGTCCGTGATTCTGTGATTTATTTATTTACCGTATATTCTAAGTTTTGCTAAATATAAATTAACAATCTGGAATTTTGAGCAATTCAAATCCGGCATGTGTGGATGTGAATGGTTGAAAATACCAGGATGTTACAACATTCCACTAAGCGGTATGGTCTCACTTAATATCAGTAAACCAAGATGTAATAGCGTTATTCTGTAACGATCCCAATTTTAATTAAATTTAAATTAGTCATTAATGCAAATTTTGGAATTAATTTGAATTTTTCAAAATAAATAAAATAAGTGTTGATTTGTATATACATAAATAAGATTGCAAATTTCATTTGAGTTTAAGAATTCAAAATAATAATTGTTTTAGAATTATTTGAATTTTAAAAAAAATATGTATATGTGGGTAGATTTGAATTTGGCTTTAAATTTGAATTTGAATATTGAATTTTAAATTTAGATAAATGACTCGGTAAAATAATTTGGATTTAAAAATATTATTTATGTAAATTATTTAATGTGTAGTTAGTTTTAAAAGCATTTTCTTTTGAATAGTATATATATATATATATATATAATGATGATTAGGAAGATGTATTTATAAAATAAGAAAATGTGATTTTTTTTTTAAAAAGCCTTTAATCATGAGAAATACAAGCGTTAAACATGTAACAAGAAATTTAACAAGTGTAATTCAAATAATAAATGTAATGATTTTTTAATTTAAATTGGACAAGTGTCATGATATTGTTTTGATTTTTAAGAAAATTTATAAAGAGGAAATAGAAACTATGTAACATATCGAACCTCCTCCCTCTCATTTCTTTTGATATTTGTAAATTTGCAAAGGAAACAAAAACATGTACAAGTTCCCAAACCAGAAAAGAAAAAAAATTCAAAAGCAAAACTAACCAAATCAAAACAATTCAAGTTCACAAATCAAAAAGAAAACCCTACATACATAAATCAAAATCTGTAACCCTCTCAATCAAGCATTTCAAGCATCTCAATTTTTTTTCAAAATCAAGCCTGTAAGATTCAACTTCAACAACACAATCAGAATCAGAAGCAACTCAGAATTTTCAAAATCTCAGTTTTTCAAGTTGCAAACCTGAGTTTTTCTATGTTTGCATAAAAAAAACTATAAGTAAATCCTTTCAAAAAAAAAGAGTTAGAATTTTTTATTGAGAGATCTAAGCAAGTAATTCATTAGGAAACTAAGCAAGATTTAAATTAGCTGCAGAAAGAAATCAAGATCAAGTTAAAAAACTGCTGCCAGATTTTCAAGTTTTAAACCCAGACACATTCTCTGTTTCTTCCCGATCAAGGTGAGTAAACCTTTTAAAATTCGGAATATTTGGTGTTGTTTGTGATGATGCTTGATATATATAGTGAAGTATTTATATACATGCAAATATATGTGAATATTTATATGCAGATATAACTGTGCATGTTTAGTAACAGGCATTTTGCCTCTGTCTAGAAACAGGTTTCAAAACAGGTTTGAAAATTAAAATCCTTCCTTCCCGATTCTTGTTTAACCTTAGGATTCAAACAAAAATTGTTTGTTTGAACATGTTTGAGCTCTAAAAATAAATCTAAGTATAATTAACCTAAGAATTCAAAAAAAAAATCAGGGAATATAGATAAGCACAGAACATATTAAAAATCTCGAGAATCATACTTTCTGATTTCAGGTATAATATCTGAATTGTTTTCAAAAATGAAGATGTTTAAAAGTAAAATTAAAATTTTTAGTGAAGTATTTATCAAGAAATTTGGGGTTGAATGTATCTGGGAGTACTAGAGGTTTAGGCAGATGATCATGGACTTGTAGAAGGTGGCGAAGTTGACTGGAGTTCATCAGAGCTCCGGTGCACATGGACATGCCTCTGGTATGTGTCAGTGGGTTAAGTCTGGAACGAGGAGTTTTTTTACTCGAAGACAATCTCGAGAAGTTTGCATGATGGCTCGAGTTCGAGCTCGTGTATTTTTCTGTGTGTATCGGGTTTGTACTTAAACAAAAATTCTAAGTTTAAAAAAAATAAGGTACACGGGTAAGTTTGTAAACGACTCGAAGCAAGTGGTACTTTTGACTCAAACCGGCTCCCGAGCGTGTTATGTGAAATAGTTTTTACTTTGAAATAAATTCGAACTTTTAAACATTTTTTTAAAATCATGTTTCAAATGATAATTTTGATTTGAGTTAAATTAATCAAGGTTTTAAGTAAGATATTTTGCAATTAAATTTAATTTAAATTTTTGTTACATTATTTTATAAAATTATTCATATTAATTGAATAATGTAAATAAAAAGGGTAATTAAGATAAAATGTTATTTGGACTACCTTAACCTTTTAAAGCAACTAATGTATAAGATGATGGTTAAACATGATTTATAAGATAACCAAAGTGATTCATAAAGATAAAAAGATTTATATTTTAAATTATTAAGTAAAGTAATTATTTAATTAATTATTTAATACTAAAGATTAATTTAATAAATAATTAAGATTAATTAATTAAAAATTTTGATAATGATTTAATGATAAATCAAGATAGAAGATTTATAATTACTTGATAATTAATTAATAGTTAATTAAAGGTTAATTAATTATTAATTTAAGATAATTAAGGATTAATTAAGGATTAATTAATTAAGGTAATTAATTAAGGAATAATTAAGGATTAATTAATTAAGGTAATTAATTAAGGAATAATTAATTAAATGAAGGTGATTAAGATTTAATTAATTAATAATAAAGGATTTAATTAAATAAAAAAATTAAGGATTAATTAATTTATTAATTAAGAATAATTAATCATTAATTAAGGATAACTAATGAAAATAATTATGTGATTAATTGATTATAATCACATAATTAATCCATATTAATTGTAGATGATTGATTATCTTTGAATGCTTTGTATTGTTTGATATTCCTGATGTGTGATGCTGTGTGATATGAATTATTTTGATTTGAGTTGTGATGAATGCAATTCATTTCTCTGTGACGAATTTATATTGTTATCCGTGAATCTACGAATGGAGATAAGCGTTATAGGATTATACCACTTATCAATATTTCTGTGTTTGAATTGTGATGATTAATGATGTTGCACTATTGTGTTAAACCCCTGTACTACACCATACACGCACAAATATGGATTGCACGAGGAAATTGGTTAAATCACGGATTTTTGAAAGGGTTTTAAAAGTTGAATTGTTTTGAATCCAAAAGGTTTTGGAAATGGATTTGGGTTAAATGTAAAAAGGGTTTTTGAAAAGGTGTTTTCAAAGATAAAAGTTATTTTGAATAACTTGATAAAGTTTTGAGATTTAAATAGTTTGATTTGAATTTTAAATCCAAGATTTGAAATTGAATTCTATGTTGAGAATTATGGTTTAAAAATGTTATACAAATTATAAATGTGTCTATATGGATTTAAACCATTTTAAAAAGTAGTGTTTTGGGAATTTGAATTTAACCCAAGGGCTTTATCTTGTATAAATGTAATTGGATTTTTCCTAAACGAAAACTATTTGTTTTTAAATAATAAAAGCTTTTATATAAGGAAAGAATTTCCAATTTGTGTTAAAGGGATTTCAAATTTAAAATGAAAATGGTTTTATACGTCACGAATGAATCTATGGAAACGGTTTTGAAAGCTATGAATTAAATCTTTGATTTAAAGATTGGATGAGTTAATCCAATTTGAAGTGGAAATTGTTTTGAAATCTGTGAATGAATCTTTGTGAAAAATGGGTGAACTTTGTGAAGTAAATCTTTTTGTTTAAAGATTTGGAAATGGTAATTTGTTTAAACCATTTGAAAAGAAAGATTTTTGGGTAATAAGTTGTGACTTAACTGAAATCCCATTATCCATATGGTTTTTAAATATTGCGCTCACTATTCCGTTTAGCCTGGAGAGGACCTTTGTGTCATATAACCCATTCTGAATAGTGATACGATGAAATGGATAGCATTTGAAGATGGTGGTGAAGACCGGGTGTCTTCGAGAATGATAGGATAACCTGTCGAATGACTCTACACTGAGTAGCTACGGTATAGAGATCTCCATATGTGATGGGGAGTTCGATCGGGATTGGGGATACCTGGATTTGTAAGGGATTCTTTTGAAGTGCCTTCGGTTCTATTGGAGCCGAAACAGACTTGTATTGATGTGCGTCTGACATTACACTTTGAGATGTAAAGATGGTTTCTATCAAATACATTTTTGTTTGGTGGCGGAGATTTATTCTCTTAGCTTAACACCCTTCTCTGAGACGTACGAGCTCAGAGGTTATGTAGTTGATGGTTAATAGTTGTACATTCACAATTTGGTAATGTGGCATACAAAGTGCTGCTGATCAATTGTTGATCAAATCATGACTTTGTGAAAAGTGTAGCTTTATGGACGTGACTTCGTCGAGCCTCACAACCCGATAATAGTCGAAACAGGAATCGCTGCAGCAAGGTTATTTTGGGGTAGCGCCCCCTGAGGGTATGACCATTTCCTTCTGGATAAAAACTGATATCATGGTATATAGCCTAGATATTTACTTATGTTGATTTTGAAAGTAGTATCATGATATGGAGCCCAGATACTTTACCGTATGGTTGTTGGATTGAGGGCCCACGGATAAAGGTCGAGGTCGGTAACGACCGGGTGATTGCATATTCGTGTCAGTAGTTACTTCCGGGCAGGGGTAACCCAACCATATGTAGTAGAGATCCGGTTAGGTTCTTGGGGACATCCCTCCAGAGGCGTTCCATTTTGTGTGGAAAGTTCCTTTGTCTGACCATTTGTTGGAAAATCCAAAGAAACAATACGCGCCCTGTATGGTTTTAGTTGTATAACCTACCATGGAATGTGGCGGTAACCTGCTATTGAACATGGTAGCTATAGTAGGCATACGACGAAATGTTGTATGCTGGCTAAGATTAATATTATACTTTCGAAAGGTTTCTACACTATGCACTAATAATAATATCAAATGGTTTTCGCGTATCAAGCATTTTTTACCATCATAAGGAGAAATCTCCTCCAATTCTGCGTTTGCATGGTGTGTGCGGCGGGAGGCCTTATGGTAGTTTCATTTTCTAAAAAGCATTACAGATTTCAAATTTAAAATCGTTTGTTGTTTGTTTTAAAGATAAAACTGTTTTTGTTTGCTCATACCAGTCCCATGATTGACCTCGCTTAATACAACATGATAGGAGGTTCTCGCTTTGCGTTTGATGGCGAACGGAAGGCTCTTACCTCTACATGTCCCCAGGGAGGGGTTGATTAACCGGGTAGGTGAAGAATTCGAAAGGCTGGCCATAAAAGCAAGGGCAGGGTACCATTATGAGCCACGGCGGGGCTGGGATGGTTGAAAAGCCTACCAGTCGAGGTTTGTCGCTGTTGATGGTTGAAAAGCCTAGACCGTCACAAGAGGTATCAGAGCTGAAGGTTGAAACTTTAGCTCAGGAGTATAACACATTAGGTAACTCATTAGAGATAGGGTGAAGTATACCCTAGAATGAGTACAACCTGTGAAACCGAAAACCCAAATTACTCAGTCTATTTTCTTTAACTGTTGTTATTCCCTAAGATATCTCGTCTGAATGCCTAAATCGGTTTTCTTACTATTTACAGATAGTAAGAATGAGTGGAAGAAGAGGACGAGGTAGGGGACGGAGAAGTACCACTTCAAATGGTCAAGTCCCTGCAACATCAGTTATTCCCACTCAACCTCAGCCGAATCTAGCTGATTTGTATCGAAGTTTTATCAGATTGGGTGGAAAGCCGTTCACAGGTAAAGAATCTATTGTCGAAGCCCAAGCCTGGATCCGATCAAGCGAAAGAATTTTTAGAGGGCTGAAGTTGGAAGACGATCAGATGAGATTGATAGCTTCTTGGCAACTCCAAGAGGAAGCTCTAGTCTGGTGGGAGACAGTTACCGTGGATGAGCCGGAAGATGAGTTTACTTGGAGTCGGTTCAAATAGGTGTTTGAACAGCGATACATGCCGTCTGTTGGTATCTCCCGAATGTACCAGGAGTTCATGGATTTGAAGCAGGGAAGTTTATCGTTTGAGGAATACTTAAACAAATTCAATGAATTATCTCGGTTTGGTCCGGAGCTAGTGAATACACCATTGAAAAAGAATGAAAGATTCATTCGTGGAATGAATAAGAAGCTCCATGAGAGAATGACTGCTCATGTAAAGGAATCTTTCTCTGAATTGATCGATATGGGCTATCGATATGCTACTCTATATGAACAAGAAGTTTTAGAGGAGAAAGGAAATGCAAACAATCCAAATTGGAAGAAAAGGAAGTTCGGCGAAAAGAAACCGTATCAAGGCAAAGAAAAGAAGAATACACCGGATAAAGGTGAAAGATGTTACTTGTTTCAATTGCTTGGAGAAAGGCCATTACTCGAATAGTTGCAAGAATCCCAGGAAGCTAGGAGAGAGGGAGCAATTTATGAAGCCAGAGCAGGAATCTAGGGAATGCTATAACTGCTACAAGCCAGGACATAGGATGAGGAATTGCCCAGCAACGAAGCAAGCTCAAGTAGCAAAGATGTGTGCAATCAAAGATGATCCTTCAACCTTGAAGGCTGATAAAGGAAAAGGAATCTTAGAAGGTAACCTTCTCATTTACGAAGAAATTGTTTGAATTTTGTTCAACACGGAAACTACATGTAGTTTTATTTCTCAACAAATCGTAAATAAGTTAAATCTTGAATCTAAGATCGTAAACGAACTTGTTTTTGTCTGTTTCATTGGGTTTCGATATATTCTACCAATGGTTAGTTATTCCTTCGGACTAATCAATGCCCCAATGACCTGCATATTTCGTAGATCAGATGACCCAAATATTTTGTAGAGGGTTAAGTGAGTTTATTCTCATATTTGTGGATATTCCGGCTTAGTCCGATAAGCCATTTCTCTACCTTTTTCTGTGTTCTTATATTTTTTTGTTTGTCTTTCTCTCTCTTTCAAATTTCGAGGACGAAATTTTTTAAGGGGGTGTATAACGATCCCAATTTAAATTAGTCATTAATGTAAAATTTGGAATTAATTTGAATTTTTCAAAATAAATAAAATAAGTGTTGATTTGTGTACGTATATATATATATATATATAAATAAGATTGTAAATTTCATTTGAGTTTAAGAATTCAAAATAATAAATGTTTTAGAATTATTTGAATTTAAAATATATATGTATATGTATAATGGATAGATTTGAATTTGGCTTTAAATTTGAATTTGAACTTTAAATAAATGTCTTAGTAAAATAATTTGGATTTAAGAATATTATTTATGTAAATTATTTAATGCGTAGTTAGTTTTAAAAGCATTTTCTTTTGAATAGCATATATATAATAATGATTAGGAAGATGCATTTATAAAATAAGAAAATGTGATATAATTTTTTTTAAAAGCCTTTAATTCATGAGAAATATAAGTGTTAAACATGTAACAAGAAATTTAACAAGTGTAATTCAAATAATAAGTTGTTTAACAAATGTAATGATTTTTTAATTTAAATTGGACAAGTGTCATGATATTGTTTTCATTTTTAAGAAAATTTATGAAAAAGGAAATAGAAACTATATAACATATCAAACCTCCTCAGAAACGACCCGCCTTTCATTCCACAGAAAGACGCACATCTTTAAGAAAGAAAGAGGTAGAAATAGAATAGATAGAAGAAAAGAACGCAACAAAATCAGAATCTCACAGCGGAACGAAACAAAATATAATATATAACATAACTATTACATAGTCTATTACATATCAGAGCTACTCAGATACAACAACACAAGATAGACAGTTATAAAAGTCTGTCTATTATACAACTCAATTACAACAAATACATCACAGAGATACAACATAGCGGAAAACACCATATAACTACAAATGCTGAAGCCTCCTGCTCCATAACTCCTCCAGTATTCCTCAAAGCTAACCTGAATCCCTTGGCTACTCGTAAAAATTTGAGTACCCAAGAGTTTAAGAAAAATAGAATAAACTCCGGGTCAGACATGGGTCTGGTGTGAGTAAACGGGTTAAAGTTGCTTAACTTTTAAAATCCTTTGAAAACAAAATGTATCATGTAAGACTCCCCACAAATAAACATGGGTAAGTTTTTACCTTACGCTAACCAAAACATTTGATAGGAAATCCAGTGATATTATAATAGTGTCTAGGGTTTTCAAGTAAATAGAAAATAGCTGAAATTGTTACATTCATTAAATTCCAGCTACTAGCCACAAAAGTGGGTAATACAATCAAAACCATAAGGGCACGTAGGAAGAATGGGTTTCCATCAATGGCAGGGCAACTGTAGTACCGCCCGTCACAGTACTTGGCCTAGATCACCGTACCGAGGAGTACGCCCGCTCCCCTGCAACACAAGGCCGGGACCATTCCTTACTGAACAGTCCCGAACAAGACCACCCCGGCGATTCTAGCTAGCAATCGCCCCACACAGCCGAAATAAAAAGGGACATCTAGACAGGGGTAAATCTCGTCCTACTTGGGCATGACCCACTTAGCCTTGCTGCACCTCCCCTGTTTTAGCCATTCCCGGTTGATGAGGCTTGAGGCTGCGATTACCTTTATAGAACACAACTATCTTGGAATGCCCATCGTCCACCTGACAATGTTCTGAAAGCATTCAATCCATACATGTTCATTCCGGGTTCGAACGAAACCGAAGGCATTATCTCGTTACACTCATTTTGGAATCACCCTCAGAGTTAACGACAATAACCCTTACACTCTAAAAACTACATCTCGAACCTGAAAGTACTATTTTCGTTATACTCGTATTGGAATCACCCTCAGAGTTTTTAACGACAGATAGTTCTTACACTTCAAGTCTTCAACTCGATCTTCACTTGAATTCACGACCTAACATTTAACTTGGATCGATGTGGTTTTCAGATAATCAAATTTGATACCCGATCCCGGTCTCATCGAACCAAACATGTCTTAAAGGCCAAGTTGTTTAAAGGTTTAAACAATTCAATTCAATACAACTCAATGCTTTCAAATCACACAGCATTAACATAGATAAATATCACATATTTATCATTGATATATCCAATATCATATCACAGAATGTCACACACATATCATCAATAGATATCAATCCAATAGATATCACCCAATTCAGACATTCAACAACCAATCATCCATAAGCAAGCATTATCAATTCATATCATAATTAATTTCATTTCTTAAATTAATCCCTTAAGAATCAACCCCTTAATCTTGCTTATACAATCATTCATTAATTACTAACCTTAATTAATTAATCACTCCTTGATTAACTTAATAAATCAAATAATCAATCCCTAATCCAGATTAATTGTCCTTTAATCATCAATTAATAAACCACAATTATTAATTAATATCCTTTAATATAAAGTAATTAATCCTTAATTACTTCCATAATCAATTAACTTTTAATTAACTGATTAATAATCCATCAACTATCGATTAATAACCTTAATTTTTAATCGATATCTCTTAATACAAATTAATTAATCCATAATTACTTTTATAATTAATTAATTAATTATTAATTAATTAACTAATTAATTATCTCTTAATTATTAATTAATAAACCTAATTATCAATTATTAATTAAGAACTTAATTACAAATTACTTACTCCTTAATCACCAGTTAATTAATCATTTAATTAACCCTTAATTAACTATTAACCCATCCTTACTTAACAGATAATCAATCCTTAATTACCATTTGATTAATCCTTAATCACAATTGATTAATCAATTAATCACCAATTAACAACTTCTTAATCAATCCTTAATTACGGATTAATTATTCTCTAATTATTAATTAATAAAACCTTAATTATTAATTAATAAAATTTAATTACAAGCGAAACACTTCCTAATTACTAACTAAGTAACCTTTATTACTTAATTAACAACTTATTAATCACTTAATTAATAAATCTTAACCACTTGATTAATTAAGTTTAATTACACTTAATTACTTGATTAATGAATCCCTAATCATTAATTAAGTCTAGTTAATGAGCTTTTAATTATAATTTAATTAATCTTAAATTAATTAACCTTAATTCTTAACCATTTGTAAATCAAATAAATTATTTTTCCTCTATTAGTTTCTTAATTAATCCTTTATAATTAACTAATTAATTAAACTTAACTTCTTTAAATTAACTCAATCAAAATTAAGATATTAAGACCTTAATTAAGATAAAACATTTATCTTATAAATGCCTTAATTGCCTTAACATATTTACATCATTCCTTTATAACTATTCTTACTTAATTAAATTATAAATTAAGTTTAAGTTAAAACAATCATTTGGCTAGATAAATTAAAGTTATCAAAACACAATTTTAAATAACTTAAATATTTATCAATTTATAGTTTAAACTAATTTCAGTTTGAATTTAAAACTTGTCTTTATATAAACCATTAAATTTACTTTCGAAACTCGATTTCAAAATCATTTTAAAAATTCTAAACAATGTTAAAATTTAACAAAACTTCAAAACTTCTTAAAATATGTTTAATAAAACATTCATTAAAACATCAAGAAATTTATATAAGGTTTAAACTAATTTAAATTTTAAAATTTCAAAAACAAGTTTTAAAACCTTTTTAAAATCTTTTTAAAACTGTTTTACAATTGCTACTTCGGTCAAACCTGAGATTCCCTTTCCTCCATCTTTTTTTTAAACTTTGATTAAATACAGTACTCAAAAACAAAACTACTAGCTATCCAACCTGAAATCCTAACTATTCAGACAAAGATCCTAGCTATCCGGACATAGATCCAGATAAGTCTTCCTAAAAATATTCAGAGTTTCCTAAGATAAACCCTGAAATCCTAACTCCACAACAAAAGATAGATTGTTCATGTATTTCCTCAGAAGAGATACGTGAAAAACAATGTGAATTCCAGTCATCTAAACTGGCAATTCAACCTGAAGACTACAACACTAATCTTCTCCTGATAAGCTCCACCATCGCAGATACCTCATAGACCAAAACTGAACCAAGAACCAGACGATCTTCTGACTCTGCTCCACGGAACGGAATTCTACAAGGTCTTCTAAACAAAGCTTCATAGGGTGGCATCCAGATACTCGTTTGATAACTTATATGAGAATTCCAATAAATGCAGATGATCCTTCTAACATCCACAAAATCCAAAACATAAGCTCTCTCAAATCTCTAAATTTGGTTCAGCCTTTCCGTTGGTTTGGGAATGATAGGTTGTATCCAAATTCAATCTCGAACACCAAGCTGATCACACAGCCTTCCAAAACTAGCTAGAGAAGATAAGTGTTATTCTGCTTTTTGGCAAAGCCATGATACCAAAAGATCGATCGAAAACAAAAGACAGTTCGTCTCAAAGATTTGTTATACTTTGCTTCACTATGGATATTGCTGAATTTTGTCTGAGCCCGGATCAGGCTACAATTGATAGGGCATGACAAGCAAAGCCATAAAAGCCTACATTATAAATTTCAAGTCAATCCGAGTTCGTATGCTCGAGTTATGATCGACTCAATCTAGAAGAAATGGCTCAGCTTTCGTATCCATCGCCATTGTTGATTTCGTATCCATCATCGAACTCCGGTTCAAATCGATCACTTTCGTGTCGACCAGGTTCAAGCAACTTCGTATCCATTAAAGTGCCGCAGTTCGCATCGATCAAGTTTGAATCCATCGAAGTGCCTCGGTTCGACTCGATCTCATCCGAGTCCATCGGCCCCTCCTTATTCGAATCCATTGGCATCTCCCTACTTCGCATCCATCGGCAGATAACCTACTTCGTATCGGTCAACTCCCATGAGTTCGTATCGATCAAGATTGGCCGTGTTTGAATCCACTGAGTTCGTATCGATGGACTTCGTACCCATCAGCAGATGATGCGCTTCGTAATGATCAGCCAGTGTCTTCTTCGCATCCATCATAGAAGCATCCCTTCGAATCCATCAAGGTGCCTTGATTTGTCTCCATCCAGATACCCTGCTTCGTATCCATTGAGGAAGCCACTATTCGAATCCGTTTGGGCAGAGTAATTCGTATCCATCGAGTAAACAAGCCAAGGTGACGTGTCATCCCTCGATACGAACAAGCCGAGACATATGGAGTCGACGCGGTCAACTCGGAGTGAAGACCGAATCGAGGCGAAGTTTGCGCTCACGTCATCACAAAGACGTGTGCCACCATTGATTCGAAACAATTAATTCGAAGTGAGGGAATCGAACCAAACATCCACTCGAGAATACTCATTTCGTATCGACTATATCTTCCAATCCACTGATCTAAATGCCATGAAATTTTCACAGGTTACTGCCTACATGCCAAGGAGTGTTCACACCAAATTTCAGCTCGATTGGACATCATCTTGATCGATACGAAATGATTTTGTATCGATCACAGATCGACTCGAAACTTTCTGAGATTGGTCGCGTGGGCCCACTCATGTGCCAGAAAAAGTCTTCCGAGATTTGAGCGAAGTCTCATCCTCCTACGCCTATAAATAGAGCCCCAGAGCCTACAGGAAAAGGATCTTTTGACTCTGAAGCGTCCAGACTCTGCTGGATCGAGATCTCCATCATCCTACACCATATTCTTGCTGACAATTTCGAATTTCCAGTTATAACTTGTTGTTGATTGCTGTAACAACTTGTAATCATTGAAAGAGAATGAATAAAACTGCAAAAAACTTCATAGTGGACGTAGGCAACATGTCGAACCACTCTAAATTGCTTGCCTATGCATTTACTTTATTGTTATTTGGAGTTTTTGTTAGATAATTCTCTTTTTCAATTTATATTCTTCATTATTATCTCTTCAAAGACTCCCGAAGAGTGTTGTGACCAATTTTGGTGCAAACACTTTGGTGCTTTCACTGAGAAAACCCAGATTTTCTCCTGCTCTTTGGATCTGTCATCGATACCGGATTGCATAAACCTAAGAGAGAGATCCAGATCACAAATCCAAGTTCCTTCCCTTCTATTCAGATTTGCATAAAGTCTAGGAAAGGAATTCAACCCTTAAGATGGTTAGCACAAGGACCACCTCTAATGTTATCAACCAAGAAGAATAGGATAGACAGAATCCTACGCCGCTACCTCCTTCTAACCAAGATGCTACCGGACACTCGAACCATCAGGTCCGGTTACCCGACAAGAGTTTCAGCTGCTGCTCCAAGAGCTGACCCAGAGTCGGCAACAACTAGCAGAACAGCTACGCGCTAACGTCGAGCTCACCAATCAGCTGAATCGTCAGAAACGGAGGAGATCCAGGAGAGACCATGTTTCTCGCTCCTCCAACGAAAGTTCCTCCTCTTCTGACTATCATCATCGATCGCCACGGCCCCGGCTAGATGGAAGTCACATGCAAACTGCTGGATATCAACCGGCAATGACCGTTGGACAACTGAGAGTTGGCCCATCCGCCAGTTTCCAAACTGGGCCCTCCTCCCGAGGGGGTGTCGTTCCTCACTACACCACAGAATACCGCGCCACGAATGCCGCGGATGAACCAAGGGTCGATGCCAAAAATCAGCTGAACTCGGACCGCTGTCAGCATGGGCGTACTCCTGAACTGTACGTCTCGGAGGACTATGAGCCAAGAAGGCAAGATTTGGACCATCGACAACATCCGGTCCAACCCCAGAATATGGAACACCATCACATTCTGACGCGAGCCGCACAGAACATACAAATGCCCGATCTTTCGACCATGATACGTCAGATGATCCGTGAGAGCCAAAGTCTCACAAACGACGACTGGGGAATTTCTCGAAGTCACACTCCTTTTACGGACGATATTCTTACTGCTGAACCCCCACGGCGATTCAGGATGCCGACTCTACCCATGTACGAGGAAAACTCCGAACCCAACCAACATATTCTGAAATATGAATGGTCGATGAGCGCTGCCAGAGCTGACGATGCAGTGAAGTGTCGTAGTTTCCCCATATCCTTGGGGGGCATCGCTGCCTTGTGGTTCACTCGACTGCCACCTCGATCCATTTCCTCATTTGACCAGTTGGCCACAAAATTTGTTGAGCAATTCCGCATGCTCGTCGCAAGACCGAAAGATGTCAACACTCTATCTAGCGTCACCCAAGCTCCTGGAGAGACGCTCAGACACTACTTAGAGAGATTCCATACTGCATGTGCCGAAATCAGCAATCCGAATGATAACTCCATCCTTATGGCGTTGACTAAGGGGATTGACCCCGATTCTGAGTTTGGCAACTGGTTGGTTGGAAAACCACCTGCATCATTGGACCGTTTCCACACCAAGGCGGCTCAATTCCTGAGAAGGGAAGATGCGAAACAGTCTAGGAAGCAGAATGATGCAGGGCCAAGCACAGAAGGGATCCAAAGCAATGTCGCAATCAAACAGTCCGGTGAGAGCTCTGGAAAAGTTCAGTTGAACGTTCAAAACAAACAAACCCAGCGAAGGGAGAGCGCAAATCAAACTAGAAAACGAGATCAAAATCGTGGCCCACAGCGCAAGAATCCTATGTTTGACAGTTACACTCCTTTGAACACATCACTGGAGAACTTGTATTTACACACCTGTAATACAATTCAGTACAAAAAACCTGCGCCGAAACCGTCGTCAGAAAGACAAATCTAGACGGGAAAATTTTGTAGGTTCCATGAAAGCTACGGGCATAATACGAATGAATGTCGTCATTTGTAAGATCTCGTTAAAAAAGTAATTAGAGACAGAAAGCTGGAACAGTTTGTGCGGGCACCGCAGCCTGGAGAAGCGGGCCCATCAAATCAAAATAATGAACCCGATCGACCAAGACATGAGGACACTACCCGTCCCGGTAGGAGATTGGTGATAAACGCCGTCAGCGGCAGACCCATTTTTTCAAAAGCCTGGAACGACGATGACCTTCGTCACTGTTACACATGACAGGCTTATTCATTCTATGAATACTTTGCAATTTCCTTTACATTCTGAAGTTTGAATTTGTAATAAGGCACTGACTTTTCCATGTTTTTCTGTTGCAGCAATAAATTACTATCTCTTCAAGCTAGAGCTGTGATTCACCGAATGCGACATTCAACAATCACGACGCACGAAGAGCTAAGTTCCATAGAATAATGGAATTTATTCAAATAGCGAGTGACTGTGATACGACCGACCACTCACTAAGTGAAACCTCAGCTCGGGGGCAAGCCATCACATCAAAGGCTGAACTGGACCGACACACGACAGTCCTACAACTAACTCCAAATTCCCAGAGTGCGAATTGGAGTATAAATATAAACTCTAGGTTCCCAGAGTGCGAACCGGAGTATAGACACTAACTCCACTTTCCCAGAGTGCGAATTGGAGTATAAACATCAAATCCATCGTTCCCAGAGTGTGAACGGACTCCACTTTCCCAGAGTGCGAATTGGAGTATAAACATCAAATCCATCGTTCCCAGAGTGTGAACGGACTCCACTTTCCCAGAGTGCGAATTGGAGTATAAACATCAAATCCATTGTTCCCAGAGTGTGAACGGACTCCACTTTCCCAGAGTGCGAATTGGAGTATAAACATCAAATCCATCGTTCCTAGAGTGTGAACGAATTCCTAAAAAGCCCAAATAGATGTGACTGACCATCTATCGGCTGAAACCACTTTCCCAGAGTGCAAATAGGAGTATAAACATCGAATCCATCGTTCCCAGAGTGTGAACGAATTCCTAAAAAGCCCAAACAGGTGTGATTGACCATCTGTCGGCTAACTCCAAGTTCCGAGGGCGTGAACTGGAGTATAAACATCAATTCCAGGTTCCCGAAGTGCGAATCGAAACGTACATGCTAACTCCAAGTTCCCAGAGCGTGAATTGGAGTATAAACATCAATTCCAAGTTTTCGGAGTGCGAACCGAAACATCAATACTAACTCCAAGTTCGCAGAGCGTGAATTGGAGTATAAACATCAATTCCAGGTTCCCGTAGCGCGAACCAAAACATCAATACTAACTCCAAGTTCCCAGAGCGTGAATTGGAGTATAAACATCAATTCCAGGTTCCTGGAGCACGAACCGAAACATCAATGCCAACTCCAAATTCCCAGAGCGTGGATTGGAGTATAAACATCAATTCCAGGTTCCCGGAGCGCGAACTGAAACATCAGTGCTAACTCCAAGTTCCCAGAGCGTGAATTGGAGTGCGAACATCAATTCCAGGTTCCCGAAGTGCGAATCGAAATATACATGCTGACTCCAAATTCCCAGAGTGTGAGTTAGAGTACAAAAACCAAGTCAAAGTTCCTAGAGTGCGAACTGTATTACAAACATCGATAACTCTCACATTCCCAGAGTGCGAACCAAATTATCGATCACAAATTATCCTAAGTCCCCGGAGTGTGGACGTATGCTCAAGATTTGCAATAGGTGCGATCGACCACCGAAATACAAATGCTGTTCCCCGGACATGGGGACAAAAGCTTAAGTGTTAATCATTAACCGAAGCAATACAATGTCCAAAGTTCAACTCATTCATCAATCATGACATGTGGTCAAGATTTTCAGACTTGGCAAATAAAATGAACTCTACTTGATGGTAAAAACACCACAAGTACACTGGACTGAAAGCCAAATGCTGCAAATACTTAAGCACAAAAGAAATGAGAGTTGAAGCAAAGAAACAAAACTTTATTTCAACTAAATGTATGTGAAGGTTCATGTACAAGTTATTCCAAAAAATTCCCACTAGCAGGGGGCCAAGCCTGCATCTATATATAGCCAATGAAAGAAAAATAAAAGTGACTTCCTAACTGCCAAAAATGCGCCAGAGGAGGATTATCTACTTTTTCTTCTTTGGCTTTTTCTTTGACGCGGAACTACTAGAACCGCTAACAATCTTTCGCTTCAACCTCTTACCCTTTGGCGGATCTTCCTCTGATGAAGGCATGATATCGATATATTCCTCCGAACTTGAACTTAAAGGAATATTCTCTTCGGGAGGAGTCGGAAGAGTCGGATCCACAACCGGGGGCGGAATGGGCACGCTGGATTCGACAAGCGTGTCCTCAGAAGATATCACCTCAAGAGGAGTAGCTCGACCGCCGTCGTAACACTCTCAGAATTACCACCGTGTGCTGCCGCTTCCATCTCTGCGTTGATTTGAGCAAGTTTCTCAGCTTCACGAGCGGCACGGGCTTCATGATAGGCAGTGGCGGACTATGACGAAGCAATGGAAGCAGGTGGGAACGCGCCAAGAACAAATGGCATGTCAGCAAAAGGGTCACTGTGTTTTAGCCCAAGAGTTCATTCATCATCTGTTCTTTGAAAGTAATTGAATCCCCTTGTGTCATCTCGGTCGGCGCGACTGTCGTCGTGGTGATCGCTTCAGTAATAATGGCTTCTTGTTCTTGATGTGACTCTTAGACTGTCGGAGGCATTGTCGGTGTAACTTTGCTCATTGGACAAGAAAGAAAAGAAGTTGTCAGAACACGCTTCGATACAAATACTTCAGTTCAGACACACAGTAGATTTGTGCAGAGTACCTTTCTCTACTTGACTCGTAGCTGACTGAACAACTTCTGAAGAACGCTCACTTATGGGAGATAAGCGTGGCTGCTCAGGGTCGTAGCCTGGGACCAACTGCGGCTCAGTCGTTTGCGTCGGCTCGAATCCAGATGAAGTAATCATCTCAGAACGTGTAGCTTGGTGCGCGACGCCAGACCCCTCACCAACTTCCAAGTGTTGGGTACCCAGTCTCTCTTTAGCATGAAAGATCATGAAATCGTGGAGAACCTTCTTCCCATCATCAGTCAATATATGGTTCTCCAACTCGAACTCATCAAAAACTTCGCCCGGCTGTGCCGCTTTCTCTTCTTCAGCTAACAAATTCCAGGCGTTGAATAAGTGTGTCGGATAATCGTCAAGCCACGTCAAATTTCTGTGCCTCAGCACATTAGCATTATAAGTAATGAGAAGCTCTTCTATCTCTGTCTCTAGCTTGATCTCTACTTGACGAACTTTCCCATTGACTTCGGCTTCCATCTCACGGACCTTCTCCAAGGCCGCATCTCTTTCTCTCCGAAACTCCACTGCCTGATCACACGCTTCCTGTGCGGAAACATTAGCGGTGTCCCTCTCCTTCATAATCTCCGAAACTTTGGCCTTGAGCTCGTTTAGATCTTTCAAGGCCGCATCCCGCTCAACAGTTACGATGGTGTTTCGATGGACCATGTCCTCCACCGTAGCATAATGCTCACGCTTCATCCTATCCATTGCTGCCTGGGCTTCATCGGCTTTCCTAAGAGCCTCAACCTCTGATTTGCAAGAAGACTCGGCCTCACTGCCGAGCGCCTGAATAATTCGGTCCTTTTGGCCAAGTTCCTTTTCCAACTTCTCAATCGTGGCCGCTCGGTCAAAGGCCACCTTTGACGCTTTCTTTGCGGTTTTTGACCATTCCTGATACTGGAAGAATATATCTGAGAGATAATCATGCATCATAGGTGCAACTGACACCGGTATCCTTTTTAGATGTGGGGGGAAGACAAACCCGTCGAAGCAAATTTCAGGAAAATCTTTCTTCAGCTGAGCAAGCCTAACTGCTCCTTCCCCCGAAGGCTCCGTCAATGTTGCTCTGTTGATGGGGGGGCCGCGATCTCCGTTCTATGATGAGTGTCAGACCTCGATGATTGGGAAGACGGCTTGTGCCGTGGAGTTTCTGGAGGCCTTGAAACATGAACCGGAGGCGGTGCGGGAGCTCTAGGAGGTGGCGTGCGAGATCGAGACCGACGCCTATAATCTTTGTCTCTATCAGAGCGCTCATGACTCGAGCGCCCATGGTCATAGTCTCTATCTCCTTCCCTCCTATATGATTCATAATATGAAAAAGACTTTCGTTTGTTGCGAAGACTGCCAAGCATCGAGCCTCTACCAGACATGGTACCTGCGAAGCAAAAACATAAAATGAAATTAGTAATCTCTCACAGTGAACGTATTACACTCAGAAATCGTGTAGTGTCGTGAAGTGTGAATGTAGGTGCAACCCCCTGACCAACCAGATGTGTCAACCGCACTAGTGGGCAGAGACTCGCTTAAAACTAAGGCTTCTGAAAGTTCGTCCAATTCGGCATCATGCTGCAAGGATACATCGTCTGGAATTGGAAGATCAACGAGCCCTTCATAAAGATTCTCGGTTCTTGAGGGAGACATCTCCGAAATTCTAATTCTAGAGGCGGGTCGGGCCATGACAACCAATTTCCATCTTCCCTCTTTAGGTGGCTTAACAACGGCTGCCTTGCCTTTTCTTTGCTCTTCGGTATCCTGGGCTGCATCCGTGGATTCGCCCAATGGTTCTTCATCGGTGTGAGTTCTCTCGGAGTCAGCCTCCTTAATTATGACAACTTTGGTTTTTCTTCGTTTAACTCGTTCTTTCGAGGCAGTCCTTAAGACACCATCAAGCATTATACTTTGTCTTCGTTCAATCAGCCCAAGAATCCTAAGATTCCTATCTGTCAATAGCAACACGATATTCCTCTCTTTACTTGGGATTTCTTGAAAAACCCGAACTATCTCCTTGAAACGTTCACCTTCGGGTCATTGGATTATGGCTGAAAAGAAAAAGAGATGTGAGTTCGACTTCATCTACATCGATTTTATCAACTATTCGAAAAGATAACAATACTCACGTCTAAATAGCCATCCCCTAGCAAACCCTGGGGGGCAACTAACATAAAACCACTCCGTCCTGAAGTAGCTCAATCTAGTCCAAGCCCCTTTGATCACTTGGCAATTTCTTACCGCCTCCAAGAATGTGAAAGATGGACTATCATCCCGACTCTTGAAGTTAAACAAGTATCTGATCTCAATCGGGAGTGGTGGTCGATAGAAATACTCCATAAATGCAATGAACAAGCTATTGACTGACGCATATCCATTTGGATGTAGCTGAGATGGGGTGATCCCCAAAAACGACAATACTTCTCTTATATACTGGTTAAACGAAGGGAGTGCCCCAGCTGCGCACGCATGGCGATTGAATGCGGTATATCCCTCCGGTGGATTGTGCGGTCTATCATTTGGTCCCGGCAATAATACGTCATCCATCGACAAACCGTGCCTTAAGCATATTCTTCCTAGCATGTCTTCCGAAATGTTGAACGGAACATAGTCTGATGGGTTACTAATGAAGGATGCGTCAGGTAACTCGTCCGTAGCTGGACCGATAACTTCAATCTCAATCTCGGTACTTCAAGAACGGGAGGATATGAACTCTGAGCTTCTTGCGGCTGCGAACTTGAAGTTTCCATAACTAGCTAACTTATGAGAAATTATCGTTAGGCCATAAAGAACCTGTGTATTCCCCATGTATAAGAGTGTGTATTGTGCAGTGCTGTGCATTACTGGAAAAGATTTTGCAGAATTAAAGAAAACTTGCAAGCAACAAAGATAATCAAAGTCCAATAGGAGTGACCGTCATCGCTGACCGTCACAACCATGTCATCCAGATGTTGGTGATCGATTCGAGTTAAAGTTCGTTATCATGGTGTTAAGTTATAGTTCCATTGACGAGCTTCGAAAGGATAGTCTAGTGTGCAGTTTAACAGTTAAGTCCAGATATGCAAGAATGAAGCTCGCCGGATTCAAGTGTTAAAATATGCAAAAGGTTCTCTAATTCATCGAGCCTCGCTTTGGGATCGATCACCACAATTCAAGACAGTAAAGGGTCAGAAGCCTCCATTTCGCATCGATTATGTTCGAAACGATACGTTTCGTATCGATCGAGCTCGAATTGATACACTTCGTATCGATCAATTTCGAATCGATACACTTCATATCGATCGAGTTCGAACCGATGTGCCTTGTACCGCATCGGTTCGAAAATGATACGCCTCGTATCGCTTAGGATCGAATCGATACCCCTCGTATCGGTTAAGTTGCGCCAACCTCGTATCGATTGCGGATCGGAGAGCTTCGCATCGATCATGCAAACAACCATCACTCCTCAACCCACACAACATCGATGCGAACCCAACACCCAGCAATCGATACGAAATCAAACACTAGTTTTCTTTTCATCGGTACGAAGTGGAGGCCAAGCTACCCTCGATCAATTGTTCAAAGTCTTTAATTCCTTCTTCCCCGATCGATACGAACATAGCCATGGCCATTTACGATCGAGATCCATCTCCAGATCTGGTTTCACATGTTGCCAGAAGAGATGATTGAAGAAAAAAATGAATATGGGATAACTTTGCCACTTGGATTCGTAATTAATTACCTAAGTTAAAATTAGGATTCGAGGCTGGGAAGATTGAATTGATTCGGAGGCTAAAACAGTTCTTTCTCTTGGAATCTCTATCGATACGATAGTACAGAAGGTATAAGCCAACAGTAAATGTAAAAAAGTGAAAAATGGCTAAGTCCTAGCTATTTATATGAAGCCTAAAAGAAACTGGGTCGATTCGTCTCCCAGTCCACTTAATCGGTCGCAACCGGTCAAACCGTGGATTCGAATTGAACGCCCTGTTCGAATCCATCGGAGCAAGAATTTTTATCGGTTCGAAATGAACGATGAATCTATCGATGCGAAGCGCATGGCAAGAACGGCTGAAGACGATGGAGCCCATCGACTCGAAGCCCCTGTTCGCATCGACAAGTTCGCAACTCCATCCATTGCACATCGATACGACCAGCAATTTCGTATCCATCAAAAATCAAGGATACGAACGAATATTTCGTATCCATCAAGACTCATCGATACAAACAGTCATTTCGTATCCATCATTTCAACTAGCATCGATTTGAAAAACTACTTTTCAACCTTTTACATCGATTCAGGAGAGGATCGATGCAAGAGGATAGTCAAAAACAACCGTCAAGCGTTGTTTCAACTCGAATTTCAAATCGGTTCAGGAGAGAATCAATAAGAAATCCAATAGCAAACTAACTGACAACGGCTCGTGAACACACAACGTTAACGAGAGTCAAATTAACATATGTGCATATATGTCAGACTAATATTCGATTTTCAACATTCACAGGGATCGAATACTCATTTCGTTACAATTACAACAACAAACAGCTAAGCACTATTATACAGCAATCAGTTATATCAATGCAAGGTTACAGCAATACAGAGTACAACTTTCAACGAAAGAGATCAATGATTGTTCAGAGAGAGATTGCAGCTTTTCAAAGCACGTCATGTTTCCACAAGACGTACTTTGGAGGGCAAATGTTATCCCTCTTTTTGGCAAAGTCGTGATACCAAAAGATCAATCGAAAACAAAAGACAGTTCATCTCAAAGATTGGTTATACTTTGCTTCACTATGGATATCGCTGAATTTTGTCCGAGCCTGGATCAGGCTACAATTGATAGGACATGACAAGCAAAGCCATAAAAGCCTGCACTCCAAATTTCAAATCAATCCAAGTTCGTATGCTCGAGTTATGATCGATTTAATCTAGAAGAAACGACCCAGCTTTCGTATCCATCGCCATTGTTGATTTTGTATCCATCATCGAACTCCAGTTCGAATTGATCACTTTCGTATCGATCAGGTTCAAGCAACTTCGTATCCATCGAAGTGCCGCAGTTCGCATTGATCAAGTTCGAATCCATCGAAGTGCCTCGGTTCGACTCGATCTCATCCGAGTCCATCGGCTCCTCCTTATTCGAATCCATTGGCATCTCCCTACTTCGCATCCATCGGCAGATAACCTACTTCGTATCGGTCAACTCCCATGAGTTCGTATCGATCAGGATTGGCCGTGTTCGAATCCATCGAGTTCGTATCGATGGACTTCGTACCCATCAGCAAATGATGCGCTTCGTAACGATCAGCCAGTGTCTTCTTCGCATCCATCATAGAAGCATCCCTTCGAATCCATCAAGGTGCCCTGATTCGTCTCCATCCAGATACCCTGCATCGTATCCATTGAGGAAGCCACTCTTCGAATCCATCTGGGCGGAGTAATTCGTATCCATCGAGTAAACAAGCCAAGGTGACGTGTCATCCCTCGATAAGAACAAGCCGAGATATATGGAGTCAACGCGGTCAACTCGGAGTGAAGACCGGATCGAGGCGAAGTTTGCGCTCACGTCGTCACAAAGACGCGTGCCACCATTGATTCGAAACAATCGATTCGAAGAGAGGGATTCGAACCAAACAGCCACTCGAGAATACTCATTTCGTATCAACTATATCTCCCAATCCACCAATCCAAATGCCATGAAATTTTCACAGGAGACTGCCTAGATGCCCAGGAGTGTTCACACCAACTTTCAGCTCGATTGGACATCATCTTGATCGATAACGAAATGATTTCGTATCGATCACAAATCGACTCAAAACTTTCTGAGATTGGTCGCGTGGGCCCACTCACGTGCCAGAAAAAGTCTTCCGAGATTTGAGCGAAATCTCAGCCTCCTACGCCTATAAATAGAGCCCCAGAGCCTACAGGAAAAGGATCTTTTGACTCTGAAGCGCCCAGACTCTGCCGGATCGAGATCTCCATCATCCTACACCATATTTTTGCTGTCAATTTCGAATTTCCAATTGTAACTTGTTGTTGATTGCTGTAACAACTTGTAATCATGGAAAGAGAATCAATAAAACTGCAAAAAACTTTATAGTGGATGTAGGCAACACGCCGAACCACTCTAAATTGCTTGTCTACGCATTAACTTTACTGTTATTTGGAGTTTTTGTTAGATAATTCCCATTTTCAATTTATATTCTTCATTATTATCTCTACAAAGACTCCCGAAGAGTGTTGTGACCAATTTTTGTGCAAACAATAAGATCATAATTGCTAACAATGCTGATTGAAACACCAAGCAGTCAGACAAACTCTTAAGAAAAACTCAGCCAAAAGATGCCACAGAACAGATTACCTCAACCAGAATAAAATGGGCGTTCTTAGTTAATTAATTCACAATCACCCATATTCCTATAATTCCCTCTTTGGTCCTTAGAAAACCTTCGAAGAAATCCAAAGAAATCACTTCCCACCGGAACTTTCACTTCGGAACTTCCAAAGACTACAACAAACCGGCGGTCTTCTGTTGATCACCAACACCTGCGGACAGGTCGCACATCCAAAGATGAAAGCACCTACATCCTACTTCGTTCTTGGCCACTAGAAAATTCTCTTCATATCCATATATCTATGAACACCCTGGGCTGGACACAACCTGGAGCGATGACTCCTCGCCAAAACTTCTTGCTTCAAAATCCAAGAATTCAAAACACAATCCCTTCCGATGATCCTCAATGTTCCTTTGACAATCCATCTCAAAACTTGGAACACTGACCATCATTGACTCACTTCATCCATCTCAGACACACACAAATGTCCAAGCAGGTCTCAAACTTATTCTTGCCATCAGAGATAGCTAGAAAAGGCACACTAGTCAGCCTTGCCTTTAAATTCGAGAAAATCTCATCTCACTCGGGTCCACTAATATTTCCTGTAGAACTCTGCCATACCAGAGAACTTCGGTTGCTTCTACTCCTGAATAGTAGCTATCCAGGCTGGATCTACAGAAATACCATCACCAAAACAAAATGCTTCCTCAAAGCCTCTGACACTAACTCCAATCTCGAGTAACTCGGGCCACCCAAGTCACCACTACAGCCAAAACCACATCCTCAAGCAAAACTGGGAGATAAACCCTACCTTAATCACTTTCTGATGCCATGGTGATTAATAAAATCACATGCCATTTTTGCCTGAACCCCTATGATCTCCTCCACCCTCGGTAACAACTCTGATCCACCAACTTTGCACCAGCCTCCAAAAATTACCCAAAATCAAATTTCCAGAAAACCCAAAATTCCATACTCAATCCCATTTTAAAAATCTGGATTTTTGTGTTAAAAATCATAATTTTGAATGATGATTCAATATATAAACATGAATCAATATAATTAAATTTTTTATTTATTACATTATATAAGTTTCTCTGCATATTCTAGTTTTACAGGGAATTTCCAAGCTTGTATTGTTTTAAAACTTGTTTTCATAATCAAAATGGAGTTTAAAACTTTACTAGTTTGTTTTAAATTCAATGCTTCAAAGAGTATATATGAAAGCTTGAATTTTGTTTATCTATAAAACTCTGTAAACATAAATGACAGGGGAAAACCAATGTACAGGCATGTAGAAAATAAACACAACTATATTTACAGAATTATTTACAACTATCAACACATGCAGATAACATTGTTTCAGCAATCACTTAAGCAACCATTTTTTATCCTACTTAAGTTTTTTAAAAAAAACAAGATGTTTACTCACCTCAAATTTTTACAGTTTTGGAACTGGAATGGAACCCCCTTTTAAAATTTGAAAATTGTTGTTGCAATTCCAGAATTTTGAATTATTACTGATACTAGACTCTGCTATAAAACTAGATACTTTGTTGGGTTGCCAGGTTGCAATTTGAAGCTTGATCTCAGGCATGCAGTTGAAACTTGCTACATGCTTGATAAAAATATTGCAGATTTTTGTTGAAGATGAACTTGAGAATTTGGGGTGAAGTTTTGCTACAGGTTTGATTTTCTGGTTTCAGAGATTTTTTTTTAAAACATGAGGATTTGAATAGGGTTTTAGGTTTTAATAAAAGCAACATTACAGGGTTTGGTATGAATGGTTGTAGAGGAGATATACATTTCTGTTGTCAGGCTTGAGAAGGAATTTCAGGTTTTGGTATGAATGTTTACAGGATTGATAATGTTTGAGGTTACAGAATTGAAAAAAAATGTTTTCAGTTTTTGAGATTTCAGGTTTCAGATTGAACTTTGTGGTCATGGATTCTTGTTTGAATTCAAAGAAAAAGAAGGAGGAATATAATGGAAGTTTATAGAATGAATTTTAAGGTTTAATAAAATTTAAAGACAAGAAAATTAAGAAAAAAGACACTTGTATCTTTGATTACATTTGTCATAACCCAAACTTATTTTCCTAACACATGTATTCTATGATGTTTAAAAATAAACACATGTCACTCATTATTTTTAAATTATTTTAAAATGATTTTTAAAACCCTTTATTATCAATTTGCTTAATATGTAAATACTTTACTAATTTATAAATGCTTTTATAAATTTATACATCCTTTGTCTTTTCTTATAAAAATAAAACTTTCAAAAGAAAATAAGATATAAACTAATTAGATTCCATCTAAAATAATATAAAATTATTTAATCCATTTTTACATGTTAATTTAAATGTTTATTTCCATTTATTTATTACTAAACAAACATTTTCCAAATTTATATAAATAAAATTCTTTTGTTTTAAATTAATATAAAAACAAATCTTGTTTTTAAAATAAAACTTTATTCATAAATATTTTATATATAAATGTATTTCAGGATATTCATTCTTTTAAAATTTAAAATTTCAATTCAAATTTCAAATTTAAAAATTCAAATTCAATTTAAACTTAAATTTCAAATCAAATATGTTTTTATTAAATTAAACAAACACACTTTTAAATTAAGAAATGTTAAATTCTAATTTTGAAGTAAAATTTTAAAATAAACATATATTTAAACAATACTTATTAAATTAAAATGTCAAACTTATCGAAAATCAAATTTATAAAATAACACAAATTAAATAATTATTCCATTTAAAATCAATTAATTTCTAAATTTAAAAACATCACATAAATTTTATTTGGGTTATTTATATTTGAAGATAACAATTTTATCCATTTTAAATGATTTAATTAAGAGATTATCTCCTTTAAAATTCTCCGAAATTCTGGGATATTACATTCCTTCCACCTTAAAAGAATTTCGTCCTCGAAATTTAAAATAAAGATAATCCAAAATCTTTTATTTCATTTAAACCATTCATGTATTCCTATCAACCAAACATTATCAACCAACAACAATCTATCTAAACAAACAGTTTATTTAAACAACCAATTCATTCAATCAAACAATCCTAGCTATCTGGACATAGATCCAGATAAGTCTTCCTAAAACTATTCAGAGTTTCCTAAGATAAACCCTGAAATCCTAACTCCACAACAAAAGATAGATTGTTCATGTATTTCCTCAGAAGAGATACGTGAAAAACAATGTGAATTCCAGTCATCTAAACTGGCAATTCAACCTGAAGACTACAACACTAATCTTCTCCTGATAAGCTCCACCATCGCAGATACCTCATAGACCAAAACTGAACCAAGAACCAGACGATCTTCTGACTCTACTCCACAGAACGGAATTCTACAAGGTCTTCTAAACAAAGCTTCATAGGGTGGCATCCAGATACTCGTTTGATAACTTATACGAGAATTCCAATAAATGCAGATGATCCTCCTAACATCCACAAAATCCAAAACACAAGCTCTCTCAAATCTCTAAAATTTGGTTCAGCCTTTCCGTTGGTTTGGGACTGATAGGCTGTATCCAAATTCAATCTCGAACCCCAGGCTGATCACACAGCCTTCCAAAACTAGCTGGAGAAGATAAGATCACAATTGCTAACAATGCTGACTGAAACACCAAGCAGTCAGACAAACTCTCAAGAAAAACTCAACCAAAAGATGCTACAGAACAGATTACCTCAACCAGAATAAAATGGGCGTTCTTGGTTAATCAATTCACAATCACCCATATTCCTATAATTCCCTCTTTGGTCCTTGGCAAACCTTCGAAGAAATCCAAAGAAATCACTTCCCACCGGAACTTTCACTTCGGAACCTCCAAAGACTACAACAAACAGGCGGTCTTCTGCTGATCACCAACACCTGCGGATAGATCACACATCCAAAGATGAAACATCTACATCCTACTTCGTACTTGGCCACTAGAAAATTCTCTTCATATCCATATACCTTTGAACACCCTGGGCAGGACACAACCTGGAGCGATGACTCCTCGCCAGAACTTCTTGCTTCAAAATCCAAGAATTCGAAACACAATCCCTTCCGATGATCCTCAATGTTCCTTTGACCAATCCATCTCAAAACTTGGAACACTGACCATCATTGACTCACTTCATCCATCTCAGACACACAAATGTCCGAGCAGGTCTCAAACTTATTCTTGCCATCAGAGATAGCTAGAACAGGTACACTAGTCAGCCTTGCCTTTAAATCCGAGAAAATCTCATCTCACTCGGGTCCACTAATACTTCCTGTAGAACTCTGCCATACCATAGAACTTTGGTTGCTTCTACTCCTGAATAGTAGCTATCCAGGCTGGATCTACAGAAATACTATCACCAAAACAAAATGCTTCCTCAAAGCCTCTAACACTAACTCCAAATGTCGCTAGCTCTTCTCTTCGGACTTGGAGTAGACAAGAAAACATTGATGAACACGAGAATAACTTATACCACACATCCCAAATCTCGATTCATCAAATCCACACAGAATCTCAAAAGATTCATCCGGCTAGGCCACAAAGACATCAGCTGAACTCCTACTGGGAAAACTAGGCTGAACAACAGGCACTGCTTTTGAAACTAAAGTCGATCCAAATCTCCATCTTCCGATGAGGAAAAACCTTCGCTCCTTCGGAACATCCGAAAATTTTTTGACAACTCAATGGACCCTACACCTCCTGAAGATACCTTACTCCATGCAGAAGATGACTCAAAAGAACCCCAGCATTATCGCAAGTCACTTTTGCGATTCTTCTCAACTCAACTTCCAAAGATACAATCCTTGCTTCCTACATCAACAGCTCAATACCATCCAACCAATCCAAATCCAAACAAGTTCAAAACCCTTTAGATCAAATTAAAGGTCTCTAGAAAACTACGGGGAAAGATAAGAAAATCGTAAGCTTCCACAGATTTGATCTATCTCGGTTATCCATCTATAGGGCTTGGTTCAAAGGTAGGAGGGCTAAACAATCAAAGATAGAGAGATAAAACTCATCTAGAACTCATGTTGGAAATCCAAACAGATACCCAACAAAATTATATAAGTATATAGTTAAAAATTACAAATACGCGCTCTCAAGATAAACACCACTCCAGAGCCTAGGTATTATCTCAACCTATGCTTTGATACCAAGAGAAACGACCCGCCTTTCATTACACAGAAAGACACATCATCTTTAAGAAAGAAAGAGGTAGAAATAGAATAGATAGAAGAAAAGAACACAACAAAATCAGAATCTCATAGCGGAAAATAACAAAATATAATATACATAACATAACTATTACACAGTCTATTACATATCAGAGCTACTCAGATACAACAACACAAGATAGACAGTTACAAAAGTCTGTCTATTATACAACTCAATTACAACACATACATCACAGAGATACAACACAGCGGAAAACACCATATAACTACAAACGCTGAAGATTCCTGCTCCATAACTCCTTCAGTATTTGTCATAGCTAACCTGAATCCCTTGGCTACTCGTAAAAATTTGAGTACCCAAGAGTTTAAGAAAAAAAGAATAAACTCCGGGTCAGACATGGTTCTGGTGTGAGTAAACGGGCTAAAGTTGCTTAACTTTTAAAATCCTTTGAAAACAAAAGGTATCACGTAAGACTCCCCACAAATAAACATGGGTAAGTTTTTACCTTACGCTAACCAAAACATTTGATAGGAAATCCAATGATATTATAATAGTGCCTAGGGTTTTCAAGTAAATAGAAAATAGACGAAATTGTTACATTCATTAAATTCCATCTACTAGCCACAAAAGTGGGTAATACAATCAAAAACGTAGGGGCACGTAGGAAGAATGTGTTTCCATCAATGGCAGGGCTACTAGGGTACCGCCCGTCACAGTACTTGGCCTAGATCACCATACCGAGGAGTACGCCCACTCCCCTGCAACACAAGGCCGGGACCATTCCTTACTGAACAGTCCCGTACAAGACCACCCTGGCAATTCTAGCTAGCAATCGCTCCACACAGCCGAAATAAAAAGGGACATCTAGACAGTGGTAAATCTCGTCCTACTTGGGCATGACTCACTTAGCCTTGCTGCACCTCCCCTGTTTTAGCCATTCCCGGTTGATGAGGCTTGAGGCTGCGATTACCTTTATAGAACACATCTATCTTGGAATGCTCGTCGTCCACCTGACGATGTTCTGAAAGCATTCAATCCATACAAGTTCATTCTGGGTTCGAACGAAACCGAAGGCATTATCTCGTTACACTCATTTCAGAATCACCCTTTGAGTTAACGACAATAACCCTTGCACTCTAAAAACTCCATCTCGAACCTGAAAGTACTATCTCTGTTATATTCGTATTGGAATCACCCTCAGAGTTTTTAACGACAGATAGTTCTTACACTTCGAGTCTTCAACTCGATCTTCACTTGAATTCACGACCTAACTTTTAACTTGGATCGATGTGGTTTTCGGATAATCAAATTTGATGCCCGATCCCGGTCTCATCGAACCAAACGTGTCTTAAAGGTCAAGTTGTTTGAAGGTTTAAACAATTCAATTCAATTCAATGCAACTCAATGCTTTGAAATCACATAGCATTAACATAGATAAATATCACACATTTATCATTGATATATCCAATATCATATCACAGGATGTCACACACATATCATCAATAGATATCAATCCAATAGATATCACGCAATTCGGACATTCAACAACCAATCATCCATAAGCAAGCATTATCAATTCATGTCATAATTAATTTAATTTCTTAAATTAATCCCTTAAGAATCAACCCCTTAATCTTGTTTATACAATCATTCATTAATTACTAACCTTAATTAATTAATCACTCCTTGATTAACTTAATAAATCAAATAATCAATCCCTAATCCAGACTAATTGTCCTTTAATCATCAATTAAAAAACCTCAATTATTAATTAATCTCATTTAAGATAAAGTAATTAATCCTTAATTACTTCCATAATCAATTAACTTTTAATTAACTGATTAATAATGCATCAACTATCGATTAATAACCTTAATTATTAATCAATATCTCTTAATACAAATTAATTAATGCATAATTACTTTTATAATTAATTAATTAATGCATAATTACTTTTATCAATTATTAATTAAGAACTTAATTACAGATTACTTACTCCTTAATCACTAGTTAATTAATCATTTAGTTAACCCTTAATTAACTGTTAACCAATCCTTAATTAATAGATAATCAATCCTTAATTACCATTTGATTAATCCTTAATCACAATTGATTAATCAATTAATCACCATTTAACAACTTCTTAATTAATCCTTAATTACAGATTAATTATTCTCTAATTATCAATTAATAAAAACCTTAATTATTAATTAATAAAATTTAATTACAAGTTAAACACTTCCTATTTACTAATTTAGTAACCTTTATTACTTAATTAACAACTTATTAATCACTTAATTAATAAATCTTAACCACTTGATTAATTAAGTTTAATTACACTTACTTACTTGATTAATGAATCCCTAATCATTAATTAAGTCTAGTTAATGATCTTTTAATTACAATTTAATTAATCTTAAATTAATTAACCTTAATTCTTAACCATTTGTAAATCAAGTAAATTATTTTTCCTTAATTAGTTTCTTAATTAACCCTTTATAATTAACTAATTAATTAAACTTAACTTCTTTAAATTAACTCAATCAAAACTAAGATATTAAGACCTTAATTAAGATAAAACATTTATCTTATAAATGCCTTAATTGCCTTAACATATTTACATCATTCCTTTATAACTATTCTTACTTAATTAAATTGTAAATTAAGTTTAAGTTAAAACAATCGTTTGGCTTGATAAATTAAAGTTATCAAAACACAACTTTAAATAACTTAAATATTTATCAATTTATAGTTTAAACTAATTTGAATTTGAAACTTGTCTTTATATAAACCATTAAATTTACTTTCAAAACTCGATTTCAAAATCATTTTAAAAATTCTAAACAATGTTTAAATTTAACAAAACTTCAAAACTTCTTAAAATATGTTTAATAATACATTCATTAAAACATCGAGAAATTTATATAAGGTTTAGACTAATTTAAATTTTAAAATTTCAAAAACAAGTTTTAAAACCTTTTTAAAATCTTTTTAAAACTGTTTTACAATTGCTACTTCGGTCAAACCCGAGATTCCCTTTCCTCCATCTTTTTTTTAAAACTTTGATTAGATACAGTACTCAAAAACAAAACTACATGTAAACCATTTCCAACTACTCGAGAATGAACTCGAGCTATTCATCCTAATTCTCGAACACGACTTCGAGCAATCACACAACCCCAAACACTGACACGAACCCCTCCTACTGGTGCACCTGCATAGGAGATCGCGGCGATATTGACCACCTTAATCACTTTCTGATGCGATGGTGATTAATAAAATCACACGCCATTTTTGCCTGAACCCCTATGATCTCCTCCACCCTCAGTAACAACTCCGATCCACCAATTTTGCACCAGCCTCCAAAAATTACCCAAAATCAAATTTCTAGAAAACCCAAAATTCCATACTCAATCCCATTTTAAAAATCTGGATTTTTGTGTTAAAAATCATAATTTTGAATGATGATTCAATATATAAACATGAATCAATATATATCAAAATTTTATTTATTACATTATATAAGTTTCTCTGCATATTCTAGTTTTACAGGAAATTTCCAAGCTTGTATTTTTTAAAACTTGTTTTCATAATCAAAATGGAGTTTAAAACTTAACTAGTTTGTTTTAAATTCAATGCTTCAAAGAGTATATATGAAAAGCTTGAATTTTGTTTATCTATAAAACTCTATACACATGAATGACAGGGGAAAACCAATGTACAGGCATGCAGAAAATAAACACAACCATATTTACAGAATTATTTACAACTATTAACACATGCAGATAACATTGTTTCAGCAATCACTTAAGCAACCATTTTTATCCTACTTAAGTTTTAAAAAAAAACAAGATGTTTACTCACCTCGAATTTCTACAGTTTTGGAACTGGAATGGAACCCCCTTTTAAATTTTGAAAATTGTTGTTGCAATTCCAGAATCTTTGTATTATTACTGATACTAGACTCTGCTATACAACTTGGTACTTTGTTGGGTTGCCAGGTTGCAATTTGAAGCTTGATCTCAGGCATGCAGTTGAAACTTTCTACATGCTTGATAAAAATATTGCAGATTTTTCTTGAAGATGAACTTGAGGATTTAGGGTGAAGTTTTGCTACAGGTTTGATTTTCTGGTTTCAGAGATTTTTTTTAAAACATGAGGATTTGAATAGGGTTTTCAGGTTTTAATAAAAGCAACATTACAGGGTTTGGTATGAATGGTTACAGAGGAGATATACATTTCTGTTTTCAGGCTTGAGAAGGAATTTCAGGTTTTGGTATGAATGTTTACAGGATTGATAATGCTTGAGGTTACAAAATTGAAAAAAAATGTTTTCAGTTTTTGAGCTTTCAGGTTTCAGATTGAACTTTGTGGTCATGGATTCTTGTTTGAATTCAAAGAAAAAGAAGGAGGAAGATAATGGAAGTTTATAGAATGAATTTTAAGGTTTAATAAAATTTAAAGATGAGAAATTTAAGAATAAAGACACTTGTATCTTTGATTACATTTGTCATAACCCAAACTTATTTTCCTAACACGTGTATTCTATGATGTTTAAAATAAACACATGTCACTCGTTATTTTTAAATTATTTTAACATGATTTTTTAAACCCTTTATTATCAATTTGCTTGATATGTAAATACTTTACTAATTTATAAATGCTTTTATAAATTTATACATCCCTTTTCTTTTCTTATAAAAATAAAACTTTCAAAAGAAAATAAGATATAAACTAATTAGATTCCATCTAAAATAATATAAAATTATTTAATCCATTTTTACATGTTAATTTAAATGTTTTTTCCATTTATTTGTTACTAAACAAACATTTTCCAAATTTATATAAATAAAATTCTTTTGTTTTAAATTAATATAAAAACAAATCTTATTTTTAAAATAAAACTTTATTCATAAATCTTTTATATATAAATGTATTTCAAGATATTCATTATTTTAAAATTTAAAATTCCAATTCAAATTTCAAATTTAAAAATTCAAATTCAATTTAAATTTAAATTTCAAATCAAATATGTTTTTGTTAAATTAAACAAACACACTTTTAAATTAAGAAATATTAAATTATAATTTTAAAGTAAAATTTTAAAATAAACATATATTTAAACAATACTTATTAAATTAAAATGTCAAACTTATCAAAAATCAAATTTATAAAATAACACAAATTAAATAATTATTCCATTTAAAATCAATTAATTTCTAAATTTAAGAACATCACACAAATTTTATTTTGATTATTTATATTTGAAGATAACAATTTTATCAATTTTAAATGATTTACATAAGAGATTATCTCCTTTAAAATTCTCTGAAATTCTGGGATATTACATCCTGCCTCTCATTTATGTTGATATTTGTAAATTTGCAAAGGAAACAAAAACCTGTACGAGTTCCCAAACCAGAGAAGAAAAAAAATTCAAAAGCAGAACTAACCAAATCAAAACAATTCAAGTTCACAACTCAAAAAGAAAACCCTACCTACATAAATCAAAATCTGTAACCATCTCAATCAAGCAGTTCAAGCATCTCAATTTTTTTTCAAAATCAAGCCTGTAAGATTCAACTTCAACAACACAATCAGGAGCAACTCGGAATTTTCAAAATCTCAGTTTTTCAAGTTGCAGACTTTAGTTTTTCTGTGCTTGCATAAAAACAAAAAAAAAACTGTAAGTAAATCCTTTCAAAAAAATTTGAGTTAGAATTTTTTGTTGAGAGATTTAAGAAAGTAATTCATCAGGAAACTAGGCAAGATTTATATAAATTAACTGCAGAAAAGAAATCAAGATCAAGTTAAAAAACTGCTGCCAGATTTTCAAGTTTTAAACCCAGACACATTCTCTGTTTCATCTGATCATGGTGAGTAAACCTTTTAAAATCTGGAATATGTGATGTTGTTCGTGATGATGCTTGATATAAATAGTGAAGTATTTATATGCACGCAAATATATTTGAATGTTTATATGAAGATATAACTGTGCATGTTTAGTAACAAGCATTTTGCCTGGAAACAGGTTTCAAAACCTGTTTGAAATTTAAATCCTTCCTTCCTGATTCTTGTTTAACCTTAGGATTCAAACAAAAATTGTTTATTTAAACATGTTTGAGCTCTAAAAATAAATCTAATTATAATTAACCTAAGAATTCAAAAAAAAATCAGGGAATATAGATAAGCACAGAATATATTAAAAATCTCGAGAATCATACTTTCTGATTTCAGGTATAATATCTGAATTGTTTTCAAAAATATAGATTTTTAAAAGTAAAATTAAAATTTTTAGTGAAGTATTTATCAAGAAATTTGGGGTTGAATGTATTTGGGATTTTTAACAATTTCTAGTCATATGCGAATTTTGGTATGTCGCGATCATGGCTGAAGATCATTAAGTGATCGAGGAGCTTGAGAAAAATACTCAGAATAATTCTAGATCACCATGGATGGTGAACGAGATTGATTTAGGGTCTAAGCCCTAAAATAGGTCGGGGTTGGAATTTTTGCCATCGCGGCGCCTCTGGTGGATCGAGTGCCACCAGACCGGGGGAGATCAAGGCGTTGGATGTCAGGGAAGCTTCAAGTGCACTAATATGACCTTTGATGGTCGGCGTGGGAAGTTCAAGGGGATCTTTGGTGATGTTAGTTGTTCCAGTTTGGGTCAGGATGCTCAATTGTGTTTGGCACATAAACTCGACGATCTGGGTGTACTGGAGGTTTAGGCAGATAATCATGGACTTGTGGAAGGTGTCGAAGTTGACCGGAGTTCATCAGAGCTCCGATGCACATGCACATACCTCTGGTATGTGTCGGTGGGTTAAGTCTAGAACGAGGAGTTTTTTTTACTCGAAGACAATCTCGAGAAGTTTGCATGATGGCTCGAGTTCGAGCTAATTAATTAAAAAAAATTATAATGATTTAATGAGAAATCAAGATAGATGATTTATAACTTGAATAATTAATTAATAGTTAATTGAAGGTTAATTAATTATTAATTTAATATAATTAATTTATAATTAAGGATTAATTAATTAAGGTAATTAATTAAGGAATAATTAATTAAATGAAGGTGATTAAGATTTAATTAATTGTTAATTAAGGATTTAATTAAATAAAAAATTAGGATTAATTAATTTATTAATTAAGAATAATTAATCACTAATTAAGGATAATTAACGAAAATAATTATGTGATTAATTTATTATAATCACACAATTAATCCATCTGTGATGGGGAGTCTGATCTCCATATGTGATGGGGGATACCCGAATTTGCAAGGGCTTCTTTTGAAGTGCCTTCGGTTCTGTTCGGACCCGAAATAGACTTGTATGGATGTGTGTCTGACATTACACTTTGAGATGTAAAGCTGGTTTCTATCAAATACATTTCTGTTTAGTGGCGGAGATTTACTCTTTTAGCTTAACACCCTTCTTTGAGACGTACAAGCTCAGAGATTATGTAGTTGATGGTTACTTGTGATACATTTCCAATTTGGTAATGTGGCATACGAAGTGTTGCTGATCATTTGTTGATTAAATCATGACTTTGTGAAAAGTGTAGCTTTGTGGACGTGACTTTGTCGAGCCTCACAACCCGATAATGGTCAAAACAGGAATCGTTGCAGCAAGGTTATTTGGAGGTAGCGCCCCCTGAGGATATGACCATTTCCTTCTGGATAAAAAGTGATATCATGGTATGGAGCCTAGATATTTACTTATGTTGATTTTGAAAGTAGTATCATGGTATGGAGCCCAGATACTTTACTGTGTGGTTGTTGGATTGAGGGCCCTCGAATAAAGGTCGGTAACGACCGGGGGATGGCATACTTGTGTTAGTAATTACTTCCGGGCAGGGGTAACTCGGCCTTGTGTAGTAGAGATCCGGTTAGGTTCCCGGGGACGTCCCTCCAGAGGCGTTCCATTTTGTGTGGAAAGTTCCTTTGCCTGACCATTTGTTGGAAAATCCAAAGAAACAATACGCGCCTTGTACGGTTTTAGTTGTATAACCTGCCATGAAATGTGGTGGTAACCTACTATTAAACATGGTAGCTATAGTAGGTATACGACGAAATGTTGTATGCTGGCTAAGATTAATACTATACTTTCGAAAGGTTTTCTGCACTATGCACTAATAATAATATCAAATGGTTTTCGCGTATCAAGCACTTTTTACTATCATAAGGAGAAATCTCCTCCAATTCTGCGTTTGCATGGTGTGTGCGGCGGGAGTCCTTATGGTAGTTTCATTTTCCAAAAAGCATTGCGGATTTCAAATTTAAAATCTTTTGTTGTTTGTTTAAAGATAAAACTGTTTTTGTTTGCTCATACCAGTCCCATGACTGACCTGGAGTTTGTTGTTCCCTTCCTGAACTCTGGGTGCCCACAATTTTCCACACGGGCAGTCTAGAGTTGGGTTTTCAGATAATCAAATAATAGGTGTAGATTCGATAGCCTTCGAAGCCTTTGGATTTAGGGATCGCATTTGCTACATTTCAGCATTCATGACTGACCTTGCTTAGTACATCGTGATGGGGGTTTCTCGCTTCGCGTTTGGAAAGCATGTTGGTGGATCTAGTCTTTGGAGTTTTTGGAGCTTTAGCTATGAAGTTGCAGATGCAATTGATGTTAGAGTTCCTTCTTTGGAGTTCAAGTTTATGTTATTTCTTTCTGCTGTTGTATCTAGTCTTTGATATTTGTGTCGATATCTAAATTGTATCATTATTGTATCAGATATTGTATCTGTTGTATGTCAATATAATCATTTCTTTTGTTTCCGCTGTGTTGTTTATCATCTAATGTTGTTGCAAGCTCCGACGATACAGATTCGATGTCATTTTTCGGGTGATCAAATTAATTTGAGTAGATCGAGAGTCAGGGTTTTATAGGTTTAGTGGGCAGAAGAATAAGCTTCCGAAGACGTGTAGAAGGCAATGATAGCTATATTTAGGAGTTATTTGGTTTTATTTCTGCTATGTTGTATTAAGAGTGATTGTCTATTTAATACTCCGATCATCCAACGGGGATCTTCATATGTCTATCTTGGCATAGTTTGTAATAGTTATATTTGATCAAAAACCTAGGAATCGATTATGGAATTATGTAATTGAATATGAAATATTGATTTGGAATGTAATCAGAAAAGTTGTTTTAATCTATGCTGATTTTATTTCATATAGATATGCTTATGATATTATGGATATCATTTACATTACCGTATTTTATCACCGGAAGTTAACACTATGGATGAATGTAGCATCTGTAGCGCTTAGCTTTGGGCCTCAAGATAGGGGGTGTTATAACTTGGTATCAGAGCATAGGTTTATGAAAAACTTAAAAGAAATGTCAAATTTAAAATGATTTTGTAAACATAATCCTAAGAAGTTAGAGAAAAGATCGAGATATAGGATAACACTATAGTAATGTACTTTTATTTGCAATATATAAGCATATGCTTTATCTATATTTTGCCATCTCTATTTGGCTATTCTTCCATGTCTTATGGAGATTCAAATGTATATTTTATGGATGCAAGATATGGATGCTAGAAGTGGAAGAGTTAACATTAGTTGGGGAAGCAACACAACCATCGGGGGGACCAGACGAAACACTAGAAGGAATCCAGGTCAGGTACAAGCAGTAGCGTGGGTGCTGGAATACCGCAAATTAATATGGAAGCAATGTATCAGTTCTTCGTAAACATTATGCCAGGCTGGGAGGAAAATCGTTTATTGGGACCGAGGATGCACTCGAAGTGGATAATTGGTTAGTTCATCATGAGAGGATTTTTACTGATTTAGGGCTCAATTATGAGCAGAAAAGGGGACTCGCTTCTTGACAGCTACAAGGGCAGCATTGTATTGGTTGAATAGTGTTACGGTTGGAGTCAATGAGGAGACTATGACTTGGGATGAGTTTAGGAGGAGGTTTGAAGAAATATTTGTGTTAGATATTGCTAAGTGTACTCTGCTCAGGAAGTTTGCTAAATTGGAGCAGGGAGAATGGTAGTGCCCTAGTAGCACCTAGATTTAAGGATTTAGCATGATACAGATACGCTACAGTTGATACTATCATCAAAAGGAATAAGAAGTTCTTTCACAGGTTGAAGCCTAAGCTTGCTAAGGCCACGTTATCACACATTATAGATCCATGCGATGTTGTTGTTGAGTTGGCTTTGAGGCAAGAAAAGATGCTTGCTTTTCTTGAAGGAAACAAGGCAAAGGAAGCTCAAGAAAGGCATAACCAAAAAAGGGCATTTTTCCATAAGAAAGGAGCTTAGAAGAGAGGAGCTGCTAAGAAAGGAAAGGTAGAAGTTGTCTGTTCTAAATGTGATAAGAAAGTACACTATGCTCATGAGTGTCGAACATGCAAAGAGAAGAAAGCTACTGAGAAGAAAGGAATGAGATGTTTTAACTGCGACCAAATTGGACATTATAAGAACCAGGGCAAGGAGTCAGCCAAAGATGGAAAAGGTAAGATGTTTGCATTGGAACCAGCTACCTCAAACCAACATCAGAGGCGAAGGGAAAAGCTAAGTTGGGAGGTATGATTTTGATTCATAGTGTATCAGTTAGAGTTCTATTTGATACTGGTGCATCACATTCATTTATATCTCATTGTTTGGTATATAAGCTTAATCTAAAACCCTCATGCCTAGTTACTTCCTTAAGGGTTGCGAATGTGACAGGAGGATATGTGACTCTTGGGATGAGATGTGACATCTTAGAATTTGAATTGTTAGGTCATGTACTTGTTTGCATCTTGCATGTGTTTGATTTCATAGGGTTCGGAATTATTCTGGGTATGGATTGGTGAAGTAAATACGATGCTAGGATAATTTGCCATGATAGAAAAATATCACTTAGACACTCTGACTGTAGTGATCGGATCGTATACTCCGTAGAAAACCCTTGTTTTTAAGTTAATGCTTGGTTGGGTATTATGGAGGCAGAAGATGAATTGAATCGAGTTCTAATTGTTAGAGAATTCATAGATGCCTTTGGACTCGTAGTAGGACTGCCTCCGAAACAAGCCATTGAGTTTTAGATAGATTTAGTACCAGGAGCAGAATGGTGAGTAGACCGCCAAGTAAATGACACTACCAAGATGAGGGATTTATAGGTGCAGTTGGTGGATTTAGAAGGCAAGAATTTTATCAAACCAAGCATTTCACCTTAGGGAGCAGCCGCAGTGTTTGCAAAGAAACCGGACGGGACGTTGTTAAGTTTATGTATCGATTATCGTAAGTGGAATGAGAAGACGATAAAGAACCTATATCCGTTACCTAAAATTGACAATTTTTTCGACCAATTGAGTGGAGCTAAAGTATTTTCCGAGTTGGATTTGGCAACAGGATTCCATCAGCTCAGAGTGGCTGAGGATAGTATTCCTTTGACGGCGTTTAGAAACCGATGGAGATCATACGAATAGTTAGTAACATCATTCGGACTAACAAATGCGCCATCATTCTTTATAGCTTTGATGAATCGAGTCTTCCGAGAGCACTTGGATAGGTTCTTATTGGTGTTCATAAATGATATTTTAATATACTCTAAAAATGAAAGAGAGCATGAAGTTCATCTTAGAGTGGTGCTTGAGACATTGAGGTAGCATCAACTGAAGGTGAAAATTTTGAAGTGTCATTTTTGTAAGAAAGTGAAGTTTCTTGGTCATGTAATCTAGAAAGGGTTCTTAGTAGATCCAGCTAAGATTAAGGCGGTAAATAGTTGGAAGAGATCTGAGACATTGACTGAGATAAAGAATTTTCTTGGATTAGCTGGGTATTACGGGAGATTCATTAAGGATTTTTCATGGATAGCGACACAAATGACTAAGCTAACGTGAAAGGATGTGAATTTTGTTTCGACAAATAAGTGTGAAGAAGCATTCTAGGGATTGAAACACTTATTGACTAATGCACTTGTGTTAGTTGTTTCAAAAGGAAATTAGGATTTAGTGGTATATACAGATGCATGTGGAATAGGATTAGGAGCTGTGTTAATGCCAAGGAGTAAAGTGATTGCCTATGCATCTCAATAGCTTAGACCACATGAGGTTAGATATCCAATGAGCGGTAATTTTTCGTCAAAGCTGTGGAGACATTACCTTATGGGAGAAAGATTCGAATCATATATGGATCATAAGCCACTGAGGTATTTATTCTCTCAGAAAGAGCTGAATATGAGACAGCAGAGGTGGTTAGAGTTTTTAGCCGCTTATGATTTTGGTATTGAGCACACACCAGTAAAAGACCACAAGGTTGCGGATGCACTTAGCAGAAAACATCAAAATGCAGTGTTTGGAATGGTAGCCGAGTGGAAAGATATAAGAGAACTTACTACATGCAGGATATAGTGGAGAATTGAAGCTACGTCTAGTAAGGAAACTACTATGTTGTCATGTTTAGAAGTTCAACCGGTGATGATCGAAAGGATTGCGTCTAAGCAGAAGGAGGATCCATTATTAGCTGAACATATCACAAATTTAGGGGATGGAACAAAGAGCGATGACTCGAAAGATTTTAGTCTTGACCAGAATGGGTGGTTAATAAATGAAAGAGACCATGTGTTCCGAATGTGGGAAATATTAAGAAGGAAGTTCTTGAAGAATACCATCGTTAAAGTTCACTATTCATTCAGGAGGAACTAAGATGTATCAGGACACGAAAAGGCGTTTCTTCTAGATAGGCATGAAGAGGGATGTTGGCTTATGAGTGAACAGTGTTTGAACTGCCAACAGATAAAATATGAACATTAGAAACCAAGTGGGTTACTTTAACCTTTAGATGTTCTAGTATGGAAATGGGATTCTATCTTAATGGATTTTATAGATGGTTGCCAAGGTAAAATCGAGGAAATAAAAGTATGTGGGTCATAGTGGACAGATTGATCGACAGTGGCCATTTCATTCCAGTTAAGTCAACTGGGACGGCACCTGTTTTGGCTAAGTTATTCATGAAGATTATAGTTAGATTACATGAAACTCCTAATAGTATAGTAAGTGATAGAGATTTCTTATTCACTAGCGAGTTCTAGAAAAGCTACATAAGACTTTGGTACCACACTCAAGATGAGTACCACTTACCATCCGCAAACAGAAGGGCAAACGGAAAGAGTTAACAAAGTCTTAGAATATTTATTATGAGCTTGTGTGCTAGATTTTGGAGGATCATGGGGAGACCGTCTACATTTAGTTGATTTTTCGTATAACAATAGTTATCGGACTAGTATAGGGATGGCACCATTTGAAGCTTTGTATGGAAGGCAATGCAGGTCTCCCATTTGTTGGTTAGAGACTGGGGATAGATTAGTTCTTGGTTCGAATTTGGTTAAGGAAGTTGCAGAAAGATTGAGTTCATTCGAGCTAGAATGAAGGAAGCTCAATCTTGGCAGATGAGCTATGCAGATAGAAGATGGAAGACTTAGAGTTCTCAGTTAGAGATCATATTTTTGTCAAGATATCACAGATGAAAGATGTAATCGTGTTTGGAAAATCAAAAAAGTTGGTGCCCTGATTCGCCGGACGATTTCCCAGTATGGAAAGGATTGGGAAACTTGCATATAGAGTAGAGTTACCAAGAATTTGGCAGGAGTCACAATGTATATCACATTTCTCATCTACCGAAGTGTATTCAAGATCCAGAGACTACTATACCACTGGCTACGTTAGATGACTTAGTAATGGAATTGAACTTGACTATAGTTCGAATACCAGTTCGTATAGTTACGGGAGATGAGAAGAGAGCAAGGAACAAGACAGTCAGATTAGTCAAAGTCCAGTGGAGTGACGACGAGAGAGACTGTACTTGGAACACTGAAAGCAGGATTAGAGATATTTATCCTGACTTGTTTCATGGTATGTTTTACCTTTATGATTGATTTTGATGAGTACCTTATTGTAATTTCGAGGACGAAATTTTTTAAGGAGGGGAGTCGGTAGCAACCCTAATTTTGACTAATATTATTAGGACATTTAATTAGATAAATAAATGAAACAATGCAAATGGATAAGGGATTTAGATTCGAATAATATAAGGTAGTTGTGCCTAACTAATCTATAAGCCATAGCGTAATAGAATGAAATAGGTAAGAGGATTAAGATAGGAGCAAAATAGGAACTAGTTATGTTCTCATACCCTAAACCCTTATCCCATTTTCATTTACAACATTCACAACCTAAAAAACTAAATACAAAACTTGGTCGTCCACCATTAGAAGATAAGTAAGAACTAAGGAAAGGGGCTTAATCAAATCAACTCAAGATCAAATCTCAAACTTCTTAACATCAAGCTAAGACGAATAATAGATTACATCTTATATTTTTTTATTTTCGACTTCTAGACCAGATCTGCATGTGTTTTGCAAAGTATAATGCCAGGTTTTGACTGTTAGATGGATATATATATATATATATATATATATATATATGCTTGTTGGTGATTTTTGGTTGTTTCATATAGATTTTATGATAAGATTTTATTTGGGGAAAAAACCTTGTAAATGACATCCAAATGCCTTGCCTTTTTATATAAGGTCAGAAATATTATTTTAGATGACAAGCTTCAAGCTTCATAGTTTTCTTAATTAATGTATATCTATAATGATTTTTCTAGTAAAGAAAATGGTTAAATTGAGTTTATATTATTTTTGTTTATTATATGTTAACTTTGGGTCAAAAATTTAAACATGGTAGATAATATATTAAAAGCGATTTATGGGAATTTTCGAAGAATTTTCCTAAGTATTTTATTAAAGACATAAAATTATTTAAGGCATGGGACTTAAATGTTTTATGTTTATAAAAGGAGAAGGGGGCAATTTGTAAATGTTTTAATTTGTTAATTTCTGAAATTTGGTCGCACTTTAGAAAAGATTTTGTAAAAGTATTGGTAATAACCTATATGTTGACAAACAAGGAAAATTGGTTGGATAGAAATTGCTTCAAAAATTTAAATTTCAGTTTATAAAGATTTACTACTTCTCCACTTATAACAACTACCTTTCGACCCTATACTACCGTCTCCATCCAGGTCGGAACCAATACGCATGGTATCAGCTTTGGTACGTAGTGGATTGGAGTTCGGCGAAAGGTATGGAGTCGAACAGGCTTTCAAAGGGGTAGAAGTAGCTATTTAAAACTTAGAATTATTTTGGGTACAAATAAAGCTTTCGAAGGAACCAGCTTTTGACTTGGTCAGTTGTTTTTGAAAAAGGGCTTTCGAAAGAGGTTGCCGCCTTTTGTTTCTTTATAAAGCTTTCGAAGGGGTCGAAACCTATGTTTCCATATTCAACCTTTCGAAGCAATGCTTTCAAAAAGAATTTTGTGCTTTAAACATTAGAAGTCGCTTCTCCATGTTCTCGAAGAGGTTAGTTTCAGCACCATCCACTTTTTGTACTAAGGAATAATGCTTTGCTTTCGTCCCATTTCTTTCAAGCCCCTTTGACATATTGAAAGTTAAACCTAAAGGTTTCGAAAGGAATGGTTTTGAAACAATGTTCCACAAACTTTTACTTGAATCCAGTGCTTTTAGAATGTTGGTTTTAAGTAAAGGATTTTAATGCTTTTGAAAGGTATCTAATTAAGGTTTAGAAGGGGAGATTCCCTAAGATTTTCGAAAGGTTTATTTTCAGTAATTTAATGGAAGATTTCCAATGCTTTCAATAGGCAAGTTTGAAGTGTTTTGAAAAGAGGATGTCTAAGGTTCTATATAGCTTTCAAAAGGACACTTTCAATAGTTTCGCAAGTCTATTTTAGATGATTTCGAAAGGTATGTTTTGGCCTTTTTGGCCTAGAATTTCAAAGTAAAGTAGTTAACTTATTTAGAAAGGGGGTACTTTCAAAGGTTTCGAAAGATATTGTTTCAATCATTTAAACAGGGGTTTCGAGGGTTTTCATTAAAAGTATTTTGTGTAAAGCATATATCGTGGCAAGTAGATTTGAGTAAAGCAAAAGTATATTTTCCTTTTTTGAGTATGATTTAAAGGGCTAAATCAATTTGAAAGAAAGGTTTTCAAGAAAAATTTGGTGGTTAGTTGTCCCTATGTAAATGACTCAAATATTTAAATACCAGATGGGACTGGTATAGGGTCGCATCCTATTCATTAGCTATATCCCCTAGCTAACTTAGTAAAAAATTACAGTGTGTAGGGCTTAGTCGCAGGTAAGCTTTAAATGATGTTACACGCCGAAAGGAATATACAGAGAAGGAGGATAGGTTATTGGTGAACCCGCAAAACCATTAGGATCAGTTGACCTTGGAAGAAGTAAGTTAAGGATAGACCATTCAGAAGTTGACTAACAAATGTTAGATTGTTTATTTTGTCTAGTAGGCCTGAGTTAGCCAATGGTTAGTAGTTACCTAAACAAAACTACATTGTTCGAACAGATAGTCCATTTGCTGCCTGATTGATGAGCATATATAATAACACTATTATTGTTTTAATCAGTTTTATTCTAGGATTCTAATTTGCAAAAAGATATTTTTTAAAGGAATATTAGTGAGGGGAAACTCGTTTCTCTAAGCGCATGTCTCACTTAGTATCAGTAAACCGAGATGTAATACTATTATTCATACCAGGCTTTATGTCTGACTCAAAATTAATGTTTTCCCTTTAAACTCTCGAGTGCTCAAAATTAATTTGAGTATATTGAGAGTCGGGGTTTTACAGTTTTAGTAGGTGAATGAATAACCTTCCAAAGACGTGCAGCAGGCAATGCTAGCTATATTTAGGAGTTATTTGGTTTTATTTCCGTTGTGTTGTATTAAGACTAACTATTTATTTAGTACTCTGATCATCCAGGGGCATCTTCATATGTCACTCTTGGCATAATTTGTAATAATTATATTTGATCAAAAACATAGGAATTGATTATGGGATTATGTAATTGAATATGAAATATTGATTAGAAATATAATCAAAAAAGTTGTTTTAATCTGTGCTGATTTTATTCCATATTCATGTGTTTCTGATATTATGGATACCATTAACATTACCGTATTTTGTCACCGAAAGTTAATACTATGAATGACTGCAGCATGTGTAGCGCTTAGCTTCAGGCCTCAAGATAGGAGATGTCACATCCAATGACATGTTCCTTTAAATCAATCATGTGAATTGCAATGAGGAGTGGGTCGGAACAATGTTTTAGTGGCAAGAAAATCTATAAACTATCCATAACATAAACTTATACTAATTGGTTTCCATTTAATTGTTATGTCTATTGAGATTAGCAATTCTAATCCAACCTTGCATTGCATACACGATTACTTACCTACCCATTCCCAAGATACGAAATATTGACGAAGCCTTATCAACCATCCAATACTTCCATATCAATTTGCCACTTAATACTTCTAAAATCACATAATACTTCTAAAACAGAAATAAATTGACTTTTCCATTTAGGACCTCAACGAGACTGTCAATTAAGACCTATTTCCAAGGTGGACTTCTAGCAATGTCATTATCAGTTTATTGGTCCTAGCTATAGAGACCTTTGTCCACTATCTACGGCCTTATTATTTTCTAATAACCATACTACTAGTGCATCTATCGTTATTAAAGTCTTAGAAATATGAGAGACTGAACCAGACCAATTAATACCTCATTAAAAAGAACTAGGCAGACCTCTGACCACTTAATACCTTTTGTAGGTAGGCTTTTGCCATTTAATACCTAATCCCAAGATAGACTCCTCCCTAGTACTATATGGTTGACATTGCTTGGAAATCTTATTAGGATACTTAGTACTTCTTTACTAGAAGAGAGGCAAACCCTAGATCAATCACATAGTACCTCAAACCCAAAGAGAATCCTTCCCGAGATATCCATCATCACTCTTAACTATAAATATGGGATCTCATTAGATTACTTCTTTCGGTAGGGAGGTGGGCTCGAAGATAGTCACTTAATACCTCAACACCCTTTTTAGAGATATCCCTCACCACCTCCTAATTCAATATTTGGACCATTTAGTGATTTTCAATTAAGAAAGTAGGTATAATCTTTCACATCATCACGGGTCCTAAAATTAGTGATATCTCACATCAGTAGTAAGTGCACCCGACTGTTGGTATCCTCAAAGCGAAGGGCAGTCTTCCGTCGAGTGACTCTACTGACCTCGCATCACTAACCTACGAAGTCCAATTAACCATCCTAAGTCTTTACTTGTACTGTCTTAGGTCGACATTGGACTTAGCTTAGTAATTCTCTTTTTATTTAAGGCAGTAAGATTTACCTTAAATACTTGTCTACCCATAAATCCTCTTTTTAAGCTCACAAATGTCAATTTGTCCATAAAATCTTAACGGACATTTCCTAAGGCATTTATGTATGATTACTAATTTAAAATTAATAACATTTTTATATCTACTCCATTTTTATTAGTCCCATTAATCCATTTGTCTTTATTAATTGTAACCCTTAATTTAATACTATCCATTATTTGTCATAAGTTGCCCATTAATTTAGGTTACAACCTTTAGTTTCCTATTAATTAAGTTGTAGGAATTCCAAATTTATTTCCCACTAATATGAATTACCATCTTTTCTAATTCTAACTATTCGCCTCCCTAAATATAATGATAACGAACGTTACACATGAATAACACATGAATAAATGTTCTTCTTCTTTATTAACGCAATAAATATGTATAATCTATCTAATAACAATACATTCATAACCAAATATATTCTAGTCATAAATATGTAACTAAAATATGTTTTCGATATTTAATTTGCTGGCATAAAATTCCTTATGAAGATTATCTGTTATAATTTCCATAAATTAGTTTAAAAAGAGAGGAAGATTTACTCCGTTTGAAATTACAAGGAAAGGATATTTTCTTTTAAGATGGAATAGATAATGTGAACTATGGAGAATAAATTTATACTTTATACGTCTCTTTCTTTTTTGGTTGTGGGTATTCTTTGTTAAATCGAATGTCGGCTATTTGAATGAAAAGTGGAAAATAAACAAATTTATAAAAAGCAAATGGATGTTCTTCCCACAAAATAATTATGGAAAATCTACAACATGGCATAAGTTGGGAAATAGTCCAAAAATCATACTTTACACCGAAGTACAGATTGGAATAAAAAATATATAACATTCAAATTCTAAAATCTTTGGAATTGATTTTCAGATCTAGAGGTAAGCATATTTCAAGTTAGATTTAAATCAAGAATTTATAGGCAATAGTTTTCTACACTAATTAAAGCCTGCAATTCACAAATAAAATTGATTTAGGCATAAAAATCAAACGTAAGCCAAGGGAATAGACTTAAAATCATAAACAATATATAAAAATACCCATCACCTTTTAAAAGTGATCAAAATCTGCAGACCTGAAGTAGAACATTAAATTCATCTCCAAACCCTTTTTAATCCAAGAAATGTATATAAAAAGGGTATATACATACATTAGAATTAAAGATCTAAAGATTGAAAGAGAAAATAGATACTAATATATAAATATGTATAAATTACATCAAATATGCGTATAGTTGATTCTCTTCTCTTATCATTTTTATTTGATTTTTTTTCTTCTCCAATTTGTATGAATATAGATACAACTATCGTATTTTTATAGTTTAGAAAAAAGTGGAGAAGAAGAAATGGCAGAGCTTCATTGCTCTATTCAAAAAAATATGAGAAGAGAAGGAAGGGTTAAACCTGTTTTTATAGGTGCTAGAATCAATCAGAACCTTTACGTAAAAATATAATAGATCGCGGCCATTGGACCAGGGAAAATCCTTGCTGCTGCCTTAAGAGTAGTCGACCGCCCCTTTATAGGAGTCGACTGCCCTAGGTCAACCGCTACACTAAGCGGGTCAACTTGTAGACCCATTCAATTAATTAAAAATGTACTTCCATTCCAAATTTGTTTTTCGTCCGTAACTTCTCCGTATGGATTCCGATTGCAAAACTCCAAATATGAAAGTTTCTCAAAATTTTGCCATAAATACATGCAAGTTTCATGGTCAAATTCCATCATTTGCACAAATTTTATTTCTGGAGCCTAATTAATTAACTAGTTAAATAACTGATGCCAAATTATGAGCTATTGCATTCTTTTCCCCTTAACAAGTATTTTCGTCCTCGAAATTTCTCCAATGACTAAGTCATGATTTTGGCTTATAATTATCATGAACTACAAAACCAACTAGTATACAAAAAATTCTGCAACAAAACATACACAAGTGCATAGAGTATTACTGTAACATCATATAGAAAATATGTATGCAGAATAATTCTAAATCGAATCCTCCAATATGAATGCATTTTTTTGAAAATATTTTCGAAAAATATGATGCAAACAACCTATATATAATGGCAGTTCTACATGTACGCGGCTTGTGAAAAATCTTTTCAACCAAAACCTCCATACTCCTACGAATAGAAGTATGAAGCAACCAATTTTGCATCTAATTCCCACTACCTAAAAAACTAATGCATCGAAAAATCGCTTCCTAAACTTTACTCCTATGCCAGAAAAGAAGTTTAGGTGGAGAATTTATCATTCTTACCACCCTAAAGATTCCGATAATCATAGTACAGTGGAACTATCCCCACTGTGTTGGATTTACTCTAAATTTTTCACATACAAAATGCATAAGGAGGCTTATTTTCATGCTTTAAATTGGAATTAAATCTTAAAATAGACTCAAATTTGTCATCGACAAGGTATGGAAAAACGAATTCCGAGGCTAAAACATATTTTCCCTTATTACCGCTTGCATTTATCGCATTGTCGATTCTAATGTACAGCTAAATCTACAAATCCTAACTCTATTTGTCTTCCCTATGCTTAACATGTGGCCTTTAAAATTAAATTACACAAAAATATTTCTCACTTTTCAAATTTGTATGTTATTTGAAAAATAAAATTCCAAAATATTCAGATGCACATTTTTCCTTGAAATCAAATTTTTGGAAAAAAATTCTAAATTTAATTTAAGTGCCAAAAATAACTAAAACCTAAAATATTTCCTTTTCTAAAAAGAGAAGCTTTTAAAAATATTTATTTTGCAAAAATTTTGATAAATTAAACTACGATTTCAGCATAGTCGAAAGTCGGTTATGCGTTAAACGCACAAATCAAATTCTAGAATTCTATTACTAACCTTTACCTATAAAACATGACATTTTATTTAAAAATGTCAACACGCCCAATTACCCAAAAAAAATAGCTTTTAAAAAACACGAGTAATGACCCGTGACACCAAAACAACTTTATCATGTCCTTCGCTAAAAAATTTCAACTATTCTAAACTTCGAGCCTCATATTGCATTTATAGTTAATTAAATGTCTTTTATGAGATTTTCATATTTATACTACATCTTCCCTATGCATATAGAAGAGAGGTTTTTATATCCAATAATAATAACATGGTAAATAAATAGGAACTCATAATATCACGTGTGCCTTTTACAAGAGACAACTAATAGTTACAACCCAAACAACCTAAAAAAAAGAACAAATGCTGAAAAGGAAAAGACGACAACATCATAAATCAGAAAATAATGCCTACAAACTATGATACCTTGCTCCACGATTAGAGCTCGATCCATTACTATGATCTTTGAATAGTCGTAGCATGGTGACCATATACCCAATCTCGTGTCGCTGGTGTTGCTGCTGTTACTGACGGCTTCGAAATTGTCATCTTCCTAAAGAAAGATCTAATGATGGCAGAAGGAACCTTCTACTAAACTGTCTCTCTATGGAGGTTCACTAGTGTTACCTAAAGGCAAGAGTGGATAGGTGAAAATACGGAAAGTGACTTTGTGGAGTGCTAATCCTTGATCAACAAATTGCATCATAAGGGTGTGGGTCCGATTGACGACAATGCCGCCAATACCAGCATGTGGCCTTCCACATCATTGGATCAATTCGGTCGTAACTTCCCGTCTTAGGGATGATGTTATGATGAATGATGCACACAACCTGATGGGCAGTCCGATATATATTATCTGTCTTTTAAAACCTCCATCCTAGGAAAAGATCTATAACAAAAATTTTGAGTCGGTCGCTTCAAAATCATCCATGTTTGCGTCAATCGCAAATGCCTCCAAAATCTTAGTGAGATCATCGTTAGTCAGCTGATTGAAAACACTGTTCACCTCTGACCATCAAAACTCTACGCTAATAGGACATCGAAAAGTCAGATTCAGCAAGGTTAACATTCCCACTCTAAGGTCTCAAAGTAGAGGATTGGGTCAAATCGTACCATGACGAATAACTCTTCAAGCCAAAAAGCGATGAAACCTTCTACTCATCCTCATCCAGTCAAGTGGCCTCTTGAGGGTTGAGACCATAATGGTGCAAGGAAAAACTGGAAATGCGGAAATATTTCTTGAGCTAAGAAGTGATGGAGGGAGGAAATAGGATTTAGATATAAAGCGGTGGTCAGGCGAGATCTAAAGTGAAAAACTAGCAAGAGGGGGTGGCGAGACTACTGCTTCTAGGGGAAAATGACATCGCATAGGGGAGGAATGAAAGAGGGAGGCTGATACTTGGAGGAGGAGGAGGAGGATGGAGAATGGATTTGGCTTATAGAGAAAGGACGAATGCAAGAAGGCAACTTGGGGAATTCGGATGCAAATTTCATAGTCCCACTCCAGGTTCTAGTTGTGCCAAAACTCGTTAACTAGTAGACCATTCTAGGTTTACCGCTATGTGGTCACCCGCTAGATAGGCTTTGGGCGTTAACTGAACTTAGACTCAATTAGGGTCGGATTAAATAATAATAATTGTTTCACGCTGACTCTTTCGACTCGACACGATCCAAAAAATTCATATCCACATCACGGCAGTGTCAAAGCATACCGCTTAGTCCTGAACCATGCTCCAGCAATTCACAGTAATCCCAAAAAAACTGCTACGACCAACAACAATTCCAAAAACTCAAAAATATTCCAGCTGCTATCTACTGCCTACTTCGCACGGAAATATTTCCTCCAGTAGCCGGTGGTACAAAACAAACTTCAAATTACACACCCAATAGAATTAAATGACATTCCTGTTTTGTCGGTACCTTAAAGAGTGAAGATTTTAGAAACCTTGATTTTATAAATCGAAAAACCACCAAGCTAAAATATATGTTCCTTTATACTTAGTTTTAAATAAAATAAACTATCTCATACCAAAACTTCTTTAACTTATATATATATATTTCTAGGTTTCCAAAAACCTTTATTTTTAAGCAAAAATTTCCTAAATTGGAAAAGTACTTCCATGTCAAAAATCAAAATCAAGCCTTTGCTGATGTATACATATAAATTTTTAAGGATTTCAAAATTAATCTTTTATAAACTAAAAATTTCTTAACATGACCAACATAGTAGTATACGTGTTTCTTTGAAAATTAAAATCTCAAAACTTTCCCAAAACAAAATTTCCAAAATAAATGCTTAGGAAAAGAATCATTTGAAAACACTTTTTCCAAGATCTAAGGCATTTCGAAAATACACTTTGTAAAAATTCTCTCATAGGTTTTAGGCTAAGGAATTGAAATTAATTATTCAAATAATAATCGGTTTGCTATCAATGAGGTGATCAATGAATTCACCCAAACAAAAAAATTTCCTTCAGACAATTGCGACGTACAGACTCTAATTTTCGGCCATCTAGAATAAATATTTGTCTTCGACTGGAACTCATCATAAAAATCCAAAATTACAAGGTAGCTAAGATCAAAATCATCAAGTCGAATAACTCCAGTCTTTGGAATTTTGCCATATTCGTACTCATGCTCTTCATCGTCGGCGTCTTATGCATTGTTGGCACTCCATGGGGTACTTCAGAGTCAGCGTAAAAATCTTAACACTAAGATATTCCCACCCATAGTTGTTTTTCCGATTCCTTCAAAGTGGAACTACAACTACTTCTATGGCCGGAATTCATAGATTCAGACGTAGAAATATAATAATACTTGATAGGACTATACGAATGTGTTCTCTCAATTTATCCTAATTCCTTTGATCTATTAACCTAAGGTTCGTTACAAAATGAAACAACCCATACCTTAATAGGTCTAAATTTTGAAAAAAATTGAAACTCAATTCCATCAAAGCATAGATTATTAGATTTGACATCTGCAAATAAGCATGAGCATTATCAGAGATTGATAGAAATCTAAACTCATAGCGGAAACAATAATAGGATAAAAATACTACTTATGACTACTATCTTGGAATTAATGGTATTCCTTGGATAGAAGATTATCACATCAGCATCGAACATGAGAGAAAATAAGATTTTCCAATAACTAAACACATCCAATTCCAATGATCTGTTCCTCTAAATCTATCCCATGGGTTGTAATGATAAGGGGGTCGAACAACATTCTGGTGATTGAAAAATCTATAAACTATCAATAACATAAATTTATACTGATTATTTTCCATTTAATTGTTATGTCTATTAAGGTTAGCAATTCTAACTAAACATTGCTTTGTACACACGATTACTTACCTACCCATTCCTAAGGTACGACATACTGATGAAGCCTTATCAATCATCTAATACTTCTATACAGATTTGCCACTTAATACTTCTAAATATGAAGCGGGCTTCTACCATCAACACGTAATACTTTTAAAAGAGAAATAGGCAGACTTTTCCATTTAAGACCTCAACCGAGAAAGGCTCCGTCAATTAAGACCTGTTCTCAAGGTAGACTTATAGCATCATCATTATCGGTCTATTGGTCCTAGCTAAAGAGACCTTTGACCACTATCCATGGCCGTATAATTTATAATAGCCATATGACTAGCGCATCTATCCTTATTAAAGTCTTAGCAATGTGAGCGACTATACCTAAGCCACTTAATACCTCATTAACAAGGACTAGGCAGGCCTTTGACCGTTTAACACATATTTATAGGTTGGCCTTTGCTATTTAATACCTAATCCCAAGGCGGACTCTACATTGGAACTATTTAGTTAACATTACTTGGAAATCTCATTAGGATATTTAGTACTTCTTTTATAGAGAAAGGCTAACCTTAGATCAATCACTCAGTACCTCAAACTCGAAGCGAACCCTTCTTGAAATATCCATCATCGCTCTTAATTATAAACATGGAATCTCATTAGATTACTTCATTCGGTATGAAGGTGGTCCCCAAGATAGCCACTTAATACCTCAAAACTAAAGTAAACCTCTTTAGATACATCTCTCAACGCTTCCTAATTTTAGATTTGTACCATTTAATACTATTCAATTAATAAAGTAGGTTCAATCTCTCATGCCATCATGGGTCCTAGGATTAGTGATATCTCATATCAGTAGTAAGTGCATCTGACTGTTAGTAGCCTCAAGGTGAAGGGCAATACCATCGAGTGACTCCATTAACCTTGCATCACCAACCTACTAAGTCCAATTAACCATCCTAAGTATACACTCATATTGTCTTAGGTTGACGTTGGATTTAGCTTACTATTCTCTTTTTATTTTGAGGCAATAAGATTTACCTTAAATACTTATCTATCCACAAATCCTCTTTTTATGCTCATAAATATAAATTTTTCCACAAAATCCTAATGGATATTTCCTAAGACGTTTATGTATGATTGATAATTTCAAATTAGTAAACATTTTATATCTATCCCATTTTTATTAGTCTCATTATTCCGTTTGTCAATATTAATTGTAACTCCTAATTTATTACTAACATTATTGCTCATTAATTGCCTATTAATTAAGGTTACAATCTTTCATTTTCTATTAATTAATTAATAGAAATTATTAACTTATTTTCCATTAATGCAAAATCCTATCTTTTTTAATTCTAAATATTCACTTTTTAAAATATAATAATAACTAATGAACGTTATGCATAAATAACGCATGAATAAACGCCGTTCTTCTTTATAAACACAATAAATATGTATAAAACTTCCTATTCGTAACCAAATATATTATGTCATAAATATATAACTAGATTATGCTTTCCATATTTAATTTGTTGGAATTAAATTCCTTAGAAAGATTTTCCACTGTGATTTCCGTAAATTGGTTTAATACAAAAAGAAAAGATTGACTCCGCTTGAAATTACAAGGAATGAATAATTTCATTTTAATTGGAATGGACACAGTAAAGTACAGAGAATAAATCTGTATTTTGTAGAGACTTGGCTTTGATTCATGACACAAAGCTATCACTACGACATACAGATTTGACGGCTGCTATGATAAAAAGCGAATATATACTACAAGAAGACAAGACTTCAAAACCGGCGCATCAATTATATTATGGAGGAATTAATTTAAAGGACAAAATTTTCTATATTTTTTGTCTCAAGGACACGGCCTCAATATTTTTACCACAAGGACAAACATTCTTCTAAAAATTATTCACAAGGACAAACATTTTCAAAATTATTCATAAGAACAACAAAACTGATACCGAGCTAAAAACTGATACCTAAAAACTGCTACCGATAACTACAAACTGATACCTAAAAACTGCTATCAATACCTAAAAAATGATACCTATAGAAAGTTGTCCTTCAGGATAAAATATTGAAGGTATGTCCTTGAGGCTAAAAATCTGTGAAATTTTGTCCTTGACAATAATTTCATGTTATATTATTTTGTTTTTGAGTCTTAGATTAATTTTGTAAAATTCTCTCCTTGTTTACGTATATATTAGCTTATATATTTATTCGTCTCATTTCCAAATAATTTATACATATATAAGCATGTATAATTGTTTAAAGTTATATATATATTATTACCCATGTAAACTGTGCAAATTACACAGATTTTTCCAGTTCAGTTGACTGACCCAGAAAATACCGTACAATATGCACATGTGCACATATACATAGATATACGGTTTTAAAATTTAAAAATAACCTTGAATATTCTATTGACTGACCCAGAGGCTCAGTTGACTGAATTTCTATAGCAGCCACTTTTTGAAAAGACATGACTTTTTGTGAAGAGATACGAACCTTTAACGAAAAGATTCGGATGCAACACTTCGATTGAAACTCTTCGCCAACAGCCGCTACTTTCTAACCTTTATAAATACAAACTCCAATTTGATTTCAAATAACTTAATCACAATCAAACTTTCTAAAATCTATTTGCTATCATACTTTCAATTATTCTACATTAAAGCAATATTATGCCTTTCTATTCTTCATATACTTCAAATATATATATATATATATATATGTATGTATGTATGTATACTCGAGGAGAAGATTATAGGAAGGGTGTACTACAACTGACAAATCCGTATTATCAAAACACACGTTAGTCAAAACTATTTTCTGTATTAGTTGAAGTCCTGTTCTGCTGCTCAAGCAAGTGAAGTCCTCTTCGACTATTGAGGCAAAATCCTGTTCCGCTGCTTAGTTCCCCGTTCGGCTGCTCAGGGGTGTATAGACTTGTTCCTCCGGGTTAAGTGAGGGTTGATGTTTTAGCGAAATTCCAGAAGCAGTTTGGGACTGGATGTAGGACGGTGCTCTGAACCAGTATAAAAATCTCTGGTGTCATTTTAATATACTGCTTTTTATTCTGCACTATTTACAGTATTATCATCATCATTATACTCTGTATTATCGTATATACATATTACACGATCCATAGTACACTTTCATTTGGTATCAGAGTATAGCACTCTTTCATTTAGTATCGGAGCCTAGTATTCTAGAGATCGTATCAACATCCTAGAATAAATGGATACAAAGTGATCTAGTCAAGGCAATAAGAAGAGGAAGAGCAATAAAGAAAAATCAAAGGAGAAAACAAATAAATTCTTCATGGCAAAAGATAATGAGGTTCGTGATCTAACTTTTGATGATACGATAGAAATAAATTCAGAAATTCTAGAAACTTTAAAAAGTTTCAAAAGAAAATATGAAGAAGCTCTGGAAAATCAGAAGAAAGCAGAATTCGAAAGAGATATGCTTAAAGACAATAAGAGAATATTAGAAGAAGAACTTGAGGAAATTCAAGATTCAGACAATTCTCAACTCGCTCTATTAAGTCAAGAAATAGAAGCTCAAAAAGAAAAGAATAATATTCTAGCTTCGAAGAATCATGAGTTAAAAACAAAAATTAAAATTGTTGAGTTAGATAACAGTAGTCTCAAACTAAGCTTGATGACATTACTAAAAATATTTTCAATTTTAATAAAGGGAGAGAAAATTTATCCAGTATTGTTAAAAATTCTCAACCTGCTTCAAATAAGAAGGGATTAGGTTATGTTAAGAATTCAAAAGCTCACAATGATAAAAGTGGTTTAGGATATAATAAAACTGATCGTAGAAATAGCATAGATATGCTTTCATGTATAGTAAAAATAATAGTGCTAGTACTAGATTACGAGTAAAGTCTAAATCCAATTTTTATTCAAATACTGCTATGACCTATAATGTTTGTAATTTCTTTAGAAGTACAAAATCATTGACGGAAAATATGAATAAAAACTGTCTAAGCATTTGGGCTCCTGTTAATTGAAAAAATAGAGAAAAATACATTAATGATTATTATGATAAGGTAGTTAATAATGAAAATTATATTTATAAAGGTTCAACCACACCCAAATGGGTATGGTTTTCTAAAAATTAGGAAATTATAAGAATCTTGGGTATCGCATGCTTTAAATATTCATTTTTTGACACCTTACAAGTAGTAGTTATTTTGTCATCATATAAACTCTCCTTTTTGTCAATGACAAAGGGGAGAAAGATATTGTTGTAACATTATTTGCAGGAATAAACAATGCAAGCACAGATTAAGGAGTAAGCATATAATGGAGTAAGATGTTCCTTTTCTTATATTATAAAAACATTAGTCTTTAAATTTCAAGACTCTTGTTTAATGTATGAATGATTGTTTCTTTCATAATATCTATTGTTGCTTCATACTTTTACTTTACTTATTCCTTTTTGTTGATGACAAAGAGGGAGAAATACTATTGCTAACAATAAGAATGCAGGATATAGAGTGTCAAAGATTCAGGGGGAGTAAGTATTCATATTATATTATATACAGTCGAAATCTATATCTATTTACATGTTGTCATCAATCAAAAAAGGGGAGAATGTTGAGACTTGATTTAGATTCATGACACAAAGCTATCACTATGACATATAGATTTGACGACTGCTTTGACAAAAAGAGAATATATACCACAAGAGGACAAGACTTCAAAATCGGTGCATCAATTATATATTTTTTGAGTCTTGGGTCAATTTTGTTAAAATCACTCCTCGTTTATGTATATATTAGCTTATATATTTAATCGTCTCATTTCCAAATAATTTATACATATATAAGCATGTATAATTGTTTAAAGTTATATATACTATATTATAAAAGTGTTTAAAGTTATATATATATATATATATATATATATATATATATTATACCTGTGTAAACCGTGCAAATTGCACAGATTTTTCCATTTCAGTCGACTCACCCAGAAGGGTAAGTCGACTGACCCAGAAAATACTGTACAATATGCACGGGTGCTCATATACATAGATATATGAATTTTAAAATTTTAAAATAACTTTGAATATTCAGTCGACTGACCCAGAGGCTCAGTTGACTGAATTTCTATAACAGCCACTTTTTGAAAAGATACGACTTTTTATGAAGAGATATGAACCTTTAACGAAAGATTCGGATGCAACACTTCGATCGAAACTCTTCACCAACAGCCGCTACTTTCTAACCTTTATAAATACAAACTCCAACTTGATTTTAAATAATTTAATCACAATCGTATTCTCTTATTATCCGATCTAACTTTCTGAAATCGATTTTCTATCATGCTTTCAATTATTCTGCATTAAAGCAATAATATACCTTTCTATTCTTCATATACTTTAAATATATATATATATATGTGTGTGTGTGTGTGTGTATACTTGAGGAGAAGACTATAGAAAGGGTGTACTACAAGTGATAAATCCGTGTTATCCAAAAACACATTAGTCAAAACTATTTTCTGTATTAGTTGAAGTCCCATTCTGCTGCTCAGGCAAGTGAAGTCCTCTTCGGCTGTTGTGGCGAAATCCTATTCTGCTGCTCATGTCCCCGTTCGGCTGCTCAGGGGTTATAGAACTGTTCCTCCGGGTTAAGTGAGGATTGGTGTTTTAGTGAAATTACAGAAGGAGTCTGAGACTGGATATAGGACGGTGCTCCGAACGAGTATGAAAATCTCTAGTGTCATTTTACTATACTGCTTTTTATTCCGCACTATTTATAGTATTATTATTATCATCATTATACTCTGTATTGTCATATATCCATATTACACAATCCATAGCACACTTTCATTTGGTATCAGAGCATAGCACTCTTTCATTTGGTATCAGAGCATAACACTCTTTCATATTTTACACACCACCTCCCTTTTTGTTTGTGGGTATTCCTTGTTAAATCAAACGTCACCCCTTTGTGGAAAGTAAACAAACTTATAAAAATAAAACGGATGTTTTTTCCACAAATCAAACTACGGAAAATCTACAACATAGCACATGACAATAATCCAAAAATCCTATTGTACACCCAAGTACAGATATAGAATAAAAAAACATACAACATTCAAATTCTAAAATCTTTGGGACTGATTTCAAGATCTAGGTGTAAACATATTTCAGACTAGATCTAAAGTATAAAAAGGGTATATACATGTATTAGAATTATAGTATGAGAATTGGAAGAGAAAATAGATATAAACATATATAGATTACCTCAAATATGTGTATAATTGATTCTCTTCTCCTCTCCTTTTTATTAGATTTCTCTTCTTCTCCAATTTGTATGAATATAGATATAAATATCTTATTTTTATAATTTAGAAAGAAAGTGGAGAAGAAGAATTGGCAGAGCTTTGTTGCTTTATTTAGAAAAATATGAGAAGTGAAGGAAAGGTTAGGGCTGTATTTATAGACGCTAGAATCAAGTAGAACGTTAGTCAGAGTATAATAGATCCAGGCCATCGGGGCTAGGAAAACGCTTGCTATCGCCTTAAGAGTGGTCAATCGCCCCCCTCTTCCAGGTCGACAACCCTAGGTCGACTGCTACACTAAGCAAGTCGACCTGTAGACCCCATTGAATTAATTAAAAGCGTATTTCCGTTCCGAATTCATTTTTCGTCCGTAATTTCTTCGTTTGGACTACGATCTTAAAATTCCAAATATGAAAATTGCTTAGAATTTCGCCGCAAACGCAATGGTACAAGTTTCGCGGTCAAATTCCATTGTTTGTTAAAAAAATCTTTTTGGAGCCCAATTAACTAACTAGCCAACTAATTAAATAACTATCGCTAAATTACGGGGTGTTACAAAAACATACATATATACATACATGCATACATATACATACGTACATATACATACACGTACACACACATGTATACGTACATATACGTATCATAAAATTAGTTGGATGGTTGCATATACATCCCAAACCCAAGCCTATTACCTCCATAGATCTCTGGGCCAACGATCGATTTTTCGCGCTTGCAAATACGAATTTGGATCTCGCCACTTTAGCCAATGATTGAGGAGGTCCCGCATCTCTACTATTTGTCGTAGGATTTCTACTGTGATTATAACACCCCGATCTTGTAACGATTGAATATTTAAATGATTAATTTAAATATTTAATCGTTAATTAATGGAACGCCCATTATATTCGATTTTTCAGGGATGGATGAATTGGTCCTTGAAACACCCGTAGTTGAGACCGCATTTCTGACGCAAAAGATGAGTATAAACTTGACTATATTTAAAGTCGATAAATTAAAGTGAATTGCATTTTCATTTGGATGAAATGAATTTGGGCTAAGCCCATTAGCTTACCCATCAGTTAGCTTAATGTAGCTAAATCCTCATATATTTGCATTTCGACGTTACTTTTCATTTCCATCTTTTGGAATTGGCCCAATTCGCAGTGGAAGTAATGAGTGAATTTCAAAATTTTATTATTTTGGATCTTTATCGGGCTTATTAAGCCCAATTTATTTAGAACATTTCTAAATTTCTTTTAAATGAAATCCTTATTTAATTTAGATTTATAAAATGATTTATATTATTTAATTTATGCTATATTATATATATGCATGTATCATATACACATATATATGTGTACGTAGTGTGACATATCAGTCCGTAAAAGATATAACATGTCCGTGTATAAGTGTTGGGATTTACACTGCAATGGACACGTTAGCTCATCTAATATTCAAATATATTGTCCAAATGTATATTTATATACTTTAATTTATATACAAATAAAATGTTACAATATATATATATATATATATATAAACTATATTTTAATTTTATATATGCATGGAATTTTAATGTTAAATAAATATATAAATAAATATGTTTAAACATTAAATAAAAAAATTTGCAAAGCCGAAAGCAATATATATATATATATATTATTTTTAAATACATATATTCATATTTGTATATATAATATGATAATAAATATATTACATATTGATATCTTTAAAATATACAAATATATATAATATGTATATATACACCTATTATGGCGCATAGCAAAATATTATAATTTTTTTAAATTTAAAATGTATTTTAATTAATACCCATATGGATATTGTTTTTAAAATTAATAAAAGTTTGTAAAATTATTTTTTTCAAAGATAATTTAAGTTTTGAAATTTTAGTAAATATTCGAATGATATTTTATTCTTTTGAACATTTGAAATATAGTTTTATAATTTTATAATTTTAAATCTAATTTAATTTTCGGTTAGAATTTAAATTTTAAATTAAATACAATTTTTTTTATTTCTGTTGAGAGTAATATAAACGTATTTTATAATATATATTGTTATTATTTATTTACACTATAACAAAAGGTCTTTTACAATGTTGAATAAACGTTGTTAAATCACATTAACAACATTTTTTCTATATTGTGATATTCATAGTTGCGTAAAATATTCATTTTTGGCAATACATGTTTAATGTTGTATAGCACGTTGTAAATAATATGTTAGCAACACTTTTGTACCGTGACACATTTTCCATACACTAGTTAGAAGACTTCGATCTTTAACTATTATAAAATAGTTTTTACGATGTATTATAATAACGGGTAAATAGGCACAAGGAAGAAGTTGCAAAAAAATTTAGTCTAAGGGACAACAAGTTTGTTTTTTAGCCTGAAGTACACTTTTTAGTGTAAACTGAAAATGATAGTTACAACTATCATTCTGTGATTTACGCTAAAAAGTGTCTATCATTCTGTGATTTACACTAAAAAGTGTCCTTCAGCCTAAAAAACAAACTTCTTGTACCTGAAACTAAATTTTTTTCTAACCTTTTCCTTTAGCCTAAAAACCCCTTATAATAATTGATGAATTTTTTTCCACATTGATGTGTTTTGTTCTTTTGATGCTTTCTACCAGTAATACTAATACGGGGTTAAAATGTTGTAAAAAGGCATCTATAATATTTATGACAACTTATGTTTGGACTATATAAAGCATTTCTAAAACATTTTTAATCTCAATATTATATTTTTCGAATGTTTTGTGACTTGTTTCAATCATGATTAAAAAACGTTGTATACATACTTTTAACAACTTTTCCTTATTACCGAACAAAAATAATATTTACAACATTGAGTAAAAGTAATCCATAAAAGTAGTATATACATTTTATATAACATTTCACAAACATTATCTTTAACAATAATATATTTATCCATACAATATTCACAGTTGTATGCAAATATTATTTACATATACTTTTCTTTTACACAAAACTAGGTACATATATTTAATAAACCAATGTAATCACACAATCCATACCAACAATAGCCAAAACAAATCATTCACAGTAGATACTTAACTAGGGGTTCTCTCCAATCTCAGTTCACCTTCTTATCCTCTTTGCACTTGCTCGTACTGTTAGGAATCCCTTTAGCTTCAATGTAATTTTTAACATTGTTATTCTAGTAAACTTCTTATAGAAACATCATCCAAGTTTCTGCATGGATTCTTCCTAGGCGATAAAGTAATTGATTCATGCTTCAAATCATCAATGGTTGATGCACCTAATATAGATGATCAATATAGGAGATGACGCTCTTACTCTTTGCTCACATGGGACTAGTTTGACAATTTGGATTGCTCTCCACCGGTCTACTACTTTTATTACCGTGCTATCATGTACTTTTGAAATTATCCGTAGTTGAATCAAAAATTATATTTGGATGTATGGAACCATAAAATGACGTCATGTACATTAGTGTACCACTGTACGCATATATGCATGTTCGTCGATATACGAAATAAACTTTTGTAGATTAACTAAACATACCAATTGATGTAAATTGTCCTTGTTTTCTACAGCTTTTTTGTCCTATAAGCAACTCAATAAGAACAACTCCAGAACTATAGACAGGCTTTGTTAGACCTTGAAGTATCAGCCCAATTGTTCCCAAAACACAGGTTGAAGAATGGGTTTTAGAAGGTATGTATTTGGCTATGCCAAAATTAGACGAATGAGCTTTGACATCCTCATCAAGAAGAATATTGGAAGCTTTAATATCGCTATGGATTATTCTAGGATTGCAACCGCGGTGAAGATAAGCAAGGCCTTATATAGCCTCTGCTGCTATTTTAAGTCATGTGTCCCATTCAATATTTACTTTCTTTGATGGACCTGATATACGAACTTCAACTTAAGTATAGAGTTAAAAATGAAAATTAATGCTAAAGAAAAGCGGTAAGTAATTTGTAGCATGAAGAAGGTTCCAGAATAATTAATTGTATAGTTTATGTTCATGGTACTAGTATCGGTCCGTGCTTCGCACACGGATTGTTTGTGTTATTGTATACATTGATATTTTGTTTGAGCGCAAATATGTAAACGGAAAGCAAAGACGTTATTGGAATTTCAAAAAGACACTGAGTAAACTAGTTCAATGAATTTTCATTATTAGTAGTAGAGATATGTCTACAAACTAGGTATAACACCATATATATTAACATGGTAATACAAAGTAAGTTGAGTGCAACTCAATGTCTTGGACTAGTAAAATAAATCAGTGGAACTAATGCTTAGCATGTAAATATCATAGTGCAACTCATGTCTCTAGTTAGTAAAATCAATCAACAGAACTAATGTTTAACATGTAAATACCATACCACAAACAAAATAGTTGTAACGAATACTGTATAGGTGAAACTTGAAACAAACTAAAACTTGTGCTTTGGATTTTAGAAGCAAACAACTTGTAGCAAATTGAATTCCTACAATTTGAATGAAATTACTCAAACCAAATACCCATTTAGCAAAATAAAAATTAGCAAATTATTTCATGTAGACAAAAGCGTGCATGTTTTATAAGTTGATATAGCATCTCATCTCAAAATAGTATTAATATTTGTCAGCAAGAAAATATTCTCTTGCTTTAAAACTAACCATGATAACATCTGCAAGTAAATTTTTTTGATTTATAGTTGCCAAATACAAATTAAAACGAAAACTTACAAACACATACACACATATTAGCGACTCAACACACCTATAGAGAATAAGAAAGACTAACAGTACATTGCACTCTGGTGTTCTTTATCGGCTACTTTACTTCCAAATTTATGGAAAAAATGAGTATAGAAAACCAAACAATATGAATGTTACTGTCACGCTTGAAAATTAAACCTCCATAACTGCATATCTAAACTCAAATCATTTAAACATGTATTATATGATATGCTAATATAATTATAAAACAATGGTCATAAAGTATACAGTTTAATAAAGATAGGAAAAATGAAATTTGTACCTTTCGGCTCTTTGGTGCCTCTATACATATTCTTTTATGGTCTGTTGAAGCTGCAAATGCTCAATTTTGAATCTATTATGAACTGAACGAGGAGCAAGAAAAAAAATCATGCTTATTGCTCACACAGAAAATTTTAATAAGCTATAAATTATGAACATTTTTTTTAATAATGTACTTATACATGAATAGATTCTCCAAAAACATAACATTACACAAATATTTACAAATATGCATTTTGTATTCATTGAGAACTTAGAAAATATATTAGTTACATATGTCTCTGCTACTGTTTAAGTATATAACTAATGATTGCGTTCAACGTTGACATAAACAATAATTGTAACCGCACCGCTATACGGAAACCGTCTGCACCGAAACGCAAAGACGGTGCGGAAACCCGCATCGAATCTTCTAACCGACCCGCATCAATACGGTTCGGTTGCGGTTTGGACGATTGAACCAGCCATATTAAACCAGACCGAACAGAATATTTATGCTAGCAATCTTATGATAAAAATATATGTAAATCATATCTTACTTTAGATTTTAATGATGTATATTCTATTTTCAGCGTATGTTGTTATTTTAATAATATTCGCTGTCATAAAAGAAAAGGTTATAGTTTTGGTATAATATTTTTCATCTCAATTTTTTTGGATAAATGTTAATTATAATCTTTTTCTAGTCATTTTCCTTGAAGATTATGCATTGATTAATGTTGATATTTGGTTAATCTACCAAAAAAATCTCTCTTTTAGCTAAATGTCAAACTTAAATATTCATACAGTTAAGAACTGATATTTCATTTTAGTATAACATTGTGTGTTTTAACTTAAGTGTAAAAGCTTCACGCAGTTGTCTTCGTAAATTGATTATTGATGGAAGTAATACTTTTATTTCATATTTAATGTGAGTTTAAACCGGACCGGACCGAAACTGAACCATGTTACATTCAAACCGAACCGTAACTAAACCGTTTAAAAGATTAGTATAATGATTTGTAGTTTTGATTAACCGTTTGATGCGGTGCGGAAGCGGTTTGGACTTCAAACCACACCAAACCGTCCCACGCCCACCCTTAATTGTAGACTTACTCCACTTAGATTAAACTAAACTCTACGCTCAGCTAGACCTTTCATATTTCTCTTCCATATATTCAATATTACCTTTCGAACCAAAAATACCCAAGGCATGGATATCCGTAGAAAATAGCTGAAAAACCTTATGAAAATATAGTGTGCAATTTCGTTCTAGTTTTATTATTTGTTAGCAACCAATCTAGTGCAGATTACTAAAATAAGCATGATTTTTAGTTCGCGTTACATTAAAATTATCCATATTGTGCTTTCTGGTATGATAATACTGATAAGAGTACATATTTATAAGGCGTTGAGCCGACAAGGGTAGAGAAAAGAGAACTAAAGAGATTATATAACATGCTTTTCTCATATTTCTTAAACCTAACCATATTATTTTTATCCAGTGTTTAGTGAAGTATATAAATACTGATTTTATCGAGCAAATAGAACAAACTGATGACGCAAATCTAGTATAACTAATTACACATTTAGAATAAATTATTGAGTTAGATATCATAAAAATGATATGATACATCTTGTTTGTTTGGAGGACATCAAAATCATTGAGCCATTCATGTTTATTTTTTCTTTCAAAAAAAAAAAAAAAACTTTAGGCAAAGATTTCACCATACCATGCAGTATACGTGGTGACATTTTAATTCTTTTGAATAAAGATATTAAAATTTTGTAAAATTGTTAGAAAACAACAAAAATATTAATTTGCCTTGGTTTTTTGTAGAAAGATATCTGAATAGTAACTTCACCATGCCACTCGGAATGTGTAGAATAGATTCTAATTCGTTAGGATAAGAATTTAAAAAATTGTAAAATTATACGGATAACAGAAGGGAAAAAAGATTTACCATGGTTTCAATAATAATAACACGGCTTGGATCATGAAGGATTAAGCTAGTCTTGAGTTGACATAACTTTTCGTATATTTTTCCATCACGCTTTCAATGTCCTGTTGATATTATTTGTTATTTCGCCTTTTGGCAAGACCGTGATATCATGGATTTAACCTAATGGATCTTGTAGTCATCAAGGTAGGAAGTCCAGATAGATGATTATTAGGTTTGGAGATCGGATATATTCAAAACTATGAAAGATAGTCGAGCGTATTCAGACGGATGACACTTTGGAATTAGAACTTTCTCTAGGTAGAGGATCGGATTGGATCAGTGTGATGGAGTATGGATCGGATCAGATCAATATGGCTATGGATCGTTCGGATTGAAGGTTCACCTCAACGATGATCGTTAATAACTCGACTAACACCAAACCAACTTAGGAAACAACTACGGAAATGGGAAGTGGGCGGCCTGGGGTTCCAACTGTAGGGATCGCCCACCACTATTCTTGATCCTTGGGGATCGGCATCGATCCCCCTATAGGGATCGGATCTAATCCTTCTAAGAGGCCCAAATGGGCTCCTTTTTTATATGCGAGTCCATCTGGGTCTAGAGGTTCTGCATGTGGATTTTGAACGAGATATTTTACTGGCTTCATCTATTAATACAGCATGCATGGCTTAAAGAAAGTGTGATTCTTCTTTCCAGCTCTCTTCTTCTACTACTTAGGATACATTCCGCCATTTTTATTCTTGGATTTCATGGATTGTAACTGTAATCAGCAGTATAAATCAATAAAAGGAAAACATTTGGAGGGACGTGGGCCGGAGTACACCGTACCACTATAAATCCACATCTCTACTTAATTTCTTGCTACTTTTATTATATTTTCTTCATATTTATTACTCTACATCACTCTGTTTGGTTTGGATATTGGATTTTTGGTGCTTTCACATTATATGGGTGTTGGTGGCCATTTTTTTATCAACATTTTGGTGCTTTCATTGAGAATGACTAGTACCGTTGATTTGGAAAAGATTTGCAGCTTGGATTTGGATCGATGGTTAGGTAGTCAGTAAGAAGAACCACTACACCAAAAAGTACTTTTGGTGGAGCACAAAAAACGCAACAATAACTTCTGGTGGCGTTTTAGAGAACGCCGCCATACGATATGCAACTACAAAACTAATATTTTTGGTTGCGTTTTTGTAAACGCCGTTATATTGTGCTTTATCGCGGCGGCGAAAAAAGCCACCGTAAATCTTTTTTTTGTAGCATGTTGAAATGTCACCAAAAGTGATGTTTGAGTTACAACTTAAACTCAAACCTTATAGCTGCGTTTATTATATGCCACAATATATATTTCGTCGCAACAATATTTTTTTCATTGTGTTTTTTTCTGCCATTATATTTTTTCCGTAGCGTTTGATAAGCACCACTAAATATTTTTTCTTTTCTTTGTCTATTTCTCACATTCCGCTAGTTCATTCACTCTCCAATTCACTTTATTCATAATTTATATTAAACAGTAATAATAAATAGCTCAATAGTAAACAAAAAATACATGAACAAATGAACTATCATAAACACAAATAGTACATAACCATACATTGATACAGAAGTAGTACATAACTGCACATAGTCACACAACTAGTACATAAATACAGTAGTTTCAAGACAAAAGTTAACATAAAATCCATACGTAGATAAGTTTATACAACTGAAATATCAGAAACAAAATGAAATAAACAGCTGAAAACGCAAATGAAGGATAATAAGTATTTATTTAGAACTAAAATTGCATATCTAGGTGTAACCAAGTTCGTCAAGGCAGACCCATCAAGGTGGAAGAAAAATAAAGTTATAATACAATAAGAACGTGGCATAACGTGTCAACCTATACAGGAAAGCATTTATCAGCGTCATAAACTTGTAAAACCTCACAAACTTTTAGTATTGCCTATGAAATTATTAAAATTACGAGAAAGATAAAAAGAGATTTTTGGTTGCCGCTTATATGAATTGAATGTTTGCTCAAACTTTGATAAGCCTTTGGACGACCAGATGGATCAATATAATGCAAGGAATCCAGGAGGCGGGGGTTACCATTTGATGCTGGTAAACATGATAAGTATGATTATGTGACTGTATATTAAAAAAATAGGAAGCAAACTTTACAGTTTGCAAGCATACCTGTAAAATCTATTGCAACCATAAAGTTAACCTTCTGCTCCCCGTAAAACTATCAATAATTAGTTGACTTTTAAAAATCTGCATAAAGAGTCACATAAAAATAATACCTAGTACTAAAAATAACTGTCGTGATCAACTCAGTGATATTGCTGATGTATAAAAACTAATACAAATACATATTTAGCCCACAATCTCATGGTAAAATTTCGTTGAGTGTGGAGTTCTACATTATATGAGCATTGAGCATTATTTTTAAGACAAACTAAAAACTATTCAAATTAAATCACTTGGAATGTAAGAGCCATAAATCTCATCCTGTCCATTCTCTTAATTTGTGTGAGGTGCTATTATGTGAGGTGCTACTAGAGACATTTTCTTAAAATGAGTAGTATGCGCTCATATCCATTTGAGTAAATGCATACCCACTAGTGAAAATGTTTTCTACGAAAATATCATTCATTAAAATGGAGATGGGGTGGATAAATAAACAATTATGATTGTCAGGCATCAAATTCAATTTTTGAAACAACTAGCTCAAAAGAATAGTGACCATAGACCATATTAAGTTTGATCGCTTCTGCAATTGTAAGTCGATAAGTTTTGAGTTGTCAAGAAACTTTTGAAATTTAAGCCTGATTGTTTGGTTTCGTTTATTTGGGAGTTGCTGGAAAAAATAAATGTTCAGCACCTCCAGTTTGGTGCAGTTTTTCTAGCTGTGTAAACGTCTTCACAATTTTCTGCATATATTGAAATAAAATAACATTATAAGCCTAGAAACATTTGTTATTCGTCCATCTAACAAAGTCAAACTCATCACCCCATCAGTTCATGCTTGCCATTGTTGTTGAAATCATAACATTCTATTACTAAGGGATTTTCCCAATTTTTTCAGTACGAAAAAATAAAATTGCAATTTAGAAGTTATAATGATATCATAATTAACAAATATCAAATTTTCCAAAATAAATCACTTACAACTGATCCACTTAGCTATACTATAACGACCCGTATTTTACGTGTCGATAAATCGTAAAATATGCCATCGAGTCGTTGTTAAGTCGTTTAGAGTTTGAGTCGATCAAAGCTTATGTCGTATAAAGGTTAACTCGTGTGGTGCTTAAGTCGTGGGTAGCTTGGGTCGTATGAGAGTTAGGTTGAGAGGAGCGACCTATAGATGTAATGGCCTAAGTATGTTGAGCGACTTAAGAGTTAGGTGGTGTAGGAGTTAAGCCGCATAGGATTTAGGTCATGGGAGCGACTTAAGGATACCTAGTAGTAGCGACTTATAGTAGTGACCGACTCATAGGGGTGACCAACTTAACAGGAGTTAACGACTTAAGGTGTTGCTGACCTAAGGGTTAAACGGCTTAGGGGTTTGGCCGACTTAGTAGTTAACGACTCATAGATGAGACCGACCTATAGTGGTTGTCGAGTTAAAGCGTTAACAACCTAGTGGCTATGCCATGTTATAGTTAGGCCGTGTGCTTAGTTAGGTCGTGACCGACCTATGTTAAGTCGTGTGGGGGTACTAAGTTGTTTGGTCGTATGGTTGTCTCTTGTGTTAGGTCGAAGGTCTTTGATGAGTCGTCTCCTGAGTTAACTGTTGAGTCGTTAGGCTGTAAGGTCGGCTTTGTAGTTAAGTCGTATACTGGTTTAGGTCGTGGACGAGATAAGGCTTAGGTCGGCTGAGCGAGTTAATGGCCTAGTAGTTAGCGACTTAGGAGCCAACGGCATAAGGGTTACGACCTAAGAGGGAGATAGGTTAGGTCGTTAAGGGGTTGAGTCGTTGGGTCGATAGGCCTTGAGGTTAGATTGTTGGGTCGGCAAGGGTTAAGTCGTAAGGTGTAAGCCGTGTTGAGCTGTGTTTGTGTTGAGCTGTGTTTGTGTTGAGTTGTGTTTGTGTTGAGCCGTGTTAAGGCATGAGCCGTTGAGTCGCGTGGGAACTGGAGTCGTTAGGTCGGCATGCGTATTGAGTCGTAGGCTGTGGTCTATTGAGTCGTGGACGACTCATGGGATAGGTCGGCGGCTCATGGGGATTTCAGCCTATAAATAGAGGGGTTTGGCTCACTTTTTGGCACCGGATTTTGAAGCGACGAAGTGCTGCCATTTTGAGAGCTCGACTACAACACTTCTTCACTTCTTTTCTCCACTCTAATCTAGTGCTTACATCCATCCAAGATTGAAGATTAAGGTTGAAGATTCAAGATCCAAAGTTGAAGATCTTCATCCAACAAAGAGAGATTTCATCGATTGAAGCGAGATTTTGCCGGATCAAGCTTAGTCCTTTGCTGTCCAGATTTGGAGTTGGTTGTTTTTGAGGTGTTTAGGTGTTTTGGTGAGTGGTGGTTATCTCTCACGCGGACCCAAAGGAGTATATTGGATCGGTGGTTTGTTTATGTGTTAAAGAGAGTGATTTCGTGCATTTTTCTTGAGTCTGCATGTAGATCTATGGTTAATGATGATTCAACACCTATTTCACTACATGTTCACTTATGCAAGTTCATTCATCAAGTTGTAGAGATATTGTTCATAATTCATGCTTGTTAGAATGCGTGTTAGATTTGGACTCTTTATTTACGAAATTGCCATTATTGTTGTAATTGTTTATTTAGATCTTGTTTGAATGATTGATTACTTGGGTTAATGTTTGATCTGATTGATTAGTTGATTGATAATTTGATTTGGACAAGTTGGTCGAAGATGATTCAAAAGCTAAGTGGAAAGGCTCTTGAATAAGGAAAGCTGCTTGTGGCATATGAAGCGGATGTTGAAGCTCATATGGATAGATTTGATGATGATGTTGAGATGGAACTTTGCCATGATGCGATGAGGCAAACCATGATGTTGAGATGGGACTTTGCTATGATGCGATGAAGCAAAGCATGATGTGTGAGAGCCTTGGTTTAATCCAGACGGGATCATCCCAAGCATGTTGATAACTCGGTGATGCGGTCCGAGTTTGTGGATAATGGTTAGCTTGAGAGACGCTTGAGCTAGTATGGGAATAGTCGTCGAGGAGGATGACTAGAAGGCTGAGATCTCATCGTTATTGAAGGTTCTAGCATGCTCAAAGCAAGAGTACGTTGGGACGGGCTGCGACGACGTTCCAGGCACGGGCTTCGACGACGTGCTAGTACTCTGGGTAGTTGCGAAAATTCCTAGGCACGGGCTGCGACGACGTGCGGAGTTATGTCTAGAACCGGGGTTACCATTAGCCCTTGGCGGATGGATGAGATAATGTGACGGTCATTGAATTAACGATGAAATCAAGGCAATGATAACAGTGATAGCCAGAGTCATGGATGTTTGGATGTTTGGTTGTATCGTCATTTAGGTCAAGAGCGATGTTTTCAGGGTGCTTATCTGATCTTGGTTTAGGCCTTGGGGGTTTGTACTTGGAAAACACCGACCTTGACTCGAGTGATATTTACTTTGCTTTAAATGTCTGAATTGCTATGTTTACTTCTGCTTAGTGTGTCTGGGGGCTATCACTGTAGAAAGAGGTGGAGTGGGATGGTTGAGTTCCTATTCCTTTTACCCTTTATGCTCTTTTGGTATGTTTGATAGTTGATTTACTGCTCACTAAGACTTTTGTCTGACTCAAGGTTTTATGTTTAACTCTTATTACCTTGTGCTGTTCATCCATGTTGGGATGGGCAGACTAGGTAGCAGGTGACAGGTGCTGTTCTTGGCTACCAACGCTGTTGATGACGAAGACGAGCTAGAGGCTTTTGCATATTGTTTCCTTACTATATGTACTGGATGTTCCGCTGTTTGTTTGATACTCTGAGTGTTATGTAGTGAGGCTTGATGTATTGACTTTGCTGATTGTTGTATCAAACTATTAGAGTTTATATGATGAGATTCTGTTATATGGAGCTTCACTATGTATATTTTCTATTGTATTTTGTCCATGCGCTGTGAGTAATACGATAGATTCCGCTGTTTAATCTTACCTTGACTATCGTCCATGGCTGCCTGGCACGCCTTTCAGCGCACTATCTCCTTGTTTTCATGCGGGAGTCATGGGCGGTCGTCACATTTGGTATCAGAGCTTTGGTTAATCGATTTTAGCCAACGCTCGCTGACGTAACTACGTAAGAGAGATGTAATTGTATTTTGATGGATGATTACTATATATAATATAGTAGCTTAGAAGGATTTGAACTCCTTATGTAGTTGTTTCTCAAGGTGTTCTAAATCATTCCTTTTTGTAGATATTAAGGATGAGTCGAAGTGAGAGACAAGCTGCTAGGGAAAGTCGTGCTGTTGGGGGAGCTACTGACTATGCTGCAATGTTCGAAGCTATGATGACTTCGATCATGAGAAGGATACCAACTTCAGGACCATCAGTAGATGTTGGAGTTTAAGTTCAAGCTCCAAAACCAGTGGATTTTGCTAAGTTGTGCAAGAACTATACTGCTCTTGGAGGAAAGGTTTTCTTAGGAACAGAATCAACCATAGAAGTTCAGAGATGGATAGACGCTTGTAGAAGGATTTTTGGTGACTTGGGAATTGAGGATGCAACTAAGAGGAAGCTTGCATCAAGGCAGCTTCAAGGGAGAGCTTCGGATTGGTGGAACTCTATCACCATTGATACTCCAGAGGAAGAGATTACTTGGGAGCAATTCCAAGTCAGATTTGAGGCTAAGTTCATTTCTACAACTCAGAAATCTGTTCTGTTTAAGAAGTTTGTGGAACTCAAGTAAGGTGGAAGACCAGTTCTTGAGTATGTTTCTGAGTTTGAAGCTTTGTCCAAGTATGCTCGGTCGTATATTGAATCTCCCTATCAGAAGAATGAGAAGTTTGTGACAGGCTTGGATAGTTACCTTGGGAGACAGTTGGTGGATCATTTGGACGATCCATTTGAGAAGCTTGTGGAGAAAGCTCTCAGGCATGAGAGTATGTTTCCCAAAGAAGGATCTGTTGTTGCTGTGACCAAGAAAGAGTCCAAACCACAGCAGGGTGGAAACAAGAAGAGGAAGCAGCAGCAACAGAAGGGTAAGGATGGCCAAAAGAAGCCGAAGGGCGAAGTGACCTTCTACAATTGCCAGCAGAAGGGCCATCTCTCCAGGGATTGCAAGAAACCGAAAGTGCCGGCGAAGTGCCACAACTGTGACAAACCGGGGCCTTTTAGAAAGGATTGTCCGGAACCGAGGAAGGACAAGCAGATTGTGCAAGCCTATGCTTTGGGAGCTGTTCCATCATCTTTGAAAGCTCCTACTGTGGAAGAGAAAGGGAAGAGTGTGGTGGTTCAAGGTAATCTTTCCATTTGTGGTATTCCAGTTAGAGTGTTGTTTGATACCGGAGCATCGCATTCTTTTGTTTGTAATGAACTTGTAGGCCGGTTGGGTTTGGAACCGGATATTGTCGATAGACCATTGGTTGTGACTAATCCAGTTGGGGGTTCGTCTTGTTTGTGTATGTTATGTCGTGGTCTAGTTGTATCGAGTCATGATTGCTCTTTTGTTTGTGATTGTTTTGTTCTGAACTTTGCGGGGTTCGGAATTATTTTGGGTATGGACTGGCTTAGGAAATATGCGGCAAGGGTTGATTGTGAGAGGTTGGAGGTGACAGTCGTGAATGTGGAGAGGCGAAAGGTTGTGATACGATGTAAGCATGAGGAAGGCGTCTTCATGAGCTTCATGTATTCGCTGGTTGTTCCACGGGATGGACTGTCATCGGTGCCTATTGTGAATGGATTTGAGGATGTCTTTGACGAAGTCAAAGGATTACCGCCGCATAGGGAGATCGAGTTTCGTATCGATCTAGTTGAGGGAGCCAGACCTGTTGTGATGCCTCTTAGGCGAATGGCGCCTAGGGAGCAGCAAGAGTTGAAGGTGCAAGTTGATGACCTTTTACGGAAAGGATTCATTCGGCGTAGCGTGTCCGAATGGGGTGCACCAGTTGTGTTTGCAACCAAAACGGATGGATCGTTGAGGTTGTGTGTGGATTATCGTGAGCTGAATAAAGTGACTAGGAAGAACAAGTATCCATTGCCGAGAATAGATGACTTGTTTGATCAGCTTCACGAAGCTAAGGTGTTTTCTCAGATGGATTTGGCAACGGGATTTCACCAGTTGAGAGTGGCTAAGGATAGTGTGCCGAAGACTGCTTTCAGGACACCATCCGGTTTTTATGAGTGGCTGGTAATGCTGTTTGGATTGACCAATGCACCAGCATATTTTGTGGATCTTATGAATAGAGTGTTCAGGGATCAGTTGAACAAGTTTGTACTTGTGTTCGTGGATGATATTTTGATTTATTCCAGAACTGAAGAGGAACACAAGACGCACTTGCGGATTGTTTTGGAAATCTTGCGGAAACATCAGCCGAGGGCTAAGTTTTCGAAGTGCAACTTCTGGAAGAGTGAAGTGAGATTCTTAGGCCATGTTATCTCTGGAAATGGAATAGCGGTTGATCCCGCTAAGGTGGCAGCGATCCAGGATTGGGTTAGACCTAAGAATGCATCTGATGTGAGAAGTTTTCTTGGATTAGCAGGATACTATCGTTGGTTTATCAAAGACTTTTCCAAGATAGCTGCACCATTAACAAAATTGACGAAAAAGAACCAAGTGTTCAAATGGGGTGATAAGTGTGAGCAAGCTTTCGGAATTCTGAAAGAGCGACTGACAAGTGCTTCTGTTTTGACTATTCCAAGTGGGAATGATGAGATGGTGGTTTACACCGATGCATGTGGTACTGGACTTGGAGCAGTGCTAATGCAGAAGGATAAAGTTGTTGCGTATGCGAGTCGACAGCTAAAGCCGCATGAAAGGAATTATCCGACTCATGATTTGGAGTTAGCGACGATTGTATTTGCTTTGAAGATGTGAAGACATTACCTATTGGGAGTTCGATTTGAGTTGTTTACAGATCATAAGTCGTTGAAGTATCTGTTCTCCCAAAAGGATTTGAACCTTCGACAGCAACGGTGGCTAGAGTTCTTAGCATCATATGATTTTGGTATAGCCTATACTCCGGGAAAAGGTAACGCAGTGGCAGATGCGTTAAGTCGAAGACATGCAGGTTTGGGAGCCATGTTTTCGGAATGGAAGAGTCTTGAGTATTTGGCTGGATTTGACTTCAGGCCTAGATGTGAATTGGAACCTGAGATGTTGGAAAACTTATTGATAAGACCTACTCTAGTAGAAAGAATTGGCGAGAGCCAAAAGTGAGACGATAAGCTTGTCAAGATTATCCGTGATTTGGAATCTGGATTGGACCCGGAAAAGGATAAAGGATTCGAAGTCGATCGAGAGGGTTGGCTTCGAAAGTAAGGACGACTAGTTGTTCCTGATATAGATGGATTGAGAGATTAAGTTCTGAGGGAAAGTCATCACTCGAAGTTGACAATTCATCCAGGTGGAAATAAGATGTATCGGGACATGAAGAGAACCTATTACTGGGAAGATATGAAGAAGGATGTTGGAAATTTTATTTCCAAATGTATGAATTGCCAGTTGGTAAAAGCCGAACAGAAGAAGCCAAGTTGATTGCTTCAGCCATTAGAGGTTCCTACATGGAAGTGGGAGCAGATATCGATGGATTTTATCGATGGTCTACCTAGAACCAGGGCGGGAAATGAAGGGATTTGGGTCATTGTAGATCGTCTGACTAAGAGTGCAAGATTCATTCCTGTTCGATCTACTAGGACTGCACCGAAATTGGCTGAGTTGTATGTTAAGTGGATAGTTCGATTCCATGGTATTCCAAAGAGTATAGTGAGCGATAGAGACCCATTGTTCACTAGTGGATTTTAGAAGAGCTTCCAGGAAGTTTTGGGAACTGAGTTGTGTTTGAGTACAGCTTATCACCCTCAAATAGATGGTCAGATAGAGAGAGTCAACCGAGTTTTGGAAGATCTCCTGAGAGCATGTGTTTTGGATTTCGGAGGATCATGGGAAGACCATCTTCATTTGGTGGAATTTGCGTATAATAACAGTTATCAGTCTAGTATTGGTATGGCACCATATGAGGCATTGTATGGAAGACCGTGTAACTCTCCGACATGTTGGTTGGAAACAGGAGAAAAGTTGATACTTGGGCCAGAGATGATTCGACAGACTTCGGATTGTATAGAGATCATTCGGCAACGAATGAAGGCAGCCCAAGACCGTCAGAAAAGTTATGCCGATAAGCGTCGTAAGGATTTGGAATTCGACGTAGGAGATATGGTTTTTGTGAAGATTTCTCCATTGAAGAATGTCATTCGATTCGGGAAGAAAGGAAAATTGACTCCAAGATTTGTTGGACCATTCCCGATCATTGAGCGAATTGGAAAGCTCGCATATAAATTGGAGTTACCAGAAAAGATGGCGAGTGTGCACAATGTTTTTCATGTATCGTATCTACGGAAGTATGTGCACGACTCGAATACAGTGGTTTCTGCTGATAGCTGTGAAGATTTAAAAGTTGATTCAGTTGTTACGAGACCTCGTAAGCCGCTTCGTGTTGTTGGAACCGACACGAAATAGCTTAGGAGGAAGACGATTACGTTGCTCACGATACAATGGAGTGATGATGTTAACGACTGTACATGGGAGGAGGAAGAGAGGATGAAGGCAGCTCATCCTGAACTCTTCGAGGTATGGCCCTAAGGTGTCGTGACATCTCATGAATTTGTAACTTGTTCTAGTCTTAGAATTCTGCATGCTAGGCTAGTAATTAGATGCATGGTTTGTTGATTGCTATGGATGGTAGGCATGCGGAATAACTTTGGTTGCTCTTGTTTGTTTGGAATTTCGGGGGCGAAATTCCTAAGGGGGAGAGAATGTAACGACCCGTATTTTACGTGTCGATAAATCGTAAAATATGCCATCGAGTCGTTGTTAATTCGTTTAGAGTTTGAGTCGACCAAAGCTTATGTCGTATAAAGGTTAACTCATGTGGTGCTTAAGTCATGGGTAGCTTGGGTCGTATGAGAGTTAGGTTGAGAGGAGTGACCTATAGATGTAACGGCCTAAGTATGTTGAGCGACTTAAGAGTTAGGTGGTGTAGGAGTTAAGCCGCATAGGATTTAGGTCGTGGGAGCGACTTAAGGAGACCTAGTAGTAGCGACTTATAGTAGTGACCGACTCATAGGGGTGACCAATTTTAACAGGAGTTAACGACTTAAGGTGTTGCCGACCTAAGGGTTAAACGGCCTAGGGGTTTGGCCGACTTAGTAGTTAACGACTCATAGATGAGACCGACCTATAGTGGTTGCCGAGTTAAAGGGTTAACAACCTAGTGGCTATGCCGTGTTATAGTTAGGCCGTGTGCTTAGTTAGGTCGTGACCGACCTATGTTAAGTCGTGTGGGGGTACTAAGTTGTTTGGTCGTATGGTTGTCTCTTGTGTTAGGTCGAAAGTCTTTGATGAGTCGTCTCCTGAGTTAACTGTTGAGTCGTTAGGCTGTAAGGTCGGCTTTGTAGTTAAGTCGTATACTGGTTTAGGTCGTGGACGAGATAAGGCTTAGGTCGGCTAAGCGAGTTAATGGCCTAGTAGTTAGCGACTTAGGAGCCAATGGCATAAGGGTTACGACCTAAGAGGGAGATAGGTTAGGTCGTTAAGGGGTTGAGTCGTTGGGTCGATAGGCCTTGAGGTTAGATTGTTGGGTCGGCAAGGGTTAAGTCGTAAGCTGTAAGCCGTGTTAAGCTGTGTTTGTGTTGAGCCGTGTTAAGGCATGAGCCGTTGAGTCGCGTGGGAACTGGAGTCGTTAGGTCGGCATGCGTATTGAGTCGTAGGCTGTGGTCTGTTGAGTCGTGGACGACTCATGGGATAGGTCGGCGGCGACTTAAGGGGGCGGCGACTCATAGGGATTTCAGCCTATAAATAGAGGGGTTTGGCTCACTTTTTGCCACCGGATTTTGAAGCGACGAAGTGCTGCCATTTTGAGAGCTCGACTACAACACTTCTTCACTTCTTTTCTCCACTCTAATATAGTGCTTACATCCATCCAAGATTGAAGACTAAGGTTGAAGATCCAAGATCCAAAGTTGAAGATCTTCATCCAACAAAGAGAGATTTCATCGATTGAAGCGAGATTTTGCCGGATCAAGCTTAGTCCTTTGCTATCCAGATCTGGAGTTGGTTGTTTTTGAGGTGTTTAGGTGTTTTGGTGAGTGGTGGTTATCTCTCACGCGGACCCAAAGGAGTATATTGGATCGGTGGTTTGTTTATGTGTTAAAGAGAGTGATTTCGTGCATTTTTCTTAAATCTGCATGTAGATCTATGGTTAATGATGATTCAACACCTATTTCACTACATGTTCACTTATGCAAGTTCATTCATCAAGTTGTAGAGATATTGTTCATAATTCATGCTTGTTAGAATGCGCGTTAGATTTGGACTCTTTATTTACGAAATTGCCATTATTGTTGTAATTGTTTATTTAGATCTTGTTTGAATGATTGATTATTTGGGTTAATGTTTGATCTGATTGATTAGTTGATTGATAACTTGATTTGGACAAGTTGGTCGAAGATGATTCAAAAGCTAAGTGGAAAGGCTCTTGAATAAGGAAAGCTGCTTGTGGCATATGAAGCGGATGTTGAAGCTCATATGGATAGATTTGATGATGATGTTGAGATGGGACTTTGCCATGATGCGATGAGGCAAACCATGATGTTGAGATGGGACTTTGCTATGATGCGATGAAGCAAAGCATGATGTGTGAGAGCCTTGGTTTAATCCAGACGGGATCATCGCAAGCATGATGATAACTCGGTGATGCGGTCCGAGTTTGTGGATAATGGTTAGCTTGAGAGGCGCTTGAGTTAGTATGGGAATAGTCGTCGAGGAGGATGACTAGAAGGCTGAGATCTCATCGTTATTGAAGGTTCTAGCATGCTCAAAGAAAGAGTACGTTGGGACGGGCTGCGACGACATTCCAGGCACGGGCTGCGACGACGTGCTAGTACTCTGGGTAGTTGCGAAAATTCCTAGGCACGGGCTGCGACGACGTGCGGAGTTATGTCTAGAACCGGGGTTACCATTAGCCCTTGGCGGATGGATGAGATAATGTGACGGTCATTCAATTAACAATGAAATCAAGGCAATGATAACAGTGATAGCCAGAGTCATGGATGTTTGGTTGTATCGTCATTTAGGTCAGGAGCGATGTTTTCAGGGTGCTTATCTGATCTTGGTTTAGGCCTTGGGGGTTTGTACTTGGAAAACACTGACCTTGACTCGAGTGATATTTACTTTGCTTTAAATGTCTGAATTGCTATGTTTACTTCTGGTTAGTGTGTCTGGGGGCTATCACTGTAGAAAGAGGTGGAGTGGGATGGTTGAGTTCCTATTCCTTTTACCCTTTATGCTCTTTTGGTATGTTTGATAGTTGATTTACTGCTCACTAAGAGTTTTGTCTGACTCAAGGTTTTATGTTTAACTCTTATTACCTTGGGCTGTTCATCCATGTTGGGATGGGCAGACTAGGTAGCAGGTGACAGGTGCTGTTCTTGGCTACCAACGCTGTTGATGACGAAGACGAGCTAGAGGCTTTTGCATATTGTTTCCTTACTATATGTACTGGATGTTCCGCTGTTTGTTTGATGCTCTGAGTGTTATGTAGTGAGGCTTGATGTATTGACTTTGCTGATTGTTGTATCAAACTATTAGAGTTTATATGATGAGATTTTGTTATATGGAGCTTCACTATGTATATTTTCTATTGTATTTTGTCCATGCGCTGTGAGTAATACGATAGATTCCGCTGTTTAATCTTATCTTGACTATCGTCCATGGCTGCCTGGCATGCCTTTCTGCGCACTATCTCCTTGTTTTCGTGCGGGAGTCATGGGCGGTCGTCACATATACAATCAGAGAAGAATTCAATATATCTTTGTCGGTAATTCAAGCTTCATGTTTAGCTGTACGAAAACCAATACCAAAGGCCAAAAATATGGTCAAAATTATTTGAAATCAAACCTTTACAGGCTTAGAAATAATCATAATTTTCTACAAAAAAAATACATAAGTGAACCATAAATAAGAGGAGGTCTCACATTGACAAGAATGGTTATGCCTGGCCATCTCACGAGTACGAAGATCTTTGATCTTCATCACTGCTACAGAAACTATAAACAAATCTATAAATTTCATGTTTTATGGTCATATAACTTCCAGCCTCCTTTAAGTCAAACTTGTTACAATATGAGACGTTTCTATGATATTCATGCGTAGGAAAATTCTTTACATTAAAGTACAAAGAAGTAGCTGCATACTCATCTTCGGAGTCACTTGATTCGCTATAAAAAAAAAATAAGTGTTACATTCATGCATGAAGTCCGCTTAACAAAATCTTAAAATAAAGTTACAAGACTGTCTGTTAAATTCATCATGGTGAGTATAAAAAAACTTTTAAATATAGTTATTTGAAGTTTGAATTTTAGTTAAGGTGGCATTAATACTTTTATCCAAAATAATACAGCCCTGCAGACCACTGTCATTAAAAGAGCAGAATGTTATAGTATCTACATCATGCAATATCAAGAAATATAACATCGATCGGTCTACAATTGTCAAAGCATGTAACCCAACACTCAAAATCATGCTATTTCTTTGTATATACCAAAATTCCTTCCTCTGCATGACTGTTCTAACACCAAGGCCATTTCGATGTGACAATGGACCAAATGCAAGTTCATAAAGTGGCCTTAGTAAATATTAACATAAGATAATAAAAACAATATTAACAAACAAATCGAGTTTAATGAATAAAAATGAAACATTTTTTTGGTGCATTAGAGGAAGAAAATCAGCATGAGATGTAATAATGGAAAATAAGTAAAACCTTCACAGCAAACATTAATCATAAAGTGCTCTTTAGTTCTATGATTTATGATAAAACAACCGAATTCAGTCACCAAATTCATCTTATTTTAGTTTCAAGACAAAACCAAAAAAAATTAAAGCAATACGTTCAACACATTTATTTAATATAATTCTATGTATTTTAATGCTAAGGTAAACAAAAAATATATTTAAAGAAACATCTTAAGTAAAGTTCACCACATAGCAGTACAACATAAAATTATCCATTAGTAAAAATACTTACTTTGCGAGTATGAAGTTGATACACAGATTATGCCTTCATCAATTACAGTTCTTTATGTTCGACAGTCATTCTATTGCTACTGTCGCTGCAATCATTTGGCTTCAACCACTACCCATGTGATTCAGAAGCCATGTTATCTATTTTAGATATCGACCGTTACTATGTAACAAATTCCCATTTCAATAGAAGTTTGATTCATTGCAAAGAAATCAGAGTGGAGGTTGCCTTCTTTGAATAAGCAATATGATTCCCATTTAAATCTAGTTCAATACAATTTGTTTTGTTTTCTAAAGAGTATATGCTTCTTGAAGCATGATGTTCATTCTGATCTCAGAATGATTAACAACGACAACATTAGGAAATGATTGTTAGTTTGTTACAATAAAAAACCAAATATTCAGTTGTATTGTTCCTGAACAAATATATTTAGCAGACATATTGTATACAAGAATATGACGGACACCAAAATGCACAATATATTATTTTAACATTACTAGAAAAAACTAGCAGCTAGCAAGTATTATCAATTACCTGATTGTTCCGCAAACTGCAAAACTACTCTCATTTTCTGATCCAGTTATCACCAATCTAACTAGGTTTTTCCAAAGCTGTATAATCCAGTAAGCATGACAAGCACCATAGCTAATATTGCACCAGGAAAGGTATGAGGAAATATAGAGAGAAATGATGCTCACTGATTTTATCTTTTACAATGCACCGATGACAGTCTTTATTATGGGGTCTTCTCCATATTTCTGGGATCCATAACATTTTAGTTTGTTATGATGTTATGCTAAGTGGATATACTGCAGTTTAGAAGGACATTTCCATGTAAACTTGTTCCCTATATGCAATATGATTCTAATTAAATTCCAAAAACGTAGAGTTGTACATGTGATATCTCATACAGTGTTTCATTATCCTGCAGTAATCTTAAGATCATAGGTGTACTATTTATATATATATATATAACAAATTCAGTCTCTACCATTCCTAATAGCTGCTTTGTAAAATTCATTTTTTTTTATCGAAAAAAATGAAAAAACAATGTCTGCACCCAAAAACACCCAAACCAACAACAAAATCAGTTTTTACGCAAATACTTATTCATCAAAATAGAGAACAAATGAACAAATATGCAATGCATATGCATTAAAATGAAAAAATGATTGATGTATATGCATGGTGCCCTTGGGTTTATTTAGTACATTTTTTAAGTAAATAAACCATTATTGGCTACATGCTTAACTAAAAAACAAATGGACTTATGCACAACTGTCAATTACAATATCTCATAAACTATGATTTTAAGGAAAACAGGGCACCTTTCTACATTTCTTGTTTACCTACCGCCCAGAGTATTTCTTGGTAGCTTGCAATTACGAGTAGTAACGTAAGCAAATAGATATCATGAATGAAACATATTTATAGCTTATGACAATTTGAAAAATAAAAAATTGAAGAGAAACAAAAAACATATAAGGTGTTGAGAATTCTTCCTAATGCTGTTCCTTAAAGTAGTTTTCAGCATGCTTTCAAACTTTTCGTGGAATGATGATTTCTGAAACTCAAACTATGAAACAAATTACCATTCTCTCCTCTATCCATGTACATATTTTCACCCACTATCAAAATGCCCATGGCGAGACTAAAAGATAAAATCAGTGACCAAGTTATAAAACCGGAGTTTTCTGATCTTTACTCATACCTTCCCGCTCTTCACTTTCTTCTTGAAATATGTACTTGACAGAGTTAAATAGATGTAACCATTTACGCTAGGACTATTATTGCAATGTTGCATTTCAACATTACTTCATAGAAAGAGAATTCAAGATATGTCTATTTCATTGACGTGATTGGCTAGTTAAGCAAATTACAAGTAGCCGAACTGCACATGCATATATAGAACAGAAGCATAAATTCATAAAAGGGATTATAATTTATAATCCTAATATAATCCTAATAGTAGTATGATAGTAATAAAAACCTTACTACAGGTTATGACAGTAATAGTGTCTTTCAAATGAGATACTCATCCTGACCCGGACATAAAGCAAAACACAAAATACTCGAGTCAGGATTAACATTTTTATGTCAATAAATCCAACTCAAGTGAAATATCAACCGACATACAAGTAACTTAAAGGATGTTTGGGATACCCATCCTCTAAGGATCCATTGAACTATCTTTTATGTAGCAATATATACTATTATAATTATTTCTATGGTAAGAAAAACTATTAAAATAGCGTTAAGGCATTACCCATATCCCCCTTAACACATTTTTATATGTTCCCATAGTCTATACAGTACCGTAACCCTCCTTAAACTGGAGGCTATCAGAGGGCAATCCATAGGTATGGTACAAAACAAACTCGTAGTGGGCTCGATAAGTTAGGAGACACGTCACAACTAGGCAATGCCAGAGTAGATATACCAATTACACTTTCGAGTTATTAGTAACGCATAGCCACAGCTACCGTCCAACTCGTCCAAACTCCCGAAATCCTAGGATGGACCCAATCAATCACAAAGTAATAGAATGGTATTGAAGACGTGTGTCCGATCGGAGGAGCTACCTCACTTGGCCCGTCATTTGCTCTTGTTTTAGCCATCTTAAGCTAACTCATGGGAGTCAAGTCCATGTATATACCTAATATAGAATCGTCGCCAACCATCCCATTTCATTCTGGAATCTCACCGCGTACACAGTTGTTAAAGTGGTTTTCGGTATTGGCAGAGAGTATGACAATAACTGATCCCAGTCTCTTTAACAACCATACGTTATTATAATACCGTGGTCATTTCATTTCAAATAATTCATATTTCAAAACCAAAATATCATATCCATTTCAAAACCGTATCAATACGATATCATTATTCACTTAAAATATATCCATTTCCAAAATCATAGCACTTTTCAAAATTATAACTCTTTCTAATTTATAAACCTTTAAAACCATAACACTTTGGAAATCATAGCACTTTGAAAACATAACTTTGGAAATCATAATACTTTGGAAACATAATACTTTGGAAATCATAACACTTGAAAACACAACTTTGAAATCATAACACTTTCCTCTCAAACAGTTTAGATATTAATAATAGTATATGTATATATAATAAAGTAGTTTATAAAATAAAATAGATTATATGTTAAAAATAGTTATAATTTAAAATAATATATATTAAAATAATTAGTATATTAAAATAGTTTATATTAAAAATAATATATATATATATATTAAAATTACTTATAAAATAAATATTTATATATATAATGATTTATATAATAAAAATAGTTTCCTAAAAGTTCACAAATCGATTCAATCAACTCAAATTCTAAAATCCCATCTAAATCAAATCTCAGTTCTTCCATTTCAATTCAGTTCAAACTCTCATTAACCCATTTAAAGTTTTATATCGATTTCAAATACAGATTTGAATTACAAACTAAACCATTTAACTTCAATAAATTTCCAAGTTTAACTCTTCAACTTTTACAATAACTCAATTTGATAATTTTATATATATTTCAAATTCACTATATTATTTAGCTTTGAAATATTCACTTCATCAATAAAAAAATCGTTTAATTATTATCTCAAATTACAAATTTAAAAAAAACTAAATATCCCATTTTGATTTATTTAAATTTGAAAATATTCATTCAATCACTTTTAATCAAAAATAAAGTTATAAAATCCTATCTTTAAAATATCAAATTCAATAAGCGTCAAATTGATTTTATTTAAGAAAAATACATAAACAAATATAATTTCAAATCAGTTTCAAATTTATCTTTCCGACCCTAAATTAGTAAAATTATTATAAAATCTATATTTGAAATATAATTTTAATTAAATACTTAAACATATTATATACACTAATTAAATTAAACTTTAATAAATTAAATCTTGATATTAAATTTATTTATATTAAATCTATTTACATTTATTATAATAGTAAAATTATAAGTAAAATATTCAAAATTATATTTTCAAAACTTACTTATAACTTTAAAATTTCCAAACGTAAAATTTTAAAAATCTAAAATTTACAGCTTTACAAAAATAACATTTATATATATAATGTCTTAAAATCAATATTTAATAAAACCATATATTCCCCTTCAAAATCTTGGAAATTATTTTCAAAATATATATAGACTAACGGTGTCTGTATATAATTTTCTATCCTATGCTCAAGCGATACAGATATTTATCATTTCAATTCGCAATTTAAATATCTACAGGTATATATCATTTCAACCCGCAATCCCAAAATTCAATTAAATGAAAATCGCTTGGGTTTATCATTTCAACTCATAATTATTTTCTCCTATTCTACAAGCTCGTTTGGGTATGTATCATTTCAACCCATAGGGAATTCTAAACTAACAGGGAACTTGCAGAGTGAGAGCATATATGATAATAATATAATATATTAACAACAGGCATATATCATCAATAACAGATAAAATATAAATAATAGATCATGGTATCATATGTCACATGTGAACGGTTACAGATAATGGCATATCATATATGGCAAATAAATAAATAACAGTTTAATTTGGCAGCATATTTCAATTTTCATTTCAAATGAAATCAAATCTAACGAATATAAGAATGTTAATCGTGAGTGATCGCCAGCTTTCGAGGTTAGAGAAATTGACAATGAAATGAGTTGTGAATCCAAGCACGAATCCCAAAGCGAAGCAAGATGGGCATGAATTTGACGGATAAAGCTAATAAATTGGAAATCAAGAACCACAAATCAGCTTGATATAACTGAAACGAAATGTATATTGTATTATTATTTCCCTAAAACCAATATTCAATTAAAATACATATTTAAAATCTATATATACATATATATGTATTTTAAAACCAATTGTCCAAATAAAACTATTGTATTTACATTTCAAAATCATCATTTATAAAAATCAATTTAAACTTCTCCATATACATTTTAAACATTAACAGTAATCATGAATAAACATATATATACACTTTCCCAAAATATTAATATAAATGTAAACATAACATATAATTTAAATATACACATACCAAGCTGTAAATCAAACATAATTTATATAAATTCAAACATATACTTCACATCAATATTTATTATGAAAATAAACATAAACTTAGTTTATTATAATATATATATTTAAATTCAAGCAGATTGTATATGTATGCTTATATAGACTTATATATATTAAAAAACATGTCATAAATTTTTATATAAACTTGTATATACAATATATCATATATAATCTAATATATATATATATATATGTATATATATATAATAAAGAAACAACGACCCCAAATTTAAAGCACAGTTTAAAATTTCCAAATGCACTTGACTTCTTATAAAACTGCAAAAATTATAAAACAAGAATTGTAACTCATCTCTACTAATAATACAAATTCTTTAATTTGGTGAAGCTTTTTTGAACTTCCCAATCGACCCATGCACCCACTCTCTACGTAACTAACTTACTAACAATGGGAGAGGGCATATGAGTCAATTCTCATCTAACGTTTTATTCCCCATTTCTTATAGCGGTTCAACAGTTCTCCCTGTTTTCACTCCCACCACTTTCTCGTCCCTATGTTTTCTCCTAACCGCCTTCTGTTCACCCTACTATACCTCAACCACCTTTCACAACCTGCCCGTTCTTCCATTCCCTCTACAAACCATCTCCATTCGCCCTTCTACAACCAACAATTTCAGGTCCCCCTTATTCCTCCTCCCCATGCTGCTTTGCTCCCTAACTTTTTGATTTCACGTGCAAATCGACCACCGCACAACCTAATATTTTGATTCTGTTATTTTATCTACTTTCCCATTTTCTGCTTCGTGGATATATGGACTATGCTATGGTTTCATTTTCGATTTTCCATGTTGACATCCAGATTCGATATTTTCTGATTCCATTCTGTTATCTGCTTTGCCATTTTCTGCTTCGTCGATATATGGACTCCGCTTTGATTTCGTTTCCTATGTGCCGCACTGACGTCTAGATCTTCTGTTTGATGAATTCAGTTGCATGCTCAGCTCAAAGCCTTTGTTTTTGTAGGCAGCACGGTGGAGGTAGCTCAACTGGTGATGATGTGCCAGCCACACGGCCTTTTGAATAGGTATTCTGTACTAGGCTGTTGTTTGTCGAACTTGGTTACCTATTTATCATTTTCTATACTAGGCTGCTGTTTGTCGAAATTGGTTGCAGGCTCGGCGTAAAGGCGTTGTTTGTCGGCGAAGCGGTGGAGCTAGCTCAATTGGTTATCATGTGCCAGGCACATGGGCTTCTGTTACAGTTCATGCTGCTTGCTTTTCAATATGTATTCTCTTTTTTAAGATTACCTATTTACCGTTTTCTATAATAAGCTGTTGTTTGCCATTTTTAAGCTTACATATTTATCATTTTCTACAATACGCTGTTGTTTGCCAACTTCATCTATAGGCTTAGCTCAATGGCTTACTTCCTCGTCGCCAAGGTGGACCTAGCTATGTTGGTGATGATGAGCCCTGTACACGGCCTTCTGTTCCACTTGATGGTGCTTACTTTTGAATAGGTATTCTCTTTTTTAACCTTACCTATTTATCGATTTGTATAATACCCTGCTGTTTGTCGAAATCAGTTGCAGGGTCAGCTCAATTGCTTATTTTGTTGGTGGCGCGCTGGAGCTAGCTCAGTTGGTCTGATGTGCCAGACACATCAGCCTTTTTCACACTTGATGCTGCTTGCTTTTGAATAGGTATTCTCTTTTTTAACCTTACCTACTTATTGTTTTGCATAATAGGATATATACATTATACTGCAAACTCAGTTTTCTTTACATATCTGCGATTTTCTTAGCAATGAATGCAATTATTAGATTTCAAATGAATTACTGCAAATATATTTTGTTCCTTCCCAACTTACTATGCTCGGTTCACTATATTCTAATATGCATGAATTATTATGCTTAGTTATTTACAAAATGGACTCTTTTTTAAGCTTCCCTATTTTTTGTTTTGTGTGCTATGATATATACAATGCACTGCAAACTCAGTTTACTTTATGTGGTTGCAATTTTTTGAGCAGTGAATTCAACTATTAGTTTTACACTACGATACTACAATTCTATTTTGTTCCTTCTGTATTTTGTACGCTTAATTGAGTAGATTCTAATACGTACAAATTATTATGCTTACTTTAATAAATGCATGTTGTTGATGAATAATAGGATGATGTTCGCCGAGTTCATTTGCAAGCTCCGCTCAATGGCTTTCTCTGTCAGTGGCGTGGTGGAGCTAGCTCAACTGGTGATGATGTGCCAGGCACACGGCCTTTTGTCACACTTGATGGTGCTTGCTTTTGAATAAGTATTCTCTTTTATAAACTTAACCATTGATCATTTTGCATAATATGATATATACATTATATTGCAAACTCACTTTACTGTTAACTTCTTCGATTTTCTTGGCAATGAATGCATTTATTAGATTTCAAGTGGGATAGTGCAAATATATTTTGTTCCTGCACTTTTTACTAAGCTCGTTCGCTATATTCTAATATATATGACTTATTCTGTTTATTTATTTTAAAAATGGACTCTTTCTTAACCTTTATCATTTAACGTTTTGTCTACTAGGATATATACAATGTTCTGCAAACTCAGGTTAATGTATATTTTTGCAATTTTCTTAGCACTAAATGCAACTATTAGTCTTAAATTGAGATACTACAATTACATTTTGTTCCTTCAGTATTTACTATGCTCAGTTCAATACATTCTAATATATATGAATTATTATGCTTAGTTTAATAAATGCGTGTTCTTGATGGATATGAAAACCCGACTGTTGCGCTGTTGCAGCATCAGTATAGTGTGGTCGTCAGTGCAGCAAATGCGAGGTCCTTAACTTGCTGTGTCTTCCAAAACACATCTAGCAAGCTGTTTACCTCACCCTCCACAGTCGATGCTAAGTCAGGTAACATGTGTACTTCAATTTCCTTTTCTTCCTTCACTATTTACAATGCTCGGTTTACTGCACTGACATCACACATTCGATTAACTTCCTACTTTCACAATTCATTTACACCTGTGTTTTTTCAGCCAAACACGTTGGTGCCATTACTATCCATTCATCTTCCATTCACTGTTTGTTTGTCTTATTATCAAGGAATTGTGCTAACCCAATTAGGTAACCACTACATCAGTGCATAGTTCAGCCAATCCTTGCACAGTTAAACCAACTGTTAAGAGAGTTTCCGGTTCAATTATATTTTCCATCACTTCAATAGTAAACAGACTTACCAGTAATTCGTTATGATACACAGTAACATACTTTTCTACGTATATACAACTGCATAGCTAAAAAATCATTTTATTTGAGTGTTTTCTCCTCCTCCCTGTTTACCTTATAATTCGACAGTGTTGCTACATCTGACGAAATTCGTGTAGGAAACGGGTTCCACGAGGAGTTCTTTTGCAAAATATCCATTGTATGTACTGCAGTACGAGATCCAACAGCCGGTAAGTCAATAACTTCTTATGATGCACGCTGCAATACAATTTCCTATTTTTTCCTCTTCTCAAAAATATCCCATTGCACAGTATATTTTCAGCCCATGTATTACAAAATATAGCAGTTAATTCCTACCGACTTTGTCCTGGTGGAACAATTCTGTTTTTTTAACCGTTCAAACTCCAAAATATCTCCTTATTTTTTCCCTACCCTGTCTACCTTCATAAATATCCACGTTACTTAAATTACGCTTCCTCCTCCCTCTCTTCGCATGTCTACAATCTTGCTGCAATTAGGTATTCCACCCCCTTCTCCTTGCTTACATCACTGCTTTAAACTTCATTCCCCCCGGCTTACGATGACAATGTCGTTCCTCATTTTTCACCCACTCTTTCACAACACCAATTTTTTCCATTAGAGCCACTTTACCTTACATTATTACCGTGTTTATTCATCATTTGGAGAAGTGCTCATAAGGCCTTCATTACGTACGGACACAGCATGCGCATGCGCCAAACATGTAAATATTAATTTTGTTAACAATATTGCGTGCTGCATGTATTACACTATCATTCGTACCGCTCTACTACATTGCTTTCTACAGGCTGTGCAACATTGACGTACGTTAACTTAATATTCGCGTATTAGCTGCTACACATATTTAGTTTCTAATCCCTAAAAAAATTAATACAGAAAATGTGCTGCAACTGCAATATCTTTGGATATCACAACGGTTTTATTTCCAGTAGTTGGCGATGATACTACTTTCAAACTTATAACGAGATCCGTCGATGAATGGTCGGGCAGAGAATGGTACTTCACATACTACACCAACTGTGAAATTGAAGAAGGTATTTTACAAATTTCAAACAGACATCGCCAAACATCTATTCATTGAACTCAATTTGGTACAAGTATACGGGTAAAATAATGACCAGTTTCACGCCGGAGAAAGGTACCTACTAATTGAACTGAGGTAGTTGCCTTACTTCATTCCCTCCATCATTTTTTCATAAAAAATTGACAAAATATGCAGACTGGACAACAAAATGAATTCATACAGTAATATTTTTTCCATAGTACACATTCCACATAGTTCTCTTCTCACCCAACCAGTTTTACACTGGTTTGTCTTAGTCACGTCCATCGGACGTGCCTTTGTACTTGTATATATAAAATCAATACATATATAAACCCAGTTTTCACACATATACACACAGCCTTTCAATACATATTTGTATATACACGCAAACATCAAGAATCAATATTAAAGGAAGTAAACTATAAATATATGAGTACTGGTTAGAAGCTTTGTAACATAATATATATACTACAAACTAACATAATATATAAATATCTACTTCCAAATGAGTATTTGATACATAAATAACATCACCACTTCGAATCCCAAACTAACAAAAAATTTAATATTCCTTTTTTCTTATATTACCAAATTTATGCTTATCAAAACATATAAATTAAAATTTAATAATTATACATCATCATACAATGGTGATTTTTATTTATATGCATGCGATTGTACATGCCAAATAGCCTTATGCATAAACCTAATATGACTATTTATACTGAAAAATTGATAGCAATTGAATTCTTGATTTTTCACTGGATAGTTACACCTTAACTCTTCATCAAGACCGAGTACTAAATAAGTGTTAATCCAGTTTTCACTTTATACATTTAAAATCTATATTGATATGTTTTTATTGCATTTATTTTTGTTTTACCTATCTTTGGTCAACCTTACGATTAATTTGAAAAGTTATTAATAGCAACTAATCGAATTACTAGTAAAATAATATCTGTGTTGGTATTCTTATTTGCACCAGGCATTCAAAATAATTTTTGGACTGCTATTATTAAACTATACATATATATAGTGTTGAGAATTTCAAAAAAAATATAGCGTGAGTGTTTCAAATATTTTGTATATGTTATATACTATTGAATATTTTAAATGCTTGGTACACAACCAACTTGGATGATATTTCACAAATAAATAGAAAAGTTGTGATTAATAAAATTTCAAATCAACCATATAGTTTATCTTAGAAAATTAAAACTATAAAAATAAACACCATAAATATATATTGCAAAAGATTCCAAAATACATAGATTAAGAAGTCAGACAACACATATTTTATTGATTAAGCAAAGAGACTCAAGAAGCAATAAAGCAACAAAAAATAATGAATAAATTACTATCAATTTTTTGGCAACATTCTTATCGGACTTACAAATATAATGTGACATTGAAAATATCATTTTTTTATCAGGCTTATATGAGCGTATAAAAAAGAAGAAGGATGATCCATTACTCTTATTGTCCCATCAAAATCCTCTCTTCGCTTTTATTTTTTGTTTGAAACTATCAAAATAAACAAGATTTTGTGAATATAATTTGTTTTCCATCAGGATCATCTCTATAAATTTTCGTACTATTTGGAAACTCCTAGCTCGTTCAAAAATTCATTTGAAATTAGAGATTGAAATTAATATTTTTAGTTGCTTATGGTAACATACATACATATTGACAGGTATGTACGTGTGTGTGTCTCTATAGTATTATAAGATTGGTTTATTGTTAAGAATTTTCCAGGATCACTACACAAATAGATTTAGAAGAGAAAGTAGTGAAGAAAGCAAACAGAAATAATTATCCAAAAAACAAAAACTTTTATTGATTCAATCAAGAAAATACAAAAGAGACTTAAAATTGAGAAGAAATCTCAATTCCAAACACCCAACAAAATACACTTTTTCCCACACCTCTCTTATCAACCCTAGACATGTCTATTTATAATAGACTTGACAAATATCTTCTTCAAGAAGCTATTGAATCCGTTAATCTTTTCCATGTAGATAATTTATTGTCTTCTTTAATGCAATAAAAGAGGCAACTAATCTCTCTATAAAATACGTAAAATCTCTAAAAGATGCAATAAATCACCTTCTAAAATTCTATCAAATCTGTAAAATAGGCAATGAATTTGAGTCATAATTCCACATAGACTCAAATATCTCCAAGATCTAATTATATATGTAATATTATATCACTAAAATTTAACATTTATTCCTTCCTGGACATAGACAGCAAATTAAAGAATAGAATTCTAACGAATTTTACTCAAGTACTATCTATGTTGCATGATGTAACTTACTGGTCAAGTAAACACCAAGAAAATTTGGATTAGTAAGCAAGGACATTACAATGACTTTGGGTTTGTAATGTTTGGTTTCAACTATTGAGTTTCCGTCTGAAACATCAACTAGGATTAGATTTAACTAATCTAAATAATATATAAGATTCAAAAATACCCGATGTTGACATCAACCACATAAGGATATCTTACAGGGTTCATGGTTTTATGGTAAAACTTTAGATTTGATAAATTGATAAGACATAACCCTGCTTTAGTGTAACAATTTGTTTTGTTTAATTAAAATGAATACTTCTATTACTATAATTATGAACAAGTACAATAAAGCCTGGCACTTACGGCATAATAGTCAAAGAACTTAAACTTTAATTTGTGTGCTACTTACACTGAAATTTTTATATTGAAAAAATAAATTTGACCAGCTCGCACATTAGGAATGGCGATTTATGAAGTTTTTTCCTAAGTTTATACGATATCAAATTTTATACGTTAACAAAGTACTACAAAATAGCTTAGATTTATTGGTACTTGCTAGTTATAATGCTTTCTAATCAAATGATTTTTTAATCTAACACGCATTTGTTACCAAAATTTATATGACAGGGTTGCTAAAGACATACCATAGAAGAAGACGATCATGCAAGCAAATAGTGGTCAGAAAGATGATGATGCAACCAATGTTACCACTAAAGCTCATATGAATGATTTAACCTACATTGAAATAAAAGAGTAAAGCAGTTAGACAATGAGGTTAATATAGCTAAAAAGAAAGAGTAGTATGATGCAACAAATGCTAAGTAATCTAATGAAAAACAAAGCAGAAAAAAAATGAAATGGTAAAAATACCCTCAGTGAAAGTCACGATGCTAAATATACCAGCAGAGAGGCCTTTACCCATACCATTAGTGAGCATACTAGCTACCTCTAAGAAATGTGATAATAATGTCGAGTTTGCAAAAAGCACCCATGCGAACACTATTATCATAACAAAGCCCTTATTATCAACAATATGGAGGCCACAAATTATTTAACTAAGTGTGATAATATTTCTAATGAGCCAACTAATACTATAGAACAACATCTTAATACAATGGTTTCAAACCAATTTTCCAATAGTTCAAAAACACCATCAATGGATCATAACATTAATACATGGGCGAAACAAAAATAGAAAATGTTGAGTTTATTTACTGCACATTTGTGTATGCACACGCACTTGAACATGCAAGTGTCGTAGAAAAGATCAAATCATAAGTAAGATCATCCCTAGAAATTTAGATTCATTTGAATATTTTTAAATGAAATTGGTATTTTAAATCAATTGTTGATATTTATGTTTTAACAATTCACATTTGCTTGTAATACTTGAAGAAATTAGAAATTCTGAATTGGTCTTAGTTTTGTAGAATTGATATTATTAATATAGATTAAACATCCCAAAATCTTGTAACATTTTGAATAGTTTAACTCAAGACATGATAAGGGTGTTAAAGGGGCACTACAAAAGAGGGTATTATTATCCTTAATTAAGTCGCAATACTAAAGACTAATAAAGAAGCCTCCATTAATAACATTAGCGGACACATCGGCTACCTTAGGCAAGGTGATCATAATGCTAAGGTTACAAATATTATCCATCTGAACATCTCTGTCACAACACATCCACCAATTATAAAAAATGTGGAGGCTGCAAATGATCAACTAATAAAAGAGACAATCACTCCAATAAGCTAATTAATAGTGTAGAAAAACATTTTGTAACACTTCTTTCAAACTAGTTTTCAAGTAATTATAACCATCATCGTCGGATCATAGCATAAAGGCACAGTCAAAAGGGGATCAAAATAGCAAATGTAATGTACATATAAATTGCACATGTGCATGTGTACAGTTTTCTTAATTTGAATAATCGTAACATGTTCAGAATAATTTTTCAAATCGACGATTAAAATAAATCTTTTTTGCAAACATGATATAGAATGAACATCTCCAAAGTTTCATAAGATTACAAGTAGTATAACATTAAAACTCGTAGGTATGCAGGATGAAATATAGAGAAAAGTGAGGTTGCAAATCTGGAGACACACATGTGTGTACAAGAGGGATAATTTTGTTGACATAATATATTTGGTATCAAGTTCATCTATATAAAAACTTGGATCAAAATTTGGAACTCCTTCAAAATCATAAATCAATACAAGACATTAAAAACACACACACACACACACACATATATATATATATATGAGAAAGGAACCTTTGATTAATTTGCTACCAAAATCATCTTCAAAAATTATATCATTTTGAAACTTCTAAATCATTTGAAAATTATTTAGGAACCAATGGTGAAAATTCATTTGAAAAGGAAGGAGTAAAGAAGTCTTTATCAACATCAGTAGCTAGTATACCGAGTTAACAAATGTAGTTAAAACATAAGAATTTTGCAAAATATATAGTTTAGTGATAGAAAAGGCAAGGCATGGGTATTTTATTCATCATAGTTGTCATAAAGCCTAATTATGAAGCCCATTTATTGTTTTAACGCTTCTAAAAGCCATCCTAAAACAATAACAAAAAAAAACAGCAGCTAGTACTTGCCATACAACATACCTTCAAGCTGCCTCACCACTGATATGAAAGGGTACTTAAAATTCACATTAATAGTAAAGAAGCTTTGCATGCAATTATGTCTTAAACTAATGAAGCATAAAAGAAATGGAAGGATGCTACATAAATTAATCCAACATACCTTCATGCAAAATCCTTACTGCCTTATTACCATTAAAACACTAAAGTAAGATTTTTCATAAATGAATTTGGATGTCGAAGAATTCACATCATCATCATCATCATCATCATCATCATAGTGAAAGATAAGAATGAATAATTATTGCATCATGTTTTCATGGTTTTCATGCCTACAATTTTCTCAGCCATATCAGTTTCCCATGTTATAAATGACAATGATCCGAACCAACCAAAGTTAGAGGCACAAACAAAAATTCTTAAAAATAGATAGATCTGTAACAATGATGTTCGATCACTAAAAGCATGCTTAATTGTCACTTAAGCGATGATTAAGCAATTATCACACCTTCAACGCCTTTCTTTACAGTTTATGATAAAAGTATAAATAAAGTCATCAAGCATATTCGTATTGTCATGTTATTTTAATTAATGTCATCATGTTATTATAATACACAAATTAAGCAATGCTACTAGTTTTAATGTGTAGTATTCATAACCAATTTGTATACAATTTAAGAACTAGATAAGAAATACATGTAAATAATTTGCTTTACCGAATTCAAAAATAATTTCATGTTAATTATTATACTATACTCTTAGATAAATTTAGAATATAAAATTAAAAATTTTAAGCATAAAGTACGATGTTGTAAGTTTAGTTCATTTTTTGCTATGTTTTCAATTTCCAAATTTCATGTACGAAATAATAAGATCAAAAATATATATGAAGGTATGTGTTAACTTGCCGATTCCATTCAAATCCGTGCACTACTTCAAATACCTCAAATTAAACCTTGTTCTTTTAATATCCTCTTAATTAATTATTTTAACCTTATTTAATCTTCTAATTTGATTATCATTGAACTATATTAATAGATTCCTAGTTGAAAATTTGAACTTATGCATTTAATCTTCTGACACTGTCCTAGTGGTTAAGTGATTCGGCTTTGGTGCGAGAGGTCACAAGTTCGAAACTTACGTAGCATGATTCGAACGTTCATTGACATGTGATATGTTATCCCAGTGACATTTTGTATATAAAGTACCACTTCAAAAAAAGTACAACTTCTAATTGGTTGAAAACCAGCATATTTTTGCGGTTAGTTTCTTTTTTATGGGCATATCAAAATTATATACTATACTTACTTATGGAATCTGTAATGCTACGGCCTCAGTAAAAGTAAAGAAACATGTGTATCATATTCTTACCCAGTAAGATAATACACTTACATGAACATTAAAAAAATAGAATTGGGAGAAATTACCCAAATAAATCTATAATAAATCATTCTTTGAAGGAAGCAGAGGTAGTAAAGAGGACATGCATTCAATTAAGCCTTGGACTAATGAGAAGTTGAAACAAATAGAAGGACACTACATAAATTAGTCAAACGTATTTCATGCAAAATCACTTTTACGTCATTGTACCATGAAAATTTAAACTAAGGTTTCAGAAAATGAACTCGACCAGATTGATAATGAAAGGCAAACCGAGCAAGCAGTTGCAATTTTGACAAATAATTGGTTGGGGAAGTGCATCAAATACCATGACCACTTATATTAATCGTGTGAGATTTAATGATATAATATTTCAATTGTAGAAGATTTGAAAGATAGAGATAATTACTCAAATATACATTGCCTCTTTTATAGTATTAAAGAGAGTAATAAGTTACCTATATGAGAAGAAAAATTGTTTTGGAAGATTAAGATAATCAATTAATTCCCTAATTAGCTGATTAAAAAAGGAATCTTATCAGGCGCTTGTAAATTATGGAAAATTGGAAAATCAAATGGATAAACGTTTCCTGTATGAATAGGAGAATTAATGAAGCATTAATTTAGAACCATAAATCAATAACTTCAAACGGCAAGTAATAATCTTCATATAAAGGCGGAGATTAGCATCAGTAGAATTATCTCTTTCAGTTGTATTTTTCATTCTTCTTCTCCATTATCAATCTTGTAAAATTTTCTCCTCTTAGAAAGCAATAAAATCTCATCTCTCCAAGTGGATGTACACTACCTCATGGTAGTGGGACAACTATAAATCACATGCGTTATTTTCTTTTATTGCTTGATCTGTGATTACTTTTAGCTGGTGACTATCTGTTGTTTGTATTGTCTCACCATCAATCCGGTCCTATTTGTTTTTTCGTGAAGTTATGTTTTTGGTTCCTAAGGCAACCATGAGGGATTTTTCACCAGTAGTCTGGAATCAGAGCAATAAGATTGATTGAGAAAGGGTGTTATGCATTATGTAGGAGATAAGCAGACTCCAAGACCCTTTGTTAGAGGGACCTACATTGCATCAGGATCTAGTTTAGAAATAGAGAAGTGGAACGGTGATAAAGACTTCAAAAAGTGGCAATGGAGGATGAAAGCTGTTTTGATGAAAAACAAAGTTCATCCTGTGGTGTTTGCTACTGAGGAGTTGATGGCTGAAATTTCAGCCGGGGAAAGGATAGAGATGGAAAAATGGGCGTTTACTAGTTTGCAATTAGCTATGAGAGAAAATATTATTTTTGAGATAAACGGTGAAACTACCGCCAAAGCATTTGGACCAAGCTAGAAAATCTCTTTCTGAAAAAATCTTTGACTAACCATCTGATTTCATTGAAGACATTTTGCACCATGAGGATGAGAGACGATACTTCTATCAAAAAGCATCTGGGTTTCTTCGACGATCTAGTAATGAAGATGTAGACTATAGATTTGAAGGTAAATGAAGATCATATGGCTATGATGCTCTTGTGTTCCCTTCCGGAGCGTTACACATGTTTCGCTAACAGCCTTACCTTTGCGAGAGATACTTTGATTGTTGAAGATGTGAAGTCAAGAATTTTGTCTGAGGACTTAAAGGATCGGATGAAGGAGATGGGTGAAGGTAGAGGAGGAAGTTGTAGTCAATGCCTATTTGCTGAGAAAGGGAGAGAAGAGAAGAAGAATTGGAATTCTAGAGGGTGGTCCAAATCTAGAAAGCCCAGTAATAATTATAGAGGAAAATCTAAGGATGGCAAGTGTCGCCATTGTAAGAAACTAGGCCATTAGAAAATAAAAAATCCGGATTACAAGTAGAAGAAGGAAAGATGGTCCTTCATCATTTGCGACGGAGAAAGATATATCTGATGATGTGTTATCTATAGTGGTATTAGATGTATCTAACCATTGGGCGTTTGATTTAGGGGCATCTTTTCATACAATTCCTAATAGGGATTACCTTGGTTCTTTAGTCGATAGAGAGGAATGTGTAATCCTAATAGGTAATGATGCTAGTTATAGAGCCATAGGAGAAGGTACAATGCAGATTAGGATGTTTGACAGAGTGTACGCACTTTGATATGTGTTCGGTATGTTCTTCGTCTTCGAAAGTCCTTGATTTCTTTGGGGCAGTTGGCATTCATAGGGCGCAAGATCACTTTAGAGAAGGATGGTTTGAATGTTTCGAGGGGTGCTCTTGTTCTTACGAAGGGAGACGTGTTCCAAAATATGTATTTTCTTAAGGGGACCATGGTGTTTGGATAGTCGAATGTTGGAGTTGATAGTACTCATGCTTTGGATGCCACTAGACTTTGTCATATCAGGTTGGATCATATTTCTGAGAAGGGCATAGAGTTGCTTCGCGGACGAAAGATGATCAAAGGTGACTTCAAAAAGTTGGATTTCTACTAGGAATGTGTGTTAGGTAAGCAGACTAAGGTATCCTTTGGAGTTGGATTCCATAGATCAGAGAGGGTACTTGATTTTGTGCATACAATGTTTGGGGACTAGTTGCTACTATTTCCGTTGGGGAGCATGGTATTTTACCCCTTTTATTGATGATTTTTCTCAGAAAGGTTGGGTGTACGTGATGAAGGCCAAATCAGAAAGCTTTGAGAAGTTAAGAATGTGAGAACCAATCTGGTTCTAAGTCAAAGGTGCTGAGATCTAATAACGGCAGCGAGCTTGTTTTTGAGGAGTTCCTCGACTTTTGTAGATAGCATGGTAGTTAGAGATATTTCACTATACCTGGTTATCCGCAATCCAATGGAATTGCTGAAAGGATGAATAGGACTTTACTTGAGAAGTCTCGTTGCTTGAGATTGATGGCAGGCTTACCGAGATGCTCTTATGCTGAGGCATTATCGACTGTGGTGCATATTATTAATTGGATTCTATGCTCAGCCATATATGGGAAGATTCTAAAAGAGAAGTGGAGATGTAAAGCAGTGTACCTTGGTTACTTTCTTATTTTTTAGTTGTCCTATGTATGTTCACCATGCAGGGGATGATAAGTTGGAGGCTAAAGCATACAAGGGCATCCTCTTGAAATACACAGATGGTATCAAAGGAAATCGTATATGGCACCCTGTTGATAAGAAAATTGTTCATTTCAGATATGTTACTTTTGATGAGTCAACAATGTTCAATCCTAAGAAATACTTACCCACCATATCAGATATTTCCGATAGGCCTAAGGAGATGGAAAAGGTTTCTATTTTACTGCCTAGTGGTAGAGTTATTGATGCCATTGAGAGTGAGATAAATGAAGTTGATGTGACATCAAAGAGTAGTCCATATGTGCCTTCTAGTAGGGTTGGTGATGTGCATGAGACTAGAGAAAGTTCAGTTCAAGGTGAAGCTGAATGGAGTTTAGGCGAAGCTGTACCTACTTAGGCCAGTCATATGACTATTAGACCGCCTAAGATGTATGGTGATTGGCAGTATGCAAACCTTAGCCTTAGTGATCAGTTTGACTATGCCCTGCATATGGTTCATGAGGAGCCGCTTTACTTTGATGAAGCTTTGAAATCATGTGATAGTTCGAAGTGGATGTGCGTTATGGAGAAGGAGCTAGAGTCGTTAAAGAAGAACAAGACTTGAGATTTGGTGCCTCCTTCTCAAGGAAGCTGAGCCATAGGTTGAAAGTGCGTGTTCAAGGTGAAGGATGATGGAAGATACAAGGATAGACTTGTTGCTAAAGGGTTTTCATAGAGAAAAGGATTAGAGTATGATGAGATTTTTTTCTCCTGTAGTGAGACACACCTTCATCCGTATTTTGCTTGCTATAGTTGCCGCTTATGACTTACATTTAGAGCAACTTGATGTGAAGACCGCTTTCTTGCATGGATACTTGGATGAGACCATTTACATGAAGTAACCAAATGGATATGTCGTAGATGAAAAGAGAATTGGGTTTGCAAGCTATAGAAGTCATTGTATGGACTTAAGTAGTCGCCTAGATAGTGGTACAAGAGGTTTGATTCTTTTATGCTTTCACTTGGTTTTGATCGTAACATCAAAGATGCTTGTTTGTACTTCAAGAATTTGAAGAATGGTTATTGGGTGTATCTACTCTTGTATGTGGATGATATGTTGATTGCTTCCAAGGATAAAGCTGAAATTGATGGTTTGAAGTTGAAGCATAAGGCAGAATTCAAGATGAAAGACATTGGAGAAGCAAGGAAGATTTTGGGTATAGAAATCCAAAGGGATAGGAAGCTTGGACCTTTGAGGCTCACTCAAAAGAAATATATTATGAAAGTGCTTGATCGGTTTAGCATGAAAGGAACAAAGGCAATTAGCACACCCATGCCTTTGCACATACGGCTTTCTAGTAGAGGCTCTCCGATCTCAGAGAAGGACAAGGCTTATATGGAGAAGGTTCCCTATGCGAGTGCAGTTGGTAGTCTGATGTATGCGATGGTTTGCACTAGGCCTCACATTGCATAGTCAGTTGGATTGGTGAGTAGATTCATGTCAAATCCAGGAAAGATGCATTGGGAGGTAGTGATGTATATTTTCAGATATCTTGGAGGGACTTTAGACCATAGGCTTGTTTTTGATGGCGGAGATAGAGATTTCAGCTTGGTTGGATTTTGTGATTCTAACTATGTTGGTGATAGAGATCGAAGGAAGTAAACCTTAGGCTATATGTTCACCATTGGTGGGATAACTATTATTTGAAGAATGAAGTTGCAAACGATTGTGGCTTTGTCTACTACAGAGGCAGTAACTACGGATGAAGCGGCTAAGGTGGTGCTTTACTTGAAGCATTTGTTGTGTGATTTGGGCTTCATGCATGAAGGTATAGAAGGGAATTGTGATAGCCAAAGTGCAATTCACTCAGCTTAAAATCTGGCTTTCAGCTCAAGGAAGAAGCATATTGAGATGAGAAAGTCCTTTCTTGTCTTTATGGATGAAAAGAAGCTTGTATGTCTTCAGAAGGTTCACATAGAGGAGAACGTAGCGAATATGTTTACTAAGTCGTTACCCGTTGCAAAGTTCGAGCATTGCTCGAACTTGATTCACTTGATGAAGTGCTAATTGCCACAGGGTGGCACGAGGGAAAGTGAATTGGTAAATGGAGACGTTTGTTTTCATTGTGGAGATTGATAGGTCCTACTTGGAGAGGGTACTTTCAACACTTTGTTGGCAGGCGATGACCTTGCCGGAGTTCGTTAACAAAGTGCAATGGGTGATGGCTATGCCCAAGCTCATTGAGAAGGTATATATGGTGTTTTTTCCGAGAGTTACTTGGAATAAGAAGATGTAGGTGGAGTTGATAGACTTGCGGGGAAATATAGTATCAAGGTGGATATTGTAAGATTTGGTGATACGATATTTTCAATTGCAGAGATTTGAAAGATATTTGAGATAATTACTCAAATATATATTTCCTCTTTTATAGCACTAAAGAGAGTAATAAACTACCTACATGAGAAGAACAATTATTTTGGGAGATTGCGGTAATCAATTAGTTCCCTAATTAGCTGATTAAAGAAGGAATCTTATCAGGCGCATGTAAATTGAGGGTAGAAGGAAAATCAAATGGATAAACGTTTCCTGTATAAATAGGAGAATTAGTGAGGCATTGATTTTTGACCATAAATAAATTTCTTCAACCCTAAGTAACAATCTCTACATAAAGTTAGAGATTAGCATGAGTATAATTATCTCTCTCATTTCTTATTCATCTTCTCCATTATTAATCTTGTAAAATTTTCTCCTCTTAGAAAGTAATAAAATCTTCTCTCCTCAAGTGGATGTATACTACCTCACGATAGTGGAACCACTATATATCACTTGTATTATTTCCTTTTATTGCTTGATCCTTGATTTCTTTTAGCTGGTGACTATCTATTGTTTGCTTTGCCTCACTATCAATCTGGCCCTATTTTTTTCCGCAGGATTGGGTTTTTAGTTCCTAAGGCGATCTTGAGAGATTTTTCCCTAACAAATCAAGGTAATAAAGAATAAAAACTAGGATTTTAGAAATGAGGAAGAGGACCAAAATATAGCATGTAAGGCTAATAGCTTATATAAAAGTAGTTCAAAAAGGCTCCGCCCATGGAAGGCAAAATATGAATCATAAAATACATATTCACTCACTAAAATAATTAGTATGAACGTACATGTAATAAAGCTTAACTTTTAAATGTTAAATTATTAATGAAATAATATTTATTAACTTCTAACAACTATTATTTTTCAAATGAATAATGAAACTTAACTTTTAAGTGTAAAATTATTAATGAAGTAAAATTAGTTTCACTTTCTAATAATTATTATTTCCTTGATGAATAATGACACATAAGAAATTAAGTATAAGTAATTATTCAGCCAAACAAACATAGTAAAGAGATTCAAAACTATGTCTAAAAAAAAAAAAAACCAAAATGAAAAACAAAACAAAACAAAATCTTTAGAAGATATAAGTATCTTTATATACGACAACTTTATTGAAGGTTTAAAGTATTTATGAACTCCATAATTTCTTACTAAAACTATTGCAGTTATCAATGAAATCTTTCTTGGTAAGCCAACATAGAGTTTACCCTTACTCAATATATTAATAATATACGTGTATGTATCTAAATTTAAATGGTAACATATATAGTTATTAATGGCACACGACGCAGAAAGGTGCAAAGCCTTCCCGAGGCTTTGGGGCACGACGTAGCAAATGACGCGTGCCTTTTTAGTTTACTGTGCATGTTTAGAGTTTTTAATATGTTGTTGAGTTTATGACACAGAAATGGTAGTTTAGATGTATTTTAGTTCATAAATGATATACATTTTCCAACATTAAGCCTAAATGCATCATAAACAAAGTATACAAGGAGTCAGTTCTGAAATTCCAACAAAAGCATAAGCCCATACTAGTTACATGTACATCTACAACTGACACAAACATCAAATATTTTCACAAAATATAAACTTTACACTAAAATTGAAGCCTCTCCACTATATTTGAAGCTTCTCCATATATATCATCCAACTTGAATAAAAATATTAAAAAATGAATGTTAAGATCAAAAAATAAAATACTATGTATTAAATATTCAGAAAATAAGGCTAGCTAATTTGACAATAATGAAAGTCAAAAACTTCATCGTGAAGGACTAAAAATTGACAAAGGATTTATAAACCTTTAAGATTTACTGCTATAGTAGTGAGTTATAGAAATTATTGAAAAATGTTATAAATTTATAACAAAATAGCACCCAAATTATGAAAATTAAGTTTTCAAAATTGGAACGATGAAAAAAGGTCAATTTATTTTAATTTTTTACCTGGATATAGTAATTAAACTCGAAAATTAGAGCCCGACGATACATAATCCTCCAATTTGGCTCAATTCCTACCGAACTTATTGCCGAAAATCTTAAGATGGTGTGGAAGTGAAGCGGTGATTGAACTTAGGAGGGAGGGATAATTCTTCTTTGGCGCGCTGAGTTATTAATGAAGACGTGGAAAGGAAAATGGAGGGGAATGGGGTTAGGGTTTTTCATCGTCAATACCTAAAAATGAGGAAAAAAAGCCCCGCTTGTTTTTGTTTTTTTATTAGATTGAAATTGAGGAATAACAATATTAATTGTTGAGTTATTGAAACTATAACTTAAATATTTGCTAATTTTTTATAGTCATTCATTCTGCTTTAGACGAAAAAAGGTAACCATCTAAATCCTAATTCTAAGACTATATATTCCTTAAAAAAGATTTTTACAGTTTATTATTTTATAAATTTTTATATTTTTTAACAATTTCAAATGTAAATGGTTATATTTTTCATTTTTCTAAAATATTTTACAACTTAATCAATTATTTTGTTTCTAAGTAGTGTAGTTTTATTATTTTACCTTATTTACCTTTGAGTTCTTAGAAATATGTAATCTTCTTTTAAGGAAATAATAAGAATCATACAACACATTTTGACTTCCTTAAAAAATAAATGTTTAAAGTATTTTATAATTAATAAGAAATATTTATTGTTTTCTAAAAAAAATCAGTTTTTTCCAATTAAAAGGAGACTATTCCCAAAAAATGTATCTTTAATTTCGTGTGATTTTTGAGTTGTTTTTATTACTTTCGAAGTAATAGTAATTAATTTTACTGTAGATATTTGCATTTCAAATTTATCAGTTAGTTAAAATAACATTGAAAATCTAGTTTGAAATAATATAGAAGATATTTAGGGATAGATCTCATGACAAGGACTATTAAAGATAATACATTATATTAAACTCGATAACTTCAAAGACTTATAGTTTGGAAAACAAATTTCCAATTCTATCAAAGTGGTTACATATTTTATTGTTAGACATAGCACCCTCGTATACTCTTCTCCAATTGACTTCTTCAAAATTCATAAAATAAATTAAAGAAACTTTTATGATAATTTTGAAATTTTTCAAGGAAAAATAACGTGATTTTATTAACCAAATATCAAATTAGATCCTTTAAAACTTCTAATAAATTCATTTCAATTTTAAATTAGAAACTTAAGCTTTATTTTTATTTATTTTTTGAAATGATATACAACATGTCATTGGGACATATCACATGTCAATAAACATTTGAATCATGCTACGCAAGTTTCAAACTTGTGACCTCTCCCACCAAACCTGAATTACTTTACCACTTGGACAATGGTGCTTGTCAAACTTAAGCTTTATTTATAAGGTGCATTCGTAGCCATTTCTAACCTGTTAGCATTTCTAATGCATTAAAGAATGAAACACTATTTTCTCATAAGGAAGATGTTAAAGCCTTTTGAAAAAGGTCAAATGCAGGCCTGACACTGAGGCGAGGCCATTTAGGCGGTAGCCTAGGGCCCTCAATTTTTTGGAGGCCTTAAAATATTTTCAAAGTTATATTTATAAACTTCAGTATACAAATGGAAATCGAAAATGGTACATATCTTAGTGGTAACAGTAGGTACAACTTTGTTGAAAGATGAAGTTCAAATCTTGTCTTGTCATATAATATCATTTTGTGAATTTATCATCATGTAATTTGGATTGGAAAAGATTTTTCCTAGGACCTCAAAACATTCCAGGTCAGGCCTAGTCAAATTTTCACATGCTTTCGAACTACTCTGCAACAATAGCCTGACAGGTAGACCCATCGTTGACCTCCAAATCAAGTATGTATCTTAGTGCAGAACCAATAGCCAGTATACCTCCCTTAATGATTTTACTCTATGCTAGATTTGTGGTTACTTGTCAAGCTTAGAAACAATAACGTTTGCAATGTCCATCACCTATGGATTATTCATATTTTCGACGGTAGTTCATCTGGCAAAGAAAAGATGTCCATTGGCTGATTTAGGGACGACAAGGAAGAGGTTGATGAGAAGAGATAAACTATGATTGGATTTCTTTATTTTACTTTACTACATTTTTTTCGAAAATACATGATCTATTCTACTTAAGTGAAACTTTAGTCATGTGAGGAATGAGTAGTGTCATTAATATCTATAATAATCATTAGTCGATCGATGCGAACTTAGGTCAATTGTGTTGACCAAAAATTTAGCCAACCTTGGAATTAGAGTAATGCATTTGTATTTGCAAAGATTACTTGCTAACACTAGGCTTAAAATGGAAAATGATAAGTAAAATGAGTAAACAGGGTCAATGACATAAAGTGTAGAGTGGTTCGACTAAGCTTGTCCACGTCCGCTATGAATATCTCTTACTATGTTGATCTCCTACTATTATAAGGAATTAGAAGATGGTAATAAGAAATTAAGCACTTAAGATGACAATGTTACTAGACATATGTGCTTTTATGTTTTACAAGCTAAAAATAAATTCTGAGCTTAGAAATCAACCGGTTTGATATTATATAGAAAGGGGTATCTATAGCATATGATAATTGATTTTAATCATTAGATAGCTGTTATTGCATAGTTTATTTGCAAGAATCCCTCATGGACAATGATCTACTCGCTTGAACTGATGGAGGATAGTTAGGGAAGTGGTCTGAACATGTGGCTGAGATGTGTGCCAGTTGTGATTCCATACTAGAGACATGCTTTGTGTCGAGAAAGGCAACAAACTTTAGGAGTGAGTATGCTTTTGGCAGACAGCCATAGTAGTTGGTACACTCAGCCGTACTAGTTGTCATGTAATATGCTTTTTCCAAGGGAAAAGGCTATATTGAAGCTTTTCGTGCACAATTACAATAGGTAGCTTACTGCCAAAGGCCGCAAAGAACACAGTTGGAAATTACTTAAGGCTAGAGGAGACGAGTTGGGCCATCAAAATGGTGATGAGACAGGCTATAGGAGTACGATAGAGCTAATTCACAAACTGATCACTTTTGAGTTGGGCCTCATCAGATGAATTGGTTATATGTTGTCTTTGAGATAAGCCGGGTGACTGTAGCTTTGGAGAGTTTGCCGAGTAGACTAATTGAGTAACGACCTAGAATTTCAATCATTTAAATTTGGAATATTCAATTAATTTAAAAAAAGTTAATTTTATAAGTCAAATAACTTGAATTTCAAATGTTGCGACTTATTGGGTAATTAAATCGTTGAATTTAATATTTGGAATTGTTTAAATAATTTAATCCTGGATTTAATGTGAATATAAGTGAATTTGAGAGTTGAATTAAAATTTTATTTAAATAAAATGAAGATAGTAAACTTTTAATTTAGATTCAAAAGTGATTGATTTCGTTTTTACAATGATGCATTTTTATTAACATGTAAAATAGTCTTCCGGGGCACTGTCTCGAAATTAGACGAAATCAGTTTCATTAGATAAGTAATAGTGAATTATAGCATGCCGTCGAATTTCATGGCGATTGGACGTATCGTGTGGTCTTACAAGTTCGAAACGCATATAAATTAATTTTAGGAATTAATATAATGTAAATGGGTTTGAAAAGCTATCTTCTGTATACGATCGAATTAGGGCCTGGAACTAGTTCCGTTGAATTCGGAATAGGGGTATAACATAAGAATGTCGGGTGGCACGCATCGTTTGGAGTTTGGGATTTTTAGGCATTTAAAGCTAGATATTTTCTTATTAAAATAATATATTAAGTCAGATCCATGCCCATCGTGCTGCCCCTACTTCCCATACCTAGCCCATACCCACTGCCTATTTAAAATCGCATCCAGGAAGTAAGAAAATTTTGGTTCAATTTTTTTTTAAAATCCCATCCTTCCATCCCACAACCAAAATTCATCGAGGCCAATCGAAGTGATATCAACCTTCAACCATAACTAGGAAAACTTAGAGCTAGAGGCGACGGAGTGTTTTACCGGTTGGATTGTTGTATGTCATGGTGTGGAGGCCAGAATTTGGCCGCGTTCGTGGGCTGTTCAGTTTCGGGTTTGGTCGATTCTGGTGATGGCGGCGAGGCGGCGATGGTAATGGCGGCGAGGCGCCGATAGATTTATCGCGATCGAAACATAAAAGGGAGAAGTCATTATGCCTGGAACGAGAGGGAGGGAAGATGATTGTGGTTTTAGTTCTATTTAGTTAATTTAATTATAATTTAATTATTTCAAAAGTTCATTAATTTATAACTTACTCATACGATGCCCAAATTGAACATGACAAGTTGCATTACAATCGTATGAGCAAAATCTCCGTTATGGAGTTGGATTGGATGGATTTGGAGCTAGTAGGAATTTGGGTTAAAATTCAACGTCTATTCGATTTTAATTTAAACCGTAGCACTTTGGCAAAAATTGAAATCAAGGTGAGTTAAACTCACCTTTTTGTTTAACCAAAAAGGATATGTGGATATTTTATTGTTGATTGTTATTGACTATTTGGATCATTTAGTATTTTATTAGTTGATTTGGATATATTACCGTCCATGGAGCGGATGAGATCCTATTACGTTCTCATGTAAGAGCGAATGACCCTTTGTGTAAGATCTCGCCTCGAAATGGTTTATCTATATTATTGATTATATACTATGTGTGATATAGGAAGACAGGTTGGAGGGATGTAACAGGATTCCTCACACTATTGATTTTATTTTTCATATAATTTGATATACGATGTATTGGATGTCATATTTAATGACATGGATGGTTTTTCCTCATTTAGTATTATAGCAGTACCGGGTCATATTTTTAGTATTTGAAACATTATAAAGTGAAGATTTAAAATTTTAAAAGAATTTTAAGTGATTTCGAAAATTTAAATATTTAAATATTTATTCTTCAATTGCTAAAAGAAGGAATTTATTTAAATAAAATCAAAGGCATGATTTTTTGGAACTAGGGAAACCTGTTCAATCACTACCGACCAGCGATTCCTGAACAGTATACCTAGGGAATAGCCGGAAGGCCCGCCACAACCAACTATTCCGGGCAGCTAGACCTTTCGGTTGGCTTGGGGCAGGAGGCGCGAAAATGAACCGGATACCTCCCAAGTGAAAAGTCGTTTCTCCTCCCACACAAGGTGGGACTCGAACCCCAAACCTCCCACTTGGGAGCCGCATCATCCCACCACCGCACCAAGCCCGCGGACCAAAATTTGGGGCCAAGGAAACTATGTTTTCCCTGGCGTTCGGTTAGCCGGTTTTATAAGTGGCCGTGCACTATGTATCATTATTGTGGCCGCTGGGATTCGAACCGGTGCCACTACAACCACATGTAGGAACTCCACTATGCCTTAACCAAAGACATGATTTTTAATAGTATAAATTAATAGTTTATGAAATATTTTAAACACGGATTTTTGAACTGTAAAGTAAAGGTTTTTAAAAATTTTAAAATAATCCCGTGTTCTATAATAAAGGGATAAGGTTTTAAAATGAAGATAGCAATAGTTTTGGTATAAATATTTATTAATCATTTTGTATAAAGTGACACACACACATTTATATTAAGGTTAATTTATAAATGGGAAAGTTTATAAATGGGATAATGTATAAATGGACATTTTACAAACAAAGTAAGATTTGAAAAAAATCATATTTATTAATAAAAGATATATTTATATATGGTATTTATAAATAAAGGAAACTTTATCATTGGATAAATTGGAAATAAATCACAAATGTGAATTTATAGTAATATGTAGAATGCTATTGAGAAAATAGTTAATCCTATTTTGAAAGTTGAAAGTAAGGATAGATCGGAGATGTAAAACGATATTTTATACATAGAAAGGAATTTATAAAAGAAATTCATAAATATGAAAGCAATGTTAAAAACGGATTGCAATTGTTTAAATGGGATTTTATAAATAAAAGGATTTTATTAAAAGGAAGTTTTATAAAATAGAAAGAGATTATTAAATATAGTTATAAAAACATGGAAATGATTAGTGGACATTTAAGCGTGGATTTTTATCAAGGAAGTATATTTATTTTTAAAAATTGTTTATTTAATTAAAATTGTTAAAGTTGTTTATCAAAATTTTGAAAATTTAATTATTTAAATCATTAATATGGATTGAAATTAATTATAACTATTTATCAATAAATTTTGGAAATAAATTATTGCTATTTATAATAATGGTAAGATTGGTTATTATTGTTTATTTAACAATGTTTTGAAATTATTAAATATTATTTTTAAGAAGTTTTGAGGTTAATAATTATTATTTATTTTTAATATTTATTGTTAATTATTTTTATATATTAGTGTTTTGAAGTAAATGTTTTCTATCTATTTATAACGTTTTGCGGGGCTTATAAATAGAGTTTGTATAAAGGGACTTGGGGTTTTATAAGGGGAGCTTATGAAATGGTTTAAAGGCTTAAAGGAAGATTATTTACAAGGTAAAGGAGTTTTATAAAATGGTTTTGTGGATTAAAAAGGGGATCATAAATGATTTAGGAATGTATAAGGAGTTTATAATGGTTCCAGAGATTTATAAAATAGTTTATAAATGGTTCATAAATTTATAACGGAATTTATAAATGGTTTAGAATTGTATAAAAAGAAAATCTTCCTCGGTGTTTGGTGGATATACTTACATCATTGGGATAAGTATATGGATATTTTTTTTTCAAGTATTGAAATATAGGGATTTGTGGGTATATCTTTGTAAGGATATTTTCATACAAATATTTACAAAGTGATTTTAGTTAATAAAAAGATTAATAAAGAGGTTAGTGGTTACTTATGTGTTTAACCATTGCTGGTTTTGCCTTTTGAAATAAATTCCCGATTTGAATGTTTTGTTATTCGATAGTTAAATAACCAACTATCGAATTTGGAGCCAAAACGTAAATTTTGGAAATATCCAGGAGAAGTACATGAGTTATATAGCACAGTCATCTCCGGTGATCATGTATTGTGCATATAAATCTTGTTTCATTTTCCTAGGACAAACGATAAGGAAATCCATTCGCCAATGGTTAGGAAAAGATCTCTGCTCTTACTTGGACTGTTTATTTCCTAAAGAACACAAGTTTGAGTTTAGCGAAAATTATCGAATGTTGTTTCGAAGAGACCGGGATCAGATATGTTATCTGAAAGCCACTTCGATCCAACTCAAGCGTTTCGAAGTGAAGATATCTTAAAGATGATGGAATTAAAGATGGAGTTCTTAAGTGTTTCGTATAGTCCCAGAATGAACTTGTATGGATGACTGCTGGCATTGCATTGTTGCGTGGAGAGCAGTGTTAGCACTCCAAGTGGGAAGTGGTATATAAAAGGTAAAACATAGCCTCAAGTCTCATCAACCGAGAATGACTAAAACAAAGGAGATGCAGCAGGGCTAAGTGGGTCCTCCCAAGTAAGGTATGTCATACCTATCTAGAGTCGATATTATCCCTCATTTGTATGCTTTGGGGTCCATTAATGGAGGGATGATCATATTCGGTACTACCAGTCAAGTGCTAGGCCGGTTCTATATTGGCAGGGGATCCTGGTGAGGTCCTCGGTGTTATTTTATCTAAATTTGTACCGCGATGGACGGTACCCTAGTAGCTCAGTCATTATATGGAATCTGCTCTCTAATACGAGCCTTTACGGTTTAGTTGTATACCTATTATGCTGAAATTTAATTAATGTAACAATTTCGTATATGATTAATAAGTATTTGTATATTAGACATTATTATAATATCAAAGAATTTCATATGAAATGTTTCTGTTACTGTGTTTATGTGCAGCGTGGTCTTACGAGAAACTTTTGATCTTTAAAGGTTTTCTATAACATTAAAATCCAGTTGGTGTGTTTTCTCACGCTTGTTTTCCATACCGACTCAGGTGTTATTCTATTATAATGCTCCGGTCAGATCAAGCATATTTACAAATTGCTTTGGATGCATTGGAGCTTACACTACAAGAAAATCACTAATCAATGGCAAATTAGAATAGCGTTTTAAGGCATAAAGCTGTTTTTAGTCTTCTAATAACCAATTGAAAAAACGTAAACGTTGTGTAACAAAATTTATCCAGTGGGATTCCAATTTATTTTAGAGGCCACATTCTTCTATTATTATCTCTGCAAACTATTTCCCATGCTTTAGACACACACGTTCTTCTTCTTCTTCACCGAAAAAATTGAAAACCCTAAAAAACGTCTCTGTCTCTTCTAATTGTATTCAACCATATAATATCATATCTAACAATGTTTTACATGAAAAAAATTTCCCTCTTCGTTCGCTCTGTCTTTATCTTCTCCAACCTTTATTTTTTCTGCTTTACTTCATTGCACTTCAATCCCTCTGTACCACCGTCAGCGACTGCTGCATCTGCATGTTTTCCACTTCTAAAGTCTTCGATCGTGCTCAAATCTGTATGGAGGGACATATGATAGACTTGAGCGTCCGAGGATAATTCACGACAAGATCCAATTTTCGACTCATCACCCAATTCAGATTCATTTAACTATCGTTTAAATATCATTAGACTTTTTTTTCTTTTAGTTTGTTTAAAATTGTTTTGGTTATTTTCCTTCAAATTTTTTCTGCTTTTAACTTGTTTGAATTTATGGATGTGTAATATTCTGCAAATACAGACATCTTATGTTTGAATTAATATTAGTTTGATTGGTTTTACTTTGTTTGAAATTAATATTTCTACTAATGGCTTAGTTTGAAATATTAAAGATTCTACAAACACAAACAGCTGATATGCGGTGTTCAACCGATGCACATTGATAATTAATAATGATAAGATTCGACATTCAATGCATACACTATGGCCAAATTAAAAAATGTAAAAGGAAAAAAAGTGCAGTAGTAGTTTAGTCGCTTGCATTATGAAACTGTCACCTGACATCCATCAGAATGCTTTACTTGCAAAGCCAACTCTTATTTTAAGTTGTTCAAGGCATTTTAGTCACTTGCATGCAAAGATTATTAATTATGGAGAAACATCAAGTTATTATTTGTATAGAGTTAGCTAGTTGACCCAGGCACTCTATAATTTATTTAGCCAAGACTTGTAGTAGTTAAATTAACCGAATAAATTTTTACTCCAATTTTTGTCCATAATGCAAGCATACTAATTGATCAACAATATTTGTGATAAATCCAAAGAGTAATTAGGCAAATGTTCTTAGTTTTGGATTATCACATTAAAGATGTGCATAAATTTTTGCTGCTTAAGTGGTCCATGACATTTGTTATCCCGCCTTTTGGCAAAGCTGTGATACCAAAAGATCGATCGAAAACAAAGAACAGTTCGTCTAAGAGATTGGTCATACTATGCTTCACTATGGATATCGCTGAATTTTGTTCGAGTCCGGATCGAGCTACAATTGATATGACATGACAAGCAAAGCTAAGAAAGCAAGTGTTCCAAGTTTCAAGTCAATCCGAGCTTGCATGCACAAGTTATGATCAATCCAATTTGAGGGAAAAGGCCTCAGTTTCGTATCCATCCTCACGCTCCAATTCGAATCGATCTCGTTCGTATCGATCGAGTTCGAATCCATCGAGATGCCTCAGTTCGACTCGATCACGTTCGAATTCATCGGCTTCCTCTGCTTCGTATCCATCACGGAAGTCCCTCTGCGAAACCATCTAGGCAGAGCATTTCGTAACCATCAATTATCATTGGTTCGTATCCATTGGTACAACTACTGTTCGAATCCATAAGCATGGCCTCACTTCGAATCTATTGTCCTCGTATCGATCAGAGGCACAAGTCCCTCGCACCCATCTCTCTCGAGTTCATCATGTGACTTCGTATCCATCGGAAAGTTTCACTTCGCATCCATCTGAAGTCTTTGTTCGAATCCATGAACAATCACTTGTTCGTATCCACCAAGTCAACTAGCTTGGATGACGTGTCATTCCACGATACGAAGTAGGCGAGATCTAATGGATCGATGCGCTCGACTCGGAGAAAAGACCGGATCGACTCGGAGGATGCGCGCCACCTCATCACGGAACCACGTGAGCTGATGGAGTCGAAGGCATCGATTCGAAGCCATCGGTTCGAACCAGAAAGGAACCGGAAAATCCTATTTCGTATCGACCATATCTCTCAATCTACTGATCCAAATGCAATGAAATTTTCACTGGAGCTTGCATACATGATGAGGAACGTCTCCACCAAATTTCAGCCCAATTGGACGTCATCTTTATCGATACGAAATGACTTCGTATCGATCACAGATCGACTTGAAACTTCCTGAGGTTGGTCGCATGGGCCCACTCAAGTGCCAGAAAAAGTCTCTCGCGATTTGAGCGCGATCTCAGCCTCCTACGCCTATAAATAGAGCCCCAGAGCCAACAGAAAAGGGATCTTTTGACTCTCAAGCGCCCAGACTCTGCCGGATGGAGATCTCCATCATCCTACACCGTATTTTTGCTGTTGAATTCGAATTTCCAGTTGCAACTTGCTGTTGATTGCTGTAACAACTTGTAATCATTGAAAGAGAATCAATAAAACTGTAAAAAACTTCACAGTGGACGTAGGCATCACACCGAACCACTATAAATCGCTTGTCTACGCATTTACATTACTGTTATTTGGAGTTTTTGTTAGATAATACTCATTTTCAATTTACATTCTTTATTATTATCTCTTCAACGACTCCCGAAGAGTGTTGTGACCAATTTTGGTGCAAACACTTTGGTGCTTTCACTGAGAAAACCCAGATTTTCTCCTGCTCTTTGGATCTGTCGTCGATACCGGATTGAATAAATCTAAGAGAGAGATCAATTTCAAATCCAAGTTCCTTCCCTTCTATTCAGATTTGTATAAAGTCTAGGAAAGGAATTCAACCTTCAATATGGTCAGCACAAGGACCACCTCTAATGCTATCAATCAAGAAGAACGGGATAGGCAAAATCCTGCGCCACTACCTCCATCTAATCAGGATGCTACTGGACATTCGGAACCATCAGGTCCGGTTACCCGACAAGAGTTGCAGTTATTGCCCTAAGAGCTGACCCAGAGTCGGCAACAACTAGCAGAACAACTACGCGCTAACACCGAGCTGATCAACCAACTGGATTGCCAGAAGCGAAAGAGATCCAAGAGAGACCATGCTTCTCGCTCCTCCAGCGTAAGTTCTTCATCTTCTTATTATCATAATCGATCTCCACGACCCCGGCTAGATGGGAGTCACATGCCAGCCACTGGAGATCAACCGGCACTGACCGTTGGACAACTGAGAGTTGGTCCATCAGCCAGTTTCCAAACCAGACCCTCCTCCCGAGGAGGTGCCGTTCCTCACCACACCACAGAATACCGCACCACTAACGCCGCGGTTTAACCAGGAGTCGATACTCAAGATCAGTCGAACCTGGACCATCGTCATCGTGGACATACTCCTGAACCATACGTCCCAGAGGACTATGAGCCAAGAAGGCAAGATTTAGACCGTCGACAGCATCGGGTCTAACTCCAGGATGTGGGATTCAATCGCATTCCGGCACGAGCCGCACAGAACATAAAAATGCTGGATCTTCTGACCATGATACGTCAGATGATCCGTGAGAGCCAGGGTCTCACCAACAACGATTGGGGAATTTCCCGAAGTCACACTCCTTTTACGGATGATATTCTTACTGCTGAACCCCACGGCGATTCAGGATGCCAACTCTACCCATGTATGAGGGAAACTCCGACCCCAACCAGCATATTCTGAAATATGAATGGTCGATGACCGCTGCCAGAGCTGACGATGCAGTGAAGTGTCGTAGTTTCCCCATATCCTTGGGGGGCATCGCTACCATATGGTTCACTCGACTGCCACCTCGATCCATCTCTTCATTCGAACTGTTGGCCACAAAGTTCGTTGAACAATTCCGCATGCATGTCGCAAGGCCGAAAGATGTCAACACTCTGTCTAGCGTCACTCAAGCTCCTGGAGAGACGCTCAGACACTACTTAGAGAGATTCCATACTGCATGTGCGGAAATCAGCAATCCAAATGATAACTCCATCCTTATGGCGTTGACTAAGGGGATTGACCCCGATTCTGTGTTTGGCAACTGGTTAGCTGGAAAACCGCCTGCATCATTGGACCGTTTCCATGCCAAGGCGGCTCAATTCCTGAGAAGGGAAGACGCGAAACAGTCTAGGAAGCAGACTGATGCAGGGCCAAGCACGGAAGGAATCCAAAGCAATGTCGCAATCAAACAGTCTGGTGAGAGCTCCGGAAAAGTTTGGTTGAACGTTAAAAACAAACAAACGCGGCAAAGAGAGAGCGTGAATCAAACTAGAAAACGAGAACAAAATCGTGGCCCACAACGCAAAAATCCTATGTTTGACAGTTATACTCCTTTGAATACTTCACTGGAGAACTTGTATTTACAAACCTGTAGTACAATTCAGTATCAAAAAACTGCATCAAAACCGTCGTCAGAGAGGCAAATCCAGACGGGAAAATTTTGCAGGTTCCATGAAAGCTACGGGTACAATACGAACGAGTGTCGTCACTTGCAAGATCTCGTTGAAAAGTTGATCAGAGAAAGGAAGCTGGAATAGTTTGTTCGGGCACCGCAGCCTGGAGAAGCGGGCCCATCGAACCAAAATAATGAACTCATCGACCGAGGCAGGAGGACTCCACTTGTCCCCACGGAAGATTGGTGATAAACACCATTAGTGGCGGACCAACTTTTTCAGGAGCCTGGAACGACGAAGACCTTTGTAACTGTTGCACATGACAGGCTCATTCAATCTATGAATACTTTGCAATTTCCTTTACATTATGAAATTTGAATTTGTAATAAGGCACTGACTTTGCCATATTTTCTTATTTCAGCAATAAATTACTATCTCTTCAAGCTAGAGCTGTGATTCACTGACTGCAACTTTCAACAATCACAATACACGAAGAGCTAAGTTCCATCGAACAATGGAATTTATTCAAATAGCGAGTGACTGTGATACGACCGGCCACTCACTAAGTGAAACCCCAGCTCGGGGGCAAGCCATCACATCAAAGGCTGAACTGGACCAACACACGACAGTCCTACGACTAACTCCAAATTCCCAAAGTGTGAATTGGAGTATAAACATCAAATAAATCATTCCCAGAGTGCGAACGGACTCCAAATTCCCAGAGTGCGAATTGGAGTATAAACATCAAATAACTCGTTCCCAGAGCGCGAACGGACTCCAACTTCCCAGAGTGTGAATTGGAGCATAAACATCCAATAAATCGTTCCCAGAGCGCGAATGGACTCCAACTTTCCAGAGTGTGAATTGGAGTATATACATCTAATAAATCGTTCCCAGAGTGCGAACGGACTCCAACTTCCCAGAGTGTGAATTGGAGTATAAACATCCAATAAATCGTTCCCAGAGTGCGAACGGACTCCAACTACCCAGAGTGTGAATTGGAGTATAAACATCCAATAAACCGTTCCCAGAGTGCGAACAGACTCCAAATTCCCAGAGCGCGAATTGGATTATAAACGTCAAATCCATCGTTCCCAGAGTGTGAACGAATTCCTAAAAAGCCCAAATAGGTGTGACTGGCCATCTATCGGCTGACTTCAACTTCCCATAGTGTGAATTGAAGTATAAACATCTATTCCATGTTCCCAGGGTGCGAACCGACACATCAATGTCAACTCCAACTTCCCAGAGCGTGAGTTGGAGTATAAACATCAATTACAGGTTCCCGGAGCGCGAAACGAAACATCCATGCTAACTCCAACTTCTCAGAGCGTGAATTGGAGTATGAACATAAACTACAGGTTCCCGGAGCGTGAACCGAAGCATCCGTGCCAACTCCAACTTCTCGGAGCATGAATTGGAATATAAACATAAATTACAGGTTCCCGGAGCGCGAACCGAAGCATCCGTGCTGATTCCAAGTTCCCAGAGCGTGAATCGGAGTATAAAGTTACAGGTTCCCGGAGTGCGAACCCAAAAATACATGCTATCTCCAAATTCCCAGAATGTGAATTGGAGCACAAATACCAAGTCAAAGTTCCCGGGGTGCGAACCGAAATATCAATACTAACTCCAAGTTCCCAGAGCGTGAAGTGGAGTATAAACATCAATTCCAGGTTCCCGAAGCGCGAACCGTATTACAAACATTGATAACTCTCAAATTACTAGAGTGCGAACCAGATTATCGATCTCAAATTATCCTAAGTCCCCAGAATGTGGACATGTGCTTAAGATTTGCAATAGGTGCGATCAACCACCGAAATACAAATGTTGTTCCCCGAAACTGGAGGGCAAAAAAAAGCTAAGTGTTAATCACTAACTGAAGTAAAACAATGTCCGAAGTTCAACTCATTCGTCAATCACGACATGTGATCAAGATTTTCAGACTTGGCAAATAAAACGAACTCTACTTGACGGTAAAAACACCACAAGTACTCCGGACTGAAAGCCAAACACTGCAAATACTTAAGCACAAAAGAAATGAGAATTAAAACAAAGAAATTGAATTTTATTTCAACTAACTGTATGTGAAGATTCAATACAATTTCTTCCAAAAAATTCCTACTAGCAGGGGGCCAAGCCTGCATCTATACATAGCCTATGAAAGGAAAATAAAAGTGACTTCCTAGCTGCCAAAAATGCACTACAGGGGATCGCCTACTTCTTCTTCTTCGGTTTCCTTTTCAACGCGGAACCACTGGAACCGCTAGCAGTCTTCCGCTTCGACCCCGTACCCTTTGGCGGATCTTCTTCCGGCGAAGGCATGATATCGATATACTCCTCCGAACTTGAACTTAAAGGAATATTCTCTTCTGGAGGAGCCGGAGGAGTCGGGTCTACCACCGGGGGCGGAGTGGGCGCGCTGGTTCCGACTAGCGTGTCCCCAGAAGATGTCACAACAAGAGGAGTGGGCCCGACCACCGTCGTAACGCTTTCAGAATCACCACCGTGTGCTGCCGCTTCCATCTCTGCTTCGATTTGAGCAAGTATCTCAGCCTCACGAGCAGCACGAGACTCACGATAGGTAGCGGTGGACTGTGACGGTGCAATAGAAGCAGGTGGGAACGTGCCGAGAACAAATGACATGTCAACAAAGGGGTCACTGTGCTGGCTAAGAGTTCATTCATCATTTGTTCATCGAAAGTAATTGAACTCCCCTGTGTCACCTCGGTCGGCGTGGCTGTCGTTGTGGCGATCGCTTCAGTAATAATAGCCTCATGTTCTTGATGTGACTCCTGGACTACAGGAGGCACTGTCGATGTTACTTTACTCACTGGAAAAGAAAGAAAAGAAGTTGTCAGAACACGCTTCAACACAAGTACTTCAGTTCAGACACATAGCAGATTTGTGCAGAGTACCTTCCTCAACTTGACTTGTAGCTGACTGAACAGCTTCAGAAGAATGCTCCCTTATGGAAGATAAGCATGGCTGCTCAAGGTCATAGCCTGGGACCAAATGCGGCTCAGTCGCTGGCGTCGGCTCCGATCCTGACGAAGTGATCATCTCTGAACTTGTAGCTGGATGCGCAACGCCAGACCCCTCACCAACTTCCAAGTGTTGGGTGCCCAGTCTCTCTTTAGCATGAGAGATCATGAAATCGTGGAGAACCTTCTTCTCTTCATCAGTTAATATGCGATTCTCCAACTCAAACTCATCAAAAATTCGCCTGGCTGTGATGCTTTCTCCTCTTCAACTAATAAATTCCAGGCGTTGAATAAATGTGTTGGATAATCATCAAGCCATGTCAAATTTCTGTGCCTCAGCACATTAGCATTATAAGTAATGAGAAGTTCTTCTATCTCTGTCTCTAGCTTAGTCTCTGCTTGATGAACTTTCTCACCGACTTCGGCTTCTGTTTCGCGGACCTTCTCCAAGGCCACATCTCTTTCTCTTCGAAATTCCACCGCCTGATCACACGCTTCCTGTGCAGAAACGTTAGCGGTGTCCCTCTTCTTCATAATCTCTGTAACTTTGGCCTTGAGCTCGTTTATCTCTTTCAAAGCTGTGTCCCGCTCGACGGTTACGATGGTATTTCGATGGCCCGTGTCCTCCACCGTAGCGTAATGCTCACGCTTCATCCTATCCATCGCTGCCTGAGCTTCATCCGCTTTTCTGAGCGCTTCAATCTCCGATTTTCGAGAAGATTCGGCCTCACTGCCGAGTGCCTGAATAACGCGGTCCTTTTGACCAAGTTCTTTCTCCAACTTCTCAATCGTAGCCGCTCGATCAAAGGCCACCTTTGACGCTTTCTTTGCAGTCTTCGACCATTCTTAATACTGGAAGAACACGTCTGATAGGTAATCGTGCATCATAGGTGCAACTATTGACCGTATGCTTTTTAGATGCAGGGGAAAAACGAACCCGTCAAAGCAAATTTCAGGAAATTCTTTCCTCGGTTGAGCAAGCCTAACCGCTCCTTCCCCCGAAGGCTCCGTCAATGTCTGCTCTATTGACGGGGTGGCCGCGATTTCCGTTCTGCGGTGAGTATCAGACCTCGATGGTTGGGAAGGCGGCTTGGGCCGTGAAGTTTCCGGAGGCCTCGAAACATAAACTGAAGGCAGTGCAGGAGCTCTAGGAGGTGGCGTGCGAGATCGAGACCGACGCCTGTAATCTTTGTCCCTATCAGAGCGCTCATGACTTGAGCGCCCATAGTCATAATCTCTATCTCCTTCCCTCCTGTGTGATTCATAATATGAAGAAGACTGGCGTTTCTTACGAAGGCTACCAAGCGTTGAACCTTTGCCAGATATAGTATCTGCGATGCAAAAACATAAAGCAAAATTAATAATCTCTCACAGTGAACGTATTACACTTAGAAATCGTGTAGTGCCGTGAAGTGTGAATGTGGGTGCAACCCCCAGACCAACCAGATGTGTCAACCGCACTAGTGGGTAGAGACTCTCTCAAAACTAAGGCTTCTGAGAGTTCTTCCAATCCGACATCATGTTGCAAAGACACATCGTCCGGAATTGGAATATCGGCGAGCCCTTCATAAAGATTCTCCATTCTTGGAGGAGACATCTCCGAAATTCTAACTTCGGAGGCGGGTCGAGCCGTAACAACCGATTTCCATCTCCTCTTTTTAGATGACTCAATAAAGGCTGCCTTGCCTTTTCTTTGCCCTTCGGTATCTTGGGCTACATCCGCAGATTCGCCCTGTGTTTGCTCATCGGTATGAGTTCTCTCCGAGTCTGCCTCCTCAATTACGATAACTTTATGCTTTCTTCGTTTGACTCGTTCTTTTGAGGCGGTTCTTAAGACACAGTCAAGCATTTTATGCTTTGCCTTCGTTCAATCAGTCCAAGAATCCTGAGATTCCTGTCTGTCAATAGCAACTCAATATTCCTCTCCTCGCTTGGGATTTCTTGAAAAACCCGAACTATCTCCTTGAAACGCTCACCTTCGGGTCGCTGAATCACGGCTGAAAAGGAAAAAAGATGTGAGTTCGACTTCAAATACATATGTCCTATCAACTACTTGAAAAAGTAGCAATACTCACGTCTAAATAGCCATCGTCGAGCGAACCCTGGGGGGCATCTGACATAAAACCATTCCGTCCGGAAGTAACTCAATCTTGTCCAAGCCCCCGTGATCACTTGGCAATTTCTCACCGCCTCCAAGAATGTGAAAGATGGACTATCGGCCCAACTCTTGATGTTAAACAAGTATCTGATCTCAATCGGGAGTGGAGGTCGATAGAGATACTCCATAAATGCAATGAACAAGCTATTGAGTGACGCGTATCCGTTCGGATGCAGCTGAGACGGGGCGATCCTCAAAAACGACAATACTTCTCTTATATGCTGGTTAAACGGAGGGAGCGTCCCGGCTGCGCACGCGTGGCGATCGAATGCGGTATATCCCTCCGGTGGATTGTGCGGTCTATCATTTGGCCCCGGCAGTAGCACGTCATCCATCGAAAAACTATGCCTTAAGCAAATTCTTCCTAGCATGTCTTCTGAAATGTTGGATGGAACAGAGTCTGATGGGTTAGTAATGAAGGATGCGTCGGGTAACTCGTCCGGAGCTGGACCGATAACTTCAATCTCAATCTACGGCACTTCAAGCACGGGAGGGACTGAACTCTGAGTTTCCTGCGACTGTGAACTTGAAGTTTCCATAACTAGATAACTCACGAGAAATCATCATTAGATGCTAAAAAGCCCGTGCATTCCCCGGTGTAAAGTGCATGAATGTGTCGTGCTGTGCTGTGCATTACTTGAGCAAATTCTACAGAATAAACTGAAATGTAAGAACGACAAAACTCTGAAAATCAAACCGGAAATGACCGTCATCGCTGACCGTCACAACCGTGCCATCCAGATGCAAACAATCGATCCAAGTTAAAGTTCGTTACATTTTTGTTAAGTTGCAGTTCCATTGGCGAGCTTCGAAAGGTAGTCCAATATGCAGTTCTACGGTCAAGTTCAGTCATGCAAGGCGGAAGCTTGTCGGAGTCAAGTATTCTATTATGCAAAAGTTCTCTAAAATTCGTCTAATTTCAACTTGGAATCGGTCGCTGCAGTTCAAATTCATATCGAGTCGAAGAAATATCATCAACCACATTCGAACCGATACGTTTCGTATCGATTAGATTCGAACTGATACGTTTCGTATCGATCATGTTCGAATTGATACGTTTTGTATCGATCAGGATCGACTCGATGCGCTTCGTATCGATCAAGTTCGACTCGTTACGTTTCTTATCGATCTAGTTCGAAACGATGCATTTCGTATCGGTCAAGGGCATACCATTTCGCACCGATCCGAGAACACCGGCTTCGCATCGATCGCTGCTCTCATATTCGTATCGATACGAAATCGTATACTTTCCTTCGATTCGAAAACTCCACGACTCCTTATTCTCCAATACAGGCCTCAACTCCATGGCCATGCTCCATCCCTAAACTTGCTCTCACTCACCCAGATCTTCAATTCACCGAAACCGATAATAAAAGCAAAGTGGATGGATTGAGATTTCGAGTTTCATCGTTCTAAACATAATTCTATCCATTAATCACCTGATTTTAATGTTTAATTCTGAAGGATAGAAGGCCTGAATCGATTCGAAGGCTAAACAGTTGTTTCCTCTTGAACTCTCTATCGATACGAAAGTAAAAAGCAACAGTAAAAGTAAAAAAGGTGAAAATGGCTAAGTCCACGCTATTTATATGGAGCCATAGGAGAACCGGGTCGATTCGTCTCCCGGTTCATGTGACCAGTCACCACCGGTCACCCTGGCGCTCGAGTCGAACGATAGTTTCGAATCCATCACCAAAAATTTCTATCGAATCGAAATAAACAATGGATCCATCAATACGAAACAAGCAGCAAAGACATCTGAAGATTGTGAACCCCATCCACTCGAAGCCCTCGTTCACATCAACAAGTTCACAAATCCATCCACTGTATATCGATACGAACAACGATTTCGTATCCATCATTTCCTATCGATACGAACAACGGTTTCGTATCCATCATTTCCTATCGATACGAACAGATGTTTCATATCCATCCAAACTCATCGATACGAACATATGTTTCGTATCCATCCAAGCTCATCGATACGAACTATCATTTCGTATCCATCATTTCGACTCACATCGATATGAAAAACTACTTTTCAACCTTTTACATTGATTCAGGAGAGGATTGACACAAGAGGATAGTCAAAAACAACCACCAAGCGTTGTTTCAACTCAAATTTCCAAATCGGTTCAGGAGAGAATCGATACGAAATTCAATAACGAACAAAACTAACAACGACTCGTGAACACACAACGTTAATGAGAATCAGACTAACATATGTGCATATATGTCAGACTAATATTCAATTTTAAACATTCATAGGAATCGAATACTCATCTAGTTACAATTACAACAACCAGCAGCTAAGCACTATTATATAGCAATCAATCATATCAGCGCAAGGTTACAGCAATACAGAGTACGAATCTCAACAAAAGAGGGCAATGATTGTTCAGAGAGAAATTGCAGCTTTTCAAAGCATGTCATGTTTCCACAAGACGTACTTTGGGGGGCAAATGTTATCCCCCCTTTTGGCAAAGCCGCGATACCAAAAGATTGATCGAAAACAAAGGACATTTCGTCTCAGAGATTGGTTATACTATGCTTCACTATGGATATCGCTGAATTTTTTTCGAGTCCGGATCGAGCTACAATTGATATGACATGACAAGCAAAGCTAAGAAAGCCAGTGTTCCAAGTTTCAAGTCAATCCGAGCTCGTATGCACAAGTTATGATCGATCCAATTTGAGGGAAAAGGCCTCAGTTTCATATCCATCCTCACGCTCCAATCCGAATCGATCTCTTTCGTATTGATCGAGTTCGAATCCATCGGGATGCCTCAGTTCGACTCGATCACATTCGAATCCATCGGCTTCCCCTGCTTCGTATCCATCACAGAAGTCCCTCTGCGAAACCATCTAGGCAGAGCATTTCGTAACCATCAATTGTCATCGGTTCGTATCCATTGGTGCAACTACTGTTCGAATCCATAAGCATGGCCTCACTTCGAATCCATTGCCCTCATATCTATCAGAGGCACAAGTCCCTCGCACCCATCTGTCTCGAGTTCATCAGGTGACTTCGTATCCATCGGAAAGTTTCACTTCGCATCCATCTGTAGTCTTTGTTCGAATCCATGAACAATCACTTATTCGTATCCACCAAGTCAACGAGCTTGGATGATGTGTCATTCCATGATACGAAGTAGGCGAGATCTAATGGATCGATGCGCTCGACTCGGAGAAAAGACCGGATCGACTCGAAGGACGCACGCCACCTCGTCACAGAACCACGTGAGCTGATGGAGTCGAAGGCATCGATTCGAAGCCATCGATTCGAACCAGAAAGGAACCAGGAAATCCTATTTCGTATCGACCATATCTCTCAATCTACTGATCCAAATGCCATGAAATTTTCACTGGAGCTTGCAACATGATGAGGAACGTCTCCACCAAATATCAGCCCAATTGGACGTCATCTTGATCGATACGAAATGACTTCGTATCGATCACAGATCGACTTGAAACTTCCTGAGGTTGGTCGCGTGGGTCCACTCACGTGCCAGAAAAAGTCTCCCGAGATTTGAGCGCGATCTCAGCCTCATACGCCTATAAATAGAGCCCAGAGCCAACAGAAAAGGGATCTTTTGACTCTCAAGCGCCCAGACTCTGCCGGATGGAGATCTCCATCATCCTACACCGTATTTTTGCTGTTGAATTAGAATTTCCAGTTGTGAATTGCTGTTGATTGCTGTAACAACTTGTAATCATTGAAAGAGAATCAATAAAACTGCAAAAAAACTTCAAAGTGGACGTAGGCAACACGCCGAACCACTATAAATCGCTTGTCTACGCATTTACATTACTGTTATTTGGAGTTTTTGTTAGATAATACTCGTTTTCAATTTACATTCTTCATTATTATCTCTTCAACGACTCCCGAAGAGTGTTGTGACCAATTTTGGTGCAAACAACATTTTTCTCTTGATTTCATTATGTTAACCATTAACACAAACTTCTTTTATTACTTGTAATTTACTATGACTTATTTCAAAGGGTATTCCTTAGAAAATTATATTGCATTTATCGTCATAATGTAAAGCTACTAAAAATTAAACATTATCACAACGATTGCAGATAATACACGTCCAAGGGAATCTTTATGTGCTTGTCATTTTCACCTTTTATAGGTAGAAAAAGTCTTCTTTGACTTTGCTGCATGTACGATGGAGTTGATTGCTAACTACAAACAGTATTTGAATAAAAATTGAAGTGCCAGCAGACAAGTTATCCAAAACTCCATTTCCAGGTACATTCGTAATTTTTTGCTGAAACAATGGTAAATAAGTATGGTGATTTAACGTGGACATCTGTATTTTTATTTATTTTCCTGCCTACCACCTAATTCATAAATTTGATTGATTTTAGTGTGAGTTACAAACCCTTTTTCTACGTATGTATGCTTGAGTTTTCTTACATGCTTGAATATTGCTTATTTGATTTAAGATAACTTATTCTTATCTGTTAGAATGCGAATATCCACATTTTTTTCATACTTAGATTTATTCTATTTTTGATTTTTTTTAAAATGGATCTGAATTATTTGTTTGTTGTAGAATTTCATATATAGAATCTCATCAGTTTGACCTTGCTTTTCCACTATAAAGGGAATTAATTCTTTTTCATTGTATACGCTACATATGTGTAAATTAGAGTAGCCAATTCTTTTCTTAAGGACCTTATATTTGATTTTAAGAATATATGTAATATTTATTACTTTCTTTTTCTGTTGAGATTACATACATTTAAATAGAAGAAAAATAATTCTATGTTCAACGATGTTAGCTAGTGTTCGATGTATGCGTGTGTGCGCACACGCATGTGTTTGTGTAAGCATATGTACATGTGTTTCATGCATGATATCCAGTGATCATTGAGCAATAAGATCTAAACTTAACCTCTAATATAAAATAATGTTCATTTTATATTTATAATTTTTATTAAATATTGAAATATTTGCCTTTCTTTATGTGTGTAAATGATATATTTAATGGCTTAACTAGTTTGAGAGAACAAAATATACCATTAGTCTGGAATTATCTATGAAATATCAAAATTTGAACAAAGTATTTTATGAATCAATCTGTAGATATTTGAATTGTTTATGAACTAGAATGTTGTTTGTGAATTATATATGAGATCGTTTTATATTATTTTTTGTCGGATTTCATTTTTTTACTATGAAAACAGATTGCTACTAACATATAAGTGATCAAGCATATTATGACTCAGTTTGTAGATATCTGAGCATCCAAGTAGTATACCTTTTTATTTTTATAATTAGTAAAGATATTTGATGTTCCAGGTACTAGCTTAAATAGGTAGTTCTTGAGAAGCATGGTGTACCTAACACGAGCTATGAAGATTTCATAGGTAGCCTTCTAGAGAATGAATGCAGATACGTCATCTTTGACTTCGAATTTTTTTTTCATTATTGAGAACTGCCATAAATTAAGAATCTTCTTCATTACATGGTCTCCTAACATTGTAAGAGCGAGAAGCAAAAATGCTGTATGCAAGCTCTAAGGGTCAGTTCAAGAGGGAATGTTAGTTATCTATCTATTAAGTAACGTAACATCTCACATTTATCATATTATATAATATAAAAGATGAACCATAACTAATCATCTCTCCTTTTCTAACAATTTTCAACTTCTTCCTTTTGTCTCTTTTTTTAGCAGAGTATCATACCTCCATTAGTAAAGCTCTTCATCTTTCTAATTGAAATTTGTAATTACAGAGAATAATTGAATGAAGAGATTGAATTCACTACAAATTTTATTACAAGAGTTTGTAATGATTATCGATACAAGAGTTTGTATTTTAGAATAATCATTGTACACGAAATGGTTGTAATATATATAAGTATGTCTGCGCTTTAAGAAGAGAAGGCCTAAGTTGCAATTTACTCAGTGATGCTGCAGTCTTCTGTCCACCGTTTGATATGGTATTGATGGTTGAGATGCAGAGTTGTAATACTTTTAATCAGATCAGACGCAACGCAAGCACGACATTTCTCATTTCTCCAATTGCCCCCCTCAAACATGAAGCATCTAGGGTTAGGGTTTGAAGGTGATTAGTGAGATTTGTGTCAGATTTTGGTTCGAAAAAGAGGAATTTAGCAAGACTAGCTTTGCACAGCTCTATTCGATACTTGTTTCTTTGATTCACTGCAAGTTGAGTTCTAAAGTTGAATCATGCAGTAGGTATCTGAGCATCAGTTTGAAGAAGGCTGAGTTCTACTCAGATCTTGCAGATCTTTGAAGAATTGCTTGAATTCGACTGCTTGTCGAGTGCTTTGTCTTCAATGGGCTTCACTTGAAGGTCAGATCTGAACTTTACGAAGTTCTTCAAGCTTAGGGCTTTAGTGAATGTGTCTGCCCTCTGGTAAGCAGCAGATATATGATTAATTTGCAGATTCTCTTTTTGAACTTTTTCTCGGACAAAAAATATATCAATTTCGATATGTTTGGTTCTTGAATGCAGTATTGGGTTAGCAGTCATGTATACGGTACTCTGATTATCACACCATAGCACTGGTTTTGCTTTATTCTTTATTCTTAGTTCTTTGAGTATTGACTGTAACCACATCACTTCGACTGTAGCATTAGCTATACTTCTGTACTCTGCTTCAATGCTTGATCTGGATATTGTAGTTTGCTTTTTGGAACACCATGATATTAGATTGTTTCCAATATATATACAATATCCACTAACTGGCTTTCTGTCATCTGGATCAGCAGCCCAATCTGCATCTGAAAATCCAGTTATGTTTAGATTGCTGCATGCTTCAAATGATAGTCCATAGTTTAATGTCCCTTTGAGATATCTGAGTATTCTTTTGACTGCCTTCCAGTGTTCATCCCTATGATCCTGCATAAATTGAGACACTTTGTTAACACTATAAGCTATATCTGGTCGTGTTATAGTTGCATATTGTAGTGCTCCTATAACACTTCTATATTGTTTGACATTATGTATGGCTTCTCCCTTGTTTTTAGATAATTGATGATTGCTGAACATAGGAGTTGGTTGTGGATTTGCATTATCCATTTTTGTTTTGACAAGTAGTTCCTGAATATATTTTTTCTGACATAGCACTAGTTCTGAATTTTCTTTTCTCAGAACTTCTATTCCCAAAAAATAGTTGATGTCACCCAGATCTTTAATTGAGAATTCTTTGTTCAAATAGTTGATGACATTATTGATTTCATCCTTTCTACTTCCTGTAACAATCAAGTCATCAACATATATAAGTATGTGAACTGTTAAAGAATCATTAATTTTAACAAATAGTGAATTGTCTGATTTCATAGACTGATATTTCATAATTGTCAATGCTGCTTTTAGTCTATCAAACCAGACTCTTGGTGCTTGTTTAAGTCCATATATTGCTTTATTCAGCTTGCACACATAGTTTGGCTGCTTAATATATCCTGGTGGTTGATGCATATATACATCTTCCTGTAAGATGCCATTGAGAAATGCATTATTGACATCTAATTGCTTTATACACCATCCTTTGTGTAAAGCAATTGTAAAAATAAGTCTTATAGTAGATGGTTTGATTACTGAGGAGAAGGTCTCCTTGAAATCAAACCCATACTTCTGTGTATATCCTTTGGCAACTAATCTTTCCTTGTATCTGTTAATTGTGCCATCGGGATTCTTTTTAATCTTGTATGTCCATTTGCACCCAATTATGTTTTTATTATCTGGAGGATATACAAGTGTCCATGTATTGTTGCTTATGAGTGCCATGTATTCTTCATTCATAGCTACTGTCCAGTTTTTGTCTTTTGCAGCTTGTTCATATGTTTCTGGTTCATGTGGAATCATGCTGGTATTATATATCTATGGCTTGAAGATGCCACTTTTAGCCCTGGTGATCATAGGATGACTGGGTCTATTGGCATTATTCCATTTCCCTCTACCTCTGGATCTGTTGGAACTTCCTCCTCTTTGAATGCTTTGTTCTGACTTATTATTATTTTGGCCTTTGTTCTTGTAATGAGTGGTATAGTTGATATTGAAGTCAGTGTCTTGTGGTTTTTTGTTGTCAATTCTGGCTTCACGAGCAAGTAATATAGAGTGGACATCATCTATAGATGGTAACTCTTTCTGTGATGCAATAACAGCAACCACTGATTCATAGTCATCACTCAATCCATTTAGATTGGTCAAAATTTGTTCGGAATCTGATACTTTATGATTTGCAGCACTTAAATGATCACAAGTTTTTTTGATTTTGAAAAGATATTCCCTCATTGTACTGTTATCTTTCCTCATGTTGTGTAATTGCTTCTTGTAATACATTACTTTAGCAGCTGATTGTGTGTTGAACACTTTTTCTATTGTTGACCATATGTCATTTGCTGTCTTGCATCCAATAACATGAGACAGTAGATTTGTATTTATCGAAGATAGTAGCCAAGAACAGATGAGTCTGTCTTGCCTATGATATTTTGTATACTCCTCATTGTTAACTGTTTTGTTTTCTTCAGCAGTTACATATTTGGGAGGAATTGGAATGGTTCCAAGAATATGACCTTCAAGTCCATATCCTTGAACTGCAGTTTCAATCTGCAGTTTCCAGAGAAGATAATTATCTTCGCTCAAGTGTGCTCTCACAAGATTAGTTTGAGGGCTCACTACAGTATTAACAAGTTTTTCAACTGTAGTGTTGGGTTGATGATTATTGCTCACATTTACAGATATGGCAGAGGTGGTATCATCAGTCATGATGATTTCAAATTGTATACAGATAGAGTGATGATAAAACAAGTGATCAACAAATCAAGTAGAGGCAGAAATCAAGAATTAAGAAACAAGAATTGCTCACAACCAGGTTAGATGTAAGTGCAAGACTTAAATGATGAGTAAGATTTCCCTTTTGTTTTGCTTTTAGTTCTGATAAGTCTTGTTGGATGGCACTTCCTTTCTGTGATGATTCTTGATTTCTTTTGCTGTTTTCTGAAGCTTTTCTTGATTGATTTCTGTATGGATTTGATGAGAGAATCCTGATGCAGTCCAGTTCTTGAACTAGGCGTGGCACTTGATTATATGAGAGAATCCTGATGCAGTCCAGTTCTTGAACTAGGCGTGGCACTTGATTTTCTCTGATGAATCCCTTCGTTCAGATGATGAGACTCTGTCTACTGATGAGCGATTAAAACTCAGATGATGAATCTTCTCTGATGAGTTAATTTCAATCTATAATTGGCTGTTAGGCCTTGAATTGCTCTGGTACCAAATTGAAATTTGTAATTACAGAGAATAATTGAATGAAGAGATTGAATTCACTACAAATTTTATTACAAGAGTTTGTAATGATTATTGATACAAAAGTTTGAATTTCAGAATTATCATTGCACACGAAATGGTTGTAATATATATAAGTATGTCTGGGCTTTAAGAAGAGAAGGCCCAAGTTGCAATTTACTCAGTGATGCTGCAGTCTTTTGTCCACCGTTTGATATGGTATTGATGGTTGAGATGCAGAGTTGTAATACTTTTAATCAGATCAGATGCAACGCAAGCACGACATTTCTCATTTCTCCAATTTTTCTGAATAAAATTTATTCGGATTATAGGATAGTTTCCCTTTTTTGTGTTTGTTTATTTCTCGACGTTTAACATTTTATGTTATCATATCCCATCTCATGGCATGCAGTTCACTTGTTTTGTAGACAGGCTGGCTAAAAGGTGAATCACAAGGGACATTGTCATATTATATAAAGGTGTATGCTGATTTGATAAGCATTTTCATATATGTAGGCCAGTCCCGCCTTAGTGTTCATGTTTTCTACTTTTGATATTCAGTTTTCGTATTTTCTATCCTTTATGATTAGTATAAGGGTTGGAAAAATTATACTTGGATTGGTTGTATACTGTTAATATGCTAAAGAATACTAAGTCTACTGGGTGTAATGTGCTTCTTATTCAAAAGAGGATTCTTAGGGATGCAGTCACAAATTTATCTCTACATTATCTTGCTAAGAAAAGGATTATGTTGGAGAATGTGAAGAGGGAGGATACTGAGTTTATTACCATAACACTTAACTCTTTGCCGATAGCGAAAATTGAGCATTTTAGGGAGGAGAAGCTGGGTCATGCAAACTATATGGACGAGGTTTCAATTTGTGATGGTGAGATAGTGAAGATTGCTGGGGTTAAAGATATTGAAAAGACAAGAATAGTGCTTCTTATGGGTTCTAATCAACTATGATTGATGAAGCCGAGAGCAGTCTTCATGATCCTCCATTTACACTGTAAGATGCATTGTCATCGAGAGCTTCATTTAGAATTTTTTTTCATCATGTTCTTTGTTACTCTTTGATTTCTCCCTACTGTTAGCTTGCTTGGAGTTGGAATGTTTGGTAGGAACAATAAGTGTAGTTTCAGGTGGATAGGTATTAAGATTGTTATTGGATGGGTGAGAATGGTTAGGTGCAATGGTGGAAAGGGGCTGTTAGAGGAAGGAGATATTGCAGTAGGAAGTGAATTTTGATTAAGGTGGTTTGGGTGTCAATTGAAGTTATTATCGGTGGGAAAATCTGTAAATTTTGTTGTTGGATTGGTATCAATGTGCATGTCACTAATACGGACAATATTATCTCGCATTGGATTAGACCATTTGCACTGCCTTTGGAAGAGTTAGTCATGTTGAGTAAAGTAGATTAAGTATTGAGGGAGTATTTTGCATGGATAGGGAGATGTAGATTGGTTTGGGTGGATGGGTTGTGTGTATGTAAAGGATATAATTGTATTTTATTGGTGGTTTCAGTAGAAAGTACATTAGAGGCATGACTATTTTCAATAGAGAGAAAATAATCAAATTGTTCATTTGTGTGGGATGAACCATCTGCAAAAATGTCAAAATAGTTGCCAGCGTTGCGTAGAGTAGTGCAAAGTTGTTACAAGTTTTAGTTGAAATTTCAATAATGGATAGGTTTACATTAAGCAGAGCGATGTAGCTCAAATCCTCTCTCATATTGGAAGATAAATGCAAACCATTTGATACCGTGGGAGGATCTATAACAGAGTTAGTAGCGTGAGTTCAAATCGTCTATACCCAAAATGTATGTCCTTATGTATTCACTCTCAACCATTGAATTTTATATTATTATCATGGATTTTTATTCGAAGGGTCCTACATATGGGTCAAAGACATAAATATATACTAATATCGTTCGATTTCTCATTTTAATTGCATATTGTTTTCTAATACTACATTAAGCTTACAACCAAGTTGTAATTTAGTTTACTTAGTATAGTGATAACATTTGAAACGCCCATTTCAAATAGAACCATTTGGTAACATTTTCTTCTTTAGAGGTCAGTAAGTGTTCCTTTTTAGCTTTATTGCTTTTTATCCATGGTTTGTAAATGCTCAGGTTGTAGATGTGGAAACAAATGGGAAAGTTTTGAATGCAGTTATTCAAGTGATCTATTGCATATGAGAGAGCACAACACATGCATAAGTGAGTTTTTTTACTTCTTTTGGATTGCACATTACAATAATTTGACATATAGGTTGTTAGATTTACAAAACTGTGTAAATAAGAAATGATTTAAGTATTAGTTTGTTGTTCAAGGGTATAATAGCTTATGAATTCTTTCTGTTGTAAATATTGTTAAAACCGTTTTGTATATAGGTCATTGGCAATAAGTGGAGTTAATTTATCGAATGTTATGTGCGGTTGTGCGATAAAACGAATGCAATTAAATTTCGATACATAATACATTGTCAACAAACGTAGTTTGAAATAACAAAATAGATATACATGTTCAAATTCATTACCTGTATAAGAGGTAGAGTGCACAAAAAATAAGAAGGATACAGGAAACAATTCTTGAAATTATGCTTAACACGGTACATACCCAAATAAATGTTCACGTTGATGAACAAAAATTAAAAGTACACAAGCATATTCAACTTACTTTAAGATCAGATGTGGTCATTGTTTGGAGCAAAGACATTGTGTTTGGTGAAAATAAAGTTAACTAAGTTCTATAGAAATTAACAAAATTTATAAAAATTAATCTAAATTATGAAAATCAACTAATTTTTATAAACATCAACTATATTTTAAAAAAATTAAACAAGTTTATAAAAATAACTAAGTTTATAAAAATTAATAAAATTTGAAAATTTTAAGTTTATAAAAATAACCAAGTTAATAAAATTTAACAAATTTTTACAAAAGGTAACAACTTTTATAAACATTTGACTAAATTAACTAAGTTTGTACAATTTAACCGAGTGTTATCAAAATTAAAATAAGCTTTAACTTTTTTATAAAAGTTTAACTAAATTAACTAAGTTACTAATGAATTTATTTTCATAAATATTTAACTAAGTTTCCAAAATTAGCCAGGCTTATTTTCTTAATTAAGTTTTGTAGAAATTCAACTAGGTTGAATTTTTATTAAAATTAACAAACTTCGCAAAAATTAACTAACTTTTACAAAAAACAAAATTAAGCAAGTTTTATAAAAATTAAACAAAAAGTTAACTAATTTTATAAAGAAATAACTAAGTTTATAAAAAAATGATGAAGTTTTTATAAAAATTTAACCAAGTCGACTAAATATTTGTAAAAATTAACTAATTTTTATAAAATTTAACTAAGTTTACTAAGTTTATAAAAATTAACTAAGTTTACTAAGTTTACCAAGTTTTATAAAAAATTAAATAATTTTCTGAAAATTAACCAAGTTTTATTTAGCTTGAATAAATTTATAAAAATTAAAAATATAACAAAGTTAACCAAGATTCATAGTAATTAAACAATTTTCTAAATATTAACAAAATTTTATAAAAAATATCTATATTTTATAAATTTAATGAAATTAAATAAGTTTTATAAAAATTAATTAAATTTATAAAAATTAACTAATTTTTAGAAAAGTTAACCATATTTCACAAAAATTAATTTATTTATAAAAATAACTAAGTTTATAAAAATTAATTAAGTTTTTTAAAAATTAATTAAGTTTATAATAAATAATTAAGTTTTTTAAATATTAAATAAGTTTGTAAAAATAACTTGGTTAATCAAATTTAACTAATTTTTACAAAAGTTAACCAAGTTACATAAACGTTTGATTAAATTAACTAAGTTTGTAAAATTTAAGTGGTTTTTACAAAAAATTAATAAGTTGCAAAAATTAATTATGTTTCATAAATATTTGAACAAATTAACTTAATTATTAAATAATTTTGTCAAGTTTATAAAAATTGACTATGTGATTAGTTAGGCTATTACTTTAGACTGAGCCGATGTTGGTAAGGCACTTATTACTACTTGATTTGACCGTGCATCTTTCATTTTTTGACATTTTACCAGTTCTTCAAATTGGCTCTTATATCTTAAATCCCTAAATTAAATGTCCATCAAAGTTCTCAAATAATCACTACCTATTTTAATTCAATTAAAGCTTCAGGTATCTCCTTTAGTCGATGTCGCACCATTAGTCATTCCTGTTCCTGTTCTCCCTTGGGAGTGCAATCAACTGCATCCATTTTTAATAAAACTGAAGAGTTCAGGTAACTTCATTGTCTCCCTTAGGAGTGCAATTATCTTCATCCATTTTTAATAAAATTGAAATGTTAAAGTTTGTTGTGCCCTTGCTGGTTTAAATGGAAGTCAAGGATAATGCCTCTACTAGGTTGTATTGTTTGAATTATTTTGTTGGAATTCAAAGTTATCACCTAAACGACGTGACATGTACTAGAATTGATTGAACCTTTACTACGATCAAGGTTTGGTTTGTATGTCTGTATGTACTACTAGTTTTGGTTACTAGCCACTTCTTGTTCTACATTGTTTATGAAATATTATGGACGTATTATATATGTTTTGATGTAAGAATATTGCGTAAATTGATTATGTAATGTTACATATTGATTATGAGATGCGTGATTAATATAAATGAATGTGTGAATAATGTATAATGTGATGATCTTGATTGAGTTATATATTTGGTTATAAATTGTCATCAATGTGTATAGAAATGGAACCTACCGAGGAAAATGCATATTCACTAAACAATAGCATTTTAAAAACGTTGTGTTAACTTCCTACAGCCTTTATAGAGCGCTATAGAAAAGTGTTCAAACAGTGGAAAAACGTTGTAGAGGAATTCGCAGCATATGGTTAAAAGCTACAAAAAGTTAACATACAATGCAAAACTTCTGTTAAACCCATTTGACAATGGAGGTGGAATGCAACGAAAAGTGTTTCAGCTCATTAACATAACGCTATAAATAGTATTAATGACATCATCAAAATAATATTCAAAACATACTTTTTATAGCGTTTTTCACTGTTGCTATGGTAGGTTCCGTATTTCTGATGGCATGTCGTTATACAGTGTAGTTAAAAACGCTGTTAAATACTTTTTATAGTGTTTTTTGAACGCTGTTAAAGGTCCAGTTTATTGTAGTGTTAGGAGACGAGCTGGAGGTCTTCATAACGTATTTCCATATGTGTTTATTTTCTGCTGCATTATTGTTGGAATTATCAAAAATTATGAGGACAGGTTATTATAACTGTTCAGGCTGATGATTGTGATTTGTTGTTGTACTCTGATTAATGTACGTATATACAGTTTTCTTTTGTAAAGATCAATGATATTATATTTCATGTTGTTCCACTACGATTGTGAGATTCTGTGTTATTTTAATTTTTCATTTTTCTTCTTCTTCTTCTCTTCTCCTTTCCTTTCTTCCTTTTTCTCATAACCATCCATCTTTCCGTTCGATTTGGGTTGGACATGTGTCGTTTATTGTCGGCTTGAATTATGCAGATTTGTGGATCATTACAGGTTGGGATTGGGCTAGGCTAAGCGTGAGCCGACTTGGACAGGGTTGAGCTTAAAAGTCGAGCTAATTTGGACTGGGCTCGGCCCAAAAGTGTTAGCAAACCATGTAATAATTGGACCAATTTGAAGCGGGTTAAATGTGTGAATTTCAAAATAAATTCCATTTCGATCTTAGTTGAGTCTATGAAGCCTAAATTGATTTTAGATCTAGTCTAAAATTTTAAACAAATCTTCGTTTCATTTCTTTAGTTAAAATTAGTTTAAGTTTTATTTTAAGTTGTATGTTTGTTAAACGAGCGCATCAAATGCACCTATATAAGAAAGTGCAAGTACAACATATAAGAAGTGCACATAGTTAATGCGAACGTTGTTTGGTTGTAGGGATTTATACTGCAATGGACAAATTTTCCCCTTATATATGTCTTTGTCATCCAAAACAAGATTTTTTTCAACGAAACAAGATTTACCTTTATATACATATATATATATATATATGTGTGTGTGTATACATACATACATACATATGTTCTATACATATATGTATCAATAACTAAATCAATGTTTTAAAATAGGACAACTTGTAACAAATTATACAACTAGTTTGTAATTTGATAGACATACCTTCATAATAAAATACATCCAATTTAGATGTAATTGTTTATTTAAGAAAGAAATTAGTAGTACTAAAGTTCCCTTTTTTCCTTCGAAAATATATATAACTTGTAAATTGTTGATTGATTTGATGTTATTACAATATGGACAAATGAGTCTAAGTTTATTAACATAGATGACATATGAACAGTAGGCAAGAAAGACAAGGTTATTTGTATTAAGGAATCATTAAACTGATTCAAGGAAATAAAGAAGACCTTAGTTATATCAACCAAAGCGGAACTCTCGAGTGAGTCATTCCATAGTTATCCAGTAATTACCACGTAACCCCCTAATGTCTCCCAATAGCCATGAGAAATACACTACCCAACCTTTGAAAAGCATTATGTACATCAGTCTCCTTTCTCGAAACATCTTGACAAGGAATATTTAAAACAATATGTTATTTTCAGTATGATAAAATTCTTATGTTTACAACATTTTGTAATTACTTTCACATAACATATTATTTAAGGATTTTCCATCCATACCTTTAAATTAATTACTTAATTATTTATATCACTATATAACACACACACACACACACACACACACATATAATAGAAAGAAAAACACCTTTTATTATTTTCAATAAAATTGGTCACAGAGTTAGATATATGTAATAAATTACATAATTGCCCCAAGGGCATACCCCTAACTTTATCATGCTAATCTTTTCTTTTACTTGCGTTAAATTCTAATAAGTTGCAATGCTATTTTTTTCATTCGTTTTAATTTACTTTTGCTTCGTTCTCCTCTTTGAACTGTCAAGTTCTTCTTAATTGGGGTGTTAATTGGGCGAACCAGACTAAACATAGGGGTGTTCTTGTCCTTTCCTATAAGATTTTTGAACAGACACAGACCAAAGATACTTTGGCTCGGACACTCTTCGCACGAGCCGGACAATGGATGGACGGTATACGGACAACAAAAAATTCTTCGACCAGTTCGAACAGATGAAACATCGTACAAATTTCTTTGTCCTAATTTGTGTCCCAAAATGAGAAACGGACGAATACTAACATACTTTTTTTTATTTTGAACCGAGCTAGATAACGGAAACTTGTATAAAATTAACACTCCAGCTCGTATTTCATTGTTTCATTTCGGATTTAACATCATTATACTAACATTTCTATATTTTTTACACTCAAATTCCATTTATATTAAGGCCATATTTTATTAGATTCTCCAATTTAACAACCGATTAACAATGTCAATTATTGTGTATAATTTGGAAAAGAAGTTTATGTTGCTTTCTTTGGCTAACCCATAATCGAAGAGAAGCACCTACTCAAATTTAAAATTCAAATGTTGGGCAAACCCCAGTGTAACGACCCGGCTTTTTCAACAGCTAATTTGTGACATTTAAAATGAATTTAAATAATTAATTTGAAATATAAATTGTTTTCAATATGAAAAGTTGGTTTGATTTAATAAAAAGAACTCAGAATTTCAATATAACGACTAATTGAATAAATTAAATAACAATTGACAATTGGGTAAATTATTTAAAATCTGGTATTGTAAGCTTGTTAGAAATATTTTAACGGGTTATAAATTTATATTGATAATACTGGAAATAATAAATTGATCAAAATTTAATTTAACTGCCGTTTGTTCAATTTTAAATTTACATTGTTCAAATTGACAATTGAAAATAGCCTTCCGAGGGACAGTCTCGGAATTCGACGAAACCAGTTCCATTGGGTCCGTAATATTGAATTATTATCGGATTTCAAATTTCGTTTTGATTGGAAATGTTGTGTGAGCGTACGATAGGTAAACGCATTGAAAATTTAATAAAACTTTAGTTGACCGAATCAATGTCAATTGGTGCCTTCTTAAAACACACTTCTCTTTTTTAATATCTACAGCCGAATTCCTGTCACATCTGTCCCCCTCTCTCTCATCAGCCTTTCCTTTAGTTCAAATCACGGTTCCCTATCGTGTAGTGTACGCTTCACTCTCCTTTACGTTCCTCTTCCCCTTTTTAATCAATCAGCCGAGAAGTTTTTTTTTAAAAAATAATATGAAACGAGACTTGAGTTTTCGCCCTCCCTCATCTTCTCAGTATTCACGAAACCCAATCCCCTTTCCTCCTTCGTTTAAATCGAATGAATACATCCCAAGTTTAAGTCCCGTTCCTCTTTAATCTTCTTCCTAAGTACATTCTGATCCAAATCGAGCGAGCAGCGAAGTCACGATTCAATTCACGAGCTGGGTTTAGCCAGGGCGCCAGCGAGCTTGAGGCAGGACGTGGGTAAGGTGATAATGGGTTGCGAGTCTGGGTTGATGGCCGTGTCGATCTGGAGGGTCGGCGTCGCTTGCGAGTTAGAGGAAGGCGGAGTGTTCGTTGGCTAATGATGGTGGTCGGCAAGCTCGAGATAGAGGCGGCTGCTGGCATTGGGGAAATGGAAGCTTTCTTGGGTGGTGTTTGACGTTCATCGCGATTGCAGAGTGGAGCTCATCGAAGTCTGGAATTCGAATTTAGGGATTCGTGATTCTTGCCAAGCTCGAGGCGGCAACCCGACATCCTTTGGTGAGGTCTTGGATTTGGAATCGTGAGTTTCCTTTTTATTGTTTATTTATAAAATTTCATGAATATGCTTTTACATGCTGGAAAGGAAAATAAAATATATACAAGAAAGAGAAGTTACTGCTATTACTTACAAACATCGGAGAAAGTTAGCTTATCGTGATAAAGTTTGAAAGAAAATAGGAATTTTAAAATCCGTTTATATATGGTTTCAAAGAAAATAAAGTAAGGTAAATATATTGATATACACATTAAACTTACCATTTAATTTTAGAATGATGTTTGTAGCTTAATTTAAATTAAGGATAAGGTAATAAAAATATATATATATATAAATAGTATATACAGTGAAAACAAAATGTTTATGAACAGATAGAGTAATATTTTTCCCCAGTAAAGCAGAATAATATGATATGGTAAGGAAATAATCATTTAGATAAAATGGAATGATTAATTATTTAATTTGTTTAAAAAAGGGATTTAATTTTAAATCAGATAAATTAAATCAATGGGGAGAAATTGTTCAATTTGTTCAAATATTAATAAATTCATATAATGTTATTCAAGGTCAAAAATATGGAAACGAGTCGGGATTGGGAAGGATTGCAACTTAAAAGCAAAGGTGAGATTTTCTCACTCATATGGATGCCTAGTTAATTAAATATTAAATTTAAATCATTGGATGTGATTGGTTGATTTATGATAATTTATTCACTGGATGATAATATAAATCCAAATACTGCAATATTTCAAATTGAAGTGAAATTGTTATTTTATTGTGCTAACATCTGTGGATGCAGGGAAACAGGTTGGAGGGATCCAACAGGATTCCTCAAAGATATTTATTTATTACATATATATTGTTGTCATATGACAGGATGAATGATATTGATATGGATTTGCATGTGAATTAAATTTATATGGAAATTGGAATTTACTAATTTTTAAATGCTATAAATAATTTAATTGAAGGAAGCTAAATGAAATTTAAATTAAAAGAATATTTATTTAGGATTTGAATTTACTTCTATTGAGACTAAAGCAAAATTAAAAGAATAGTTATTACGTTGGTTAAACATAAAATTAGTTAAAGTTGAGTTTGGGAAAATTTAAATTATGTTCAAAGACTTGAAGAAAATATTGTAATCGATAAATGGATTTGAAGTAAAGCAAAACTATATTAAGAAAATAAAATAAGAGAACTATATTAAGAAATCAAAATAAGGGAATTTTATTAAGAAGTGAAATGGAATTTTAATATGGAACAATATGGGATTGAATTGAAGAATATAATTATAAAAATAGGATTTTTGAATAAATTGTTTTCATAAATAAATGAAAAGAAAACTCAGGGAGTTATAAATTTATAAATGGAGTTTATAAATGAGATGGGAAAATATCAGGGTATATTGGAAAAGATAAGTCAAAGTGAAACTTATATTGAGATATGAAATTTGTTGAATGGAAATAGTAAAATATTTCTGAAGGAGAGTGTGGACAAGAGGCATTTATAGATGATATTGGATTTTCTAAAGTTAAATTTTATTTTACAAAGGAATATTTTTCAAATTACTACACTATAAATTTTTGTAAACTATTACTTGAATTTAAAATGTTTTCAAATTAGATAATTTTGAAGGGTAGGCAAATATTTATAATAAACTTTAATTTTTCTAAAACCAGCTTTACAATTTATCATTAACTGGGATGAACTCTAATTTTAAAGTTAAATATTTCTTTTAAACCGTAAATTGTATAAAACTATACTTCTTATTTTATAAATCTAAATATTTTCAAATGCTTTTAAAATCCAATTAATAATCCTGTTGTGATGATAAGTGAGTTATTAAATAAGATAAGATTGAGGAGAAATCTTATAAAGTGAAGGAATTGAGTTTGAAAATTTATAAGCGAAGTATAAATTGATTTTTGAGAAAGGAATGGGAAAATTAGAAATATTTTCAAAGGTAAATCGAATTGAGTGTGTATGAGAAATCAATTTAAATGATTTCATGAAAATAAAGGACTTTGAATCTATTTCAAATGGGTTAAAATGGAAATAATATCTGAATGATATTTGAGATAAATAATTTGTGGAAATTATTTGATGGTTGCTTGTGTGTGATTAATTGATAGTTAAATAACCGACTATCAATATTGGACAATGCGCTGATCGTTTCGAAGAGTCCGGGATCGGATTTAATTATCCGAAAACCACTTCGATCCGGTTTGAACGATTACGAATGAAGATCGTGAAGAGTTGAAGACGGTGATTCGGTTTGTCCAGACCCAGGGCAACTTGTATGGATTGAATGCTTTCAGAACATCGTCAGGTGGACAATGAGCATTCTAAGTGATGCGTTCTTGAAAGGTAACGTTTAACCTCAAGCCTCATCAACCGGGAATGGCTAAAACAGGGGAGGTGCAGCAAGACTTCGTGGGTAGCCCCCACTGGAGAGTGAGGTTTCCCCTGTCTAGATGTCCCTTTTATTCGGCTTAGTGGGCGGTTGGTCGCGCCAACTGCGGGGTGATCTTGCTTGGGACTGTTCAGTAAGGAATGGTTCTGGTCTTGTGTTGCAGGGGAGTTAGGGTGGCTCCTCGGTAATCTGATCTAGACCAGGTACTGTGACGGGCGGTACCCCAGTAGCCCTGCCATTGTATGGGATCCAATCTCCAATAAGCGCCTGTACGGTTTTGATTGTGCCCAACTATTTCTGAAACGTGAGATGCAAGCATTTCAGCTAGATTCTATTTACTTTCTATAGACACTATAATAATATCAGAGAACTTTAATAAAAATTGTTTTAGCATCATAAGGTAAAAACCCGACATGTTTATTTGTGGCGTGGTCTTACGAGATGCTTTTATTTTCAAAGGATTTTTGAAACTTTAATAATCCAATTGAGTGTGATTTTCTCACGCTGGTTTTCCAGACTGACTCGGGTGTTGTTTTATATGATGCTCGGGTCAGACCGAGTTTAACAGGATTCAGGTTTTATACTGGAGCTCAGGAGACGAGCTGATGACAGAGCGTATCTACGTATTTTCCTATTATTTCCGCTGTGTATGATCTTATAGTAGTTGTCTCTGTATGAGTTGATTGATGTACTCTGATGATGGTATGTATGTATATGTATACAGTACAGATTTCTTGTATTTAAAACTGTATTCTATATATTATATTTTATTCCGCTGCGATGTGAGATTCCGATGTTGTTTTTCTTCTTCTTCTTCTATCCCTTTCTTCTTTTCATAACTATCTGGAGTTTTCGGGTTCGAAAATTTCCGGGTTGTTATACCCAGTTAGCCCAATACAAACCAAAACCTATATCACTAGTATCTCCTCCATATTATTTCTAATTTAGACTAGTTGATAGTCGAACTTGATTGGAAAAACATGCTCTACGCAACGATGCAATTATTGTTGTTAGATTATATTGTTTGTCAAACGACCATTTCGCACTTCTTATTTTAAGTTGACCAAAACACCTATTTAATTATTATTAAAATTCCAAAAAATTACAGTAGTGTTATAATATATGTAAATATGTTTGTTATATTTTTTTAGTCTCACATCATGGGATAAGTTCAATCCCAAGCTCCAAAAGCTTCATACAAAGGAGCTTATGTAATGGAAATGGATTACCAATTTCAGGATTGAACAAAATGTCCATCCTCTTTTTCTAATGGCTTCTTATTTTTACATAGTGTACAACACATTATCAGCATGATCTCTAAAATAATTATAGATCTAGAATTGTGATAATCTAGAAGATCTATTGTACTCTTTTTCAAATCTAAATATAGATCTCAAAATGGTAAGCAATTTTTTAGATCTAATTTTATTGATCTTATCTTTTAGATCTAATTCTATTAATTTTATCTTTTCAGATCTAATTTTATAGTAGATATAATTTTTTAGATTTTTTATATTAATCTTAACATTTTAGATCTCACGCTTATCTAAATTTTTAGATCTCACTCCATTATACATGTATTTTTTTGTCATTGTATTTTAGATCTCGTTCTGTCATAGATCTGAATTTTTTCTTATTTTTCTAATCTTATTATATTGTAGATCTCAAAATCATACTCAAATTATATATCTTTGAGATCTATACATGATTTAAAAATAAAATGTTGAATGTGATGATTTTTGAATTTGGACTTGAATTGATTCAAAACTTTCTTATTTTTGTATGCTTTTGAGTTCGTTTATTTGCAAGAATTTGACAATTTTTGTTCTTGTTTATTCAAATAAATTTAATATGGTTTTGGTTTTTGATATGAATCTAATCATCTAAACATGTTTGGTAAATAAAGTTTTCATTTTAAAAACTTTTTGATTTGGATTTTGGTTTGAATAAAGACTTTGGAAATGATTTTGTTGTATGATCTATATTTCCAAAGGAAATATTTTATTGTTTCTTAGTTTATTGTTTCTTAGAGAAACATATATTAGGATAATACGTATCCAGAAGATCGTATTAAGTTTAGATCCAATATTGATTTAGCACACTGAAGTGAATGGAAACATTAATGAAAGCATACACAGTAAGCTTAATTTCTATCATTTTGAATAAAACTTGAGAGCCCGTAGTTTCTATAAGGTTAAAAGCTTTTGTTTCCATGAATGATTAATTTCAAGTTCCTCCGTAATATAGAACCAAAAGTTCCAAAAAAGTTATTAGAAAATTAAATCATTAGAAGGAAATATAAGTGTGTGTGTATATGGGATCTATTGTTCATATTTCTATATATGATATGATTGGATGATGCTTAAAAGGCTATCATTTTCTTAGTTAAAATACATTAGTATGATTTCCTTATAGCTATAAAGTGTGGCATTCATTGATGATCTACTATGATCGCAAACGCAAGTGATTGGATTGCATACGAGTCCGGTTTTATTGTTTATGTAAGATTAGAATAAAACTCTAGCAGAGTTAATTAAATTAAACCACATAATAAGATAGTATCCAAGAAAATCACCAAATACAACAAATTTAAATAAAAGATATGAAATAAAATTGTGATGAAAATCATGTTGATGTTTGAGGTAGGCATCAGTTACATCATCAAAGTTACATAAAATAATTATTAATCTAGTGACTCAATTGACTTGAAGATCAATGAGGAATTCCAGCTCCAACCATTAATTTTGATCGAATTGAAATCTAAAAAATTTACATACCTGAAATGCTTTATTGAAAAAACGTTCTACTAGAAGCAATCAACAAATGAATTAAAAATGTCAATGAGAGCAAAAAAAACGATGTTTTATGCTTATTTAAATCTCTAGAAAGTATTTTTCTTATTTTTCCTTAAGTTGAGCAAAGTTCTTATTGAATTTAAAATATCCAGAAGAGATAAAGGGAATTATTTCCATGATTATTTACTCTTTCTATTATTATTACACATTGCTAACAAAAATTACTAAGAGCGTTGAATTAGTTTGCTTTTATTTACTTATTTTATTAAGTAGTAAATACCGTGGATGATTAGTTTGTTATTTATTTTGCTGTAATCCAAATCGAGGGAAAATCACTTGAAATTTATTTACTTGTTTTTTCACCTTTTGGATCAAGATGAAAGATGGAGCCTTAAGTGAATTAGTTGAACTATGATTATTGTACATTTTGGTGCCAGAAGGAGTATTGTCTTCTATTTGCACCAAAAATGGTCACAAGCACGCAGTTGTATGCGAAGACACCAATTTTCAAAAACAATATCCAAATAGAAAGATAAGCACACAGATCACAGAATAAATAGCAGAAAAAGTAAAGCAACACACGAGTTTTATAGTGGTTCAGCAAACCGTGGCCTACGTCCACTCTAATAATCTTTATTTATATTGTAAGATTACAAGTACAGTTGTTTTTGCCTTAATAATTAATGAAGGAAGGGATAAGAAGTGATGAAAGAGAGTCAGCCAAAAAAGTCCCCTGCAATGAGCCAAGTTCGATGTATTTATAGGTGAAGAAGTGCATGGATCGGGCTGAAATTTTGCAAAAGAACCTCCAGGCCCATACGACCCGACACAAAATTTGGGATCGATCAGACACCAAAAAATTATTTTGGCCAATCATTCCATACTAACTCCAATGGGGCTGCGATTGTTTTTATAGGGTCTCCCATGCCTCTAGTCCATGCTTCCAAACTTTCACGTCATTTTGACTTACCGTTTGTGAGATATTGATCGATCTTCGCTGTTTTGACTAGAAATTGAATCATAGGCAATCCTTCCATGCTTCTCTTTTGAGCTGCGATAGATCATATAGGTTTCCCCTGATGTTAGCTACTTTCTCTTCAAATTTCGTGCGATTTCGATGTATCGTTTTGTGAGATATTGTGTTTTTCAAAAATTAGGGTTCGTTATGTGGATTTTATACGATCGTTATTGGAACGATCGGTATGTTTTTCTAATATTTGTGAGTTCGGATGTGCGATTGATTTTAGGGACTCCTTTCTTCAATATATAGATGTTTCCAAAGTTTCATGGGTAATGGAGGCGTAGATCTTGAGTTATTGATCGACCTTCGTCCATTTATGTTGTTTTATGGATCGTTCTATATGGATCATGACCAACCGATTAACTTCATCGTGGGGCTTGGTGATCGATGGTGTGGGTCCCTATAACAACCTTGATTTCCACGCGTAAATTAAATAAATGTAAATTATAATAAGATAGTTTAATTTGATTTTTGATAATTATTACTTTGAAAATAAGTTCTTATTTATTTGAAGTTGTTTAACAAAAGATTTCATGTTAATAAATTCTTTTCAAATAATTTATTAATATTGAATAAAATGTTTTATACTCAATATAAAATATTTAAAATATAAATAATTTATATATGTGATCGAAATAGTTGGAAAACAGATTTATGTTGTAATAATGCAATGAATGGTTAAATAGAAGTACACAAATATCGAAATGAATGCAATTGGTAAATATTGAAATATAAGTTGTAGAATGAATTGTAAATCAACTCAACTAGATTGAAAAATATCTATAAGCAAATGTATATTTCAAATTGAAGTGTGAATGAATTTAATTAAAACTTGGTTAACTAAAATTAAATGCCCAAAATAAAATTATTTAGCCCAAGCCCATTTTTAATAACTCCTTTCCCTTTTCTTTAGAAATCTCTCCTTCCTACTCGGTATGAAAAGAGAAGAACCCCAATTTCTTCTGGGTGTGTTCTAATCTCAAACGATAACGCACACATCCTCTATAAAAAATAGAGGAAAAATCGCGCGCGACCTGTCATAGGCGGCGTCGCAAGGGGCAAGGAAGTAATCGATGGCGTAGCGATAGGAGATAGTGGAAGTTGTGACCACAATGTTGTGGAGGAGTTCGCGATATCTGGGGGGAGGCGGTGACCAGTTTGAAGGTGAGTGACATGATGAGGCAACAGTGGAGGAGCGCACGTGATTGTGAGGTCGATTCTATTCCAGGTGCTTGAGATCATCTTAGAGTGCTCACTGGCGACGCTGGTGGTTGGGCAACGTAAGACTGAGATCAGAGTAGTGTATGTTGACAAGAGATAGTGTAGATTAAAGGCAGCAAAGGCAATGTCAATGGCTGATATATCATGGTGTGGGCTTGGCAATGATTTGAGATCGAAGTCAGTGATCGGTGAATGTGCTTAATTGAGAGACATTGCTAATTTGGGTTTCAAGCGTCGTTTCGGTGAGTTTTTGTTCTTACATCTATATCTATTTCAATATATGTATCGGCTGCTTATTACATTTATCTATCGATGAATTGCTTGCTTGAAATATTGTTTGGAATAGTTGAATTGGTTGGCCGTGATATTTATTTAATTGTTGTTTGGATTGTTGAGTAAATTAGATTTGAAATTGGTTGATGCTGTGTTGTTGGAAATATCAATTTGCAAACAGAATTCTATCTGATTGCAAATTGAAATAAATATTTATTTATATGTCTTTGTGTAAATTCTATGTCCGACTGGAGTTCAATGGAACTCGATTCGTGTCTTACGATGTTATATTGTTGTTTTACTATGTTTGTGAAGTAATTTTATTCCATAATTATGTTTATATAGAGGTTTCTTTATTATTTATTTTAATGAATGTATGGGAAGCTTAGAAAAATTATTTAAGAGTTTTAGAATGTTAATAAAAGTATTATATAATATTTTATTAAATTATAAAAAATCTAGGTACACATAAATTTGTAAATATTTTAATTAAAAATATTAATATAGATTTCTTTTGGCTATAAAACTCTTTTCAAATCAATATTATATATATCACAAATTTGAATTGTTATAAAGGAAAAATGTAACAGATATTTAAAATATAGCATGGAAATAATAGTATTGTTTAAGATAATTTTATTATAAAATATATTTGAGTTATAAATTGATTTGAATGTTTTACATGAAATTATATGTTATGAATGATGCATTATTAAGTATTGGATCATTTATTTATATTTATTTAAATAATCTGTTTTATATTATTTTCTGATTTATGATTCTTATTTTATTTATATTGATTTTGGATATGAGTGATTCACCGTTGATATTAATTTCATAAATAATCTTGATATGATACGGTGATGACATCCTTCTGTGATTTTATGTTGTTTTATTCTATGATACCATCTGGTAGAGGACTTTTGGTAACACTTTTTCGGTTATTCTTTGGATTTGTATATAGAATAAGGAAGGGTGAATGTGATGTATGACTACTGAATAAGTGGTCCAGTAACATGCGGTGGTATGAGACGTTGTTGTATTATTTATTCAGTTATTCTTTGCTCGTGAATGACACTCATGCAGGGGTATGCTGTGTGTGACTCAATGCGGTGAGCATGTATGGAGGCTACTAGTTAGCCACATAGTAGTGTACATTATATGTGTGTGTCTGCCATTGTCCAACTCCCTGTATGTTTTGGGAGTGAACCGGATTGGCCAGTATCCACCCTGGCGACCTGACTATGGAGTCGCACCCCAGATCCGCGACACCATTGTTGTTTAAGATATTTGATGCACATCACGAGATAGATAGTTGGTTGCCTCTTGTGTTATATAGGCTAGCGGTCAGTTAACATATAGGGTCATATGTTAGTATTCATGACCGAAGAGGCTATGCATTTTTGAACTTATGGTAGATCATTGTCACGATACCGAGAGAGGTGTGGTAATGGTAACTGATGACTATAGGAGTCGTGTCATATGGACACATGTGGCTCCTGGAGCAAGCCGATGTTCTGCCAGTCTCCCGTCTGGTTCCGGTGTATGTGGTATATGTTTATGTATGTGTGTAGTGGATTGACATATATTATGTACATATGAGATTATACCAAAGACTATGTCCAGAGTATAGTCGACCCCGTATCCTTCTTAAGCACACGCCTATTTATTATTGATTATATTTGAATATTGTTTGAGCTGGCACAAATCTCTTTTATTGATTTTGGTGATTTGATGATGATATTTTCTAACGTAGATTAAGATATTTATTTGGGAATTTCTTCATCGTTGCCTAACTATACTTGACGATATTTCATGTATTGTGGATTTCGAATTTGATAATGATTTCAAGATATGGAAGATTTACCCATTGGATGTTGTTCCATGTGAATTGTATTTTATATAGGTAGTGACACTTTTCTATTTGGATATTACTTAACTTTACTGCTTATATTATTACTTTATTTATATTATATCCATCATTGTAGAAATAGTCTGACCCATTTATTATTATATAATACTTGGGTTAGTCCAAGACATTACAAGTTCAGGGACGATGAGACCAGCTTGTGTTATGTGGGTATTAAGGAGTTTTGATATTCTGTATTTTAGATTTTTTTTCATGTATTGAATAATCACTTGTGTGTGTATTGTTGTGTTTTGTATTAAACCTATATTGTATATTATATATTATCATTACGATTGACTTTGTGATCTTTAATATTTACTATATATTGTGTATTGTTTTGTCTTGGAGATGCACGTGTTTGTTGCTTTGTTCCAATACCGTGTACATTTGTTGCTGAGTTATATTTGATGTTTTAATACGTGCCAGTGTCAGCCCAAGGAAATATTCACGTATGTACCTCATATCGCCTTATTCTCCGTATTATCTGACAGTATTACTTAACAATACTCTTAGACAGCATGGGTATAGAGGTAGGGGTTTTAAAAATTGGTACCAAAGCAGGTATAGAACAATAAACTATATATTAGAGACACGGGTCAAGACCTTAGATGAGACTTAGACTCCCTGAACCCTTGGGTGTGTCGGATAGTTCCCTGTAATAATGGATAGTAGATATATATTTATATAGGATGATTACTGGGGTAATCATTAAGGGACTTATTTGATATTTTAAAAATTATCTAATTATCTTCTACTTACCTATTTTAAGTAAGTGATATTAAGGGTTGGAGTAGCAAGGATGAAAGGAGTTAGTCCAACCAGTATTATTTATATTTATATTGAATACTATATCTCAGATGGTGTAGTATTGTATTGTTATGTTCTGATTTGCCGTCGTGCTGTTGGGTTTCGATTTCTTTTAATTAGAGTTGCACAGTGGAAACTAATTGATAGCTTTCCGTTGAAGGCTTTTATTGGTTATTTGAAAATGTGTGCGTTATTAATTAATGCTTGTTTGATCTTATGGATGGATAATGGGATGATTGTTGGTGTTGTTGAATGTAGATGAATTTGTTGTATATACGAATTTGAAAAATAAATATTTTTATTCAAACAAGCATATGGTTAATAAGATAAATTTGATTTTATCTAGTGATTGTAAATGTTTCTATAATTTATTTGTGTGTTAGTTTGTCTGTTGAGTGGTTTAAGAATTCTGGTCGATGCATCTATTCGATAGGGATTCCTAAACACTTAAACGAGACATCTTGGCACAATCTTTTGAAAATAAACTATATTTTAGAAGAAATGCAATATTTTATAGTAAAAATACAATGTTTAGAAATAATATAATGTTTGAAAAGGATACTATGTTTAAAGGAGGAAGAAATAATAATGATATTCCGCCTTTTGGTCAAGGCCAGGATATCAACAAATTAGATGGAAATGATGGCTATTAGGGTTGGAGATTGATTGAAAACACGGTTATGATCGGCACCATCAAAGTTGGATTAAGCTCCAATCAAGGTGGGATCGATCGGGAATGGTAAACAAGGTTCGGAAAGGCTACACTTCAAATTTCCGGTCAAACGGAGTTCGTATGCTCAAGATAAGTATGGATCAGTCTTGGAAAGGAACTGTTTCGTATCGATACCTTCATACCGATACAGTTCGTACCGATCAATGATGGAATTGGTTATCAACTTCGAATCGATACAGTTCGTATCGATCAATGATGGAGTTGGTTATCTACTTCAGATCGATATGGTTCGTGTTGATCAGCATGAGTCACTTAGGATCAATGGATGTTGTTCGTATTGATATAGTTCATATCGATACAAAGGATGAGGCAGCTGGATAAATGCGAAGTCATATGACTTCAACAGGACATTCGGGATCGATGCAAAATAGGAACAGAGCATGGACACAAGGCAACAGTTGGAGTTTGGGAGGCATTTCATATCGATCTACCATTGATCGATACGAATTGGTGAAGCGGGTTTGATGGATATGAAGACATGTGCTTTCGGAGTGCTCAAGGATCAATACGAACAAGGCAACATGAAGAATAGGGGATCGATACAAAGAGGACAGTGGCCGATCAATACGAAAAAGGGTACGTGATTGATGGATATGAAATCCATGGATACGAAGCTTCCAGCCTACTCGCAAATACAAACTTGGATCGATCATAACTCTTATTCTACAAGTCCAAATGCTATGAAATTTGGATCGATACGAATTATACTTGGATCGATCTTAAATCACTCTAGATCGATCTGGCAGGCCCACCTGTGCAAGAGAAGAAGTATTCCAGGTTTTGGGGCGGATATTTTCATATCTACACCTATAAATAACGGTCTTATGGCAACTAAAAGGGGATCTTCTTCAGCTCTTTACGCCAAAACTCTATTATTTCGTTGGTTGATGTTTAAAGGCTTGTAGTTGTAATTTCAATGTAAAAGGAATAAAAGGATTGGTTCAAAGTGGATGTAGGCCGGAGATAGCCGAACCACTATAAATCTTTTGTTCATTCTTGCTTTCTTACATTTTAATTTTGCTATTTCTTCATTTTTATTCTCTACTTTATCTGAATTTGAGATTTGTGCTTGGATATTGTGGATCTGCATATATACACCGGTGCTTCCACTACTTCTGGGGTTTCTGACCAATTTTGACACAAACAAAAAATAATAGCCTTCATAAAAACAATAAATTATTATCAATCGAAAACAATTTGATCTCTTTCAAAAATTTCCTCAATTCTCAAATCTTTAATGGATGAAATCATGACATAATCAAATCATGGATGCATGAAGTTGCAATCAAAGCCGTTGATTTCTACATTCTATTGGAACAACATGCAGGTGCTAAAAATGAATTATGCAAGCTTTATATAGATTTATTTTATGCCTTTTACTCCTCCTTTCTTCCTCCTTCAACTCTATTATCTCATTTTTATTCTTCTATTTCTACAGCTATGCTACTAGAGAGTAATTTTTGTTTGTGATGCGATGTAAAAAAAGGCCATCTTCGGTGATAACATGCTTATAGATCAGTTCGTTGTACCATAAGATTGTATGCTTGTTTAGAATAATAGTTTTTATTTTTTTTACTATTAAAATAAAAGGAAGCTTGTTTAAAACTGATGGATTCCCTTCAATTTTGTGGGGCGAATGGCTGACCTTGTTATTAGTGCATTACCCGTTGACAAATGGTTCTTGTGCTGATACATTTGTATAGGATATATTACACAACTATCTGCGTACTAGTGTATTTAGAAGTTACCTTTGTAGTCCGCGGGTGCGGCGCAGGGGAAAGGAGGCTTGGGTTCGACGGCTTTACTATACCCTTCTTAGGAGTTTATCGGTCCGTCGGGTTCTCCTGGGTTTTCAAAAAAAAAAAAAAAGTTGCCTTACAACATATATTATGTTATCAACTTATTTATGTTTCTGTACAGTTGACTCATTCATGCTGATAATTTTATTTAGATAGATTGTTGGAGCAAAATGTGTTATATTGACTCATTTGTCTTGCACATTTAACATTTCTTTTAATTATAATTTTCATTAAAACGCATGATGTTAGATTATTGATTTTAATCTTAATTTTTCAAATGTTTTTTTTGGTGGGTTTCTTCTTCACCATCATTACCAATTTTATCGAATATTAAATTCCTTTTAATAGGTATTAAGAATGAACATTATTGTAATGATTTTCCATTAAGATCAAATTTCTACGCAAGCTGATAAAGTTATCATAGGGTTTTCTTCATTTTTTGTATTTCTTTCATAAAGTAGTGGTCTTGTTAATTTCCTATGTGCCTTCATGTGATATTTTTTTTCAGACAATTGATGAGATTCCATTTGAGAATTTTAGATTTACAAACAAAAAATGAAACCTGGTTGTTTTTATATTCTCTACCATCAGGCATTTAAGTAGCTATAGCTTTTAGTATAATTTTTCTATGAATGAACGAAAAAGATCACACTCGATTTCTTCTGACCCTTTTCCACATTCATCAGTTAGTATACGTTTTCTTTCATCAAAACTTTTACAGAAACTGTATTTCTTCATTTACATCTTATTTATTCTCCTTTGTTATATGTTGTTAGAAATAAATTTTGGTATGCAAATCTATGTGTGTGTAAGTGCATTTGCATTTGTTTTCACAACTGGACAGTGCACTTGCGCACTGTTTATTTGATCATAACTTTTGAACAGGTTATCCGATTTCGATGATTTTTTCCATTCCGAGAAACTAAGAGTTTAAGCAACAACTTTTGTTTTAAGTGTTCTGCAAAATTTTATCGTTTTCTAGTCTAAAAATGTGATTTACTGAAGTGGGTTGTGCACAGTTTTAAAAACTGAGATGGTTCGCATTAGATAATACTTTATAATCTGAGTTGTACTCCATATTTGTTTGATCTGTAAGATGTTTTGGAAACTACATTCAATGTTCTAAGACTTTACTTTTGATTGCTGCCTTAAAATTTGATATTTTAATCTTTAAAAGATAGTACGAACACGGCGTAACGTAGAAAACATCAATACAAATGTTATAAACTGATTTGTATTTAATGTTTGAGTTTCTTATAGGTACTAGAAAGCTTGTAACGGATTGCATAAAGATTACTCGCTTTAAATACGCTGCTAAAAGAGAAGAAAAGAAAATTTCTCGCTAAACATAAGAAAATTGCGAAAAGAAAGGTAAATTTTATGCATATGATAGTGTAGATTATATAAATGCGTGTATATTGATTGTTATACCCACATAAAAAGTCCCAAATAGGGAGGAACTCATTTGAGGCTTATATTATTAATTTTAATTTTTGAAACTCGAACCGCGCAGGGGAGATTCTATAGAAATTTTGTATAATTTGAGTACTTAGAAAATATTTTAAATTTTATTAAATAAATAGCATAAATGTAATATAAACTATATATTTAATAATGAGATTTATTTTATTGCTATGGATGCATGAAGTGATGATTCATCTTTTGTTATTAGAGTTGTTTAAGATTCTCCTTATATAAGAATTGCGAGGATGCAATTTATTTAAGGGGGAGAGTCTGTAACAATCCTGATTTCCACGCATAAATTAAATAAATGTAAATTATAATAAAATTGTTTAATTTGATTTTGGATAATTATTATTTTGAAAATAAATTCTTATTTATTTGAAGTTGTTTAATAAAAAAATTCGTTTTAATAAATTGAAATAAATTAATAAATTCTTTCGAATAATTTATTAATATTGAGTAAAATGTTTTAAACTCAATATAAAATATTTAAAATATAAATAATTTATATATGTGATCGAAATAGTTGGAAAACAGATTTATGTTGTAATAATACAATGAATGGTTAAATAGAAACACACAAATATCGAAATGAAGGAATTGGATAATTATCGAAATATAATTTGTAGAATGAATTGTAAATCAACTCAACTAGATTGAAAAATATTTACAAGCAAATGTAAATTTCAAATTGAAGTGTGAATGAAATTAACTAAAACTTGGTTAATTAAAATTAAAGGCCCAAAATAAAATTATTTAGCCCAAGCCCATTTTTAATAACTCCTTTCCCTTTTCTCTAGAAATCTCTCCTTCCTACGCGATATGAAAAAGGGAACCCCAGTTTCTTCTGGGCGTGTTTTAATCTCAAACAATAATGCACACATCCTCTATAAAAAAAGAAAAGAAATCACGCGTGACCTGTCAAAGGCAACGTCGCAAGGGGCAAGGAGGTAATCGATGACATAGCGATTGGAGATAGTGGAAGTTGTGACCACAACGTTGTGGAGGAGATTGCGATGTCCAGGAGAAGGCGGCTGTTATCCCGCTTTTTGGCAAGGTCGTGATACCAAGGACTTGACTAGAAATCAAGGACAATTCGACCCGAAGATCGGTTAACACGGGTTCACTATGAATACTGGCAAATTTGGTCCGAGTCTGGATCGAGCTATAATTGACAAGACACGACAAGCAAAGCTATGAAAGACAACATAGAATTTCAAATCGATTGGAGTTCGTATGCTCAGGTTATGGATCGATCAATTTCCATGAGAAGCACGTTTTGTTTGTATCCGTCTATTTCGTATCGATCCATTTCGTATCCATCAGGTAAGCATTGGCTCGTATCCATCATGATCACTTCATTTCGTATCCATTAATAAACAACGCTTCGTATCGATATCGTCCATATGTACTTCGTATCAGTCTCCTCAACAACTCATTTCATATCGATCAGCCACGATTGATATGAAATGCCACTAAAAGTCATCGATACGAAGGATGTGTGGAATGATCGATATGAAACGACATCTAGTTCATCGGTACGAAATGCATTGGTTTGTATCGATATGAAGCGGTTACAAAGCATCGGTACGAAGAAGTGCAAACCATCGATACAAAAGGAATACTCCAGTTTGATACGAACAAAGCATGTAAAATTAGAAGATTCGGTCACTCGGTATGAAAAGTGGATCGATCCTAGAATATAGCACCACGTCAATTGATCGATTTGAACCAGAAGCGATACAAAGCCATCGATATGAATTGTATCGATACGATCTCGGCACTGTTTTGTTAAGGCGGACTTGGATCGATCATAACTCAAAATCTACAAGTGCAAATGCTACCAAATTTTCACAGTAGCTTGCGTACCACCTCTACTTGGTCCATGATCGATCTCAGCCCAAATGAATGTGTTTTGGATCGATACGAAATGAGTGTGTATCGATCATGGGTCGATCCCAATCAACATCGGATCGATCTGGTGGGACCACCCACGTGAGAGAAGGAGTCTTTCGAGATTTGAGCCAGATATTTGCAGCCTACGCCTATAAATAACAACCCTGGACCTATAGAAAATGGATTTTTTGGCTTCTTTACACTGATACTCTGCCGAAATCATTACTATACTTCAGTTGTACTGTTGTAATCTCTTGTAATCGGCAAGTGAAATTTAATAAACATCAATCACTTCATAGTGGATGTAGGCAATACGCCGAACCACTCTGAATTTGCGTGTTTCTGCACTTTTTCTTATTTGTTGTTTGATGTGTTTGTTAGATCTACCTCCTTTTACATTTATTTTCTTCATTTTATCTCTTCAAACACATCCGAAGAGTGTCGTGCCCAATTTTGGTACAAACAGCGGTGGCCTTTTTAAAGGCGAGTGATGTGATGAACCAACAGTGGAGGAGCGAAAGTGGTTGTGAGGTCGATTCCATTTCAGGTGGTCGTGATCATCTTAGAGCGCTCATAAGTGATGCCGACAGTTGTGCAACCTAAGGATGAGATCAGAGTAGTGTATGTTGACAAGAGACGATGCAGATTAAAGGCAGCAGAGACAGTGGCTGATATATCATGGTGCAGGCTAGGCAATGATTTGAGATCGAAGTCAGTGATCGGTGAAAGTGCTTAATTGAGAGAAATTGCTAATTGGATTTCAAGTGTCATTTCAGTGAGTTTTTGTGCTCACATCTGTATATGTTTCAATATATATATATTCACATACATATACATATACATATACATATATATACACATATACGTACACACACACACACACAAATATATATATATATATATATATATATATATATATATATCGACTGCTTATTATATTTATCTATCAATGAATTTCTTGCTTCAAATGTTGTTTGGAATAGTTGAATTAGTTGGTTGTAATATTGGTTTGATTAGTTGTGATTATTGTTTGGATTGTTGAGCAAATTAGAAATGAAATTGGTTGATGTCGTGTTGGTTGAAAATGTCAATTTGCAAACGGAATTCTGTCTGATTGCGAATTGAAATAAATATTTATTTATATGTCCATGTGTGTTAATTCTATGTCTGACCGGAGTTCAATGGAACTCGACTTGGGTCTTGAGATAATTATATCGTTGTTTTGCAATGTTTGCGAAGTAATTTTGTTCTATAATTATGTTTATATAGAGATTTCTCTATTGTAAGGGAAGCTTAGAAAAATTATTTAAGAGTTTTAAATTTTCAATAAAAGTGTATTATGAATATTTTATAAAATTATAAATAATCTAGGCACATTTAAATTTGAAAATATTTTAATTAAAAATATAAATATAGATTTCTTTTGGTTATAAAACTCTTTTTAAATCAGTATTATAATACATTATAAATTTAAATTTGTAATAAAGGAAAAATGTAATATATAGCTATTTCATAAAATATAGCTTGGAAATAATAATATTGTTTAAAGATTTTAATTATAAAGTATATTTGAGTTATAACTTGATTGAAATGTTTTACATGAAATTATATGTTATGAATGATGCATTTTTAAGTATTAGATCAATTATTTATATTTATTTGAATAATCTATTTTATATTATTTTTTGTTTTATTATTTCATTTATATTGATTCTGGATATGAGTTATTCACCATTGATATTAATCTCGTTGATGATTTTGATATGATACGGCTATGACATCCTTCTATGATTTTATGTTGTTTTATTCTATGTAACGAGAAATTAGAATAAACGGTTTAGTGATACCGTCTTGTATGGGACTTTCAGTAACACCTTTTCGGTTATTCTTTGGACTCATTATATAGAATAAGAAGGTGAGTGCGATGTATGAGCACTGAATAAATGGACTAGTAACATGCGGTGGTATGGGACGTCATTGTATTATTTATTCAGTTTTTCTTTGCTCATGGATGACACTCATGGAGGGGTATGTTGTGTATGTCGTGTATGTTGTGTGTGACTCATTGCGGTGAGCATGTACGAAGGCTATTAGTTAGCCACATAGTGGTGTATATTATATGACTGTCTACCATCGTCCAACTCTCTGTATGTTTTGAGAGTGAACCAGATTGACCAGTATCCACCCTAGCGGCTTGATTATGGGGTCATGTTCTAGATCCACGCCATCATTGTTGTTTAAGATATTCGATGCGCATCACGAGATAGATGGTTGGTTGCCCCTTATGTCACATAGGCCAGCAATCGGTTACCATATGGGGGTATATGTCAGTAGTCGTGATCGAAAAGGCTACGCGTTGTCAAACCTATGGTGGATCATTATCACGATACCGAGAGAGGAGAGGTAATAATAACCGATAACTATAGGAGTCGTGTCATATAGACCACGTGGCTTCCTGGAGCAAGTAGACGTGCTTTTAGTATCCCGTCTGGTTCTGGTGTATGCGGTATATGTGTATGTATGTGGGTAATAGATTGACATATATTATGTATAGATGAGATTATACCAGAGACTATGTCCAGAGTATAGTCGACCCCATATCCTTCTTAGGCACACGACCTATTTATTATTGATTATATTTGAATATTGATTTGAACTGGCTCAAATCTTTCTTATTGATTTTGGTGATTTGGTGATGATATTTTCTAACTAAGATTAAGAGATTTATTTGAGCATTGCTTCGTCGTTGCTTAATTGTACCTGATGATATTCATGTATTGTGCATTTCGAATTTGATAATAATTTCAAGATATGACCTGATGATATTCATGTATTGTGCATTTCGAATTTGATAATAATTTCAAGATATGGACGATTCATCCATTGGATGTTGTTCTATGTGAATTGTATTTTATATAGGTGATGACGCTTTCCTATTTGGGTATTGCCTAACTATACTTTTTATACTATTACTATATGTTATATTACATTCATCATTGTAGACATAGTCTGACCCATGTATTATTTATATAATACTCAGGTCAGGTCAGAGACATTACAGGTTCAGGAACGATGAGTCCCGCCTGTGTTATGTGGGTATAAAGGAGATTTAATGTTATGTACTTTAGATTACTATCATGTATTGTATAATCACTTGGGTGTATATTGTTGTGATTTGTATTTACATTATATTATATATATTATCGTTGCGATTGACTCTGTGATCTCTGATTTTACTGCATATTGTGTATTGTTCTGTCCAGGAGGCATACATGTTTATTGCTTTATGCCGATACTATGTATGTTTGTTGGTGAGTTTTATTTGATGTTTTAATACGTAACAGTATTAGCCCAAGGAAATATTCACGCATGTATCACATATTGCCTTGTTCTCCGTATTATCTGATAGTATTGCTTAGTAATACTGTTAGGTAGTATGGGTATAGAGGTGGGAGTGTTACTGTACTTCATGGTATAGTGTAGTTGTCCTTCAAATTTCATGTCGATTGCCTTTGTATATTTTGAGTTATAGATGGATCGTCATCGAAAATCGTCAAAACGATTGTCGAAAAACCGACTTTTGGGTTGACCCGAAGCGAGACTTGAATAATCACCTTTCTAACTCGAAGCATATGCTGAAAGTTCTAGCCCAGGGTTACATTCATGCAAAATCAAAATTTTCTCAAAGCAAATGTGATTCCGACTTCAAGCACGAAAAACGATCGGGGCCGATCATTTTTCCCCAAGCGCCGATCGTTTTGACTCCAAGCATGAAAAATAATCGAGGCTTATTGTTTTCTCCAAGCACCGATCGTTCTGACTCCAAGCCGACTCCAGGCAATCATGTGTTCGACACCAAGCACGATCCAACACTTTAAGTTCCTGTGACTCCAAGCGAACCATGCGTCGACTCTAAGCAATTAGCAAATTTTCCCATGTCCGACTTCAAGCAAATTACCACCGATCTTGCGCTACCGGTCCATCTTCTTTTATCCATAACTCGAGTATACGAACTCCGATCGACTTGAAATTTGAAATGCAGCCTTATGAGGCCTTCCTTGTCACTCTATACAGGTTGCACCTTGATTGGGTTCCAATCGGAATCCGCCCAACTATTGTCCATAATTCCAAATATCATCGATTTTTGAGTTTGATAACTATCTCTCCGAGCTTTCTGCCTTGATAATCACATAAGCCATTTAACAAACATTTATGATATTCTGCCTGGTCAAAAGGTGGTATAACATTTGCCCCTCAAAACATGTCATGCAATAGGAAGGCATGTTTTGAATTGCCTTAAGTCCAATGTTTGAAACCGTGGATAACTTGTGAAAAAATCTATGATCTTGCCTGATTGTTAGTAACGATCATTTGGGACCGTTAACCAAGTTTGCAGCCGTCCTAAGCTAATGATGATTGCACGAGATCGAGTGTCTATTCGAGGCGAAATGCGGTCGTTCGAGATCGAATGTTTGTTTGAGGCGAAATGCAATCATTCGAGATCGTGTGCCTCTTCGAGGCGTAAAGTGATCGTTCGAGATTGAATATGGTTTGGGGAAAAATGTGATCCTTCGAGATCGAGTTTCATTAAGGGCAAAATGTGATCGTTCGAGATCGAGGGCCGTTCGAGGAAAAATGTGATCATTCGAGATTGGATGCCATTCGAGGCGAAATGTGATTGTCCGGATGGGATTCAAAATTATTCATATTAGATTACACGTTCGATTAAGTTTTGTAATCAGAATATTCAACTAATAAAATTATGTCCAAGTACTAAAAGAAAAACAAAAACAAAAAATAAACACTACAATGCATGCCTCTTCAGGTGTGACAGTTCATCAGCATCTCAGAGCATGCTTAAGGACCGTTCTCGACCCCGTACATGTGTGACTGACTTAACCGTTTTATTATGTAGTTTATTACTTATTCCTTGCCATCGTGATCAATTGATGACAAGTTGATGCCTCGATCCATGGAAGTTCCCATTCAATGCGGATGGTGGCTGCTCCTGTTCCACCGCCGCTGCTCGAGTTCTTACATACTGTGACAGCCTACCATTCCAGACATGTTCCTCAATCTCATCCTTTAAGTGTCTGTAGTCGTTTGTACTATGCCTATCCAGCTCATGGAACAGATGGTATTTTTTGATTTCTTTTCATTGTTTGTAGGCTCTCTCCTCATTGTCCTTTGATAGAGGATATGCCCCCCAGTATCCAGATATATCCATTCTAATGTCTCAGTCAATTCCATGTAGGAGGTGAATCTTGGTTCCCTTCGTGGTTGCTTCCATCCATCGAAGTCATCCACACTTTCCGTTTTTCTTTACCCTTGTTTGAACCTTCCCTCAGCGGACCTCCTCCTTTAACCGCATAAACTTCCACTTCCTCTCTTCCCTCTCTATCAGCTTTTGCATCTTCTTATCCCATAAACCTTTCTGCTTTATGGTAAAATTCTCCGAGATCCACTGGTGGATCCCGTTCCAATAGTATCTTGAAATCCAAGTTATCCACAATCCTTGACATTGCATTCGTCAAAACAATTGACGGACCTGGTCGACCAACCGAAGATACTTCCGCATTGAACCTGGTTAAGAAATCCCTGAGCGATTCTCCTTTCCACTGCTTCATCAATGTTAAAATCATCACACTCTTGGGTCTCGTGGTGTGGACCCAAAATTTCCTCACAAACCTTTTGATCAATTCCGTCCATGTGCTAATAAAGCCACTTTCCAACTGTTTGAACCATAGTGCAGCTATATCTGTTAAGTACAAGGAGAAGCACTATGACATGACCTGCTCTGATGCCTCTAGTACTTCCATGTGTCTCATGTATCTTGTCAGATGAATAGCGGGATCCGTTTTTCCATCATATGTCTCAAGCGTTGGTAGTTAGAACTCCGACGGATTACTAGTTTGCCTAATATTAGGAGCAAAGAGACTCCTACTTATGTCTTCCAGATCCCTATTTACCAATCCTCCTCTCAAAGCCTGTTTGATCATTTCCGTCAACTTGACATTGTCATCCATGGTAGTCTTCGATTATTGTCTCTAACCTATCTCCCGAGCTCATGGGGGAATCCTAAAATCTTCCCTTCTATACGAGCATCAACATTCCGATCCATGCCAAACCGCACAGCACCGCCTAGTATCCTACTTGGGATCGATCCAACGTGACCTGGGGGCATACCCCAAGTATGGATCGATTGGCACCGATCGTTCTGGAACGATCGACCTTGATCGTTCATGGTTAGTCATATGCCGCTCTTGGATGTTCCACTCCATCCTGATAGCTTCGTTTCCTTAGTCCTGATTATGGTTTTCCACAGCTCCTGCTGCTCCAACTCCGTGATCCATATTTACATCATTCCCTACTACTCTGTTTCCTTAGTTTTGCGCGTTGGCTTGTCCAATCTATCAGAGTAGATCTTACATCGTCTCCTCTTGTCGCTTTAACATCCTCTCTGCATATCATCCATCATTGTTCCCATTTCATCTATAGTGATGTGGATAGATATCTGATTTGCCCCGGCTCCATAAGAAGCCTCTTAGCTCCCTCCATGATAGCTTCTATTTTCTAATTGTCTCCTTGTTGATTGTCTAGCTTTTGCTTCCTAGGTCCAAGTTTCCAAGCTTCCAAATCCAAGATCTTAGCTTTCAAATCGGCATGTGTAAGTCCTTCTCAGTGAAGGCACCAAAATGTTTGTGCCAAAAATGGTCACAAACACCCAGTTATATATAAAGGCACTAATTTCCAAAAACAATATCCAAATAGAATCATAAGCACACAAATCATGTAATAAATAGAAGAAAAAGTAAAGGAACACAGAGTTTTATAGTGGTTCGGTAAACTCCAGCCTACATCCACTTTAATAATCTTTTATTTAGACTACAAGATTACAAGTACAGTTGTTTTACCTTAGAAAATTAATGGAAGCAGAGATAAGAAGTGATGAAAGGCGGCCAGCTAAAAAAGTCCATTGCAATAAGCCAAATCCATTGTATTTATAGATGAGGACGTGCATGGATTGGGCTGAATTTCGTCAAAAGAACTTCCAGGCCCATATGACCCGACATACAAAACTTGGGATCGATCAGACAACAAAAAATAATTTAGGCCGATCGCTCCATACTAAATCCAATGGGGATGCAATCATTTTTATGGGGTACCCCATGCTTCTAGTCCATGCTTCCAAAGCTTCACGCCATTCTGACTTACCATTTATGAGATATCGACCAATCTTCACTATTTTGACTAGAAATTGGATCATAAGCGATCCTTCCATGCTTCATGCATTTGAGCTACGATCGATTATGTGGGTTCCCCCTGATGTTAGCTACTTGCTCTCCAAATTTCGTGTAATTCTGATTTACCATTTGTGAGATATCGTGTTTTTCATAAACTATGGATCATTATATTGATTTTGTACGATCGTTATTGATGTTTTTTCAATATTTGTGAGTTTTGACGTGCGATCAATTTTAGGACTCCTTTCTTTAATATATTAATGTTTCCAAAGTTTCATGGGTAATGGAGTCGTAAATCTTGAGTTATTGATCGATCTTTGACGACTTATGTTGTTTTATGGATCGTTCTATATGGATCGTGACCAACTGATCCAACTTCATCGTAGGGCCCGGTGATCGATGGTGTAGGTCCCTTATGGTATAATGTTGTTGTCCTCCAAATTTCTTATCGATTACCTTTGCAAATTTTGAGTTACGGATCGATCGTCATTGAAGATTGCCGAAATGATTGTCAAAAAACCCACTTCAGGGTTGACCCGAAACAAGACCCGAAGTAATCATTTTTCTTACTCGAAGCAGTTGCTAAGAATTCTGGCCTAGGGTTAAAATTGGGTAAAATTTAAATTTTTCCCAAAGAAAACATGATCTTGACTCTAAGCATGAAAAACGATCGGGGCCAATTATTTTTCTCCAAGCACCAAACGTTCCGACTCCACGCAAGAAAAACGATCGGGGCCACACGAAAAATGATCAGGGCCGATCGTTTATCTCCAAGCACCAATCGCTCTGACTCCATGCACGAAAAAAGATCGGGGATGATTGTTTTTCTTCAACTACCGATCGTTCTGACTCCAAGCCGACTCCAAGTAATCACATGTCCGGCACCAAGCATGATCCAACGCTTCAAATTCCTACAACTCCAAGTGAACCATGCGCTAACTCCAAGCAAGTAGCAAATGTTTCCTAGTCCGACTTCAAGTAAATTACCACTGATCCATCGATACCGATCCATCTTCTTTTGTCCATAACTCGAGCATACGAACTCCAATGGACTTGAAATTTGAAATGTAGCCTTATGAGGCCTTCTCTGTCACTCCATACCGCTTGCACCTTGATTGGCACCCAGTACGAATCTGCCCAACTATTGTCCATAGTTTTAAATATCATCCATTTTCAAGCCTGATAACCGTCTCTCTAAGTTCCTACCTTGATAATCACAGAACCTATTTAGCAAACATTTATGATATACTGCCTGGTCAAAAGACGGTATAACATCTTCTATTCCCATAGTACCAACATTTCCCAGTTTCAATTATATATTGGGTTTGACTCTTCATAGCATGTCCTCTTTATTACATTATTGGATTTTCCTAATATGTGCATTTTTTTTAGAATCTTGAAATATCCTATTCCAAAAGTCATATTTATTATTGCATGATATTTCTCATAGGGAATTTATTTCTTAATACTTATTTATATTATGTTAGAAACATTATTCTCCACTTCTATGCATAACTTTATCAAATTATTGCAAATTAGAGAAACATATTATATAAGCAAATATCATAAGAATATTGGCATATATATATATATATATATATATATATATATATATATAATTCTTCGGTAAAGGCGCTTCAGTGTTTTTCGTTATGTAGTATATGTCAAGCGTATTTGATGTACATAATGATTCGTAACCATAAGTGTAAATATAACACATCATTGAAAAAAAATTTATATTATAATATTGTATCTAAAGTCTATACAGTTGTAATAAATTTAGGAACCTAAGTTCCTAAAACTTGAAATTTTAGAAACAAAAAAATTAGAAGTTTTATTTATTTATTTATATTTGTAAGTTGATAACCTTAACTTTGGTGATAAGTTAATATCATGTGATTTATTGTAAGCAAAGGTCTAGTTCTAAAGAGATTAGAATTGATTCATAAAATAATAATAATAATAATAATAACAATAATAACAACAAGCTTGAATTTTTTTGATCTGTTGAGAACTAGAAGGTCCAATAACAATGGTTACACTAAAAGGCAACTTTATATTCTAATAATATATTACATAAATATAAATGTCTTTTGTTAATAAAACTAATTTGAGAATTAATATGTTAGAAAAACAAAAGGCAAATTATGCATTTACGATTTCCCCCCTCTGGATATTGTAGTAACAATTATATATGTGCCATATTTCATATTATGCATACGAAGTGTAAATACTTATATGCTCTAGCATATGCAATTTGAACCAGAAGTTTAAAACATTATAATGCTAAAAGATGATGATTAAAAGGACGTTGTTCTTTAGCATATTCAAATTATATATGTGTGTGTTTGTGTAGAAAGTCTCAATTATATTTTTTATTTGCGTGGATTCACATATTTAAGTGAATAAAAATGAACATAAAGTTCGAAGTTTGATAATGGAAATAAACAAAAAGTTATACGACATATTGCAACTTTTAATTATCAGAGGCTTTGATAATTATTACTAAGAAAAGTTTGACTTTAACACTAAGGCAAGAATACTAACAAACTTTAAGATTAAATATTAAAATTCTTATTATCGGTAGCCAAAGGTAACTAGAAGTTACAATATATTCTATAACTAGAAGCTATAATATATCAAATAACCTGAAGTTATTATTGATAAGTCAAACTTGATGCATATATATTTTCAAACCAGATGTTTTGGAAACTATCATTTAATCTTTAAGGATTCACATATACATCGAGTGATAAACAATAATTAATAGTTTGGATCCTTATATTAGTTTGTTCTAAAATCAATAACTCAAATGATAAGAATACGCAAATCTATAATATATATGTAATACATGGACGCATGTATATATCCATATATGTAGATATTTAACTAACAAACCGAAGATTATTTGACTAAGTTGATATGAGCTCATCATATTGATTATTCATAAATATTATTTGGTGATTTAAAATTCAACTAACATAAAAGTTGAATAGCTTGAAGTTATGCATGCATTCAAATGATCTGCATAATAAGTAAATTCCTCTAATTGGTTAGATAAATGAATAAGAATAAACTCTAAAAGCAAGCAATATCACTTAAATGCATCATATCAATTGATAAAAGAATTATCTTCCTATATGTAATATGCAAGATGTATTTTCAAGTAGCAATATTATAATAGATCAAAATAAGAATGCAAAGACGATAATTATTCAATGGTCGTCAACATTGAGAGGGGATAAAAGGGATACAAGTTCATTTGATTATCAAGATTAAATATTGGTTGCAAAATATTAAGTAACTTGAATAAATTATTGATAATATCCCTAGTAGACTCTCTCTAATATAAGTTGAAATCCTAGAAGGATCAAAACGATATAAGTCATATTTGAAGTGCGATAGAGAAGGCAGTTCGAAATATTTTTGGAGTAAGTAATAAAGATGACAAATAAAGGAGGTGAGTGTTCTTGAAGAAACACTTAAGGGTGCTTTGGAAGAGACCCATGACATGATTGTCAAATAGACCTAGAAGTAGTTTAGGTACCTAAAATAGGATAAATATTGAGATCTCAATAAATCATATTGACAAGAAATAATCATTGACGATAAATTTATAAATAATAAAAAAACCTTATGTCTATAAATAGACTAAAGATATTAAATTAGAGGAAAACATGATTGGCCATCATGAATTCTTTACTAATATAAAAATGTGGACTTGTGATCCCCAAAGTAGTTAAAGTGTTTGAAACACTTAATATACCCCAAAGGTATAAATATTGCTTAAATCATATTAAACGATGAAAGTACATAAATCCCTGAAGAATATAAATTACTTTAGTGGTTATAAAGAATGCAAAGAATAAGGAGCGTAGATTACAACCTTCTTTTAAGCATCGTTGTAATGAAAATCTTGAAATAATTCGTGATGAGTAGATTACTTTCTATTTTTAAGTATTGTTATAATGAAAATCTTGATGCGCTTTAAGATGAGTAGATTACTTCCTACTTTTAAGTATTCTTGTAATGAAACATTTAATATTGATCAAAAATATAGTTGCAATATACAAAACTGATTTGAAGCACAAAAATGAAAGCACATGAAGTGTTTTTCATAAAGGTAGCATACAAAATGCAAATCATATTTGGAAGAAAAATCTTGGAAAATTCGATTGTATCGAAGGAAATTATTTGTAAATGATGAAGATCTAAAGAAAGGAAAGTAGAATTATTGTCTTCGAAATTTCAACACATGTCTAAGCTATGTTACAAAAGTATTTATAACTGATTTGAATTATAAGACATAGATTCAAACTTCAAGGGAAAAACATAAAATCAGGGGGAGCGTACATAAATATATCATAATGTACTCTTTTTTCTTTACTAGGAATTTTCCCACTGGGTTTTTCTAAATAAGTTTTTAATGAGACATTACATTGATCAAGAAGTATTAAACTCCATTTGATGTAAATTATTGAAATATGTCATTATACTCTTTTTCCTTCACTAAAATTTTTCCCACGGGATTTTCCTTAGTAAGGTTTTAACAAGACATTAATTTGATCTTGAAGTATCAAACTTCATTTCATAAAATGAGATAATAAAATATGTCATTGTACTCTTTTTATTTCACTAAGATTTTTCCATTTGGTTTTTCTTAGTAAGGTGTTAACGAGATATTACATTGTTTCAGGAGTATTAAACTCCATTTGATGTAAATTATTGAAATATATCATTGTACTCCTTTTCCTTCACTAAGATTTTTCCCATAAGGTTTTTCTTAGTAAGGTTTTAACGAGGCATTAGTTCAATCCTGAAGTATCAAACTTCATTTGATGAAATGAGATAAAAAAAATATGTCATTGTACTCTTTAGAAGGAATATCATTATACAATATCTATGATTTCACACGTTGCACTTTTTCCTCGTCCAACGTTTTCCATTGGGTTTTTCTAATAGAGGTTTTTAATGAGACAACAGACAATATCTATAACAACTGAATGGATATATTAAAGCAAGATAATAATGAGGAAAATCAATCATCATACACGTTTCAATATGGGCGGTTTCAAGCTACCATATGAGCATCCAAGATTTTAAAGACGAATATTCAAGGGGAGTGTTATAATATCTGTAAATTATAAAAAATGAATATGTTGTACAGTGCTTGTTATATTTTGTTTAGTCCCATGTTATGAGATAAGTTCAATTCCAAGCTGCAAACCCCAATTTCAAAATTGAGTAATATGTCTCCATCCTCTTTCTAGCCTTTTAATTTTACATAGTTTACAACAAATATGCTTTACATATAATTGTCTTGACGGATAGATTGACATGTCATCCTTGATACTTATGCTGTATCGAACAAATAAAAATTATGGTAATAATAAACATTAATTTGTTGTAAACAATATAAATATAAGAAGCCATTAGAAAAAGAGGAAGAAGATATTTTATTTATTCTTGAAATTAGTAATCTATTTCCATTACATAGGCTCGTTTATATGAAGGTTTTGGAGCTTGGGATTGAACTTATCCCATGACGTGGTACTAAACAAACTGTAACAAACATTGTATAGTATATTCACTCTTTATAATTTACATATATTATAACACTCGATCTAAATATGCGTCTTCGAAATCTTGAATGCTCATATGGTAGCTTGAAATTGTCCATTTTAAAATGTGTATGATGACTGCTCCCCCTTATTATTATTCTTCTGCTTTCATATATCCATTCAGTTACTATAGATATTGTCTATTGCCTTATTAAAACCTCTGTTAGGAAATGAGAAAAACCTTGAACGAGAAAAATAGTACAACTTGTGAAATCACAGGTACCGTATAATTATTCCTTCTAATGAGTTTGATACTTGGGGATCAAAATAATGTCTCATTAAAACCTTACTAAGAAAAACCCAATGGGAAAAATCTTAGTGAAAGAAAAAGAGTGCAATGACATATTTCAATAATTTATATCATATGGAGTTTGAAACTTCTGGATTAATGTAATGCCTCATTAAAACTTTACTAAGTGGGAATATGTATGCTCCCCTTGATTTTATAGTATTCCCTTTAAGTTTGAATTTATGTCATTATAATTCAAATCAGTTATAAATACTTTTGTAACATAGCTTAGACAAGCATTAAAAGTCCAAAGGTAATAATTCTACTTCCCTTTCTTTAAATCTTCATCATTTACAAATAGTTTCCTTCGATAAAATCGAATTTTTCAAGATTGTTTCTTCCAAATATGATTTGCGTTTTATGCATTTTGTATGCTACCTTTATTGAAAACATTTCATATTCTTTCATTTTTTGTTTTACAAATCAGTTTTGCATATTGCAACTACCTCTTTGATGAATATTAAAAGTTTCACTACAACAGTACTTAAAAATAGAAAGTAGTCTACTCATTGTGAATTATATCAAGATTTTCATTACAACAATTCTTAAAAGATGGTTGTAATCTCTGCTCCTTATTCTTTGCATTCTTTATAACCACCAAAGTTATTTATACTCTTCATAAATTTGTATGCTTTCGTCGTTTAATATGATTTAAGCAATATTTATACCTACGGAGTATATTAAGTGTTTCAAACACTTTCACTACTTTGCAGATTACAGGTCCACATTTCTATATTAATAACGGATTCATGATGGCCAATCATGTTTCCTCAAATTCAAGATCTTTAATCTATTTATAAACATAAGCACTTTTTATTGTTTATAAATTTATTATCGATGATTATTTTTGTCAGTTCTAGTCAGGATTTATTGATATCTCAATATTTATTCTATTTTAGGTACCTAAACCACTTCTAGGTTTATTTGACAATCATGCCATGGATCTCTTCCAAAGCATCCTTAAGTGTTTCTTAAGAAACACGCAACTCCTTTATTTGGCATCTTTATTACTTTCTCTAAAAATATCTCAAACCGACTTCTCTACCACACTTCAGATGTGATTTATACCCTTTTGGTCCTTTTGGAATTTCAACTTATATTGGAGCATGTATACTAAGGATATTATGGATAATTTATTCAAATTGCTTAATATTTTGCAATCAATATTTTGTCTTGATAATTAAAATGAACTTGTATCTCTTTTATCCTCCCCCTCGACGTTGACAAACATTCTCACATTTAATAATAATCTTCTTTGGATTTTTGATTTGATCCGTTATGGTATTGCTACTGGCAAATACATCATACATATTAAATATAGGACGATAATTCTTGTATCGGTTGATAAGAAGCATTCAATTGATACTGCTTATTAGAGCTTATTCTCATTCATTGATCTAGTCAATTGGAGGAATTTACTTGTTGTGTAGATTACTTGAATACATACATGACTTCGGGTCATTCACCTTTATATTGATTGAATTTTAAATCACTGAATTATATCTATGTATAATCTATAAGATTAGCTCATAACAAACTTCAAGTTGTCATTTGAATATCTACATATATAGATATATACATACGTCCACTTATTACATATATATTATAAATTTGCATATTCTTTCTTATTTGGGTTAGAGATTATTAGAATAAACTATTACAACTATTAATTTCTGTTTATAGATCTATGTCAATGGAAATCCTTCAAGACTGCATGATCATTTTCAAAACATATGGTTTGGAACCCTATTGAACTTCCGGTTCAAATAAATTATATACACAACTTCAAGTTGTTAAGTTTTATTCCTCAATTATATTTCAAATATCACTATTAAACATTAATTATGATTACCTTTTTTTTGAAATGGTACTTTATATACAAAAATCACTGTGACAACATATCACATGTCAATAAACATTCGAATCACGCTACGCAAGTTTCGAACTTGTGAGCTCTCGCACCAAAGCCAAATCATTTAACCACTGGGACAATTGTGCTTGTCAATTATGATTACTTATTAGAGAATAACACATAGTTATGATTGCATATGGTCGTTTCTACACATCTCTTCTGGAGAGTTCAACAAAAGTGATATACTTACAAAAAATAAGAGCAGCTTCTGGACACTTGAAATTTTATAAAAATAAGAGATATACACATTACATAGCTCTCAAATTTTAAGTTAGAATCAGATCTAAAATAAATTAGAATCTTTCATAATCAAATTTCTATACATTTATTTGGTTTAATAAAATTATAAACAAATATCTTCTAGATATTTTTTAGCACTTTCAAATGTATAAGTCCCTTCTAAAGATATTTTGCTATCACCACTTCTAGAGCAAACTTATCTCTTCCAAAGATATATCTGCAAACTATTAGAATGTCATATCAATATACAATATTTCTTTTACATAAATTGCATAATTACTACAATTACAGTAGCATAAAATATCTCTGATGGAGATTTTTGTTGTAACTGCTTTTGAAATGTCATATCAAACTTTAAATACAGCAACAAAATTAGATGCACCAAATAAAAGTAATATGCAAGAGATAAAACCACTACTTTTGGAGTCTGATATTGGTATACAATACCTTTTTTTAGGGATAAATTATTGTTATTACTTCTAAAGTTTTATATGATATTCCTTAAGGGAATATAGTGTTTCTTTTTAAGGGATTGCAGTCTAAGAAAAGTAAAATACATCTCTTCTGGGACGTTGGATTTTGCAATATAAATTTAAAAGAAAACATCTCCTCAAGAGATTAATATATACACACATCCATAAACTTAAATAGTATGTTATATGAGTTATCTTCTCTACATAATACTTAAATAAATTTCGTCAATTAAATAGTTTGGCTAATGCACCAAAAATAATTTGTCAGAACTTTAGGTTTTATAACATAGTGCGATTAGTAAAGATCAGATCTATATTTATATATATATATCAATGAGAAAGCAACAGAGAGAAAATTAAACTAAAGCTGCACATATTGAAATCATTTCCAAAGTCAAAATCCAAATCAAAGAGCTTTCAAAATGAAAAATTCGTTTACCAAACATGTATAGATTACTTAAATCTATATCACAAACCAAAACGCAATCAAGTTCAATAAATTTATTTGAATCAACAACGGAAATTGTCAAATTTAAAACTTGCTTCAAAAATAATGAACTCCAAAAAGCATGCAATAATAAGCAAGTTTGAAATTAATTCAAACTCAAATTCAAAAAATCACAATATTTTATTTTTAAACCACGTACAAATCCCAAAGATATATTATTTGAATGTGATTTTGAGATCAACAGAATATTGAGATCAAAAAAATAAGAAAAAAAAAATCAAATCTATAATGGAATGAGATCTAAAATATAATAAAAAAATTACGTGTACGATAAAATAAATTTAGGTCTATGATAAAATAAGATGATAAGATCTACTAAAACTGATTAAGAGAAAGCATAGAAGGAGAAAACATATCAAATCTTCTAAATTAGAACGAGAGGAAATAGACATTATAGGAGTTTATTTCCATTGTGTACCTAATATCTTTTCCGTAAGTTTACCCAAAGTTGTAAGAAAACTTTAAATCACTTAATACTCAACAACTTTGAGATGTCCTTCATTTTGGAGTATTAACCCACCAATTTCGAGGTACGTTGTTTGGTTTTTATGTTATGCCCCAAACCCATCACCATTTTCTATGAAGACCAGAGAGCTACTGTAGTCGATTCCTGGCCAGAGATCACCAGAACATGCTTGGAGATCAGTTGGCAATAAGACCATGGTGACTCAAGTAGAAGGAAGTGAAGACAATAGACCAGCCGTCTTTGTGAAAGGATAAGATGGGTTAAGCATGTTGTGTGCACGTGCACACATGCACAGACTTGATCAAACTTGATTTCCACTTGCAGTGTTGATTAATTCAATCTAGCCGTTGTAATTCAGCTATATAAAGATATCAATGTATAATGTATTATCAGTTTCATAAATAAAAACTATATTTTTTTTCTGAAAAATTCTGTGCATGCTTCTTCCCTTTCTTATATTCTCTCATTTCTTGATAACTGCATATTCTTTCTTTATTCCCCCTGCTTTTAAAACAAACCAGCAATAGTACGTGTGTCCTTACCTTTTTTTCAAACCGTTTCTTCCAATAAATCACTTTCCAGAGATCTTCTTCTTCAACCTTCCATCATCTCCTAGTAATCAGCAATGGTTACTACTCGATAGCAAGCAAAGGATCATGGGCCTATCAAATTCATATCAGAGCAAGACCCAAAGGATGATTTCAATGAATATCCAGACTCGCCAAAGAATGATGATGAATAGGACCTATGGGCCAGGCAAGAGCATTTCAATGACAAGACCAACAACACACTCGAGCAGCTTACCAAAGCACAGCAAAAACTTCATCAAACCACCCACGAAATGAATGGAAAAATAGATCTTTTGTCGGCAACATTGGAGTCTTTATTGCAAGAAATAAAGAACAACAGAACCAGCCTTCATGAATCACAACAAACTCCTAGAAACAATCCCTATGTGCCTCCATTCCAAAGAAATAGCAACAGGAGTACATCATCCTCTCCACACTCAATGGAAACAAATACCAACCCTCACCCAAGACAGCAACCAAGTATGCTGCCCACTCCCTCCCTTTTGCAACACACCATTATTAAATTAGAATTTCCAATCTACAAGGGAGATGATACTGTTATTGAATGGATAGACCAGGTCGAGTAGTTATTTAGGTATCACCACACACCAGAAGGGGAATGGGTGTCAACCTGTTCATTCCACCTCAAAGATGATGCGCAGAAATGGTTCAATGGTTATCTAACAATGTCAAGAACTATGAAATATGGAAGAATTTTAAGGAAGAGATCATAGTAAGGTTTGCTCCACCTGAGTTAAGAAAGCCATTTAGGGCCTTTGCTAATTTAAAGCAGCCATCTACTGTTCAATCATATCTCACCAAGTTTGAACAACTGCAAGGTCTCCTGCCACGTCTACACCCAGATTATGTATTTGATAAATTTTTAGACGATTTAAAGGAAGATATTAGGATAGATGTTGAGACAGCCAGGCCTAAAAACTTTAAGGAAGCTATAGCACTAGCAAAGATTTACAAAAGTAGGAGGTCTAGGAAACCCTTTAAAACCTTTACCACCTCTCAACCTCTGACATTAAGAAACTTACCACCCAAGAACCATAAGGCAGTAGGATATGATTCCAACACCAACAAAAGTAATACACTAGCATAAATTGCGAAAAACAAGGGGATGACCTCATAGGAAATTACTGACAAAGGAAAAAAAGGACTATGCTATATCTGCAAAAGGTGGCATCCAGGCCATCAATGCAAGAGCAAACAATTATATACATTAGAAGGGATCATAGATCCAGAAGTTGTATAAGAGATCGAGGATCAGGAAGCCCAAGAAGTCGAGGAGATTGCAGAAACCAATGAAGAAGAAATTAATCATGTTATCACCTTCCATGCTATGTGTGGGATACCAGCCCTTCACACCATTAAATTTTGTAGGGAAATACATGGGAAACCATTGCATGTCCTTATTGATTCAGGCTCTACACACAAATTCATTGACTACCAACTCGGTAAAGGAATCCAATTGGAGACTAATGATACAAAAAGATTCGAAGTACAAGTAGATAATGGTGAGAGGCTTCAAGGTAAAGGACTATGTGGTCAGGTACCTTTAAAATGTCAAGGTTGTTGCATGTTTGTAGATTTACTCTTATTACCCCTAGATGGTTGTCAGGTTGTGTTAGGGGCCCAATGGATGAAAACATTAGGTGAAGTGACCTTAAACTTTTTAAAATTGCAAGTCAAATTTAAATATAATGGAAGATTCACATCTGGCAAGGAATGCACCCAGAAGGCCTAAGAATAGTAGACAAGAAGACAATTAAAAAAGACTGTATACAAGGACAAGTAGCCATGATGCTGTGTTCTCAGCTTGTCACTGAAACAAGTACTGTTATACCCGAACCAATTAAAAGAAATTGTATAAATTTCCAAAGGTATTAGCCCCTTTAAACTCGCTGCCTTCTAATAAACACTCACATGACCATAAAATACCACTGCTACAAGGGTCTAAGCCTATTTGTTTAAAACCCTACAGGCACTTACATCATATTAAAAATGAGCTAGAAAAAATCATCCAAGAAATGTTGAATACTAGAGTCACAAGGCCTAGTTGTAGTGCTTACTCTTCACCGGTTGTAATGGTTAGAAAAAAAGATGGAACATGGAGGTTGTGTATTAACTACCGATTGCTTAATAGTATTACTACCAAAGACAAATACCCTATACCTCTAGTTGATGATTTATTTGATGAGCTACATGGTGCCAAATATTTTTCTTAATTGGATTTAAGATCAGGATATCATCAAATCAGAGTAAATGAGAAAGACATTCATAAGACTGCTTTAAAGACCCATGATGGGCATTATGAGTTTATGGTTATGCCATTTGGTCTTGTAAATGCTCACTCTAGCTTTCAATCTCTAATGAATACTATATTCAGACCATATTTAAGGAAATATATTTTAGTTTTCTTTGATGATATACTAATTTTTAGCCAAGCTATGCTTAAGCATTTGGAGCATATCAGGGTTGCTTTGCAGGTACTACAAGATAATCAATTAGTTATCAAACTTTCTAAGTGCTCTTTTGCATGTGATTTCTGCTCAGGGGGTGGCTGTGGACAATAGTAAGGTGCAAGCTATTAAAGAATGGCCTATACCCACTACACTGAAGGCATTAAGAGGGTTCCTAGGCCTAACAGGATATTATCGAAAGTTTATCAAACATTACAGAATTATTGCCAAACCACTCACTAACCTCTTAAGGAAGGTTTCTTTTCAATGGAATGATAAATCAGCCCAAGCAATTGAAAGATTAAAAAAATGCCTCATGTCCCCACTAGTCCTTTCCATGCCAGATTTTAATAAGCCTTTTGTGGTTGAATGTGATGCCAGTGGTATTGGCATAGGGGCAGTACTCTTGCAGGATAATAAGCCTATTGCATTTCTCAGCAAAGCACTACAAGGAAGGAACCTTAATCTTTTGACATATGAAAAGGAATTACTTGCATTACTACTAGCTACAAAGAAGTGGTCATAGTATCTCCTAGGGAGACAACTCATTATAAAGACTGACCATCAGAGTCTTAAGTACTTGCTTACACAAAGGCTGCATACTGGAATTCAAGGGAAGTGGCTTGCCAAATTGTATAGCTATGGTTATGTGGTTGAACATAAAAGTGGCACAGAAAATGTAGTAGCAGATTCCTTGTCTATAAGGGATGAAGAAAAAGGACAGTTCATGTCTCTCACTCAGGAGCAGGCTACATGGTTGCAACAGCTAAAAAGTACCTTGGTTAACTCCTATATCCCCTATGTATATAGAAATCAAAGAGAAAATAGACAATGGAGGTTCCAGTAAATATAAACTTGTCGATGGGTTGCTCTTTTATAAGGGAAAAATTCTCATTGATCATCACAACTCAAATTTACTCAAAACTCTTATCAATGAATTCCATTCCACCCCACTTGGAGGACACTCTGGCATTAAAGGAACCGTGAAAAGAATTAGAGTTGTGTTCTATTGGAAAAGGATGAAAAGGTATGTGGAGCAATATGTAAAGGAATGTGATGTGTGCTAGAGAAATAAAGGGGAGAACATACATATACCAGGATTGCTTCAACCTCTGCCAATTCCAGAGAGAATATGGACTGACATCCCCATGCATGTCATAACTTGCCTTTCAAAAAGTCAAAAATACACTGTTATATATGTAGTGGTCGATAGACTATCAAAGTATGCTCAATTCTTCCCTTTATCGCATCCATACATAACCAGAGATGTAGCACAAGTCTTTTTTGATGGTGTATTTAAACTTTATGGAATGCCAACATCCATCGTCAGCGACAGAGATTCACTCTTTACTAGCATTTTCTGGAGGGACTCTTTAAATTGAAAGGCAGCACCTTGAAGTTAAGCACATCCTACCATCCTCAAACTGATGGCCAATCAGAAGTCACAAATCGAATATTGGAGGGCTATTTGCGGTGCTTTGTATGTCATAAACCTTCTGAGTGGTCTAAGTGGTTAACATTCACAGAATTTTGGTATAACACCACCTGGAAAACTGCTACAAAGATGACACCATTTCAAGCAGTATATGGGGTTACTCCCCCCACCTTTTTGACCTACATTCCAAATACAGCAAAGGTTCCTTAGGTAGAAGAGTTATTGTTCTCCAAAGACATTATTTTACAATTTTAAAAGACAGTTTGACAATAACCAGAGACATGATGAAGAAATATGCATCTCAAAAGAACAGAGAGGAATTTTAAAGTGGGAGATTGGGTTTTCTTGAGGTTACAACCATATAGACAGTTGTCTGCTAGGACTTTGAAGACACACAAACTCTTCCCCAAGTTCTATGGGCCTAATGAAGTTGAGAAGAAGATGGGAGAAGTAGCCTATCAATTGAAGTTACCACTTGAAGTTAAGATCCATCCTGAGTTTCATGTGTCTCAGTTGAAAAGGAAGCTAGGAACTGGAATTATAATTCAAGAGGATACGCCTAGCTATATAGAAGATTTGGTCAAGGAGCCTGAAAGGATCTTAGATAGAAGAATTGTCCCTACTAATAACCGACCAGTAGTGCAGATCTTAGTAAAATGGAAGGAGTTGCCTGATGAAGCAGCTACTTGGGAAGAATACTAGGAAATAATCAAGAAATTTCCCACCTTGGACCTTGGAACAAGGTCCATTTTTCATGGATAGGGGAGTTTTTATGCCCCAAACCCATCACCATTTTCTATGAAGATCAGAGAGCTCCTGCAGTCGATTCCTGGCCAGAGATCACTAGAAGATGCTTGGAGATCAGTCGACAATAAGACCATGGTGACTCAAGTAGAAGGAAGTGAAGACAATGGACCAGCTGGCTTTGTGAAAGGATAAGATGGGTTAAGCATGATGTGTGCTGGTGCACACATGCACAGATTTGATCAAACTTGATTTCCAATTGCAGTGTTGATTAAGTCAATCTAGTCGTTGTAATTCAGCTATATAAATAGCCCAGATATCAATGTATAATGCATTATCGGTTTCATAAATAAAACAATATTTTTTTCTGAAAAGTTCTGTGCATGCTTCTTCCCTTTCTTATATTCTCTCATTTCTTGATAACTGCATATTCTTTCTTTATTCCCCCTGCTTTTAAAACAAACCAGCAATAGTACGTGTGTCCTTACCTTTTTTTCAAACCGTTTCTTCCAATAAATCACTTTCCAGAGATCTTCTTCTTCAACCTTCCATCATCTCCTAGTAATCAGCAATGGTTACTACTCGATAGCAAGCAAAGGATCATGGGCCTATCAAATTCATATCAGAGCAAGACCCAAAGGATGATTTCAATGAATATCCAGACTCGCCAAAGAATGATGATGAATAGGACCTATGGGCCAGGCAAGAGCATTTCAATGACAAGACCAACAACACACTCGAGCAGCTTACCAAAGCACAGCAAAAACTTCATCAAACCACCCACGAAATGAATGGAAAAATAGATCTTTTGTCGGCAACATTGGAGTCTTTATTGCAAGAAATAAAGAACAACAGAACCAGCCTTCATGAATCACAACAAACTCCTAGAAACAATCCCTATGTGCCTCCATTCCAAAGAAATAGCAACAGGAGTACATCATCCTCTCCACACTCAATGGAAACAAATACCAACCCTCACCCAAGACAGCAACCAAGTATGCTGCCCACTCCCTCCCTTTTGCAACACACCATTATTAAATTAGAATTTCCAATCTACAAGGGAGATGATACTGTTATTGAATGGATAGACCAGGTCGAGTAGTTATTTAGGTATCACCACACACCAGAAGGGGAATGGGTGTCAACCTGTTCATTCCACCTCAAAGATGATGCGCAGAAATGGTTCAATGGTTATCTAACAATGTCAAGAACTATGAAATATGGAAGAATTTTAAGGAAGAGATCATAGTAAGGTTTGCTCCACCTGAGTTAAGAAAGCCATTTGGGGGCTTTGCTAATTTAAAGCAGCTATCTACTATTCAATCATATCTCACCAAGTTTGAACAACTGCAAGGTCTCCTGCCACATCTACAACCAGATTATGTATTTGATAAATTTTTAGATGGTTTAAAGGAAGATATTAGGATAGATGTTGAGGCAGCCAGGCCTAACAACTTTAAGGAAGCTATAGCACAAGCAAAGATTTATGAAAGTAGATGGTCTAGGAAACCCTTTAAAACCTTTACCACCTCTCAACCTCTGACATCAAGAAACTTACCACCCAAGAACAATAAGGTAACAGGATATGATTCCAACACCAACAAAAGTAATACACTAGAATAAATTGCGAAAAACATGGGGATGACCTCAGAGGAAATTATTAACAAAGGAAAAAAAGGACTGTGCTATATCTGCAATGAAAGGTGGCATCTAGGCCATCAATGTAAGAGCAAACAAGTATATACATTAGAAGGGATCACAGATCCAGAAGTTGTACAGGAGACAAAGGATCAAGAAGCCCGAGAAGTCGAGGAGATTGCAGAATCCAATGAAGTAGAACTTAATCATGCTATCACCTTCCATGCTATGTGTGGGATACCAGCCCTTCACACCATTAAAGTTTGTAGGGGCAATACATAGGAAACCAGTGCATGTCCTTATTGATTCAGGCTCTACACACAATTTCATTGACTGCCAACTGGCTAAAGGAATCCAATTGGAGACTGACGATACAAAAGGATTTTAAGTACAAGTAGCTAATGATGAGAGGCTTCAAGGTAAAGGACTGTGTGGTCAGGTACCTTTAAAATGTCAAGGTTGTTGCATGTTTGTAGATTTTCTTTTCCGGTTCCAGTATAAATTCCAGATTTTCTTTTCAAATATAGAAAAAAACTTATAAAAAATTAAAAATACAATAAACATATAGCAATTAAATAAATTAATCAGTAGAATAAATAAATGGAAAAGAAATCACGTAGTTTCATAAAAAAAAATTGTTATGCTTTTGTTAATTTACATCGAACCATAATAGAAAATTCAAAATTTTCAAAATTTATCGAAGTTTTATAATCTCAAATGAATAATACAAAATCTTACACAATGGATTTTTAATTAAAGTGTGTATTTTATATGTAATTTAAAAAATGTACTATAAATTTATGACAGTATTGGATATTTATTAGCGTATATAGCAAATTAAAGTAAAAAAAGTACCGAAATTAGAAAATCGGAATTAAAGCGGAGCTTCTGGAATTTTCAGAATGGAACCGGAATTTCTTAAATTATCAATGGACGAAACGGAAACAGAAAACGAAATTTTGAACCTTGGTTAATATTACCACATAAAACCTTTTTCAGAACCGCAGATTATAGTGCCTTTTATTATGATCACCATTACGCATATAGAATAGTAATTCCATTAGAATTAGGTCCTGAGTTCGAAATGATACCTTCATGTGAAATATTTTATGGTAAAAAATTTCATCGGGAAAGGGGTCGCTTACTAAGCAAGTTTCATTAGCAATTTCTATATCTTAGGTGTGCCCTTCTGATTGGGATTTTTTACTAGAGGCGTTAATCAATTGTGTTCTTTTTCATTGCTATTTGTTTTTATTCTTTTTATGGACTCGGTTCTCATCCGGAATATTTTGACAATCGTAGCGCTATTCTCTAATTACTTTTGACAATGTATTTTTTGTTTTAAGAACTATGTTTTGCCAATTTCTTGAGTATAAGAACATTAGTTTCATATTTATTTATGTGATGTATTTTTAAAGTTTCAACCCCTTTTTAACTCAACCAGTGTCTATTTCACATTCTCGGTACCAAGCCCGGATAAAGGAGGGGAAAGATGAATCTTCACTGTTTATATGTTTTGTACACTTGTATTTTTCTAGCTCTATTTTGCGTTCTTTTAAAAAATTCGGTATATTTACATTATAAGGCTTGATTATTCATATATCTAGAGCTCTTGAAAATTGCCAATGCTATTAATTCTTATGTATAATTTCCACTCATAAGAAATATTGTTACAGGATACTTTCAAAATCCAAGTTTAAAAAATGCTCAACATGAGTGTTTTTAGAGATTAAAGGAATAATTGGCAGGCACATAAGAGTAGTATATACTTTCTGGGTAAGTTTATTTGTTATCTGGTTCTTTAAGAAGTATAAAAAATTCCTTTAGTACTCAAGCACTTGTATACATTTTGTATAGGTATGAATTGAAAAACTGACTATAATTATTCTTTGATACAATAGAGTTGTTTGTAAGCAGAAGAAGTAATTTTATTGTAAAATGATCAAGTAATTACAATGCGGTTATAAGCCAATGTATTTAAATACATGTTTATGAGCTAAATAGGCCTTGGCCCAAATAGATGTGTACAAAAGAAATGGTTCAGGTTGATGGAAGATTTTACACCCGCATGTCTCTTTGATATCCCACTTAGGGTTAGCTGCATATCTCAAACACTTTTACTCCCCCCTCAAATCAGAATCAAGGGCATGTCGCTTTTCTCTTTGATGTTAAAAATCTCGAGAAACAAGTGGGAAATCTTCTGTTTACTTGAGAGAGAGTAGTCGCTTTTCTCTTTCGATTCTGGTTTGAGATCCTAAGTGTTGAGGTGATCAATCTGGATCTCTGACCTTTGAGACAAATCTGGCAGAGCTCCTTTCTTTGCACGATCCTTGGGTTGAAGCTTTGACTTTTGTGACTGGTTCAATAGAGGTATGACTTATATCAGAGTCGTCTCTGGTGCTATCTTTAACTTTGAGATCTTCCCTGAATCTTATGAAGTTTCTGTAAGTCAGAGCTTTGGTAAGTACGTCTGCTCTCTGGTAAGTTCCAGGTATGTGATTTACGAGTAAGTGACCCTTGAGAATTTGTTCACGCACAAAGTAAATGTCTATCTCTATGTGCTTCGTTCTTGCATGTAGCACTGGGTTAGCAGACATGTAAACTGTGCTTTGGTTATCACACCATAGCACTGGTTTGATATCAGATTTATCTTTAACTCAATGAGTAAGGATTGAATCCACATAATTTCTGCTGTTGCACTAGCTACGCTTCTGTATTCAGCTTTGTACTGGATCTGGATATGGTTGATTGCTTTTTTGAACGCCATGACACAGGATTGTCTCCAATATATATGCAGTAACCAGAGATTGATTTCTTGTCGTCATGGTCTGTTGCCCAGTCAGCATCACAGAACCCTGTCACATTGAGTCTTTTGCATGTCTTTAAGGATAGACCGTAGGTTGATGTTCCCTTCAGATATCTTAATATCCTCTTTATGGCCTTCCAGTGCTCATTAAGAGGTTCCTGCAAAAATTATGACAACTTGTTAACACTGAATGATATATCAGGTCTAGTTATGGTTGCATATTGTAATGCTTCCACCACACTTCTGTATTGTTTGATGTTAAATATTGGTTCTCCCTTGTGTTTTGAGAGCTGATGATTGCAAATCATGGGTGTTGGTTGAGGCTTGGCTTCTACCATGTTTGATTTATACAATATTTCATTGATGTACTTTCTCTGGCTTAATATGATTTGTGACTTTGACTTTCTGATGACTTCTATGCCTAAGAAGTAATCTGGTTCTCCAAGATCTTTGATAGAAAATTGCTTATCTAGATACTGAACAAGCTCATTGATTGTTGTTTCATCATTCCCTGTAATTAGTAAGTCATCAACATAAATTAGAATATATATAATAGATTCTTTGTTGACTTTAATGAACAGGGAATTATCAGATTTTGTTGACTGATAACCCAATCTGCCAAGTGTGGTCTTTAGTTTCTCAAACCACACCCTTGGTGCCTGCTTCAAACCATATATTGCCTTGTTTAACTTACACACATGATTCTGTCTCTGATTATAACCTTGTGGCTGTTCCATATAGATTTCTTCTTGTAGTGTACCATTTAGAAATGCATTAATGACATCCAACTGTCTAATTTTTCACTGTTTATGTAAGGAAATAGTGAATATTACTCTAATTGTAGTTGGTTTGACCACTGGAGAGAAGGTTTCACTGAGATCAAATCCATATTGTTGAGTATATCCTTTAGTCATAAGCCTGGCTTTGTATCTACTAATTGTTCCATCTGCATTTTTCTTTAATTTGTATGTCCACTTGCAACCAATAATGTTTTTGTTCTTTGGTGGATTGACCAAGTCCCAGGTTTTATTTTTGATGAGGGAATTATACTCTTCATCCATTGCTATTTTCCAATTGTTGTCCTTTATGGCTTGTTCATAATTCTCTGGCTCTTCTGTAGTTCTGTCAGCAGTGTAAATCTTTGGTTTGAATATGCCACTCTTAGACCTTGTGATCATTGGATGACCTGACCTAGTCTGTAGAGTCTCAGTGTGTGTCTCATTATCATTACTTTTGCTTTGGTTTAGTTGAGTGCTTGTAGACTGACTGGTTTGTTGCTCCTGACCATTTGTGCAGGTGGGAGACTGATTGAGATAGCTAGATTCATCTACTGGTTCATGACTTGATTCATCTGATATAGCAGGTTGTGAATCACTAGTACTTGCAGTCCTTTCAGTCTCCTGTTCCCAGATTTTGGAATATACAGGTAAAACAGGTACAGAAACCCTTGGATTATATATCTTTTTAGTTGTCTCCATATTTAAGCTTTCAAAAGGAAACACGTGTTCATTGAAGACTGCATGTCTGTTAATGAACAATTTTCCTTTATTGTCCAAACACTTGTACCCTTTCTGATTGTTAGGATAACCCAAGAAAGTACATGGTTTGGATCTAAAATCTAATTTATTGGTGTTGTACTGCCTTAAGTTAGGAAAGCATAGGCACCCAAATGGTTTCAGTGCATGATAATCAGGTTTAGTGCCAAATAATTTTTCTATGGGACTTTTGCCCTTTAGCACTTTTGTTGGCAATCTATTGATTAAGTATACTGCTGTATTAAAAGAATCTGGCCAAAATTTTAATGGTAAATGTGCCTGTGCTAAAAGTGTAAGTCCTAGTTCCACTATGTGTCTATGCTTCCTTTCTATCAAGTCATTTTGTTCATAGGTGTAGGGACATGCAGTCCTGTGTATTATCCCCTTGTTATTAAAGAATTTGATGAGTGGTTTAAACTCAGAACCCCCATCAGTTTGCATAACTTTGACATGATGGCCTGTTTGTTTTTCAACTAGGGTTATAAAGTGCAACACTACATTGCATGTTTCAAACTTAGCTTTCAGTAAATAAATCCAAGTGTGTTTAGAGTGAGCATCAATAAAGGATATGTAATATTTATAACCATAGTCAGAACATATAGGGGCAGGACACCAAATATCTGCAGCAACTAATTCAAGTGGATTAGAGTACATAGTAGTAGAATCATTAAAAGCTAACTTATGACTTTTGCCCATTTGGCAATAAGTACAAATATATGGATCAGTAATATTTTCAAAAGGAACTTTGTTTTCATTGAGTATTTGTTTAACAACAGTTGCATTTGGATGCCCCAATTTGTAGTGCCACAGATCAAAGTTACTCCTATTCTCTTCTGTTTGATTCACCTCAGTCAAATTACATTTATTCTGCTGTTTTACAGTACTGGTGGAGTTAACAAAATTGAATCTGTAAAGACATTTATCAGCATCACCCTGCAAAAGAGTTTCATTAGTCAAAATATCTTTTACTAAACAGTAATTAGGAAAAAATTCAAAGTAAACATTGTTGTCTCTTGCAAACTAGGAGACACCGATAAGATTCTTTTTAATCTTTGGAACTCTTAATAAATTATTCAAGAATAACTGCCTGGTACCTTTAATATAAGTCTTACCAGTATGAGTTATTCTAGTACACTTACCATCCCCCATGGTAACTGATTGTTTACCTTTGTACTCTTTATTTCCAAGATTAAAGTTGTCAAGATTGCTTGTTAGGTGATTAGTTACTACAGGATCTGGATACCATGCTTCATCTTGAATGTGTTCAGGTTTAGTGATCTGATTTCTACACATATCTGACTACCCACTTTGATCTTGTTGAGCCTGTGCTAAATTTGCACTTGGATTTCCATTCCTCTGACTGCTTGCATTTTGTCCTGGTACATAATTTAAGTTTAATCTGAAATAGCATTTTGCGGCAGTATGACCTATTTTTTCACAAATTTGACATTTTGGTTTATTGTTGTTGTTGTCCACCTTCCTTTGCCTCTTCCTCTTGTGGATTGATTGCCTCTTTGTTGATTCTGATCTGATTTGGTGTTGTACTGGCTTTTACTTTTAGAGTTTGAGGCATAATTGACTGACATGTCTATCTCGTTGGATTTCTTGTACTCAATTCTTCCTTCATGAGCAAGAAGAATTGAGTGCACATCCTTAATTGAGGGTGTCAATCTTTGTGATGATATGACAGCCACTACAGCTTCATATTCTTCACTTAAGTCGCTTAGTATAATCAGTACTTGTTTAGTAGTAGGGATTTTGTGACCAGTTGCTTCAAGAATGTCACATAAAGTCTTTATTTTTGTCAGATACCCTCCCATGGTTAGATTATCTTTCTTGATACTGTGTAATTGTCTTTTGTGATGCATGATCTTGGCAGTAGATTGAGAACTAAATATTCTCTCTATGGGTTGACCAGATCCCATTTGCTGTCTTGCTTCGTATTACCTGTGGCAGTAGCTTAATGCTTATAGATGATAGCAATCATAAACAAATTAAACTGTCTTGTCTCTGATGTTTATGAATTTATCATTACTGACAGTTTTATTTTCCTGGTCAGTTATAAATCTGGGTGGAACAGTGATAGTGCCAAAAAGGAACTCTTCAAGGCCATAACCTCTAATGGCTGTCTCCACTTGCACTTTCCATAGAAGATAATTATCTTCTTCAAGATGTGCAGTAATTAGCTGGTTCTATGGGCTTATTATAGTCCTTATGAGACTTTCAGTGGCATTCTGACGTGAATTAGATGAAGTGCTTGATGTGGGAGAACTGCTGTTGTCTCCTGCCGTGATATCTTGAAAGATAAACGATCAACAAGAGAAATGGAGATACTTACAGAGTCATGGAAAACCAAACAGTGAATGATATAGGTTAGTTACAGCCAAACTCAAATGATGAGATTTTACTGACGGGTTCTTGGCGAGGTAACAACTTTCTTATGATTTCTTGATGATTTCTTGATGGTTTTTCTTGACTCTGATGATGGATTTTCTGATGCACTTCTTTCTGATTTACTTTTATCTGATCAGTTGCAACCAAGATCTGAGATCTTTAGGTATGGCACTGATCAATACTCAGATGATGAATGAATTTCTGATGAGAATTCTGATTATCAGATGATGATACTATATCTGATGATAATTCAGATTCAGTAGCCCAAAAGATTTGTCGTTAGGCGATGATGGCTCTGATACCAAACTGAAAAACTGACTGTAATTATTCTTTGATACAATAGAGTTGTTTGTAAGCAGAAGAAGTAATTTTATTGTAAAAATGATCAAGTAATTACAATGCGGCTATAAGCCAATGTATTTAAATACATGTTTATGGGCGAAATAGGCCTTGGCCCAAACAGATGTGTACAAAAGAAATGGTTCGGGTTGATGGAAGATTTTACACCCGAACGTCTCTTTGATATCCCACTTAGGGTTAGCTGCATATCTAAAACTCTTTTACTGTATGTAACATAAAAAATTGCATGGCGGAGATCACAGATCTTTTTTTATTGCACTGATTTAAAAGGGGTAACATTAGCAACCAAATACTATTAACTAGCTATAGTTTGGTTTATATGGTATGTTGACAGCATTGACAATGATATATCATTTTGTTATGAGGTACATATGGAGGGGCATGATAATCTATGAATTATTCAATTTGAATAAATATATGATATTAAAGTTCTAATTCTCCACCTAAATGACATTGTTATTTGTACATATATTGCTAAGAGGTAATTAGACAAAAGGACAAATATTAGTCAATTTTTTAGATCCAGTCCAGAAGTTTTCAAATTTAGGCTTAAGGACAAAACCATATTTTCTTCGATTTTACGTTCAACTGTCGCTGTCTCTTTCAATCGCCAACACCACCACCTTGTAGCCCCTCTCCCTTGCATCACTATCGCCTTCAATAGCTCGACATCGACCACCATGGCTACGACCTGCACCACGCCCTGCTCTGCCTCGCCGATGTCGATGTCGCTCTCTCTTTCTTCTTCATCAGCGAGAAGCTCGTAGACTCCTCAAACAAACACCACACCACCTCATCGCCACGGCCATCCCCGTTGTACCACCTCAGCGAGGCACCAACATCGTCGACGTCGATCTGAATTTTAAAAAAATCAATAACAAAAAATAAATGCTAAATTCAATTAGCATTAAATCAACATAATACTTTTTTCATTTCTTTATGGTTCAGAAAATGCTAAAATTAATTATCATTCTGCAAACAAAGTTATAATTAAAATGCTACATCAATATATCATTTCAAATATCATAAAAATGCTCCTAGATTTTGTAACTAAAATGCTACCTTAAACTATCATTAGATTAAAAACAAAAAAATGCTACTAGATTTTGTAACTAAAATGCTACCTTCAAATATCATTTACTTTTACAGTTTAAAAAATGCTACGTATAATGCTGTATTAATTTTCACTTATGGATAATGCTAATTCTATTTAGCATTTTCGGCTTTTAATTATTCAAAAAAAATCGATCGTATTCAACACTATCGCCGTCGCCTCCCAATCCACCTCGACCACAACTTCAGCGATGCCATGACTTGACCATCACGGCTACTCCTCCAACACTCTTCTCTTCCATCGCCTCCTAATCCACCTCGACTAACCACCTTTTCGCCTTTTAAGCCGCTGCCATCTCGTTACATCGACCAACATCGTTGCCATCCCAAGCCACTACCACATCGTCGCCATTCCAAGCCTCATTTTTCATGACATCGTCTGCTAAACTACCACCATTTTAGCCGTCATTTAAGTTTGGCGTTGTGATTAATTTTTGTAGGAAGTTTAGCCTTCGTGCTTACAAAAAAAGTGCTGTCTTTGCGTCAAAATATTTTTTTATGTTTGTCCTTCTCCCTATTTTCCACTATTGCTAAATTATAATCAGCTTGAGCTTTATACCGTATAAAAAAATATCCTAGTAATTAATTCAAGACATCATCACATTAATTAACAATAGAAAAACTAAGCCTAAGTAAGTTTCTTTAGTAAAAGCATTGAAATCCAGTTTGTAAACATTCTTCCTTCCGTGAAAATTAAAATAATATTTGGAACATATACTAATGTGGACAATGTATGTGATGCAGCTAAACATAATAAGAGCAACAGAGCAGTTGTAGTACTTTCAGCGTTACCAACAGATACTGGGCTAACTGACAAGGCAAGGGCGAGCCCAAACACTACTGAATCAAGCTCTCGTATTAATCACTCTTGGATGCAATGACTTTGTAAATAATTACTACCTGCTTCCATATTCTGAAAGATATTGTGAATTTACACTGCTTGATAGTGTTAAATACACCATTTCCCAGTACAAGCAGATACTCGCTGTAAGTTTAGTTTCACTCACAAATTCATATTCTTTGTTTAATATTAATAACAATTTATAAAAACCGGGATCACATGGAGTCATGGTGACTGGAACTGAGCCACTGGGTTGTGTACCAGTAGAGTTTGCAGATAGGACGTGATAGAGGTGATACAGAACTATGGAGAGCTGCAAACTTGTTTAATCTTCAACTAATTAGTTCAGATTATCAATGAACATAACTCTGAGTTTGTATAAAACTTTTGATAATATTGATATATTATGAATTGATGATAATTGTTTTCAGTGATACTTGAAACAGAGAAGAGAATAGTTCTTTTGTATTGATCAAAGACTGAATAATAATACAATGTGTATCTGCTTTGCTTTTATATACAACACGAAATACTAGGTTGCATTATGGCCCAAAGCCCAAACATATTGTTTTAGCATAAATAAACACTCCTCAGTATATCGAGATACTTCTCACTTTCTAACTCGCCCCCTCAAACCAACATTAGGGTTAATTATGGCGTCTTCTCTTCGCGCCGCCTCAAGAGATTAGAGATTTTTAGCTCGGATCTATAGAAAAATTGCGTGGATCTGAGTAGTTGCATCATTACAGTATGTTCCTTTGAGTAGATCTGAGTTGTCTTGTTGATCTGAGTACATCAGTTCATCTTCTAAGTTGGTTCTGATGATAAATTTGCTGTTGTTTGAGCTAAAGCTTTTGACTTTTGTCGATTTAACTCTGCAACTTCGTTTGGTTCGGTTGAGTTTGTGAGAATAGCAATCACCTTCAATTCTTCTCTGAATCTAACGAATTTTGCTTTGACAAAGCTTTGGTAAGTGTATCTGCCCTCTGGTAAGTCGATGGTAAGTGATTCACTAGCAAATTTCCTTTTTATATTTGTTCTCTGACAAAATACAGATCTATCTCTATGTGTTTTGTCCTTGAATGAAGTATTGGGTTTGCTGACATGTATACCATGCTTTGATTGTCACACCATAATGTTGGTTTGGCTTGCGACTTGATGTTTAGTTCATGTAGTAATGACTGTATCCACATGATCTCTGCAGTTGCGCTTGCAACGCTCCTGTATTCGGCCTTTGTGCTGGATCTTGATATTACAGATTGTTTCTTAGAACACCACGACACTGGGTTGTCTCCTATGTATATACGGTATCCTGTAGTAGATCTACGCTCATTTGGATTAGTTCCTCAATCTGCATCTGTATATCCAGTTATATTCAGATGATTGCTTTTTTTATTTGTAGTCCATAATCTGTAGTTCCCTTTATGTATCTCAATATTCTTTTAACTGCTTTCCAGTGATCGTCTCTTGGTTCCTGCATAAATTGACAAACTTTGTTAACACTGAAAGATATGTCTGGCCTTATAATAGTTAAGTACTGTAAAGCATCAACAACACTTCTGTATTGTTTAGTGTTTGTTATGTATTCTCCCCTATTTTTGGATAAGTATAGATGGCTTATCATTGGAGTAGGCTAAGGCTTGGCATTGTCCATCTTTGTCTTTTTTAGTAGCTCTAAAATATATCTTTTCTAACTGAGGATAATCTCTGACTTTGATTTCCTCTTGACCTCAATGCCTAAGAAGTAATTTAGAGAACCTAAATCTTTGATGGAGAATTCCTTGTCTAAATATTGAGCAAGACATTTGGTTTCATTCTCATCATTTCCTGTAATGACAAGATCATCAACATATATTAGAATGTAAACACTTGTCTTATTATTATTTTTAATAAATAAGGAGTTGTCTGATTTTGTAGATTGATAGCCAAGATGAGTCAGTGTGGCTTTCAGTTTGTCAAACCAGACTCTTGGTCCCTGCTTAAGGCCATATATAGCCTTTTTTAGTTTGCACACAAGACTTGTACTTTGTATCCTTGCGGTTGCTCCATGTATATTTCCTCCTGTAAAGTTCCATTCAAAAATGCATTATTGACATCATATTGTCTAATATTCCACTGATTATATAGGGCAATACTTAAGATAATTCTTATAGTAGTTGGTTTGACCACAGAGAAAAGGTTTCATTGAAATCAAACCCATATTGCTGTGTGTAGCCTTTTGCTACCAGTCTTGCTTTATATCTTGACACTGTTCCATCAGAGTTCTTTTTAACCTGTATGTCCACTTGCACCCTATAATGTTTTTGTTATCAGGTGGATGTACAAGTTCCCATGTATTATTCTTTATTAAGGCATTATATTCTTCATCCATAGCTGCCTTCCAGTTGTTGTCCTTTGCAGCTTGCTCAAAGGCTTCTGGTTCCTCTAGATTTGATGCAGCTGTGTATAATTTTGGTTTAAAGATTCCACTTTTTGACCTTATAATCATTGGATGACCAGTTCTATTCTGTGGTGATACATCTGTACTTGTTTGATTGTTGTCATTATCTGTTTGTACTGGTATGCTTTCGGATTCTCTTTCATCAACTGACTCTGTTTGATGTTTTGAATTTGCAGGAGTTTGACTGAGATAGCTGGATGAGTCTGATGATTCATGACCTGGTTGATCTGGCATTGTGAGTTGTGAATCATCACCCTCAGCAGTCCTTTCAATCACCTCGGGATGGAGATTATCTCTGTAAACAGGTATACTGGGTAGAGAATTCTTTGGATTCAGTATCTTTTGAGTTGTTTTAATGCTTGTACTTCTGAAGGGAAAAACATGTTCATTGAACACAACATGTCTACTAATTATAACCTTGCCATTTTCATCTAAACATTTATATTCTTTCTGGTTTGCTGCATATCCTATGAAAGTACATGGTTTTGCCCTGAAACATAATTTATTGTTATTGTATGGTCTTGTGTGAGGAAAGCATAGACATCCAAACATTCTTAAACTCTGATAGTCAGGCTTAACACCTAATAGTTTTTCTATTGGACTGATTCCTTTAATAACTTTTGTGGGAAGTCTGTTAATCAAATATACAGCAATATTAAAGGAATCAGGCCATAATTTTAGTGGTAATGATGCTTGAGCAAGCAGTGTTAGCCATGTTTCAACTATATGTCTATGCTTTCTCTCTATTAGACCATTTTGTTCAGATGTATAGGGACATGTGGTTCTGTGTACAATTCCTTTCTTAGCAAAGTAATTGCTGAGAGATTTGTACTCACCACCACCATCTGACTGAATGATTTTAAGTTGATTGCCAGTTTGTTTTTCAGCTAGCAATATAAAGTGTATCACTGCATTATACACTTCTGATTTAGTCTTTAAAAAATAAATCCATGTATATCTAGAATATGCATCAATGAAAGATATGTAATATTTATAACCATAGTCAGAAAAGATTGGGGCAGGTCCCCATAAGTCAGTTGCTACCAATTCTAAAGGTTTTGAATACTTGGTTAATGAGTCATTGAAAGGTAGCCTATGACTTTTACCCATTTGACAGTAAGTACAAACATATGGTAAAGTAACATCATCAAACACAATTTTATTTTTCTCAAGTACTTGTTTCACAACATTTGTGTTTGGATGGCCAAGTTTGTAGTGCCACAAATCAAACACACTTCCACTTTCTTTATACTGACCCATTTCACCTATATTACAACATCTCTGATTCCTTTCATATTTACAACTGTTTTAAGATTGAATATGTATAGTCCTCTGACTGCTTCACCCTGCAAAAGATTTTCATTAGTCAGTATATCTTTAACTAAACAGTAATCTGGATAAAATTCAAAGTATACATTGTTGTCTTTTGCAAATTATGACACACTCAAGAGATTTTTCTTTATTTTGGGAACTCTCAATAAGTTGTTTAAATATAATTGTCTTTTGCCATTAATATTGGTTCTTCCAGTGTGAGTAATATTAACTAGCTCACCATTCCCCATGCGTGTGGACTGTTTACCTCTATATTCCTTATTGTCAAGATTCAAGTTGTCTAGATTATTTGTTATATGATTGGTTGCCTCTGAATCAGGATACTAGCTCTCATCATGTATATGTTCTGATGTTGCTACTGTGCTTTGATTGACTTCACTATTGTTGTTAGTGTTTGACTGAACTTGAGCCATGTTTGCACCAGGATTTACATTTCCTTGATTATTCTGATTTGGTGCATAATTGGCATTAAATCTAAAGTAACACTTCACAGCAGTATGACCAATTTTCTCACAAATTTGACACTTAGGCCTGTTGTTATTGTTGTTGTATCTGCCTCTGCCTCTAGATCTGTTAGAATTGCCACCTCTTTGATAAGATTGACCTTGCTTGTTTTGATTCTGCCCTTTGTTTCTTGAGTTGGAAGTATAATTGATTGACAGATCTGTTTCTTGAGATTTTTTGTGATCTTTTCTCGCTTCACGTGCAAGAAGTGTAGCATGAACATACTGTACAGGTGGCAAACTTGGTTGTGATGACACAACTGCAACAACAGCTTTATACTCTCACTAAGTTCATTAAAAATGCTTAGAACTTGCTCCGTTTCAGATACATTGTGTCCTGCTGCTTCCAACATATTGCAGATGTTATTGACTTGTGAAAGATAATCCCTCATTTACAGATTTCCTTTAGTAATATTTTGTAATTGTCTTTTATAATGCATAATTTTAGCAGCAGACTGAGTGTTGAATATCCTTTCAACAGTAATCCATATACCATTTGATGATTTGCACCCTATAACTTGTGATAGCAATTTTGTGTCAATTGGTGATAGAAGCCAATAACTTATCAATCTATCTTGTCTGTAAAATTTTGTGTATTCTTCATTACTGATCATCTTATTTTGTGAATCAATGATGAATCTTGAAGGAATGGGAATTGAACCAAGAATAAAGCCTTCTAGCCCATATCCTTGCATTGCTGTTTCAACTTGCAATTTCCATAAGAGATAATTGTCTTCCTCTAGATGCACAGTGATTAGCTGGCTTTGAGGGCTTATAACAGTTTTGATTAGTCTCTCTGTTGCATCAGTGAACTGCCGAGTGCTGTTGGTATTATCTGACGTTGCTGAAGCATTGTCTCCTTTACCCATGATTAAAGATTTCTAAGGTTGACAGAGGAAATCAGAGATACAGGAGGTTTGCTAATTCAAGATCACACTACTACTAACAAGATGAGGTTAGTTGCAGCCAAGACTTTAGATGATGAGATTTCTTTGATAGGTCTTGGCACGGCAATTACTTTCTTTATGCTCCTTGACTGTTTTCTTGAATTGGTTTTGTGATTCTCTGAATTTTCTTGCTATAAATTTGCTTGACTTTTGATGAAAAAACTTGTTGCAATCAGAAATCTTAACGATTTCTTGGTATGGTACCTGTTTTCTCAACAAAATATTGCAATCAGAAACCTTTTTCAGTACCGCAGATTATAGTGGCTTTTATTATGATCACCATTATGCATTTAGAATAGTAATTCCATTAGATTTAGGTCCTGAATTCGAAATGATACCTGCATGTGAATATTTTATGGTAAAAAATTTCATCGGGAAAGGTGTCACTTACTAAGCAAGTTTCATTAGCAATTTTTATATCTTAGGCGTGTCCTTCTGATTAGATTTTTTACTAGAGGCGTTAATCAGTTGTGTTCTCTTTCATTGCTATTGTTTTTATTCTTTTTATGGACTCGGTTCTCATCCGGGATACTTTGACAATCATAGTGCTGTTCTCTAATTACTTTTGACAATGTATTTTTTTGTTTTAAAAACTATGTTTTGCCAATTTCTTGAGTATAAGAACATTAGTTTCATATTTATTTATGTGATGTATTTTTAAAGTTTCAACCCCTTTTTAACTCCGCCGACGTCTATTCACATTGTCGGTCCCAAGCCCGGATAAAGGAGGGAAATGTGAATCTTCACTGCTTATATGTTTTGTACACTACTATTTTGCGCTCTTTCAGAAAATTCGGTATACTTACATTATAAAGCTTGATTATTCATATATCTGGAGCTCTTGATAATTGCCAATGCTATTAATCCTTGTGTATAATTTCCATTGATAAGAAATATTGTTACAGGATACTTTCAAGATCCAAGTTCAAAAACTGTTCAACTTGAGTGTTTTTAGAGATTAAAGGAATAATTGGCAGGCACATAAGAGTAGTATGTACTTTCTGGGTAAGTTTATTTGTTATCTGGTTCTTTAAGAAGTATAAAAATTCCTTTACTACTCAAGCACTTGTATACATTTTGTATAGGTATGTAACATAAAAAATTGCATGGTGGAGATCTCAGATCTTTTTTTATTGCACTGATTTAAAAGGAGTAACATTAGCAACCAAATATTGTTAACTAGCTATAATTTGGTTTATATGGTATGTTGACAGCATTGACAACGATATATCATTTTTTTTATGAGGAACATAGGGGCATGATAATCTATGAATTATTCAATTAGAATAAATATATGATATTAAAGTTCTAATTCTCCACCTAAATGACATTGTTATTTGTAAATATATTGCTAAATTATAATCAGCTTGAGCTTTATACTGTATAAAAAATATCCTATTAATTAATTCAAGACATCATTACATTAAGTAACAATAGCAAAACTAAGCCTAAAGTAAGTTTCTTTAGTAAAAGCACTGAAATCCAGTTTGTAAACATTCTTCCTTCCGTGAAAATTAAAATAATATTTGGAACATATACTAATGTGGACAATGCATGTGATGCAGTTAAACATAATAAGAGCAACAAAGCAGTTGTAGTACTTTAAGCGTTACCAACAGATACTGGGCTAACTGACAAGGCAAGGGCAAGCCCAAACACTAGTGAATCAAGCTCTCGTATTAATCACTCTTGGATGCAATAACTTTGTAAATAATTACTCCCTGCTTCCATATTCTGAAAGATATCGTGAATTGACACTGCTTGATAGTGTTAAATACATCATTTCCCAGTACAAGCAGATGCTCGCTGTAAGTTTAGTTTCACTCACACATTCATATTCTTTGTTTAATATTAGTAACAATTTATAAAAACCGGGATCACATGGAGTCATGGTGACTGGAACTGAGCCACTGGGTTGTGTACCAGTAGAGTTTGCAGATAGGACGTGATAGAGGTGATGCAGAACTATGGAGAGCTGCAAACTTGTTTAAACTTATTTTTTGAAAAGTGATCAGGCATCAACTTCTCTATAGTACATTGTGATGAATGGCCGAGATTCATTTATTTCTCTTTCAACTTGAACAAGATTATAATTACTACCATTTTCATCTTTTCTCATTTTCTATTATTTGAGTTGGTTCCTACAAAAAGAAGATATCAGTGCATTCAACCTATATAATCCTTAACCACATATTGTCAGTCTAAACTGATTTTCTACATGGCTAAAATATTCAACCATGTTATCATTTCAGAAAAATATATACTAATTAAACAGTATAAATTATAACAAGCATGAGCGCATGACCCTTGCACGTTGGATAACTATTCCTATATAACATTGTCATTTATATATGAGTTAATAATAACACTTTTAGTAACTATATTTTGCTTTATTACCATTTAGATAAATGGATTAGGAGCTTGCCCCATTAGGTCGCAACATAAAACAACTTTGAAAAGGTAATTATTATTATATATCAGTAAGATCTATTTCAAGTTTAGTGTTTTTCATTGTCTGTTGAAAAGGTTCTTCTATTAAATAATCGCTAATATTACTTTTTATTAAACCATCTTCATTCAACAATACCAGCTGGCTACCAAATAAATAAAGTTTTGTTCCTTAACAATCTAATTTTTTTACACTCTTCTATGAACTTAAACTATATTAAAAGTCCAAATTTCATATTAATAAAGCAACTTTCAACCCATGATTCCCTTGACAAATGAGTAGAAAAATTGCTTCATATTTTCAACAAACATCTCAAGGTGAGAATGGAATAAAATTTCTACTTACATGATATGCATGTGGGGCACTCTAAGTTTGAGTGCACTCATGTATGGTTGGATTGCTACATTTTGACATCATTGCTTCTCATTTCAATAGACACAAATATTTCATCTTTCTTACAAATTCGACTACTCATGTATGGTAGGAATGATGGCAAACTTATGGCTGAGCTTAAATAAATGATTTTTAAAGCAAATGAAGGTATATAAGTAGAAATATTTAAGGATAAATTTTTAATTTGGGCTAATTTTAAAAGCCAATTACAAATTTAGACCAGTTTGATAACATATTATAAAAATAGATCATTTTTGTCACATCAGTGTCACGCGTACTGACGGTATTTCCGTCGGTTCATTTTTTTTTCTTCTTTAAATAGTTTGCATCATTTCAAATGCCGCAACCTATTTTAAGAAAATAACAACTCTAGACGGCATTTCAACTATCTTTAAAAATAAAAAATTGTGCTGGCGGCATTTGAAGTGCCTCAAGTACGTGTGGCGTTGATGTGGTCAAAATGGTCTATTTTTGTAATAAATTACTAAACTCGTTTAAATTTGTAATAAGTTTTTAAAACTAGCCCAAATTAAAATTTTATCCTAGATTTAATGTATCACACTTCCTATATCTGAGAATCCATAGCTGAACATCACTGTAAGTGTGTATTTCAGAAGGGGATGTATTAGTGTCCAGCTGGAATGAAGTTTGGATTGAAAGTAATCTTCAGGAACATTAAATGGTTCCTACCGACAACATTGGAAGGAGCATTGAAGTAGGTTGGTATACTGATCCTCCACAATGTTGATGAGTAATGTTCATGTTTGGTTAAAAAAAAATGTATATTCCAGTTCAAAATCATGAAAGAACCAACTCAAATATGAGTCTATGCATTAAAATTAAGTGTGGGCGCGGGTTGGTTTGGTGTGGTTTGAAGTTCAAATTGCTTCCGCACTGCATCAAACGGTTAATAAAAAATACAAACCATTGTACTAATTATTTAAACGGTTCGGTTTGAATGCAACACGGTTCGGTTTCAGTCCGGTCCTGTTTGAACCCACATTAAATATGAAATAAGAGAATTACTTCCATCAACAATCAATTTACGAAGGCAACTGTGTGAAGCTTGTTATACTGAAATGAAAGATTAGTTCTTAACCGTATGAATATTTCAATTTGACATTTAGCCACAAATGAGATTTTTTTTTTGGTACATTAACTAAACATCAACATTAATAACTGCATAATCATCAAGGAAAATGACTAGAATAAGATTATAATTAGCATTTTTTCAAAAAAATGAGATAAATATTATACAAAAACTATAACTTCTTCATTTATGACAGCGAATATTATTAATAAAACAACATACGCTAAAAATAGAATATACATCGTTAGAATCTAAAATAAGATTGGAGTTTCTTGTATTTTTATCATAAGATTAATAGTGTAAATATTCGGTTCGGTTTGATTTAATATGGTTGGTTCAATCATTCAAACCGCAACTGAACCGTATCGATGTGGATCGGTTCGGTTTGAGTTATTTGCTTCGTTTAGAAGATTCGATGCGGGTTTCCGCACCGTTATTGTGGTTCGGTTCGGACGGTTTTCGTATAGCGGTGTGATTTATGTCCACCATTAATTAAAATTGAAATTTAATTCAAAGATGTACCTATTGAATTAAAAGTGCCCCTTGGGTATATGATCTGCATACTTTTACAATCTTGATGCCTGTAGCACTCCCTACACACACTCTATATTTTTTTCTATTTTCTCCCAAAACATAGCAACATATTTGAAATTATTTAAACACATTATAGTTCTCAGAGATGCTACTGGCTATTTTCTACGTATTGATTATTTTGTCTCAATTTTCAAATATTTTATGCGAATTGTTACGTCACATTTATTGCAAGCCTTACCAATATATTAAGCATTTGATTTCATTACTCTATTGTATATTGTTGTGTATTCTCTTTTTAATTGCTTTAAGGATTTGTTTTGCTTTATTGCAAAAAATATCTAAAACTGAAAACTCCACCGTTAACTTTATCACTATAGAGAAAATGCACGTGCGAAGCAGTTCGGAAGTGGAGCTTTTGCTGTAACAAAGGCTGAATCCTGCAGTTGTTGTGGATCATGGTTTTAAAATATGAAATTTTGTGGACTAATTTAAATGCTTAAAACTTTATTTTATGTATTTTCCCTTGTAAATTGTTTCATCTATTACATTTACAAAACTGTTAAATAAATTGCAGTTGTCTAGACATCTTTTTATTTGTGGGTCTAGTTGTACCCTTTACCTTTATTATCAACCAAAATTCCACCTTTTTTAGTACCTTTTTTCATAGCTTAGTTTACAATAATCTGAATTATGGTTATACTCAGAGCCGGCCCAAGTAAAATTCTGGCCCAGCCCATTTTTACTTGCGTTAATATTGGACCCAATAGCAGAAAAAAATAAGAATAATTTTGCCCTGCTCGCCAGATTTGAACCCAGGCAGTAAGCACCAACATCAGAGCACTAACCGCCATGACATAACATCTATTTATTCTTGGCTACATGTTTTCTTTTATGTTCTTATACATACACTGTTAATATTTATATTGCTCTTGATCGGGTTGTTGTCCCAGTCCACGGTGAGCTTCGCTCCGAGCTGGACCTGGTTATACTTGAATTTCATACTATGGTATCACTATTAACCGAGTGTGCGCGCGCATGCGCAAAATTATGGTTATACTTGAATTTTATACTATAATATCACCATTAACCATGTGTGACGTTTGATAATTTTGTGTGCGGGCGATGTTTGATAATTTAAAGTAATTTAATCACTTTTGTGCAGGATTTGAAATGAAGAATAGAAGATAACAAAAAAGACTTCAAGAAATAAGTGGCTTTACTTCAACATTGTATATAGTCTATATGCTTTTTGTAAGCATTTTTGTTTGACTATTACTTTTGAATCATATTTCAGTTATATGCAGTTAAGGCTATGATGATAACGATAAATTTACCATTAGCATACAATTACCTAACATACTATTACCAGTCAATCGGTTATCAAAATAAGGTCGGTATATCAGCATAATCGGTACAGTAGCGGTAAATTTACCATTTTTTATGCTAAAACAATAGTAATATTTTTTCAAAACCAACGATAGCGGTAATTTACCAGTCCATTCACAATACATTGATATTCATGTAAAATGTTGTATTATTGACATTTAGAAGCAAGAAAACAGTTCTGTTTATTTCAGTAATTCAAGTCAAATGATGATAAATACATTTCTTTTTTATGTCCTTTATTAAGTGACCCAATAACATATATAATGAATCCTCATTCAGTGTAAAAACATATCAACTTATTATTTTTCTAGACAAACAGCAATTTACCATTACCAGTGTAATGATTACTAGTTTATCGGTATACAAGTCAATCGGTAACGGTAATGGTAAACAATTTTAGTTTATCAGTAAAAAAGGTACGGTAATGATATTTATAAAATGGTAATGGTAACCATTACCACAACAACCCTATATGCAGTTAAATGCATTTTTTGTATTTTTCTGTTGTTTTTATGCATAAAAAGGAAACGAGTACAATAATTGAAGGTCGAGCTGATGGTTAATCCATTATTTATTCTGAAGAATCTAATGGTCAAGCTAACCTATTTCCAGCAACGACTATCCATATCTATTAAAAAATTATAAATCAGAAGAATTTGAAGCTCTCTCGTTGATTCTACGAGTTATCTATATTCTCCTTAATTCTCTCAAAGTGTATAATTTATTTTCAAAATTCTATGATTTACCACTTTATAATTATTCTAATGAACTTTTCACATTATTTTACATTCGAATACCTACTTAAAAGAATCAACAATTACTTACAAAAATTTAACAGTTCTTTTCTAAAATTTCACATTATAGTCCACACATTTAAATTAATTACATAATTCATAATTTAAATTAATTGATAAACTTAACCAACTAACATTTATTAATAAATCCTAAAAGATGAAAATTTTAATATGAATGTTGTAAGCGCATCAATAAATTGGTAAAATATATTATTTAAATGCAAATATATATAAATCACATAACATAAATTATATATATTAATGACAATAACAAATTTATTTATGATTTATTTACTAAATGAATCTATTATACATTGCATTATAAATTCCATTAACTTCAAATACCTAAAAATAAATTTTTTTACAATTATTTAGAAACCACTCTTAATTTTCTTTTAATATTTTAAATTCAAGTCTATATATTTAACTAATTATGTAATCTAAATTTAAACTATTGAAATAACTATGATTAACTAATATTTATTAATCCATCTAATAAATCCCAAAAAAAGAGGATTTCAATTTATATAATATTCATGTATATGAGAAAAATAATAAAATTATTTCTTCTTTATTATGATATATGAAGATATTTTAATCACATAACATAAAATGTATACATAAATAATAATAACTCTTTTAATTTCTAACTCATTTACCTTAGAAAAATATCATACGTTACATAACATAATTACATTTTTAACAACCTTTAGAATATAAATTATACTTTACAACATTACGATGTGAACGCACTGATTAAACCAATAAAAATTAGATTATATAAACATTCTCACTTTCAACATGTTACCAAACCATACTCAACTCATAACTCAACTAAATACTACATAACATTATTTTGCAACTATCAAAGTTGCAAGCATGACCCTTTTACAAGAACATGAAATATATGCTTAACTACAAGGATAAAATTATTTAAAAATGAAAATAAAAAATGAATAAAAGTTCATGTCTGATTCAAAAAAAGAAGTTCACATGCAGATAAGCTAACCATAAGATCTTTGCTCTTCTCAATTTAAACCTTTTTCCCCTTTAACCCCTCATATTTAATTTGTTATGCTGATCATTATTTCAAATTATTAAATAAATTGAATTATTTAATGTTCATTAATTCATTTATAAATCCTTCAAGAAAGATGATAATTCAATATATATACAACAATCATATTCATAAAATGGTAAAATTACGTATATACTCATATATATATATATCACATAACATAAATTATTTAAATATATGGTATTAGCAATTTTAATTATAATTTTTTTGAGATGGGACATTAATTTTTATAGAGATATATAGTTAGCGAGTATTGAACCTTAACCTTATATCTAAGCGTCGCAAGTCATTTTAGTTTATGATTAATATATCACAATAAATTTATCCTATATTACATAATAAAATATATTTTAACAATAATTAAAATATAAAAATTATTTTTTAACAATATTACCAAGTGCAATGTATGGGTTCACTAGTATACAGGAATGCTCCTTCAGATTTGGAAGAATATTGGTAAATTAGGTCCTATCTAAATATTTTTTCGGTTATACCTCAAAATAAAACGAGAAGTTTAGGCCCATTTAGTGTAGATTTTACTAGTTTGGTATATTTGGCCCTACCTGGTACTCTAGCTCCGCCGCTATTTAAAAGCACGATAGTTTTCAACTTTTATTGTTCCTGGTGCATATTTTGTACATTTCTCTTTTTCATCCTCTCGGGCCTTTAGTGGCCTAATAACCAGACGGTTTTACTATATTGTGGTGTTCATGGTTTTTTGTTGTAAGCATCCTTATGTTATATATTTTGGTTTAGTTTTTTTCTTACTTTTCTAATGATTGTAAATGATTTTGTTCATTGGATTTTGAATTAGAAAATCATAGATTGAGAAACTGTATGGTTTACTGATGGCATTTTGTGTGTATTGGCATCTTTAAATAGTGTTCTGATGAAAAGACACCAATCTAAAGTGTAGGTTTTTTCGGTTAAAGTTTTTGATTGCCTACTTTGAATAAAAGTTGGATGAATTAGAGCTTAAGCTTTGGAAGAAAAACATCGTTGCATATATGAAATGGTATCATGAAATGATAAACGTTGAACTACTTGAACTTTACTCTTTTTTTAACGCATCGCGAGCGTATTGTTTTCTTTATAAATTGTATATGTTTAAATCAGTCAACTTTTTTTGAAATGGTACTTAGATACAACTTGTTACTGGGACAACATAACACAAATCACATATCAATATACATTCGAACCACGCTACGCAAGTTTCAAACTTGTGAGCTCTTGCACCAAAATAATTTTTTATTTTCAAATGATATTAAGATTTGTATATTTGTAAAAATATATTTTAAATTTGTAAAGGAAGTTGAATTTTAGATATTACATTTAGAAGCGTTTTGAATTTGTAAATCTTGTTTAATTGTTAGACCCTACTTTATGGATGTTTGAATTTGTCAAAAAAGTTTAACATTAGATCCTATTTTTAAATGATTAAGATTTGATAATATATAGAGATGCGTTTTTAGTAATGCACGTTGATACCAAAATAATGTGACACCGAAGCTATTACAACTATTATTGAAGGTTTTTTTTTGTTTACTCCCGCGATCTTTTCTATGTTGGGACTGCTGATATTTTCCCTTGTTCTCCTCTTTTGCAAATATATTCTAATGATTCCTATTTTTGTTCATTATATCAGAAGTTCAATTATATGCCTTCTTTCTATTTTCTTATTGATATTTTTTCTTTTTTCTGCCTTCTTATTGCTAACGTGTTTTCAGTCATGCTTTTTTCTTTCTAATAATACATAATTTTATGCCCGACAAAATACCGTTAGGTGTTTATTGAAATTTATGAAAAATTATAAGATATGTTTATTTTTAAATTATACAATCCGACTTGCCTACTATTGTACATTTAAACTAGTACAAGTGTTATGGCACACGTGAATTGTTTTTCTTGTAAATTGTATATGTTCAAATCAGTCAAAAAATAATTTTTTATTTTCAAATGATATTCAGATTTGTATTTTTGTAAAGAAGTATTTTGAATTTGTAAAGAATGTTTAATTTTAGATTCTATGTTTAGAAGCATTTTGAATTTGTAAAACATGTTTACTTATTAGATCCTGCTTTTAGGGGCATTTAAAAGAAGTTTGATATTAGATCATACTTTTAAATGATTAAGATTTGATAATATATAGATGAGCGTTTTTGGTAGTTCACGTTGATATCGAAAAAGGGTGACATCAAAACTATTACAACTATTATTAAAGATATGTTCTACCATATTTAGAAATCGTTGCCTAAAGTACTAACCTTAACAACAATGTAAATAAGTTATCTAATAAATTTTGACTATCTAACGTATTTTGACAATACTTTAAAATATTGTTAAAACATCGGGATTGACAACCTTTGTTGGAAGTTGTGAGACATAATATCTTTATCAAAGCTAGAAAAAATATTGCCTTAATTATAGACTGCTAAAACATAATATGAATGTCGTGATTTCTCTTTTTATACCTTTTACAATGTAGAAATTTGATTGTTGAATCGATACTTACAACGCTTCATAAATATTGTTGAACACAATAGATTTACGACGTCGAAAAATGTTATAAGATGTTGAAATTTCAACACCATCACGTAAATGTTATAAAGAGACGGAATACAATACAATGTTAAAAAAACCGTTGCGAAATATTATTTTAACAAACTATTTGGATCAACATTGTAGGATATAGTTTTATTACAACATTTACGCACGAAACGTTGTAAGGAAAAATTGACCACAATGTTTTCTTTAAAATAAGTTGTTAAATATTCGACTTTATGTGACACTTTGCAGAACCATTGTTAATTCTCTATTGTAAAATAGTATTTTTGTTGTAGTGTTACCTAATTTAGATATGAAACTATCTATATAAAAATTTAAAAATATTTTTAAATAGATTAAGATACAGAATTTAAATTACGAAGCTTATACATAATTAAATGTTGCACAATATACAACTAAAAATAAAAATAATAATTTTTATTTGAGCCGTGTGTAAGATACATACATATTTCTTTTAGTATATAGGAGTATAGAAATATACACCAATCTAATGTTTATATGGTAGAATCATCACCTAACTAATAATATAATATATATATGAAATAAATAGTACGCACACATGCTAATATTCATAAATACATCAAAAAATTACCTTATATCCAATGCCTTCAAGTACACCTTGAAATGATGAGATTTTCCCCTTGAACTGATTTCCAATCCAGTATAGTGTTAATTTCTAAACTGATGACTCCGGCTATTGAATAGAACTACATATGATTTGATTTCAACTCGAATTGATGGAGGAGGAGACGAATATGGTTAGGCCAAAAATAGGGCAAGATGGAGGCTTCAAAAGTCATCAAAAAAATGAGGGTAAAGATGCTTATAAATAGGAGAATTTGGAGATAAATTAGAATCTAGATCCCCTTTTATTTCATACCCATTATCTTCTGTCCTAGCCATTTGAATCAAAGCCTTCTAACCAGCCATCATATGGCCGCATATAACCCATTATAGCTGAATATAATCAGCCTCTATACGGGCTTCAAAATCATTTAAAGCCTGAACAAAATATTTTACATTTAAATCTAATTTAAATGCTTATCGATGTCGTGTATCGATTAATAAATTTGTAACTTTTATAAATATATTTAATAATATTTTCATCAAATCAAAATCACATTTTATAATTAATTTTTCATAAATATTAATCAGTTTAATTAATGTATAACAATTACAAATCAATTAAATCGTTTGGTCAAAGAAGTATTTATCGTTTCGGTTGTGTGGCTTGTTAGATGTAAATTTGGAAAATAATTAATATAGGATTATTCGAACATTAACGTGCATACGTCACTTAGCAGGTGGTGTGACATTTTGGCCAAATTTATTGCTTAGTTTTGGTAGAGTCCAATTTTAATTTATTAAGCGTTACCCGGTTATAACTTTTATGTACACCATCCCCTTTTGTCAAAACTATACTACTTTGGACTTATGGAATTTGGTAATGGCCAAAATTTCAATATCATCCATATTCAACTCCAAAGTCCAAAAACAAAGTCCTTGGTTCAATAATACAATTCTTATTTATCAAAATGCTTTGGTCAGAGACTTTGACTTTGAGTTGACTTCAGTTGATCGTGATACTAACATCATATGACTAAAGAGATGAATCCTCTCTTGAATAGTGTTTCACTTCCAATGCTTCCACTTGACCGAACCATAGTCTTTTGATGGAAGTCATAAATGATTTAACTATAATCAAAACGGAGTTTTCATATTGAATATCAATAATATTCTCAAGTCAAGAGAACTATGCAATTTTGTTACAGCGATATTTTCAATTTGACTTTAGAGTTATTAACCAACATAAAACTATTAAGTGAGTCATTCCATAGTTATCCAATAAAAATCAGTAAATAACCCCTTGGTCCCCTAGCAGCCATAAGTAATACATCGCATAACATTTGGACAACATTACATAATCTAATTTCAAGGGATGTATCGATATCCAGTATTGATACATTTTACTAGGAATATTTAAATTGATATATTTATTTTTATTTTGACAAATTAGCCATGGTTACAACACATTGTAACTGGGGGTAGTGGAATAATGGATCTTAAGGCTAACTTAACAATAAAGTGGGGTGAATATTTTTTTTCTAACTTGTGCAAATATTTTTATAGTCCCTTTAAGATTAATATCAATTCATGGGTTAACAACATGGATTTGTGCTACCAATCAATCACTGATAAATATAAAAGCAATAAAGTAAACTAAGAGAGTAGACACCCTGGAATTTTATACTGGTTCGGATCAACCAATCCTACATATAGTCCCGTACAATTTCTTATATAGAGTTCTTTTCAACCGATGACGTTAAACTTGGTAGAAAGCAAACTAGGATACAATCTCGATTCAAGGCTACGAAAGACACCCTCCTGTATCACGAGTCCAGAGAAAACTCTCTTGATTTGAGCAGACCACAAGATCACCCACTAAATTTATCGGGCTACTAAGCACACCCACTTGATTTAAGTGAGCTACAAGCACACACATACAAACAAGGGTAGAGTTGATGTTTTTCTAAAGACAAATAGTTGTACTTTGGGTACGATGGATCCTAAGCCACTCCAATAGCAATTTTATCTTTGAAATAAGAGAGATGCTTGTAAAAAAATAAGTAAGTAATGGTGAATCAATACAATGGAGTATGAATTGATTCTATATGATTTTGAAGAGTACAAAATATAATTTACACTATACCAAAATAGTGATTTTGCAACATTTTATATTTGTTAATTTCTAACACTTATAAATGTTACAGCCCATTGACAATAAAAAAGTGTTAGGATACCAGAAAAAGTGTTGGCAAATATAAATAATGGTTTTTTATAAACTTTCCAACACATCAGTTATAATTTACAACACAAAAGTGTTAGAACCCTCGTAAATTTGTAGATAACTCACTAAAAATTGGACCCTTCTGTAATCTTATATATGAAGCATTTTCTAACGCTTTCCCATTCTCGGCCGCATTATTTTAATTTAAGATTAGGGTTCCTCCAAGCTACCTCTGCGCCAATCAAAACTATGGCCCCTCCGATTCAGGCTTCCTCCCATTCTTCTTCGGCAAAACATGTGCCCTAGCTTGAATCAAATTTTACTTTCATTCAAATTTGAAAGGAAAAAAGTGCTGGTGGATGCCTGAAATCGGCGATGCGAAAATAGTGGTTTTCTCGTGTGTTGATATGAAATCGACGATGCCTGAAATCTTACATCAATTTTACTTTAAAAAATAAAATGGCGTTGATACGAAGAGTTGATTTTCTAGCTACTTGGGCTGGATATATGCAGCGACACAATTGTTTGGAGATGAGATGAGAAGAGGAATCTCAGGTGGGCAGAAGAAGCGTGTAACCACTGGTTTGTCTTCTTCATCAAGATTATCTAACCTTGCATTTGAACTAGATGAGGTACAATCAATTAGCAGCATAGGTCATGTTAAGATTGTAAGCAGAGTTATATATAGACTTTGATAAAGAAAATTGTGGTCAGTTGTAAATTGTTAAGAAATTTTTGGATACAACTGCAAGTATTTTTGTGCTACATAGGCCAATTCATGAAACAAGTTAATTTGATGTACCTTGATATTTTTCAGTATGATGTAATTATATAAAAATAACAAACCATTTTTCATTGCATACTGATTTTTCAACCTCCTTCTACTACTTAGTTTGAGGTGTTTCATCTTTTCTTGCCTATGTTTTTTATGTAGGTCTGCGAACTATGGTTTCTATTTTGAAAATATATTTATTTTTTAAATTGTACCATTAGTATTTTGAACCACTTTTAAACTATGCACTGTAGCAATTGAAATTACATATATTAGTTTATTTCAAAGTCGTTACGTTATTTAGCTGCCAACCCTGTAGAATAACCATTGTTCGGATTATTTGCCAACTAAATTACATTTTGAACATATGCTAAAACTAAATTTGCACGATTAACATATATCCTGAAATATTTTCCTATTGAAATGAATTAAGAATAAATGAATTTTTATCCACTTTGCCATCATTATCTTATAATTTGCATATATACCTTTTACTGTCAAAGATTCATCTCATTAATAGTCAAAATGATTTTTTTTCAATCATGTTGTTGATGTGACATCCCTATTTGATTAAAACTAAACTTACGTAACTATATCTGGATAATTATGTTAATGGGGAGATTAAGTACTTCGCATATTAATTGGTACCATTTTAATTATTGTGATCTTTTACTTCACCATTAGGCTTAAGATATTTCACTTCGACCTTTAAATTTTGCAGTTTCTTGCTTCTCCGTAGACCGACAGTAAGAGATTTTATGATTTTGGGTTATTTCTTTAGATAAAGACATAGATGTTCATTAGACATGTTTGTTTATATGATTAATGCCATGTATGAATTATAACACAGTAAAGTACAATAGGTGGAGATGGATAAATGTTACAAAAAGGAAAGAAATAAAGAAAACGAGCAGCCATCTTAACACTAAGCATGCTGTGCCCAACATTAATTTTGCAATTTCTACAAAAGAAAAAAGAAAGAAACAATTCTAAACTCATTATATCTTGCAAGTTCAGAATACCATTTCATATTATTCTTATCATTTGTTGTAGACCTTCTTGAAGAGTTGATCAGGAGAGAAAAGGTGGCAGGGATATATCCTGAACCAGAAGTTGATTTCTTCATGAAGGTTCGATAAACTTTACAATCTACTTATATATTATTATTTAACATGAATATATATATTGATGATTACTATACTCGTAGTATTTTTCTCAAAGCTTGGATAATGATGTGGAACAAAGATGTTTTAATTTATCAGTTTAAGAAATTACGGGTAACTGCAGTCGATGGAGTTACGAGTACCCTTCAAATGGACTACACACTCAGGGTATGTTTTCTAGCGAATTAATATGACATACAACTACGGGGTGAACAATTTGGGTAAGTACTCAAACAATTGCACACTAAAATAATACTAATCTAATGACGCAATTGCATAATGATGCGATGAAAACTTAGTGGTAGACAATCACTTCACCTAAAATTAAAACATAATATGAAGCCACATTGTACAATCAATTAGCAACATAGGTCATGTTGCCTATTTTATTTTTCAGAATTTTACAACATGTAAAATGATAGTCATATGGAATAATTGTATAGGATGTAATGTAAGCTACAGTTGTCCATCATTGTGTTACCCTATAAAAATTGATTCAGGCATCTGTCTTTACAGTTATAAAAATGATGTTCATGTTGCGCTACGTGGGATGTCGACCTGAAACTTAATTTGATAGAATAGTCTACTTAAAGCTATTCTGGAAGTAAACATCACTTCGCTCTCATGTTCGAGCTTGTAACCAAAAATTATTCTTGTTTTTTATTTTTATTTGAATTTTTAAATCAGCTCACACATGTTGATGGTTCATTCATCCTATTGATAAAAGCTCTGGGTGCATTGTGTGGTCATATTGATGTTTAATTTTCTTTTCCAAATTACAAACTTAAAATGATGATTTACTTGTACAATCACACATTATTTAGAAGCTATGTGTGATAACCTGGATTTTTAATATCTGTTAATTTGATAATTAACTGATTTTAAATCATTGTAATACTGATTCCAGTTGATTAAATAAATAAAATATGATAAATAGAAGTATTTAAACATATACAGTTTATATACGTTGATTTTAATTTGAATTTGAAATTTCAAAGATAAACATTTTAAGGTAAATTGAGTTTAGAAATAGTATATATATGATTTTATTTGCATATAGTTGTTATTTTCATTTAATGATCATATTAAAATAAATAAAGGAAAGAGGTTACTAAATAAAAATTTAATATAAAGAGTTTAGGGAAAAACATTCAAAATATAAATAAAATATATAAAGTATGATTAGTATATTTGTATAACCATAATAAGTGTAATTGGGATTTTATATCATCTACTTTAAAATAGACAAATATAAATATATATAATTATGTAAATTAATTTAAGATTTGTAAGAGCAAAGGGATAACACGATAAATATGTATATTTTAAAATTCAAAGACATTTATAAAAATAAAAGCTAAATTTAAAATATCATATAAATTCACATAAAAACATATAAACATGGATTTAAAAATGTAAGCAAACTAATAGATTTAATGACAAGTGTAATTGGTTACTTAGCATTTAACAAGTGTCTTTGTTGTTTTTTTAAGATTTAAATTAAGGTTTTATATATATATATATATATATATTCCTACATCTTCTAGCTTCCATTTTTTCAAAAGTTTTTACTCACAGCAAGATAAAAATAAAAAACAAAACCTGTGGGAAATAAAGATCAGACAGGAATCAAAGATTTAAAACATCAAGCTTTTGCAATCTGAAATCTAAGTTCAACACAATTCAAATCCAACTCAGATCAAGGCATATCCAGATTTCAGTATATATACATAAAAAAAGAATCCAGATCTGGAACAAATCAAACACTCGAAGCAAAGATCAAAATCAAAACTGCTTCACTGATCAAAGTATATAAAGGTGAGTAATCTAACCCAGCCTTCTCTGTTTTATTTTAGTGAAATGCCTGTCAGTAAACATTTAAATTTAAAAGTTTAGTAAGAAAATATGATGCATGTGAATCAATGTGTTGATGATTGCTAGCATATTTGTTTGCATGTAAGTTTTATGTATTTCTGTTGTTGATTTAAAAAAAAAATAAACATCTGAGTTCTAGTTTAGGCCTCTGTTTTAAAAACTGCAAATAGGAAATAGCTTCAAATTTGATACATTTAATATATGGTTAACTGGTGATGCATGTTAGAAAATGTGTTTGTATGATTGTCTTAAGTTCTGAGACAAGTGTATATGAATGAAGATACTGTGAATTGGTTATGCATGTCTGAAAAAAAAATCGAACAAGTGAAGATTTTCCAGGTTTACATCCCTTTGATTGGTTTAAAAATCAATTCCATTTCTCTGATTCATTTTTTTCAATAATTCCTTAACAAAGGTTGTTAATTTAAACAAGATTCAAACCTTAAAGATAGTTTAAAGTTAAACATATCAAAACTTCATGAGAAAATTAGGAATTATAGATAAAATTTCAAATGGGATAAAGTTCCAACATCATAATTTATTTTCCCTTGATTACATTTCGAATCCACTTTGGAAGTAATGAATTTTAAAACTAAAATTAAGATTTTTAATATTGCATTGAGTTAGCAATTTGGAAATGTTTGGAAACTTGTTTTTGGGAAATCCTGTCTGATCTAGATGATTGGAGAGGACTTAATTCCCACTGGAGACAGTGGAGTGATCGGGAAGGTTGGAAAGATATTTGGGTGGAGCACCAGATCACTGTAGCGGCGACGATTGGGTATGGAAGTTTAGAACCCTAGTTTTGGTCAATCTTGTATTTTTGGATGCTGCGGCATATCTAAAGCATCGAGTAGCTTGGGGTTTGGAAGGCGGCAGCGTGGATGAATCGCGAAGACATGGCCAGAGTAGGAGAGGCTCTGGTGGTCGGCGACATGGATGTAGGGTTGTTTCTGGTAATGGATTTTGGTTCGAGGTTCAACTGTGACACTCGATTTTGATTTGGATCAGGTGGTGGCGTATGGTTGATTGGAATCGGTAGGGAGGTGGATCGCTGACGTATGGGGGGTCTTGGTGATGATCGCAGCGGCGTTGATTGCCGGTGCATATGCACAGGCAAAAGCATCAGTGGATTTGTGTTAGTATGGGAAGATGATGGGAAGATGATGTATCTTGGGGAGTAACACGAGATAGTGGAATTATCGCTCGAGTTTAAACTCGAGTTAATGCCGAATGTTTTTAAAAGCTGATAACAGTTGGTTACAGGTTATCGTCTCAACTTTAACTAAATGTGAAAGGGAAGTGAACTCGGGTTATACCCGAGTGGACATCGGGTTTGTCCTGTAGCACGTGTAGGAAATTGTTTATTAAAAGTTTGTGTTAGGAAGAAGTTTAGGTATAATTACTTTATTTAATTAATATATGATAAGGGATAATTAATCCATAATAAGTTAAAAGGGATGATTAAATTGATCATTATGAGTTAATTTGTTTGTAATTAGGGTTGTTAAATAATTGAGTTTTAGTTAATGGATAATTAATCAGAAAATTAAAGGTTAAATAATTGAATTATAAATTAATTAAGAATTAATTACATTGTGTTGAAGGAAATTGATTGATAATTAAGATTTATCAATTAATAATTAAAGATTAATTAATTTGTTTACAGGGTAATGAATGGATAAATTACCAGTTGTAATTAATAAGGAAAAAAATATGATTAATTAATTTGTGAATCAAGTAAAGATAGTCACTTGGTAATTGATTAAGTATAATTTACTTAATGAAATTGATTAATGAGTATGAAAGCAATTAAAGGATAATTGCTTAATGTTATTTATTAAGGAAGGAAATGTATAGAGGTTACTAAAATGTGATTATTTAATGATGATAACTACTTAAATATTAGTAATCGAGAAGTAATTATTTAGTGTAATTAGGAAGTATGATTTAGTTAAGAAAGATAATTAAAGGGCTAGTTAATTATCTTATGTGATTAATGAAGGAATAATTAATCAATGTAAGTAAGTATAGGATAATTAATTAGAGTAATTAATTAAGGATCATGGAAATAAATTTTGTTAATTGATTTAGGAGATTAATTCAAAGATAATTAATAAGAATGGTTAGGCTAATTAATATCTGTGATAATTAAAGATTTAATTACTTAATGTAATTAAAGATTAATTAGTCAAGGATGATTAATTGAGATTGATGAATTAAGGAATGATCAATAAATTGGAATTGTGGTTAAGTAATATTAAATAAGCAGGATTAAGGATGATTGGTGTAATTAATTTAATTTGTTTAAATTAATTAGAATGGTATAAACTGATTTATCTTGCTTATGAATGATTGAATAATATTGTATGCCGGAGATTAGTGGATATCTCTGATATGTGATTTGTAATGCTATGTGATATGAGATGATTGGTTTAAAAAGTGATAATGTAGTTATCTATCGATGATAAATTGCAGTGTAAGAAGTGACATCCTTTTTGAAGTTAAATTCTATTACACCTGAATAACTTGGGTTAAGATGACATTATATTCGAAGAGACCGGGATCGGGTATCAGTAATACCCGAACCCACATCGATTGGTAACCTATAATGATGTTTATGGGTTGATATGTGAAATCAACAGGCTGAATTGAAATGATTTAAATGACTGGACTAGGTGTAACAAAGTAAAGGTACTTAGGGATTGCTTGTGGAAATATGTGTTGACTATAGCAAGATGTGAGTTTGTAGTAAATAACGAGTTACCCGGGTTTATATAAGTTGTATGCTTTCATATTCCTTGTTTGATGAGTTTACTCACGCTGGTTTCCAGGCTGACCCGGGTGTTACTTTGATGTAATGCTCGGGTCAGACCGAGTATTACAGATTTTCAGGTAAGGACGTTCTGGAGCTCAGGAGGCGAGCTGGATGGCAGGGACGTATGGAGAGTTTCCACTATGATATTGTATATATCTGAGACATGATAAATTGTATATGTCCAATGTTGTATAAATTGTTATAACTCTGATATATCGATGTAAATTGATAGATACAGTTTTCTTTGGTATAACTATTATTATTGATATTATATTTTATCCGCTGCGAATGTGAGATCGTGTGTTTCTTTTCTGTTCTTCTTCTAACTCTTTCTTCTTTTCTCTAACTATCTGGAATTTTCGGGATCGAAAATTTCAGGTCGTTACATTTGGTATCAGAGCAGAAGGTTAAGCAAGAACCTTGGCACTGGTGGGATTACTCATTAAGGATAGGGTAAGTGGTACCCTAGAATGGGTTGAGTGTGTGTGTGTGTGTGTGTGTATATATATGAGAGAGCGTACTTGTTATTTTCTTATATAAAGATTTTAAATGGTTTTATATAAGAATATTTTGATATATAAAGCAATATTTCTTTCTAACAAATAGTAAAGGAATTGATTGTTAAATTATTGAGTCAAATTAAGAAGTAATAGAAATACAACCAAACTGAAATTAAATCTTGAATTCGAGAAAGGTTTCAGGATAAGGATAATCAATTAATTTATATAATTAGTTAAACTTTATTTAATGAGAATAATAATTGGAAATGATAAATTAAGAGAAAGTTACTTAATGAAGTAACTAGAGGTAAGTAATTTAAAGGACAATTACTTAATGAAGGAAAATAAGAAACAAGTTAATTACCGAATGTGATTAATTGGAATTAATTAATGATGTAATTAATTCAAAGAAATAACAAATAATATTATTTAATGCATTTGAATGAAATGGTCCTATTTCAAACAAGAGTTGTTTGAAAATTTAAAAGAAATTTGTTTTGAATTAAAAACCAAAGGTGGTTTAAAATTTTTAAAGTATAATTTGGTATGTAAAAGAAATAAATGTGTATATATGTACAGATATACATGATATCAAGGATAATTTGAAATAAACTCTAAATATTGAGTTTTCAATTTGGAATGAGGTATGATACCCAAAGTGATAAGTTTTTAAGTGGGAAGATTATTATTGTGAAGATTAAGGATTGAATGAGGTTGATTGGATTAAGTAAATCGAATTTAACTTGGGAGAAGTTAAAAAGGTTTAAATGAACAACTTGAATTGGAAATTTTAAGGTGGAATTGGAATTTAACTTGGAAAGTTAAATGGTTAAGTTGAATTGGAGTTTGTGTGATCTCAAAATGGGTTTGAGATCTGGAATTGGAAATGGATGGATTTTCAAAATAATTTGAATAATACCATCCCATTGTTATTGGAAATATTTAAATTGTGAAATTGGATTTGTTAAAATGAATAAGAAATGGAGTATGGTAATCCATTGTTGAGATAAAAGGAAAATTAACCTTTCTTTTGAAACTAAGGGTATGGAATTAACTTGAACTAAAAATTTGAGTAATTGAATTTGTAAATTGAAATTGTTTAAAAAGCTTTTGATAAAGGTTAACTTGGTTTGAGGGGTTAAAACAGGAAGGTGCAGCTTTTATCTGAAATAGAGCACATGATAGAAACTGCTTTCAACCGTATCCAGGCTCTCAAGTAGGGAAGGGTTATTGTGGTAATTGTCGTGATGAGATTGGATAGGAACAGAGTTTGAAGCTGCAGTGATCAAAGTGCACTACAGTTTGGTTAAGGCAAGGGGAAGTTGAAGTAAGGGATGCCTATAAGTCGGGGATTTAGAGGCAATGAAGTGAAGAATGTGAAGTTTTAGTGAGTTATGGCTATGAAGTGATATTTTAGATTAAATGAAGTGAAGAATGTGAAGTTTTAGTGAGTTATGGCTATGTTTTAGTGAGTTCAGGTAATTGATGTCAGAGGCAGTTGCACTAGTGGGGTTGATGAAGTATGTTTGCTCTGTGGCAGTTAGGGATGTGTGCAGTGAGGTGGATGGGGGTTATTGGCAAAAGCTGGTGTGTAATGGTTAGAGGTGGACTTGGAGGTGGTGGATGGTTGTCAGTGGTGGTAAATGAAAGTAATATTAATGGAGTAGTTTGAATGGTTTAATCGGATGAATGTATAGGAGAAATGAATGACAGAGGTGAAGTTATGGTATGTCAGTAGATGGATTGTTAGTTTGAAGTGGATGGTTTGCTGTGTGAATATGCAGATGGTCGGGCTGCTTGGTCGCAGGTTGAATAGATGGGGAGTGTTTGTAGAGGAGGGAATTGTTAACAGAGATAGCAAATATGTGACAAAGAATGTAAAGTTGCAAATATGTAGACAAACAATGTAAAAGTGAACAGATTGTAACATGTAAAACTAGAGTATGAAATGAAAGGAGATGTTCTAGCAAATGAAATGTGATTTTTTTTGTAAAAAGAGAAATCAACGGAAGTGTTACACTTACAAGCCTTACCATATATTTCTGTACCAACACTTATTAGTTTTACCTCGTTACCAACACTTATAAGTGTTACCGTATATTTCTGTACCAACACTTATAAGCGTTACCGTATATTTTGTTACCAACACTTATAAGCGTTACCGTATATTTCTGTACTAACACTTATAAGTGTTACCGTATATTTCGTTACCAACACTTATAAGCGTTACCGTATATTTAGATACCAACACTTATAAGTGTTAGTAATACGCATGTTTGTAACACTTATAAGTGTTACAAATTTGGCCGCTCCATTCCTCACAGTCCATTAGGAACACTAAAAAAGTGTTACTGAAATTATTTGTAACACTTATAAATGTTAGAATTTGCCTGTTTTGTTGTAGTGTTAAAAAGAAATTTTAAGAGAGTAGAGTGAGAAGAAAATAAGTTATTAATTAATCAAAAAATTCGTTTGCACTCCCTTTTATATATTAATGAACAGATCCATTCATGAAGGGTTGTGTTCAAAAGACACATTCATTCAAAATTTAAAAATCAAATTAGTGGTCTATATGTTGACATATGCTAGTGGATTTTGAAAATTGTTTTCTTTTAAACTGTTATGAAAATTCTATACTTTGTAAAATAATTTGAACATAGTTTTTAAATATTTATGAACTTATAAGATACTTTTGTAAAATATTTAAAAGTGTATTTTGAAATTAAAATGATCCATTTCTATTTAAAATATCAAAAGATCAGAAACCAGAGGTAAAGATCAGAAATTTCTATCAAAATCTTTAACAATATATTCTAATGACTCTAAATATTAAATTATAATCATGAGCTCTTCATATCTTTGTTTTTGAACTTATGAGTCTTCAAATTTTTATCTTGAGTCTTTGTACTGTCCAGTCTTCCGTTCAGTACTTGTGTACTATTCTGCACAATATACTATATAACTTGGCAAAACATTAGTACCCATATTTTATATGGCCGTTGTCATCAAAATCAATAATTGAGATATTATCAATCTCCCCCTTCTTGATGTTGACAATCATTAAACATTTTTGTATATAAAATGTGATACAACTCCCCCTAAATATATGCACATGCACATGCATATTTTATATTTTTTTCCCTATTTGTCTTTAAAAAAATGGGTGAAAAAATAATACTCCCCTTAAATGATATACTAATAAATGATAGAGTCAATACTAAGTAATATTAAATACTAATCAATATGGAGTTTATACTATACCATTGTGATATAATTGGGACATTAAATATGACATATTAATGTAAGACATGCGCTTAAGGAAATAATAGATAATTTAATGTGATATAATTATGGCATATCTGAATGATGATTAGTATGAGATATTAAATACATTAAATAAGACAAACCAAACTTTTACAAACCAAACTAATTATCAACTAAATTCATAAACTCCAAATAAGCAAGATAGACAAATTAAACCAAACAAACAAGCCAAATGCACAAAACAACAATCCTATCAAACAAGACTGTACTACAAATTCTAATGTTCAGGCTTAACCATGCTAGATTTGTGAATGGAACGGTTAAGGTGGTGAAGGAAAAAATTCCTTTTCTGTTCAACCATGTTTCCATATGCATTGAATGTGACTTCTCCGACACATTTTACTTTGTCGCCAATATCATCATCTTCAACAATGAACTCCTCTTTCTCCTCCTCCTCCTCATCATTAATAGAGTTATGAATGACAATGGAAGGGGAATCCTCTTCAATTATAATAGGATTTGCTTCATTATCCAAAAGTTGCTTCTGCAGGTTGTGAAAGATTCTTCCATGCTTTTCTTATTCCTTCAAGAGGCATTTTGGACAACCTCTATTTCTGAAAGCATGTTGAGGACATGCTTTTGATCTGCCTCTATCTTGATGACTTTGGCAAAGGTGGTGTTTTGAAAGGGGCCCAAAGTGGTGGAATTAAAGTCTAAGGGGTAGTTTCTTATCTTGGTCTCTTGGAACTTAAAGAAGCCATGAATTTTTATTTTATTTTGAGTTTACAGGAAGAAGAATGCAAAAGGAAATTAAAATTAGGTGGTTATAGTATTGGGTTTTTTTAAATTTTGAAATAAGGAGGGAAATTCAGTTTTCAAAATTCTGCAAGGTATCGACATATAAGAATATGTTTGTCGACATATGTAGGAAATTTTTGATTTTTCATTGTTACAAAATTAAAGCTATTGTATTTATATTTTGGTAAAAGAACATATTCCTAATTCTCTTTTAAGTTTGGTAAAAGATGTTTGAGGTAAAGTTTTCGTTAATATATCAGCTATTTGATTTTCAGTGTTCATAAATTCTAGTGAAATAACCATTTTATTTATGTTTTTCCTCAGAAAATGGTGTCTTATGTCTATCTGTTTGGTCAGCATTATGTTTGGGTTTTAAGATAAATTTTTTACACCGGTATCACAGTATATTGGTAATATTTTTAAGTTTAAACCAAAATCTCTTAAGGTTTGTTGCATGTAGATGACCTATGAACAGGTTAATGCAGCTTAGATATACTCTGCTTCTGTTGTAGACGGGGACACAGAATTTAGCTTTCTGCTAAATCATGAAATAAAAGAGTGCCCTAAAAATTGATAGGTTCCATTTGTACCTTTCCTATCTGATTTGCATCCAGCATAGTCTGTGTCATTATATGAAATTAAGTTGAAAGTGTCTTCTATTAGAAAGAAGAATCCATGGTCTAGTGTGTTGTTTGCATATCTATGTATATGTTTTATGGATTTTAGATGAGTTTCCTTATGTTGAGATTGATATCTTGAACCAAGACAAACACTATGCATTATATCAGGTCTACTAGCAGTTATATAGAGAAAAGTTCCTATCATACCTCTGTACAGTTTTTGAACTATATCTTTTGAGTATTCTTCCTTATTTAATTTCTCATTAGTTTCCATGGGAGTTAACTTACCACTAATATTTGACATACCAAATTTCTTAACTAGACCTTAGCTTATTTTTCCTGACTTATAAAAATACCATTACTTAATTGTCCTGTTAGTAATCCTAAAAAGAAAGTTAGTTCTTCCATATGACTAATTTCAAATTACTTGGTCATTATATCAGAGAATTCTTTATTAATTGTTCATTTGTTGACCTAAAAATAATATCATCTACATATAATTGTACAATTTGAATACCATTATTGTCATTTTTGATAAATAGAGTACTATATACTTTTCCTATTTCAAAGTTAAATTGCAATGAATAGGATTTAAGTCTTTCATACCATACTCTAGGAGATTATTTTAAACCATATAAAGCTTTCTATAATTTATAAACATGATTTGAAAGTTTTTCATATTCGAAAAGTGAGGGTTGTTCTACATAAACATATTCTTCAATAAAATCATTCAAAAGGCACTTTTGACGTCCATTTGAAATAATTTAAAGTTAATATGATTTTATAAAGTAAGTAAAATTTTGATGGCCTCTAATCTAGCTATAATAGCAAAGGTTTCATCAAAATCTGTACCTTCCTCCTTACTATAACCTTGAGCAACTAAACATGCTTTATATGCAATGACTTCTTCTTGTTCATTCATTTTACTTATATAGACCACTCGGTTCCTATTACGGATTTATTTTCTGGTCTTGGGACTAGTTCCTAAACATCATTTTTGGTAAGTTAATTCAGTTCTTCTTGCAGAGAAAGAATCCATGAATCATCTAATGATGCTTCCTTTTGATCTTTAGGTTCATTAGTTGAGATAAAATCTATATGACTCGTTTTATTTAATTGAATTTCTTGATTTTACAACTGACTCTATATTTCCTAAAACATTCTATAGGAGGATCTTTCAAATATTTTGTTCTTTTATTTGGATATGAAATTTCAGAATTATTATTATTTTCATCATTAGTAGTAATTTATTAATTTCATTATTTGTTCTGAATAATATTTTCTTCTTCATCAATACTGGTACTATTTTCTTTAAAATTTTCATCAAATGAAACATGTATTGCTTCTTCAATAGCGTTATTCTAGTGTTAAAAACTCTATAAGCTTTACTTCTGTTAGAATATCCTAAAATTCCTTAATCTCGTTTAGCTTTAAATTTATCCAAATTATCTTTTGTATTTAATATAAAACATTTACTACCAAAAACTCTAAAATAAGATATTTGAGACTTTTTACCATAAAATAATTGATAGGGAGTTTTCTTGGTAAATAGTCTTATTAAAAATCTATTTAAAATATAGCATGTTGTAGCAACTACTTCAGCCTAATTTTTTTAGATAAATTACTATCATTTAGCATAGTCCTAACACATTCATGTATAGCTCTATTTTTATGTTCGAGTACTACTTCGTTTTGTTGGATGTGTTCTCAGGAATGAAAAATTATGCGTAATCCCTTTCCAATTACAGAAGTTTTCAAAATTTTCATTTTTAAACTCTCCTCCACGATCACTCATAATTGTTTTAATTTTAATTGACTTTTGATTTTGAATTCTTTTAGTAAAATTTTTAAACATTTCAAAACATTCACTTTTAAATTATAAGAAAATTATCCATGTATATGTAGAGAAATTATCTACAATTACAAAAACATATATATTATGATTTATAGATTCTATTTATTGGGGTCTAAAAAGATCAAGAATAAAAAGTTTAAGGGTTTGAGAAGTAGAAATCATATCTTGTGATTTTAAAGAAGTTTTATGAAGTTTTCCTAGTTGGTAGGCATCACATTAGTTGTTGACGTTAAAACTCGTTTTAGGGAGACCGCTAACAAATTCATATCCAGAAACCTTGGATAGGTATTTAAAATTCAATAACAAAATCTTTTGTGCTAAATCTAAGGGTCATTGCATTCAGCCAACAGACAGATTGTCATTAGACACTTTCATACTTCAGAACATTAGAAATAATAGGAGTTTTAAAGTTACCGATATTATCGATGTCATTCACATATCCTTTAGAGTTGTCTCCGAAGTTAACTGATCCACCATCTTTGTAAACAATATCTTTCAAGATCTTTAGATTTCCAGTCATTTATCTTGAGCATCCACTATACAATATACATTTATCCTTCTTGATTTGTGATACATGAACATCAAGTGCATGTTCACCATCAGCCATTTAACATACTTATTCTTGCAATTCAACATTATAACTTTTCAAAATATAAAGTAGACTTTTCAAAATAATTAGTTTCTAATCTATTAGGAAATTAAATATCGTTTTCACAAAATTATTTTTCTATATAAGTGTAAAAAAGAGTACTAACAATATTACTTGTCGTTTAAACTTTTCAAAAATCAAATTACGAGTTTTTTAAAACCTAATGCTTTGATACCAACCGTGGGTTGTGGAATAATGAATCTTAAGGCTAGTTTAACACTAAAGGAGGGTAAATAGTGTTTTCAAACTTATATATATCTTTTCAAAGTTCTTTCAAGGTTAATATCAATTCACAGATTAACAATGCAGATTTATACTAACAGTCAGTTATAGATGCAATCACATATAAAGATAAAAGCAATAAAGTAAAGTAAGAGACAAGACATTAGGAATTTTATACTAGTCCGGATTAATCAATCCTACATCTAGTCCCGTATATAAGTTCTTTTCAATCGCCAACTTTAAACAATGTAGAAGGCATGCCATAATACAATCTCGATTTCAAGGTTACGAGGCATACCCTCATATATCATGAGTCCGAGGCAAACTATCTTGATTTAATCGGGCAATAAGATCACCTACTAGATTTATCGGGATACCAAGAACACCCACTTGATTTGAAAAGGTTACGAGCACACCAACATAAACAAGAGTAGATTTGATGTTTTTCAAAATATAAATAGTTGTACTTGGGATACAATGGAACTTATAGCCACTCCGATAGCACTTCGATCTTTGAAATAAGAGAGAGCTGCTTTCAAAACTATTAGTAAGTAGTAGTGAATTAATACAATGGAGTATGAATTGATTCTATATGAATTTGAAGAGTATATAGCATATTCTTCAAAAGGGTAAGGGGTGAGAATAAAATAAGTTATTAATTAATTAAAAATTCGTCTTTACTCACCTTTATATAGTTATGAACAAATGTATCCATTCATGAAGGATTGTGTCCAAAGGCACTTCCATTCAAAATTAAAAAACAAATTAACGGCCTACATGTCGACTTATGAAAATATGTTTGAACTCAAAATTGTTTTCTTTTAAATTATTTTAAAAATTCTATACTTTGTAAAATAATTTGAACATAGTTATAAATATTTTTGAACTCATAAAAAATTTCTTCAAGATATTTAAAAGTATATATTAAAATAATTTATTTTTGTTTAAAATATCAAAAGATTAGAAATCGGAGATAAGGATCAGAAATTGCTGTCAAGGACTTTAATAATATATTATAATGACACTAAACACTAATTATAATCTTGAGCTCCTCATATCTTTGTCTTTCAACTCATGAGTCTTCAAATTTTTATCTTGAGTCCTTATATTGTACAATCTTCAATTCAGCACCCGTGCAGTATCCTGTACTATATAGTATATAACTTAGAAAAACGTTAGTATCCATATTTCATATGGTTGTTGTCATCAAAATCAATAATTGAGATATTAACAGTAGCTATTATCACAAAGCATACAATTTATGGATTTTCTATTAAATATACTTTTAATTTAATTAATTAATTAATATAATGCATTATATCAAGTATATAATTGAAAGAAAACACCTTTTATTTTGAACAAGGTTGGTTATTGAGCTAGATATATGAAACAAATTACATAATTGCCCCTAGAGCATACCCTTAACTCTGTCAATCTCCCACTTGCACTTAGGGTCAATTATGGAATTTTGTTCCAATTTCTCCAATAGTTTTCCTCAAAAACCAATCGGGTCAGTCCCTTTGTGATTGGATATGCTATTATGCTTCAATTATCTACTTTGTCAATCATTTCTTCCCGACGTTGATCAAGTGTTTTATCATATAGAACAATTTAGAATTTATCTATCGATTTCTAGTGAGCTCTAAGTTCTACTGTGATCTATATTGTGACATTGTTGTCATATAACAATGTCATGGGATTCTCAATATTTGGAATCACACTCAGCTGAGTTACAAATTTGTGAATTCATATTTATGTACGTCGTTTTTATTGCAGTGCTATTCAAGGCGATATGCTTAGCCTTTTTCATTGAGTCAGCCATAGTCTTTCATTTGGAACATTTCCAATTTAAAGATTCTTAACTTGAATTTATTACTAACATATATAATACTCAATATCACTTATGAAAGTTTGAGTTCAAACATTGTTTCATAAGTAGTTTTTTGTTTCTGTAAACAATTCTCTAGTATTTCATAAATACACAAGAACCCCTCAAACAGCCATTTAGTAATAATTCCTGTTGCCAATGCATAAGGAATCCATTTTACATGTTTCTTATAATTTTTTTAATAAGGTGTCCTTGCATATCGTTTGGGGCATTCCTAATATATTTTATACTATTATAAATGACACTATTTACAAATCCAATGTCGAGTATCAAAACAACCAAAATTGATTTTGCCATAAGTACATCATTAACAATCAGGAGTGTGTTATATACATATGGTTTAGAAATATATATATATATATATATATATATAACTTTCTTTCTTACGCATCTACATTTTGACTGATAATCAAACTATTTGATATTTTTGCCAAAACATTTGTTTAATTTTTATATTTGTCGAATGACACCTTCGCACCTATTCCTGGATCATATCCAAAAACTCACAAACTCAATATCGTTCCACTGACTTTGGGATACTTTGGTTATTATATGTAAATAGTTTACTCTAAATCATTATTTATATTTTTCTATTTTAATATATATGTACCAAAATATAAAGTCATACCATGTGATAATTTTGTGATTAAAATCTAAACTAACTCAAGCACATCGAATGGTGAATCTGTTACTGAATTTCAACAATTGAAATTCACGGTATTATTCTTATTAATGTGGCTTACTATATTTCAACTGCATTTTCTTTCTCTTAAAAACACAGTTCCAATCAATGGATCATATCCCTTTGGGTACAACTATCGAAATCACATTTTGATAACGTACTTGGAAGCTGTTTTGGATCTACGCTTCATACAATATCATGGAGTCAGTACCCTTAATGGTTTAATTTAACAACCGTGAATTATTTATTTTTGACATTGACAAGAAACTCATATTTTCTCTTTAATGTACAAGAATACTCATTAGACGATCTAATGTGTATGTTCATTTAAGTTCGGTAAATTTCATTACATCCTCTGCAATCAGTTTTATTCTTGGATCGCATCCAAATTTATTCTGTACCTATAATTTCTCAAAGAAATTCCATCGCTACGAAGTTGGTATTTACTTGAAACAACATTTGTTTCTTAGTGCAACAGAACAACCGTTAATAAACATTTTATGAATTGCCTTATAAAACTGATTTTTCATTAGTTCATAATATATTTATGTTGACAACAGTCACTAGATGACGATCGTTTCCAAAATTCACTTAGGACTATTCATACAAGATCCCTTACGCACAATTATTATGTAAAGTCTTTTGACTCATACAACCTATCAAATACTCCTAAGTACACCTTATAGAAACAATTTTAACTCAACTTCACTCATCATTAATCATGCTATGTCCAATAAAGTTCGATCACTCCTTATCAATACATCATTATGTATTACAGGAATGCGTGATTTTGAGACTGAATCTTTATTCATATAAGATACATAGTAACTATTTCTAATATACTCACCCATCTGATCAAATCGAATCATTTTTATCGTATGTTATATATGTATTTCCGCTTTATATTCTATAGCTTATCATAGACTTATACATGCATATCAAATACACATGTCCATGTTTGTGGTAACTCATTGGTGAATATGATGAAGTATGAGGAACCGTTTTGGTATTATTAGACTTATGATACATACATCTATATGTATTAATCATTAGAGTTCATTAGCTCTTATGAAGATCCCACTGAATGGATGCTTTGCCCTTAATTGTCTGAGATATAATTAACTAGTGTCATATGATTCATAACCATATACTAAAAATTATATCTCAAAATTATGGCTTAATATATAACTCCAAAATAATTGTAAATAATTTTAGATACTTTAGTATTTTCCAATGCATCGCTTTTTTTATGAAATCAAATACCACATTTTAGTTTTATTTTATAACGAATATTCACAATATTCACATCTATATATAATTATGTCTATTTTTCAGTCGACACCGAAAAATTGTCATTATTTCACAATTAATATGTGATACATTTTATGAAAGTAATTTTCATAAATTGATGCAATCAATAAGTGTTACATGGCACTCTTCCAGTATTTCTGCTATTACTATAATAACATACTAAATTCGAAGGTCCGTCACTAACTTAATATTTTTCTTCTTCATATACTGCAACTAGTTTACAGTGAAGAGTTCTTTGATCAAATATCTTAAACTTAAAAAACTAAATCTTGTAGAAAATAATTTTCTATGTGAAAATACATTTTGGAATAAAAATCCTATTTCTTATCCCAATGTTAAGTATCAATTATTATTATTATTATTATAGTTCTTATTTTCAATGTTTTCTTTTGAAGCAGAAGTGACTGGTCACTCTCTTTATCCCAACTGTACCATAAATCACATCTATTCTTGTACATTTATTACTCTTTCTAAATGGTCAAACCATTCAAAAGAAATCCCTTACTATAATATCATGATGAACACTTTACAAAAATTCATTTGATTATCCTTAACATTTAAAGACATCAAATATGATGCATTTCAACAATCCAGTTCTTAGATCTATATTATAGTTTTGGGTCTTGTATTACGTTTAACACAATTTGATCTTTATTGTAAACAATCAAGTTGAATACTCGATCTCTCGCTATGGTTTATTTTCTTATTTTAAATGAACCAATTTCATTAAAATATTGTACATTACAAATCGTTCACCATGTGACATTTATATGCAATTGTATATAGATCAAATATCTACGATATTGTATTACTTTTGAGTTTGGAACTAATAAAATGCAATACACAGTCTCAACCAAATAAACATGTAAGTAACCAAATTACGAGTGCATTTAGTAGTTGTAGAATCAGGCGCTTGCATGGGTGTTGAACGTTAACATGCAATAAGCATTTGTCAGTAAGTATACGTTATATTTTTATTTGTCCATCTTAAATTCAGTTCATTTGTATATCATAATTGATAAACATTTTATCAATCATATTAAATGCACAAATTTATCAATGTACAATATTACAACATTATATAACATATGTTCTTACAATATTAGAAAGGTTAAGTGTTATCATTTTGTTTTTCTAATAAGGCTCCCACTAGTCTTTTATGTTTCACCAAATCCTAAGTCGAAAGACTTCTATGTTTTGACTTCACTAGTGGGTGTTAGGGCTCATTCGTTTTGGAATTCTGACTTTGAGTTTGCTCAACAAGTCACACCTCCACCGACGATGGATAACTTCTTACCGGTTATATCATATTCAACTCCTAACCCTTGGTACATTGTCCTAATGTCACTTTGATCTAGAGTTTTCTTAATAAATCGAAATGAAATTATTCAGTCCTACCCACCATATCGCAGTGGCTTAAGAATAGTATATATACCTTGAGTTTGTTCAACAAATGCATATAGTTATCTTACCTTGTCTATTCAATATATTAATAATAGGGGCATTTCACTAGAAGGAAAAACTTTGCAGTCCATATAGTTTGTAGGATACACATCCACATAAATTAATTTCAAGGCCAAAGTCGGGAGAATAATTACTTTTAAGGACAAAATCAGCAGTCCTATTACTTTCAAGGACATAATTCATAGGATTTTAGGTCTTAGAAACTATTTATTTTTCATTTTGTCCTTAAAAGTAATTATTTCAGTTGTGTGTCCTAGAAACTAATTGTACTTGCTAAAGAGACCCTTGTGGCTAATTTCCACTTAATAATACTACACAGAACATCCCTAGCTTGAGTTTTCTCAATAACCAAGGAGTATGCAAGTAATTTATTAATATATATGGTTGGGGGCAACATTATATTGAAGATTCATAATCTTCAATGTATTATATTGAGTTATATCAACTTATGAAATAATGTATTTATTTTGACATACTCTCGTGATTCAAGTGTCGGATACATTTGAAATTACGGTATACGTACAATACATATGTATTTATCCCTTAAGTCTTATTAGGTTTCTTTGATATTCTACCTTTTGTTTACATATTCGTGTTATGTAAGTTTTATTATTATATAAAATTATATTTTATATTACATATATAATAGTCTTACATATAATATTATATTAACTAAATCTTATTTAATTAATTTTATTAATTTAATATACCATTAATGTTTAATAATTATTATATACTATAAACCTTTATAGCATAACACATATATCTTATATATGTGTATTTTTTAATTTAATTAATTTGCCTTTAACTATTTTATTTAATAAATTAACTTTTAATTTATTTACTAATTAATTAACCTTAATTTATTTTATTAAACAATTTTAATTAAATCATATTAGTTTTGAAAAATCATATTATATACATACATGTATACTTATGATATCTTAAAAATTTTAAAATATCATAACATATATCAAAAATACATAATACTATATCTATATTCATTAATTAACTTAATTAATTATTATTTTAATCCTATTAATAAATTAAAATTTTTGACATTAATTTATATTATTTTTCAAACATTTTGAAATTTTTTATTATATTATAACCTTTTATGAAAATGTATACCTTATCTTAAATTTAACTTTTCAATTTAAAATATTATATTTTTAATTTTCAAACAATTTTGAAAATTAGCCCAAGGTCCAATTCAAATTGGGCATTTGCTATTAGGGATAATGTTTGGGCTCACATATTTATTCAAACCAAGCTAGTAACCAGGTTGGGCTGAGTACTAAATTATCCAAACTCAATCCGTCGACACTACCTTTCAAACACATTGCTATCTGGATTGTAAGCCTACTTAGTAGCCCTAATATAACTAACTTAGATCGCATAGGTCACTGAGCTCTGATACTATTATTGAAATTAGGCCACCTGTAGTGGATGTAATGGGAGAATTTCAAAAAATTTATCATTTTGGATCTTTATTGGGCATATAAGGTATAATTTATTTAGAATTTTTCTAATTTTTTTAAAATAAAAGCATTATTTTACTCAAATTTATAAAATGATTTTATATTATTTAATTTATGTTATATTATATATGTACATGTATCACACACACGCGCGCACACACACACACAGATATATGTGTGTGTGCGTGTGTATGCGTGCATGCATGGTATATCAATCCATGCAAGGTATAACATACCCGAAGATACGTGCTGAGATTTACATTGCAATGGATGCGTTAGCTCTTCTAACATGCAAATATATTGAGCAAATGTATATTTATATACTTTAATTTATATATAGATAAAATTTTACAATATATATGGATATATATAAGCTATACTTTATTTTAAATAATTTTATAAATAAATATATATACATATATGTAATAAATACATTCATGGAATTTTTTTTAGCAAGGCCAGCTGGTTTTATAATGGATCGTCCACTTTTTATTATGAACATAATGAAAGTTTGAAATACAGGATTAAGGCAAAAGCACCTTAACTACAAAGAAAAGGAAAATACGGCACATGATTGTGACAGGGATGCCACAACTACTATAAATATCACATAGACTAGGTCTCCTCGGAAGAGGAAAACATACCTATGTCTGCTAACACCTTGGAAGATTCCATAGGGACATTCCCAACAATACTAGCAAAAGGGGGAAAAAGCACAACAAGAATATACTCATAATCCACAGATGCAGGAAAGTATATAAAAGATCGATCCAGGTAGTATCAGCTAACATGACAAAAAACGACCGAGCGTACTGACCGTCCATATCAAGAATCAGAGACTCACCATAAGTAGTGAAACGTAGGCATCAGGTCCAGATGGTCATTAGAAACAAATCTAAAATAGGAATCCTCCAAGGAGTTAAATCTCATATCAAATTTGAGGTCAACCCAACACCTCTCAGACTCAACCCAAACAATAGGCAAATGCTTCAGAACAGCATCGAGAGCAGCTATAGGAATAGCTGAAACATCACAAGGGTCCACACCGACAGAAGGGGCGTAGGCTCGGTATCAAAGCAAGGAGGCGGATCCGAAACAGATGAAGGAACTGTAAGAGGTGGAACAGATTGAGAGTCAGAGGATGAAACCTTAGGAACCCATTTCCTAAGCGGGGGCGAGGCAGGGGAATCTTAGGAGCAGCCGCGGAGACTATAGTATGCTTGTAGGCGATGGCAAGGTGGCCAAAAGAATGACAGGCGGTAAAAATTCTTGGAACCCATCCATTACGAACACAGACATCCACTACATGCCCCACAACTAGCTGAACAGGAATAAAGGAAGGGAGGGATTGTTTGGGTTAATTTCTATAAGAGGCTTAGCATACACCAGTTTTTCACATGCAACCATATTAGAGTCAAAACATTTCAATTTTCCTATGTTACAAGCCAGCCAATTCAAGCCAAGTAACGGTTGTAAAGCAGAGGGAATATATGAAAAGAAAACCCAAACGGAATAGAAAGAACCTGCTCACGAGCACAAGCTATAGTTGGAGACCAAGGAGTAACAATAAATGGTTTTCCATCAAAAAAGGAAGGCTCCTCTTCAGAAACTAACCGGCGTTCCTCGGAGGAGGAAAACTTAAGGAAATACATGGGTCAACCAGCGTAACATGTCACTCATCATGAAGCTTCCAAGCTCTACGACAAACTCTAGTCGCATCAAGAAGGAAGTGATTAGGATCCAAAATGAAGCCAACCAAATATTCTGACCAATAGTCCAAACCATCTTGCATTACGATAGGAGGAGGGATCATCACTCCATTCTTCTCAACGATTTCAAATCCAATCAGTTTGTAATCTCCAACATTACGGGACAAAGACGTGAAAAGCGAAGACCATGATTTGGAGCAAGCCTGGACAGTAGCAGTAGGTCCAATATTATGAACCGCAGAGACAGATTGTTCCGTAGCAATGGTAGTACAACTCGTGGCAGAGACTTTAGTGCACCAGCACATAATTCATTGGGTGCATAGTTCCCTTGGGAAATAACACAAACACCATAGGTGCATCGACCATTCTCAGAAATAACCGCTGATGATATACAATTTCCACTTCCAGTCAGACCTGCCTCCGCACCAACTTCGGCAGTGTCATCATTCACACCGAACTAATCATTTACTTTATACATAGAAGTAGCGTTTCCCATTCCACAGCACGAATGCTCTGCCAACGCCACCTTACCACAGCAGTCATCGGCAACAAGGAGAGGAAAGGGCTGCTTATCAGTCACTGTAGATGGCAAATCACCTACCTCAGGAAGACAAACAACACTAGAATTGGCAATGTATACATCAAGGCTAGAGCATGGGTTAACTTCAGCCGAAGATGAAGTTGGATTGATAGCGTGCATATGGGGGAAATCACCGTTAGAATAAAGGAGTGGCATGGGATTAGGGGGAGCAGGCGGAGCGTGGAAAAAGCAACTAGATCTGGTCGAAGAGGGAGTGAGTGAAGCTATCGATGGATGAGGGGGGGAAACAGGCATCGATAGAGGCAGGTGAATCAGGAGGGTAGGGAGGAGGCAGGGGTGGAATGAGAAGGAAGGAGAAGGAAGTCAAAGGGAAAAGGAAAAAAAATTGCAGGAGGAAAGGTCACCATTAGTATAGTATAAACTAATAATATTTGAAATACTTGTTTCATGGATTTAAGGTTAAATACATATAATATATATAAAACATTTTATATATATATATATATATATATATATATATATATATATATATATATAGCCAAGCCGAAAGCAATACATGTACATATACATATAAGCACACATATATAAATTATTTTTTAAATACATATATCCATATTTGTATATGTAATATGATAACAAATATATACATATTAATATATTTAAAATATACAAATACATACGTACATACATATATATGCTCACATACACACCCAATATTATGTATTGTAAAATATTATAATATTTTACAATTTATAATGTATTTTAATTAATATATGTATGATATATTTTTAAAATTAATAAAACTTTGTAAAATTATTATTTTCGAGCATAATTTGATTTTTAAAATTTTAGTAGAAATCCAAGTGATATTTTGTTATTTTGAACATTTAAAATATAATTTTATAATTTTAAACAATTTTAAATGTAATTTATTTTCAACTAGCATTCAAAATTTTAAATTAAATACAATTTTTTTATTTCTAATGAAGGTATATCAAGTACATATCTAGTTTTATAAAATACAAACATATTTTATAATATATATATGTATATATTGTTATAATTATAATTATTTAATTTAAATAATAGTTATATGTACAAAAATTATTTTTTATTTCTGCCAAAATTAATTTAGTTAGCGAACTATTTATATAAAATTTTAAAATAATTTTTAAATAGATTAGGATATGGAATTTTAATTATAAAGCTTATATATAATCAAATGTTGCACATTAAATTAATTAAAAATAAAAAATAATAATTTTTATTTGAGTCGTGTGTAGTAAATATATATATATATATATATATATATATGGCATAATTTTTTTAATATATATATATATATATATATCTGTGTGTAGCTGAGATAAACAGTTCCATGGTGAACAGCGACTCCAAAGCGGGAAAGGTTTCTTTTCTGCCTCCCCCTAAACTGTCGGATTTTTCTACACTTCCACAGCCTATGCCCATGCACCATGACTCTGAAGTCAAACAGCAATACACATTCACCGATCCAAGTGGTATATTCCTAAAGCGACTGATCGAGATGATGATCGCGTTCCGATAGAGGCTTCCTCTTATGCTTCTTGTAAGAACACATGGACAAAATCATGGGCGGAAACTGTAAATGCCTACTACGTGGATAAAGAGGTAGATATTACAGACTTAACCTATTACCCTCCTACTCACGATGAGGACATTATTAAGAGTACAATTCCTAAAACGGTAATCATCTCTGTTGAAGAGAAATGGAATATACATTGGTTCTTTATATTTTGGGAAGAAGACCTATTCACCATAATTTCAAAAGCTTTATTGATAAGATTTGGAAACTTAATGGAAAATACGAGTTTTTTTACATGAAGAAAGGCTTTATTTTATTAATTTCTATAATTTAGATGATTGTGCCAAAATTATGCGTTCAGGTCCCTATACCATTGGATCTAGAATATTGGTTATTAAAATGTGGAAACCCGACATTGCTATTACTAAAGATTCCTTTTCCACTACCATAATATGGGCATGGTTTATAGATTTAAAACTCGAAAATTGGAACAACGAGGGTCAATAGCCAGTGTTTTTGGATGACCAATTTGCAAGGTTTCAACGACGGCATTGGAAAATAGAATTAACTATACATGGGTTCTAATTGAAGTAGACGTACAGTTCTCCTACCCAAAAATGGTGCAAATGGACTTATTCAATGGTTATAAGGAGAAAATTCAATTAGAATATGAACATAAAATAGTACACTGCTCTATATGTCAACAAAACACTTATCAAGTTCGACTGTTCATTACATAATTCATTCTCTACACTTTTGGACATCTCTGACATAACAAATGACATACAACAGGACACCACCGAAAAGCTATTTGAAACTTCGACTTTAACAGCATCCGTTTTGATTTTGGCCCCATCGAACATGCCTACTACAAAGTTGAACCTGGAAAACAAATAACACACACGAGAAGGTGGTGAAGTCTCAACACAGTTTATGCAGAATATAGCTAGTCATATTCTAGAAATAGGAAGCCCGAGTAACAGTGAATTTAGTGTCTCCCCCATGGTTTTGAAGAATCCCACATATATGAAAAAGTGGGAGGCACTCGCAAATCCCAAAAAAAACTACCGAAGCTCCTCCTAAAAGAACTACAAAGAGCACTACGGAGGGTACATGAATATTATGATGTGGAATATTAGAGGTTTGAATACTAATGACAAAGTCGGACAGGTATTCAAACTTACTAACATCTCACAAGCTTACTATGTTAAGCCTTGTTGAGACAAAGTTAAATACCACTAGTATTGCTAAATTACAACTGAAACTTCCTACATGGAATATAGAATACGATAAAAAGGAGGGTAGTAAAGGTCACATAGTGATTTTATATATGACAACATGTATCATATTGGCCAGCAACTAAATGACCAACTTAATAAACAATATGAATTTTTGAAGAAAAAAGTAAAGTTCTATGGCTACAAAAAGGGGACAGCAATACAAAAAAATTCTATGCCAAAATGTCTATGCGACGACATAGGAATAAAATTCAAGCCTTACTGGATGATCAAGGACAGTACATATATGATAGCAACAAGATTAAAAGTAAAGCTATTCAATACTACCAAAGTGAAGCTATTTAATACTACCAAGCACTGTTCAATGGTGATTTAACTGATAGTATTAACACCAGAATACAGATAAATGATTAAGGGAAGAACTACCTATCTTCACCACTAACTCTTGAGGAAATCAATATAGCCCTTTTCTCGATAGACGATTCCAAAAGCCTCGGGTCTGATGGTTTTTCATCCAAATTTTAAAAATTGAAATGGATGGATCTACAAGATGACATTTCAATGCAGTATCAAAGATATTTCATACTAGAAAATTACATAGGGAGTAAATCAAAATTTCGTAACGTTAATACCCAAGAAAGATAAGCCTCAAATGATTTCAGATTATAGACATACTGCAAGTGCTAATGTTCTATACAAAATTATATCAAAGATTACCCCTTTTGATTGCAAAAAATCAATCATCGTTTATACTGGGCAGAAATATTGGTGAAAATGTCTTGTTGGCTCATGAACAAGTTTGGGATTTTTCTAAACAAGGTAAATCAAAGATGTGTATCAAAATTGATCTACAAAAAAGCTTACGACATGGTGAACCGTGAGTTTGTACGTCATATGCTTTTGTCTATGGGCTTCCCCATACCTCTAATTGAGCTAATATATGAATGCATATCTACACCTACTTTTTCTATTATGATTGATGGGAGACTGCAAGTTTTTATAGAGTCAACCAAAGGGCTCAGGCAAGGAGACTCGCTGCCCCTCTATTATTTTGTGTAGTCATGGAGGTTTTTACATTGCTAATGGAGGAGGGGGCGCTTGATGGACAATTACAACCTAGTTCTAATATACAACCTGCCATAACCCATGTCCTATATGTGGATGATGTCATGATATTCCTATTTGCAACCATTGACAATGCTACTTATATGAAACATATTTTTTCTGTCATAAAGGAGACTGTTGATTTACATATAAACCAAATAATATTTCTGTTATTTTTTTAGTTCTAGCAAAGTTCACAAGGCAGAGATGTCACACAACTTACAAATATCGCAAGAGGACTTACCTGTAAAGTACCTTGGTGTTCCTTTAACTTCAGAATATATTCATGCCACTCACTATACACCTTGTAGGATCGATTTCACCCTAGAGGGAGGGGAGGGGGGGTGAATAAGGTGATGCTATCAATTATAAAAATTATTGCGGAAGTTTGTATAAATAGATATATCAGGATAATAGCAGCACGGATAATAGCAGAATAATAAATGCAGAAATAGAACGACACAGAATTTACCCAACTTCGGCAAAAAGCTACCTACGTGCTGCCCCCATGGTTTCTACTAGAAATTAAGCAGTCAGTGTTTATATTGCAAAAATATTTTATTTTCAATTTTACCGCGTCAGTGTGTATTTTTGCAAATTGCTCAGATGCTGGATTCAATCTGAAATGAAGTTGAAGATAAATACGAGTGAATGAGTGAATTGTAATGAGGTGCATTTGTAAATTAGAAATTGTGATGTAACCAAATTTGTATTGTAATTAAAATTGTATATATAATGAGAGCATGAAGTTTTACTATTCAAAATTGTAACAAACATTTGTTGAATAAAATATCCGTTTGGATTTAAACTCTGTGTTATTTATTTTATTCAGCAAATATTTATTTAATCATGTGAAAAATAAAATAGTACATTAACAAATACATTTAAATTAATATATATATATATATGTCAATTATCATCAAACAAAAATCATATACTCGCATATTCAACAATCTCTCCCTTTTAATGATAACAAACATATATTTAAGATTTTGAATTTGTTAAATGTATTTGATCATTCAATTTGCTCCCCCTATTTGAATGCTTCCTCTCTACACAAAGCTCCCCCTTCATATATGCATACAATTAAAAATATACAAATGAGCCTAGATGCAAATAGAAAATATTTGACATTTACTTGCTTTTATTTGATAAAATCTTAACTTTTCTCTCCTCCTTTTGTTATCAGCAAAAGAGTAATAGTGTTAGAAAAATAGGGATAAACTGATAGTTATTAATACGACATTAAAAATGAATTGAATATAAATATTAAATTTCAATAAAAAATCAAACAAAAATCATAAATACCTTGTTAGGCGCATATTCCACTTTTAGAATGATGGGAATGATGTCATCATATAAAACCATATAGTTGTGTTTGTGGTATATTTATATCAGGAAATTGAATATCTACTAACCATGCATAACCGTTAGGACTTTTAAATGAGATTAGTAGTATTCAAGTTTTATTTTATTTTAAAAAAATGAATTCAAGTATCTTATAACCACACATAACCGTAAGGACTTTTAAATGAGATTAGAATCAACTTGTTTATTTAATAAATCAATTTTGATATATAGTCTATACATGCATAACCGTGAGGACTTTTAAATAAGCATGGAAGCACATAATCAAAAATTCCAAGTAATTCACCCATGCATAACCGTGAGGACTTTTAAATGAGAGTGAACACTTTGGTTTTTTTTTAAAAAATATAAAATGAAAAACGAATGATTCATGTTTAAATCACCACATATTGACATACTTTATTGGATAATGATGAGTGATGGTCGATAGAAATAGAAATGATTATGGAATTTTTACCAACAAAAAGTTTTATAACCCTTGTTTAAATTTCTAAAGTAGTTTACTAATTATACCGTCACGAGTTATAATATATGATAAATATCAACACTCGTCACTTTTTCAATCACTATTTATCTTTTTGATAATTAGTAGGCAGTCAGATTAGTCAATGTAGTCATTTAAGCTCAAATTCAAAAGTAATTATCAAATCAAATTTTCAAAATGACTAATCTAAAACAGGGTCAAAAATGGTTTTCTAGAAGGGGTTTTATAAAAAATGTCTGCAATTGAAAATTATTTGAAGTGAAAAATATGCAGATATTTTCTTTGAAAGACGATGCAGTTACTAAATATCTCGTCATAAATCACGCTCCACAAGTAATTTTTCTATCAACTAGATTACCAGTGTAATCTGCATTTGAATTTCTTTTCACTCAAACTTATTATTAGTTGAATGTTACAGACCAGATCATGAGTTGTGCAACAAAATATTTCAAAATCATTTTTAACAACTTTTTGAATGAAATTCTCTTGAATTTGAATTGAAGGCTTGAAGCCGTGTAAATAATCAAAAACCGTGAATATAGAGTCAACCGTAAAATAACCAAATGTATTATCATCCAATAAAACACTATATTAATCCAAACTAATGTATATGAAGTAATTCAAAGACTCTAGAGATTTTTATAGTGTTCTTGGCATAAGAATATAATTGGCCAACAATTTTGAGTAAGTCAGAATCAAAATGATCATTTATTTCATCATCATATTACTGGCTGATTTAATTCAGACTACGGTGCGGATTATAACATTTAATATATCGTTCAAAATATACCATTACCTGTTTTACCTTTACGATAATTTTTCGTTGTTGCCCAATGTTATTCCGCCACCTTTATACTAGGCTAAGGAACTTTACTTTGTCGCCCGTTGTGTTCTTGGAACAGCCAGAATCCAAGTTAACACTGATGTTGTTCCTTAGCCTACCACCATACCTACACGATAAAAGGTTTTTGTGACCTATTTTTTTTATAGGTCCATTGTTGTTAGTGGCAAAATATTTTGAAAAATAATTTCGTGGAGACCTATAACTATTTATATATGTTCCTTTTGACACCCAAATTTGTTTAATTTTGAGAGATTTTATATTTGTGCCTTTAGAAATCCAAATTGGTATAGTTTTCACGTGTTTGGGTCTATACCAACAATTGTTTTGATTGTGTCCAAATTTTCTACAATTTGTGCACATTGAATTGACGGGATTAATTTCATTTCTAACATTATTAGATTGATTATATCCAAGTCCTTGTCTAACTATATTAATAGTTTGTTTTCCTAATAGCATATTCAATGATTTTTCACTTTTTGAAAATTTATCTAAAGTCGTTGACAGTTGTTGGACTTGTGTTTTGAGAGATTCATTTTCGTTTAACAATTGTGTGCACCTTTCAATAGAATTTTATCTTCTTGTATTTTCACTCTCTTTCAAAATCAGAATTTCATTGTCAAGCGATTTAATTTTGATTTCTGATTTTTTAATCTCTTCTTCGAATGTTGGACACTTATCACACTTAAGGATCCTATTTTGATAGGTTTTAACTAATTGGTCGAGTTGTTTATTTAAATCTATCAAATGATCTTTTTGTGATTCAAGTTTGGCATACTTTTCCCTAAGTCGTTCAAAACAGCCATTTACTTCGTGGAAATATAAAAGCAATTCCGAGTGAGTGAGTTTTGGTACCTCGCTTGGCTCGTCGTCGTCGCTATCAGTTATATTACCTTAAAGATACATATCTGCTTTCTCACTCTCATTGTTAGTACTTTTATTATCTTAATCACTTGTATTCCACGTGGCTGCAAAATTTCTCCTTTTTGATTTCTTTTCAAAGTCGTGTCGATTTTGAGGACAATTGGGCTTGATGTGTCCAGGTTGGTTGCACTTACGACAGATGATTTCTTGCTGATCTGTGTTATCTAGAACTTTGATTATTCTGCTTTTTAATTTTTGATTTAGAGCTGGATTTCTATATTTGCGGTTCCACTTTCAATAAAAAATCAAACAAAAATCATAAATATTTTGTTAGGCGCATATTCCACTTTTAGAATGATGGAAATGATGTCATCATATAAAACCATACAGTTGTGTCTATTTGTGGTATATTTATATCAGGAATTTGAATATCTACTAACCATGCATAACCGTTAGGACTTTTAAATGAGATTAGTAGTATTCCAATTTTATTTTAAAACAATGAATTCAAGTATCTTCTAACCACGCATAACCGTGAGGACTTTTAAATGGGATTAGAATCAACTTGTTTATTTTAAAAATCAACTTTTAATATGCGTTCCATACATGCATAACCGTGAGGACTTTTAAATGAGCATGGAAACACATAACAAATTCCACGTAATTCACCTATGCATAACCGTGAGGACTTTTAAATGAGCATGGAAACACATAACAAATTCCACGTAATTCACCTATGCATAACCGTGAGGACTTTTAAATGAGAGTGAATACTTTGGTATTTATTTATTTATTTATTATTATTATTATTTTAAAAAAAATGTGAAACTGAAAAACGAAGGATTCCTGTTTAAAGTACCACATATTGACAAACTATATAGAATTTTGATGAGTGATGTTCGTTAGAAATATGATAGATATAGAGATGGTCATGGAATTATTACCAACAAAAAGTTTTATAACTCTTGTTTAAATTTCTAAAGAAATTTTCAAATTATACTTTCTCGAGTCATAATATTTGATCAATATTAACACTCATCACTTTTTCAATCACTATTTTTCTTTTTGATAATCATTTGGGAGTTAGATTAGTCAAAATAGTCATTTAAAATCAAATTCAAAAATAATTATGAAATTAATTTTTCAAAATGACTAATATGAAAATATGGTCAAAAATGATTTTTTTCGAGGGGGGTTTAAAAGAAAATTTTCTGCTATTTGAAAATTATTTGAAATGAAAAATATGCAGATATTTTCTTTGAAAACGATGCAGTTACTAAATGTCTCAACAAAAATCACGTTTCACTAGTAATTTTTCTATCAACTAGATTACCAGTGTAATCTGCATCTGAATTTCTCTTTCACTCAAAATTATCATCAATTGAATTTTATAGACCAAAACATGAAGTGTGCACCAAAAATTTCAAATTCAGTTTTAACAACAATTTAAATGGCATTCTTTTGAATCTGAATTGAAGCCGTGTAAATAATCGAAAACCGTGAATAAAGAGTTTGCCAAATGTATTATCAACAATCAATGAATTTCCTAATACCAAAACACCATCATTTTTCCAATTTAATCCGTATGAAGTATTTCAAGAATTTGTAGTGTTTTTGGCATATAAAATATAATTGGCCAACTATGTTGAATAAGTCAAAGTCAAAATCACCATCTTTTCATCATCTCATTATTGGTTGATTTTAATTCAGAATACGGTGCAGATTATCACATTTAATATATCGTTTAAAACATACCATTACTTGTTTTACCTTTACGATATTTTTCCATGCTGTCTATTGTGATTCTGTCACCTTTGAACTAGGCTAAGGAACTTTGCTTTGTCGCCCGTTGTGTTTCTGGAACAGCCAAAATCCAGAGAACACTATTGTTGTTCCTTAGCCTGCCACCACACCTACACGATGAAAGATTTATGTGACCTATTTGTTTTTATAGGTCCATGGTTGTTAGTGGCAGAAAATTTTGAAAAACAATTTTGTGGAGACCCAAAACTATTTATAATTGTTCCCTTCGGCACCCAAATTTGTTTAACTTTGAGAGATTTTATATTTGTGCCTTTTGGAACCCAAATCGGTATAATTTTCACATGTTTGGGTCTATACCAACAATTATTGTGATTGTGTCCATATTTTCTACAAATTGTGCACGTAGAATTAACTTGATTAATATTGTTTTCAACAATTTTCGAATTATTATATCCAAGTCTTTGTCTAACCGTATTAACAGTTTGCTTTCCTAATAGCATATTCAACGATTTTTCACTTTTTGAAAATTTATCTAAAGTCGTTGACAATTGTTGGACTTGTGTTTTGAGAGATTCATTTTCGTTTAACAACTGTGTGCACTTTTTAATAGAATTCTCTCTCCTAGTATTTTCATTCTCTTTTAAAATCAGAATTTCATTTTCAAGTGATTTTATATTGATTTCTGATTTTTTCATTTCTTCTTCGAATGTTGGACACTTATCACACTTAGGGATCCTACGTTGATAGTTTTTAACTAATTGATCAAGTTGTTCATTGCATTCTATCAAAGTATCCTTTTGAGATTCAAGTTTGGCGTATTTTTCCCTAAGTCGTTCAAAACAACCATTTACTTCGTGGAAATAAATAAGTAATTCATAGTGAGTAAGTTTTGATACCTCGCTTGGCTCGTCATCGTCGCTATCAGTTATATTCCCTTGAAGACACATATCTTCTTTCTCACTCTTACTGCTAGAACTTTGATTATCTTCATCACTTGTATTCCACGTGGCTATAAAACTTTTCCTTTTTGATTTCTTTTTAAAGTCGCGTTGATTTTGAGGACAATTGGGCTTGATGTGTCCGGGTTGGTTGCACTTATGGCAGATGATCTCCTGTTCTTCTGAGTAGTCAAGTGTTTTGCCTATTCTGCTTTTCAATTCATGATTTCGAGCTGGATTTCCGTATTTGCGATTCCACCTTTTGAATTTCTTTATTAGTAGCGCCAGCTCTGCTGCTCCATCATCATCATCGTTATCATGATCACTTTCGGTTGTTCCTTTGAGCGCTATTGATTTCTTTCGAGTATCTACTCCTTCACGCTCTTCCTTGAATTTCATTTCTAGCTCATAAGTGGTGAGATTTCCGATGAGTTCTTCAACTTTGATTTGTTTTAAATTATTCGATTCTTGAATGGCAGTCACTTTTGCTTCAAAACTTCGTGGAAGGACTCTGAGTATTTTTCGGACTATTTCCAATTCTGTGTATGATTTTCCGAGAGCTTTTGATTTGTATACGATGTTGGAAAGCCGTCCATACGTCTCTTTAACATTTTCTTCCTTGGCCATTGTAAAATTCTCGTATTCGCTCCTCAGCATGGCAAGGCGAGATTCCTCGACTTGAGATGTTCCTTCGTGAGTCACTTCTAGTGTGTGTCATATTTCCTACGCAGTTAGACAATGTGAGACATGATTAAATTCAAACTGATCTAATGAACAAATAATCGAATTCATAGCTTTGGCATTAGTATTCTGTAACTTATTTTCTAGATCTGTCCATTGATCCTTTGGTTTATTTATTTCTTGATTATTTACAATTATTGTTGGTGCTCTATACCCTGTCTCAACAATATCCCATGCGTCAATGGTTTTCAAAAAAATTTCCATCCTATTTTTCCAGTAAGCATATTCATCATTGAACATTGGTGGTCTAACTATGGACTGACCCTTCGCAAAAGCATTATTAAAAGAAGCCGTTTTAATAATTCAAATTTTTTTAAACAAAAATTGGTTTTGAAAAATCAAATTTTTTAAAACAAAAATGGCTTTTGTACCTAGCTCTGATACCACTTGTAGGATCGATTTCACCCTAGAGGGGGTGGATAGGGTGATGCTATCAATTATAAAAATTATTGTAGAAGTTTGTATAAAATATTTCAATGCAGATATATCAGGATAATAGCAGCACAGATAATAGAAGAATAATAAATGCAGAAATAGAACGACACGGAATTTACCCAGCTTCGACAAAAACCTGCCTACGTGCTGCCCCCAAGGTTTCTACTAGAAATTAAGCAGTCAGACGCTTACACACGTAAACTCGCGACACCCGCAATCGATTAGCCTTAACTCAACGCTCAAAACCCTACCACAACTCAGCCACTGAGTTGCGAATTTTCAAACTACGTCACGTAGTTTGTGCCCTAGTCACACGACTAGTAATTACAATCGTTTAAAGGAAAAAATACACAATCTAAAAACAATTTAAAATAAAACTCTAATTGGAATATATTAGAGCCTAAATATATAGGCCCGCCCAAAGTAATAAAAATAAGATCCCTTTTCTTATATTATTCGGCCGGCTTGCTTTAGTGATAATGGCTGCTTCAATTTCCTTTCCTCGTTCCTTCTGAAATTAGGGCTTGTAAAATTGAGGCTGTCGACTTGGATTTCTCGATTGAATGATGGTTTAGTGTCCCCTTGCTTTGTCAATCGACGATCCTATGCTTAGCTCACAGCTGCCCCAATTTTTGATCGAGTTCGACTCCTGACTTCGGTATGTAATTTATGCTCTTTCGCTTTTTCTGTTTTGCTTGCTCGAACTCGATCGATGATTCGAGTTAATGATTATGCTCTGTTGTTACTTGAACTCAAATGCCTATCTCAGCCGATGATGAATGGGTTTATATAGGGTTCGAACCCCTTGATTTTCGTTCGTCTGATAATTTGCTTGAATTCTTTTCGGCCATTTGATTTAAGTTGAATGTTTGTGATGATTTCTGACTTGTTCAAATTCGTGACTTTCGTTTCTTGAATACTTGATACCCACGGTGTTGATTTCTAACTTTGTTTGATTTCTTGGATATCACGGCTTTGTGAATTTGCTGATTTGTTCAACTTTGGCACTGACTTAATTTGACTTGTTCCATTTCAAATTCCTGATGCAATTTTTGACCTGATGCTTGTGTACATGCTTACTGCTTCCCTGTACTTCATGTTGTCTGGTCATGCTTGCATTGTTGGTTCATCACTTGTGTCCACTGCTAACATGTACATATATGCACTGTACGTATATATCTGATTTCATTTGTGTGATCATATATAAATGTATGTGTGTTTGAGCTTTGCCACTATTTGCTAGATGTCTACATGTTGTCTGGTTAGCTTGTCACTGTGTTGCTTTGAACTCTGTTGACATGTGCATTAAGTTAGCTCTGAATCGATATCGTATATGTGAGTGCACTTGCTCATCTCTATTGACATCGGCCTTGACTTTGAATTGATTTCTACTGTGACTTTGGCTTGTCTGTTATTTTTTCTGTTGGCATCGGCTCTTGATATTTTTGGGTTGAAACTATGGATCCATGATTAGTTTGAACTTGTTGTATATCATTAGTTTGGAACTGCTACATGATGCTTGTATTCATCTGGAAGTTTTGCGTTGCTTTGTCTTTGACATTGCCTTATATGCACACATTTTGTAGCTAAAGTTTGCACATGAGTGTTGCTTCGAGTTTTATTGATGTATGTGTGTGTCACACTGTTTTCATTTGAATCTGTAGTGTCATCTCGAAGTCTGGTCTGGGCATTACTCTGATGCATTCCATTTTCACCATCCCTGATTATTCTTGTGTGTCTGCACATGTGTACTTGAGTCTGATTCATGTAGTCTTGCTTCCATGCTACTATGATGTATTGTGTTGTCCTGTTGTCTGATCTTTGTTGCCTTTGATATTACTTTCAAGTTAACATGTCTTGTGCAGTTGCTCATTGGAGCTGCTGTGTGATTCAATGCACCTGTATATTTTCATTATTTGTACTCGAGTATTGCATTTGTTCTGTTTTCATGTGATCTTGTTGAAGACCAGTTTCATTTGAATATGTACATGAAGTTGTGCAGAGCTACTGTCCTGATTACCATTGTGTACATGTTCATGTATTCATTGTGAACTTCATTGTTTTGTTTTGATCTGGTTCATGTATATGTGATATGCTCCATTGGTATATCCAATTGAGTTTGGTTGCTTTGTTTGTTCATGTACATCTGAGTTTGCTTTGATATTGAACTTGATCATTTCATGAACTTGCACCTGTGTTGAATCCAGCTTAAAGCTCGGGTTTGACCTTGTGCTGATATCGTGACATTATTTTTATTGCAATTGAGTTGAACCCGGCTTTTAATTTGGGTTTGACCTTGTGCTCACATGTCCCTATAATTTTATCAAGTGTATATATCGGTGTGCACGGCCTTGTGGCATGTACAGTGATACACTGTGCATGTCACAAGCTGTTCGTGTATGATGAATTCAAATTTAAATGATGACGAACAACCCAAATAACCGAGACAAATAATATTTTCTAAATTACATTTTATTTTATACTGTAAAAATATTTTATTTTTAATTTTACTGCGCCAGTGTGTATTTTTGCAGATTGCTCAAATGCTGGATTCAATCTGAAAGGAAGTTGAAGATAAATACGAGTGAATGAGTGAATTGTAGTGAGGTGCATTTGTAAATTAGAAATTGTGGTGTAACAAAGTTTGTATTGTAATTGAAATTGTATATATATAGTGAGAGCTTGAATTTGTACTATTCAAAATTGTAACAAATATTTGTTTGAATAAAATATCCGTTTGAATTTAAACTCTGTGTTATTTATTTTATTCAGCAAATATTTATTTAACCATGTGAAAAATAAAATAGTACATTAACAAATACATTTAAATGAATATATATATATATATATGTTTATTATCGTCAAACAAAAATCATATACTCGCATATTCAACACACCTCTGCTTAATAAGATTAGTACTAAATTAGAAGGATGAGATAGTAATTTACTAACTACAGCAGGAAGAGAAGAATTGACACACAACATACTTACACCTATGGTTATGTACTGGCTCATTATTTATCATCTGCCCCAATCTGTGTTGAAGAAAATAGAAAATTTGTGCAAATTTCTTCTGGAAGGGAAAACTTCATAAGATATCCTAGGATACCTTATGCAAGCAAAAAATTGAAGGAGGGGTTGGTCTAAGGAAATTCTGTGATCTAAATAAGGTTGCTATGATTAAATAGTTATGGAATTTATTATCAAATGACTGTTTATGGTCCAGATGGACGAGGGATAAATACTTCAAAGGAAAATTTTTGGGTTCTTCCCATTGATAACAATTATTTAGGCACAATGAAATCGATTCTTAGACATCGTGATCTCGCTACACCTATCCTAACTCGGGTTATTATCAATGCAGAACACATTGATTTATGGTTTGACCCTTGAATAAATCATAAATCTCTTGTAGAATTACTTGGAAGGAATCGAGTTTATATCAGCAACACAACTGACAGTAAAGTAAGTCTTTTAATTAAAAATGGACAACTTCAACCACAGTTATTATCAGAGACCAGGGAAGTGGCTACTCAAATCATACAGGTGCAATTGCAGTTTGATAAACCTATTGATCATTGGAAAATTGGAAATCAAGGAAATTTATGTTTTCAACAGTTTGGAATCAAATTAGACAACACAATGAAATTGATGACAACTTAAAAATTGATTTGGCATCATAAAATAGCTAAGAAATTCTCGTTTACTACGTATATGGCTTATTTACAACATCTACCAATAACTGTTGTTTAATTGGGGTATTGCAACCGGACTTACAGTGTGTGCTTTGAAAAAGAAATAATGAACAACATTAACATCTATTTTCAAGTTGCGGGTATAGTATTTATCTTTGGGATAATTTATTGTGAAAACTAGATCTTCTTCCTGTTAATGCAATCTTGTTGCACCATCACCTATCCAGATTGATGAGATATTTTGCAACTTCATCATCGATCCAAGATTTAGCTTATGTCGCCACAAAAACTTTGATCCATCATATCTGGATGGAACAAGTGCGTAGGAGATTTGAGAACAGAGCTTGCTCAGATGTTCAACATTTGAATTTGTTTGAGGTAGATGTTCGATTTCAACTTGCTCGCCGAGTTGATAAACGAAGAGTATCGTCGACTGACAGGGAAATCTTTTGTAGGTGGGGGATTGAACTGGAGGATAGTGGATAGTGGTTGTGAATTATGGAGCTGAAAGATTAGGGTTTTGTATTTCCTTCTGTTTACGTATTGGGCTAGAATCGGTTGATAACTGGATTGTGCAGATGTGTTATCTTCGAATCCATAGTTTGGGCCGGCTACAACAACAATAGTTTGTTTAATTCTTTTTTTGTAAGTTGTTTTTCTGTCATCTTTGCAACTATATTATTCTGTATTGGAGTCTGTAAATAGAAGATGTCATACTCTTTTCCCTTACCATAATGGTAAGGTTTTTTAAGGAGGTGAATCCTGCTATGTATTGGTTCTTATAGGTCATAAATAAAGAATCCTCTTTTCAAAAAAAATTAATATATAAGAGTATATAAATATACAACCAATCTAATTGTGACAATATGTTTATATAATAGAACCGTCACCTAACTACCAATATAATATATATGAAATAAATAATATATATAAACAATAATATTCATAAATACATTAGAAATTTACCTTATATCCAATGCCTTTAGGTACACCTTGAAATGATGAGATTTACTTCTCAAACTGATTTCCAATCCAACAGATTGCTAATCCCTGAGCTGATGACACCAGCTACTGAGTTGAACCGCATTTGATTTGATTTCAACTCGAATGATGGAGGAAGAGAGGGTTATGGTTCGACTGGAATAGGGCAAGATGGTGGCTTCAAAATTCATCAAAAAATGAGGGTAGAGATGCTTATATCGAGGAGAATTTAGACAAATTAAGATCTAGATCCTCCATTATCTCTTACCCATTCTCTTCCATCCTAGCCATCCAAATCAAAGCTTTCTAACAAGCCATCATATGGATATATACATATAAACCTATTACAACCAAATATAACAAATCTAATTTAAATGTTTATTGATATCGTATATCGATTAATATATTTTTAAATTTTATAAATACATTTAATAATATTTGTTCATCAAATCGAAATTGAATTTTATAATTAATATTTCATACATATTAATTAACTTACTTAATTTATAACAATTACAAATTGCTTAAATTGTTTGGTTAAAGGAGTACTCATCAATTCGGTTGTGTGATTCGTTTGAGGTAAATTTAGTTAGCTATTAATACCAAACTATTAGAAATTAACATTCAAACGTCACTCAACAGGTGGTGTGAGATTTGGATTAAATTTATTACTTACTTGGTTTTAGTAAAATTCAATTTTACTTTGTAAAGCTTACCTAGTTGTGACTTTTATTACACAAATTCTCTTCGTCAAAACTATATCACTTTGGACTAAGTGGTCAAAATTCCAAAATCGTCCACATTCAACTTAAAGTCCAAACATAAAGTCCTTGTTTCAATAGTAACAATTATTATTAACTGAAATGCTCTAGTTGGAGACTTTGACTTTGAGTTGACTTCTGTTGATTGTGATACTAACCTCTTATAACTGAGAAGACGAACCCTCTCTTAAATAATGTTTTACTTCCAATGCTTCCACTCGATCCAATAATCGTTCGATGGATACTATGCCATGATTTAACTATAATCAAAGAGGACCTTACACATTGAAGATCAATAGATTCTCAAGCCATGAGAACTTTTTAAGTTTGTCGCATTGATATTTTCTATTTGACCTTAGTTATATTAACTAACAGAAAACTATCAGTGAGTCATTCCATAATTATGTAATAGCTATCAATATAACACTTTGGTTCCCCTAGAATATATGAGTAATACACTGCCCATCATTTGGAGAGTGTTACGTATTCTAATCTCAAATAATGTATGAATATCCAGTCTCGATATATCTTGACTAGAAATATTTAAAATGGTATGTTTATTTTCATTTTGATAAATTACTCATGGTTACAATACTTTGTAACTACTATCATAAAACACAACATTTATGGATTTTCTATCAAATACACTTTTAATTAAATTAATTAATTAATATGACACATTATATCAAGTATATAATAGAAAGAAAACACCATTTATTTTGAACAAGATTGATTATCAAGTTAGATATATGTAACAAATTACACAATTGCTCTTAGTACATACCCCTAATTCTATCGCCATCTTCTATACTTTTTCTTTAATCCCTCCCTTTATCCTAGCCCTAAATCAAATAATCATGCTCAAATAAAATTTCAAAATTGAAATAAAAATCACCGTAATTCATCTCATCTAATTCTCTACAAAACCCATCAAGGGATTAGCATGGAATTTTTATTTGGAGCTTTATCTAAGATTTTAGGAGAGCTTTGGAGTGGGTTTTAATGATTAGAGCTTAATTTAGGGAAAAGTAAGGTGAATGGGACGATTCTCCATTATATTTGTATGTCGATCTTCATATTTTTTCTTATTGATTAATATGGAATTATATGAAATGATTTGAAGATTGTTTGAGTTGATTTGGACTTGTATTCATGTTATAAACATTCTTATATTAACTCATTATTTGTTCAAGACACTATTAACTATTTTTAAAATAAATAGTAAGGTAAGAGTTTGGTTTTGGGTTAATTGAACGATTATATGTGATGTTGCGACAGATTAAAGACTAATGACATGATATAATTAAATGTATGTCATTAGTTAATAATAGTAAAACTAATTAAAATGGTTTTAGAAAAGTTAGTAATCTAATTAGGTGAATTTTATACTCTAGACTTATTGTTAAAGTTATTTGAGGGTTAACGAAGCTTAGTTAGCACTTGTGAGTGTTATTTAAAAATAAAGAAATGGTCTTTATTAATGAATAGTTTATTTACAAATATCAGTTAAGTAAAGAAATGATTTTTATAAGTAAAAGGAATTTTATAAAATGGTATTGTATAAAATAGTATGAATGAAGCTCAATTAGTATTTATAAAATGGTTATATGATTTTATAAATAAAGTATAGATTTTATAAAATGGAAACGTGATTTTGTAAAATAGTAATATGATGTATACTTAATTTTAATGAAGAAATTAAGTACTTCAAGGCTTAAAAATGACTAGTAAGCTAATAATAAATTTTATAAAGTAGCTGTAAGATTTTATAAAGTAGCTGTAAGATTTTATAAAATAGCATGAAATCATACTAGACTTTTGTTAAAAAGATTCAGTAAATAAAATTAAGGTTTGGTAAAGTAATAAATGAATTACTTGTTTAAATAGATATGTATGTATATATGTACATGGGTATGTATACATATGCATGCATTTGAAGATGCATAAAACAATCAAAACTATGATGACCCGGAATTTTTAAACATTTGAAATTGGAATATTTAATTAATTTTAAATATTTGCAAGTTAATTTAACTTGGATTTCAAATATCAGTTTGGATTTGGCGATTGAATTTATTGAATATAATAATTAGAGATTGGATAAAATATTTAATCTTGAGTTTTAAGCTGATAAAAATGTTTCAAGGGCTTGGAAAACTTATGTTTATAATACTAGAGATAATAGCAGTTTTAAATTTGAGATTGAAAGTGTTTTGTTCAGTTTTAAAAAAATATGTTGTTTAAATTGATATTTAAAAATAGCCTTCCGAGGCGTAGTCTTGGAATTCAACGAAGCGCCAGTTTCATTGGATCCGTAATATGGTATTATTATCGGGTTTCAAATTCCATGGTGATTGGAGTTGTTGTGTGAGCATACGATATATAAACGCGCTGAAATTTATATCGGAAATTTAATATAATAATTGGGTCAAAAAAGCTATCTTCTCCATACGATCGAATTAGGACTCGAAACCTTTTCCATTGCGTTCGGAATAAGGGTATAACATTATAAACGCCCAGCGATATGCCACGATAGGAATTCAAAATTTTAAGTTGCATTTATCGAGACGTTTGGAATTTAAACAAAAAAATTTCTTAATAAACCTACTATGCAGCCGTAATTGTTTCACATCATAGCTTTTTTCTTTCATTTCGAAATCACTATAGCTGCCTGTATAGTGTCTCCTCATCCCTTCTTCAATACGCAAGGTATCTTTCGCTTCCTCCTTCGTTTTAAATCACCCAAACGAGCAAATAAAAAAGCAATCTAAAAAAAAATGAACTCGTCAAAATTGAATTTATGAAATCAATTCAAAAATCAGAGTAGAACGAAGATAATCTTGAGTCGGTCCTTAATTTCAATTCGAACTTGAATCTAATCATGCGAGTTCGATTGGGAGCGCGCCATTGTTACGCGAGCAAAGGGGGAAATCGTATCGAGCCAATCTGTTCCTCCTTCTCTCTCTTTGCTACCGCAAGGCTCGAATCAAGCCAGCTCGGTATCGACGAGTAAACGGCGCTCCTCTTTAGGATTTGGACCATGTTCAGTTAAAGGTGTGGGTGTATTCGTTGACGACTGAGGTGGTGGAAGGGTGGAGTCTGGGTCGCATAGATGTGGGATTCGAGTCAATCGATATTCTATCGCGAAGCTGAGATGGAATATTGGGGCAGCTGGCGGCGTTCGTTGGGTTAGAAGTAGCAGGTGGCTCGCGTAGTTTTAGGTCTGATGCTGGCCGCGCGTATGCCTAGCGACACTGGCTTGAGGGGAGTGACAGCGAGGTATCGATTTGTCAATAAATATTTATCTATGTGCACAGAAAATGGATTTTTAAAGATAAATGTATAAAAGACAGAAAGGTTTTACAGTACAAAAGATTCCTATTTTTGATATTTACAGGAAATATATACTTAGTTTAAAATAGAAGTTTTATTAGCCAGAGGATTTTTATTTTTATGTAGAGAAGAAAATTTAAAAATAATGAATTTGATGATTTACTTATTTTATTAACCGATTTAATCATTTTAGTTATAAAGAATATTTTATTAAAAGAAACTTAGTTTAGAATTAAATTATTAGACAAGTCAAATTTATTAGTTAAATTTATTGTTAGTTTATTTATGGGATTTTATTTGTTCGATTATTTCGAATATTAATAAAATCATATAATTATATACAAGGTCTAAAATCATGGAGTATCAAGCCAATTCGGAACGGATCATCATATTGAAAATCAAAGGTGAGTTAATCTCACTCATCTGGGTTTTAATTTAAATTCAAATTGTTAAATTTAAATAATTGGTTGAATGATTGAATTGATTTGATGTGCTATATTATATATAGCAGTATATATATAGTATATATTGGAGTGATTGATTTCCCGCATTATATAGCGGATGAGACCCTATGCACCGCATAATAGTGGATGATATTATATTAATCCCATATACCGTGATATTCCACCTCTAAGTGGAATTGGTATTGTGCTAACATCTGTGGATGCAGGGAAACAAGTTGGAGGGATCCTACTAGATTCCTCAAAATTATTTAGATTGTTTAATATTCCGTGTTATGAATATTTGATATTCTGTGATGAATCATATTGATAATTGGAATATTGAATGCTATGGTTTGCTTGAATATATTTCGGTACACTGAGTTATCAAAATATGTAGAATTGGATTTTTGAAAAGAAAATAAAAGAGTGAATTTTTAAGTAAAATAATCATAGAGAATTTGAATAAATTTAAGAATGAACTGGATAAGAATAAAAGTGATTTTAAAATTCTAATAAATAATTCCGAATATGGAAAAAGGGGATTTTTGAATAAACATAAAATAATGAATTTTAAATCTTAAGTGATATTATTTAAAGGAATAAAGAAGTTACTTTAAAATTCAAGGTTTAAATTTATTTGAAAGGATAAAGTAGGAATTTGAGAAATATGAAATTGGTATTTTTAGTTAAAAGATTTTAAATCATAAGTAAGAATTAAAAATCTGAAGTTAATGGTTTTGAAATAAATGAGTAAGTAAAGGAAATTATTTCAAAATGGAGTAACTTGGAAATCAGTTTGAAAATTGATTTAGTGTTTGAAATTGGAATTATAAAGGAGGATGGGACTAAGAAATTTATAAACTGGGTTTATAAAAGTAAAGTTATATACCAGTGGATACTGGGAAGAATAAATTCATGGTGGGAATTTATTAAAGGAATGGGTAAATTTGTTTAAAAATAAATAGTGGTTTATTTTTAAGACGTGTAAGAGAAGGATATTTCCCTGAATAGCCAAGTACGTTTTCAAAACAAATTTTTAAGTCTAAGTAAAAAGTTTAAGTTGTTTAAAAATATGTTTTAGAAAAGCTATTATTTCTAAATGTTTAAATTTTAAAGTAAGTATATTTTTCTAATTTATTATAGCAGTAATTATTTAAAGGTTGCTTGGCATTATGTTTTAAAAGTTAGAAATTTAGTTTTGTATTGTACAAAGTAATTTTATTTTTAAATATTCTTAAAGTATATAACTTGAATAAGTATTAAAGTAATTTTTAATTTAAATGTTTTAAAGGATATTTTATAATAAAGTGTTTTAAATTATTTTAAAAATCTAAAGTTTTTGTGGTTGGTGTTTCCAGTGGGAATAAATATTTGAGAATTTATTCCATGAGAAGAGTGTGATTTGAAAACTGTTTTCAAAAGGGTTGAAAATGGAAATATATCTTGCAAAGATATTTTGAGATTAATGAATAATTTGGGAGATTATTTATTATTTGATGGTTGTTTGAGAATGTTAATTGATAGTTAAATAACCGACTATCAATATTGGCCTATGCGCCGATCGTTTCGAAGAGACCGGTATTGGGATTTATTTTCTGAAAACCACTTCGATCCGGTTTGTACGTTTTCGTGAGGAAGACGAGCTTGGATTCGAAGATAGAGCAGTGAAGTGCAAGGGCTAGTCGCTACTAATCCTGAGGTGATTCCAAAATGGATGTAGTAGGAATAGTGTCTTCGGTTCCGTTCGAACCCGGGACGGACTTGTATGGATGAATGCTTTCAGAACATCGTCAGGTGGGCGATGTGCATTCTAAGAGATGGGTTCTAAAAAGGTAATGCTTAGCCTCGAGCCTCATCAACCGGGAATGACTGAAAGCCAGGGGTTGTGCAGCAAGGCTAAGTGGGCAGCACCCATTAGGGTGAGGTCATCCCTGTCTAGATGTTCCTTTTTATTTCGTCTTAGTGGGCGGATGCTGATCGCAACCGCGAGGTGATCTTACTCGGGATTATCCAGTAAGGGGTAGTCCCGGTCTTGTGTTGCAGGGGATTTAGGGTGGATCCTCGGTTCGCTGATCTAGACCAGATACTATGACAGGTGGTACCCCAGTGCCTAGTCATTAGTTGGAAATCCATTCTCCCCACGCGCCATTACGGTTTTTATTGTGCCCAACTATTGCTGAAACATGAGATGCAAGCATTTCAGTTAGATTCTATTTTACTTTCTATAGACACTATTATAATATCAGAGAATTTTGATAAAAAGAGTTTTGGCTATCGTAAGGTAAAAACCCGACATGTTTATTTGTGGCGTGGTCTTACGAGATGCTTTTGTTTTCAAAAGAATTTTGAAACTTTAATAATCAATTTGAGTGTGGTTTTCTCACGCTGGTATTCCAGACTGACTCGGGTGTTATTTAATTATAATGCTCGGGGCAGACCGAGTATTATGGGTTACAGGATATGATGCTGTGGAACTCAGGAGACGAGCTGGATGACGAAACGTACTTCCGTACTTGATTATTAATTCCGATGTGTATTCAGTTTTGTGGACAAGTTTATATGACTGTCCATTTGTATATTATTGATGTTTTTGAACTCTGATGATGTATTCTGGTGATGTATGTATAAAACAGATATAGTTTTCTTTTGTGTAAAGATCTGTTATTATTTATTTTATTTTGTTTCGCTGCGATGGTTAGATTCTGATGTTGTTTTCTATTTTCTTCTTCCACACCTTCTTCTTTAACCCAAATGGATCGTATTTCCGTTCACCTTGAGTTGAGTGATGGAGAATAGTGTTGACTCAAGGGGTACGGAAATGCGGGCCGTTACAGTGGTATCAGAGCTAAAGGTTAAGTGAGAACCTTGACTCAGGTGGGGATTACTCATTGGAAATAAAGTCCGTAGTACTCTAGAAATGAGTTTGAGTGTAATAATAGATATGAGCGTGTATTTGTTAGTAAATATAAAAATTGTTTTATATTGTGTTGACTTATCGGTTGAGTGTTTATGGATTCTAGTCGATATGTGGGACGCCATGTCATCGATAGAGATTTCTAAACTCGTGAACAAGATAAACCGACACAGTATCGTTTGAAAATAAGGTAAATGAAATAATTTTACCAAAATTATTTTTTATATGAAAGAAATAATTTTCTGTAAATTATTATAGTTATATATGGTTGCTTGGTTGTTAGAAAATGATAATATTAAATTATTATCATTATTTTGTAGAAATTGAATAAGAAATTGAAAATCATAACTAAAGCTAAGAAAGTAAATTCATATTGCATAATTAAATTGTAAGTGAGAATTATAAATGTAATTCATAATTTAAAATAACATTTCAGAGTAAATTTGAATACGAATTAAAAGAGTTTGGAATTTTGGAAAAAATTAAATTCCTTTGGGTTTGAAAATGGTTTTCAAAGGTTTTGGAAAAATAATAATGATAATATTTCAGAAATATTTTTGAATTGGGAATGAAATCTTGTGAGATTTGGAATTTAAAAATATTTGAAATGTTTTGGAAGAGATAAAAGCATTGAACTCTTTTGGTCGCCAGAAAATAACTTCGGTGATGACTGCAGCATCATCAATATTCATTTTCAGTTTCCAAGAGAGAAATTGCTACCAAATTGTTTTAAATTGGAATTGTTTGCAAAAACTGGGTTTGGTTTTGAAATTCAAAGAGGTAATTGAATTTACCAAAGAATTTGGGATATAATTGATTTCAAATGATTTTTGAAATACTTAAGTGATCATTGAAGACTCTGGAATTGGTTTAAATGTTTTGAGCGTCTAAGTAATGTCTTAAGCTCTAGAGGTTTAACAAAAAATATTTATGGATTATAAAAAGATTTGGAAATTTATAAAGTTTGAAAATTTCCTGGAATGAAATTAACTTGTAAAAAGTTAATAAGTTAGAAGAGTAAGTCGAATTAAATGAACTTAAGCTAAGTTTAATAATATTGTGATTGGATTTGGATTAAAGTTGAAATATAATTGAAATGGAACTGTATCACGTGGTGGATACATTAAATGAAATTAAGTTCTTACTTAATAAAATTTAAATGGATTGTGAAGTCAAAAGAGTAGTATGAGGTTAGATTTAACTGGAGTTTAGTTAAATAAGATTGAATTGGAATAAATAGATTTCGATGACTTATAAAAAAAAATTTGAAAACCCATTGAATAAAAATATATATACTTGGCTAAAATAAAATATATAATCCCGAGTTAAAAAGTAAAACGTGGACGGGATTGATTGTAATGGATGAAAGTATGGATATAAATAAGTTGCGACTTATTAAACTTAGAAGTGGAATAAATAAGCCAAAATAAAATTGTTTGTATTTTGGGAAATGAATAAAAATCCAAAACTTGAATTATAAAATAGATTAAACTCAAGAAAATTAAGTGAAGTGATTTTTAAAGGGTAAAAATCAAATATTGAATTAAAATGGAAAATTAACTAATTTGAATAAATTAGTTAAGTGAGTATGTTAATGGAATTCTGATTGGTTGACTGAAATGTGAATTATGAGTTAAAAATGGATTTTGTGGAGTAAACTTGTGTCATAAATAAAATTCAACTTGGAAGTGAAATTTAATATTGAAATTAAACTTAAATTGGTGAGCAAATAGAATTGAAACTAAAAATTGAAATTTAATTTAAATTATGTAAAGTAAAGAGAAAATTGAAGAATTTGTTCGAAGGAACTAAAGGATGTAAAAATTTGCATATAAACTTTTATTTGAGATTTAAAAAAAAAATCAGTAGGTGGAACTAATTTAAAGTATGATTAATTAAATATTGTTCGAGGTAAGATGAATTGGAAATAAATCCATTGGGATTCAAATAAATTAGTAAGTGGAACTAATTGGGGAAATGGTTAATTAAATATGGATTGTGATAATGTGAATAGAATTCAATATTCAAAATGAAAGGGAAATTGAATTCCAGTAAAATTGAAAATGAAAATCTGGATGAAATGGGGAAAAAGTATCGAGGTTTGAAATTAATCTACAAATTGAAGCAAATTGAATCTATTTGAAATTGGAACCCAAATTGATTAAATTAAAACCAAGTGGTAAAGTGAAAGTAATAATATAAGAGTATATAAAGTGCTTATATTAAACTTCAGAAGGGTTAAGAGTGAAAGTTCTTAAGTAAATTTGATATTGGAAATATACCAAGTTAAAAATTGGATGAAATTTAATTTGGAAGTTGTGAAATGGGGAAATTGTGAATAAGTAGATAGAAATCAAATGAATGTGAATAAAAGAGAATTGATGTAGCTGATGATCAATGGATATAAATACGTAGGATATACGTATATTATTTTATTCACATAGCGATTTGATCCAGATTCTAGCACAGAATTTCGAGATAGTTATATCGATCCGAGTTAGGATTTTTCACTCGATTTTCGACGGCGAACCCTGGATATGAATTTTGACCAATTTTGGAAATTCTCTATCATAGTTATGACTATGCAAGGAGAATGACGGTTTCTGATCAAGAAACCAGATCCGAGTCCGCACTAGGAAATCGGGTGGACGATACTAGTTTAGAAATGAAATTGTGTGATCGAGTAAGCGATTGTATTTGGTATTGCATACGAATGATATAGGTACATCTTACGGGCTTAAATGGAATGAATATTGAAATTTTTGTAAAGAAGTGAATAAAATGATTTTGGAATCTGTAGTTGGATATGGTTCAATTGGATATACAGGTATTACAAAGCAAGTGGGAAAATTGGGGTTTTTGATTTCAGAAGATAAATTTGAATTGCTCGACAAAAAGGTATGTGTTTAAATTTCTGTATGAAATTTGATTGGGTTTTCGATCTAGCCACTTGGCTTTTGTTTTCTTTTGGAATTTGGGAGCCCGTAGAGGCATTTTGTAGTTGTTCCGAGCTAGCCGCGCAAAGGAGAGGCTGGCAAATTTTTTCGAAAATTTAGAGTTATAAAAAATTTGAGAAAGTTTTGATAATTTAAATTTGGATTCAAATTTAAATTTGAATAAGTGTGGTAAATAATGTTGTTGGAAACTATGGAAGGTTTTGGAAAGTTGGTTGAAGTAATAGTGGGTCTTTAATAAAACATATGTTATGGCAAGTTGATAAAATTGTTTGGTTTTGGAAAATAGCAATGGGTATTGGAACATTCTTCTTAACAAGTAATTTCGGAGACGAAATTCTTTTAGGGGGAGGAATGTGACAATTCGGAATTTTTAGATATTTGAAATTAGAATATTTAATTAATTTTAAATATTTGCAAGTTAGTTTAACTTGGATTTCAAATATCAGTTTGGATTTGGTGATTAAATTTATTGAATATAATAATTAGAGATTGGGTAAAATATTTAATCTTGGGTTTTAAGCTGATAAAAATGTTTCAAGGGCTTGGAAAACTTATGTTTATAATACCGGAGATAATAGCAGTTTTAAATTTGAGATTGAAAGAGTTTTGTTCAGTTTTTAAAAAAATATGTTGTTTTGATATTTAAAAATAGCCTTCCGAGGCGTAGTATCGGAATTCGACGAAACCAGTTTCATTGGATCCGTAATATGGTATTATTATCGGGTTTCAAATTCCGTGGTGATTGGAGTTGTTGTGTGAGCATACGATATATAAACGCGCTGAAATTTATATCGGAAATTTAATATAATAACCGGGTCCAAAAAGCAATCTTCTCCATATGATCGAATTAGGGCTCGAAACCTTTTCCATTGCGTTCGGAATAAGGGTATAACATTATAAATGCCTAGCGATACGCCACGATAGGAATTCAAAATTTTAAGTTGCATTTATCGAGACATTTGGAATTTAAATAAAAATACTTCTTAATAAACCTACTGTGCAGCCGTAATTGTTTCACATCGTAACTTTTTCTTTCATTTCGAAATCACTATAGCTACCTGTACAGTGTCTCCTCATCCCTTCTCAATACGCAAGGTATCTTTCGCTTCCTCCTTCGTTTTAAATCACCCAGCCGAGCAAATAAAAAAGCAATCTCAAAAAAAATGAACTCATCAAAATCGAATTTATGAAATCGATTCAAAAATCAGAGTAGAACGAAGATAATCTCGAGCTGGTCCTCAATTTCAATTCGAAATTGAATCTAATCGTGCGAGTTCGATTGGGAGCGCACCATTGTTACGCGAGCAAAGGAGGAAATCGTATCGTGCCAATATGTTCCTCCTTCTCTCTCTTTGCTACCGTGAGGCTCGAATCAAGCCAGCTCGGTATCGACGAGTAATCGGCGCTCCTCTGTTGGGTTTGTACCGCGTTCAGTTGAAGATGTGGGTGTATTCGTTGACGACTGAGGTGGTGGATGGGTGGAGTCTGGGTCGCGTCAATGTGGGATTCGAGTCGATCGATATTCTATCACGAAGCTGAGATGGAATATTAGGGCAGCTGGCGGCGTTCGTTGGGTCAGAAGTAGCAGGTGGCTCGCGTAGTTTTAGGTCTGATGCTGGTCACGCGTATGCTTGGCGACACGGGCTCGAGGGGAGTAACAGCGAGGTATCGATTTGTTAATAAATATTTATCTATGTGCACAGAAAATGGATTTTTAAATATAAATGTATAAAAGACAACAAGTTTTTACAATACAGAAAATTCCTATTTTTGATATTAACAGGAAATATATACATAGTTTAAAATAGAAGTTTTATTAGCCAGAGGATTTTTATTTTTATGCAGAGAAGAAATTTTAAAAATAATGAATTTAATGATTTACTTATTTTATTAACCTATTTAATCATTTTAGTTATAAAGAATATTTTATTAAAAGAAAATTAGTTTAGAACTAAATTATTAGATAAGTCAAATTTATTAGTTAAATTTATTGTTAGTTTATTTATGGGATTTTATTTGTTCGATTATTTTGAATATTAATAAAATCATATAATTATATACAAGGTCTAAAATCATGGAATATCAAGCCAATTCGGAACGGTTCATCATATTGAAAATCAAAGGTGAGTTAATCTCACTCATCTGGGTTTTGATTTAAATTTAAATGGTTAAAATCAAATAATTGGTTGAATGATTGAATTGATTTGATGTGCTATATTATATATAGTAGTGTGTGTGTATATACATATAGTATATATTGGAGTGATTGATTTCCTGCATTATATAGCGGATGAGATCCTATGCGCCGCATAATAGCGGATGATATTATATTAATCTCATATACCGTGACATTCCACCTCGAAGTGGAATTGGTATTGTGCTAACATCTGTGGATGCAGGGAAACAGGTTGGAGGGATCCAACTGGATTCCTCAAAATTATTTAGATTGTTTAATATTCCGTGTTATGAATATTTGATATTCTGTGATGAATTATATTGATAATTGGAATATTGAATGCTATGGGTTGCTTGAATATATTTTGATACATTGAGTTATATAGAATTGGATTTTTGAAAAGAAAATAAAAGAGTGAATTTTTAAGTAAAATAATCATAGAGAATTTGAATAAATTTAAGAATGAACTGGATAAGAATAAAAGTGATTTTAAAATTCTAATAAATAATTCTGAGTATGGAAAAAGGGGATTTTTGAATAAACAGAAAATAATGAATTTTAAAGCTTAAGTGATATTATTTAAAGCAATAAAGAAGTTACTTTAAAATTCGAGGTTTAAATTTATTTGAAAGGATAAAGAAGGAATTTGAGAAATATGAAATTGTTATTTTCAGTTAAATTTTTTTAAATCAAAAGTAAGAATTAAAAATCTGAAGTTAATGGTTTTGAAATAAATGAGTAAGTAAAGGAAATTATTTCAAAATAGAGTAACTTGGAAATCAATTTGAAAATTGATTTAAGTGTTTGAAATAGGAATTATAAAAGTGGATGGGGCTAAGAATTTATAAACTGGGTTTATAAAAGTAAAGTTATATACCAGTGGATAATGGGAAGAATAAATGCACAGTGGGAATTTATTAAAGGGATGGGTAAATTTGTTTAAAAATAAATATTGGTTTATTTTTAAGACGTGTAAGAGAAGGATATTTCCCTTAATGGCCAAGTACGTTTTCAAAACAAATTTTTAAGTCTAAGTAAAAAGTTTAAGTTGTTTAAAAATATGTTTTAGAAAAGCTATTATTTCTAAATGTTTAAATTTTAAAGTAAGTATATTTTTCTAATTTATTATAGCAGTAATTATTTAAAGGTTGCTTGGCATTATGTTTTAAAAGTTAGAAATTTAGTTTTGTATTGTACAAAGTAATTTTATTTTTAAATATTCTTAAAGTATATAACTTGAATAAGTATTAAAGTAATTTTTAATTTAAATGTTTTAAAGGATATTTTATAATAAAGTGTTTTAAATTATTTTAAAAATCTAAAGTTTTTGTGGTTGGTGTTTCCAGTGGGAATAAATATTTGAGAATTTATTCCATGAGAAGAGTGTGATTTGAAAACTGTTTTCAAAAGGGTTGAAAATGGAAATATATCTTGCAAAGATATTTTGAGATTAATGAATAATTTGGGAGATTATTTATTATTTGATGGTTGTTTGAGAATGTTAATTGATAGTTAAATAACCGACTATCAATATTGGCCTATGCGCCGATCGTTTCGAAGAGACCGGTATTGGGATTTATTTTCTGAAAACCACTTCGATCCGGTTTGTACGTTTTCGTGAGGAAGACGAGCTTGGATTCGAAGATAGAGCAGTGAAGTGCAAGGGCTAGTCGCTACTAATCCTGAGGTGATTCCAAAATGGATGTAGTAGGAATAGTGTCTTCGGTTCCGTTCGAACCCGGGACGGACTTGTATGGATGAATGCTTTCAGAACATCGTCAGGTGGGCGATGTGCATTCTAAGAGATGGGTTCTAAAAAGGTAATGCTTAGCCTCGAGCCTCATCAACCGGGAATGACTGAAAGCCAGGGGTTGTGCAGCAAGGCTAAGTGGGCAGCACCCATTAGGGTGAGGTCATCCCTGTCTAGATGTTCCTTTTTATTTCGTCTTAGTGGGCGGATGCTGATCGCAACCGCGAGGTGATCTTACTCGGGATTATCCAGTAAGGGGTAGTCCCGGTCTTGTGTTGCAGGGGATTTAGGGTGGATCCTCGGTTCGCTGATCTAGACCAGATACTATGACAGGTGGTACCCCAGTGCCTAGTCATTAGTTGGAAATCCATTCTCCCTACGCGCCATTACGGTTTTTATTGTGCCCAACTATTGCTGAAACATGAGATGCAAGCATTTCAGTTAGATTCTATTTTACTTTCTATAAACACTATTATAATATCAGAGAATTTTGATAAAAAGAGTTTTGGTTATCGTAAGGTAAAAACCCGACATGTTTATTTGTTGCGTGGTCTTACGAGATGCTTTTGTTTTCAAAAGAATTTTGAAACTTTAACAATCAATTTGAGTGTGGTTTTCTCACGCTGGTATTCCAGACTGGCTCGGGTGTTATTTAACTATAATGCTCGGTTCAGACCGAGTATTATAGGTTACAGGATATGATGCTGTGGAACTCAGGAGACGAGCTGGATGGCGAAACATACTTCCGTACTTGATTATTAATTCCGCTGTGTATTCAGTTTTGTGGACAAGTTTATATGACTGTCCAGTTGTACATTATTGATGTTGTTGAACTCTGATGATGTATTCTGGTGATGTATGTATAAAACAGATATAGTTTTCTTTTGTGCAAAGATATGTTATTATTTATTATATTTTATTCCGCTGCGATGGTTAGATTCTGATGTTGTTTTCTATTTTCTTCTTCTACCTCTTCTTCTTTAACCCAAATGGATCGTATTTCCGTTCACCTTGAGTTGAGTGATGAATAGTGTCGACTCAAGGGGTACAGAACTGCGGGCCATTACAAAAACAATTTTTGTATTGTAGTTAGAATTGTTGTGTATGTTTCTTGGATTATAATTGTTTGCAGGTATTTCAATATATTTATTTATTGATGTATATGAGTGTTGCGGGCATCTTGTGTAGCCATAGCGACTGTAGCATGCCTAAGTTGCGTAAGGATATATTAAGCCGAGTAATTGCTCCGGTGTCTGAAATATGATTTATGTGTATGGTATGTTGTGTATGCATGTTTGAATGTGCATAAAAGAGTGTATGGGCATGCATAGGCATCACATGAGGATAGATGGCTAGTTGAGTGCATTTTGGCATGATTAGAGGGAGCTAAGTAACGTCGCTTGTTGAACTCTATGCGTGCAAAAAGTAGATTTATGTTGAAGCTGGTTTTCAAACGCATAAGAAATCACTTCTAAAACATCAACCAATGAACTTCGGAGGAGATTCGACGTAGTGAAGGCAGGCTTTAGAAGCGAGGCAATTCATAGGGCAAAGCAATGGAGGAAACAACATAAGAATAGTGAATGGTGGCACTTAATAGCTCGTTGCCTAGGCTTTACTGCCTTGAAGTAGTGCCCACCAATCCACCAATAGGCATCTGTCCTAGGTAGTAATGCCTGGGCAAGAAGGATTTTTTAAGGAATTCCTTCCCTGGTTCGAATGCATTTCGATATGAGACTTCATCATGACTTCTGGAAAGCTTTGGGTTAATCGAGAAATTGGAATGCAAGGCAAGGATTGGGATCAGATGTTAGTGCAAGGAGGGAACAAGCTATTGGTTACAATCAATAAGGTGTTCGGGCAAGTGGTCGAGAAGGCAAGGAGTGCATGGCACAGACTATTCCTATATGGGAATAGTAGGTGATCGAGATAATGATTGAGAGCCAATCGGATACGATATCGGGATTTGATCGGTTTCACAATCATGTACGATAAGCATTTAGAATGGAGGGAGTATATGACAATGAGGAGTCTGTTCTAGACTCAAGAAATGTGCTACCATGTGATGGCAACGATCACTACTAGGCTAGGAAGATGTGTAGACTTATGGTTAACATAGGCTCTAAGCGCTATTGTTCTTGAGTGATGCTTTAAGCGATGTTGTTCTTCAGTGATCCAGTGGATCAAACCAAATACATGGCGAGGAAATCATATAGTAAGAAATTATATTTAGGTCGTGGTGCGGTTTCAATGCTACGCATCCATTAATATGTTGTTTATGGTTTCAGACCAAGCCTTCAGGAGGTTATGGAATGACACTTAAGAGGTAATTGTACCAAGTAGCGTAGTTATAGATGCTAGAGATCACTTTAGTGGTAGGAGTTTTCATTGCTACCAAGGAGCGACCTAGGTCCATATGAGGGAACCTATACATCAAAGAAGCTGTACAAGGATTCTCGGTTTTGTTCACGGACTCTCGAGGGTAAGAATATATATAAATTCAAAGGTCATACAAGGTGTAGGCTGTCCATTTATATTTCGTTCAGTTCAGAACAAGAGTAGATATTCTCTATTTGTAATCATTTTTATGTTATGCTTGTGATATACGAGTTGATTGAACTTATCTTTGTGTATAACATAATGTAGAGTTAAATTATGACACTTTTATCACTTCTACACTTTTATACTACGATTACCTTTATCATAATATATTGTTACATGGCAATCACATTATTTTAGTTATACTAACTCGTTGATGACAGGAGAAGAGCGGGTTATGATATGACTTACTATCATTTTAAGATAGGTTTATTTACTTATTTATGAATAGTCTGGATTACCCCTAAACCACATTCATGGAGAGTGCCGGCTAGGCCTTAATAGTTTTCTATTTATTGTACATAACTTTCCTACACCATATTTTGAGATGGTTCCCCTCACAGCAGACTTTAAGTTTGACCTACGTTTTGTTTTTATCTGTTTATATAATGATACTCTTGGGTACTCGATTGAGTAGTTTGGGAGTTAGTGCTTTTGACAGTTCACTATTTGGATGTATAGCTGGTAGGATCGATTTCACCCTAGAGGGGGGGGGTGAATAGGGTGATAGTGTTAATTATAAAAATTAATCGCGGAAGCTTATAAATTAATTTCAATTCAGATCACAGAATAGCGGCACAAATATCGCAAAATATAAATAACAGAATAAAACAGAACAACACAGAATTTACCCAGCTTCGGCAAAACCCTGCCTACGTGCTGCCCCCAAGGTTTCTACTAGAAATTAGATAGTCCCTCGCTTACAAACATAAACTCGCTATACCCGCTATTGACTAATCTAACTCTAAGCTCAAAACCTTTCCACAACTCAACCACCGAGTTGCGAATTCCCAAACTACACACCGTAGTTTGTCCCCTAGTCACATGACTAGAAAATTAAAACGGTTAAAAAGAAAATACAATTAAAAACAATTTAAATAAAATAAAACCCTATTTAAAAATAAACTAAAGCCTTATAATAAAACAAGGCCGGCCCCTATTCACATCTTCAACCCGTTCCTTTTTCTTTTTATTTGCTCCGTTCGTTGTTTTGAGATAGCGGCGGCTTTGTCCTTCAATCCAGATTAGGGCTTTCGTTCGTGCGATCCAATTTAGGGTTATTGGGGAAGTCGACTGATTTGTTGGTTGATTGCAATCGCTGTTCCTCTGATTTGCTTCGGCAATCGACCGCATCTTCGATTTGAACACGACTTCTTATTTGATCGAGTTCGACTGCAAATTGGTATGTGATTTTTGCTTTATTGCTCTAAGTTAATATTCTTGAACTCGATGGAATAATTGCCGATGATGATTAGGGATTTTATAGGATTTGATTTCCTATTTTTGCGTCCGTATATGTTGATTTGAATTTGTCAATTTCGTCATCTCGACCACTTGATGATGCTTGAATGTTTGAGATTTATTCTGACTTGTTCAATATGAATATGCTTGATACCCACGGCATTGATTTAACATCGTGATGACCACGACTTGATTTTTAACTTGGTCAATTACCTTTGCAGATTTATTGGCTGATTTTAATTCAGAATACGGTGCAGATTATCACATTTAATATATCGTTTAAAACATACCATTACCTGTTTTACCTTTACGATATTTTTCCATGCTGTCTATTGTGATTCTGTCACCTTTGAACTAGGCTAAGGAACTTTGCTTTGTCGCCCGTTGTGTTTCTGGAACAGCAAAAATCCAGAGAACACTATTGTTGTTCCTTAGCCTGCCACCACACCTACACGATGAAAGATTTATGTGACCTATTTGTTTTTATAGGTCCATGGTTGTTAGTGGCAGAAAATTTTGAAAAACAATTTTGTGGAGACCCAAAACTATTTATAATTGTTCCCTTCGGCACCCAAATTTGTTTAACTTTGAGAGATTTTATATTTGTGCCTTTTGGAACCCAAATCGGTATAGTTTTCACATGTTTGGGTCTATACCAACAATTATTGTGATTGTGTCCATATTTTCTACAAATTGTGCACGTAGAATTAACTTGATTAATATTGTTTTCAACAATTTTCGAATTATTATATCCACGTCCTTGTTTAACCGTATTAACAGTTTGCTTTCCTAATAGCATATTCAACGATTTTTCACTTTTTGAAAATTTATCTAAAGTCGTTGACAATTGTTGGACTTGTGTTTTGAGAGATTCATTTTCGTTTAACAACTGTGTGCACTTTTTAATAGAATTCTCTCTTCTAGTATTTTCATTCTCTTTTAAAATCAGAATTTCATTTTCAAGTGATTTTATATTGATTTCTGATTTTTTCATTTCTTCTTCGAATGTTGGACACTTATCACACTTAGGGATCCTACGTTGATAGTTCTTAACTAATTGATCAAGTTATTCATTGCATTCTATCAAAGTATCCTTTTGAGATTCAAGTTTGGCGTATTTTTCCCTAAGTCGTTCAAAACAACCATTTACTTCATGGAAATAAATAAGTAATTCATAGTGAGTAAGTTCTGATACCTCGCTTGGCTCGTCATCGTCGCTATCAGTTATATTCCCTTGAAGACACATATCTGCTTTCTCACTCTTGCTGCTAGAACTTTGATTATCTTCATCACTTGTATTCCACGTGGCTGCAAAACTTTTCCTTTTTGATTTTTTTTAAAGTCGCGTTGATTTTTGAGGACAATTGGGCTTGATGTGTCTGGGTTGGTTGCACTTATGACAGATGATCTCCTGCTCTTCTGAGTAGTCAAGTGCTTTGCCTATTCTGCTTTTCAATTCATGATTTCGAGCTGGATTTCCGTATTTGCGATTCCACCTTTTGAATTTCTTTATTAGTAGCGCCAGCTCTGCTGCTCCATCACCATCATCGTTATCATCATCACTTTCGGATGTTCCTTTGAGCGCTATTGATTTCTTTCGAGTATCTCCTCCTTCGCGCTCTTCCTTGAATTTCATTTCTAGCTCATAAGTGGTGAGATTTCCGATGAGTTCTTCGACTTTCATTTGTTTCAAATCTTTTGATTCTTGAATGGCAGTCACTTTTGCTTCAAATTTTCATGGATGTACTCTAAGGATTTTTCGGACTATCTCCAACTCTGTGTATGATTTTCCAAGAGCTTTTGATTTGTAAACGATATTGGAAAGTCGTCAATGCATCTCTTTGACATTTTCTTCCTTCGCCATTGTGAAGTTCTTGTATTCGCTACTTAGCATGGCAAGGCGAGATTCTTTGACTTGAGATGTTCCTTCGTGAGTCACTTCTAGTGTGTGACGTATTTCCTGTGCAGTTAGACAATGTGAGACACGATTATATTCAAATTGGTCCAATGAACAGATAATAGAATTCATAGCTTTAGCATTGGTATTTTTTAATTTATTTTCTAGTTCTGTCCATTGTTCCTTTGGTTTCTCTATTTCCTGATTATCTACAGTTATAGTTGGTATTCTATAGCCTGTCTCAACAATATTACATGCGTCAATGGTTTTCAGAAAAATTTCCATCCTATTTTTCCAATAAGCATATTCACCATTGAACATTGGTGGTCTAACTATGGATTGACCCTCAGCAAAAGCAGTATCAAAAGAAGCCATTTTAAAAATTCAAATTTTTAAAACAAAAATTGGTTTTTGTAAAAAAAATCAAATTTTTAAAACAAAAACGGCTTTTGTTCCTAGCTCTGATACCACTTGTAGGATCGATTTCACCCTAGAGGGGGGTGAATAGGGTGATAGTGTTAATTATAAAAATTAATCGCGGAAGCTTATACATTAATTTCAATTCAGATCACAGAATAGCAGCACAGATATCGCAGAATATAAATAACAGAATAAAACAGAACAACACAGAATTTACCCAGCTTCGGCAAAACCCTGCCTACGTGCTGCCCCCAAGGTTTCTACTAGAAATTAGATAGTCCCTCGCTTACACACGTAAACTCGCTATACCCGCTATTGACTAATCTAACTCTAAGCTCAAAACCTTGCCATAACTCAACCACCGAGTTGCGAATTCCCAAACTACACACCGTAGTTTGTCCCCTAGGTACATGACTAGAAAATTAAAATGGTTAAAAAGAAAATACAATTAAAAACAATTTAAATAAAATAAAACCCTATTTAAAAATAAACTAAAGCCTTATAATAAAACAAGGCCGGCCCCTATTCACTTCTTCAACCCGTTCCTTTTTCTTTTTATTTGCTCCGTTTGTTGTTTTGAGATAGCGGCGGCTTTGTCCTTCAATCCAGATTAGGGCTTTCGTTCGCGCGATCCAATTTAGGGTTATTGGAGAAGTCGACTGATTTGTTGGTTGATTGCAATCGCTATTCCTCTGATTTGCTTCGGCAATCGACCGTAACTTCGATTTGAACACGACTTCTTATTTGATCGAGTTCGACTACAAATTGGTATGTGATTTTTTGCTTTATTGCTCTAAGTTAATATTCTTGAACTCGATGGAATAATTGCCGATGATGATTAGGGTTTTTATAGGATTTGATTTCCTATTTTTGCGTTCGTATATGTTGATTTGAATTTGTCAATTTCGTCATCTCGGCCACTTGATGATGCTTGAATGTTTGAGATTTATTCTGACTTGTTCAATATGAATATGCTTGATACCCACGGCATTGATTTAACATCGTGATGACCACGGCTTGATTTTTAACTTGGTCAATTACCTTTGCTACCTCGATTTTGACTGCGACTTCTGACTTTGAACTGGTCGTTGATCATCTTGACTTGGCTTGACACCTTGATTACCACTTGATGTTGAACTCGGTCTTCACTGATCATGTTTACTCCAGCCATTTGATTTGAACTTGTAAATTTTTGGCTTTATTTTTTTAAAAAAACTGTTACATGACTTTGCTGTGTAGTCTGCACATATTGATTCCATTCATGTTGCTAGACATTTGCCTGAGTCTTCATTGTGGTGTTGTGGTCATCTTGCTTTGCCTGGATTGTGTGCATTTGTGCACTTGTTGTCTTGTGTCTATGGCCACTGGTTTATTGTGAAGCTTGGTTACTGGTTATCTTGTGGCTTTGTTCATCATTCTGTGGACTTTGGCCATTTTTATTTTTGACTTCTTCGACTTGTACCTTGGTCTTGAACATTGCTGTGTCCATATGGTATTCAGTACTGTGGCATTGCTGCTGTGGTATGTAGTTTTCAGTTGCATGTATATATGTATTTACTTTGAGAATGTTGCATTTGTGTTACCATATTGATGCCTCTGTTTGCTTTGACTTTACTTGTTTGAGTCTCATATCTTGATTGATGCTGTACATATTGTTGTCATGCTGGTGACATTGGTGCATTGTCTTGTTACATGAAACTGTAATTATTCTGGTCTTGGGTTTGTGGTATTTGTATTTTGGATCATGTACTTGCTGTCGTAGATGTTGCACTGCTTCATTCTGATTCACTTGCACCTGTACTTGGTCATAATTGATGTTGTTGAACTTGATGGCATGCATTTTATGGTCTGCCTTGTTGCTGTGTCATTGCTGTTGACATGTTCTTGCATTTTCTTGAGTCTGTTGGTCGACTATCTCCTTGAGTTGCTGTACTTCATGTTGTATTCATCCCTGTTGCACTCTTTGATGATTCATTTGTGAATATGTTGGCTGCTGTGTTGATCTTGCTTGCATTGTCACTTGGTCGACACTTGCAGTTGTACTTGCTTTGATGCTGGTTTGAGGCTGTGTCATGTTTGAACATAGCATTCATGTGTACTTTTTTATTTGCACCTGAGTTGAATCCAGTTTTAAAACTCGGGTTTGACCTTGTGCTGAGAGTTGTGACTTTTATGTTATTGCACGTGAGTTGAACCCGGCTTTTTATTTGGGTTTGACCTGTGCTCACCTGTCCCTGTAAATCAATCAAGTGTATATATCGGCGTGCACGGCCTTGTGGCATATACAGTAATACACTGTGTATGTCACAAGTTGTTCGTGTATGATGAATTCAAATTTAAATTATGACGAACAACCCAAATAACTAAGGCAAATATCATTTTCAAAATTCACGTTTTATTTTATATTGCAAAAATATTTCTTTTTCAATTTTACTGCGTTAGTGTATATTTTTGTAGATTGCTCAGATGCAGGATTCAAACTGGGATGCAGTTGAAGATAAAATATGAGTGTGAGTGATATGTAGTGAGGTCAACTGTAAATGTAAAATTGTGATGTAATTGAATTTGTATCAAAGTTGTATAGTGAATAGTGAGAGCTTGAATTTGTACTATTCAAAATTGTAATAAATATTTGTTTGAATAAAATATTCGTTTGAATTCAAATTCCGTGTTATTTATTTTATTCAGCAAATATTTATTTAATCTTTGAAAAATAAAATAGTACATTAACAAATACATTTAAATGAATGTATATATGTTTATTATCATCAAACAAAAATCGTATAAGCGCATATTCAACAATCTCCCCCTTTTGATGATAACAAACATATATTTAAGATTTTGAACATGTTAAATGTATTTGATCATAGATATATCCTAATTGCTCCCCCTATTTAAATGTTTCTTCTCTACTCAAAGCTCCCCCTACATATATGCATACAAATAAAAATATGCAAATGAGCCTAGATGCAAATAGAAAATAATTTGACCTTTGCTTGATTTTATTTGACAAAATCTTAACTTTTCTCTCCCCCTTTTGTTATCAGCAAAAGAATAATAGTGTTAGAGAAAATAGAGATAAAGTTATCGATATTAATTCAACATTAAAACTCAATTGAATATAAATATTAAATTTCAATAAAAAATCAAACAAAAATCATAAATATTTTGTTAGGCGCATATTCCACTTTTAGAATGATGGAAATGATGTCATCATATAAAACCATACAGTTGTGTCTATTTGTGGTATATTTATATCAGGAATTTGAATATCTACTAACCATGCATAACCATTAGGACTTTTAAATGAGATTAGTAGTATTCCAATTTTATTTTAAAAAAATGAATTCAAGTATTTTCTAACCACGCATAACCGTGAGGACTTTTAAATGGGATTAGAATCAACTTGTTTATTTTAAAAATCAACTTTTGATATGCATTCCATACATGCATAACCGTGAGGACTTTTAAATGAGCATGGAAGCACATAACAAATTCCAAGTAATTCACCCATGCATAACCGTGAGGACTTTTAAATGAGAGTGAATACTTTGGTATTTATTTATTATTATTATTAATATTTTTATTTTAAAAAAAATGTGAAAATGAAAAACGAACGATTCCTGTTTAAAGTACCACATATTGACAACTATATAGAATTTTGATGAGTGATGTTCGTTAGAAATATGATAGATATAGAGATGGTCATGGAATTATTACCAACAAAAAGTTTTATAACTCTTGTTTAAATTTCTAAAGAAATTTTCAAATTATACTTTCTCGAGTCATAATATTTGATCAATATTAACACTCATCACTTTTTCAATCACTATTTTTCTTTTTGATAATCATTTTGGAGTCAGATTAGTCAAAATAGTAATTTAAAATCAAATTCTAAAATAATTATGAAATTAATTTTTCAAAATGACTAATCTGAAAATATGGTCAAAAATGATTTTTTTCCGAGGGGGATTTAAAAGAAAATTTTCTACTATTTGAAAATTATTTGAAACGAAAAATATGCAGATATTTTCTTTGAAAACGATGCAGTTGCTAAATGTCTCAACAAAAATCACGTTTCACTAGTAATTTTTCTATCAACTAGATTACCAGTGTAATCTACATCTGAATTTCTCTTTCACTCAAAATTATCATCAATTGAATTTTATAGACCAAAACATGAAGTGTGCACCAAAAATTTCAAATTCAGTTTTAACAACAATTTAAATGGCATTCTTTTGAATCTGAATTGAATCCGTGTAAATAATCGAAAACCGTGAATGAAGAGTTAGAAAAATGTATTATCAACAATCAATGAATTTCCTAATACCAAAACACCATCATTTTTCCAATTTAATCTGTATGAAGTATTTCAAGAATTTGTAGTGTTTTTGGCATATAAAATATAATTGGCCAACTATGTCGAATAAGTCAAATTTAAAATCACCATCTTTTCATCATCTCATTATTGGTTGATTTTAATTCAGAATACGGTGCAGATTATCACATTTAGTATATCGTTTAAAACATACCATTACCTGTTTTACCTTTACGATATTTTTCCATGCTGTCTATTGTGATTTTTTCACCTTTGAACTAGGCTAAGGAACTTTGCTTTGTCGCCCGTTGTGCTTCTGGAACAGCCAAAATCCAGAGAACACTATTGTTGTTCCTTAGCCTGCCACCACACCTACACGATGAAAGATTTATGTGACCTATTTGTTTTTATAGGTCCATGGTTGTTAGTGGCATTTTGAAAAACAATTTTGTGGAGACCCAAAACTATTTATAATTGTTCCCTTCGGCACCCAAATTTGTTTAACTTTGAGAGATTTTATATTTGTGCCTTTTGGAACCCAAATCGGTATAATTTTCACATGTTTGGGTCTATACCAACAATTATTGTGATTGTGTCCATATTTTCTACAAATTGTGCACGTTGAATTAACTTGATTAATATTGTTTTCAACAATTTTTGAATTATTATATCCAAGTCCTTGTCTAACCGTATTAACAGTTTGCTTTCCTAATAGCATATTCAACGATTTTTCACTTTTTGAAAATTTATCTAAAGTCGTTGACAATTGTTGGACTTGTGTTTTGAGAGATTCATTTTCGTTTAACAACTGTGTGCACTTTTTAATAGAATTCTCTCTCCTAGTATTTTAATTCTCTTTTAAAATTAGAATTTCATTTTCAAGTGATTTTATATTGATTTCTGATTTTTTCATTTCTTCTTCGAATGTTGGACACTTATCACACTTAGGGATCCTACGTTGATAGTTCTTAACTAATTGATCAAGTTGTTCATTGCATTCTATCAAAGTATCCTTTTGAGATTCAAGTTTGGCGTATTTTTCCCTAAGTCGTTCAAAACAACCATTTACTTCGTGGAAATAAATAAGTAATTCATAGTGAGTAAGTTCTGATACCTCGCTTGGCTCGTCATCGTCGCTATCAGTTATATTCCCTTGAAGACACATATCTGCTTTCTCACTCTTGCTGCTAGAACTTTGATTATCTTCATCACTTGTATTCCACGTGGCTGCAAAACTTTTCCTTTTTGATTTTTTTTAAAGTCGCGTTGATTTTGAGGACAATTGGGCTTGATGTGTCTGGGTTGGTTGCACTTATGACAGATGATCTCCTGCTCTTCTGAGTAGTCAAGTGCTTTGCCTATTCTGCTTTTCAATTCATGATTTCGAGCTGGATTTCCGTATTTGCGATTCCACCTTTTGAATTTCTTTATTAGTAGCGCCACTCCATCATCATCATCGTTATCATCATCACTTTCGGTTGTTCCTTTGAGCGCTATTGATTTCTTTCGAGTATCTCCTCCTTCGCGCTCTTCCTTGAATTTCATTTCTAGCTCATAAGTGGTGAGATTTCCGATGAGTTCTTCGACTTTCATTTGTTTCAAATCTTTTGATTCTTCAATGGCTGTCACTTTTGCTACAAATTTTCGTGGAAGTACTCTAAGGATTTTTCGGACTATCTCCAACTCTGTGTATGATTTTCCAAGAGCTTTTGATTTGTAAACGATATTGGAAAGTCGTCCATGCATCTCTTTGACATTTTCTTCCTTCGCCATTGTGAAGTTCTCGTATTCGCTGCTTAGCATGGCAAGGCGAGATTCTTTGACTTGAGATGTTCCTTCGTGAGTCACTTCTAGTGTGTGCCATATTTCCTGTGCAGTTAGACAATGTGAGACACGATTATATTCAAATTGATCCAATGAACAGATAATAGAATTCATAGCTTTAGCATTGGTATTTTGTAATTTATTTTCTAGTTCTGTCCATTGTTCCTTTGGTTTCTCTATTTCCTGATTATCTACAGTTATAGTTGGTATTCTATAGCCTGTCTCAACAATATTCCATGCGTCAATGGTTTTCAGAAAAATTTCCATCCTATTTTTCCAATAAGCATATTCACCATTGAACATTGGTGGTCTAACTATGTATTGACCCTCGGCAAAAGCAGTATTAAAAGAAGCCATTTTAAAAATTCAAATTTTTAAAACAAAAATTGGTTTTTGTAAAAAAAATCAAAATTTTAAAACAAAAAGGGCTTTTGTTCCTAGCTTTGATACCACTTGTAGGATCGATTTCACCCTAGAGGGGGGTGAATAGGGTGATAGTGTTAATTATAAAAATTAATCGTGGAAGCTTATAAATTAATTTCAATTCAGATCACAGAATAGCGGCACAGATATCTCAGAATATAAATAACAGAATAAAACAGAACAACATAGAATTTACCCAGCTTCGGCAAAACCCTGCCTACGTGCTGCCCCCAAGGTTTCTACTAGAAATTAGATAGTCCCTCGCTTACACACGTAAACTCACTATACCCGCTATTGACTAATCTAACTCTAAGCTCAAAACCTTGTCATAACTCAACCACCGAGTTGCGAATTCCCAAACTACACACCGTAGTTTGTCCCCTAGTCACACGACTAGAAAATTAAAACGGTTAAAAAGAAAATACAATTAAAAACAATTTAAATAAAATAAAACCCTATTTAAAAATAAACTAAAGCCTTATAATAAAACAAGGCCGGCCCTTATTCACTTCTTCAACCCGTTCCTTTTTCATTTTATTTGCTCCGTTCGTTGTTTTGAGATAGCGGCGGCTTTGTCCTTCAATCCAGATTAGGGCTTTCGTTCGTGCGATCCAATTTAGGGTTATTGGAGAAGTCGATTAATTTGTTGGTTGATTGCAATCGTTGTTCCTCTGATTTGCTTCGGCAATCGACCGTATCTTCGATTTGAACACGACTTCTTATTTGATCGAGTTCGACTGCAAATTGGTATGTGATTTTTTGCTTTATTGCTCTAAGTTAATATTCTTGAACTCGATGGAATAATTGCCGATGATGATTAGGGTTTTTATAGGATTTGATTTCCTATTTTTGCGTTCGTATATGTTGATTTGAATTTGTCAATTTCGTCATCTCGGCCACTTGATGATGCTTGAATGTTTGAGATTTATTCTGACTTGTTCAATATGAATATGCTTGATACCCACGACATTGATTTAACATCGTGATGACCACGGCTTGATTTTTAACTTGGTCAATTACCTTTGCTACCTCGATTTTGACTGCGACTTCTGACTTTGAACTGGTCGTTGATCATCTTGACTTGGCTTGACACCTTGATTACCACTTGATGTTGAACTCGGTCTTCACTGATCATGTTTACTCCAGCCATTTGATTTGAACTTGTAAATTTTTGACTTTGTTTTTAAAAAAAAAAACTGTTACATGACTTTGCTGTGTAGTCTGCACATATTGATTCCATTCATGTTGCTGGACATTTGCCTGAGTCTTCATTGTAGTGTTGTGGTCATCTTGCTTTGCCTGGATTGTGTGCATTTGTGCACTTGTTGTCTTGTGTCTATGTCCACTGGTTTATTGTGAAGCTTGGTTACTGGTTATCTTGTGGCTTTGTTCATCATTCTGTGGACTTTGGCCATTTTGATTTTTGACTTCTTCGACTTGTACCTTGGTCTTGAACATTGCTGTGTCCATATGGTATTCAGTACTGTGGCATTGCTGCTGTGGTATGTAGTTTTCAGTTGCATGTATATATGTATTTACTTTGAGCATGTTGCATTTGTGTTACCATATTGATGCCTCTGTTTGCTTTGACTTTACTTGTTTGAGTCTGATATCTTGATTGATGCTGTACATATTGCTGTCATGCTGGTGACATTGGTGCATTGTCTTGTTACATGAAACTGTAATTATTCTGGTCTTGGGTTTGTGGTATTTGTATTTTGGGTCATGTACTTGCTGTCGTAGATGTTGCACTGCTTCATTCTGATTCACTTGCACCTGTACTTGGTCATAATTGATGTTGTTGAACTTGATGGCATGCATTTTATGGTCTGCCTTGTTGCCGTGTCATTGCTGTTGACATGTTCTTGCATTTTCTTGAGTCTTTTGGTCGACTATCTCCTTGAGTTGCTGTACTTCATGTTGTATTCATCCCTGTTGCACTCTTTGATGATTCATTTATGAATATGTTGGCTGCTGTGTTGATCTTGCTTGCATTGTCACTTGGTCGACACTTGCAGTTGTACTTGCTTTGATGCTGGTTTGAGGCTGTGTCATGTTTGAAGATAGCATTCATGTGTACTTTTTTATTTGCACCTGAGTTGAATCCAGTTTTAAAACTCGGGTTTGACCTTGTGCTGAGAGTTGTGACTTTTATGTTATTGCACGTGAGTTGAACCCGGCTTTTTATTTGGGTTTGACCTGTGCTCACCTGTCCCTGTAAATCAATCAAGTGTATATATCGGCGTGCACGACCTTGTGGCATATACAGTAATACACTGTGTATGTCACAAGTTGTTCGTGTATGATGAATTCAAATTTAAATTATGACGAACAACCCAAATAACTAAGGCAAATATCATTTTCAAAATTCACGTTTTATTTTATATTGCAAAAATATTTCTTTTTCAATTTTACTGCGTTAGTGTATATTTTTGCAGATTGCTCAGATGCTGGATTCAAACTGGGATGCAGTTGAAGATAAAATATGTGTGTGAGTGATATGTAGTGAGGTCAACTGTAAATTATGATGTAATTGAATTTGTATCAAAGTTGTATAGTGAATAGTGAGAGCTTGAATTTGTACTATTCAAAATTGTAATAAATATTTGTTTGAATAAAATATTCGTTTGAATTCAAATTCCGTGTTATTTATTTTATTCAGCAAATATTTATTTAATCTGTGAAAAATAAAATAGTACATTAACAAATACATTTAAATGAATGTATATATGTTTATTATCATCAAACAAATATCATATAAGCGCATATTCAACAATCTCCCCCTTTTGATGATAACAAACATATATTTACGATTTTGAACATGTTAAATGTATTTGATCATAGATATATCCTAATTGCTCCCCCTATTTAAATGTTTCTTCTCTACTCAAAGCTCCCCCTACATATATGCATACAAATAAAAATATGCAAATGAGCCTAGATGCAAATAGAAAATAATTTGACCTTTGCTTGATTTTATTTGACAAAATCTTAACTTTTCTCTCCCCCTTTTGTTATCAGCAAAAGAATAATAGTGTTAGAGAAAATAGAGATAAAGTTATCGATATTAATTCAACATTAAAACTCAATTGAATATAAATATTAAATTTCAATAAAAAATCAAACAAAAATCATAAATATTTTGTTAGGCGCATATTCCACTTTTAGAATGATGGAAATGATGTCATCATATAAAACCATACAGTTGTGTCTATTTGTGGTATATTTATATCAGGAATTTGAATATCTACTAACCATGCATAACCGTTAGGACTTTTAAATGAGATTAGTAGTATTCCAATTTTATTTTAAAAAAATGAATTCAAGTATCTTCTAACCACGCATAACCGTGAGGACTTTTAAATGGGATTAGAATCAACTTGTTTATTTTAAAAATCAACTTTTGATATGCGTTCCATACATGCATAACCGTGAGGACTTTTAAATGAGCATGGAAGCACATAACAAATTCCAAGTAATTCACCCATGCATAACTGTGAGGACTTTTAAATGAGAGTGAATACTTTAGTATTTATTTATTATTATTATTAATATTTTTATTTTAAAAAAAATGTGAAAATGAAAAACGAACGATTCCTGTTTAAAGTACCACATATTGACAAACTATATAGAATTTTGATGAGTGGTGTTCGTTAGAAATATGATAGATATAGAGATGGTCATGGAATTATTACCAACAAAAAGTTTTATAACTCTTGTTTAAATTTCTAAAGAAAATTTCAAATTATACTTTCTCGAGTCATAATATTTGATCAATATTAACACTCATCACTTTTTCACTATTTTTCTTTTTGATAATCATTTGGGAGTCTGATTAGTCAAAATAGTCATTTAAAATCAAATTCAAAAATAATTATGAAATTAATTTTTCAAAATGACTAATCTGAAAATATGGTCAAAAATGATTTTTTTGAGGGGGATTTAAAAGAAAATTTTCTGCTATTTGAAAATTATTTGAAATGAAAAATATGCAGATATTTTCTTTGAAAAACAATGCAGTTACTAAATGTCTCAACAAAAATCACGTTTCACTAGTAATTTTTCTATCAAATAGATTACCAGTGTAATCTGCATCTGAATTTCTCTTTCACTCAAAATTATCATCAATTGAATTTTATAGACCAAAACATGAAGTGTGCACCAAAAATTCCAAATTCAATTTTAACAACAATTTAAATGACATTCTTTTGAATCTGAATTGAAGCCGTGTAAATAATCGAAAACCGTGAATAAAGAGTTTGCCAAATGTATTATCAACAATCAATGAATTTCCTAATACCAAAACACCATCATTTTTCCAATTTAATCTGTATGAAGTATTTCAAGAATTTGTAGTGTTTTTGGCATATAAAATATAATTGGCCAACTATGTTGAATAAGTCAAAGTCAAAATCACCATCTTTTCATCATCTCATTATTGGTTGATTTTAATTCAGAATACGGTGCAGATTATCACATTTAATATATCGTTTAAAACATACCATTACCTGTTTTACCTTTACGATATTTTTCCATGCTGTCTATTGTGATTCTGTCACCTTTGAACTAGGCTAAGGAACTTTGCTTTGTCGCCCGTTGTGTTTCTGGAACAGCCAAAATCCAGAGAACACTATTGTTGTTACTTAGCCTGCCACCACACCTACACGATGAAAGATTTATGTGACCTATTTGTTTTTATAGGTCCATGGTTGTTAGTGGCAGAAAATTTTGAAAAACAATTTTGTGGAGACCCAAAACTATTTATAATTTTTCCCTTCGGCACCCAAATTTGTTTAACTTTGAGAGATTTTATATTTGTGCCTTTTGGAACCCAAATCGGTATAATTTTCACATGTTTGGGTCTATACCAACAATTATTGTGATTGTGTCCATATTTTCTACAAATTGTGCACGTAGAATTAACTTGATTAATATTGTTTTCAACAATTTTCGAATTATTATATCTAAGTCCTTGTCTAACCGTATTAACAGTTTGCTTTCCTAATAGCAGATTCAACGATTTTTCACTTTTTGAAAATTCATCTAAAGTCGTTGACAATTGTTGAACTTGTGTTTTGAGAGATTCATTTTCGTTTAACAACTGTGTGCACTTTTTAATAGAATTCTCTCTCCTAGTATTTTCATTCTCTTTTAAAATCAGAATTTCATTTTCAAGTGATTTTATATTGATTTCTGATTTTTTTCATTTCTTCTTCGAATGTTGGACACTTATCACACTTAGGGATCCTACGTTGATAGTTCTTAACTAATTGATCAAGTTGTTTATTGCATTCTATCAAAGTATCCTTTTGAGATTCAAGTTTGGCGTATTTTTCCCTAACTCGTTCAAAACAACCATTTACTTCGTGGAAATAAATAAGTAATTCATAGTGAGTAAGTTTTGACACCTCGCTTGGCTCGTCATCGTCGCTATCAGTTATATTCCCTTGAAGACACATATCTGCTTTCTCACTCTTGCTGCTAGAACTTTGATTATCTTCATCACTTGTATTCCACGTGGCTGCAAAACTTTTCCTTTTTGATTTCTTTTTAAAGTCGCGTTGATTTTGAGGACAATTGGGCTTGATGTGTCCGGGTTGGTTGCACTTATGATAGATGAACTCCTGTTCTTCTGAGTAGTCAAGTGCTTTGCCTATTCTGCTTTTCAATTCATGATTTCGAGCTGGATTTCCGTATTTGCGATTCCACCTTTTGAATTTCTTTATTAGTAGCGCCACTCCATCATCATCATCGTTATCATCATCACTTTCGGTTGTTCCTTTGAGCGCTATTGATTTCTTTCGAGTATCTCCTCCTTCGCGCTCTTCCTTGAATTTCATTTCTAGCTCATAAGTGGTGAGATTTCCGATGAGTTCTTCGACTTTCATTTGTTTCAAATCTTTTGATTCTTCAATGGCTGTCACTTTTGCTACAAATTTTCGTGGAAGTACTCTAAGGATTTTTCGGACTATCTCCAACTCTGTGTATGATTTTCCAAGAGCTTTTGATTTGTAAACGATATTGGAAAGTCGTCCATGCATCTCTTTGACATTTTCTTCCTTCGCCATTGTGAAGTTCTCGTATTCGCTGCTTAGCATGGCAAGGCGAGATTCTTTGACTTGAGATGTTCCTTCGTGAGTCACTTCTAGTGTGTGCCATATTTCCTGTGCAGTTAGACAATGTGAGACACGATTATATTCAAATTGATCCAATGAACAGATAATAGAATTCATAGCTTTAGCATTGGTATTTTGTAATTTATTTTCTAGTTCTGTCCATTGTTCCTTTGGTTTCTCTATTTCCTGATTATCTACAGTTATAGTTGGTATTCTATAGCCTGTCTCAACAATATTCCATGCGTCAATGGTTTTCAGAAAAATTTCCATCCTATTTTTCCAATAAGCATATTCACCATTGAACATTGGTGGTCTAACTATGTATTGACCCTCGGCAAAAGCAGTATTAAAAGAAGCCATTTTAAAAATTCAAATTTTTAAAACAAAAATTGGTTTTTGTAAAAAAAATCAAAATTTTAAAACAAAAAGGGCTTTTGTTCCTAGCTTTGATACCACTTGTAGGATCGATTTCACCCTAGAGGGGGGTGAATAGGGTGATAGTGTTAATTATAAAAATTAATCGTGGAAGCTTATAAATTAATTTCAATTCAGATCACAGAATAGCGGCACAGATATCTCAGAATATAAATAACAGAATAAAACAGAACAACATAGAATTTACCCAGCTTCGGCAAAACCCTGCCTACGTGCTGCCCCCAAGGTTTCTACTAGAAATTAGATAGTCCCTCGCTTACACACGTAAACTCACTATACCCGCTATTGACTAATCTAACTCTAAGCTCAAAACCTTGTCATAACTCAACCACCGAGTTGCGAATTCCCAAACTACACACCGTAGTTTGTCCCCTAGTCACACGACTAGAAAATTAAAACGGTTAAAAAGAAAATACAATTAAAAACAATTTAAATAAAATAAAACCCTATTTAAAAATAAACTAAAGCCTTATAATAAAACAAGGCCGGCCCTTATTCACTTCTTCAACCCGTTCCTTTTTCATTTTATTTGCTCCGTTCGTTGTTTTGAGATAGCGGCGGCTTTGTCCTTCAATCCAGATTAGGGCTTTCGTTCGTGCGATCCAATTTAGGGTTATTGGAGAAGTCGATTAATTTGTTGGTTGATTGCAATCGCTGTTCCTCTGATTTGCTTCGGCAATCGACCGTATCTTCGATTTGAACACGACTTCTTATTTGATCGAGTTCGACTGCAAATTGGTATGTTATTTTTTGCTTTATTGCTCTAAGTTAATATTCTTGAACTCGATGGAATAATTGCCGATGATGATTAGGGTTTTTATAGGATTTGATTTCCTATTTTTGCGTTCGTATATGTTGATTTGAATTTGTCAATTTCGTCATCTCGGCCACTTGATGATGCTTGAATGTTTGAGATTTATTCTGACTTGTTCAATATGAATATGCTTGATACCCACGACATTGATTTAACATCGTGATGACCACGGCTTGATTTTTAACTTGGTCAATTACCTTTGCTACCTCGATTTTGACTGCGACTTCTGACTTTGAACTGGTCGTTGATCATCTTGACTTGGCTTGACACCTTGATTACCACTTGATGTTGAACTCGGTCTTCACTGATCATGTTTACTCCAGCCATTTGATTTGAACTTGTAAATTTTTGACTTTGTTTTTAAAAAAAAAAACTGTTACATGACTTTGCTGTGTAGTCTGCACATATTGATTCCATTCATGTTGCTGGACATTTGCCTGAGTCTTCATTGTAGTGTTGTGGTCATCTTGCTTTGCCTGGATTGTGTGCATTTGTGCACTTGTTGTCTTGTGTCTATGTCCACTGGTTTATTGTGAAGCTTGGTTACTGGTTATCTTGTGGCTTTGTTCATCATTCTGTGGACTTTGGCCATTTTGATTTTTGACTTCTTCGACTTGTACCTTGGTCTTGAACATTGCTGTGTCCATATGGTATTCAGTACTGTGGCATTGCTGCTGTGGTATGTAGTTTTCAGTTGCATGTATATATGTATTTACTTTGAGCATGTTGCATTTGTGTTACCATATTGATGCCTCTGTTTGCTTTGACTTTACTTGTTTGAGTCTGATATCTTGATTGATGCTGTACATATTGCTGTCATGCTGGTGACATTGGTGCATTGTCTTGTTACATGAAACTGTAATTATTCTGGTCTTGGGTTTGTGGTATTTGTATTTTGGGTCATGTACTTGCTGTCGTAGATGTTGCACTACTTCATTCTGATTCACTTGCACCTGTACTTGGTCATAATTGATGTTGTTGAACTTGATGGCATGCATTTTATGGTCTGCCTTGTTGCCGTGTCATTGCTGTTGACATGTTCTTGCATTTTCTTGAGTCTTTTGGTCGACTATCTCCTTGAGTTGCTGTACTTCATGTTGTATTCATCCCTGTTGCACTCTTTGATGATTCATTTATGAATATGTTGGCTGCTGTGTTGATCTTGCTTGCATTGTCACTTGGTCGACACTTGCAGTTGTACTTGCTTTGATGCTGGTTTGAGGCTGTGTCATGTTTGAAGATAGCATTCATGTGTACTTTTTTATTTGCACCTGAGTTGAATCCAGTTTTAAAACTCGGGTTTGACCTTGTGCTGAGAGTTGTGACTTTTATGTTATTGCACGTGAGTTGAACCCGGCTTTTTATTTGGGTTTGACCTGTGCTCACCTGTCCCTGTAAATCAATCAAGTGTATATATCGGCGTGCACGACCTTGTGGCATATACAGTAATACACTGTGTATGTCACAAGTTGTTCGTGTATGATGAATTCAAATTTAAATTATGACGAACAACCCAAATAACTAAGGCAAATATCATTTTCAAAATTCACGTTTTATTTTATATTGCAAAAATATTTCTTTTTCAATTTTACTGCGTTAGTGTATATTTTTGCAGATTGCTCAGATGCTGGATTCAAACTGGGATGCAGTTGAAGATAAAATATGTGTGTGAGTGATATGTAGTGAGGTCAACTGTAAATTGTGATGTAATTGAATTTGTATCAAAGTTGTATAGTGAATAGTGAGAGCTTGAATTTGTACTATTCAAAATTGTAATAAATATTTGTTTGAATAAAATATTCGTTTGAATTCAAATTCCGTGTTATTTATTTTATTCAGCAAATATTTATTTAATCTGTGAAAAATAAAATAGTACATTAACAAATACATTTAAATGAATGTATATATGTTTATTATCATCAAACAAATATCATATAAGCGCATATTCAACAATCTCCCCCTTTTGATGATAACAAACATATATTTACGATTTTGAACATGTTAAATGTATTTGATCATAGATATATCCTAATTGCTCCCCCTATTTAAATGTTTCTTCTCTACTCAAAGCTCCCCCTACATATATGCATACAAATAAAAATATGCAAATGAGCCTAGATGCAAATAGAAAATAATTTGACCTTTGCTTGATTTTATTTGACAAAATCTTAACTTTTCTCTCCCCCTTTTGTTATCAGCAAAAGAATAATAGTGTTAGAGAAAATAGAGATAAAGTTATCGATATTAATTCAACATTAAAACTCAATTGAATATAAATATTAAATTTCAATAAAAAATCAAACAAAAATCATAAATATTTTGTTAGGCGCATATTCCACTTTTAGAATGATGGAAATGATGTCATCATATAAAACCATACAGTTGTGTCTATTTGTGGTATATTTATATCAGGAATTTGAATATCTACTAACCATGCATAACCGTTAGGACTTTTAAATGAGATTAGTAGTATTCCAATTTTATTTTAAAAAAATGAATTCAAGTATCTTCTAACCACGCATAACCGTGAGGACTTTTAAATGGGATTAGAATCAACTTGTTTATTTTAAAAATCAACTTTTGATATGCGTTCCATACATGCATAACCGTGAGGACTTTTAAATGAGCATGGAAGCACATAACAAATTCCAAGTAATTCACCCATGCATAACTGTGAGGACTTTTAAATGAGAGTGAATACTTTAGTATTTATTTATTATTATTATTAATATTTTTATTTTAAAAAAAAATGTGAAAATGAAAAACGAACGATTCCTGTTTAAAGTACCACATATTGACAAACTATATAGAATTTTGATGAGTGATGTTCGTTAGAAATATGATAGATATAGAGATGGTCATGGAATTATTACCAACAAAAAGTTTTATAACTCTTGTTTAAATTTCTAAAGAAAATTTCAAATTATACTTTCTCGAGTCATAATATTTGATCAATATTAACACTCATCACTTTTTCACTATTTTTCTTTTTGATAATCATTTGGGAGTCTGATTAGTCAAAATAGTCATTTAAAATCAAATTCAAAAATAATTATGAAATTAATTTTTCAAAATGACTAATCTGAAAATATGGTCAAAAATGATTTTTTTGAGGGGGATTTAAAAGAAAATTTTCTGCTATTTGAAAATTATTTGAAATGAAAAATATGCAGATATTTTCTTTGAAAAACAATGCAGTTACTAAATGTCTCAACAAAAATCACGTTTCACTAGTAATTTTTCTATCAACTAGATTACCAGTGTAATCTGCATCTGAATTTCTCTTTCACTCAAAATTATCATCAATTGAATTTTATAGACCAAAACATGAAGTGTGCACCAAAAATTCCAAATTCAATTTTAACAACAATTTAAATGACATTCTTTTGAATCTGAATTGAAGCCGTGTAAATAATCGAAAACCGTGAATAAAGAGTTTGCCAAATGTATTATCAACAATCAATGAATTTCCTAATACCAAAACACCATCATTTTTCCAATTTAATCCGTATGAAGTATTTCAAGAATTTGTAGTGTTTTTGGCATATAAAATATAATTGGCCAACTATGTTGAATAAGTCAAAGTCAAAATCACCATCTTTTCATCATCTCATTATTGGTTGATTTTAATTCAGAATACGGTGCAGATTATCACATTTAATATATCGTTTAAAACATACCATTACCTGTTTTACCTTTACGATATTTTTCCATGCTGTCTATTGTGATTCTGTCACCTTTGAACTAGGCTAAGGAACTTTGCTTTGTCGCCCGTTGTGTTTCTGGAACAGCCAAAATCCAGAGAACACTATTGTTGTTACTTAGCCTGCCACCACACCTACACGATGAAAGATTTATGTGACCTATTTGTTTTTATAGGTCCATGGTTGTTAGTGGCAGAAAATTTTGAAAAACAATTTTGTGGAGACCCAAAACTATTTATAATTTTTCCCTTCGGCACCCAAATTTGTTTAACTTTGAGAGATTTTATATTTGTGCCTTTTGGAACCCAAATCGGTATAATTTTCACATGTTTGGGTCTATACCAACAATTATTGTGATTGTGTCCATATTTTCTACAAATTGTGCACGTAGAATTAACTTGATTAATATTGTTTTCAACAATTTTCGAATTATTATATCTAAGTCCTTGTCTAACCGTATTAACAGTTTGCTTTCCTAATAGCAGATTCAACGATTTTTCACTTTTTGAAAATTCATCTAAAGTCGTTGACAATTGTTGAACTTGTGTTTTGAGAGATTCATTTTCGTTTAACAACTGTGTGCACTTTTTAATAGAATTCTCTCTCCTAGTATTTTCATTCTCTTTTAAAATCAGAATTTCATTTTCAAGTGATTTTATATTGATTTCTGATTTTTTTTCATTTCTTCTTCGAATGTTGGACACTTATCACACTTAGGGATCCTACGTTGATAGTTCTTAACTAATTGATCAAGTTGTTTATTGCATTCTATCAAAGTATCCTTTTGAGATTCAAGTTTGGCGTATTTTTCCCTAACTCGTTCAAAACAACCATTTACTTCGTGGAAATAAATAAGTAATTCATAGTGAGTAAGTTTTGACACCTCGCTTGGCTCGTCATCGTCGCTATCAGTTATATTCCCTTGAAGACACATATCTGCTTTCTCACTCTTGCTGCTAGAACTTTGATTATCTTCATCACTTGTATTCCACGTGGCTGCAAAACTTTTCCTTTTTGATTTCTTTTTAAAGTCGCGTTGATTTTGAGGACAATTGGGCTTGATGTGTCCGGGTTGGTTGCACTTATGATAGATGAACTCCTGTTCTTCTGAGTAGTCAAGTGCTTTGCCTATTCTGCTTTTCAATTCATGATTTCGAGCTGGATTTCCGTATTTGCGATTCCACCTTTTGAATTTCTTTATTAGTAGTGCCATCTCTGCTGCTCCATCATCATCATCGTTATCATCATCACTTTCGGTTGTTCCTTTAAGCGCTATTGATTTCTTTCGAGTATCTCCTCCTTCGCGCTCTTCCTTGAATTTCATTTCTAGCTCATAAGTGGTGAGATTTCCGATGAGTTCTTCGACTTTCATTTGTTTCAAATCTTTTGATTCTTGAATGGCAGTCACTTTTGCTTCAAATTTTCGTGGAAGTACTCTAAGGATTTTTCGGACTATCTCCAACTCTGTGCATGATTTTCCAAGAGCTTTTGATTTGTAAACGATATTGGAAAGTCGTCCATGCATCTCTTTGACATTTTCTTCCTTCGCCATTGTGAAGTTCTCGTATTCGCTGCTTAGCATGGTAAGGCGAGATTCTTTGACTTGAGATGTTCCTTCGTGAGTCACTTCTAGTGTGTGCCATATTTCCTATGCAGTTAGACAATGTGAGACACGATTATATTCAAATTGATCCAATGAACAGATAATAGAATTCATAGCTTTAGCATTGGTATTTTGTAGTTTATTTTCTAGTTCTGTCCATTGTTCCTTTGGTTTCTCTATTTCCTGATTATCTACAGTTATAGTTGGTATTCTATAGCCTGTCTCAACAATATTCCATGCGTCAATGGTTTTCAGAAAAATTTCCATCCTATTTTTCCAATAAGCATATTCACCATTGAACATTGGTGGTCTAACTATGGATTGACCCTCAGCAAAAGCAGTATTAAAAGAAGCCATTTTAAAAATTCAAATTTTTAAAACAAAAATTGGTTTTTGTAAAAAAAATCAAATTTTTAAAACAAAAACGGCTTTTGTTCCTAGCTCTGATACCACTTGTAGGATCGATTTCACCCTAGAGGGGGTGAATAGGGTGATAGTGTTAATTATAAAAATTAATCGCGGAAGCTTATAAATTAATTTCAATTCAGATCACAGAATAGCGGCACATATATCGCAGAATATAAATAACAGAATAAAACAAAACAACACAGAATTTACCCAACTTCGGCAAAACCCTGCCTACGTGCTGCCCCCAAGGTTTCTACTAGAAATTAGATAGTCCCTCGCTTACACACGTAAACTCGCTATACCCGCTATTGACTAATCTAACTCTAAGCTCAAAACCTTGCCATAACTTAACCACCGAGTTGCGAATTCCCAAACTACACACCGTAGTTTGTCCCCTAATCACACGACTAGAAAATTAAAACGGTTAAAAGAAAATACAATTAAAAACAATTTAAATAAAATAAAACCCTATTTAAAAATAAACTAAAGCCTTATAATAAAACAAGGCCGGCCCCTATTCACTTCTTCAACCCGTTCCTTTTTCTTTTTATTTGCTCCGTTCGTTGTTTTGAGATAGCGGCGGCTTTGTCCTTCAATCCAGATTAGGGCTTTCGTTCGTGTGATCCAATTTAGGGTTATTGGAGAAGTCGACTGATTTGTTGGTTGATTGCAATCGCTGTTCCTCTGATTTATTCGGCAATCGACCGTATCTTCGATTTGAACACGACTTCTTATTTGATCGAGTTCGACTGCAAATTGGTATGTGATTTTTTGCTTTATTGCTCTAAGTTAATATTCTTGAACTCGATGGAATAATTGCCGATGATGATTAGGGTTTTTATAGGATTTGATTTCCTATTTTTGCGTTCGTATATGTTGATTTGAATTTGTCAATTTCGTCATCTCGGCCACTTGATGATGCTTGAATGTTTGAGATTTATTCTGACTTGTTCAATATGAATATGCTTGATACCCACGACATTGATTTAACATCGTGATGACCACGGCTTGATTTTTAACTTGGTCAATTACCTTTGCTACCTCGATTTTGACCGCGACTTCTGACTTTGAACTGGTCGTTGATCATCTTGACTTGGCTTGACACCTTTATTACCACTTGATGTTGAACTCGGTCTTCACTGATCATGTTTACTCTAGCCATTTGATTTGAACTTGTAAATTTTTGACTTTGTTTTTTTAAAAAAAACTGTTACATGACTTTGCTGTGTAGTCTGCACATATTGATTCCATTCATGTTGCTGGACATTTGCCTGAGTCTTCATTGTGGTGTTGTGGTCATCTTGCTTTGCCTGGATTGTGTGCATTTGTGCACTTGTTGTCTTGTGTCTATGGCCACTGGTTTATTGTGAAGCTTGGTTACTGGTTATCTTGTGGCTTTGTTCATCATTCTGTGGACTTTGGCCATTTTGATTTTTGACTTCTTCGACTTGTACCTTGGTCTTGAACATTGCTGTGTCCATATGGTATTCAGTACTGTGGCATTGCTGCTGTGGTATGTAGTTTTCAGTTGCATGTATATATGTATTTACTTTGAGCATGTTGCATTTGTGTTACCATATTGATGCCTCTGTTTGCTTTGACTTTACTTGTTTGAGTCTGATATCTTGATTGATGCTGTACATATTGCTGTCATGCTGGTGACATTGGTGCATTGTCATGTTACATGAAACTGTAATTATTCCGGTCTTGGGTTTGTGGTATTTGTATTTTGGATCATGTACTTGCTGTCGTAGATGTTGCACTGCTTCATTCTGATTCACTTGCACCTGTACTTGGTCATAATTGATGTTGTTGAACTTGATGGCATGCATTTTATGGTCTGCCTTGTTGCCGTGTCAATGATGTTGACATGTTCTTGCATTTTCTTGAGTCTGTTGGTCGACTATCTCCTTGAGTTGCTGTACTTCATGTTGTATTCATCCCTGTTGCACTCTTTGATGATTCATTTGTGAATATGTTGGCTGTTGTGTTGATCTTGCTTGCATTGTCACTTGGTCGACACTTGTAGTTGTACTTGCTTTGATGCTGGTTTGAGGCTGTGTCATGTTTGAACATAGCATTCATGTGTACTATTTTATTTGCACTTGAGTTGAATCCAGTTTTAAAACTCGGGTTTGACCTTGTGCTGAGAGCTGTGACTTTTATGTTATTGCACGTGAGTTGAACCCGGCTTTTTATTTGGGTTTGACCTGTGCTCACCTGTCCCTGTAAATCAATCAAGTGTATATATCGGCGTGCACGGCCTTGTGGCATATACAGTAATACACTGTGTATGTCACAAGTTGTTCGTGTATTATGAATTCAAATTTAAATTATGACGAACAACCCAAATAACTGAGGCAAATATCATTTTCAAAATTCACGTTTTATTTTATATTGCAAAAATATTTCTTCTTCAATTTTACTGCGTTAGTGTATATTTTTGCAGATTGCTCAGATGCTGGATTCAAACTGGGATGCAGTTGAAGATAAAATATGAGTGTGAGTGATATGTAGTGAGGTCAACTGTAAATGTAAAATTGTGATGTAATTGAATTTGTATCAAAGTTGTATAGTGAATAGTGAGAGCTTGAATTTGTTATTCAAAATTGTAATAAATATTTGTTTGAATAAAATATTCGTTTGAATTCAAATTCCGTGTTATTTATTTTATTCAGCTAATATTTATTTAATCTATGAAAAATAAAATAGTACATTAACAAATACATTTAAATGAACGTATATATGTTTATTATCATCAAACAAAAATCATATAAGTGCATATTCAACATAGCTAGAGCATTTTAGAGGCGCGGTATCGATATTTTGGATATGTATATTTAATATTTTAGTAGTACATGATATACTTGTTATTTATATACGAGACCTGTTGCATCAAATATTTATTCGAACTCTGTGCCATTAGGAGTTGATGTATTTTGACTTTCTGTATTGATATTTATTTATCAGTTGCTTCCTCCAGTGCAGTCTCTTATATATTGCTATACTGTTCTATTCATGTAATTTCAGTATATTGTACGTTATCATTATGTTGTAAGATCCTATCGATATTTTGGTTTAGTGATTTGTTCTAATTTTACCTCGATAATTTGTCTTTTGTGGTACTCGTAAGTCAATCGTTGACGTGAGGTTATGATTTTTTAGGTATTATGAAGGATGAGTTGTTACATTTGATATTAGAGCCTAAGTTCAACACTCAGAACAAGCAGGCTAGCTTGAGTTAATCAGTCAGTAAAAAGAGACACAATGAGAGAGCATACTTCTATTTTTCTTCTATATTATACGATATACACCAGTATTTCAAGCTCCACCAGGTTTAAGCTCCTCGAAGCTATGATATAATTTCCTTAGCCTTGGAAGTAAGCCATATCTGAGTCTTGATATTTTTATTCAGACATAGCCTTGAACACAGGCATGAGTGGGCTTCCATCGATAAAGGTCTAGAGAATGTCCTTATAAGGAAGATTGCTTCTCGGCATTTAAAGGGGGGAGACTTTGGCTGGGTAGGACACAGTGTTTATGTGGCTGACGAGCTTGCCCATGATTTGGAATGAATTCAAGTATTGCTTTAGGTCTCAGTTCATTGATGAGATCAAGAAGTGCGTGTAGCTTTAACATTCCATCTATTTATGTAGGAAGACTTGTAAGTGAAGGAGTATGTTGACTAATTCAATCTTTTGGTTTTAGGGAGTAAGATGGTCGATACTCTATTGGTGTGGGCAAATGAGTTTGTTAGGTCTTAAAGCATTAATTGGGGATTCATTACTTATTAGGGGCAAATTTTGAAGTCTTGTTGGGATGGTTCTCTTCCGTGAGAGAACCTATGAGGTACAGTTGGAGGTAGTGAAAGTGGAAAGCAAACCAAAGCTCCAATCGAAGCACAAAGACCAGGATGCAATGAAGGTCGAGCGTACGTGAAGAAGAAAGCTAGCTTAGTATATCACTCTTGTGGAATGTAGGCATTTTGCTAGGAGATTTCATCCGGCTAAAGTGAGCACTAAGTGCTTAAATGGTGATTGGCTTGATTACTTGAAGAATGATTGTCCTACGTTTCAGGTAGAGGGCAAGTGATGATAATTTATGCCTTATAGGCATTACCGAGTACTAGCAGGCCTACTGCTCAGGATAAATGGAAGGAACTTATCTAGTGAAGTATGCTATATTTTTGGGGAACTCGCTTCTATTATTTTCAATACTTGAGTGATATATTTATTTATTGCTAGCTGCTCGGTAAATAGGTTAAACTTGACACCTTTCAAAGTAGGTATTCTTCGGTAAAGATAAACCTTGTATGAGTAACCTTAGTTGGAAAGCCGAGGAGAAGCGATTGAGAGTACTACTGTTCGAACTTGTTGAATGACCTTTCAAGTTGAGTGGGGTTGGTCGATGAAGTGTGACCTAGATTTGTATCCAGTAGGGTTCGGTATATGCCTAATAATAAGCAAAGTCTGATTGGATGACTTATATGCATCTGTCTAGAGTCATTCATGTTACAGTTTTCCTCTTTGTTAGTAAACCTTGGGTGATGGGCGTATTCCTATATGCTAAAAGGGATATTTTGTAAAGATTGGTCCACTCACGTGTCAGTTCTTAACCCTCTAGTTCGAGCGTAGAGTTGATATGTGATTTGCACAAGTTAGGAAAAGGTTTTTTCACTTGATTCTTATAGACGAGCAATTAGGTAGGATTCTTGAGATGATTAGGAGATTTTCGAAGCACGACCTTAATCGTGTGAGGAGTTTCAATAGTTAGTTCAAGGAATTAGATTAGAGTTCACATGAGAAGGATCAGGTGGTCGAACCTAATTTAACAAAGAAATCTTACAAGCAAATAAAGGGTTGGAACGGGCATCATGTCATTTTGGATAATCTTTATTGTAAATTTAGTATGGTATACTTAAGGTTTCTTGGGATGGTTAAGGGAAGGATTTCTTGACTGATTTTTGGTGATTGGGATAATTTCTCAAGTTGGCGAGTACCTAGGCAAGCATTATAGTTTACTAGTATATTATTCTTGTTAACGTTATGCAATTAAGGTGAGTTTAAATCCAAGCAAACCAAAGAATTTGTAGATCTTCATTTGATGATGATTCAATTTTTAGAATTTTCTCCTTTGGAGAATGAGTCCTATACGAAAGAAAAGGAAAGTTAAGGCATTAATTGCTGGATTTGTCTGAGAGTTTCGAGACTCGATGATTCTGCATATCATGTAAGTTTTCCTTTTTATAGGGTGGAGTGTAATAGTCTTTTGTGTATTGTATTCTGGAAAAAAGGATTACACCACTTAGGTGTTTGTTTCTTTTAGATGTCGAATAGGCTCGTTAGGGATTTATGGTTTGACATGTACGTTTGGCTATTGATTGGGTACCGTCATGTCAGTGTAGACTCTTTCTAAATTATCCATTTCTTTGTATGCTTTTTATTGCTTTTTGATTGGTTATTTGTATGTTAATTGTATTCTAATTGTTTATTGTTGATTTTTGATGGTTTTTGTTGTTTGTCATTACTCATATTTGCTTGCTACTGTTTGATATTGTTTGTTGTTGTTTGATTATGTAATTGGCTGATTCTTATTATTGTTGATTTTTATTGATTGCTTGAATGCATGTTTAATAATTTGTATGCTAGTTATCATTGCTTATCATTGAATGTTATTGTTTATTTGTTGCTTATTGTTTATTGTTGTTGATTGTTATTGATGATTGTTGCTTGTCTTATGTGTCTGATTGCTTGTAAGGTAGTTATAATATCATTAAAGTTTGTTCGGAGATTTATAGCGATTCCTATTTGAGATAGATCACATATCATCTATGCCCATCGTAGGGTCGAGGTAGGATCTATACAGTTTGTTACATTTTGATAGAATTGGAATCTTTAGTATATTTTGATACCGACTTATTTGATTTTACTCTCCAATTGATTGTCACATATGATTATAGTACTATTAGTTGCTACACCGAGGCTATACATGTTTTAATTCTGTGTTGCTATTGTGTTGGTGCATAATCCTCTTGGTATACTACAATTAGATATTTGAAAGCTGAAATATAGCTATTTAAATGCTTATTTGTTTATATTGGCATTTAATGGTGTGAAGATTTCTCAAAAGAGGTATGAATTTTGGGGAATATGGAATAATGTAGGTTATCACATATTTTCTAGTTGTGTGATGCATTCTAATATGGGAGTTTCCGTAATGCGATAGAAAAAGGGTAAGTACTGCTAGAAGTTTCCAAATTTGAGAATTGGAAATTCTGGTCAGTCCCATTACTTTCTCGTACTCATAGGAATTTCAGGAACGATATTCTTCTAAGGAGCAGCGAATGTGATACCCTGCAATTGTAACGATTGAATATTTAAACGATTAATTTAAATATTAAGCTTTAATTAACGGAATGCCCATTATACTCGATTTTTAGAGACAAATGAATTCAGTCTTGAAACACCCGTAATTGTGATCGCTTTTCTAACGTAAGAAAATGAGTATAAACTTGACTATGTTTGGAGTCCACAAATTTTTAGAGTGAAGTCTTTTCATTTAGATAAAATTGGGATAAACCCTTTAGTTACCCATAATTTAGCTTATATGTAGTTGAATCCTCGTTCATTTTCATTTCAACGTTACTTTTCATTTTCTCTCCTAATATTTTTTGCTAATCACTCTCTTAAGACTAACCCTAAATCAACCAAATCATGTTTAAATAAAATTCCTAAATTCAAATAAAAATCATCATAATTCCTCTTATTCAATTCTCTATAAAAACCCACTAAGGGATTAGCATGGAGTTATGATTTGCAGCTTCATTTATGATTACAATTGAGCTTTGAAGTGGGTTTTGGTGATTAGAGTTTGATTTATAGAAAAACAAGGCGAGTGGGATGATTCTCCATTATATTAATGAGTTAATCTTCATATTTTTGTTTATGGATTAATATGGAATTATATCTAATGATTTAGATATTTTTTTGGATTGATTTAGACTTATATCCATGTTATAAACATACTTATATTAACTTATTATTTGTTTAACACCTTAATAACTATTTTTGAAATAGTTAGTAAGATAAGAATTTGGTTTTGGGTTAATTAAATGATTGTATGTGATGTTGTGATAAACTAGAGGCTAATTACGTGATATAATTAATTCCACGTCATTAGTTAGTAATGGAACTAATTTAAATGGTTTTAGAAAAATTAATAAGCTATTTAAGTAAGATTTGAACTCTACACTTATTATCAATGTGATTAGAGGGTTAATGAAGCTTAATTAGCACTTGTGAATATTAGTTAAAAATAAAGAAACGATCTTTATTGATGAATAGTTTACTTATAAATATTATTTAAGTAAGGATATGATTTTATAAGTAAAAGAGGTATTATATAAAGTGGTATTTTATAAAATATTATGAATGAAGCTTAATTTGTATTTATAAAATGGTTATATGGCTTTATAAACGAAGTATAGGTTTTGTAAAATGGAAATGAGATTTAAAATAGTACTATGATGTATACTTAACTTTAATGAAGCAATTAAGTACTTAAAGGCTTAAAAATAATTAATAAGCTAATAATATATTTTATAAACTTTTATTGAAAATATCTAAGAAGTGAAAGTAAGATTTGATAAAGTAATAAATAATTTACTGGTTTAAATATACATGTAGGTATTTATATGGGTAAGTATACGTATGCACGTACTTGAAGATATATATAACAATCAAAACGATTGGTGCATTGTAGTTAGAATTATTGTGCATGTTTATTCATTTATATATATGTTTGCAATTGTTTGAATATATTTATTGATGTGTGCAAGAGTGTTGCGGGCATCTTGCATAGACGCAGCTACTATAGTGTGCGCTAAGTTGCATTAAAATATACTAGGCCGAGTAATTGCTCCGGTGAAGTACGAAACGTGATTTGTGTGTATGGTGTGTTTTTGTACGCATGTGTGAATGTGTACAAAAGAGTGTACGGGCATGTGTAGGCATTACATGAGGTTAGATGACCGATTGAGTGCATTCTAGCTTGATTAGAAGGAGCAGGGTTGCTATAGTCGCACACTGAGCGCTAGTGTGCAAAGAGGAGGATTTCATATCAAAGACGGTTTTCAAAAACATATGGAATCACCTCTAAAACAACAACTAATGAATTCCGAAGGAGGTCCAATGTAGTGAAGGCGGGCTTTGGAAGCAAGGCGGCTCATCAGGCGTAGCAATGGAGGAATTGATGCTAGAAATTATGGACGATGAGGCTCGATGGCTTAGTTGCTTGGGCTTTACTACCTAGGAGCAGTCCCTACCAGTCCACCTATGGGACCTGTCCTGATCATTAATGCCTGGGAAGGAAGGTTCTTTGGAGAACTTCTCTCAGATTTGGATGTGGTTCGACTTGACTTTTGGGAAGCTTTAGGCTACTCGGGTAGATGGAATGCAAGGCGAGGATTGGGATCTAAAGCTAGTGCAAGGAGTGCATAAGTGGTCGATAATGATCAATAACGAGTTCGGGTACATGGTCGGGGAAGTGGTCGAGGTAAGGAGTGGAAGGCATGGACTATTCTTACATAGGAATAGTAGGTAATCGCGATAGTGATCGAGATGCAATCAGATACAAGATGGGGACATGATCGATTTCACAATTACGTACGGTTAGCATATCTAATTATAGGGAGTATATGATGGCAAGGAGTCGATTCTAGACTTATGTAGATGTGCTATCATGCGACGACAGCGATGTGCTATCACGCGACGACAGCGATGTGCAGACGTATAGACTTGTGGTTAGCATAGACTCTATAAACATAATCATACAATAGGCTATATACACAAATTATATCATCACATATAATATATTTTCACACTTGCAAATATTTTAAAAATATAACAAAATTGCTTTGCCACGGATTTTAGCAACTAACTTTGCTCTATGGATTCACTATTAATCATGTAATCAATTTTGCCTCGTCGTCGATCCCATTATCCATCAATACTCGATGGATGCAAACGTCGTTTAAAACTTCCAAACTTGTGAAATATCCTTGTTATTTTCAAAAAAATCATTACTTAACCAAAATCATATATATGTGTGTGTGTGTATGTGTGTGTATTCTCATGTTAAGACATTTCCTAGTAAATCATTTGTAGTTTTTCTCAATATATTATATTCTTCTCAAAATTAGTATTTTTAATACTTCCAAAATATCATCTACCAAAATATAACTTAACCCATCTTAAATAGCTTTTTTTTCCAAAATATTATTTAGTTTTACCAAAACATTTTTCTCTTTATAAAATATTGTATTTCCTTCAAATGTTACATTCTTTTCAAAATATTGGTTTTAAAATTTATCGAAATATTGTTTTCCTTTCAAAACATTTTCCTAAAACTATCATTTATAATTTTTCTCTAAATATGTTACTCCATTCAAACTGTTATTTAACTAATCCCAAAAGATTATTTTCTTTTCAAAGTATTGTTTATGATATTCCTCAAACATAGTTTCTAAAACACTGTTTTTGAAATCATTGTGCCCAAATGCCTTGTCTCAGTGTTTATGAATCCTTATTGATGCATTAGCTAGACACATCAGGCAGAAGTCTTAAAGCACCAATCGACATATTACATGAAATTAACTTGTTCTATGAAAATAATTAAAATATTTTCAAATGATCTTTATAAATATAATTTAATAATCAATCAAACTAATAACAATGTAAACATCACTCAACAATCATCCAAGCATACAAACAAGCAATTTTCAATTAAATTCTTAGTCACATCGTATGTTCAATTATACATATACATATATGTGTGCATATGCATATGCATATCCACAGCATAAAAAATACGTTGTTTTCTTTTTCATAAAAAGTAGTTTCCTTTATTCCTCATGGTAACTTCAAAGCTGAAGGGTATGCCAATTTCTGATATGGTTCCTATCTTTGAATGATAACTCCTACCTAATACTAACTCCTACATGGTACCACACAAAGATTAATACCAAAACTTCTTTCTAATTATTATTACAATAAAGCTAAGTCGATCAAAACAAACGCACAAAAAAAATCCAAATACCTATCAACCAATCACAACAACCAAAATAACCCATACACTAGAAAAGCAATCTATCGGCTTCCGTATGCAACTTTGATCACTACTGGATCATGCTACTTGAACTCGCATCCTCAGACCTTATTATTGTGATGCATTTTAGGTGTGAGATTAGATTAGGGTCTTATGGCTTCCCAAACCCGATTAATGTCTTCTCGACTCAAAGCCAAATAGAGGCTTAATATTCGTCATCATTGCCGATACTATTGCTCTAGCCAATCACTTCCTCCGGCACTACCTCCATCAACTCTTATGTATCTCATATAGTGGCTTAGACTTAGAAAAGGTAGAAGCGAAGATATTTTACGATAATAAAATAACAAATACGTTCCCAAATGATTACCCAAGTAATCATTATATGCTCCTTTTATCCCTTACCATAGGGTAGCTACCAAACACATCCATAGGAATGTTTAACAGAAAATTTTGTATCGAGTTAGAAAATAACCGATAAATTTTGAATTTATTTTACTGCAAGCGCATGGCGTACTATCGTAGTACGTAGTAAGTACGGGTCGATCTGTAGGAAATTGTTGATTTTAATCTCTATTCAATCAGAATAACCAAAGATTTAGAGTGATTAGATAAAAAAATGAGAAAAATGATAAAAGAGGATTGATAAAAATATGAGAGTTTTAAGGCAATTTAGAGCTAATTTTCACTCTCTAGATCACATAGTTCAACAAATTATGAAATCATGATCTCTTTTTTGGTCATTAGTTAGTTTAATTGATGTGTTTATCATAAGTATGGCTTATTCGTGCTATTAATTAACTCAACATAAACCATCAAACTATAACACACCCATTAAATAACTTTTAACTCTCATGAAAAATGACAACAAGTTGAAAATGAAATTTATTTTAAGCATGGCCTATTAATTATTGTTTAGAAATATAGGCCATCAAATTTTAATTTCAACATTCACTTCATTACCATCATCGTATGTAGATGAAGAGGCAATTATTGTTTGTGATTGTTTAAGCATAGTCTATTTGTTATGAATAACATAGACTATCAAATTCAACATGAAATAATAAATCATACCAACATTCATTTAAGCACAAAAGAGATCAAAATTATCACAATGTTGAAGCTACATGATTAGAGGCTTCATTACTCCTAAATTGAAGGGTTTAGCCTCTCATTTGTGTTATCATATCAACACAAGTAGCATGCAACATGAAACACAAAAAGAAGAGGAAAAAGGGCTAAATGAATAAGAAATAAAACTAATCTACTTGCATTAAAATCAAAATACACTACTAGCATCAAAAAAAGTAAACAAGAAAACAAAAGAGCAATGTATTAAAGTTGCATAAAAATAAATTACATGAAAGAAATAGCTATGTAGCCACAAAAAGAAAAGAAGAGTTTTGATTTTTTTTTCTAAGCTAAAAACTAACTAAGAGGAAGAGAGTTACATGAAATATAAGTGGTATTTATACATGTATGAAACCCTAATCCTTTTTTTGGAAACGCCCAAAATGCCCTTGTAGGAAGTGTGGTGGCCAAGTTATCGTTAGCTTCAATAGTCACCCATTAATTGTGCATGAAAGTGTAATGGCCATTAGCATGTGGATTAGCTTCTAATTTGTACATGAAGGAAGGTGGGTAGGTGGGGTCATCCATGATCATGGCTTTGAATTATTTCCATCTTCATTCCGTTGTATTCACTCTTGTGCATATATATATCTTCATGAAGCCACTTGTATATGAAGCCGAATTCCTACAAATAATATAGAAATTTCCAATTAAATTTGCTCAAATTAATATATGCACAAAAATGACCATTTTGCCCCTATATGGAGATGAATATGTGACAATTTGAAAATAATTTGAATTTGGTTTAAATTAGTTAAAATACCTGATATGATCATTTATTCAATTTAAATAGATTAAATATGGTGGTAAAAATATGCACATTTACGTGCACATCATGGGATATGGACTTTAATTCTTATCTAAGGCCAAGACTCGTGTCTCTTGTACTCTATATTGCTCTGAACCCGCTTCGACACCAACTGCAACATCCTACCTCTATTTCATACCATCAAAGAGTATTACTAAGTAATATTGTCTAATAATAAGAATAAGGTGATATTGGGCTATCTCAAATGAATATTCCCTTAAGCTAACACGAAACTTGTTCAAAAATCATATATCACTCACCCATATGTACTTGGTATTGGTACAAAGCAATAGCATAAGCGTTTCCATAATAGAATAATACACAATATAAAATAGATAATAAAGACCACAAACTCATAATAACATAATGATAAAACATAATATATATCATATACAAGTCCAAGTGGGTCTACAAAAATGAGTCAAATACTTATTATTTCAAATATGTACATCATATGTCCAACATATACATCCTAACATAACATCCATATATACATAAGATGCTAGATAAATACATATATAGCACACACCATCCTATTAATAATCTAGCTGCAAGCCTATGCTGAACAACCACAAGATTAACACTTCGTTCCTGAACCCAAAATGTCTTGGACTGATCTAAGTACTATATATAACACATAGGTTAAACTTTTTCTATAATGTAGATGTCAATATGTATATATATATATAAACCTGGTAGGGTATATAACAAGTGTATGTCAAAGTGGCATATAGACATCTCAAAAGTATCCACATATCTCAAAACCATGCACGTATATCATCACCCATGCCAAAGTAAAATAAAAATACTCATCCAACGGTACAATATCGAAATGGGTGATCTAAATATGCAGACGATGATCAGTACACAACAATCATCAAACTCTATTATAGCATGCTCTCAGCTATGACCAAAATTACCTTAGATAATCATAAATTAGTTATACTAGGGTCTATCATACTCAACATGTAGGTAAATAACAAACAAGGATCCAACCCAAATAAATGTCAAACAACAAATATGGCATGCCTTCAATTATGGATATGATTAACTTTTAGTTAACTACATAATAGATAAAACAGTACATGGTCAAACTCCTCAATATGACATGTTCTCGACAATGTTGTAGGATGTCTCATGGATAACCATATAACACACACATATGAGGTGACTACTTTGTGGACACTCAGCCTAAGAAATAGCAATATCAGCTCTTACCCGTATACTCAATGGTCTCACAAGGTGAATAAGTGTAAGTCTGTTTCATCCCATCAATAAACATACGTGAAATTGATGAGCCCTGGGCTTTGCTCCATGGATCTTCCTTACATGCTCTTAATGTTACCACTATAGTCTTAAGTTACACCGACCGCATTATGACATGGAATTCATCTTGCACCAACATTTTCATGAATATACAATGAATGGTCACAACCCTACAAGTGCCCTAAATGGTAATAGACTGTCATCCTAAGTGACATGGAGCAATGACTCTTAACCATGGCTCTCAGCCATATACGACAATGTGTCATTGATTCGAGGCACGACCCCACAATCATGCCTCTAGGATGGATGCGAGCCAAATTTTGTTTACTCCTAGCACTATAATAGGAGTACTCTCACAATAGATAGACAAATTTATGACTCTCAGCCTGTAGATTTTTGCTCGCAACATCTTATGTAAATACCTCATTTTATCATTGTAGCACCATGCAAAATTTACGATAATTAAAAAATAATTATTAAGGATCAAAAATGGAATTTGAGTAAACGTCGAAATTCGACCATGAAACTTGCACAATTGTGTTCATGGCGATTTTCTGAGCATATATCTATAGTTTGGCGATTGGAGTTCAAATGAAGAAATTACCAGCACTTGAAGTTTTCAAAATAAAAACAATTAAAAAGGAAAAATACGAAATAAATAATACTGAATGTGGGACACTACCAGTCGACCCCCTCCTTGGGCAAGTCAACCCGAGCGGTGGACTGCCTATAGGGGAGCGGTCGACCGGTCCTGAAGCTAGAGGCTAGGATTAAACCATGGCCGAACAGCCTGGATTTAATTATTTAAATCTAACAGATACGATCTATTCAATGCATATAAATATCGGCCCAGCCCTTAACTTTTCTTCTCATATTTTCTAATCAAAGTAACGAAGCTCTTCCATTTTTCCTTATCCACTATTTCCGTTAATTTATAATATATATATATATATATATATATATATATATATATATATATATATATATCTGTGTGTGTGTGTGTTGTGTGTGATCGGAGAAGGGCATAAAATAAAAGAGAATAAGATAAGGAGTGAAGTGATACTGTAGCAAATGGTAAATTCATAATTATAAATCTATATTTTCTTTAACCCCAAATCTCTTCTTAGATATGTAATTTTAATAGTATATATATATATCTTGTATACATATTCTTTTGGATTAAAATGTAAAATAAGTCAACTAATGGGATGAATTTGGATTTAGGAGATTTGGAAAGCTTGAAAGGGGTGGGAAATTATATGATATATTTATAACATTGAAATTTATATCGTTGAATTTTAATTAAGTACTATGCCTATATAAGATTTGATGAGTTGTTGGCTTAAAACGAACTTATAAGAATTTTGCCTACATATTCTGTAAGATAGACAATTGGAAAAGGAACTGTCACCCTAATTTGGAAGTTTTGAATTAGTCCCTAAATTTGTTAAAGTAAAATGTTTATAAGATGGTAAAGATTTCTTCCAAACATATGATAACCGAGTGTAATTTGTTAACACTATTTTAGGTTGCCCAAATTTGACATGGAATGTGAATTTTTTATTTTAATTTATTGGAAGCAGGATACAATTTAGTTGGATCTATTTCTATGTAATTTTCATAAATTATCTAATTCACAAATACACAAAAAGTGTGCCATTTGAAAATATATGGAATATGCCAAAAAAGAAAGAGATGTGTAATGTACAAATGTTCTTTCCCAAAGCGTGCACTGTATATTTCAATAAAAGAAAAGAGACAATTCTTTGTAATTTGAAACAAAGTAAAGGTTTCACTTTTGTTAATATACGTAAAGTTATAACGATAATCCTTTTTGAAAGGATGGCTTTGATAAATTAAAACGTGGATAGGAATGTTTGGTTTAGGAATTAATAGTTAGAAATGGGAATATATATATATATATATATCATAACATACATCGATATTTGTATTAGTTATAATTAGGGCCTCTAGTAAAATAGCATAGAAAATTCTAGGATTAAGGGGTGCAAATTGAAAAGAGATGGTAACTCCAAAATTAATAGGATAAGAAATGTGCAATTAATGGGGAGTTACAGGAATCAAATGGAGACATAAATGTTGTTAATGGGATTGGTTAAAGGATCTAACATGGCATTTACGTGGAAATGAAATATGCATAGTAGGTTGAATTAGAACGATTAAATGTTGTTAGATATTGTCCAATTGGAATAATATGGCCATTTATCATGGATAATTGGTATTTAAAGAATATAATAAATAAGCATATAAAATATTAATTAAATGCTAAAAGATAGTATAATTTTCATAGTGGAAAATTATACAGCCTTAATTATACATTTAGAACATGCATGAATAGTGGGCCTAGCCTAATAATTAGGCTCAGGATGATTGGTTTGGTTAGTGGATTGGGATCCGAGGTCGGTTGAGTTACACAATATAAGTTTGCCCTTCTTCTAAAGGCTACCAGTAGTAGTGTATACAAATTACTGATGTGGGACATCTCCAACTGTAGAACCCATGGGAAAGAGATATGCAGTTGCATATAGGTAGGGAAAAATATACCAAGGGTTCGCCTCAGATTTGAAGTACTAAATGGCCCGTTAATTTTAGGAAAATGGGGTCAGCTTCATTTCTAACAAGAGGTATTAAGTAGCTAGAATGGGCATTTTTCTTGACTTACATTAGGTAGTCTAAATGAGATTTTGGCTATGGGAGGTTAGCGAATTATGTTAGTATTGTTGTTGTACCGGTATCTAGTAGTAGGCTGGCATGTAGTCTGATCACCAACGGTCCTAAGCGGTCCGTAGAAAAGACTCACGTTATGCCTTGATAGATTTCGCTTTCTACTAGTGTAGATCCTATGTAGTTAAAGCGCTTAGCGGTTCCATAGCTGTGTGGTGTAAAAATTTATAGCTGAGATAAAGTGCGGATATTGGAAAATAGCGAGGTGAAAAAACTTTATTAGTTATAAAAAATATATAAAGTTAATTTATACTCAATCTCATACCGTTTGTGTAGGAAAAATAAATATTGTTTAACCTTATATAATAAAACTGAAGAATATCATGGTTTATGCCGTCTGGATTTGATGACTGCAATAGATTTCTAACTTACATTAAGCGTTAATGCTTTAAAATCAGGTCTTTACCCTAAATTTATTTGTTTGGTTTAAAAGAGAACTAGTCAAATCAAAAAATTTATATTATTGTTGCTATAGCACATGCTAAAATGCCTTGATTTAGCGGGTGTAGCAGAAAATAACATGGCTTAAAGCGGATGTACTATTTAATAGCGCTCTATAAAAAAAGTATAGCAGTCCAAGAGCGCTATCCGCCATAACGGGGATTTTGCGAAGCATTAGCAGGACTTTAACTACACATATTGGGTTTTTTTAGTGGGTTGGGATGCGAGGTCAATTGAGTTATACAATAGAAGTTCGTCCTTCACCTAAAAGCTATCTGCAGTTGTGTATACTTACTATTGATGTAGCACATCTCCTACCATAGGATCCATTGGACAGGAATATGCAGTTGTGTATAGGTACGGAAAAATATACGAAGCGTTCACCTTGGATTTGAAGTATTAAATAGCCCATTACTTTTAGGGAAATGGGGTCGGTTTCATTTCTATCAAGATGTATTAAGTAACTAGAATGGACATTTTTCTTAACTTACATTTGGTTAGTCTAAACCATATTTCGACCACGGTAAGTTGGCAAATTATGTCAGTATTGTTGTTGTACTAGTACTTACCAGTGGGCTGGCATGTAGGCTATGACCACCATCGGTCCTGAGCAGTCGGTAGCAAATACTCGGGTTATGTCTTGAAGGATTTCGCTTCATACTAGTGTCTATCTAAATGGACTAAGCACAGACCTTAAAGTTTAGTTAGTTAGTTGGTTGTTTTTCAGAGATAGGCTAGTTAACCCTAAGATGAGTCTCTAAGATGCATTAGTAATACGACAAGTAAATTACAAAGCTGTATATAAGGGTTGGCAATCTCGGTAGCTAGAGTCGATTGACTAGCAATGACGTTACAGAGGGCTCGCTTCAGGGTTAAGGTACTAAATGGTTGTTGGGTCTTTGTGAAGGCCCAAAAAATTTTGAGATAAAAATAATTTTTGAAAAAAATATATATTCAAAAGATAAAAACAGTTTGAGAATAAATATCAAGAATGAGTAATACAAGCAAGTAAGAGAATAATTGTTTCAACAAATAATAATGATAAGAAAATTAAAAATTAAGGATGAGTGAAAATAAATAAGTAAGTGGATAATTGTTTTCCAATAAATAAACATGAAAAGGAGATAACTAAGTATAAATGAATTTTAAAATTCACATATCTTAAATATACTGTATATAAGTAGTTTGAGGGGTTTAAAGTAATAAAATAAATTCTATGAAATTAAAAAAAACATAAGAAACCGGTTTGGTAATAATTGTGCATAAATACATTTTTATAAACCAAGAGAAAAACAAATGGTTAAAAATAATAGCTAGGAATTAAGCTTATAAAGAGAAATGGGAGTAAACAATTCGGGTATAACAAAATACACTATGAAGAGGAGCCACATGAAAATAGAGTGAATCATGCAAATAGCATGTACACAGAAAAAGCAGTATAGCAACTGCTTTTACCTGAAATGGAAATCAAAGGAAAATGGCACATTTAGCCATAAACATATATACATAAATCTTTGAATTGTGTGGGGGATAAAATAGGCTTTTCCTTTATTAAAACCCTAGTTAAATGATTTAAATCAAGGGGGAAGCAGTAGTTTTCTCTAAGGGAAAAACAGAAACATATTTCATAAAAAAATACAGAAAGGAAGAACTCACACTGTCTTCAAGCTTATGTATCCTCGAGGAAGAGAAGAGGAAGGTGAGTGATTAATCACTTATGAGATTTAAGGCATTAAGACCCAAGTTAAGGGCAGCCAAGTTATTTCATATAAAATTACATTATGTTTTTCTGTTTGATTCTATCCTCTGAATGGACATATGTTGATCATAGATGGTATTTTAGTTGAACTTTTGGTTGAAATTTTAATCTGTTTTGATCTGTTGAGTTGGTTTCAATTTTTTTTGTTTTGAAATAAAAATAATCTAACAAATACTTTGATCATAGAAATGGACTTTATAATCTAGTTTTATATGGAAATGAACTAAATGTTTTACTGAGAAATAGGGTATCAACGGAAAAAAAATAGGCAGTGTGAATAATGAGATTCATGCTTATGCCTGGTTTGTATTAAAAATGATATGAACAATGCAATATTACAAATATGTGCTGATTTGTTCAGATCTCGAGCCAATATGTTTTTATGGGTTTCTCTCAAAAACCATATCCTATGTTCACAGTAAAATAAGTATAGTATTTCATATGATTTCATCAGGTTTAAGCAAGCAATGGAAAAATTCTTGGAAATAAATATATGAGCAGATTTTAGAAAATATGATTAAGCAAAAATGACTTTGAAATAAGATGTGCAATTTAGTATGAAGGTTTTGTATGGTTGGATATAATCTTTGAGTGAGTTTAATAATTTTTGATTTATATAATGAAGGCAGGAACATAAGCACCTTTGGAATTAAAAAGAAAAATTCCTCAGAAAATAAATAAGCATGGTCTCTATATTATAAAAATAATTTAGGAGTAGTGCCTTGATCTATTCATCATCAGGTGGATGATGGGTATGTGCATGACTTGTTTAAGTCCTGTAGGCCTCTGTGCAAGGGTTAACAGAATTGAGTCCCTCTGCAATGCACGCTTTGTGTTCAATGGCAAGAGTTTAGACTAAATAAAATTTAAAAATGAGATTGAGAAATTGAGTTATGGAATTTAGGAAGTTAATCCATAGGAGCATGTGTAGGTATGACTGTATGAAGAGTATGGATGAATGCTTAGACGTATGTTTGTTAGATAAGTTTAAATATGCATATACTCAGGTTTTAATATGAAATTGAATAGTATCAAACATATCAGCCCTCTGCACAGTTTTAAGACTTCACAAGTTATTTTAATACTTGATTTCACTCACACCAGAATTTGTTTCTGACCCCATTTGTTGTCTTTGCAATATTTGGGGTGTCTCATTTTTATTGAGGCAGCTCAAAATATTGTTACAAGAAAAGATGCATGAGTAGCTTGCTTGCATGGAAATTTGAAGATATACTTGAATTTAAAATATTTAAGAAAAGTGGCAGAAATATTGTAATAAATAAGTTAGGCAAAACTTTGTTGTGTCTTATGTGTTTCTCAGACCTTATGCTTGTTGGGTTTACTTAGAAAAGAACATGTAAAATCTTAAGTATTATACGTGTCTTTGAGCTATTGATTTAAGCAACGGATGTGCCTGTGAGATGTGGATTTAAGTAATGAATTATGGAGTAAAAATTGATGGACTAGAATGAATGAGAACATGCCATATAATTTGATATGTGGATATGTTTCCCTTGACATATTTGTGCTATTTTTGTTATAATGTTCAAGTCATACTTGAATAAATATGTGCCAAAGTTTTATATGAGTTGGTGGGATATGGTCTTGGCTCACCAGTAGGGCTTAAACATGTCTTGTAATTGATATAAGCACATGTCAAGCTTGAAGACTTAGCTTGTAATCCTATCTGGGAAATGGAATTTTTCTTCAGCAGAAAGTTGCATTGTTTTGTGTAACATAGTTCATATGCATGTTTGGTACTTGTAGGCTTCACTGTAACTATACTTAACAAAACCTTATTATCTAGATACTTGATCCAAGTCTGGTTGTGTTTGGTCATAGACAAACCTGTTGTAGTTTAAAGGTATCATTCAGTCTTGTTGGTAATAAGAATGTCCATTACTCCATAACATATTGCTCACTATCCTTTATCATATATTTAGAGAACATCAGTTGATTTCACTACAGGTTCATCTCGAAGTTTTTCATTAGTATGATTTTGACATTGCTTTGATCATTCTGTCTTCATGTATATGCCAACCTTTATTTTGTATGTTAGTTTGAGTTTGCAATCTCTTTACTTACACTGTTTTATCTGTTTGACCTTTTAATCTAGTTTTCCATTATTTATTCATATGATAATTACATACTTCATAAACCAGATCATAAGTATTTTATCTAACATGAAATTGTTGTGTTATAATGAGAATCTCGGGCTAAACAAATATGCAAGAATTGTTTCAAAATCCTTTAATTAAACAAAAAAAACAATGAGTATCAAATCCCAAAGCTCAAATGTATGGCTTGTATATCCAAGAATCAATTAATTTGAAAAATAAACAAGAAAATGATAAGTGGCTAAATTTGAACAAAATATTAATCAAGTTTGAGTTGAGGAAAAAAAAGATAAAAAAATAGAAATGGCTATGTGACACAAAATCTCTCAAATGTGAGAAGTATTGTGTGATTGAATTTCTTAGCTAATTTAATTACTTTGATAAGCAAAGAAACATTTATATATCTCCATATATATAAATGACATGATTTGATTTATATACTAATATTTTTATATTGGTAAAATTATGGATCTTGGGGAAAAACTAATTAAAAGAAGTGCTCACTTGTAAAAAAAATCTCTTCTGAAAATCACTAAAATAAATGCTAAGAGAAGTGGGTCACTTCAGTTGGTATCAGAGCTATGTTATCAAAAACATAGTATATATATAATCTAATCTTCTTATTTGGATAGATTTCTAAAAAAAATATAATAAATATAATATTCTCAGCAGTAATAAATATAATATTCTCAGCAGGAATAAATTGCTAAAAATAATTGAATTAGAAACAAGACTAACTAGCTATGCAAATTGTATAGTGAATCATGGTAGGAAGGCCACAAAGCTCTGGAGCATGACCCTCTAATGTAACACCATTGGTTAGTTTGCAAGATTTGGTGAGGGCATTTAGGGAAGGAGTAGTGCAGAGAGAAGAAAATCCTCATAAGGAGTTAGCTAAGCTACTTAAAACATTCTCTAATTTAGGAGGCAAGGATTTTGAAGGCACTGATGGAGTCATGGGTGTGCAGACATGGCTAAGAACCCTAGAAAGAATATTCACAAACATGCAAATAAATGATCAAAGGAAGAGGCAAATAGCTTCTAGGAGGCTCAAGGGAGTAGCACTAGATTGGTGGGAAGTAATCATCACAGGAAGGCCAGAAAATGAGATAACATGGGATCAATTCAAGGAGATGCTTGAGGCTAGATTTGTCCCAGCAACAACTAAGGCAACACTGCTTGAGGAATTCATAAGGCTAAGGCAAGGACCCATGAGTGTGACTGAATACACTCAAAAATTTAAGAGCTTGTCCAAGTATGGAACCATGCTCATAGAGAATGAGGAATCAAAGAATTCAAGATTTATTCAAGGACTTAATGCTGGTTTGAGTAGAGCAATGCTACCATACAAAGACAAAACATTTGATCAAGTCATAGATCTCACACTTTCTTTTGAACAACATGACAATGCAAGGGAAAAATTCAGGAACATGAGGGATAATAATCAAAAGAAGGGGGAAAGTATAGTATGTCCTTATGACAAAAAGAGTGCAGATAAGAAGGTTGAAGGAGCAACCAGTAGAGAAGTTAAGAAGAAAATTGTTTGTTACAATTGTGGCAAGGAAGGACACATGAGCAATAGGTGTCAAGCAGCTAAGAAGACCCCATTTAGTTACTATAACTGCGGGAAAGAAGGCCATATTAAAAGGAATTGCCCAGAGTTCAAGAAAGGAGCAAAGGTAGGAGCATTGGAAGCCAAAGCAAAGGCAAGTGTAGAGGGAAATTCTGGACAATTGGAAGGTATACTTCTAATTAAAAATTATCCAATCACAGTTATATATGACACTGGGGCTACACACTCTCTAATATCACAAGACATAGTGGATAAATTGGCTCTCACATGCAATATAGTTGAAAAACCTTTGTTTATTCAAAGTCCTCTAGGAAGCTCTTGCCTGTTAGGATTAAGATGTTTAGGAGTAGAATTAAATATATGTGGAAATATGTTTAAATCTGACTTGTTGGTGTTAAAATATCCTGGAATAGGAATTATTCTAGGAGTAGATTGGTTAAGTAAATTCAAAGCAATTTTGAATTTAGAAAACTTCACTATTTCCTTGAAAATAGAAAATGGTAAAAATATTATAGTCATGAGTGAAATAGCCAAGATAAATTGCCTTAATAAAATATGGAGCATGACTGAAAAAGAATTGACTCTAGAAGATATAGAAGTGATAAATGAATACCCAGATGTTTTTGGAGAGGTTGCAGGAGTCCCAGAAAATAGGCCAGTTGAACTTCAAATAGGTTAATTCTAGGGGCAAGTCCTATCATCAAAAAGCCTACCAGAATGGGTCCAAAGGAACTAGTAGAATTAAAACAACAATTGGAAGAATTGGAGCAGAAAGGCTTCATAAGGCCTAGTAGTTCAAACTGGGGTTCTCCAATGGTGTTTGTAAAGAAGTATGATGGTACAATGAGAACGTGTATTGATTACAGGGAATTAAACAAAGTTACTATCAAGAATAAATACCCACTCCCCAGAATTGATGATCTATTTGACCAATTAAATGGAGCAAAAATCTTTTCAAGGCTAAACTTAGCCTCTGGTTTTCATCAAATGAAGGTATAGGAGGAAAGTATTAAGTATACTGCATTCAACACAAGGTATGGGCTATATGAATTTTTGGTAATGCCTTTTGGATTGAAAAATGCACCATCATATTTTGTTGATTTAATGAATAGGACATTTAGAGATTTTCTAGACAAATTTGTGGTTGTCTTTATTGATGTTATATTGGTGTATTCAAAATCAGAAGAGGAGCATGTAAAGCATTTGCATCTGGTTTTGTCAAGATTAAGAGCACATAACTTAAAGGAAAAATTTACTAAGTGCACATTTTGGCAAAATGAAGTTAAATTTTTGGGACACATTATATCTCAACAAGGGATTAGTGTAGGCCCAAACAAGGTCATTGCAGTGCAATCATGGAGCAGACCCAAATCAGTGATTGAGGTGAGATCATTTTTAGGAATGGTAGGCTACCATAGAAGGTTTATAAAAGACTTTGCAAGAATAACCATTCGATTGACCAAGCTAACCAGAAAGGAGCAACTATATGTATGGACAGAAAAGTGTGAACAGGCCTTTGAATCATTGAAGAAAGCATTGATGAAAGCTCCAGTCCTGCAAGTTCCAGAGGGTAATGAGAGGTTAGTGGTTTACACTGATACTAGTGGATCTGGGTTAGGGGCAGTGCTCATGCAACATGGTAAAGTCATAGCATATGCATCAAGGCAACTCAAGCCAAATGAAACCAGGTATGCCACACATAACTTGGAGCTTGCTGCTGTGGTGTATGCATTAAAGCTATGGAGACATTACTTGTTAGGTACTAAATTTGAATTGTTTACAGACCATAAATCACTTAAATATTTATTTTCCCAAAAAGACTTGAACATGAGGCAGCATAGGTGGGTAGAATTTCTAGCTTCCTATGATCTTGATATATTATATACCCTTGGAAAAGCTAACAAAGTGGCAGATGCATTGAGTAGGCATCAAGAAAAATTGGCAAGTTTAATGATGACTGAATTTAAGGATTTAACAATCCTCAGTGAAGTAGAAATAAAGAAAGAAATTGGCGCATCAGATAAGGCACACAGTGACATGATTGAATATGGAAAATTAAGTCTCATCTCCTTAAGATCAACCCTGGTTGATAAAATAGAAAAAATGCAAAGTCAAGACACTAATTTAAAGGAAAAGAAGGACATGGTATCACAAGGCATATCAGTGGAAAATTATGAAGTAGATGATAAAGGCTACTTAAGGAAGAAAGGGAAGCTTTGCATACCAAATATGGAAGAACTAAAGCAAGAGATTATGGATGAGCATCACAAGACAAAATACACTATACATCCAGGTGGTACAAAAATGTACCATGATCTTAAGAGAAATTATTGGTGGCCAAGAATGAAAGGGGCAGTGGAAAAATATGTGGCAAAGTGTTTAACTTGTCAACAAGTCAAGGCAGATTACCAAAGACCCTCAGGCCTACTGCAACCTCTAGAAGTGCCTACCTGGAAATGGGAAAGCATTTCAATGGATTTTGTGGATGGTTTGCCAAGAACAAGAAGAGGCAATTATAGTATTTGGGTAGTGGTTGATAGGCTCACAAAAACAACACATTTTATTCCAGTGAATTCAAACAGAAATGCTCACAAGCTAGCTCAATTATTTATGAAAGAGATAGTGAGATTGCATGGCATCCCCAAGACTATCATTAGTGATAGAGACGCCTTGTTTACCTCAAGGTTCTGGGGTAGCTTTCAAGAAGCCATGGGGACAGAATTAAGCCTAAGCACAGCCTACTACCCACAAACAGATGAGCAAACTGAGATTGTCAATAAGATTTTGGAGGATTTTCTAAGAGCATGTATACTTAACTTTGGAGGCAACTGGGAAGATCACCTCTATTTAGCTGAATTTGCTTATAACAATAGCTACCAGTCCACTATAGGTATGGCTCCATTTGAGGCCTTGTATGGATGGATGGAGGTAGGTGAAAGAGTATTGCTTGGATCAGAACATGTGAAGGAAACTTCTGCAAGAATTGAATTAGTGAGGCAGAGGATGATAGCAGCACAAGAAAGACAAAAAGCATATGCAGATAAAGGGAGAAGGCCAGTAGAGTTTGAGGTAGGAAATTACGTATTTCTCAAAGTTTCACCATTGACAAAGATACTGAGATTTGGCAAGGCGGGAAAATTATCACCAAGGTATATAGGACCATATGAAATTATCCAAAGAGTAGGGACTTTGGCTTATAAACTAAAATTGCCAGAGGAATTGAGTAATATACATGATGTATTTCATGTATCTCAATTAAGAAAATGGGTGCATGATAAGGAGACCATTCTTGAATCTCCTACACATGTTGAAATTTAAGAAAATTTAAATTATAAGAAAGAACCAGTGGGCATTGTGGCTAGAGAAGAAAAGAAATTGAGAAATAAAATAATTAAATTGGTTAAAATCCAGTGGAGCTTAGATGAGAACGACTGTACATGGGAGGCTGAAGATAGGATGAAGGACAAATATCCTAATCTATTTTCTGCTTAAAGGTATGCCTAAAAATTATGATAAATTTAAATAGCACTTATGTGTGAGTTTGATTAGTTCTGGATGCATAAGTTTGAAATTTCCGAGAAGAAATTAAGCTTTGTATGCAGTGGAATAAAATGCAAAAAAAAACAATAATAATAATTGTGGGACACAATTCCTTTTAGGAGGAGAGTATGTGAAGGCCCAAAATTTTTTGAGATAAAAATAATTTTTGAAAAAAATATATATTCAAAAGATAAAAACAGTTTGAGAATAAATATCAAGAATGAGTAATACAAGCAAGTAAGAGAATAATTGTTTCAACAAATAATAATGATAAGAAAATTAAAAATTAAGGATGAGTGAAAATAAATAAGTAAGTGGATAATTGTTTTCCAATAAATAAACATGAAAAGGAGATAACTAAGTATAAATGAATTTTAAAATTCACATATCATAAATATACTGTATATAAGTAGTTTGAGGGGTTTAAAGTAATAAAATAAATTCTATGAAATTAAAAAAAAAACATAAGAAACCGGTTTGGTAATAATTGTGCATAAATACATTTTTATAAACCAAGAGAAAAACAAATGGTTAAAAATAATAGCTAGGAATTAAGCTTATAAAGAGAAATGGGAGTAAACAATTCGGGTATAACAAAATACACTATGAAGAGGAGCCACATGAAAATAGAGTGAATCATGCAAATAGCATGTACACAGAAAAAGCAGTATAGCAACTGCTTTTACCTGAAATGGAAATCAAAGGAAAATGGCACATTTAGCCATAAACATATATACATAAATCTTTGAATTGTGTGGGGGATAAAATAGGCTTTTCCTTTATTAAAACCCTAGTTAAATGATTTAAATCAAGGGGGAAGCAGTAGTTTTCTCTAAGGGAAAAACAGAAACATATTTCATAAAAAAATACAGAAAGGAAGAACTCACACTGTCTTCAAGCTTAAGTATCCTCGAGAAAGAGAAGAGGAAGGTGAGTGATTAATCACTTATGAGATTTGAGTCATTAAGACCCAAGTTAAGGGCAGCCAAGTTATTTCATATAAAATTACATTATGTTTTTCTGTTTGATTCTATCCTCTGAATGGACATATGTTGATCATAGATGGTATTTTAGTTGAACTTTTGGTTGAAATTTTAATCTGTTTTGATCTGTTGAGTTGGTTTCAATTTTTTTTGTTTTGAAATAAAAATAATCTAACAAATACTTTGATCATAGAAATGGACTTTATAATCTAGTTTTATATGGAAATGAACTAAATGTTTTACTGAGAAATAGGGTATCCACGAAAAAAAAGGCAGTGTGAATAATGAGATTCATGCTTATGCCTAGTTTATACTAAAAATGATATGAACAATGCAATATTAAAAATATGTGCTGATTTGTTCAGATCTCAAGCCAATATGTTTTTATGGGTTTTTCTCAAAAACCATATCCTATGTTCACAGTAAAATAAGTATAGTATTTCATATGATTTCATCAGGTTTAAGCAAGCAATGGAAACATTCCAGGAAATAAATATATGAGCAGGTTTTAGAAAATATGATTAAGCAAAAATGACTTTGAAATAAGATGTGCAATTTGGTATGAAGGTTTTGTATGGTTGGATATAATCTTTGAGTGAGTTTAATAATTTTTGATTTATATAATGAAGGCAGGAACATAAGAACCTCTGGAATTAAAAAGAAAAATCCTATGAAAATAAATAAGCATGGTCTCTAAATTATAAAAATAATTTAGGAGTAGTGCCTTGATCTATTCATCATCAGGTGGATGGTGGATATGTGCATGACTTGTTTAAGTCCTATAGGCCTCTGTGCAAGGGTTAATAGAATTGAGTCCCTCTGTAATACACACTTTGTGTTCAATGGCAAGAGTTTAGACCAAATAAAATTTAAAAATGAGATTGAGAAATTGAGCTATGGAATTTAGGAAGTTAATCCATAGGAGCATGTGTAGGTATGACTGTATGAAGAGTATGGATGAATGCTTGGATGTATGTTTGTTAGATAAGTTTAAATATGCATATACTCAGGTTTTAATATGAAATTGAATAGTATCAAACATATCAGCCCTCTGCACAATTTTAAGACTTCACAAGTTATTTTAATACTTTGATTTCACTCACACCAGAATTTGTTTCTGACCCCATTTGTTGCCTTTGCAATATTTGGGGTGTCTCATTTTTATTGAGGCAGCTCAAAATATTATTGCAGGAAAAGATGCATGAGTAGCTTGCTTGCATGGAAATTTGAAGATCTACTTGAATTTAAAATGTTTAAGAAAAGTGGCAGAAATATTGTAATAAATAAGTTAGGAAAAACTTTGTTGTGTCTTATGTGTTTCTTAGACCTTATGCTTGTTGGGTTTACTTGGAAAAGAACATGTAAAATCTTAAGTATTATATGTGTCTTTGAGCTATTGATTTAAGCAACAGATGTGCCTGTGAGTTTAGGATTTAAATAATGAATTATGAAGTAAAAATTTGATGGACTAGAATGAATGAGAACATGCCATATAATTTGATATGTGGATATGTTTCCCTTGACATATTTGTGCTATTTTTGTTATAATGTTCAAGTCATACTTGAATAAATATGTGCCAAAGTTTTATATGAGTTGGTGGGATATGGTCTTGGCTAACCAGTAGGGCTTAAACATGTCTTGTAATTGATATAAGCATATGTCAAGCTTGAAGACTTAGCTTGTAATCCTATCTGGGCATTGGAATTTTTCTTCAGCAAAAAGTTGCATTGTTTTGTGTAACATAGTTCATATGCATGTTTGGTACTTGTAGGCTTCATTGTAACTGTACTTAACAAAACCCTATTATCTAGATACTTGATCCAGGTCTGGTTGTGTTTGGTCATAGACAAACCTGTTGTAGTTTAAAGGTATCATTCAGTCTTGTTGGTGATAAGTATGTCCATTACTCCATAACATATTGCTCACTATCCTTTATCATATATTTAGAGACCATCAGTTGATTTCATTACAGGTTCATCTCAAAGTTTTGCATTAGTCTGATTTTGACATTGCTTTGATCATTCTGTCTTCATGTATATGCCAAACCTTTATTTTGTATGTTAGTTTGAGTTTGCAATCTGTTTACTTATACTGTTTTATCCGTTTGACCTTTTAATCTAGTTTGCCACTATTTATTCATATGATCATTACATACTTCATAAACCAGATCATAAGAATTTTATCTAACATGAAATTGTTGTGTTATAATGAGAATCCCGGGCTAAACAAATATGCAAGAGTTGTTTCAAACATCCTTTAATTAAACAAAAAAAACAACGAGTATCAAATCCCAAAGCTCAAATGTATGGCTTGTATATCCAAGAATCAATTAATTTGGAAAATAAACAAGAAAATGATAAGTGGCTAAATTTGAATAAAATACTAAACAAGTTTGAGTTGAGAAAAAAAAAGAAGATAAAAAAAATAGAAATGGCTATGTGACACAAAATCTCTCAAATGTGAGAAGTATTGCGTGATTGAATTTCTTTGCTAATTTAATTACTCTGATAAGCAAAGAAACATTTATATATCTCCATATATATAAATGACATGATTTGATTTATATACTAATATTTTTATATTGATAAAATTCTGGATCTTGGGGAAAAATTAATTAAAAGAAGTGCTCACTTGTAAAAAAAAAACTCTTCTGAAAATCACTAAAATAAATGCTAAGAGAAGTGGGTCACTTCACTCTTCCTCTTCCTTATTTAAATATTATTAAGTGGTCAGGGTTTACTTTTAGGTGGTACAACGATTAGATATAGATATGTATATGCGTTTATATATATAGTTATTCCTCGAAAGAGGTTACATATATTGTACGCGTAGACAAAATAACACAGAATAACCATGAATAATGGATATAACACTTAAATAGAAATCATTTGAAAAAAATCAATGTGTTGATAAAGTATATAATTTTCCAGTCACCAGAACGTTGTTCTGACCCCCTTCGCATTACAACCCATGGGATAAATTTTGAGAGACAGGCTACTAGAGCAATACGGTTACGGTGGATGTAGAAATCTTCTTATCCATTCTCAGCCCTGATAAGGTAACTGGATATTCAAGGAATACTGTTGATGTGGAAAACGATGTAGTACTAATGTGAACGGATCTTGATGCTACTTTAACACTAGAAGGGAGAAAATAGTGTTTTATAACCTATATCGAACTTTCTAAGTTATTACAAGATTTAAGTTCAAAAAATGGATAATCAACACATACACACACACATTAATAACCAGTCATAAATATATATACATGTTGTAAAAGTTAAGTAAAAGTAAGAGATACGATATTAGGAATTTTATACTGGTTTGAATTAACCAATCCTACGTCATGTCCTGTATAGTATATGTACAGATTTCCTTTTCAATTCCTACTTTAAACAGGTAGCAAGAAGATCAAAATACTGTCTCAGTTTCAAGACAATAAGATACACCCTCCTTATTTTCCAAGCTCAGGGTAGATTCTCTTAATTTAATCAGGCCACAAGATCACCTACTTGATTTAAACGGGCAATAAATACACCTACTTGATTTGAATGGGCAACAAGCACACTCACTTGATTTGAATGGGCAACAACTGCACCCAAACAAAATAATAATAGAGAGTATTGATTCCTAATACAATTAGTTGTACTTTGGATACAGAATATTCTATAGCCCTTTTTATAGCACTTTGATCTTTGAATTGAAGAGAGAATATTTTTAAATTAGTGAGTGGATTGTAGAGAATGAATGTAGTAAAGTAGAGACTGAATTTGAGTGAATTTGAAGAATAAAGAAAGTGTATTTTGTGTAGTATATAATGAGAATTTGGAGTAAGAAGAAAGTAGAGAAAGCAGTTAATAAGATTCATTTTCTTGTCCCCTTTATATAATGTTCAAAGGGACATAACCTAAAATAACAACTATTCAAAATTCAAAAGACAACCCTCGATACATATGTCAACGTACCTATATAGCCAATGTCAATATACTCTTGTTAATTTTGAAAAACAGTAATCTATTTAAAGTGTTTATAAAATTCTAATAATTTATAAAACTTCTAAACATGGTTTTTAAATACTTATAATATATAAAACTCTTAGAAAATACTTGTAGAAATATACTTTAAAAAATAAAATAATTTTTTTGGTAATAAAATAAATTTTTTGATAAGAGGGTATTCATAAAAAATAAAGTTGATATTCAAGGACTTTAGCAAGTTAATATAATGTCTATTAACTATAAACTATAGTCTTGAGCTCTTCGTGTCTTTGTCCCCAAACTCACGAGTCTTCAAATATCTTGATCATCTCTGAATCTTGATCTCTAGTCTTTTTACCGATCAGTCTTCAAAATTGATTATCCTGTACTCTTATAAACCTTTATAATATCCTGCAAAATATTCTATACGACTTGAAAAATCATTACTACCCATATTTATATGGTTGTTGTCATCAAAATAACATCTATGGTATTAACAATTAATTTCACGGTGATCGCCTCAGTCAGTATTTATGTTATATTATATTTTCTATTCTACTACGTGTTTATATTGATCTCTCTCTGATATGATTGCGTTTATTACATGTTACCAAAATCAACGATCCATACCCTAATGGACTTGGCTTTTGATTTAGTCAAAATTTGGGACCAATAAGGTGCATGTTTTTACATTTGGTATTAGAGCCTAGGTCAGTCGATCATAGGAATTATGATACACCGAGAGAACATATTTGTATTTTTACATACATACATACATACATACTTACACACATATATAAAATACATACATACACACATAGAAACATACACACGTATACATATAATATGCCAAACTCTATGAATTCCAACTATAAAAGTACTTGCAACCATATTCTGAAATGATGGATGCGGTAACTATGGTTTGGAATAATAAATAGAGTAAAATTTATATACCTACCAGGGTTACTCCATGGAGTGTAGGTCATACCGCAAGGCGTTGACCGATAAGAGCATGAGCATGACATATAGAAGAGCCCCGGAAGCTAGATCGTACTTGATGTTGGAACTGGGCCACCCAGTGTAGAATATATAGGTGAATAAAAAATTATTTACTCTATTGGATCTTTACTTGGCCTACGAAGTCTCATTCATTTAGAACATTTCTAAATTTAGTTTAAATAAAATCATGTATTTTATTCAAATTTATAAACCGTAGTTTGAAATTTATTTGATTTTGGTTTACTTTATATATAAGTATATATATGCATGATATGCATACGTATATGTGTGTGCATGTGTAACATGATATTCCGTGCAAGGTATAACATGTCTATGTATAGATGTGTATTTACATCGTAACGGACACAATAACTCATCATATGTGTATTGTATGTTGTCCAAATATGTACATATTCCTGTAGTTATTTATTTAGTTCTTCTTTTAATCAATCAATCAACTAACCTAACAATCAATCAACCAACCAATCAACCAACCAACCAGCTAATGAATCAATCAATCAATTGATCAATCAATCAATTGGTTTATATCTTAATTTATTTCCTTTAAATTAGATCATATATATTATGAAAACTATTATATATATAATAACTAAATAATTATACATATATTTATATTATGAATTATCAATATATATATATATATATATTAAAGTAACACGATTATATATACACATGTATATATATATATATATTAAATAAATATATATAGAAATACTTTTAAAAATACTATACCGAAATACATCACATATTTGAAAATTATTACAATTTTATTTTATTAATATATATGTGTTTAATTAATTAATCGAACTATCATAAACAATTAAAATAAAATAATTAATTCTAAAAAAATTAAAATTTAAAAAAAAATTGAGAAACAAGAATGATATTTTATAGCTTGTGAAATTTTTCCAGAATTTTTTGAGTTAAAATAATATTTTTAACAATTACTTACTTTTCAACCGAAAATAAAATAATTTTAAAAAATTAAAAACAATGAATAATAATTCTGAATTTTTGTAAAAAGCTTATATGATGATGATTTAATTTTAGAAAATTTAAAATTGAAATTTCGAAACATAATTTATTTTACATGAATTTATTAGTTCATACAATGATTAAATAGTAATAGTAAATATCTAATAATTTCAAAAATTTATTTTCAAATACTAATATTCATAAATAGTGCAAACATACATTTTAAAATTATTAGATCAAATAATTAAGTCGTAGGGACATATATACATTAATACAATTCATACGAGTCAACTAGTTTACATATTCCAACATACACACACATATGGATAAAATAATATTAATAATTAAAATCACAGTACTTTGACAAAGCAGTTCAAATTCTTAATAAAAAATTTATTTTTAATTTGATAAGCTTATGCACATAATCAATCAAAATTGTGATAAGATCATTACTTATAGAAATCTCGCCTAAAACAATGCAGAAAATATATGTAAACATTTATAGGAGCAAAATACAAATATACAAAATTATACATCTTATATAAATTAGAAGATTACCTGAACTTAATGCCCTCAAGTCCATGTTTAATGATGAATTCTCTTCCTCTCGATTTGACGGGTTGCTAGTCCTAAAACAGTAGACCTTTACTATCAAATAGTTATTGATTTTTATTTGATTTTATTTGAGAATTAATGGGGTCAAAAGGGTTTTGTTCAACTATTAGAAAGAAGGAGGAGGCGGCTCCAAAATCACATCATAGATTATGATTAGAGATGCTTTTATAATGGTTGAGAAAGAGAAAAAAGAGGATCATGTCTTTCATTTTCTTATCCAATCTCCAATTTACATTTTAAACCCTATTTGCCGTTATCTTTTACCGCCCTTATCATATAGATGCAGCCAAATATCCCTTCCAAATCTGTGAATGAATAACCGACATAAGCCTAAACAAATGTGATAATTAAACCTAATTTAATTTCTTATCGATATCATATTGATTGACATATTTATAACTATATACATGATGTTTGTTTCTTAAATCATATTCAAATTTCGTAATTAATATTTTATAAATATTAATTAGTTTAATTAATTTATAATAATTATAAACTAATTAAATCATTCGGTCTAAAGAGAATCCATCATTTTATTTATTTGACTCTTGGGTATAAATTTGGTCTGCAATTAACATCGAAGTACTCGAATGTTAGTGTTCACACGTCACTTAGCAGATTGTATGACATTGTGGCCAAATTTATTGCTTACTCAGTTTTGGCAAAATCTAATTTTAGTTTAATAAGCATTACCCGGTTATGACGTTTATTTACACTAATTCTCTTCATCAAAACTAGATAACTATGGACCTATGGAATTTGGTAATGTACAAAATTCTAGTATCGTCCACATTTAACTCTATAGTCCAAACACAAATTCATTTGTTCAATAATAACAATTATTATTAACCAAAATGTTATGGTCGAAGACTTTGACTTTGGGTTGACTTGAGTTGACCGTGATACTAACATCATATAACTGAGGAGACGAATCCTCTTTTGAATAGTGCTTCACTTCCAATACTTCCACTTGACTCAACTATTGTCACTCGATGGGCGCTATGCCATGACTTGACTATAATCAAAGTGAAGCTTTCATAATGAAGATCCGTAGTATTATCAAGTCGAAAGAACTATGTAACTCAATCACATCAATATTTTCCGTTTGACCTTTTTTATATCAACCAACAGAAAACTATCGAGTAAATCATTCCATAATTATCTAATAACTATCAGTACGTAACCCTAGGTGCCTCCAGCAATCATGAATGATACACTACCCAACATTTGGAGAGCATTACGTACTCTAGCCTCAATGTATACATCATTATCCAGCTTTGATGCATCTTGAATAAGAATATTTAAAATGGTATATTTGTTTTCATTATCATAAATTACTCACGGTAAAAACACTTTGTAACTGCTATCACAAAATGTACCATTTATGGAATTTCTATTAAATATACTTCTAATTAAATTAATTAATTATCATAACACATTATATCAAGTATATAATAGAAACAAAAACACCTTTCACTTTGAATAAGATTGGTCAACGAGTTAGATATATACGACAAATTACATAATTTCCCCTAAGGCATACCCTTAACTCTATCAATCTCCCACTTTCACTTGGGGTCAATTATGGAATCTCATTCCAACTTCTCCAATCAGTTTTCTTAAAATAAATTGGGCCAGCCTCTTAATGAATGGTATTATGTTTTAATCATCTACTCTGTCGATTGACCCTCTCCGACGCTGATAAACTACCTTTATCACGTGTAACAATTTAGAGTATGTCTCTCGACTTCTAGTGAGCACTAAGATGCACTTGATTTTCGGATCAAATTGGATCCTCGATCTTGAATACTCGATCTTAATTAAGGTTTATTTGACTTCCAATGAGCACTAAAGGATATACGATCCTTTTTAACCAATCAAATTGAGTACTCAATCTTGCGCTAAAGTTCATTTGGTTTTTCAGATGAACTAATTTCATCGAAATATTGTACATTACAAACTTTAACGTTCACCATATAGCATTTATATGCAATTGAATATGGATATATCCAGTCTTTTATTCCTTTTAGAGTTTGAAACTCATAGATCTCAATACATGGTCTCAACGAAATAAACATGTTAGCGACCAAATTACGAATGTATTTAGTAGTTATAATATCAGGTGCGTACATGTGTATTGAAAGATTAATGTGCAAGAAGCATTTATTAGTAGGTATTCATTTTTCTGATAAGGCTCCCAATAGTCTTTTATGTTTCACCAAACCCTAAGTGAAACATACAAGTCTTTCGACTTCACTAGCGAGTGTTAGGATTCCTCCATCTTAGAATTCTGACCTTGAGTTTGCTCAACAAGTCATAATACCACAGACAATGCATAACTCCTTATCGGTTGTATCACATATAACTCCTAGCCCATGGTTTCTTGTCCTAAGCTCATTTCGACCTTGAGTTTGCTCAATAAATCGAAATAGATTATTTATTCGTACCTACCATACCGTGACGACCTAAGTATAGTATATGTACTTTGAGTTTGCTTAACAAATACATATAGTTATCTTACCTCGTATATTCAATATATCAATAATACTACACAACATCCCTAGCTAAAGTTTTCTCGGCAACTAAGGAGTGTGCAAGTAATTTATTAATATCTATATGGTAGAGGATAACATTATATTGAAGATTCATAATCTTCAATATACTATATTAAATGATATCGACTTATATAATAATGTATTTCTTATGAAATACCCTCGTGATCCAAGTGTTAGACACATCTGAAATCACGGTATACGTATAATGTATGTATTTATTCCTTAAGTCCATTTAGGGTTTCTTTAATATTCCACCTTTAATTATATATTCATATTGTATAGGTTTTATTACTATATAACTTTTATACTTCATATTACTTATATAATAGTCTAATATATATATTATTATATTAATTAAATATTATTTAATTAATTTTAATTAATTAACTTTTAATTAATTAACTTTTAATTAATTGCAAAATTTATCTTACATGCATACATTTATACTTATGCTATCTTAAACACTTTTAAAATAACATCACATAAATCAATAGATATAATACATGCATATAAGTATTAATTAATCAAATTTATTAATTAAATTATTTAATTAATTTACTTTATTATTCTTATTAGTCAATTTTAAATTTCAAAATTAATATTTAAATAGTTTCAAAGATTTTTAAATTTTCATTATCATTTTAAATATTTTGAAAAATTTATGTTATATTATAACCTTTTATAATAAATATGTTTTTATTTTACAATTTAAATTTACAATCTTGTCTTAATTTTGGAAATTATTTTGAAAATTAGCACAAGACCCAATTCAAATTGGTCTTTTTCTATTAGGGGCAACCTTTGGGTTCACTTTACTTTTTAAGCCAGATTGGTAACTAGATAGGAGAGGATATTTGATTACGCAATTTCAATCATGGACATGACCTTTCTAAATACCGTACTAAGTGGGTAGCTTAATTAGTTAGCCCTAACATGACTAATTTGGACCGCATAGGCTATTGGGCTCTGATAACATTATTAGAACTGGCCAGCCTGCAACGCAATATATGAGTGAATTTCAAAGCAATTTACCCTATTAGATCTTTGGTGGGCTTATGAAGTCTAATTCATATAAAACATTTCTAAATTTAGTTTAATTAAAATCATTTATTTTATTTAAATTTGTAAATTGTAGTTTGAAATTTATTTAATTTTGGTTTACTTTATATATAAGCATACATATGCATCATATGCATATGTATATGTGTGTTCATATGTAACATGCTATTTCATGCAAGATATAACATGCCCGTATATATATTGGGATTTACATCGCAACAGACATATTAGCTCATTCTATATGTATTGTATGTTTTTAACCCGCCTTTTGGCATGGCTCGGATTTAATCCAACGGACTTCATGACCATCAAGGTAGAAAACCCGGAGAGATGGTTACCAGGACTGGAGATCAATTATATTTGATACTATGGACTATAGTCGAATGGATTTAGATGGATAGCACCCAAAAAATGTCTAAGTATGGAACTAATACTTCCCCTAGAAGAGGGATTGGAATAAAGAGACCGGAACAGAGAGATCGGATTAAACAGGATGCACACAACACAACTTAACGATGATCACTCCATAACTCAATAACCACAAGGCAGATTAAAATGAAACCTTAGAAATAGGAAGAGGGGACCCTAGGGAGTCTACCCTAGGGATCACATGACATTTAGAGAGGTTTTAGAGGGATCGGCCCTCTTCCCTCTTAGGGATCGACTAAACCCACTTTATAGCAATGATCGATCAATATCTCAATATCTACACATCCAATTAACATGAAACTGGAAGCACAAGCTTAATACAACATGTAGAACACCCCATAAGGATCGCACATAAAATGGGTTACTTTGAAGGGATCGGCCCCTATCCCTCCAAAGGGATCGGCTGAAACCAGAATACATGTAACATCACCTCTTGGAAAACGCGATATCTCACAAATCTTAAGTTGGAATGGCCTGAAATTTGAAAGGCAAATAGCTGACGTCGTAAGGAACCCCCAGAAAGGTTACACCCTATTTGGACACTAAATTATGAATCAGGACCAATCCCTATTATGGACCCAATGGGCTTGAAAATTCTTTTGTGGCCTCATCATGGCCTAGAGGTTCTTCTGCTAAAATTTCAACTTGATTCGTGCACGCCTTCCCTTTAAATATAGTAGGCATGACGTCAAGAAAGAATCTTCTTTCTGCTTCTCTTTATCTTTAATCTAGGCTACACTCTACCAATTTTATTCTTGGATTTCGAATTGTAACTGTAAACAAGCTACAGTATAATAAAAAGGATTATTCTGGAGTGGACGTAGACCGAAGTAGCCAAACCACTATAAATCTTGTCTCTTTTTACATGCTTTCATTTTTAATTTGTTTGTTCTTTATATTATATTCTCTATATTAGATACTATATGAGATATGTGAATGAATATTGGTGCTTTCATACAACTGGGTGTTGGTGGCCATTTTTGCTGCCAACATTTTGGTGCTTTCACTGAGAAAGCTAGCTCCTACGGATTTGGAATTCCGATTTAGAGCTTGGAAAAGATCTAGAGCACATATTTGAAGAAACAATGAAACAACTACAAAGAGAGTACTACTGAAAAGGAGCCACCATGGAGCGAATCAAGAGGCTTCCTTAAGAGCTGGAGCTAATCAAGCATCTATCTTCATCACCGGAGATGAAATGAAACGATGATGGATGCTATGCAGGAAAGGATCCTGAAAAGACAGGAGGGGATGATGTAGAATTTTCTAATAGATTGGGAAAATTGGAGCACTGAACCGAGGAAATAGAGTAGTAGGAGCTAACGACGACTTAGATCAAGGAGTTAAAGCAATATGAATTGCTGGAAATCAGAACTGGGAACATGGAGATGGAGTTATTGGACAAGGAATGGAATAGAGTTGCCATGGGCACTCCCTAACCATCTTAGATGGATCAACCATGATCCCTCTAGAGGGAACGACCTCGATCCCAAAAGGCTAGGGGGTATGCCTTCGTGTCTGGTTGATCGTGATGCTGGAGGACCTACGCTCGATCCCATGGAGCTTAGTGAAAAATGGGAATTTGGATGCTCGTTTGGAGGGGTATGTTCTGGAATTCTCTCGTGGACTCATGGGGTAGTTTGGAAATGATGATAGGAGACTATAGCTGGATGACAATGATAAATTTATAGAGATGATCATGCGTGCTATGTGTGAAGGATTCGTGAACAGGGATATGGAGGATGTAAATAGAAGTCCGTTCACTCCTAATATCTGGAATGATAGAAATCGATTGAAGTTTAGACTGGCAATGTTTGAAGTAGATGACGGAAAGTCGAACCCAACTATGCACATGATGAGATATATGTGGTATATGGAATAACTGGGGGCATTGAAGGAGGTCATGTCAAGGTGTTTTCCACTTTATTTAATGGAGTTAGCTACACTCTGGTTTAGGCGGCTAGAGAATGGTTCGATAATGACATGGAGCAAGTTGGTAGATCGGTTCATGAGAAAGCTTTGGGTCCACATCACAAGACCCAAGAATGTTATGTCATTAGAAACACTGAAAAAGAGGACCGAAGAGTATCTAAGGAGTTTTCTAACACAATTTAATGCCATGGCAGCATCGATGGATCCACTAGATCCATCCATGGTTTTGATGGCAGCTGCATTAAGAATTTCCCATAGCACGGTCTTCAATGATTCATTGGGCGGGATCCACTAATTGATCTTAAGGAGTTTTATCATGAAGCAAAAAGATTCCTATGGCAGGAAGATGCATGAGCCGACAAAACGAAGGTGAACGCAGTGCAAAATGAAGGATCATAGAAGATGCAAACAAGAATTATAAAGGTAAAAAGAAACTGGATGATGGGTATGACAAGAAAAAAAGCGATGGAAATAGTGAAAGACGAAGTTCTCCTCCTACTCAGATTTGATGGAAAGCCTAGAACGGATTTATCTGGACATTGGAAGGAAACTCCCCTATTAGAAACTGGCAAGGAGGGACCCCATGGAGTGGGAGCGTATGTCTGGAAAGTAATGTCTATTCCATGAATTAAACGGGCACACCACGGATGAATGAAGGAATTTAAAGGATATGATTGAGGTGCATGTTAAGATTGGAAGACTGTCGTAGTACGTGAGGAATCGAAAAACGGCGATGGAAAAGGAGCAGCCATCATTGCACCGAATGGAAACAGGAATAACCCTGGATCGGTGTCATGGATCGTCATTAACTGATCGTGATGATAAGGGCCGAGTACAGGACTTGGACTCCGACCATAATAAGAATGATAATAATGATAATAATAAACTTTATAATAAGGCGGTTAAGTCACTTACATATGGACGGGATCGAGGACAGTCCCTAGGCATGCTTTGAGCTGATGATGAACCGTCATGCCTAAAGAGGCACCCTTTTAGTTTTTTTAGTTTTATGGATTTTTGGATGTACGAACTCTTATTTATCAAGTTATTTATGATCCATATTACCATAATGGATAAAACAGGACGCGATTGTTATCCCGATCGAAGCGACGGGGCGGTAACCGCAAGGTGCGAGTCCCTTCATCGTAGAGCGACAGAATAGACATGCACATGTATTAAGTCCTTGACCAGAGAGTGAAGGTCGGAGAATAAAACCCAAAATAATGCTAAGTATGAATTATGTCTGGCAAGGAGTAGGTCGCTTCGCTAAAAAGCGATAGGATCAGCCTATGCAGGTCATCGATTATGGATTACGCTCGGCAATGGTCCGAAGAGACCACTATCGACATAAGACTTAAGCCAAGACACAGGTTGACGTTCTAGGACATTGAACCGGAGTACAAGAAATAACGCCATTACGTCGAAGAGCGATAGTGTCGGCTTACTTGGACATTGTGTATGGATTATGCTCGGCAAGGACCTAGAGAGGTCATGGATTTGGATATCAGCTTCAAACAACTATGGATTTGGACATTGACCCGGAGCGGTCGTGGACTTGGATAAAGGCCCAGAGCTGTCCTAGATTTAGCTAACAACCAGGTGAGATCGAGGGTTTGGAAAAATGATCTGGAGAGGTCATGGATTTGGATGAAACGATCCGGGGATATTGCAGATTCGGAATTGGATGTCGACTCGGAGTGGTCGTGGATTTCGCTAATGATCCAGAGAGATCATGGATCTGGGTTGGCAATGGACTTGTACTATACTTGGATGTACCGTGATATATGTTTGGAATATGTCTAGGAATATAATTTATTCCATAGTATTCCATGATTGAATTGATGATATCCCAATGTAGGAGTAATCCTAATTGTTCTATTCGAGTCCTCTTCGATACGAGTGCTTGACACTCATCCGTATCGGAGAAATTTGTTAATGTTATTGGATGTTCTTGTCTTATTACTTCTTTGAGGAATGCGAATCCTATTATGGTGATCCGCAATACTTGGCATGATGTATAAGAATTTTGGGGCGTCACAGCTTGGTATTCGGATTGGATAATATGGCTAACGATTGATTATGGGCTTCGAATCTTGGATTTACTACAGTTTAAAACGTGTATCGCAAGGCATGTTTTTGGAGGCAAACTGTTAACCTGCCTTTTGGCAAGGCAGTATATATGCGGATTTAACTCAACGGACTTCATAATCATCAAGGCGGAAAGCTCGGAGAGATGGTTACCAGAATTGGAGATTAATTATAGTTGAAACTATGGACTATAGTCAAATAGATTCGAATGTATAGAACTCAAAAAATGGCTAAGTATGGAACTGATATTTCTCCTAGAAGAGGGATCGGAACAGAGGGATCAGGTTAAACAGGATGCACACAACACAACTCAATGATAATCGCTCCATAACTCAACAATCACAAGGCGGATTGAAGTGAAACTTCAAAAACAAGAAGAGAGGACCTTAGGGATTCTAACTTAGGGATCACATGGCATTTGGAGAGGTTCGGAGGGATCGGCCCTTATCCCTTAATAGGGATCAACCCTCTTCCCTTTTAAGGACTGGCTTAACCCAACTTTATAGCAAAGATCAATCAATATCTCAACATATACACATCCAATTGAGATGAAACTTGGGGCATAAGATTATTACAACATGTGGAACACCCTACAAGGATTGCATATAAAATGGGATATTGTGGAGGGATTGGCCCTTATCCCTCCAAAAAGATTGGCTGAAATAAGAATACATGTAACATCACTTCATGGAAAACACAATATCTCACAAACTGTAAGTCAAAATGACATAAAATTTGGAGTGCAAGTAGCTAACATCATGGGGAACCCCCCAAAGGGATTGCAACCCATTTGGACACCAAAATAGGGATCGGGGTTGATCCCGATTATAGGCCCAATAGGCCTGAAAATTCTTGTGTGGCCTCATCATGGCCTGGAGGTTCTTCTGTCGAAATTTCTGAGCTATCCATGCACGTCTTCCCCTATAAATACAACATGCACGGCGTCAAAAAAGTCTCTTCTTTTTGCTTCTCTTTATCTTCAACCTAAGCTACCTTCTACCAATTTTATTCTTGGATTACGGATTGTAACTATAAACAAGCTACACTATAATAAAAAAGATTATTCTTGAGTGGACATAGGACGAAGTTAGCCTAACCACTATAAATCTTGTCTCTTTTTATGAACTTTCATTTTTAATTTGTTTATTCTTCATATTATATTCTCTACATTAGATACTATATGAAATCTGTGACTGGATATTGGTGCTTTCATACAACTAAGTGTTGGTGGCCATTTTTGCCCCAAAGATATATTGTCCAAATATGTGCGTATTCTTATAATTATTCATTTAGATCTTTCCTTAACCGACCAACTAGTCAACCAACCGACCGATCAACCAACCAACCAATCAACCAAACAAACAATCAAATGATCAATCGATAATCCATTAATTTATATCTTAATTTATGTCCCTTAAATTGATTTATACATATTATGAAAACTATTACATATATAACTATGTAGGTGTGTGTGTAATAACCAAATAATTATACATATATTTATATATTATGAAATTATATATATATATATATATATATATATATATATATATTAAAGCAACATGATTATATACACACACATGTCTACATGCATAAATTAAAATAAATTTATATAGTTGTATTTTTAAACATACTATATCAAAATACATTACAAATATAAAAATTATTATAATTTTATTTTACTACTGTGTATATATATTGTTAATTAATTAATCAAATTATCATGAGTAATTACTATAAAGCATTTCAAATTGTATATTTTTTTAAAAACAAGAATAATATTTTATAGCTTGTGAATTTTTTCCAGAAGTTTCTAAGTTCAAACAATATTTATAATAATTAATTACTTTTCAGCTGAAATTTTTTAAAATTATAAAACATGATTAAAAAATATTAAATTTTTAATGAACGCTTCTACGATGATGATTATATGAATTTATTAGTTCATACAATGTTTAAATAATAAAAATATCTATAATTTCCAAAAATTTATTTTCAAATACTAATATTCATAAACCATTATTAGTATTCATAAAAAAAGTTTTGGTTCAAGTACTTCATGATTGTGAAGTTTTAAAATTTTCTTAAAGAGTGGTGAAAACAAACCAGTTTTTGATCAGTTCAGATAGGGATGAGTGCCTAGGTAAGACGGGGTAAAAGTCAAGGCTATGAACAGAATAACTATGAATGCTCGTAGGGTGGCAACAAGGATTCACCGTTGAATATAAAGAATATTTGTACAAATCTAGAAATATTTAATTAGAGATGTGCGAAATCTATAAGAAGAACCCTCAAAGGAATAGAGAATGGTATCAAAGTACAATTTTGCGAGTCGTAGGATATACTTGCATGAAAGATCAATGATAAAGAAGGTAAATAACAAAGTTTTAGGATACCACCAAGATATTTTGGTTGTAAGAAGATAATAATACAATTGGAGAAGGAAGTAATGGGATGGTGAAAAAACATAGAGAATGTTTGTTGACTCAAGGTTAAAGAAGGCAAGATATGTGGTAGGAAAGTTATTGCAGCAAACCAATATTTCTATGAGTTATTCTAAATGTGCATAATTTATATTTCTTAATCACTATAGTGTAGGAATGCACAATTTATCCCATAATCGAGTGTATTAATTAAAGTAATTGATGAACCAAATTTGTTAGAAGCCAAGGAGGTAAGTTAATATATGTGGGTTATGGTAAAATAGCATACTAGAAACTTCCATCTTAATTGGAATAGTTGATGATGAAATGCATCTTCCATCAGTAGTTTCTTTTAAGTTATTTAGGTTGTTATCGCTAGTTGTCTCCCCTCGGTTATTGGAAAAGCATACGATATGATACGAGACATGTCTCTATTTTATTACCCTGTTGATTTTCTATATGAAATTTGACCAACACACACACACACACACACATGAGTACTTTGGCATGTGCGATGCACGTGCATAGTAGGAATTGATATTAAAAAACACAATTTGTAAGGTTTTTTTAATCTTACAAAATGATGTCGACGTATAAGTAATGTTACATTTTTTATTTGTGTACATGCATAAATCAACTGTTTGTCAAAAAGTAAATGAGATTAAATTATTTTAGGAAATAATTAAATAGGTAAAAAGTAATTAACTATTACAACAATATATAGAGAAATGTAAAAAAATATTAAAATTAGCGCTTCTCGTAACCTCGAAAAACTTCATCATCTCTCTTTTAAGAAGTAATAAATCACGATATTAATATATAAAGAATTTTTCCTTTGATTAATATCGTTATAAAAACTTATAAGACTTAAATTGATTTAATAATTTTTCTTTTTGCTTTTTCAAGGTTGATGTCAACATCGGTAGCTTGTAAGTAATCTGTAAGAACTAAAATATATTTGTAGCAATTGTTTTCTCCTTTCCTTGTCTCGGGCTTGAGACAGGCATCGGTAATGTGTAGATGATGGAGTTAAAAACATTGTATTCAATTGTTATGTCTTCCATAAATGGCGTAAGGGTCATTCATTGTAAATTCAACGAAGCAAAGTTTTTTGGAAAAATCCTTTCTTAGTGTGGTTGTTTTTCATACATATAGCTTTTGGATTGAAATGTTTGCATGCATAATGAATCATTTGTTTCATTACCGCGTTATGTAGTTTAGGTGCTAGATCTTTGCATGAAATTCCAGCTCTAATTAAAGCAACATAATCATCGGGATTATTAACCTTATCATTTTCATCTAGTATAACTAAAATAAGAGAATGTGGTAGTCCTCTTTTTGGAATCCAATAACATGGATGTTGGCAATGACTTTACCTAAAACACAAGTCAAATAAATTAATTTTTAATTGTTTTGCATGAAAAATCCAAGTTGTTAAACCTGGTCTATCTTTATACAATCCTAGATTTTACTAATATCATTGAAACTTTACCGCTGATTTAGTAAGTAAAGACAAATTGATTACATCAATTAGGTTCTAGTCCACTGACATGTAAGTTACATGAATGCCAAGAAAATCATAAGCATTTCTAAATTATGACAAAATTAACAGTTTGTTTTGGATGTAGCACAGTTGCGTATGAACCATAGTTTATAATATATGATTGAAATAGAAGCAAATATAGTAGAAAAAAGATAGTTTTGACCATCCAAATATTGAAACCAGTAGGTTGAAGACGTATGCAAAAAATCGTATATATCTTACTGTACAAATAAATTTCCTATCATTGACCATTCTTATTCTTGGTATATTACTTCATATGTGAATAATTTTATTAGATATACACAAATTGCTTTACAAAAATTACTTGTAAATAATATTAAAAATATGACATTTTGTTCACGTAAACCAACTTTGTGTCCTGTCGCACCATCTGCTCACCGCATCATTTCAGTAGTGTGATAATTCCTTTTAGGGATAACTCCATGCCTAGAGATGCTTCCCATTAATTACGAACTTAACCTTTGGAGCACCACTGATAACTTGAATGGCTAGTTTGTAATACTAAATAGGAGCATATTGTGGGAGCTTACTTCCATTCGATGCCTGAATATTTACAGATTCTATACCTCCATGATACCTCATTAAAAAGATCAATATTTCCTGCTTGGTCAAAGGATAACCATTAGAGAAGGTAAAAGAGATAATCCTCTCATCCTCTAGAATATTATCCTGTAATGGTTGCTGATGCTCGCCTACTACAACCCTAGCATTAGGATTCTGAGGCATCACTGGACACCAAAACTAAAGGGATTAGTTCATAAACTATGTCTAGCTATAAATTGTGTTTTTGACATATTTTCTATCAATAAAACTAATCATTTACATTCATACATAGCTTTGATGGTATATTTAAAATTACCTTTGCTGTTTTGCATTTTTCTTACAAATTAATTTCAAAAAACGATCTATAGACAAATAATTCAAATTTCATTACATTTGCCACTGTTGTTTTCCTAACTTTCAATGATCAACATGTATCAATCCAATTTAGTCAAATTTTCATTGCTTATTAAATACCCCTATTTGCAATAGGAATTTCCAAATACAATTTTTTGCATTGAAAACAAAATCTGAATGTATATTCTTAAATACCAAAAGTGATTAAATAACTAGATAACTCAATTTGCATGATAATAAAATGTATAGAAACGTTCAATTACGAACTTAACCACATAAAAATGAGAACCAAACAAAATTAATGAATTAATGACATGCATAGAATAAAAGAAGCTTATATCTTAGGGTACTTTTGGCATGGGTCCTTATTAAGTTTCAAAATTCACGAAAAGTCCTTCACTAAATTTCAGTATAAATTAGGTCCCTGTTTTTTATTCACGATTATTGCAGAGCGTGATGCAACTTTTCATAAAAGTTGCTGATATTTCCGCAACTTTTCTGTACACTGTGAACATAGTGTATGAAAGTTGCTGAAATATCAGCACTTATTTATAAAAGTTGCCGACATTTCAGCAACATTTATGTACACTGTAAACATAGTTTATGTTTATGAAAGTTACTGAAATATCAGCACTTATTTATAAAAGTTGCTGACATTTCAGCAATAATTTTTCTTTGTTTCTAGAAAATAGGGACCAGATTTACAATGAAACTTCGACAGGGAAAGTTGCTGAAATATCGGCACTTATTTATAAAAGTTGCTGACGTTTCAGCAATAATTTTTCTTCATTTCTACAAAACATGGACCCGCTTTACAATGAAACTTTAACAGGGACCCGCTTTACAATATGAAAGTATGATAGGGATGCCTCCCTAATTTCCACTATATCTTAATTGTCTAAAAGAACTAAATTGAAAACAATTTCTTGGGTTCTATTTTTAATGTCACAAGATAACTATGATAGGTCATTTGATATAACAATTATCAAGGTGCATGCCACTTAGTTAATCATTTTATAGTTTGACGATAATTTAGCATTCATCATTTATCCACTTGTGGAAAGCGTTGATAAAAAAATTTCAATGTATGACTCTATTACAGAATATACATCGTTCTAAATGAGTGATAAAAAGCTTGTCAGAAATGACATGAAAATTATAAGAAGTAATCTAAATAAAGGAAAATCAACATTTCTATTTAAAAGAATTCTAGTAGAGTGAAGGTTAATTTTGAAATAAATTTTCATAACAAAAATTTTCTATTTAAGTTCAATCAGAAAAACTAAAGCAAAAAATTATGATTATATTACTAAAAAACATACAATAAAATCACCATGTGAAAATCAATTTATGAACATATGTGTACTGAGAAACTTGTATGAAACATGAATATCAAAATAGGAATAATCAAATCAAATTAAATAAACATAATGACTTGCTCCTAACCATATAATGTAAGCTAATGACGATCTTTTCCTCCTCAAGTTTGAAGTTCCCTCTTTTAATGTTCGGTCTTAAGCAATTTATCTATCTCAATCGACAACTCTTTCCACATCTTACAGTCCTAGAATATGTATGTTTAAACATTTCAATTTTGTTATGTATCACAGAATTAACTATCATTTGAAATTTAATAATCATAAAAATAAAACTCAGAGGAAAACGAGTTTAGCTTTAAGACTAACTTGTTCAAAAAAAGTTAACCAACATGTAAAATAAGTTAAAAGGTTAATAAACAAGTAAAATATTTGGTATCTATTTCCAATAAATAAAATTCATAAAGAATTGTATAAGGGATCCATGTTTACAACATAATCATAAACATAACGTAGAAAACAAAATAAAAGAAAATTGTCAGCCAATGAATATAATGTTAAATTGTGAAAGTAGAGTCTGTATTCATTGATAATGAATGTACACATTCATTGTATATGATTGATTGTTGCCTCTTTTATAAAAGCCTTCATCCATGTAACAATTTGACCCTACAAAGAATATTTACTTTAAAGTTAGTTATATCAGTTGTGCAAAGCTCTGATATGGGGAATTTAACTTCTTTCCCTTTCATTGATTGAGTGCATTTTATTTATAGGAAGATAGAAAAAAAAATATTTATGTTTGGAGCATACAATCTATCTCAAATATTTCTACAACCCTTAATTTACCTTTATAATAAAAATTTATTAACTGGTATCTTTATCTATTATAATATGTAGGTATTTTAGTTTATTTTAATTTGTTAAACGATTACTTTGTTACTTTATATAGTACACAAAGTCTATAGCTTATTTATTGTATTTACTCTGAGAAGATTATTATGCAATGAATGATGTTGTAATATTTTGCTCCAATGTTAGGAAAATTGATAATTTTGGAAAAATAATATCATCGGGGAAAATGATCAATTTGGGACATTAAATGTTCCTAAAATGTAGCAGGTGCATGAATGACTAAAGCGTTATTCTAATTTATATCCGTTGATAGAGAAAATTCAACTTATGGTAGTTTGGGAGAGTACCAAATCTACGAATTGCATCAAATATATCAGAAACATTAAAGAAACCAAGCAGTTATTTTCATATTTTACTTTGCATGTGTTAATATTTAGATATGGAACATATAGTGATAGCAAAACATCAACAATATGAAGGAAAAAAATTGCTCGGCAGGATAAATAATTTCAATTGGCGTCGTTTTAAAGTTCTAGCAAATCCAGCAAGCATCTAGATCATGATTTTAATCAACAAAACAAATTTCCAATTTTTGAAATAAAAATCTAGTATAATGCAGAAAATAATGAAACCTTAGTGTAATGTACCGATTTTTCAGTGCCCAAAAATCGACATCAATACGTCCACTGTATCCAATGCCGAACAATCGAATGCCGAAAAATCGAACCGTTAGGGTTAAAGAAGAAGGAGGTAGAAGAAGAAATAGAAACAATATCAGAATCTCACAATCACAGCGGAACAATATATAATAGATAAATGACTAATCTTTAAATAAAAGATTTATATCTGTTTATACATTACAACATCATAGTACAACAACATCTATAGCACACAACTGGACAGTTATCATATCATGTCCTCACAAATCTGACTATAAAGCTTTCACTGCACAGCGGAATATAAATCTACGAGAATACGCCTCGTCATCCAGCTCGTCTTCTGAGCTCCATAGCAGTCCATCTAGAATCTGTACTCTATAATACTCGGTTTGACTCGATTATTATAGTTAAATAACACCCGAGTCAGTCTGGAAAACCAGAGCGAGAAAACACACTCAATTGGATCATCAAAGTTTCAAAAATCCTTTGAAATCAAAGGTATCCCGTAAGACCACGTCACAAATAAACATGCCGGGCTTTTACCTTACGATAACCAAAACATTTTTATCAAATCCATCTGATATTGTAATAGTGTCTATAAAAAGTAAAATAGAATCTAGCTGAAATGCTTGCATCTCACGTATCCACATAGTTGGACACAATCAAAACCGTACAGGCGCTTATTGAAGATTGGATTCCATACAATGGCAGGGTTACTGGGGTACCGTCCGTCACAGTACATGGTCTATATTACCGAACCGAGGATCCACCATGATCCCTGTATCACAAGACCGGAGCTACCCCTTACTAGATAGTCTGAATAAGATCACCCCACGGTTGGGATCAGCAACTGCCCACACAGCCGAAAAAAGGGACCTCTAGACAGGGGTGACATTACCCTAATTGGTTGCTAGCCACTTAGCCTTGTGTGCACCTCCCCTATTTTAGCCATTCCCAGTTGATGAGGCCCGAGGTTAAGCGTTACCTTTTTAACACACATTCACTTAGAATGCTCATCGTCCTCCTGACGATATTTTGAAAGCATTCATCCATACATGTCTGTTTCGGGTTCAAACGGAACCGAAGACACTACTCCTACTACATCCATTTTGGCATCACCCTCAAGATTAGTAGCGATTAGCCCTTGCACTTCACTGCTCCATCTTCGACTCTTAGCTCTTGTCGTCCTCACGTAAATATTCAAACCGGATCGAAGTGGTTTTCGAAAAATTAATCTCGATCCCGGTCACTTCGAAACGATCAGCGCATTGGCCAATATTGATAGTCGGTTATTTAACTATCAAATAACATCCATAGCAATCATCAGATTTAAATAATTTTCCAAATCATCTACTTCAAAATACCTTCGCAAGCTATTTTCTATACTTCAACTCTTTGAAAATAGTTTTCGAATCACTTTTCTTTTGCGGAATAGATTTCCAAATATTGTTTAATCCCGCTGAAATTCATCAAGTCTTAATACTTAGATTTTAAAAGAAATTTGAATCATTTTATCCAAAATATATACTTTAAAACATTTAATATAAAAACTTCTTAAAACACTTTGTTTAAAATACTAATTATGAAACTTATCAATAACCTCTTATGTAAAGCTTAAGCCAAAACTAATTTTTTTTTTTAAATAAAAGTTATTCTATAAGATATAAATATTTAATAATTAACTTTAAATCATAATACTAAATAAAAATTTTAAATACTTTAATTATATAAATAATCTTAATAAATATTCCCTTTTAAAATTTTAAAACCACTAGATAATAAATAGTTACTTTTAAAAAAAATTAAACAGCTAAATATAATTTCTTTAAAAACATTCTTTTAAAAACAACTTTAAACCTCTAACTTATACTTGAATATCTTACTTTGAAAATATATACATGTCTTTCAGTGAAATACACTTTCCACATTTCCGCACCTTTTAAAAATAAGCCATAAGTTATTTTTAAACAAATCATCCTTTCCTTATAAATTCCCATCCTGAATTTGTACTTTCAAAATTATCCTCTGATAAATATTTCACTTTATTTATAGACCTTGTTTATAAATTTCACAATCTCATTTTTCTTTATTCACAGTTTCAACACTTAGTCGGTTTTCAAATCGATTTCCAAAACCAACTCCATTTTTAAATAAATTTCTTCACTTACCCAAATTTATTTTAAAACCCATTAATTCCATATTCACTCCTTTAATTCTCTCTTTATTTCTCCCAAACCATTTTAAATCCTGAATTTAAAATAAATTCTTAAATTTTTAAACAATATTACTTAAGTTTTCAAAATTCATTTATTTTCATTTATTAAAAGTCTCTTTTCCCATACTTGGAATTTATTCGTTAGGATTTCAAAAATCAACTTTTATCCTTTTCCAAATTCCTTCTTTTAATTTATCCAATTTTCTAAAATTATTTTACTTAAAATTCTCTACTTTAGTTTTCTTCCAAAAGTCTAATTTTTATATTTCTGATATCTTAAAATACCAAAATATATTCGGCCAAACCATAACATTCGATAATTTCAATTACCAATATAATCTATCACAGATTATCAATAAATCATATTACAGAATATGAAATAAATTCAAATATTTAAGGAATCTAGTTGGATCCCTCCAACCTGTTTTCCTGCATCCACAGATGTTAGCACAATATAATATACGAATTCCACTTCGAGATGGAATATCATGGTATACAGGGCCATCCGCTATTATGCGGGGTGCATAGAGTCTCATCAGTTATATAATGCAGGAAATGAATCACTCCAATATATATATATATATATATATATATATATATATATGTAATATACCACATCCAAAATGATATTATATTATCAATCCAAGCAAACAGCCAATAATTTAAATTTAACTATTTAAATTTAAAAAGGTAATTCGGATGAGTGAGATTAACTCACCTTTGATTTTTGTTGCCCATCCTCTTCAATCTTGACTTGTATTTCACGATTTTGACCTTCCTCCGTAAATCATGAACCCTAAGGCAGCAATGAACGAAGAACTGTAAAAAATTTAATGTTAGGTCACGGGAACAACAACTTCCAAGTTCTTCTTAGTTGACCATGCCCGAGTATAATAAAGTTCCAGAGCTTCTAAACGAAGTTTCCAAGCCATTACTTTACAACAGTCAATTGGTAACTCTTCCATCTAACTCTCATCAGCAACCATTTGCTCGATGAGCATCGTTTCCTGGAGACCTTCTCTACATTTATCGAGTTGTCTGATTAGCTCTAAAGTTGGACGGTGCCATCTTACAATATCACATAGTACAGTACTATTGAAGGCAATCTTGACATATCAGTATGAAATTTCTATATAGCTTGTTCCTTTGATATGCATGCCAACTAATAACTTCACTTCCATTGTAAACTGGGCCTTTGAAGAAAGAAATAAAGAAAAAAAATTCTTGCCTTTACTCAATAATGCAACTGGCCATGTGCCAAAATGACATGTCAAGATACTTTCATCAAGCAGCCAAGTTCCACATCAAAATCACATAATTCAGATCCCGTAATCGTCGACATTAATTAATACTCTGTAGATGGAAGCTTAATAACTGACAATCGGCTAGATGGAAGCTGGACAATCGGGTAGATGACAGATCCATAGGAGGTAATTTATTTGATTTTAAGAAGGTCTGCAATCAACATTAAAAAATATATCGCAGGAGGTGAAGGGTTTGGAAAGAAGGAACGCGGCCCCTCACTGCTCAAAGTTGAATCCTAGATGTCACGCTCTACGAACGAGCCTCACTCAATCGAATTCGAGGAATGACAAATAATAATAGGTCGATTGAAAGATTGAGAGGAGAGGCCAAATCCGATTATTACGGTCACCATTAATTTTTGTGAAAAAGGCTTCGGCCGATTTTTATTTTTGATTTTGAAAAGTAGAAAAATGAGGGCTCAATGCATTATTTATTTTATCAAGGCTAGTCAATTTCTTTCTAACGCGTGTCAAAAATTTTGCCAAGTGTTAGAAGAGAAAAGAACGTGCAATTTGCCTTGTGGAAACAGTATTATATTAAATAGTGTATATATTATTTTTGAATTCAAATTTAAGTTTAAATCGTTACAATTATGCAATCACAATCTCGACCTCCTATCGAGGTGTTCCGCTAGGCGTTTATAATGTTAAACCCCTATTCTGAACTCAATAGAAAAGGTTTCGAGTCCTAATTTGATCTTATGGAGAAGATAGCTTTTTGGACCCATTTATTATATTGAATTTTTGATATAGCTTCGAATGTGTTTATCTACCGTACGATTACACGACAACTCCATATGCTATGAAAATTGAAATCGGATAATAGTTCACTATTACGGATCCAATGGAATCGGTTTCGTTGAATTCTGAGACTGTGCGTCGGAAGGCTATTTTAAAATGTCAATTTAAACAATATATTTTTAAAACTTAACAAATCACCTTTAAAAATTAAATTTTAACACTTCTATTATTTTCAGTATCACCAATATAAATTTTGTAAGTCGTTGAAATATTTTTAACAAGCCTTTGAATTCCAGATTCCTTATTTTACGCAGTTTCAATTGTTTAATTCAAAATTTAATTATCCAAATAAATAGTGATATTTGAGATTCAAGTTAAACTAACTTTAAAATATTTAAAATTAATTAAATATTTTAATTTCAAATATTCGAAAATTCCGGGTCGTCACACTTAGTCAAAAGTACATGAAGAATAGTACCTATTTTATTCTTTCAATTCTTCACTTATCTGAACGAAGCCCTCTGTCTTCCAACACATCTTTGTTAGTCTTCACATCTTCTTCATCAACTTATTGTTGTAAGCTGATACAATTACCTTAGTCAAAAATTAGGGTTCGAAATGAATTTAGCTGATAAATTAAGATGACATAATTACCATTAGAGATGGAAGAAAGGTGAATAATTAATGAAGGTGATATGTAACAACCCTAGATTTTTCATATATTTTAATATTTGACTTTTTTTTTTGAAATTATTTTAAACTTATTTTATTTCAAACATTTCATTTTTAAATGTAGGTGTTGATTATTATGTGAATTATAATTTCAAACCGGTATAAATTGGATATTTTACTGAAAGATGAATTTCTGTTCAAACTGGTCAAACCTTGACTTTTAAATTTCAAATTTAAATATTTAAATTATTAAATTTTATCTTTTATTAAGAAAATAGATTTAATAACTTGAATACTGCTTTTCGTTTCGTTGAAAACGGATTTATTTTGTGAAAGTTAAGTACATTTCAATTTTGAGTATAATCTGTTTTATTTTGAAATTTTGTCTATTTTAAATTATATAAGTCATATTTTCTATGTTATATTTTATTTTAAGATGTGTTAATATGTTATTTTATGTTTATTTTGTCTTTTAATATTTTTAAAGTGATAATAAAAATTTTCCAAAATTTACTGTATTTATTTCCTATTTCTAAAAGCTGTTTTCTATTTTTCTGCTATTTTCTTCATTTATTCAATTAAAATTTATATATTTATTTTGTGAATGCATTTTTATTTTTATGTTATTATCTTTGTTATAAATATTTTTACAAGTCCATATAAATTTTCCAAAGTTTATTCTGTTCATTTTCAAATTTTCTAGTCTAGTTTGCAATTTTGTGTTATTTTCTTATTTTAACCTTATATAATTAATAAATATATATATATATATATATATATATATATATATATATATATTGTTAAATTTTCGAAAGTTTAACTAAAATAATTATTATTTTTAGTAATTTAATCTTATATAAATAAATTAAAAGAAATTTGAAAGGGTTTTGACTTTTGGTTTTCAAATGGCCCTTTATCTTCCACCCTTTCACATTCAAAATAACTATTCATCAATTAGCTTTTATTATACACATTTTTCAGCCGCATATTTTCATTTCCATTCACGTAAACTCATTTTCCACTTTTGAAACAAAAAAAAATTCGGCCTTGCTTGAGGAAAAAGTTTGGTAAATGAATTCTTTTTCTCTTCTTCTTTTGTTTATTTCTTATTGTTTGAATTTGATTTGCACTTTTTCTTTTATGTCATAGGTTCGGTCACCTCCTCTCCAGCCCCTGCCACCTACACCACCACCTGAGAACATCACCATCTTCACCTCTTCTCTGACCAAACCCTAAGCCATGCCTCCTTGTGGATTGATCCATCACCAAAATCTAACAAAACTCCATAAAACTTGCCTAGACCGAACACATCATCCACATCCACCACCCATGGCCGACCAAACACCACCACCACCAGCCCTGTTCCAGACCTGAGACACCTCTGCACACCACCTACTGACCCCATCTGAAATATCCGTGACCTTTATGCCCTTTGCCGAGCCAAACTATGGCCTTAAACCCTTGTATATTGCTTTGTTAGTGTAGTTCCACCACCACCCACCTTTGCACCACCTTCTAGTATGTTAGGCTGACCCTTAGCAACCTAGACCTGAACCAAAAACATTGCTTTAGACCTGTAATACACTCATGGCCGAACCCAATGTGTGTTGGTGTAACGAACAGGATTTTTCGCGCTCGAAAATCGACATCCGTACTTCATATCGTATTCGAATGTCATAGATTCGACCGTTCAAATCCGATTCACCGGAGCTTATAACAACATTAAGTAAACAACACAGCGGAATAAAAGAAATAATACATTGATATACAACACAGATACAATATCTGATACAACAGAGTGATACCATGAATATCAATATACATCAGAGATAAGATACAATAAAATAGCAGCGGAAAAGAAACAGATAACATCAGCAGCGGAATAAATAACTCTAAGATAGTTTTCAAGGAAGAACTCCAAAACTGCAACTCCATCTCCAAGAACCAATCCAGCAATAGCTCGAACTCCCAATAAAGATGCACCAAGCTAAGCAAGACTGGTGTGATCCAAAGACTGAACTAACTCTAGATAATCTACTAAACCTGACTATCTGAAAAACCCAAACTCTAGACTGCTCGTGTAGAAAATAATGAGCACCCAGAGTTTAGGAAAGAAACAATAAACTCCGGATCAGTCGTGGGACTGGTGTGAGCAACAAAAACAGTTTATCTTTTAAAACAATCAACAAAAGATTTTAAAAATCAATTCGCAATGCTTTTTTTAGAAATGAGACTACCATAAGGCCTCCCACGCGCACACACAATGCAAACGCAGAATCGGAGGAGATTTCTCCTTATGATAGTCAAAGATGCTTGATACGCATTAAAAAAAAACATTTGATATTATTAATAATGCATAGTATAGAAAAAAAATCATTTCGAAAATAAAGATATAAATCTTAGCCAGCATAGGCATTTCGCACTTATGCCTACTATAGCTACCATGTTCAATAGCAGGTTACCGCCACATTCCATGGCAGGTTATACAATTGCAATCGTAAAAGCTCGTATTGGAATGAATGGATTTCCAACAAATGGTCGGGCAAAGGAACTTCCCATACCGAAATGGAACGCCTCTGGAAGGACATCCCTGAGCATCCCAAATGGATCTCTGCCAACACAAAGCCGGTGCACTCCCTGCCCGGGAGTATCAACCTCAGATATTCCATCCTCGGTCGTAACCAACCTTTATCCGAGCGCTCGGTACCATCAACACCACACAGTAATAGATATAGTGTATCCACATGAGTAAGTATCTGGGCTCCATACCATGGTACTACCCCTATCCAGAAGAAATGGACATATCCTAGGGACGCGATCCCTGAAAATCTTGCTGCATCTTTCTTGTTTCGACCATTTTCCGGGTTGTGAGGTTTGACGAAGTCTCGTCCACAAAGCCACGCTTTGGTACAAAGCCATGCTTTGGGTCCACAAATGATCAAAGAAATGATCACAAAGATAAATGATCAAACAAATGATCATATCACAAATGATCAAACAATGATCATTTCACAGCAACACTCAGCATGTCACATTACCAAATTGGGAATATATCGCTGATAACCATCAACTACATAACCTCTGAGCTCGTACGTCTCAGAGAAGGGTGTTAAGCTAAGAGAATAAATTCTCCGCCACCAACAGAAATATATTTGAAAGAAATCATCTTTATATCTCAAATTGTAATGTCAGACATAACAATCCATACAAGTCTGCTCTGGGTTCGAACAGAACCGAAGGCACTTCCAAAGAAGTCCTTACAATCCGGGTATTCACAATCCCGATCGGATTTCCCATCACTTAGGGAGTCTCTATACCGGCGTGACTCAGTGCAGAGACAATTGAATGGTCATCCTATCGCTCTCGCAAATACCCAATCTTCACCACCGGTCTTCAAATGTTATCCATAACGACGTATCACATATTCGGAATGGGTTATACGACCCAAAGGTCCTTTCCCGGCTAATCCGAATAGTGAGCGCAACATTTAAAACATATGGATATGGGATTTCAATTAAGTCACAACTTAATAATTCAAAACTTTCTTTCAAATGGTTTAAACAAATTACCATTTTCCAATCTTTTAAAACAAAAGGATTTATTTCATAAAGTTCACCTAGTTTCTCAAAGATTCATTCTTGGATTTCAAAACAATTCCAATTCAATTGGATTTAATTCATTAAATCTTTAAATTAAGATTTAACTTATATCTTTCAAAGTTCGTTCCCAAATATTCTCTTTCAAAATTCATTTCCAGATATTCATCTATAACTTGGAAGATTATTTCAGTTTAACTTGAAATCCTTTTAATACAATTTGAAATTCATTTCTCCTATGAAAGCTTTTTATCATTTAGAAACAACAGTGTTATTTTGGAAAAACCTTATTTCATTTATACAAGTTACAATCTTTGGGTTAATTCAAATTCTCAAAAGAACAAAAAAAATGGTTTGACTCGTATATAACTAGTATAATATCGTTAATCCCTAGTTTCAAATCATAGAATTCAATTTCAAGTATTGAATTCAAATTTAAATCAAAATATTTAAATTCCAAATCTTAGTCAAGTTATTCAAAATAATTTCATCTTTGAAATTCCATTTCAATTGCTTTTCACTTTAAACCCAATCCATTTCCAAAACATTTGAATTCAAATTGTCTATTTAAAAAATCTCTTCAAAAATCTGTGACTTAATCGATTTCCTCGTGAAATCCATATTGGTGTGTGTATATAAGTGTGGTCCAGGGGTTTAACACAATAGTGCAACATCATTCAATCATCACAGATTAAAACACAGAAATATAGTTGATAAGCGATATAAACATAACGCTTATCACTCATTCACAGATTCACGGATAATATACAAATGTAAATAAATAAATAATCATACACGGCTCAATCTACAGAACAAAATATCACAGATCATATAGGATAATCAATTCAAGGTATTTCATACAATATAAACATTCATAAACAAGGTCAAGTATTCAATAGTCATTTATAAGCAGGATTTATTAATTGTTTAATCCTAATTAATTCAATTTTTTTCCAATCAAATTTATTTACTTATGAATTTATTATCCAATTCTGATTTATTAATTCTAAATCATTTGATATAAACTAATTTATCAAACGCTTTAATTAATTAAATGATTCTTAATTAATCACATTAATTAAATTAACCTTAAGTTAATTACCTAATCATTTAACCTTAATTTAATTTCATTAAATAACTATCTTTAAGTAATTTATTACCTTTATAAATAAATCAACTTTTAATTACATTAAATGTAATTATATCTTGATCACTTGATTAATTAATTTTAATCATTATCTATAGAAATTGACTAACCATTAATGATCCATTAATTAATCTTAATTATTTAATCAATTAGGTGTTAGTTACAACTTAATTGGTTTTTAATTACAATTAATAAATTTCTAATCATAAATTATCCATTTTCATTTCAAATTGAAATTCCTTTAACACAAATTGGAAATCTATGATTCTTAATTACACATTAACTATTTCTTACTTAAACCTTAATTTACAAATTTAAACTTTTAATCAATTTCAAAATTAATGAATTACAAATTATTAAATTTCTATTTACTTAAGATAAACTCATTATCAAATTAATTATCTATAAATTATTTGATCCAAAATTTCAAATTAAAAATCCTCTTAACATTTTTAATCTCCTTGCTGTTAATTATAACCAACAACCATAAATCTTGTATTTACATATACTATTTATATTATATACTTAACATTCAGATATTTACCCAAGCAAATCTCCATACTTCCCCGAGTCTCCCTTGCTTCTTTCTTTAAAAAAAAATTAAAACAAATTTTGTTTTCAACCTTTTAAAACCTGTTAACTTATTAAACAACTCGAGCCTAGTAAAAATACTCAAACCCAATCCACGTTTACATGAGTCACTCACGAACGAGAACGACTTCGAGTTCAGTAGTTTCTTCCCCAATAAACAAAGCAACCCAGATACACGCGATGCCACTGTGCACGTGCACGACCCCTCTGGCCAACTCCAGTCATCGCCGACGTCATCGGCAAGTCGAATACCATCCCCCGATCTATTAAAGACCCTCCAAACCCCTCCAATTCAACTCGAACTCAAATTCAAGTATAAAGAAAAACCTGGGAACGCAACAGTGATCCACCTCAACCCTGTCAACGTCGTTCGCTCGACACTCCGACCACCGGAGGCCACCAAACTCCGGCCGACGCCTCGTCCATCTCCCCTCTACCTTCTCGCAAAGCCGTGTGGCACTAGATCACTTCTCGGCGACGAATGAACAAAAAAAAACACAACCGGTCAAAACTAGGTTTAAAATTTTCAAACCCAAATTCCACAACCCATATAGCATGATTCTTCGATCCAATAATTTTTAAAGCTTCCCTGATCACTCCTTTAACCCCCGAACCAATCTCGACTTCTCCGATCAAGTGTGTTGCCCGAGGCAACCCCATCTTCCCAAAATGATCAACACAGCCATGCCACTTCTACTCGTTACAAAAAAATATGAATTGAGCTTTAAAAATCCTATTTATGATTAAGCAATCAGTTCCTAAACTTGAATCGGCAATTCAAGATGTTTAAAATTTTGACTTATGTTAAGTATTACTGTTCTATGCTTATTCCCAGAGCAGCTCAACCTTTTTATTATGAATTTATATTTTTAAAATCCACTTTATACTTTCCTAAACATAATTTGTTTATATACTTTGCTCTAACAATCAATAGATTGAGCATACATGATTTTTGAAGCAACATAGGCTGTTGGAATGTATAAACAGAGGCAACATTTGAAATCTAAAGAAATGTCCAGGCTTTGTCTCGTCCAAAAGTTCAATGTAGTATATATATATTTTCACACACAAATCACTAATATCCATCATGCAACTAGATCAAAACTTGGAATATTTTTAAAACATGAAGTTACTCACATGTGGGATGAAGACAGAGGACACAAAGCCTGGGAAAGGTTGTTGAAAAATCTGGACATGCATTTTGAATTTGATCTGATTGAAGTTTGATTTTTTTTTTCTTTTTCAGTTGAATCTTTGCTTTGATATCTTGCTTCTTTTCTGACTTTGCTTAGTTATGTTTTGAACTGAAATGAGGGTTTGATGCATATAAAAAGGAAGTATGCAGTATATTATTTGTACAAAAAAGCATGTTAAGGATGCTTGCATTAAATGCATAAGGTATGTTGCATTAAATGCTTGAGTACCTTATGTTTTTTCAACCTTACCTATTTTTTTCTTCTTGCATTTGAATAACTCGGCTGAGTTATATATATATGTTTTGTTTTGTTTCTTTCTTTTCTTTTGCAAGCTACATACTTGTATGTATTTTTGTTTTGTTTAGCAATACTGGTTTACTATGTAGTTTATTTGGGTGGCTGTATATCACTTGTTGGTGGCTGAGATGATGTATTTTGTACTTGCATTTATTTGTTTATACTTGTTGATTCTTTTACTTGCCTTGTTTTATATGATTATGTATTTACATTTTCATTTGTTTGCTTTGTTTATGTTTGATAGATATTTATTTTACTTTATGTACATATTATAAAAGTTGTTATATTTATTTTTATTACATTAGCTTATATATTTATTTCTATTCTTACATGACTACTTATTTTTATTTCTATTTATTTTAAAAACCATTTATTTAAGATTTTATCTCAAATCCAATATATACATATATATTCACATATATACAAATTTTCCAATTCATATGATTTAATATATTTTCTATTTGAATCGGGGAAACTCGAATCAATTTACTAATAAATTTTTATAGAATTAAATTCAAAACTTAATTTAATTATCAATTTAAATTTAGTAAAAATTCGGGATCGTTACAGACTTCCCCCCTTAAAAGAATTTCGTCCTCGAAATTCGCAGGCACGAAAACAACACAGAGATAGACAGATTCGATCTCCTATAATTCCTCAAACTTAAGATATGAATTCCAAACTCAAGTCGGAATATCTCAGAATACATACCAATTTGTCCCTCTTCGGACTTTGGTATTCATGAGAAATTACAATAGAATTTCTAATTTGGTTTTAAACGAAATTGTTTTATTGATATAATTCAATTTAGCCTTCATATTCTATTAATCAAAAGTTTAAATCAAAAACTGATGAGAAATCGATGAAGATTCAAAGTAAGGATTTCCTACAACGATTCGTAGGGCCATCATCACACCGGAACTTCTTTCTGGAGCTGTCACGAAGCAATCAAAAGAATTGAAAAGACGAGTCAAAGGAGATTGAGAAGAAAAAAAATTGTTTCCACTGTTGCAGGGTATTGACCATTTATAGTCGTATTCCTCTGTCCCCTATCTCGGTCTCTTCTTGCACTCATACTCACTATCAGTGGATAGCAAGAGAATTTATTGAGGCGTTCAAACGGATATCTTAGGGATATACTCATTCTAGGGATACTTCACCCTATCTCTATTGAGCTACTTAATGTGTTATACTCCTGAGCTAAAGTTTTACCTTAGCTCTGATACCAAATTGTAACGAACGGGATTTTTCGCGCTCGAAAATCGACATCCATACTTTATATCGTATTCGAATGCCATAGATTCGACCGTTCAAATCCGATTCGCCGGAGCTTATAACAACATTAAGTAAACAGCACAGCGGAATAAAAGAAATAATACATTGATATACAACACATATACAATATCTGATACAACAGAGTGATACCATGAATATCAATATACATCAGAGATATGATACAATAAAATAGCAGCGGAAAAGAAACAGATAACATCAGCAGCGGAAAAAATAACTCTAAGATAGTTTTCAAGGAAGAACTCCAAAACTGCAACTCCATCTCCAAAAATCCCACTGCACTCGGTCACTACAGAATTTCCAGTCATGCAATTTCGAACGCAACTCAAAACCCTATGCTAAACCCTGTTTTCGATTCAACAAAAATTCATTCATTAGAAAAAAATTCTATTATTTTTCCCGTGCTCGTGGATCATTAAGCTAGCTTCACCATAAGTTTCAACATCTAAAATTCATTAAAACCACAGAAATTTGTAAAAATATGATTTTTGTTCATCAGTAAATTGCTTTTACATTTCTAAATTAAAAATCATTATCCTTGTTTTAAAATCTTATCTTTGAGTGTATATTCCAAATATCAAATCAAACTCACAATTTAGAGTTTTCGAATTTAACATATTTTTTTTCCTTCTTGCTGTCATATTGATCACAAAGTAACTTTGTTGTTCTGTCAACTTCAAAACAATTTTCCAGGTCCTTACTTTGGTTTATACAAACTTAATTAGTTAAATTTCTAAGTTTTAAATTGTTTTATATGAATAATTTTTAATCTTCTTAACAATTCTTTGCTCAGAACTTGATAGTATTGAAGAATGATACTTAGCAGAATTTACAGTAAAGCAGCAACAACATCACAAACAATATGTAACAAACAAAATATTTCATGAACAAACCATTTAGGTTTAAATCTCAAAAGGAATGCTTACTCACCTGGAAGTATGAAGGCAAAGGAGCAGATTTTTAGATTTGAAACTGCTGTTATTTTCCCCTTCTTCCTTTAATCTCTCTTTTTCTTTCTCTGTTTTGTTGAATTATTTTGCTTTTATTTAAATTTGTTGATCTGAAATTTACTCACTTCACTTTGCACAGAAAAGCAAAGCCTGGAACTACACCTTGAACTTGATCTGCCTCTAGGTTGTAGATTTTAAATTGTTGAAATGATCTTTTTTTTTCTTTCAGCCTATGATTTTCGAAACTGGAATGCAAGCTTTGATGAACAAAAATAGAATAAGGGGATTGATGTATATGAAGAAATGAGTGGTACGGGTTATAATATGTTTTGTACAAGGTGATGTATTTATCTTGTATAGGCATGGCTGATGTGTTTTAGTTATGGGCTAAAGATGTAACATTAAATGCATATGTACCTTGTTCCCATGCTTTCCTGCATATTATTTTATAAGCATATTCCCTTTTGCTTTGCTCTTATTACTTTATAATATATATTATAAAAGTTGTTATATTTATTTTTATTGCATTAGCTTATATATTTATTTCTATTCTTACATGACTACTTATTTTTATTTCTATTTATTTTAAAAACCATTTATTTAAGATTTTATCTCAAATCCAATATATACATATATATTCACATATATACAAATTTTCCAATTCATACGACTTCATATATTTTCTATTTGAATCGGGGAAACTCAAATCAATTTACTAATAAATTTTTATAGATTTAAATTCAAAACTTAATTTAATTATCAATTTAAATTTAGTAAAAATTCGGGATCGTTACAGTTGGAGACAAATGCAAAACAATTCCGCTTTGATTTGTGCGGTCTATTCTATCATTGTTTATCGTATTTACATTTGAAACTTATGTTATTATTATTGTTTTGTGTGACTTGTATTCAAGGGGTTTGATACTTTGGCTCCTCCACTCATATTTGTATCGTTTTATCATGCTTGTTTGGATCTCATTCGTGCATTCGTTGTTCTGTCTCCAGCACAAACCAGTGAGTTATTCACACCAGACAATATGTACATTTATAACTAGTAAATTGACCCCTTTTGAATCTGTAAAATACATTATCATGTTACACCTGCTATGTTATGATTTTATGATGTTCACCCATGCTTAAACACCTGTTATATCATATGTTACTGTTATATTATGTTGTTCTATTATTTTATCAGTTTATCACACTGCAAGTTCCTTTTAGATTAGAATCACTATGGGTTGAAATGATACATACCCGAACGGACTTTAGAATAGGAGAAAATCGTTATGGGCTGAAATGATAGGCCTGAATGATTTTCAATTATTTTCATTTACTTGGGATTGCGGGTTTGAAATGATCAAACCCAGGTTTTCTTTGTAAATTACGGGCGGAAATGATATATTACCCGTATCACTTTACCTAGGCTAGAAAATGAAATACAGACCCATTGTTAAAATATGTTTTTCTTAAAATTTTAAAATATTTTAGAAATGTAAATATTATAATATTTTGATTTAAATTTGACTAAAAATGATTTTTGTAATGCATTATTGACTCTCTGAAAATTTATAAGTGAAATAAATTAATGGTAAAGTTAGAAAATCTGAAATGTAAGTTTTTTGGAAACAATAATTTTGTGATAAATGGAATTTAAATTAAATATTAAATTAAATATGAAAATATGATAAATTTATGATATTTTGAATTAAATGAATTTAAAATAATTTTATAATATATTAATGATTTTTGAATTAAGTTAAAATGTGAAATGAATAAATATTTAAGTTGAAATTTTGAAATATAACTAAAATTGGAAATTTGTGAATTTGGCTTAAAAGTGAATTTTAAGTTAAGTAAATAAAAATGAAATTAAGTTATATTTGAAAATTTAAACTTAAATGTTAAGTTAAATTTAGTTTAATGAATTTAAAATTTAATGCCGGAATTTAATAAGTGAATTACTATTAAATTTTGATTTTTGAATAAAGATTTAACTTTTTTTTTTTTTTGGCAAGGCCGACGGTTTTATAGTGGACCGACCACTTTTATTACGGATGTAATAAAGATTGAAGTACAGGAGTAAGGTAGAGATACCTTAACTACTACGTAAAATAAGAACTAAAAATAACAGCACAGGAGTATGACAGACAAGTCATAACTACTAAGTAAAAATACTAGACTAGTTCTCCTCCGCAGAGGAAGAATCACTATCACCTACAACAACCCGGTCAGAAACCAGAGTACCATCACCAAGGAAACCAAAATATGGGCGAAAAAGAACAGCAAGAGAAGGATCATAATCATCAACACCAGATGTATAGATAAAAGATCGATCCCAGGAAGTATCAGCTAGAAGAATAGCATTAGACTGAGCATGCGGACCATCCAGATCAGGTACCAAGGAATCACCAGAAATCCTGTAATGAAGGCATCGTAGGTCCAGAAGATCATCAGAAGATCATCAAAGATTTAACTTTATAAAATCATGAATATAAGGGTATTTGAATGATTGTTTTAAAATTGAAATTATATGATTTTATAAGTTAAAAATGGTTTAAATAAAAATATAATTGTTTGTGAAATTATACGGAATATTTGAAGTTAATTTACTGCATTTCTAAAATGCTATTAATTCTAATGTAAAGGATAATACATCATTTGTAAATGTTGTAGTTGATAATAATGAACCAAATGGCTCAATTTAATTAAAGGCTATTATAGCATTTTTTGTGAAGTTATAATGGTTGAATTTAACTAAGTTTATTTGAAACTAATGGAACCCTATTACAACATTTAAATGTTGTCTTTTGTTAAATTGAACTGTTTTAAGTGTGACTTTTCGTAGCATTTTCTATATGCTGCGAAAGTTGAGTTTTCATTGTTTTAATAAATTTAAGTGAATGAATGAACTTTGAAAGATTAAAATTTTGGAAATTTAATAATTTAATTATTAAATATAATATCTTCATTTTAATGATTTAAATGAAGCAATTTGTTTCGAAATATAAACTATTTTGAAATGTGTTTTGAAATGATATTTAAATTAAATAAAAATGAATGTGGTTTGGAAGATATGATATTTGATATTTTGAAATGGATTTTGAATGATATTGAATTTTTAAATGATATTTGATTTCGAAGTATAAATACTATTTTGAAATTTGAACCACGGGATGTTTTAATTTATGGTTTAATTGATCTTTAAAGGATGGGCGATCTCAAGCATCCTTTAAGTTATGGTGCATTTCTACTACAGTTCACTTGAGTTGATTTACATTATATAAGTATATATTATCCTGACTCGAGTGTTTTGTGTTTTACTTTACGCTCGGGTCAGCCTGAGTATTCACAGCTTTGGATTCTCTTTCTGGAGCTGGTCTTTGCTGGAGTTTCTGCTTATCTACATTTATATCTACTTTCTGTTTCATCTATTCTAGTTTATCTCATGTATTAGTGAACTTCTATGTATTTGGGATTTCTATTTTGTTGTTTTCAGACTGTATTATGTTTTTGGTTTGAGACTCTGCCGTAGTAGCTTCATGGACTACTATGTATTTTATATTCCGCTGCGAGGTATTATGTTTGTTCTGTGTCTGTGATTCTGTGATTTGTATTTCATTTGCTCTAAATTTATTTACAATGCGGTATTTTGAGCAATTCAAGTCCGACATGTGCGGCTACGAATGGTTGAAAATACCGGGTTGTTACATTTGGTATCAGAGCTTTGGTTTTAGGCAAACCATAGCCTGTGGAGCAAAATCTTTTTAGAGATAGGGTAGAAATACCCTAGAATGAGTGAAATCAATCTCAGAATCCTTTCTTGTGAGAGAACGTATTTTCGAATTATAAAATAATTTCTAAATGATTTTAAAGGATTTTCAAAGATAATTTTGGTATAAAAAATTTCTTATTTTGAAACCAAGATTTCCAAAACTTCATCCCTTCAGTATCCATCTTGTTAGAAATCTCTTGGTTAGGATTCTTATCGATTAGGATTCCTTGAACTTTGGAACGTTCCCACTTGTTTTGAAATCCAGTCTTGTCTTCCCTATTCTATCCATTTTGATTTTGGAGCATTTCATAAGTCCACTTTAGAATGACATCTATAAAGATCGGTGATTCCGCAAATCTTTGAATGATTTGTAAAGGGGTGAAAATCCTTTATAATTGGCATTGATTCATCGGAGATTCCTGTATCCTCGGTTTTCGATGCTATCTATCTCCTGCTCTACTCGGATTCTATCTCTGGCGATCGAATGTCGATTTGCCTTAGATTTCCGAATTGATTATATTACTGAAGTCACAGTTGACCGGTTAAGGTCGCCCGCGATTTATATAGGCTTATCATCTTCTATTTGGTAATAAAATTATCTTATCTTCGTTCGAGCTTATCTTCGAAACAGAATTCTATTTGATTAGAATTCCTCTAAATTCGAATCTCTGTATTGCTTGAAATCTAACCTTGAATCATTCTTTGGAATTTGTGTTTGATTGTATTTTGAATTTGTGCATACATCGAAATTATTATTTTGACAAGGATGACCCTATTTTGTATATAAAGGTGAAATGTTTTCAATAAGGATTTATACCTTTGGAAAATGAAAATTTGAAGCTTTGAAAGGATTTGAAATTTTGGAAATTTATAAGAAAATGTGATTTATATAAAAATGATTTATAAATGAAGGGTTTTGAATTTGAATTTCGAGGAATCGAACTCCGATGTTTTGAAATGGGTTTTAAAGATTTTGGAAAATATATAATAATAATATGATTTAAAGATATTTTTCCAAATAAGAAATGTTTCAAATGTATTCGAATGAATTCCAATGATGTCAAAGAGATTTCAAAGAAGTGTCAAGAAATAAAAGTCCAGAACCCACTTATGTCGTTGAAAAATAATTTCGATGATGAATACATGCATCATCGACATTGATTTTTGAGTTTCTGAGTGGGGAAGAGGCCATCTAGTAGCTTTGCTATGCGAGTGATTTTATGAAACCAAATTTTGATTTCTGATTTCAAAGTATGGTTTGATATTCGAAAGATATGTGTGTGTATATATATAATTGAAATGATTTAAAATAAGCCGGTGTTCAATCCTCAAGATTCAGATTTGTTTTGGTATAACCTTACCTATTGGAATCGATTTACTAATTTGTTGGTGATTTCCAACTCTTGGATTGAAAATATGATTTCTTCGACTATTTTGAAGGTTCGAGCACTTCCAAATCAAGATTAACTTTTCAAAGCTAAGAAATTTTGAATGGTATAAGGTATTTGATAAAGTATAAGTTTAGTTTGGTATGATTAACGTATAAAGTAATATGATTTATATACGTTTGAAACTGTTGTGGAGTGAAATAAATAAGACTATTTTGAATTATACTGGTATGAAATATAGTTTTGAAAAGATATTTGAAGTAGAATGTTGAGTTTTTGTTAATTTATAAGTTAAGAAAAACAGTGAATTTTGACTTAAAAAATGAAAGTGATTTTTAAATTGAATATTTGATTTAAAATTTTGTTGTGATAAATCATATGTTAAAAATTATTCAAATGTGAAATTTTGAAGTCTAGAAATATGATTTATAAGTTTAAAATTTGCTAAAATTGAAGTTGTATTGTTTTTTAAAAGTTATAATAAAATATGGAATTTTATTAATAGCATTTCTAAAATGCTATAGTTTTATGACAACACTTTAAAATACTGTTATTTTTGAATTTAACTTTGTTTGAATTAACTACATATCTGTTATGGCATATTATAAATGCCGTTATTCTTGAACTAAACTATTTTGGAAACTATAAGTTACGATAGCACTTTTAAGTGCTGTCATTGTTATAATTTGACAATGTTTCGTAATGTTATAGATTTTAACACTGTTGAGTTATGTTTTAAAAAGTTAAATGATTTAATTTTGGAATTGATTATTTGTGAAATTTAAGGAGTTTTGAATATAATTTAATATTTAAATTTGAATTTTAAGGAATTTAAATTGAATTTGAATTTAAATAAGGTTTACTTGGTTATGTGTTAAATGGAATGAAATGTTATGAGATAAATGAATTTTAGAATGGAATTTTGAAATGTATTTTGTAATGATATTTGAAATAATAATTGAATGACATATTTGATTTTTTTTAAATGATATTTAAATTTAAATATTTGAAATTGAATTCAAATAATGATTTGATAATGAGGCTTTGAATGATATAATCTTTATTTGATAAAGAATGTGAATCAGAAATGATAACTGATTTTGATAAATGAAATTTAAAGTTTATATTTGTATGAAAGGATATTTGGTTTATATGTAATTTGAGTTTAATTAAAAATGATGGATTTATGAAATGAATATGTCAAAACTAAGTAATAATGAAGCAAAATTTGAGATATATGAAATTATAAAATTTTGTTTCGGAATACGGTACATACTAAGCTCTGAAATATATTAAAGATTGAATAGTTTATTTTGCGGATCAAATCTTTATTTGAAATTTGATAATATTTGAAATGGTTTTGTTGGAAAACTAAATTGAATTGAAACTGATGGTTTGAATTGAATTAAAGCTGGAACTTGTAGACTTGGATTTAAATTGAATAAATTTGTGAAATGTAAAGAATTAAAGGGATGTTTACGATTTCAAATGTATGATTTAGAAAAGTTATGATTTTCAAAGTGTAATGATTTCAAGTATTTTGGTTTCGAAAGATTTATAACTTTGAAAGTATTATGATTTTTTGAAAGTGAATATATGTTTGAAATGGAAATGAATTTGTTTGACCTAAATTTTTGTTGATTTGGAAATTTGGATTATTTTCTAAATCTATTGTTTTAAGAAACTTTGAAACCGAGTATATGTAATTCAGAAGAAATGATTTGGCGAAATCATATATGATTTTGAAACTGAAATGTTATTGAAACAAATTAAAATTGAGAACCTTGTTTTACTAAATACTTGATTTGGGAGTTATCGAACTTATATAAAATGGATTTGTATAAGTATGAAGTTGATTTGAAAATGTTGAATTGAAAAGGTACTCAATTTGTAAATTAAAATCTTATATAATCGAAGTTTATACAAGTATGATTTGATATACTATTAATTTTGGAAAGTATTCGATTTGAAAATGAAATCTTATATATAATGGAATTTATATAAGTGCGATATTTGAAGCTATGATTTTGAAGGGCTACTATATATGGTATATTATATTTTGATGTAAGAGGTATGGGAAGTACCCTCCGGAAGAAGTATAGTGATATGCTTCGACCCAGACGGACTTGGGGAATCCAGGAACGGATTCGACCGATAAACCCTAATGGACGTGGGTGAATTCAGAAAAGGATTCGAACTGATATGGTTGTCCGGACTTAAACTCATGAGTTCCTCGATTTTTTTTTAGGGTAGATGGTTCTTTAGTTTACCCAATGGAGGCGCTTTCGATCCTGGGATCTGTTGTTTATGGATCTTCCGGGAAGGAAGTGCATCCATTGCGTAAATCATTGAATCAGCAGCGTACCACTGCAGCAGGGGTCGATGGTCCCTTGTTTACGAACTGGCTACGATATTTTTTTGGAATCCGGAAGGTAGAAGGATCTTTTGGAAAGTGTTGTGTCCATTTCGTAAATACTGGATCAGCAGCGAGCCACTGCTATCGTATTATCATCAATTGACATTGGATTTTGAGAGGAACTTCTCATACCTATTTTTTTTAGTATTTTCACTGGGTGTTGAAACAGGTCTACTAAGTAATTGGAGAATTCTAGCTTTGCGCCCGATCAACGCATAGCAAGAGTCTGCAGGAACGAAAGTAAACTTGTTAAGACATCGAGTTATAAAAGTATTTTGGTAAAGTATTGCACAAAGGATATTCTAATCATGATTTAAAATGTCTTAAATATTGTTTACTTCGAACTATCAAATTTGAATCAAATAACTAATTATCATATTAAATGTTTAACATGTCAAATATAAAAAATATATTAAAATAATGGTTCATCCATGTCTTTCAACCTGCTTTCCCTCCTAGCTACTTTTTCCCTACCTTCTTTCAGTATGTCTTCCAACCTATTGTTCTTTCTTGTTGTTTCTCCGCTTCCTTCCTTTTCGAGGACGAAAAGATTTGAGTGGGGGAGAGTGTAACAACTCTACATTTTTCATATATTTTAATATTTGACTTTGTTTTATTTTGAAATTATTTTAAACTTATTTTATTTCAAACGTTTCATTTTTAAATGTAGGTGTTGATTATTATGTGAATTATAATTTCAAACCGGTATAAATTGGATATTTTACTGAAAGATGAATTTCTGTTCAAACTGGTCAAACCTTGACTTCTAAATTTCAAATTTAAATATTTAAATTTTATCTTTTATTATGAAAATAGATTTAATAACTTGAATACTGCTTTTCGTTTCGTTGAAAACCGATTTAATTTGTGAAAGTTATGTACATTTCAATTTTGAGTATAATTTGTTTTATTTTGAAATTTTGTCTATTTTAATTTATATAAATCATATTTTCTATGTTATATTTTATTTTAATATGTGTTAATATATTATTTTATGTATATTTTGTCTGTTAATATTTTTAAAGTGATAATAAAAAAATTCCAAAATTTACTGTATTTATTTCCTATTTTTAAAGGCTGTTTTCTATTTTTCTACTATTTTCTTCATTTAAATTATATTTAATTAAAATTTATATATTTATTTTGTGAATGCATTTTTATTTTTATGTTATTATCTTTGTTATAAATATTTTTACAAGTCCATATAAATTTTCCAAAGTTCATTCTGTTCATTTTCAAATTTTCTAGTCTAGTTTGCAATTTTGTGCTATTTTCTTATTTTAACCTTATATAATTAACAAATATTTTTATATATTTTTATATTTTGTTAAATTTTCGAAAGTTTAACTGAAATAATTATTATTTTCAGTAATTTAATCTTATATAAATATATTAAAAGAAATTTGAAAGGGTTTTGACTTTTGGTTTTCAAATGGCCATTTATCTTCCACCCTTTCACATTCAACATAACTATTCATCAATTAGCTTTTATTATACACATTTTTCAGCCACATATTTTCATTTCCATTCACGTAAACTCATTTTCCACTTCTGAAACAAAAACAAATTCGGCCTTTCTTGGGAAAAAGTTTGGTAAAAGAATTCTTTTTCTCTTCTTCTTTTGTTTATTTCTTATTGTTTGAATTTGATTTGCACTTGTTCTTTTATGTCATAGGTTCGGTCACCTCCTCCCCAGCCCCTGCCACCTACACCACCACCTGAGAACATCACCATCTTCACCTCTTCTCTGACCAAACCCCAAGCCATGCCTCCTTGTGGATTGATCCATCACCAAAATCCAACAAAACTCCATAAAACTTGCCTAGACCGAACACATCATCCACATCCACCACTTCCACCACCCATGGCCGACCAAACACCACCAGCCCTATTCCAGACCTAAGACACCTCTGCACACCACCTACTGACCCCACCTGAAATAGCCGTGACCTTTATGCCCTTGGCCGAGCCAAACTATGGCCTTAAACCCTTGTATATTGCTTTGTTAGTGCAGTTCCACCACCACCCACCTTTGCACCACCTTCTAGCATGTTAGGCCGACCCTTAGCAACCCAGACCTGAACCAAAAACATTGCTTTAGACCTGTAATACACTCATGGCCGAACCCAATGTGTGTTGGAGACAGGTGCAAAACAATTCCGCTTTGATTTGTGCAGTCTATTCTATCATTGTTTATCGTATTTGCATTTGAAACTTATGTTATTATTATTATTATTTTGTGTGACATGTATTCAAGGGGTTTGATACTTTGGCTCCTCAAATCATATTTGTATCATTCTATCATGCTTGTTTGGATCTCATTCGTGCATTCTTTGTTGTGTCTTTAGCACAAACCGGTGAATTATTCTCACCAGACAATATATACATTTATAACTAGTAAATTGACCCCTTTTGAATCTGTAAAATACATTATCATGTTACACCTGCTATGTTATGATTTTATGATGTTCACCCATGCTTAAACACCTGTTATATCATATGTTACTGTTATATTATGTTGTTCTATTATTTTATCAGTTTATCACACTGCAAGTTCCTTTTAGATTAGAATCACTATGGGTTGAAATGATACATACCCGAACAGACTTTAGAATAGGAGAAAATCGTTATGGGCTGAAATGGTAGGCATGAATGATTTTCAATTATTTTCATTTACTTGGGATTGCGGGTTTGAAATGATCAAACCTGGGTTTTCTTTGTAAATTACGGGTGGAAATGATATATTACCCGTATCACTTTACCTAGGCTAGAAAATGAAATACAGACCCGTTGTTAAAATATGTTTTTCTTAAAATTTTAAAATATTTTAGAAATGTAAATATTATAATATTTTGATTTAAATTTGATTAAAAATGATTTTTGTAAAGAATTATTGACTCTCTGAAAATTTATAAGTGAAATAAATTAAGGGTAAAGTTAGAAAATCTAAAATGTAAGTTTTTTGGAAATTATAATTTTGTGATAAATGGAATTTAAATTAAATATGAAAATATGATAAATTTATGATATTTTGAATTAAATGAATTTAAAATAATTTTATAATATATTAGTTATTTTTGAATTAAGTTAAAATGTGAAATGAATGAATATTTAAGTTGAAATTTTGAAATATAACTAAAATTGGAAATTTGTGAATTTGGCTTAAAAGTGAATTTTAAGTTAAGTAAATAAAAATGAAATTAAGTTATATTTGAAAATTTAAACTTATGTGTTAAGTTAAATTTAATTTAATGAATTTAAAATTTAATGTTGGAATTTAATAAGTGAATTACTATTAAATTTTGATTTTTGAATAGAGATTTAACTTTATAAAATCATGAATATAAGGGTATTTGAATGATTGTTTTAAAAGTGAAATTATATGATTTTATAAGTTAAAAATGGTTTAAACAAAAATATAATTGTTTGTGAAATTATACTGAATATTTGAAGTTAATTTACTGCATTTCTAAAATGCTATTAATTCTAATGTAAAGGATAATACAGCATTTGTAAATGCTGTAGTTGATAATAATGAACCAAATGGCTCAATTTAATTAAAGGCTATTATAGCATTTTTTGTGAATGTTATAATGGTTGAATTTAACTATGTTTATTTGAAACTAATGGAACCCTATTACAGCATTTTAAATGTTGTCTTTTGTTAAATTGAACTGTTTTAAGTGTGACTTTCCGTAGCATTTTCTAAATGATGCGAAAGTTGAATTTTCATTGTTTTAATAAATTTAAGTGAATGAATGAAATTTGAAAGACTAAAATTTTGGAAATTTAATAATTTAATTATTAAATATAATATCTTCATTTTAATGATTTAAATGAAGCAATTTGTTTCGAAATATAAACTATTTTGAAATGTGTTTTGAAATAGTATTTAAATTAAATAAAAATGAATGTGGTTTGGAGGATATGATATTTTGATATTTTGAAATGGATTTTGAATGATATTGAATTTTTAAATGATATTTGATTTCGAAGTATAAATACTATTTTGAAATTTTAACCATGGGATGTATTTAATTTATGGTTTAACTGATCTTTAAAGGATGGGCGATCCCAAGCATCCTTTAAGTTATGGTGCATTTCTATTACAGTTCACTTGAGTTGATTTAAATTATATAAGTATATATTGTCCTAACTCGTGTGTTTTGTGTTTTACTTTACGCTCGGGTCAGCCTGAGTATTCACAGCTTTGGATTCTCTTTCTGGAGCTGGTCTTTGCTGGAGTTTCTGCTTATCTACATTTATATCTACTTTCTGTTTCAGCTATTCTAGTTTATCTCATGTATTAGTGAACTTCTATGTATTTCGGATTTCTATTTTGTTGTTTTCAGACTGTATTATGATTTTGGTTTGAGACTCTGCCGTAGTAGCTTCATGGACTACTATGTATTTTATATTCCGCTGCGAGGTATTATGTTTGCTCTGTGTCTGTAATTCTGTGATTTGTATTTTATTTGCTCCAAATTTATTTACAATGCGGTATTTTGAGCAATTCAAGTCCGACATGTGCGGCTGCGAATGACTGAAAATACCGGGTTGTTACATGATATAATTACCATTAGAATTTTCTTTCCTTCTTCTGAGGCGGTTAAACATAAATCTCCAAATAGAAAATAGAAAATTGATTTAGATCATAGAAGAATGAAAACAGAACCCTAGTAACCAGATTATTGAAGAAATTTTGTGTCCTCACAGTTGAGAAATATTTAGGCTCTTGACGTAATTTTCCCAATATTTTCCTTCATTGATTTGTTGCCACTTAGTTATTATCAATTGGGAGAGAGAAACGCATTAAAGAGAACGTGAAAGTGGATTATGTCCACTAAGTTTCGGAATTTACTTAAATAACCCAACTTAACCGATCATTAGAATGCAGTATATGGTTACTTTAGGGAATCTAAAAAATGTTTCACTTTGACCTTGTTGACCAAGTATTAGCTTTATATATATATATATATATATATATATATATATATATATATAGGAAAATAGTGTAAATACGGAAATCTCATAAGGACATTTAAATAGTGATGATTGTAATTAAGGCTGGAAATTTGTAGAATAAGTTACGAAATTGAGTTAGCATCTAGAATGCATTATCCCAAAAATTTTAGGATTTTGGAAAAAATAAATTTTAGCAAGCAGAGCACAGGAACGGATTGTTACGAAATCACAGGTTACTAACCTTATGACATGAAAGCTAAAATTATAAATAATCTTGTAGGTTGTTTGTTGTTTTAAAGTAAAAGGAAAGGTTTCCATTCTAAGATTGACAACACAATGTTAAGGTACATCATATGCATCAACTCATTGGCTGAGTCCCGATTACATTAAGATGCGACTTGATTTATTTAAAGGATGGAGAGGTAAATGTTTTGATAAATTGGGTTTAAATGCTTTTGAAAGGTTATATTTAAATGCTTTTGAAAAACTATAAATGAATTTTTTGGAAGATGTAATTTTTCAAACAATTCTACAAGCTTTATTGAAAAAGGAAAAAGGTTTTTTTTGGAAATAAGAGGGTTTATAATTTGGAAAGTCCACAAACTTAGCGTAAGGAAGGTTGATGTGTTAGTGAATATGAATTTTATTGTCTGACAAGGGTGATAGTATACTAAACATAGGGAATAATAGGGGGAAAATAGATTTAGCTTTAGAATTTCTAATCCATTGCCTTGTTGATAGTAAACAAAACTTGCATTTAGAATAATTCTGTTTTAACATCCAAAAACAAACCTCCTTATGTATATTATACTTGACAAGCTGGATAAGAATTGGAGGCAAAAGAGAAGGTTACAAGATACAACAGAATAGGTATCAAAAAAAAATGTGTGGAAATATAAAATTTTCCATCTAAATTCCTTTTCTGACAAAGGTGTAATGACTTGGAACTTGATCGTTTTGGTTTATAAATATGTAGTTAGTTTTAAAATATTCAAACGATGGTTTTAATAACTAAAATAGCCCTCTTTTACCAAAGCTTTTTAATGTACTATATTTTTTATTGTATATCCACATTATTTTGTGTATGTATATGTGTAATGTTAGTTGTAGTTTGAATTTGACTTGTTAAATGTAGCTTAGAAGTTTGGTTTGATTTTAAAGTTGTCATTTTACATATCTATGTGATTTTATATATAAATTTGAATGTGTGAACTTGGTTGTTTGGTCGTGTGTTTTGAAAGTTAATAACTTGTATGCTAATGAGATGGGAGATCACTTTAAAAAGATCAAAAGTTGTTTATTTGTTTTCAAGCTATTAAAATATTAAAACTTTATTTTGTTTTCAAAGTAAAACTTTTTATTTATGTTTCAAAGAGAAGAAAGTTAAGTGTAGAAATGAAGTTGGAGTTGACCTAAACTAAATCTGGCTTTGATGAGTTGCATTTATAGCGATAGTCGCTATGAATACAGTTCTGCAAAAGTTAGTGTTTAGATTTTAGAAAACCGATTCTTTTTGAAATGGTTTTGAAAATTCATTTTCAAAATGTTAATTAAGTTCAAAAGTTAATTACTTCGATAATTAACTAAGAGTTTAATAACAAATTAATTAAGATAAATATTAATTTAGGGTTGTTAAGCAATTAGGAATTAAAGTTAATTAATTATAGTTAATTAATCTAGGTTTAATTTAATGATTAATTAAGTTAAAAGGTAATTAAGAAGTAATTTTAATAATTAAGTTAATAGTTTAACAAATTATTTATTTAATTATGGGTTAACTAATAATTAGTTACTAATTAAGCAAAATTAAATTAATTAATCTCATTGGATTTAACTAATATTTTAATTTGGGATTAATTAAGTTTAATAAAGTTTTAGATTAGATTTAATAAAGATTTAATTAGTAATTGAATAATGATTTAATTAGTAATTAATAAAGAATTAAATATTATTTAATAAAGTAATCTTTAACATTATCAATTATTTTTGAGTTAATTCTTTTTACAAGTAAATTGATTTTAAACCAAGGGATCTCTTGTCTGTGTCATTAAGTAGACAAAGACTCTGAATAAGTTATAATAAACTTAGACATCTGTTAGCAGAGCAAAACACTGTTCTAGTATAGCTTTAATTTAATTGATTATTTGGACATCCTTTTAGCAGAATAAATCCCCATTCTACTGCAATTAAACTTAATAGATTATTTGAACATCTATTTAGTAGGACAAATCACCATCCTGCTATTATGTTATTTGGACTTGTATTTACCAGTTGGTTTATATTATCATCTTATTCCTTGTTGTTTATGGATTGTATATACATATATGATGACTCATGTAAATGACTGTTATGTGACTTGGAAATCAAACTTAATTAAAATGGTGACTTAATTTAGTACCATTGTGGTCACTAAGCCTCCATTCAAATTTATAATAGTTATGATTTTTAAATTAACTTTAATTCTAAGTTTTATAAATGGTTTTTGGATATTTATAGAGGAGTTTAATAGATGATTTTTGCATATTTATAAAAGAGTTTTATAAATGGATTTAGAATTTAAGAAAAGGAGATTTTTATGAATGGAAATGATTTATTAAAAGGATTTATTGAAGAAAATATATAAAAGAATTAGAGATGGGATTTTCCTTAACCGACCTTCTTAATTATAGTGGTATGGAACTTTCATTCCATGCTCAGCGCCAAGGGAATAGTGTATGGGTTATCCTTATCTCTAATTTAAATAACATTTGTTTGATCCTTTTAATATGATTTTAAAATAAGAAATATTTCGTAAATGTTTTGTGAATATACTTATGTCGGGGAGATGACAAACATTTTGAAAAGAGATTTAATAAATGAAAATTTGTTTTTGAGGCTTAGTGGTTGCTATGGGTAATTAAATCTCTAGATTGTTTTTTGTTGGTGTATTTGATAGTCAAATAACTGACTATCAAATCTTGGCCAGTTTTGACTTATGAAGTATGATTGTATATACGAGTTCCCAGGTGAGGACTCGAATACTTGTTGCATACTTCATAAAGAACCGAGAATGAGTCAACTGGAAATTATCGGTTGTTGGTTTAGAGAGATTGTAATAAGATATGTTATCCAAAAACCACTTCGAACCATTATAGACATCTTGAAGATGATTAAAGACGACGCTCTTTGAAGTGAAAGGGCTACTAGCTACTAATCTTGAGGTGATTCCAAAATGGATGTAGTAGGCGTAGTGCCTTTGATTTCGTTCAGACCCAGAACGAACTTGTATGGATGAATGCTGGAATTGCATTTCTGCCTGGAGGGCAGTGCTAGCATTCCAAGATGGGCTGCTATGAGGAAAAGGGTAATCGTGGCCTCTCAAAGCCTCATACCCCGGGAATGGAAAAAACAGGGTAGATGCAGCAGGGCTATGTCGGTCACTCCACATTAGGTTATAACCATTGCCAAGATCCAGTAAGGGATAGGCCGGCCCTATGTTGGAAAAGGTCGAAAGGTTTTCTATCTCATTATACATTTTATCTAGAGTTGTACAAATTTTCAAAAGGTAGTTCCTTACCTTACCACTTGTTAGAAATCAATTTTCCAATATGCGCCTTCGATTTTTGATTGTATACCTATTATTGCTATCATATACACACATCATAGCTATTTGATACACTTATTTTGAACCCTCAGACATTATTATGATATCATTGGATTTTATAATAATTTTTTTGGCTATCATCTGAGTTTCTCACACTGATTTTACCAGACTGACCCGGGCGTTGTTTTCTTATAATCCTCGGGTCATACCGAGCATATTTTCCAGATAGCTTTGGATCCATTGGAACTCAGAAGATGAGCTGGACGCCAAAAGGTATCTACGTATTTCTTTATATTCCGTTGCATGACTTTGTTGTATTTATCAAAAATTGTAAGGACAGGTGTTATGACTGTCCAGGTAATGATAGGCTAGTACTCAGATAGATGTATGTATATAATAGTTTTCTTTTGTAAAGATCATTATTGTATTATAGATTATTCATTGCGATGTGAGACTTTGTGTTGTTTAGTTTCTTTTTGTCTTCTTTCTACTTATTTCCCTTAACCATCTGTCTTTCCGACACTTGGTTGTTCGGCATGTGAATACCGTAGATGTATTAATGTCGACTTTTGAGGGTCGTAAGAGTAGGTCGTTACAATAGGAGTATGGATTTAGGAAAATTGGATTTTTAAAATTTTGAATGCTAAAAATTATGTGCTAGGTTTTGGATGGTTAGAATTGGGTGCCAAATTGGTTGAAACATACTTCTATTAGTAGGAGTGTGGAAATTATTGTGTGAAAAAGGACTTTTAATCTTTGAAAACTTGCATACATATATAACTACCATTATATATATGTTGTTTGCATCATATTTCCAAAATATTTTTAAAAGAATGCATTCATATAGGAGGCGCCGATATTGAATTATTCAGCATGCATCCCATATATGTTATGATACACTAAAATTTATATTCGTTTGGCCTCAAAATTGGTTGTACACTAATTAATTTGATAGTTAGAATGGTTGTATTCCATATTATATGATTCAACCCTTGACAAATTTCAGTAACGAAATTATCTTAAGGAGGCAGAATGTAACACAACGTAAAATTTACGTTAATTAATAAATAATTATTAAGGCTTAAATATGGAATTTGAGAAAACATCAGAATTTGACCATGAAATATACACCATTGCATTAGCGGTGATTTTTTGAGCAACTTTCATATTTGGAGTTTTGTGATAGGAGTTTAAACAAAGAAGTTATTTGCGTTTGAAGTTTTTGAAATGGAAATAAATTAAAAATGGAAAATTGAAAGAAAAAAATATTAAAGTGCAGGACCCACCAATCGACCCTCCTAGGGTCGGTCAACCACTGGCGATCGACTGCCTGTAAAGGAGCGGCCGACCGGTTCTGAAGGTGGAGGCTAGGATTGAACCTTGGCCGAACGGGCAGGATTTAATTATTTAAATCTAACAGATACGATCTATTTGAGCGCCTTTAAATACAGGCCTAGCCCTTCACTTTTCTTCTCATGTTTTCTAATTAAAGCAGTGAAGCTCTACCATTTTTTCCTTCTCCACTAGTACTATTAATTGTATAATGCTATATTATATGTATATAAATAATCGGAGAAGGGTAGAAAATAAAAGAGAAGAAGAGAAGGAGTGAAGCGATACTGAGGAAAAAGGTTGATTTCATAATTGTTAATCTATATTCCCCTTAACCCCGAATCTCTTCTTAAATATGTAATTCTAATTGTATATGTGTGTGTGTGTATATATATATATATATATATATATATATATCTTGTTATACATTTTCTTTTGGATTAAAATAGAAAAGGAGCCAATTAAAGAGATGAAATTGGATTTGGGAGATCTGTAAGCTTAATAGGTGAGTGAGAAATTTTATGATTTATTTATAATGTTGAAATTTATATTGTTTAATTTTATTCAACTATTATGCCCTATATAAGATCTGATGAGTTGTATGCTTAAAATGAACGTATAGGAATATCGCATAGATATTATGTAAGATAAGCAATTGGAATAGGAATGGTATTTACACCCTAATCTGGAAGTTTGGAAATTAGTCCTTAAATTTACTAAAGTGGAATGTTGATAAGATGGTAATTATTTATTCCAAATTTAGGATAATTGGGTGTAATTTGTTAATATAATTTAGGTTTCCCTAATTTGACTTGGAATGTGAATTTTTATGTTTTAATTTATTTAAAGCGGCGTACAATTTAGCTATATCTATTTCCATGTAATTTCCATAAATTATACAATTCCCTAAATGTATAAAATGTGCGTCGTTTGAAATAATAAGAAATATACTAAAAACGAAAGAGGTGCGCAAAGTACGAATGTTCTTCCCCATAGTTTGCACTGTTCATTTCAATAAAAGAAAAAAGATAGTTCTTTGTAATTTCAATTGAAGTAATGGTCTCACTTTTAGTTAATTTGTGGAAAGTTTTAATGGTAATCCTTTTTGGAAGGATAGCTTTGATAAATTAAAACATTGAAAGGAATCATCTGGTTTACGAATTAATAGTTAGAAATAGGAATATATATATATATATATGTATGTATGTATGTATGTATGTATGTATGTATATGTGTATGTATGTATGTATGTATGTATGTATGTGCAAACGTGCCTATCGATAAATATATGTATAGCGTAGTATACATTCTATAATGAAATCATTTATAAACAAATTAAACTTCGATGATTATATATGTATAAAATAATATGAATGGAACTGAAATAATTCTAAAAAGGAATTTTAGAATAAGTACAAACGTATGGTACATATCTCATGGTTTCACATGTGTCTAACACTTGAATCACGAGGGTGTTTCATAAGAAATATATTATTTCATAAATCGATGCCACTTAAAATGTATATATATTAAAGATTGTGAATCTCTAATGTATAAAGTTATCCTCTACTACTTATATATTAATACTTAACTTGCCACTCTTTAGTTATTGAGCAAACTTAAGCTAGGGATATACAGTGTAGTACTATCAATATATTGACTAGAAGAGGTAAATATATGCATGTGTTTGTTGAGCAAACTTAAGTTACATGCATTGTAGTTAGACTATCACAAAATGGTAGACATGAGTGAATAATATCTCTTGATTTATTGAAAAAACTCAAGGTCGATTCTAGGATTAGGACAAAGACTAATGTTAGGAGTTGCATGTGATACAACCGATGAAAAGTTACCCCTCACTTACGGAGGATTTGTTATGCAAACACAAAGTCAGAATACCAAGTCAAGCGAGTTTTAACACTAACTATAGAAATCAAAAGGTTTCTATATTTCTTATAGGTTTTGAGGAATATAAAAGATCTAGTAGGACCCTTATTAGAAAATGGAAATGAACACCATTAACCTTTATAATATTGTAAGAATACAACAAGTTAAAATAATAAACTTCGATAAATTTGTGCAACTAACATAGTTGATAAAATGTTCATCGGTTAAAATATATAAATGAACTGAACTAATATTGACATAGAAATTGAAATATATCTGCTAAATTCCAATAGATCTTTTGGAATATTGTCTCTTTAAGACCCATGCAAGAGCCAAATTATACAACTACTAAAACATTAATGCTTTGATCGCTTAATTGTTTATTAGTCCAAGACCATGTATTTTTTCAATGAATTTTGAACTCTTAAGCAATATAAGAATATGGATATTTGATCAATATTCGATCACATATAAATATTATATGTTGGATAGTCTTAATTCATAGTGTATAAACCTCAAAGAGATTGGTTCATTCGAAATGAGCAAGTAAACCATTATTCTAGATCATGTATTCAATATGGTTGACTGTAGAAAGAATCTTATTGTGTTAAATGTAGCACTAGACCAAAAGTCACAAAATGAACCCAAGAATTCTATCACTGAAATGTCGATTTGATCAGTATATGCAAAGTGCAATTTATTTGATATCCTTAAATGTTTAAATGACCAATGCATTTTTGTAAATAGTTCAGTGCAGTCTTGTAAAAAATGTTTCTTCTGAATGGTTCAACTAATTGAGAGGAAACATAGGCATATAGTTGAAACTGGTCTAACACTGCTAGCGCAGGCATCTCTACCATTGAATTTTTTTTTCAAATGCCTTCTCTACTGCAGTCTATCTAATTAATAGACTGTCTATAAAAGTTATAAAGTTTAAAATCCCAATAGAAGTGCTATTCAGTGTCAAACCAGACTACAAAAGTCTGAAGACTTTTGGATGCCTATGCTTTCCTTACCTAAGACCATACAACACACACAAGCTTGATTATAGATCCAAACTATGTACCTTCTTAGGATATGCTACTAGTCAGAAAGGATATAAATGCCTTGATAGCAATGACAAAAAAAAATATCCAGAAATGTTATATTTAATGAACATGAGTTTCCTTTTAGTAATGCAGCAATGAAAACAACTCAAAAAATATGCAATTCAAAGCTTTCAATACCTCAAGTGCTACCTTCACCAGAAGTTGTCATACTAATTAATAGCGTTGGTCATCATGAAAGAGGTGACATCAACCCTCAACACACAGTGCCCATAAATGAACCGGGTCAAGAATATGTTGATGCACCAGTAAGATCTGACAGTGTGATACATGATACAAGTCATCACCCAGACCCCCGTCAAGTAATGCATGACACCCAATCATACAGTACTCAACCAGAAGTTGCTGATGAAGACAGACATCCACCTACACCTACAAACACTGGACACCATATGATGACAAGAGTAAAGTGTGGGATATTCAATCCAAAGACATACAGTATTGAGTTTGAAATCACTGAGCCAAGCACATATCAGCAAGCAATCTTGGATGATAATTGGAAAAATGCTATGGAGGAGGAATATAGTGCACTGATAAAAAACAAGACATGGGATCTTGTATCTCTACAGTGAATGAAAATGTAGTTGGATGCAAATGGACATTTAGATTAAAGAAAAATCCAGATGGCTTAATTTTTAAATACAAGGCAAGATTGGTGGAAAAGGGTTATTCACAACAAAATGGATTTGACTGTAATGAAACCTTTTTCCCCTGTTGTGAAACCCACTACCATCAGAGTTATATCAACAATTGCATTGCATAAGAATTGGCCCATCAAACAATTAGATGTTAATAATGCTTTTCTTAATGGTGAACTGCAGGAGGAAGTATATATGGAGCAGGCACATGGGTTCACAAAAGGAAACAAAAATCAGCCAGTATGCAAACTTAACAAAGCACTCTATGGGCTCAAGCAAGCACCAAGAGTTTGGTTTGACAAGCTGAAGACGACTTTAGCAAAACATGGCTACAACTCTACTAAATATGAAAATTTCCTATTCATTAAATTCTTTAATAACACAATAATCTATATACTGATTTATGTTGATGACTTTGTTATTATAGGAAATAACAAATCAGAAATCATGAATATCACACAATGCCTGAAAGAAGAATTCTCAATCAAAGACCTGGGGGAGCTAAACTACTTTCTTGGGATAGAGGTCAAAATCAGAAATCCACTTAAATCAAAGAAAGTACATCATTGAAATATTTGTTAAAGCCAAAATGGACAAATCAAATCCCTTGCCCACTCCAATGATAAGCGACAGTCATCTCTCAAAAAATAGAGGTGGACCAATTTTAAATGATAAGCAATACAGAAGCATCGTAGGAGCACTACAGTATGTTACTATCACCAGACCATACATTTTATTCAGTGTAAACAAAGTGAGCCAGTTTATGCAAAAGCCTCTTGATGAACATTGGAAAGTAGTGAAAAGAATTTTAAGATATTTGAAGGGCACAATCAATCAAGGATTAATTCTGCAAGCAAGTACTACCTTATGTATGAATGGCTTTACAGACTCAGATTGAGCTACTGATCAGGATGATAGAAGATCCACTACAGGATACTGTGTCTATCTAGGCAAAAACCCTGTATCATGGTGCACAAAAAAGCAATCTACTGTATCTAGATCCATCACAGAGGCTGAGTATAAAAGTATTGTTAGTGCTACTACAGAAATCATGTGGTTAACATCACTACTAAGTAAACTACAGATCAAATTAGCAGCAAACCAACTATCTGGTGTGATAATCAAAGTTCAATCTCAATCTTAGCGAATCCAGTACTCCACTCTCGCACAAAGCTCATTGAACTCGATTTATACTTTGTGAGAGAGCAAGTAATAAATAAAAACATAGAAGTCAGATACATACCTTCAACTTACCAGAAGGCTGACATCCTAACCAAGCCACCCTCTCGACTAAACTTTACTAGATTTAGGCGAGAGCTTAATGTGGACGAAGCCGATAGTAATCTCAGATCTAAAACTCCAATCTATATTCTCGAAGCCTTTGAAGATGAAAACAAGAATCATTGAAGCCTCATCTTACAGCTCGACCAAAAATGAAGTCTAACATAAATTACAAATCATTCTTTATACAGATCAAGTTCCTTGACTCAACCAAAGTTTGATAAAGAAAGGAAATTACATCAGAGAAGCTGAAGGAGCCATTTTTTCGTTGACGGCTCCAGATCTTGAAAATTTCATTCGCAAACTCTAACCCTAGTATTGGATTTTTGAGGGAGCATAATAGAGAATGAAACAAAGATTGTATTTCTCGTGAAGTCTGTAAATAAGTAGCGGTTATAAGCAAGTGAGTCTGGACCTACCCGCAAGCCCACTTTAGCATTTTGTATGCATAAATACAATACAAGTCTGTACAACAAATGTTGCTGAGAAATAATACAATACATCAACTTTCTTTTATAGACGCACTATTTTCATTCTTTCTTCTCTGAAAGATTTTTTTCAAAAGAAAAACGCATGAAACATTTTTGCCTTTCTTTTACTTCTCTGCAAACGGAAGACACACGTGCAAACAAATTTACACATATTTTTGGTTCATTCTTACTGCATAAAAAGGCATCAGAGCATTACATTTTTCCTTTTTCTCTAAGACATGCAAGAAAGAAAGTGAACACGTTTATCAATTTTTATTCCTTTTTGTTTATAAAATTTTCATTGTAAAAATACATGAGCTTAATACAAAGAGGGACATATTATTTCCTATTTTCTTCTTTGCATGAGAAAGTTCAAGATAGCAAAACCATTTTTCATTTTTGTCCATAAAAATATATATACACAACAACAAAATCTAAACATTTCTTATATTCTTCTCTGATAAATAATGAGAACACGCAAGGGAAAAAAAAGGAGAGACGCATGAAAAGAGGAAGTAACATATTCATTTGGTTTTATCAACAGAAACATGTATATTTACATATCCTTTTCCATTTAATTATTTAAATAAGTTCCTCTACGCTAAGAATTAGCAAGAGTTGCCAACACGGAAGTTGTAGAGGATCGAATGGGCAAAGTTTTCCGGATCGAATGGGCGACCTTCTCCGTTCTTGTCATTTTCGAAATGGAGGCTTGTAGAAGTTATGGCGAGCAACGCCAGTCAGCGATAAATGCTGGTGATTGGAGTTGGAAGCTCGGGGTGGTGCATCAATCGACGCTGAGTTCAATGGTGAAGACGGCATGCAATTTCGACGAGTGGAGAGGAAGATATGGTGAGGAGAAGGATCGCCATTATGGGGGAAAGCAGGTATGAACGTGCACCGGCATTGAAACTTACTTTTCATATACGGGAAATGGCGTGTACAGGCAAGAAATGAAGAAAGGGGAGGCACACAGACACTCTATTTTCCATTCTTCTTCTTCTCTTTCCTTTTTATCTCATTCCTTTTCCATTCTTTTCCTCTCTGATGTATTGCGAGCATACATGGGTACAAGTGTGTGTGTGTGTGTTTTGTACGTAGGTGTGTGTATATTAGTGTGTGGTTTGCATGCGTGTGTCCCCTGCTGTGTGTGTTTGATAATGATGCATAGCCTTGTACAGTAGGAAAGTGGAGGGGAGAGGTTGGCATGAAGGTGAAGTGCATGAGGTTTGGGAGTTGGGCCCGGATGTGAGCTTTGGGCCATGCGTGTGTAAATGAAGTGCATGGCACGGAAATGTGTACCGACGTGAAGAAGCAAGCATAGGAAATGAAACAGTGAAAGAAGGTGATTGAGCGCGTTTTGAAAGAAGGGAAAGATGCACTGTTTCATTTGGTTTCTGGTATGCAAGCTTTTGATTTGCTGGGCCGTACCCTCTTTAGGCTTTGCCAGAAAAGGGTAAGGGTAAGGGCAAGAATTTAAGATATTAATTTAGTTAAGTTTAAATTGTTTAAACTTTAGAATGTATAATTTTCCCATACGTGATACCAAGTCCGTTTAATCTAGGGTCCTGTATTAGATTCATATTAATAAACAGAACATGCTAGTGAAGTTTATTGACACTTTTAACGAATATAAAATACTGATAAAATATTAGTGACATTTTATTAGCAGAACAAATAATCATTGTGCTATTATAAACTGTGTAAATTTGTTATATTCGATAATTGATTTGTTTGATATTGATTATTAATTATTTAATGAATAGATGCGTTGTTATTTATTATTGTTGTTGATTGATTGGTTGTTTGGATTACGCCGACCAGTTTATGAGCATTGACTATTATTTGATGATTGTTGACTTTGCTCGACCAGTTTATGAGCAATTATTTATCCATATGCATGGGCTGGGTAGAAAACAATTTGTAGGCTAACACCTTATGATTTATTTCACGATTTGACTATAAGGTGTTTGGCGACAATATTGCTTCATTTAATAGTTATAATTAGTTATAACAATTTGATGTCGATGGAATTGTTTTCAAAATTGGTTTTCATAAATAAAAGTTTATGAAATGTCTAAAAAAATAGAAATATTTGAAAATGAATATTCTGAAGTTATATTATATAAACTGATTTCTTAATGTTTTTATAAGAATGTTTTATAAAATGGAAGAATTTCGAGGACTAAACCAGGTGGTTTTTAGAATGATTTTTGAAAGAATTTTGAAATGGAAATTATTACAAATTTGAAGTATTTGTAATTATTAGTGTAAATTGAAAGTGACTACTGTGTGGCTAGCTATCACTTAGGATCGTGTAATATGGAATATATTAAATCTAGATGCGGAAATAGATGATAATAGCCAAGTAAATAAAAATGAGCACACCATGAATTTTTATACTGCTGGTTCGAACTTTCCGTTCTACGTCCAGTTCCAGACTTCCTTCTGGAATTTCTCACAATAACCCTCTCTTAACCCGGAGGAATAGGTATACAACGCCTGAGCAACCGAACAGGATTTTTCCACCTCTAACAACCGAAAGAGGACTTCACCCACCTGAACAACCGAACAGGACTTCAACAGTTTCAATAGAATTGCTTCGACACTTTGTGTTCTTAATAGCACTGATTTGTCTTTGATAGTACAACCTTTCTATAATCTTTTCTCAAGTATATATGTGTGTATAAAGATTTAGAAAGGAAAATATTGCTTTGAATCAAAGAATAAGTTAATTGATTCAGAGATTCGAGCAATATATGAAAGTTGTGATTGCTTTTTAGAATATAGGGATAGTAGAAAGTAAGATCAGAAAGTAATCAGAAAATTGGTGATTTGTGGAGTGGATTTTGTGTGTTTATATAATAGTTAAAGAGATGCAACCGTTCATGAAGAGTTCTGATCAACGGAAGCAGTCATACGTCTTCATATTAGAACGTAACTCTTGGCAAAAGGAAGTGTCTATTCAGAAAAAATAGCTGTTGAAAGAAGTCAGTCGACTGACCCAAAACAATCGGTCAACTGAATATTCAAAGCTGTTTAAAAACAGAGCGTTTCTGTGCACCTGTACAGGTTCAGTCGACTGGCCATATACGGTCAGTCGACTGACCTGACAGTCAAAGCATTATTTACATATTTTTTTTTAAAGTTTAAAGTTTTAAAACAACTTAACTACTTGAGAATAGATTTTAACATTTCTAAGACTAAGAAACTTCAATAAATCAACATACTATACGCAGTTTTGTAGCCTTGTCTCCTTTGTAGTTTGAACAGCATGATTCCTTTTTTTGTCGCTTATCCATATCGTATAATTCATTGCTTTGTCATGAATCAAAACATGTGATTCAACATTCTCCACATTTTTGATTGATGACCACACCTGTTATATATGATACTATTTTTGAGAAATATATAACGGGCGTTACATATCTCCCCCTGAATATATGGTGATACTTTTAATCCCTACATAAAATGGTTAGTTTACAAATTTCTCCCTCTTTGTCATCGACAAAAAGGAAAAGATAATGTATGCATAAAACTAACACAATAGAATTAAAATACTAGATGCAATCACAGAAACAACATATTTCAAATGTTACGAATACAAACTTATAGAATGTACGAAACAAAAAAATAACTAACTTACTATCACTAAAAAGATAACAACCTCATTCAGAATCAGATTATGTCTCCTCTTCTTCAACTTGCATTGGTCCTTTTCCTTTAGGGGAACTCCCTGCAAATTGTCTGCCTCCATTGCCACTTGTGTCGGAACTAGTATGTTCTTCCGATGTTAACCAAGTAAAGTGAGGGGCTGGGCGTTTGCCTGGATCACGTTGAGAAGTCTCCGTAGCAATAGAAGAGGAGCATGATATCGCATCCCATAAAATTCCAAAGAAACTCTTGATTTTATCAAACTTTTTGTCAATTTTCTTATCAAGATTTTTAATGCGGGAATCCAAGATAACTTGATTTCTTACGATTAAATCAATAGATTCCCGAGTACTTTGGGATGGAGTTGGCATACGGATGTCATTCTTGATTGATGTTGTTGTTGAGCAGAGGTTTCTTGGCGAGGTCAAGATTTCCATTCTTGAAAACTCATGATAGTGAGAGGTCTTGGTGGTAGTTTCATGAGGCTAATGGTGCGGCTATTCAAGGTTTTTGAAATAGAGGTATCAGATTCCGAAATAGGAACCTGGAGATTCATAAGCAGCCGCATAATATATTCACCAAAATAAATAATATTCATACGACCTTGGTTGAATGACAAAAATTCGTCTAAAATGAGTTTTGGCCAATTTACTTCAACTTCTCCCCAAATAGCATATAATGCTTTATAATTGTTTGGATAGACAAGCTCATACGAGCCAGTAAAGGGTAGAATTATGTGCATTAAGGCTCTATGCATTATTCTGGCAGTAGATCGTAATACAATAGACTTAAGCTCGGTCATGTCATCTTCTAGGAATCGATGACTCACTTCATCTCTCTCACCTACGACATCATTTATTTCTTGTAACTCAACACCACTTGTCAGAGTATGAAGAATATGACTGATTCTATCTAAAGAGAGAAACATTTATTGCCCACATACCAAATGCCAAACGCAATTGTCACGATTGTGTGGGTTTTGATGGCCTAAATTTAAGTTCGCATAGAAAAGTTTAACCAAGGTATGATTTATCTTGATATTGTTTTGATTATGATCTAAAAGTGATTATAGATGGCTTCTTCTTGCTAATTCTTGAATCCTATGCGACGTAAAATTAGGAAAGACAACAAAAGAACCTTCAAAGAATCGAGCTTCTTTTATCTTATTCCATCGTTGAACTGCAGTTGCATCGTATAGCCATTGAGAGATTTGTGAATCAATTGGCTCGGAGGAAGAAGAAGCATGCCTAGATCTCTTTGTTTGATGAGGGGCCATTTGAATTTTTCAAAGAATTTGAAGAATTTTGGAAAAATTTGGGAACTAGGGTTTTGGAATTCTGGAGAATGAAGGTAAAAGTAAAAAGTAAAAGAGGAAGAGAGGGTTTTAGTGTTAAAAAGTAGGTAAAAAAGGTGAAAATGTACGTTTCAGATGTGAATTCAGTTGACTGAACGATTGTGGTCAGTCGACTGAACCACTTTCCGGAGTTCTTTGCTTCAGTTTCAGCCGACTGGGGTAATGTGGTCAGTCGACTGAACCACTTTCCCAAGAGCTCTATTCCAGAATTAGTCGACTGGTCTAGTCGACTGAGTAAACCAATATGCTCTCTGTTTGGTCATTCAGTCGACTGGTTGCATTCGATCAGTCGCTCGAATAGTGTATGAGAACATACAGTATGCAGTTTCAGTCGACTGATCGAACTTTTCAGTCGACTGAATGAGTCATTCAGCATAATCAGTCATTTTTGAACACAAAAGAGTAATATATTTTATATATAAACAAAATGTATACAATGTAAGATTAAAAAACAATTTTTAAAGTAGACAAAAACGAAATTATTTGGAAGAAGAAGTTGATGGAGGCTTGGAGTTTGTCGGTTCATCCTTTGTCTTCTCTACATATGCTTGTAGTGGTGACCAACGGTATCCACGTTCCCATGAGTTTGGAGAGACAGGCGGTGGTTGAGGCGACCTATCCCATGGATTCCGAGTTAACAATGGTGTAGGTTGATGAGCCGAAGAGGAAGATGAACCGCAGAACTTCCATCCAATCTGTTCAAGAAAACTCAGACGTCTAGAATTCATTTTCTATTCATAATATATTATACGCTGAAGCGCTATCGATTCCCTGTGGTAATGATGAAGATCATCAATTTTTTGTTTGGTTTAAGGAGAACCAAAGAACAGGAACCGTCTAACTTTCTTTTTCTCGGGTGTATAACCCGTTCGATAATTCGATGGTCTTGCGGTTCATGGGTAGGAGTAGATGTAGGTAGGTTTGATGATGCAGATGATGGAGTTTCAAAGTTGATAGAAGAGTAGGATGATCCATCTGATGAATTATGTGATGAAGGCATTTTGATTTTAGAAGTTTATGTAGTGGAGAAAGAAATAAATGTGTTTGAGATATAAATTTCTTTTGATGGAGATATGAGAGCTGAGAGCTAAAATATATAGGAGTCAATACAGTTAAAAAATGATGGTTGAACTGCAGTTTGAAAAAAGTGAGGAAGAGAATGAACCAAAAAAGTTTGTGGCTAATATTTTATCTTTAAAAAATAGAAAATATAAAGAAACAGATGTATAAGGTGCAGATGTGAAACATTAAATGGCCAGGTGGTAAAGGCATAGACTTATCAAACCCGAGGTACAGAGTCCGAGTACCATTTTTTTTTAAATTAAATTAAATTAATTAATAATTTTTTTTAATTCTGTTAAAGAAATTATATCTAGTTCTCTTCTTAATCTTATAGAACAATCTTCATTGAGAGGTTTAGTGAAAATGTCAACTAATTAATTTTCAGAATTTACAAATTCTAAATTTATTATATCCATTTTAATATTATCACGAAGAAAATGACGACGAATGTCAATATGTTTAGTTCGTGGGTGATTGACAGGATTTTTAGATAAATTTACTACACTAGTGTTATCACAATATATTATAGATTTATTTAATTTTATATCAAAATCTCATAATGTTTGTTGCACGTAGATTACTTGAGCACATGCTAAAGCTGCAGATATATATTCTACTTCACATGTCGATAGTGAAACGCAATTTTGTTTATTAATAAACCAAGATACTAAGAATCGTCTAATGAAATAACAAGTTCCACTTGTACTTTTGCTATCTGTCCGACTTCCTCCAAAATCAGCATCACTGTATGATATTAATTCAAAAGGACATTCTTTGGATAAAATAATCCTAAATATTTGGTTTTATTATGATAACGAATTATACGTTTAACTGCTCGCATATGTGATTCGTTAGGATTCGCTTGAAATCGAGCACATAAACAAACACTCATAATAATGTAAGGTCGACTAGCAGTTAAGTAAAGTAGTGATCCAATCATACTACGATATAGTTTTTGGTCAACACTCTTGCCATTTTCATCTTTTCCAAGATGTATAGTTGTACTCATATGAGTTGGTTTAGCAAAAGTGTTTTCCATATCGAATCATTTAATTAGATTATTACAATACTTTTCTTGATTAAGAAAAATGCCATTATGCATTTGTTTGATTTGTAATCCAAGTAAATATGATAGTTCTCCCATATGTGACATTTCAAATTCCTTTGTCATGATAGTCGAAAATTCCTGACATAAATTTTCATTTGTTGAACCAAAAATATCATCAACATATATTTGAATATTAAAATATCTTGTTTAGTTTTCTTAATAATAATGTTTGATCAACTTTCCCAATCTCAAAACCAGATTCCAATAAATAGCTTTTAAGTCGGTCATACCAAGCACGAGGTGCTTGTTTTAAACCATACAAAGCTTTCTTAAGTTTATAAACGTGATCTGGAAAATTTTCATGAGTAAACAGAGGAGGTTGTTCAACATAAACATTTTCTTTTATAAAACCATTTAATAAAGCACTTTTAACATCCATTTGATATAATTTAAAGTTACGAAAACATGCAAAAGCTAGTAGAATACGTATAGCTTCTAGTCTTACAACTGGAGCAAACGTTTCTTCATAGTCTATTCCCTCTTCTTGATTATAACCTTGTGCTACTAGTTTAGGTTTATTTCTAATAATGTTACCTTGCTCATTAGCTTTGTTTTTGAAAACCCATTTGTACCGATGACTGATTGATCACTCGGTCTAGGAACTAATTCCCAAACTTCGTTTCTTTCAAATTGATTTAGCTCTTCTTGCATAGCTATAATCCACTAATCATCAGTTGAGTCTTCCTTAATATTTTTAGGTTCTATATTACAGAGAAAAGCTATATGGCCCATTTGATTTAATTGATGCCTTGTTCTTACATTTGAATTAACTTCTCCAATCATATTTTGAACAAGGTGATTTTTAAGAATTCTTGGAGAAGATCTTACTATATTATCATTATTAATAGTATTTACATTTTCTAAGAAAACATCCGAATTATTATTTTGAAGAATAATATCATCATCTTCTGAATTATTTGTCAGATTTTTATTTGTATTATTTTTCAAAATTTTAAATTTAGAAGAAGTTTTGACATTTTCATCAAATGAAACATGAAGTGTTTCTTCGATTATTTTAGTTCTTGTATTAAAAACTCGATAAGCTTTGCTTCTTTCCAAATATCCTACGAATATACCTTCATCGGATTTTGGATCAAATTTTCCAAGCTGATCTTTAGTGTTAAGTATGAAACATTTTTAACCAAAAAGTTTAAAATATGAAATATTTGGTTTTCTACCATTTAAAAGTTCATAAGGAGTATGTTTTGTTAATGGTCGAATAGAAACATGATTTAAAACATAGCAAGCAGTTGCAACAGCTTCGCCCAGAAATGCTTAGGTAGAGTACTTCCATTTAATAAAGTTCGTGCACATTCTTGTAATGTTCTGTTTTTCCTTTCTACAACTCCATTTTGTTGTGGTGTTCTAGAAAAGGAGAAATAATGATTAATTCCTTTCTTGTTATAAAAATGTTCGAAAACTTCATTTTCAAATTCACCTCCATGATCACTTCAAATGTTTTTAACTTTAAAATTCTTTATATTTTGAATTCTTTTTACAAAAAATTTAAAATTTTCAAAAGTATCACTTTTATGTTTCAAAAAAGTAGTCCATGTATATCTTGAAAAATCATCTACAATAACAAACACATATCTATTGCGATTAATAGATTGAACTTGAGTAGGTCCAAAAAGGTCCATATGTAATAGTTCAAGTGGTTGTGTTGTAGATATGATTTTCTTAGATTTAAAAGAAGATTTTGTTAATTTTCCTAACTGACATGCATTACAGATATTATCAGTTTTGAATGTCATATCAGGTAGTCCTTTAACAAGTTTATTTTTAGCTAATTTATTAATAGTGTTAGTGTTTATGTGACAAAATCTTTTGTGTCATAGCCAAGAATCATTTTCTGTAGCTACTAAACACATATTTGTGTTATGATTTATATTCATATTTAAAATATAGATATTTTTATCTCTTATACCTTCAAAAATTAAATTTTGGTTTTTATCAGAAATATTACATTTATTTTCTGAAAAAGATATATTAAAAGCTTTATCACATAACTGACTTATACTTAGTAAATTATGTTTTAAGTTTTTAACTAATAGAACATCTGCAATGAGAAGTGAGTTAGAGATACCGTTATTGCGCACATTGCCTTTGCCGATGACATAACCTTTTGAATTATCTCCAAAAGTGACTGATCCTCCATTTGAGATACAATGTTTGTTAACATGTCTTTATCACCAGTCATGTGTTTCGAGCAACCACCATCTAGAATTCATTTTCCTCTCATTTTAAGTGGTACCAGCAAAAGATAAAGATTAAGATGATACCCACCTTTCTTTTTAGGGTCCTAAGAGTTAGGTCTTAGGAAACCAAACCCAAGAAGGTTCAGAATTCCCTTTAAAAATATAATTCTTATTTTTATGAACAGTTTCGTAAATGTTTTGATATGTTTATTCCTAATCAAGTTATTATTTGTTTTAGGAATCCATATTTTAATAGTTTTAACATTTTTAGAAACTGTTTTCTTTAAATCTTGCTTAATTTTGTTTTTAAACTTATTTTTAAACTTTTTAGATTTCTTTGGTTTTTCAATTTTATTATATTTTAATCCCATTTTATTTGAAGTTGACTGAGAATTTTCTATTATTTTAAAAAGATTTTCTCGTCCTTTATTAAAATTGGAAATATTTTTATTAATATCTTCTAGCTTAGTTTTAAGACTAGATTTTTCTAATTCTAAAATCTTAGTACTAGATTTTCAATCATTTACTTCAACTGATAAAATATCATTTTTATTCTTCTGAATTTCTAATTCCTGAGTTATCATGGAAAGTTGAGAGACTAAATTAGAATTAGATTCTTGAGATTTTTCAAGTTCTTCTTTGAGAATTTTCTTTTCATCCCTAAGCATACTAATTTCTAATTCAGATCTATTTAGTTTTCCTTGTAACTCCTTATTATGTTTCTTAGTCTGTTTTACAAAATTTACTAGTTCAGAATTAAGTTCAATTGAATCTTCAAAACTTAGTTCACTTACATCATCATTCATAGCCATGAAGCATACATTTGCTTGCTCTGTGTCACTATCACCGTCGCCTTCTGATGATGAAGAATTTGAATCATCCCATGTTACAGAAAATACTTTTTTCTTGAATTTGTTCTTCTTGAATTTGTTCTCTGTTTTTATGGACAATCTTTCTTCATATGATCTTTCTTATGACGATCATAACATTACATGACAGATGATGATGGTTTATTGCTATTATTGTTGCTAGAATTATATTTGTAACTCTTGCCTTTGTTATTCTTTTTGAATTTCAAAAACTTTTTGAAATACTTAGCAATAAATTCTATATCCTCTTCATCTGAGTCAAAGTCATCTTGTTCTGCTTGAAATGCTAGATTCTTCTTATCTTATGCTTGATTTTTGCCTGCAAATTCACTTCATATGACATTAGATTTCCTATTAACTCTTCTGATTTCATAGTTGAAAGATCGTTTGGATGTTCAATAGCTAGGACCTTTCTTCCCCATTCATCCGTTAAAGAGTTTAGGATTTTTGATACTATATCATAATCAGAAAAAAAATTCTCCTAATCCTAATAGTGAACGATAGATATCTTGAAATCTAGAATACATATCATTGATGGATTCATCTTGTTTCATTCTAAAGTTTTGAAACTGATTTTTGAGCATGGAGATTTTGCTTTGTTTGTCTTTGTTAGTTCCTTCATGAGTGATTTTAAGCGTTCTTCATATTTCATAAGCAGTTTGACACATGCTAACACGATTAAATTCATTTCTATCTAGCGCATTAAATAACATGTTCATAGCTTTAGCATTGGCAGTAGCATCTAATTTTTGTGTGTGACCGAGTGGAATATTCTCCAGTAGGAAGAGTGTATTCATTCTGTGTGATATTCCATGATTCAAAAATTTTAAATTGCATATAGATTCTCATACGAGTAGACCAATAATTATAGTTTAAACCATTAAAGAATGGAGGTCATGCAGTGGATTGACCTTTAATAAAACTAGTGTTAGTGAAAGTGTTAGTGGTATTGTTGATGTTGTTTTCCATATTAGTAAGATATCAGATAACTTTGTAACGGTTATAAGATGTCTGCTCTAATACCAAATGTAAGTGACTACTGTGTGGCTAGCTATCACTTAGGATCGTGTAATATGGAATATAATTAAATCTAAATGCGAAAATAGATGATAATAGCAAAGTAAATAAAAATGAGCACACCAGAAATCTTTATACTGGTTCGAACTTCCCGTTCTACGTCCAGTCCCAGACTTCCTTCTGGAATTTCTCACAATAACCCTCTCTTAACCCGAAGGAATAGGTATACAACACTTGAACAACCGAACAGGATTTTTCCGCCTCTAACAACCGAAAGAGGACTTTACCCGCCTGAACAACCGAACAGGACTTCAACAGTTTCAATAGAATTTCTTTGACACTTTGTATTCTTAATAACACTGATTTGTCTTTGATAGTACAACATTCTTATAATCTTTCCTCAAGTATATATGTGTGTATAAAGATTTAGAAAGGAAAATATTGCTTTGAATCAAAAAATAAGTTAATTGATTCAGAGATTCAAGCAATATATGAAACTTGTGATTGCTTTTTAGATACAGAGATAGTAGAAAGTAAGATCAGAAAGTAATCAGAAAATTGGTGATTTATGGAGTGGATTTTTTGTGTTTATATAATAGTTAAAGAGATGCAACCGTTCATGAAGAGTTCTGATCAATAGAAGCTGCCATACCTCTTCACATTAGAACGTGACTCTTGGCAAAAGGAAGTGTCTATTCAGAAAAAACAGCTGTTGAAAGAAGTCAGTCGACTGACCCAAAACGATCAGTCAACTGAATATTCAAAGTTGTTTAAAAACACAGCGTTTCTATGCACCTGTACATGTTCAGTCGACTGGCCATATACAGTTAGTTGACTGACCTGACAGTCAAAGCATTATTTACACATTTTTTTAAAAAAGTTTAAAGTTTTAAAATAACTTAACTACTTGAGGATAGATTTTAACATTTCTAAGACTAAAAAACTTCAATAAATCAACATACTATACACAGTTTTGTAGCCTTATCTAATTTTTAGTTTGAACAGCGTAATTCCTTTTCTTTTTGTCGCTTATCCATATAGTATAATTCATTGCTTTGTCATGAATCAAAATATGTGACTCAACATAAATGATTTTTTCGCTTCGGGATATAAAGCTATTTGTTATGTTACCGATGATTCGGGTAACCCATAACTTAAAGGTGGGCAAGAGTGGTACACATATTCTGTAGTCTCGGTATAGTCTGCTCTCATTGTAGAGGTTATGCATATCTATGTTTATTTTTCGGAAGGCTGGGACTCGGTTTCCTTCTTATGGCTAGAAACCTCCCGATCGGGTAGCATATAATTTTGTATGCCTATATTTTAATATTGTTTCAAAAGGTGATTTGTTTTTAGATCCTGAAGTAAAGCACTAGTTTGAATATTATATATATATATATATATATATATATCAAAAAAATTGAAATAAGAATTCAGGAATAAAGTCCAAAGATATAATTTTCATAAAGTTAATTAGATTTTGAAAATCTAAATTTAAAGTTTAATCCTAAGTTGGTAGTTTTGGAAATTACATATTACTGCGCATCGTAGGCTCCATTAGTCCTATTTGCGGTAGAAGAACTACGTTGGCTTGATCCTGCATCTAATTGGTGCATCTAACTGGGTATCCAATTAGATAGGGGTGCATAGGCAGTCACAAGTGGTAGTGAAGCAGCCCAAATATTAACATAACATTTTTCTGTTTATTATTTGCCATATATCATCTATTGATGTATTTTCCTACTTATTATTTTATTCTGCATTTACATTGTTTATTGATTTTGTAGGTAAGGATATTGTTGTTTCTCTTCAAAGTTGCACAGCGGTAGATTTACACTTTCTTTGTTGTATTAAATTTTGGGTTTTCATTAAAGCACACTAAAGAATAAATGATTGCTCCCATAACCTATACAATTGGAAGTGGTGTCCTATACAATTAGTAATGTTGAATATTTATCAAATATTGTGTATTAAGTTGGTAGTTTTTCGTTCGTAGTTTTAGAATGGATGGGTTTTTCGACGATTTTGACTAATCTGAATACCCGGGTCGTTATAGTCGCCATCTAAGACTGCACCACAAAATGCTAATTTCATGCACTTCATGATCGTTTCAGCCATCAGATTTTCCGATCTTCAAATTTAGCAATTCTTATACCCGTTACAATCCGCAATGTTAATCCAAACTCAACGGACGTGGTCTCGGGTCCTTATTCCACTATGTGAATAATTGACCTTTGTTTAATTAAAGACTAAATATTTTAATTGTCTATTTAAATATCCGATCGTTAAAAATTCGAAACGTAACATAGCCCAGAATACATAGTTCCATCTTTAAATCATTTATCAATATAAAATTTCATAGTTATCATTTAGTAACCTCTGTTGTGGTTTATAGAATCATTTATTCATCCTATAAGGGGATTCAATCAAAACTGTTATTAAGATCATGTTCCTAATAAGGTTTGTTTTATTAATTTATAAAAATAATTATTTTTTACAATAAATATAAAACCCATATGGATCTCATTGCATAGAATATAGGAATATAGGCATACCATTCATCCAGAAATCATTCCATTCTCAAGAGTAGGTGCACTCGATGAAGAAGAGACATTCAATGCATAAGCCTTAAAAATCAGCTTCTCTTTATTTCCTAAGGAGCGCTCCCTTAGAAAAAGTCCAACTGGATGACATTTCTTACAATTCCACTTTGCTTCATTAGCTTTGCATTCCTTTGTGAGGTGTCCTTTAATACCGCATCTATAACAATTTTTTTTTCTCTTCTTATTATTCCCACATTCTTCATTAGACTTGTTCCTTGCGTTTACTTTTAGATAAGTTTTTTCGTCTTCCTTACCTATTCACTTTTCTTACAATCTTCCATTTTAGATGTCCCACAATTAAAGTCATACAATAGTGCCGCTTCAACCAAACCCTCAAATGTAGCTCCCCATGGGATTTGGTGGCTAATTCTCGTAAAAATGAGTTTAGTCCTTTCGTGAATTTCATAGACTTCTTTTCCTAGGTGTTCACCGGTTCAAACCTAAATTTTGCAAATTCATTAAATTGATTTATATACTCCTTTATCGACAGATCTTCTTGCTTTAAATGTATGAACCTCTCTAACATTGCACCCTTCTATATCTCAGAGAAAAACTCAGTTTCGGGGACTTCTTCTCAAATGCTCCATAGAAATGCTCCATAGGTGACACCAATCTCATCATTCTCAGCTGTAACTATTTCCCACTAATCTGCAGCATCCCCTTGCAGATTCCATGTTGCTAGTTGTCTCCACATTACATCACCCATCCCAATAAGCTGAATATATTCTCAGAATTCTTAATCCAGGCCCAGGTTACCGCATATGTTCTTGTCTTGATATAAGGATTTCCATCTAAACTAGCATATCTCTACACGATTTTGGGAAATCCCCTGAGGCAGGGGGTTGGGCAGTAACCGTGTTATCATTTAGGTTAGCAGCAACTGGTTCAGTGGAAGTGGTACTTGTATTGAAAGTCTACAGGGTGGATCGTGTAGTGTATATGCAAGTATATATGACAAAATATATGATGCAACTAAAATAATATTAGTCTAAGTAAATATAGAATCAGCATACCAAAATTTTATACCGGTTCGGACCTTCCATCCTACATCCAGTCCCGAAGCTCGCCTTCGAAATTCGACTATCAAAAACCCTCACTTCACCTGGAGGAATATGCTTAGTTACAATAAGTTGTTCTTGTCAAATGTGTGTTCTAGTATAACACGGATGTTGACTAATTAGTACAATTGCTTCCAATATCTATATCTAAATAATATTGTCTATGAAGAACTGAGTATATGGAGGAGTGAATACAAGTAAAGATTGCTAGTGTGCAGAGATCAAGAATATATGATAGAGCATAGAATTAGAAAGCGTAAGTAAGGTGAGTTTATTCTCTTGATTCTTGATGCTATATATAGTCGTAGATATGTATCTTGAGTAGTTGCATCTATTAACGAACACTCTAAAGTTTCTTTTGTTGATGGTGAAGAGTTGTGACAAAGAGAAGCGGAGTTGTCCATTCGCATGTGGCAGTTGCAGTTCTTTTCTGAAATCCGAATTCGAATTCAGACGTTTGGTATTTGTTTCAGACGTCTAATACTATATATTTTTATACATAGTAGATTTTCAGACATCTGAGTGCTATTACCAGATGCCTGGTTTAGCCTGTTTGTTGTTCCAGAGGACTTTCCAAACGTCTGGCTTGTGCACCTAGACGTCTGATACTGGTGCCTATCTGTTTTGTGCATCTTTTCTTTTGCTTCTTTGTACCTATCAACTTGTAGTCTCTTCTAGTGCCCTTTGAGCCTTGTTCTTGTCTTTCTAGTGATGTTGTTCTAGCAAGTACTTGTATATATAAATATATGTATATATTTGATTTCCATTGTACAGTTGTGTCATCGGAACCATAGATTGGATTTTCTAACATTCTCCCCTTTTTGATGATGACAACTATACAATGTACTTAGATATAATTTTTTAAGTCTCCCCTTGAATATGTGCTTACCATTATTTTTCCCCCTTTGGCATTATCAAAAAGTATTAATATCTATAACTGTGTATACACTGTTAATTCGGAATTTTAACTAATTGCTGGAAAATTATAACAATGTACTATAATGACGTAGAAGTAACAAACCCAAAAGTACTTTTCATAATTATTAAATACAGTAATTACATACATAGATTCTTGATTTCAATACAAATGATGAAACATATTATAAAAATATCTAAGAATCTTTTGGGAAAGCTTGAGCTTGATCATCTCCTTCATCTTCATTCTTTGAAGAACTAGCTTGTTTTTTAGGAGATGTTGGAGTATGTTCGAGAGGTTCTTTTTCCTCTTCAAAAAGTTTAGAGTGTTTTGAAGAAGAAGGAGAGGGAACTGAAGTTGGCCAATCTTCCGAAGGTGGTGTAGGACCATGTACTCGTTGAAGAACTTCTTTTAGAACGGATAAAGTTGTTGAAAGCGATGTTTCAACTGTGGCTAGGCGAGAAGCAAGCGTTGTTTCAAAGCTATCAATACGCTTAGCCAATAATTTTTGATTTCTGGATAAGATATGTTGATTTTGGAGAGTTAAGTCTTGAATACTTCCATTTGGATTGGTCTTAGTGCGAGTATCCAAAATGCCATCTTGGCTTGGATAGGCAAAAGGTTCTGGAGGAGGAGGAGTTTGTTTGTGTTGTTGTTCCTCTTCTTGTGATGGTTCTGGTGGTTGTTGTTGAGTTTGAGGTCTAGCTTGTCCAGCTTGTTGACGACGTTGCGTCCACCCTTCAAATGACATAAAATCCGGAGGATTTTCTGGTAAGTGCATAAGAGAAAAGAAATTTGTGGAGGCGTACTTTAGAAATCTCTTCAAAAATCAATAAATAAGATGGAATGTTGTGAGCTTTCAGAAGACATATGATGTAGGTAGGATAGATGATAGATGGATATGATCGAGTCCAATAGTGTTTAAGGTCATCAAATATGAATTTCGCCCAATTTACCCTTGTTCTACTAAAGATGGCATATAGAGGTTTGTGCTCTAATTCAGTTATTTGCTCATGACTGCCAAGGAGAGGAGTGATTGTGTTGATAATCATCCTGGTGAGCAGTCTTGCCTTAGGTCGTAAGTGTTTGGAAGCAAATCTTTGCATTTCATCTTCTCAAATTTGATGGGTAACATTATTTCTTGGTTTTAGGCGCATATCCTGGATGTTGTAAAAATCTTCTTCGGATTCGGAACATCCTAGAGTACGGCCTATAATTCCCGGAGTTAGACGAATAGTGTTGCCATAAACACTTGACCAAAGCCAATTATCCTCAATGTCGGTGTTCCATACGGCAGTTCTATCGAGGTTAGCGTAGAAAAGGAATACGGCGAGCTGATCGATTTGCACATTATTGGAATTGAAGGAAATCAATGTTTTTAACCCAGCATTTTCGCACATTTCATCCAAGTTGTACATAGGATATTTAAGCAAATTGTCTAAGGACCTATATGTAGCTTCTTCTTCTGAATATCATCATATCTTTTGATTGAATGAGGCACTCTATTCGTCCATCTCTCAATTTGATCATCAAAGCACACTTGCGGGTTGGAGGAAGTGGCTTGCTCTTGCTTTCTCTTTGAAATTTTAGGATTTTTTGGTTTCAAGCGCCATGATATCGTGGGAATTTATGAAGATAGCGATTTGGAAAGTTAGGGTTTTGGACATGAATGAGAAACGAAATGAAATGCGAGGTAAAAATTTGGGTAAAGTAGACGTTATAAGGTTGCTGAAGCTTCTCAATTGAATTTTAGACATATGGGAAGTGAGTCAAATGTCTTATTTTAACCTAAATTAAAGATAGTAAATAAGTTCAGACGTTTGGAAGTTGTTAGCAGACGTGTGGAATCGATATAATTTGTAAATTTTGAAGATAGAAAGTGTCGTTAGACGTCTGCATACAGAAGCAGAAGTCTGGAATAGGCAGACGTTTATTTTTTGAAGACAGATTCTTTTCTCAGACGTCTGGATATAAGAGCAAATGTTTGATAATGGCCTGAATTTGTATCTGAAGGCGGCAGAGATTTTGTTCAAACGTCTGGTCATTATTTCAGATGTCTGAAATAGTTTGTTTTGTAAATTTTATTAGGCAGAAATAATTTTCAAACGTTTGAAAGTTTATATCAGACGTCTGATACATGCACAGTAGTAAAAAAATGGCGTGTCACAAAGATGCCAAACATCTGAGGGCATAGTATAGATGTTTGAAATCTATAATATGTCTAAAATAGTCTTATTTTGGATGGTTATGCGCGATATTCGAGGGATTATTTTTATTAAAACATGATATTATTATTTTTGAAAATAAATACAAATATACGTATAAAAAAAACCAAATTTAGTAAGATGAAGATGGAGCATTTTGATCTTCAGAGGTGCTATCCTTCCATGGCTTAAGTGAAGAGCAAATATTTCAACGTTCGTTGGTTCTTGGGGAACCAGAAAATTACCTAGGTGGAGGAACTCAAGGTGTACGATAAGACGTAGAAGGATCCAGAGAATTGCAAGGAATTGAAAGTGGTTCATGTACATCCTTTTTTCGTGAATTGCAAAATTTGATCGCTACTTGCTCTAGAAAACTTAGTCGTCGCGCAGTGACTTTTTATTCAAAGTATAATTCTCGTAGTAAGTTTATCTGTTGCTTTTGGTAATGATGTATCTCATCGATTTTCTCCTTGGTGTTAGGGGAGACAAATAGAGATCGTTTGGACCTCTTTTTATTGGGAGTGAATCCCGTGTGGTGGGAGGAGCACTTATACGTTGGCTTTTGACTTGGTATAGGAGTAGGAAGTCGATGAGGGGTATCTGTTGAACTATCCGATGTTGGTGTTGAGAAGGAGAGATGAGAGTTGTCGGAAGACGTGCTTTTGTTCTTTTGTAAAAAGGAATATGAAATCTATATATATTTTTACTTTTTGTTTGTAAAAAGAAAGGCTATTTATACATGATTTAAAAGGCTATACATAGTTAATTTCAGAAAACAAATTTCTAACAAATTGTTGGTTAGTGTTAAAAATTTTGATTTGTGCATAAAAAAATCAACCAAAAATAGAATGAACGAAATGTAGTATTAGCTGTGAAGATCATTAAGAGAACATATTCCTAAGTCGCATCGCAGCTTAATAAACGTTTGTTCATTTAGTGGTTTTATGAAAATATCTACTATTTGATTCTCAGTATTTACGTATTACAATATAACAATTCCTTTTTCTACATTATCGCATAAAAAATTATGTCTTATATCTATGTGTTTAGTACGTGAGTGATTTACAGGGTTTTTTGATAGATTTATAGCACTCGTTTTATCACAATATATTGGTGATTTATTAATAAATTTTTCTAAATCTTTAAGCGTTTGTGGCATGTGAATCACTTGTGCACATGCTAAGGCTGCTGAAATATATTCGACTTCGCAAGTGGATAAAGAGACACGGTTTTGCTTTTTGCTAAACCATGAAAGGAACGATTGTCCGATAAAATGACACGTTCCGCTAGTACTCTTACGATCTGTTTTACATCCACCGAAATATGTGACATTATATGAAATAAGTTCAAACGATGATCCCTTAGGATAAAATAAACCGTAATCTCTAATATTAGATAAATAACGTAAGATATGTTTAATAGCTCTTTGGTGAGACTCTTTTGGTTTTGCTTGAAATCGGGCACAAAGACATATGCTCGTCATAATGTCGGGTCAACTAGCCGTCAAATAAAGTAAGGAGCCAATCATACTATGATATAACTTTCATCAAAATCTTTTCCATTATCATCTTTTTCCAAGTGAGCACTAGTATTCATTGGTGTTGATTTTCTTGAAGTTTTATCCATTTCAAAAGACGTAATAGATCGTTATAATATTTTTCTTGATGAATAAACCATTTTCAAGTTGTTTTATTTGTAAACCTAAAAGGAAATTCAATTCACCCATGTGAGACATTTCAAATTTGTTTTTCATAATTTTTTGGTTTAAAATTTGACATAAATTCAATATGACTTATTTGGTTAAGTTGATTCCTATTTACTCTGTGATAAACATCTCCAATGATATTATCTTTTAGATGATCTTTTAGAATTCTGGAGGCGACACTAAAGTATTATTTGTCTCATTATTAGATGAGTTGTTGTATTTGTTATTGGAATAAGTTTTTCTTCATCATTAGTATGATGGCTAAGAAAATTTTCATCAAACGAAACATGTAAACTTTCTTCAATTAAGTTGGTACGTTTATTAAAAAATTTACATGCCTTGCTACGATCCAAATATCCAACAAAGATTCCTTTATCGGCCTTCGGGTCGAATTTTCCCAAATTATCTTTTGTATTTAGTATAAATCATTTTCATGCAAAAGTTTTAAAGTATGATACTTTAGGTTTTCCTCCAAAAAATATTTCAAAACAAGTATGTTTAGTCATAGATCGTAAGGTTACTCGATTCAAAACATAACAAGCCGTAACAATAGCTTCAGGCCAAAAATGTTTTGTAAACCACCACTATTTAATAGTGTTCGTGCACATTCTTGTAACGTATGATTTTTTATTTCTACTACACCATTTTGTTGAGGTGTGCGGGGAAAAGAAAATTTATGACTTATGCCCTTTTTATTACAAAAATTAGTAAAAAGATCATTTTCGAATTCTCCACCTTGATCACTTCGAATATTATTAATTTTCAAATCCATTTGAGTTTTAATTCTTTTAGCCAAAATTTTAAACATACCAAAGGTGTCACTTTTATGTTTTAAAAATAAAGTCCATGTATATCTTGAAAAATCATCAACTATTACGAAAACATATTTGTTGTGATTATAGATCGTACTTAAGTTGGATCAAATAAATCTAAATGTAATAATTCTAATGGTTGTTTTGCAAAAATATTATTTTTAGATTTAAAAGAGATTTTCTTTATTTTTTCGATTTAACAATAGTCACATAAATTTTATACTTTATAATTTACTTTAGGTAAATCTCTAACTAGCTCATAGTTTGCTAATTTATTAATATATTTAAAATTAATATGACAGAATAGTTTATGCCACAAACATGGATCGTCATGTTTGGCGGTTAAGCATAAGTTTGAATTTCAGTTTATATTCATATTTAAGACATAAATATTTTTGTTTCTAAAACCCTCAAAGATAAGTTGTTTGTTATTGTCGAAAATATTACATTTATCTTTTTCGAAATTAATTTGAAAACCTTTATATCATAATTGACTATTGCTAAGTAGGTTGTGTTTTATATTTTATACTAACAAAACATTTGTAATAATAAGAGAGTTAGAAATACCAGAGTTGATGACTTCTCCGATGCCAACAACGTATCCTTTTTAGTTATCTCCAAAAGTTACTGTTCCCCTATCGACGTATGTTATATTTGATAGCATTTTAGAGTTTCCGGTCATATGCTTGAAGCATCCACTATCAAGTATCCCTTTCTCCTTATTTTTTAATTTGGGTACCTGCAAAATAAAAAATGATTTAACTGGTACCTATATATTGTGTTAGGGTCCTAGATGTTAGGAGGAGTAGGTAGCCATACCCAATAAGTTTTGGTACCTATATGAACATAATTTTTATTATAGACTACGTTATCTATAAAATTATTAATATGTTTTTGTCTAATCAAATTATTATTTGTCTTAGGAATCCAAATTTTTATATTTTCGGTATTTATATTAGACTTTTTAGTCTTTTGATAAATAAAACTATATATCTTAATATATTTCCCTTTTCGTTTAGGAATATTTTTAAATCTTATTCCATTTCTATTACCTGAAGGTTTTGAAGTTTTGATAAGATTTTCCATATCTTGTTTTCCTTTATTAATTTTTGAAACACTATTTGTAATTTTATCTAATTTTTCTTTTAATTCTAAATTTTAAATTTTCAATGTTTCTATATTACTTTTCAAGTTCATATTTTCTTTTAACAAGTTATCCTTTTCTAGCTTAACTTTTCCAAAACCATTAGACATAGTCTCATTTTCAACTAAACTACTTTTATTTTTTTCTTGAGATAACTCTAGTTCCTCCTTTGAAATAATTTTTTCATCCTTTAACATTTCTATTTCAAGTTCTAATCTATTTATTTTGGCTATGTGTTCTTTATTCAATTTTTTAATTTGTCTAAATTTATGATATAATTCCATGCTAAGATCTAACAATTCATCATAGCTAAGTTCAAGACATACCTCATCAGTTTGTGCCATAAAACGTACATTAGCTTGTTCTCAGTTACTATCGCTGTCACTGTCTGATGATGATGAAGAATCAAAGTCATCCCATGTTACTTTGAAAACTTTCATCCTTTTGAATTTGTCAAATTTGTTCTTCTTTTTATCATTGTTGGGCTTGGGACAATCTTTCTTCATTTGTCCAAATTGATCGCATTCATAGCATTTGATTTGTTGAGCTTGATTTTCCTCCTTTTTGAAATCTGGTCATTTTCCTAAACTTCTTGAATTTGTTGTAGTTTTTGGCAATAAATACTATTTCTTCTTCGTCTAAGTCGGAGTCTTCATTTATTGCTGGAAATGTTATGTTTTTCTTCTCCGAATTTTGTTCTTTTCTTGCATGCATATTAGCTTCATAGGACATTAAATTTTCTATCAATTCTTCAACTAAGAGTGTTGAGAGGTCATTAGCTTCTTCGATAGCTAATACTTTTCTTTCCCACTCTGGAGTTAACGAGTTATTCTAGATATTAAGTCAAATTTGTAAATTTAACTCTAAGTGCCATTAAATCGTGTTGAATAGTTTGGAATCTAGAGTACATGTCCACTATAGATTCATTTTGTTTCATTTTAAATGTTTAAAATTGATTTTGTAAAATTGAAATTTTTGTTTGTTTAACTTTGTTTGTGCCTTCGTGTGTAAATTGTAAGGTACACCAAATATCATATGCAGTGTTACATAACGTGACATGTGAAAATTCACTCTTATCTATTGAATAAAATAAAACATTCATAGATTTTGCATTATTAGAAGTTATGGTTTTTTATGCATCATTCCACATGTTCATAGCAGTGTCAGGTGCTTCATATTTATTTTGAGTGGCTGACCAAAATTTCTGTATCCATTAGCTTTCATAAAAATTCTCACACATGTTGACCAATATGCATTTTAGAACCATTAAAAAGTGAAGGACGTGCTGTGGATTGTCCTTCTTGAAAAATACTTGACATATTAAAGTGATTCAAATACGTGATACTGTACTTTGATCAAACCATGCTCTGATACCAATTGAAAGTCTACAGGATGGATCATGTAGTGTATATGCAAGTATATGTGGCAAAATAGACGATGCAACTAAAATAATATTAGTCTAAGTAAATATAAAATAAGCACACCAGAATTTTATATTGGTTCGATCCTCCCGTCCTACGTCCAGTCCCGAAGCTCCCCTTCGGAATTTGACTATCAAAAACCCTCGCTTCGCCTGGAGGAATAGGCTTGGTTACAATAAGTTGTTCTTGTCAAATGTGTGTTCTAGTATAACATGGATGTTGACTAATTAGTACAATTGCTTCCAATATGTATATCTAAAGAATATTGTCTATGAAGAACTAAGTATATGGAAGAGTGAATACAAGTAAAGATTGCTAGAGTGCAGAGATCAAGAATATATGATAGAGTATAGAATTAGAAAGCTTAACTAAGTAAGGTGAGTTTGTCCTCTTGATTCTTGATGTTATATATAATTATAGATAGGTATCTTAAGTAGTTACATCTATTAATGAACACTGTAAAGTTGCTTCTGTTACTGGTGAAGAGTCATGGCGAAGAGAAGCGGAGATGTCCATTCGCATGTGGCAGTTGCAGTTCTTCTCTAAAGTCCGAGTTTGAATTCAGATGTCTAGTATTTGTTTCAAATGTTTGATACTATATATTATTTGTACATAGTAGATTTTCAAACGTCTGAGTGCTATTATTAGACGTCTGCTTTAGCCTGTTTGTTGTTCCAGAGGAATTTTCCTGACATTTGGCTTGTGCACCTAGACATCTGATACTGGTGTATGTCTGTTTTGTGCATCTTTTCTTTTGCTTCTTTGTATCTATCAACTTATAGTCTCTTGTAGTGTCCTTTGAGCCTTGTTCTTGTCTTTCTAGGGATGTTGTTCTAGCAAATACCTGTATATATAAATATATATGTATATTTGATTTCCATTGTACAGTTGTTGTCATCGAAACCATAGATTAGATTTCCTTACAGCTTGGAGATGCCTACAAAACCAAAGAAGCATATTCATGCTAGGAATCTCAAGGACGTCCACTTAGGTACTCGCACCCACCGTAGAATTTATTCCACCAACATTGGTCTTCATTATAGTTTCCTTGGAATTATTTATTTTAATGTTTTCCACAATTGAGATTCATTAGCAGCCCCTCATCAGTTATCCAGAAACATGAATAGAATACAATATGTTTCTATATTTGTTTAACCTGACTTATATATACATACACACACACATAATATATATATATATATATATATATATTGTACATTTTTAAAGTATACAAATATGCTCTCTTGATACTTTCTTAATCCTATAACCTTCCGATATCGAATGTAACAACCCACCATTTTCGAACCTTTAATTATACAACGAAGTATAGAAATGACGCTTTTTCATGTGATACGCGTTGATATTCAAAAAGAGCTAATTACATGATCAAAAATAAACTATCTAATATTTTTGGAAATCATAGCGGAAGGAATACTAATACCATTTAAAAATAGGCATACTTTTATTTATATGTAGATGTCAATCACATAGTTACATTTCCATGTACATAAAATCCAAACCATGCCACAGTTTATAATTATATGTCTTCACTTTTACATAATATAATAAAACAATATTTACATGTTCCTATATTCCGATCTGCTACTTCGTCGAGCTCCATTACCTGAATATTATAGTTCAAAGGAAATAGGAGAGGGTCAGACATAAATCTGAGTAAGTGAAGTCCATTTAGTTCATATATACTACAATGTCAGTGCTATAACATGACTAGCAGCTAATCCAAATCTCAGCCCGTTTTTCCATTGTATGAAGAACCGGTATTACTAAACTACCTATACTATATCTTATACTTTATTTTGATCCTGTTATTGAAGCATCTCATTTCAATATTAATATATTCAAACGTAGTAATGATCCAATCACCAATTTCTAATTTCCAATTTCAAACTTATTATCCATTAATCAAACTTGACTAAATATAACACGTGTACCGGCCTGCTATACACGGTATTCCCATGCTCTACATCCAGTTTATAACCAAATATTCATGTCGAAGTAAACTATTATTTATTTTGGACGTATCCGAATATAATACATAAATAGACCCAGTGTATACATATTTCATTATCAATTAACTTCATTTATAACACAGACATACACTTAGTATGTATATTACTTATTTGTCACATTCACATATGTAGCATATATATATTTATATCTTTATTTATCAAGTCCACTTATATCACATATATACACCTAATACATATTCTTACTATATAAATCATATTATTCAATTCAATCACTAACAGCACACTCAGTGTATATGGCCACATATTTCAATATTTACACAACATTGCACTATTGACTTTTGTTCCTCTTAGGTTAAAGATGATAGAGTTCGGGGTATGCCTCAGGTGTAATTATGTAATTTGTTATATGTATCTAACTCGTTGACCAATCTTGTTCGAAGTAAAAGGTATTTTCTTCCTATTATATACTTGATATAATGTGACTATATTAATTAATTAACTTAATGAAAAGTATATTTAATAGAAAAATCCATAAATGGTATATTTTGTGATAATAGTTACAAAGTGTTGTAAATGTGAGTAATTTATCACAACGAAACAAATATACCATTTTAAATGTTCCTAGTCAAGATGCATTGAGACTGGATATCGATGTATCCGTTGAGACTGGAGTACGCAACGCTCTTCAAATATTGGATAGTGTATTACCCATGATTGCTGATGGCACCTAGGGGTCATGTACTTAGTTATTGGGTAACTATGGAACGACTCACTCGATAGTTTACTATTTGTTAATATAACTAAGGTCAAACAGAAAATATCAATGTGACTGATTTACACAGTTCTCTCGACCTGAGAATACTGTGGATCTTCAATATGAAAGATTCGCTTTAATTATAGACTTTGTATTTAGACTATAAAGTTGAATGTGGATGAGGTTGGAATTTTGACCATTACCAAATTCCATAAGTCCAAAGTGATATAGTTTTGACGAAGAGAATTGGTGTAAACAAATATCACAACCGGGTAACGCTTATTAAATCAAAATTGGATTTTACCGAAAATGAGTAAGCGATAAGTTTGGCCATAATGTCACACCACCTGCTAAGTGATGTGTAAACATTAATATTATAATAGTTCGATATTAATCGCTGACCAAATTTACACCCAAGAGTTACACAGCCGAAATGATGAATTCCTTTAAGACCGAACGATTTAATTAGTTTATAATTGTTATAAATTAATTAAATTAATTAAAATTTATGAAATATTAATTATAAAATTTGAATATGATTGAGAAATAAATAATGTTATATATATTTATAACAGTTATAAATATATCGATCGATATACAATATCGATAAGCGATTAAATTAGATTTAGTTGCATAGTATTTTGGCTTGGGCTTAGATGGGTTTAAGGCCCATCATTAGGGTAGCAAAATTTCGGTTTTAGGAAGGTCTAGGGTTGGCTAAAACATAGGGAATTGTCTTGGAGATAATGGGTTGAGATCAAGTGAGAATGGATAAAAAAGTTTTCCTCGTTTCTCTCTAATACAACCTTATATATACATATACATATCTATATATATATATATATGTATGTATGTATGTATATATGTATGTATGTATGGATGTATATATCCAAAAACAATGACTAAGCTTTTCTGGCCGTCATTACCTTCTACATTGTTGGTTAAAACATAATTATCAATCTACTCCAAAATTCTCAAATATATTTCAAATTAAAATAGCACTATTCGATGGTTAGTGGTCGGTAATTTCGGACTTGCAATCTGACGAATCAAGAACAGTAAAAGGAAGGGAAGTCATTACTTCAACGTGGATTCAAAGGCATCATTAAATTGGTGATTTTAATTCATATTATAGTAATTAAATTATATCCTATGATCCTATAATGAGCAATGTCATATCTGTTTGAATATATTGCTACTATATATTTAGTTATGTGAGATTTTGTAAGTATATGTAGCTGTCACACATCAATTTAGTTATGTGCATAATTTATTTATTATACTATTTTATTTATGTATAGGCAAATGTTGTTTACTATACAAAATCAATTTTTATCATTATTAATTGTTTTATATATATTTATTAATATATATATATATATATATATATATTAGTGTATATTTCTCTCATAATAGCATACATGCATACATAAGATATATATATGATTTGAAAATTTTAGTACACTTATTTATATATAATACGAATTTCCAAATTATAAAACTAATTATCATACATATATTCATATTTTAAAATTAACATTTATTAAATTTTGAATTGTTTATTATATATAAAATAATTAATACATTATAAATTCAATTTTATATTTATTTTGAATAATATATCATTCTAGAAATGTATAGAAAAAAATTAGAATTTTTTCAATAATTTTTTTATTTTTAATAATTTATATTATTTCAAAAAAACTATTTATGATTTATTAGAAATAAAACTTTAGTTGAAAAATTATTTAGAATTTTTTATAACCTTTCATTCATGATCATAGAATTTCTATAATTTTGAATTTTGAATTTTTAATAATATATTATTTATATCAAATAATTATTGCCGAGATTTATGTATTTGTTTTTAAAAATAATATTTCAACTTTGAAAAATCTCCAGATTTTTTCTAACCTCTTTTTTATGATCCTAGATTTTTGAAAATTGTAAAATTTAAATTTTCATCAATATATTATTTTATGTTAATTATATATGGATGTAAACATTATTTTATTCATGATGTGTACAAATTAAAATACTAAAATTATTATCTCTGCAAAACTAAGTTAATTTTGAATTATAAATAACTTTTAATAATTGTTCTCTCTCTTTCTATATATATATAATTGTTTTATGTTCATATAGTATATATAATATATTTATACATACATGTGTGTATGTGTGTTGTAACACATATACATGCACATATTTGGATAACATACATGACATATAAAATGAGCTAATATGTCTTTGCGATGTAAATCCCAATATCTACATATTGGCATGTTATACCTTTCACAGATTATTAAGTTACACATGCACTCACACATATATGTATATGATACATTTATGTATAAACTAAATCAAATAAAATTAATTTCATATTTTAAAATATTTGAATTTAGATAAAATAAATAATTTTATTTAAATGAAATTTAGAAATGTTCTAATTCAATTAGACTTCATAGGCCCAAAAGAAGATCCAATAGGGTAATTTTTTTGAAATTCAACCATAGCTTCCACTACGACTACTCCAGTTCCAACAATGGTATCAGAGCTCGATAGCTATGCGATCTAAATTGGTTATATTAGGCTAACTGATTAAGCTTGCCAACTTAGTACGATGTCTAGAAAGGTAATATCTAGGATTGAAATTGGGTAATTAAGTACTCTGTCCTACCTGGTTACCGGCCTGCCCTGAAAAGTGAAGTTGGCACAAAGGTTTCCCTTAATAGAAAAGGCCCAAATTAATTTGGGCCTTAGGCTAATTTTAAAAATCGTTTTGAAAATTAATGTTAAAGATTTTAAATTTAATAGTTAAATTTAAAATAAAACATGTTCATTATAAAAATTATAACACTACATAAGTTTTCAAAATGTTTGAAAGGATAATGATATTTTCAAAATGTTTGAAAATATTTATCTAATAATTTAATATTTTAAATTTATTAATAAGATTAATAAAATAAATTAATTAAATATCTTAATTTATTGATGCATATATACATGTATTATATATGTTGATATATGTTATGTTATTTTAGAATGTTTAAGATAACATGAGTAGACATGTATGTATACAAGATAAATTTTGAAATTAATAAATTTTAATAAAAACTATTTAATTGAATAAATTAATTAAAGGTTAACTAATTATATAAAATACACATATATACGATATATGTGTGTTACACTATAAAGTTTATAGTATATACTATAAATGTTATAGTAGATATGTCCAATATAAAAGTTATATTTGAATTATAGTTTAAAATTAATTAAAGAGTTAATTTATTAAAATTAATTAGATAAGATTTAATTAATGATAAATTATACGTAAAACTATCATATAAGTAATATGAATATAAAAATTATATAATAATAAAACTTATATTATATGTGTATAAACTAAATGTGAAACATTAAAGAAACCCAAATAGACTTGAGAAATAAATACATATATAAATGTACATATACCGTGATTTCTAATATGTCCGACACTTGAATCGTTGGGGTATTTCATAAGAAATATATTATTCTATAAGTCGATATCACTCAATATATATATATATATTGAAGATTATGAATCTTCAATATAATGTTGTCCTCTGCCATATATATATATATATATATATATATATATAAATTACTTACATACACCTTAGTTGTTGAGTAAACTCAAACTAGGGATGTTATGCGTATATTATTAATATATTGAACAGATGAAGTAAGATGACTATATGTATTTGTTGAGCAAACTCAAGGTACGTATACTATACTTAGGCCATCACAATATGGTAGGTATGAGTGAAAAATCTCTTTCGGTTTATTGAGCAAACTCAAGTTTGCAATGAGATTAAAACAAGGAAAAATGGGTTAGGAGTTGTATATAATACAACCGATAAGGAGGTATCTACCGTTTATGGGGCTATGATTTGTTGAGCAAACTCAAGGTAAGAATACCAAAACGAACGAGTCCTAACATGCACTAGTGAAGTTGTAAGACTTCTATGTTTCATCTTAGGATTTGAATAAACATAAAAGACTAGTAGTAGCCTTATTAGAAAAATGAAATAGTAACATTTAACATTTCTAATATTGTAAGAACATATGCTATATAATGTTATAATTATCTACAATGATGAATTTGTGCATTTAATATAATTGATAAAACGTTTGTCAATTAACATATATATACAAACTGAATTGAAAGTTGACAAATAGAAATATAATATATACTTACTAATAATTCTAATTGCACGTTATATGATGTTTTTATACCCATGCAAGGCCTAATTTGAATCACTTAATACATTCGTAAGTTGGTCACGTATATGTTTATTTGGTTTAGACTATGCATTGCATTTCATGAGTCTTTGAACTCTAAATGCAATTCAAGAATAGGGTATTTGATCCAAGTACTTTCACATATAAATGTTATATGGTGAACAGTCACAGTTTGTGGGGTATAATATTTAGATGAAGTTAGTTCATTCGAAGAAAGACAATAAGCAGTATTTTAAGATCATGTATTCAATTTGAATGATTTCAAAAGGATCATATTGCGTTAATGTAGCACAAGACCATAAACTATGAGATACATCTAAGAACTCGATCGTTGAAATGTCATTTTGATCGATTTACGTAAAGTGCAACATATTTGATGTCTTAAATGTTAAGAATAATCGAATGCGCTTTAGTAAAAGGTTTGTTATGATATTGTAGTAAGGTTTTCTTTTAAATAGTTTGACCATTTAAAAGAAAAATGAATGTATAAGAATAAATATAATTTAAGGTAAAGTCGAAATGAAGAGAATGAATAGTCACTTCTGCTTCATAGAGAAACATTGAAAACAAAAATTGTAATAGTAATTGATACTTAATATTGAAATACGAAATATGACTTTTTATTCCGAAATGTATTTTCATATAGAAAATTGTTTTCTATAATATTTATTCCTTTGAGTTCAAGATATTTGATCAAAGAACTCTCCATTGTAAACTAGTTGCAGCATATAAAATAAGTAAACAATATTAACAATGTTAAGTGAATGGTAGACCTCCAAATTTAATACGCTATTATAGTAATGGTGGAAATAGTGGGAGCATACCATATAGCACCTAATGTTGCATCAAATTACAAAAATTGTTTTCGTAAAATGCACCGAACATTATTTGTGAAATAATGTTTATTTTTTGGTATTGACTGAAAAATAGATATAACTATATTTCAATATGAGTATTATGAATATTCATTATGAAATAGTACTATATAATGGAATTCGTTTTCATAGTAAAAGTGATGTAACAAAATACATATGTATCTAATATTATATATAGTTGTTTTGGAATTATAGACTAAGCCGTAGTTTTGAAAAATAATTTTACTATATAATTATGAATCATATGGTACAGGTTAAGTATATCTCAAATAATTAATGGCTATGCACCCATTCAGTAGGAGCATCATAAGAGTTGATGAACTCTTTGAATTAATACATATTGATGTAGGCAATCACAAGTCTATTAATACCAAAAAGGTTCCACGTACTTTATTATATTCATCGATGATTTATTACCAACATGAACATGTGTATTTAATACACATGTAGTAAATTTATGATAAAATCGTAGAATGTAACAGAAAGGTAAATAAAATAACATGCAATAGAATAAAATGATTCGTTTTGGTCGAATAAGTGAGTATATTGGAAAGAGTTCCAAATGTACCTAAAAATGAGTATAGATTCAATCTCAAAATCACTCCTCCATGTGAAATATAATGATGCATCGTAAGAGTAATCAGACATTGTTGGACAATTTACGATTAATTGTGAGTGAAGTTGAGTTAGTTTCATTATATAAGGTCATGTACTTAAGATTAGTACAAAAGGTTGATATTATTTCATCTAAACAACAGTTTACAAATTCATACAAGATAAAGGTTTATAAGAAATCCCAACATATCCTAGGCCAAGGAGCTGGCAGGTTGTGCGAGTCGAAAGATTGCACGTAATAATTGTTCACGAGAGATCTTGTATAAATCTCTAAAAAGTTTTTTGGAAAGGTGTATCATCAAATGACATGTTTATGTTTCGAAACATAATTTTTGTAAACTAAAATTAGTTTTAAAAATAAAAAGGTTCGTAAAGCATTTACGAGTCCCTATTCTATTTGCACTAAGAAACAATTGCTGTTCCAAGATATATCAACTTCATTGTGAAGGAATTTGTTTAAGAAATTTTTGGTAGCTAAATGGAATTGGATCTGATCAATAGATAGAATTGATTATATGAGAAGAAGTGAAATTAACTAACCTAAATGAACATATAGTATTAGAATGTCTAATACTATTCTCGTACATCGAAGAGAAAATATGAGTTTCTTATTAATGTCGAAAATATACATTACCCTCGGTTGTTCAATCAAACCATTAAGATTGTTGACTCTATATGGTATGATGCCCAGATCTGAAAGGATTCCAAGCACGCCATCAAAATATTATTTTGGTGGTCGTAACCAAAGAAATGTAATCCATTGGCCGAGATTGTGTCTTTATTGGAAAGACTAATGTGGTTGGAATTAAATAAGCAATGTTGATAAGAATAATATCACAAATTTCAATTGCTGAAATTAGCATGACAGATTCGGTATTTAATATGCTCAAGTTAATTCAGATTTACTCACAAAATTATCACTCGATAAGACTTAGTGTTTGGTACTTATGTATTGAAACAGAAAATTCTAAATAATTATTTAGAGTAAGCCGTTTACACATATAAACCAAAATGCCTCGAAGTTAGTGGGAGCGATATTGGGTTTGTGAGTCTTTGGATATGATCCAAGAAATGATACGAATGTATCATTTTATAAGCATCAAGATTGAATAAGTATTTTGGTAGAAATATCAAATAGTTTGACTTTCAATCAAATTGCAGAGAAAGCGTGTGTTCATAAGAAAGAATGTTGAAAGGTACATTGATATTTCTAAACTATAAGTAAGCAACACATTGTTGTTTTTAACAATATGCTTGTATTAAAACCAAATTTAGTTGTCTTAATACTCAATTTTGGATTGTAAATGATGTCTTTTATGGTGAATATAAAAGATATAGGGATTGTCCCAAAAAGATATAGAAGAGCACCCTATTAAAAGGAGAACATAAGTTGGATTCCTTATGCGTTAGCAATATGAATTATCATACTTGTTATGTTGTGTATGATATTGTGTTTTGTTTATGCGTTTGATACATGGAGCAAATATAAAATCCAAATTGATATCACTAAATGGTTGTTTGAGGTGTTCTCGCGTATTTATGAAATACTAGAAAATTGTTTATAGAAATGACGAACTCGTTATGATGGAACGTTTGGACACAAACTTTTATATGTGATATTTAGTATAACATGTCAATGATAAAGTTCAAGTTAAAATCTTTAATTTGAAAATATTTCAAAATAAAAGTAATTATGGTCGATTCAACGAAGTGTTCAAAACATTTAACTTAAGTAGCGCTACAACAAACCAATGTATGTAGATATAAATGCACAAATTTATAATTGAGCCAAAGGTGATTCCAAATGTTGATAATCTCATAATATTGTTATAAGATAACAATATCATGAAATTAACTTAATTAAAAGTAATTTAATAGAAAAATCCATAAATGGTATATTTTGTGATAGATGTTACAAAATGGTGTAACCGTGCTTAATTTATCACAACGAAACAAATATACCATTTTAAATGTTCCTAGTCAAGATGCATCGAGACTAGATATCGATGTATCCGTTGAGACTAGATTATGTAATGCTCTCCAAATGTTGGGCAGTATATTACTTATGACTGCTGAGGGCACCTAGGAGTTATGTAAAAATAGTTATTAGATAACTATGGAACAACTCACTCGATAATTTTCTGATGGTTAACATAACTAAGATCAAACAGAAAATATCGATGTGACTGATTTACATAGTTCTCTCGACTTGAGAATACTATGGATCTTCAATATGAAAACTCCGCTTTAATTATAGCCAAATCATGGCATGGCGTCCATCGATTGGCTGTAGCTTGGTCGAGTGGAAGTATTGGAAGTGAAGCACTATTCAAGAGAGGATTCATCTCCTCGTTATATGTGGTTAGTATCACAGTCAACTCAAGTCAACTCAAAGTCAAAGTCTCTAGCAAGAGCATTTCAGTTTGATAATAATTGTTAGTATGAACCAAGTACTTTGTATTTAGACTATAAAGTTGAATGTGGATGAGATTGGAATTTTGACCATTACTAAATTCCATAAGTCCAAAGTGATATAGTTTTGACGAACAGAATTGGTGTAAACAAATGTCACAACCGGGTAATGCTGATTAAACAAAAATTGGATTTTAATGAAAATGAGTAAGCGATAAATTTGGCCATAAAGTCACACAACCTACTAAGTGATGTGTAAACTTTAACATTAGAATAGTTCGATGTTAATCGCCAACCAAATTTACACCCAAAAGTTACACAGCTGAAATGATGAATTCTCTTAAGACCGAACGATTTAATTAATTTATAATTGTTATAAATTAATTAAATTAATTAATATTCATGAAATATTAATTATAAAATTTGAATGTGATTGAGAAATAAATACTGTTTTATATATTTATAACAATTATAAATATATCGATCGATATACAATATCGACAAGCGATTAAATTAGATTTAATTACATAGTATTTTGGCTTGGGCTTAGATGGGCTTAAGGCCCATCATTAGGGGATCAAAATTTTGGTTTTGGGAAGGTCTAGAGGTAGCTAAAATATAGGGAATTGGCTTAGAGATAATGGGTTGAGATCAAGTGAGAACGGGTAGAAAGGTTTTCCTCGTTTCTCTCTAATACAACCATATATATATATATATATATATATATATATATATATATATATCTCCAAAAATAATGACTAACCTTTTTGTCTGTCATTACCTTCTACATTGTTAGTTAAAACATAGCACTCAATCCACTCCAAAATTCTCAAATATATTTCAAATTAAAATAGCACTATTCGATGTTTAGAGGTTGGTGATTCCGGACTTGCAATCTGCCAAATCAAGAACAGTAAAAGGAAGGGAAGTCATTGCTTCAACATGGATTCAAAGGCATCATTAAATTGGTAATTTTAATTCATATTACAGTATTTAAATTATATTCTATGATCCTATAATGATCAATTTCATATCTGTTTGAATATATTGTTAATACATATTTAGTTATATGAGATTTTGTAAGTAGATATAGTTGTAACAAATCGGTTTAGTTATGTGCATAATATGTTCATTATACTATTTAATTTATGTATACACAAATTTTATTTACTGTATAAAATCAATTTTCGTCATTGGTAATTATTTTATATATATTTATTAAAAATACATACATATATATATTAGTGTATATTTCTCTCATAATAGCATATATGCATAAATAAGATATATATACATATATGATTCAATAAATTTAGTACATTTATTTGTATATAATATAAATTTAAAAATTCGAAAATTAATTATCATACATATATTCATATTTTTAGATTAACGTTGATTGAATTTTGAATTGTTTATTATATATCAAACAATTATTACATTATAAATTTAATTTTATATTTTTTTTAAAATATTATATCATTCTAGAAATGCATAGAAAAGATTTAGGATTTTTCCAATAAATTTTGTTACTTTTAATAATTTATATTATTTTAAAAGACTATTTATGATTTATTAAAAATAAATTTTTAATTGAAAAATTCTTCAGAATTTTTCATAACCTTTCATTCATGATCCTAAAATTTCTATAATTTGAATATTTGAATTTTTAATAATATGTTATGTTATGCTAAATAATTATTGCTAAAATCAATGTGTTTGTTTTAAAAAATATTATTTCAACTTTAAAAATCTTCAGATTTTTTCAAAGCTCTATTTTATGATCCTAATTTTTTTTTAAATTGTAAAATTAGAATTTTCATCAATAGATTATTTTATGTTAATTATTTATGGATGTAAACATTATTTTATTCATGATATGTGCAAATTAAAATATTAAAATTATTATGTTTGCAAAACTAAATTAATTTTGAATTATAAATAATTTTTAATAATTTTTCTCTCTTTATATATATATATATATATATATATATGTTTTATGTTGATATATTATATATAATATATTTATACATACGTGTGTGTGTATTTTATAACACTTATACATGCACATTTTTGGACAACATACAAAATGAACCAATATGTCTGTTGCGATGTAAATCCCAACATCTACATATGGGCATATTATACCTTTCGCGGATTATTATGTTATACATGCACTCACACGTATATGTGTATGATTCATTTATGTATAAACTAAATCAAATAAAATTAATTTCATATCTTAATATATTTGAATTTAAATAAAATAAATTATTTTGGTTAAATGAAATTTAGAAATGTTCTAATTCAGTTAGACTTCATATGTCTAATAAAAGATCCCATAGGGTAAATTTTTGGAAATTCACTCATAACTTCTGTTGCGGGCTAGTCCAATTCCAACAAAAGAGACTTTCATGGTTGCTATAAAAGTCAAACAAGTCACCATAAAGTCAATACATAGCCAAATCTACAAGGAAGACGTCGAACGAACGGGGGCACAAATGGCTTGAAATCCAACCTAAAATTTAGTAAAATAGGTCCACCTAGGTTCACGATCAGTGCACCCATACTCTAGCCACTGGTGACCGACCTGGGCATCCATTTCAACCGATGTTCTTTTTTTCATTTTTTTCCTCTCTTTATTCTGTTTTCGATTTTTGGGTATTTGACTTGATTAAATAGGTTAATATAAGGGTTCACATATCCCTAATATATCATGTGGAAATTTAAACTAAAGTATTTGAGTAATCAAATAAGTTACATTGTGTAATCTTGTGTAAAAACCAAATATTTATAAAAGATTGTTGTAAACTTCTAAAACTTCTTGCTGTATCAATTCTTTTTTTCATAAAACTCTTACTTAACTGAACATATACGATGTATTAATCAACCTTAGGATCATAATATCATTACTGTTAAATTGGTTTTATCGTAACCGTTCCATTTATATCATTATATCACTTGCATTATATTTCCAATTATCATAACTTATATTATCATCAAATTCTATGTAAATTATTCTTAGATCAGTAATAGCCCAATATCTAATCACTAATTAGCCTATAATAACAATTAAAACAATGGCATGACATTACGCATCGAATAAATGGCATCTACTCGCATCAATGTGGCTTAAAGTCCCTTGATTTCACCACTGTCCAGTATTTACAAAGATCTTAAACTTCATAATAGCTTTCAACTCTCACTTCAAAAGATGAAGAATCTTGTTATGCTTCTAAGCAAATCGTTTCATCGGATCTCTTAAAGAATTAACAATTTTGTGTTGATTTAAATAGAGGGGGACGAAGATGGATTCGGTTTCAGAAAAATGAGAAATGAAGCGTATTTTCAGTTGTACGTACATTTAATATGAGATTTGGAGAGAATTCAAAAATAGTATTTGGTTTTTATAGTTCAAATTTCAAACCCAGCCCAAATTAGTCCAGCCTGGCTCGCTGCTTGCGCATGGTTTCAACCCACTTCATTAAATTAACAACATCTTACTCATATGACATCTGATTTGGATGAATGAATACTCTATTTTGACCAGAAAAACGAGAGCTACGCAATGCTTTCAACTTCCATCAGCCAATTCAACCATATGTAAAAGTTACTATTTTTATCTTCTATTGAAATTTATCAAAATACCTTCCAATTAAATCCAAAATTAATTAATTATTATTATTTAAGTTTTATATAAATTTCCAGGGTATTACAATGTGACCACCAATTGGGTAGTTAGCATTTGACGATCGGCCAATAACTTTGGATGGTAGTGGTTATCCACGGTTAGAACATTATCGCCGACTAGGTAGTTCTCAATTGATGATTGACCTAATAACTCTGGATAGCAATGGAGAATTAGTCTTACTTGTGGTCATGTTGTGACCACCAACTGGTAGTTCACCATTGACGATCATCCCAATAACTGTAGTTGGTAGTGGCAAATCGGACTTACCTATGGTTAGGACATGACCTTAGACTGGGTAGTTTCCAATGGCAATTGGCCCCAAACTCTGGTTGGTAATGGCAAACTGGACTTACCTACGGTCAGGACATGACCATCGGTTGGGTAGTTCGCCATTAACGATCGACCCAATAACTCTGGCCAGTGGTGGTGAACCAAAGATATCCGCAGACAGGACATGACCAACAAATGAAGTTCTCCATTGATGATTGGCCCCAAACATTGGTTGGTAGTGATTAACCAGGCTTGTCCGAGGTCAGGACATGATCATCGATCAGACAGTTCGACACTACAGATCAACCTTTAGATCTCAGAGGATGACCTCAAGCTAATCTCTACTAGGAAATCTTGTGTAAAGTACGTACAAATGCACATATGAGAACAAATAAACAAGAATAATGAAAAATAGCAAGAAACTAGGTTAAATAAAGTTGCAAAATCCAAACATCGTCAAATAATCAAATATCTACAGTATAGAGTCATAACCTTAGAAATAATGTGAACATAACCTAAAAAACATTAGCAAAATTGGGTGAATGTGGTCAAAATGTTTAATATAGCAAGAATGAAAAACAAACTATCCTTAACAAAAGATAATAAAGTATAAATGTCACTTAGGCTTAGATGAATAACCCTTCTTGGATTGTTTGGGTCCAGCAAGCTCTTTCTCCTTGTTATCTTCTTTCGACCAGCAGTCGCATCAAGCTCAATCTACCTCTTCTTCATTAGCTTAAGCTCTTCGCTCGCCTCAACTTAACCCTACCTATCTCCCTCGAGAACTTAATCATAACATTTTCTCGAAGAATTTCATCCCTGTCAAAATCCTCAGTTTACTCATTATAACCCATGATCTCGATGTCGGCATCCTCTTTGAAGGTGCCAATCATTTCATCTCTATTTTCCTCCGCTATGAAGTCTGATGGACCTGGGAGGACATGCTATGACGATGGGGCTTTAAAAGGAACTATAGCTGTAGAGAGATCCATTATGATGGTGTCACTTGCATAGAAATGAGGAGGACTGTCAAGCACGACCTTACCCAAACAGGCTCGAATGTGCTTAGCAGTGGCCCATAGGCTATATAGAAGAAACCTACCTCCTTTAGGAGAGGATAGAGCAATATCCCAGTGTTGGACATTATCTTGAGGCCAGGCATCGTCCTGACGCTGGTTGTGGACATGCACGTCTAAGGAAACATGGTAAAAAATTAGTGGAAGTCGTGCATGAAGGTATAAATACCCAATTTTGAAGTTTTCCCTCAGGTAATAGCTTCTTTCTCCTCCGTATAAAGCAAGCTTCGACAGCCTTAAGGTTAAAAGGTGGCCCACCCTGTTCAGTTACTTCCATAGCTTATTTGATTAGTTACCTATAAATGGAAGCTATAACCTCCTGACAATCGTCCATCTATGCCAGATTTCCCTCGGTATATATCCGAAAATAAAGCTCATCCAGAAGCTTTTCAATTTGATCCAGCTGGTTGTTCATCCCATCACACTTTGTTCATAGCTTCTTAACCATCTTTGACTCAGCCTCCTTCTCGACAGTCACAACCTCTAGACCGGCTTTATGAGAGGCCCTTTCACTTGTCCAGTCCTTATCCATTTCATCAACTCCAAAATCTCAAGCTCTACTCTACTAGGGATTGCTTGAATTTCATCCAGTCTCTTAGAGTATTTTGCGTTTACATTCTTATAATCCTCAAACAATCTCTTAGCTTTGGAATTGTAGTCTTCCTTTGTAGCATTAAGGTCAAGAATGTGGTCCTTCTTCAGCTTCGCTAATTCTTCAAAGTGAGCACCCTTGAATTTTTCAATCTCCTTATCCTAGGACTTCTCTAGTGCATCCAGCACGGTTCCACGGTATATATCTTTTTCATTTACCTACTTCCTTGGTTTGGAAATCTTAAGATTTTAATTAACGTTTTTCTTGCCGGTCTCCTCGCCGGCGCTAAATGCTATGGTGTGAAACTTCGATAACACGTTCATGCCTCTTAGCTCACCCCCAAAAAGTTCCATCGCACCATGAAAGGAGGTAGCGAGGACATAAGCAAGTAAGCGAGCATTGGTATCCCTCGGCTGGTAGTTGGAACTCATTATAATTGGTAGTCGTTGGGTTAGTAATTATGGTGATCACTTCTTTATCCTTCCCATTTTCCTTATCTATGGAGGTAGTTACGATCTCGCCCCTTCTGTTCATCGTCTCCTACTGCTTGGATGTTTATATGTCCGAGAGGATGAAAGGTGAAGCCCTGGGAAATTTAGATAGGTATAATGAGTTTTAACTTGTTGCGAGGAGAGCGAGGCCTCTTTTAAGGAACATCACGAGGGTCTTGACCATACTTGTCTTCAACTGGGATGTAAGAAACCGTCTCTCCTATCCTAGCTTTACACATGGCTGCCCAATGTTTTTGCTCAAGCCAAATTATAAAGTGGCTTTTTCAACATTAGTTGGAGGGACATCTGTTTTAACCGCTTGAATTTGGACAGCAACTTGCTTCTTCTCGAGTTCATACTCCCTAATAAAATGCAAGAACGAAGAGTTAAGACTGTGGTACAACTATGAAGTCCATCAATGAAACATAAGAAAAGAAGGGTGTGTCTGCAAAAAGAGTGCATGGCATCTAAATGAACCCTTAGGTTTCTCATGCGTCTCTAATTATCGTTGAATCTCTGCTATCGAGGCAGAATCTCCATAAGAAATCTCTAACCCGGAACCTGTAAGTAGTCAGAGACCATACTATTCCCTGGAATGAACACCTCTGGTGCCGCCTTTTCAACTTCAAAGTTGGACAAAGCGTCGTGACTAGTTTGCCTAAAAGTATGAATTTCACTCTGATCTGAGGCGGTGGCATCACTATCATAGGAACAAAGGCTCGCCCCATCAATTGCTTTACTATAAGCACTATCATCCTCCCAATCTTATGGATTTTAGCTAGCCACTTGCACGGGGTTTAATTTTGAAAGAATCTATCTTTGAACCTATGGCATCCATGTGCATAGTTGGGTCATATTGGATGGAATCAATGTCAAATAATAACCATAAGCGAAGGAATGAGAAGACAGTCCTTCACTCATCTTACCTACTTTAAAGGGTTTTACTTTCCTTTTATTTGCAGTCTTGCATATGGACGGAGCTCTATCTCTCCTGATGGAGCAATCGTCAACTAGCAGCCCAAGCTATTGAAGATTATCATCCATCACCGGATGAGGAACTTCCCTCGGTTCTGTAGGAATTTTCCTTAAATCCTTTAACATCTTCTCTAAATCGTCACCCAACCCAACGCTACTCTTCAAACATAAGGAAGTGATCAGAGGAGGGGTAGCCGAACCAAGAGGCAAAACTTGGCCAAGAAGCGCCATCAAACCTACTTCCTAACAATGAATGAAGCAATACTGATCCACCTTTGTAACCATCCAGAATTTAACTGCTTTGATTTGTGAATATAAAATATTTAAAATATTCAAATAATAGGTTTTATAATTAAATAAGACTCTTTTAAATAATAAATAATAATGTGAAATAGTTTTCACAATTTGTGTACCAAAATGTAAAGTTCGATTAAAAACAGAAAATGTGATCGAAAATCATTTGTCAAATTTTCATCCGCTAAAAGTTGTCGGAAGTAACATAATACTATTGTATGCATGTGTACATAAATTTAAAAATGAGATAGTATATATATTATAGTATGTATGCATATGTATTTATACTTAAGTATGTAAAGTTTAAAATAAGATAAAATAAAAAATGCCTAAAGAGACATGATGTGACATTAGGCAGTAAACATGTTTATACACTTAACTATAAGCATTACATGGCATGGTGCTTGATGTGAAATTGGAGGGAGGCTATGGTGGGGTTAGTATGATGGGAGGAGGAGGACACGATGACGTGGCATTCAAGGAGTGTGGGGTAAAGGACGAGGGGTAGTTTGTTATATGTGGCTAGGCTATGATGGATTCAGGTGGATGAGTTCTTGGTTCTGGAAGAGGGAATGAAGTAGTGAATGTAGAAGTGTTTAAACAAGTTTTGGAAGGGATTCAAAGCAGAAAGTTAGGATTTTTATAAATTAGAAAAGGTTTTGGAAGCCATGGTTAAAACCTTTAGGTGGTTTTAGAAAATGAAGATGGGAATGAGAAAAATGGAAAAGAATTTAGGAAATTTAGTTTTGTATAAAATGAACATGTAAATTTACCGAACTATCAGTCGTCCTTTACCCCCCACTCCTTGAATGCCATGTCACCATGTCCTCCTCCTCCCATCATACCAACCCCACCATAGCCTCCCTCCAATTTTACATCAAGCACCATGCCATTTAATGCTTATACTTAAGTGTATAAACACATTTACTTCCTGATGTCACATCATGTTACCAAGCTGTGATGCCCCATCCTGAGACCCACATTAACAAAGAGATTTACATAGTAATTTTGTTTGCTAATGCGGAGAATAGGGCTGGTTAAGGGAGACCATCTTAGTCTTGCATTAGATAAGAGTTAAGTACGTCGATATTTATACTCCTTTTATTCTTTTCGTCTCGAGTATTCGACGTACTTAATTTCTATCTAATACATTACTATGGTGGCTGCAGGATCAATTCGAAAACAAAACATAATAACTATATCAGATGTCCTAAGGCTCCATTTTACTTTATTTTATTTTAAACTTCATACTTAAGTATGAGTACATATGCACACATACTATAGCGTGTATATATACGCACACTATCTCATTTGTAAATTTATATACGTATGTATTAATAATTTTATGTCATTTTTGACAACTTTTAGCCAACAAAAAATTGAAAATTCGGAAAAAGATTTTCGATTACATTTTTTGTTTTTCATCGAACTTTATATTTGCCAAACAAAATTTAAAAACTATTTCACAATCATTATTTATTTTTTAAAAGATTCTTATTTTAATTATAAAACCTATTATTGAAATATTTAAAATTAATTTAATATTCGCAAATCAAAGCAGTGAAATTCTGGGTCATTACAACGTTCCTAACATTGAACTAAACCAGATATACAAGGAAAGGAAATATGAAATATAAGAAAATTATGGATCGTATCTTCTACATATAAAATAACCAAACCAAACGTATTATACAGGGGTATTACTTATTTTATTAGGCTGACCCCAACCTCTTTACTTCAGTAAATACCAAAGCTTCTAATAACAATGAGGATGACTTTTGGAGAGCCACTGACACTTTCAAACAGAAAACACCGAATAGAGCTCTAGAGCGACATATTTGACTTCAAATCATTGTATATTATATTCAAATCTTTGTAAAACCGACATACAAATGACAAAAATAAATCTATTTTTATTTTACTTTGCATTCCTTTCTACTTTACTACAACGATATATTAGTTGGAGGCGTTTGTTCCACTTTTTGTATAAACAAAAATAATGATATTTTAGTAGCTCAAATTTATGTGGATGATATAACATTTGGTTATATTAATGAAATTTTGCGTATTGAATTTTCTAACATTATGAAAAAAGAATTTGAAATATTTCATATAGGTGAACTAACTTATTTTCTAGGATTGCAAATTAAACAACAAAAAGATGGTATTTTTATTCACTAGAAAAATAGTGTAAAGATTTTCTCAAGAGATTTGGAATGGAAAATATCTCTAATGAACCCATATTAATAAGTACTAGCCTACATTAAGATAAAGCCAAAAATGGTAAAGATATGGACAAAAATTCTATAGAAGTATGATATGATCTTTGTTTTATTTATGAACTAGTAGACCGGATATAATAATGAGTGTTCGGTTGCATGAAAGATTCCAAGAAAATCCTAAAATGCCACATTTGTAGACTATGGACTGATTTTGCGTTACTTAACCAACATTAGAGACTGCGGGTTTTCTTATCTGAAAGCTTATCACTTCGAATTAGTGTCTTATAACGATGTTGATTTTGGAGGATGCAAGATAGATTAAAAAAGCATGAGTGATACTTGTCATTTTATTTGGATTGTCTTAAGCTTTGTGGTTTAGTAAGCAACAAATCTTGTTTCACTTTCTACGTGTGAGGCAGAATACATCTTTATTGTGTTAGCTTGTTCTCAGGTTATTTACATGCAACAAACACTTTAAGATTTATTGTAAAATTATATAAATCTCATATTTCATGATAACGCTAGTGCTATAAATTTGTCAAAAAAATCCTATTAACCATTCTATAACAAAACATATAGATATTAGACATCACTTTTAAGAGATATTGTAAAAAGAGGCATTGTATCGTTATATTTTGTAAATGAGAAAATCAAATGGTTGATATTTTAGCAAAACCATTGTGCGAAAATACTTTATTATAAGAAGAGATTTAAGTATATTTTCTTTAAATGATTTTAATTAAAATATTTTAAATAAATATTTTGTTAAATATATGTGATGGATTTTATCTAAAAAAGTATAAGTATTTTTGGATAAGTTTTTATTAAATATATTTACTCAAAGTATTAAAAAATTAATTTTAGTTTTTAAGGCATATCATCACTCAAACGTCTAAAAGTTTATTCAAATGTCTAAATAGGTTTAGTAAAAGTTACATTCGAATGCCTGGTTTTCATTTTCTTAATTCAAATTCAGACATTTGAAAAATAATCCAAAGTTTGAAAATACCCAAAATGAACTGAAAAGTTTCGGCATAAAACTTTTTTTAACAATCAGACATCTGATCAAGCTTTCAAACATCCAATCTATTGTAAAACTAACATTTTGACCAATCAAGACCCATCCCCTCATGCCAATTTCCCATTTTTACCCATTTGGTCCTTAATTCGCCTCTTTACCTTAAAATCAAAAACCAAATTTTCCCCTCAAAACCTTAACCCCTTGATCAATCCTTTTCCAATGGCCCTTACATTAATATGAAAGAAGTGGAGATCTGAAGAAGCATCCTTGGTTCAACATCCTAACATAAATCTGGAAGAAATCAAATAATGGATTCATCATGAAAAGTATGTTATTTGTAGATTCAAATCTTTATCTTCCACGTAGATTTTTACAGGTACACTTTAAGCGCTTAGCAGTTCCATAACACTGGATGTGCGAAAAGTAATAGCGGCGATATAGTGGAAAATAGAGGAGATGCAAAAGCTTCATTAGATATAATACCAAATATTTAAATTTACCTTATACCCAATTTCATAATATTTGTGTATGAAAAAGAAATATTGTTTAATGTTATATAACAAAACTGAAGAATACGATGATTTACGCAGTCTAGATTTGGTGACTACAATAGATTTTTAACTATATTGAGCATTTATCCTTAAAATTAGGTTTTTGACCTAACTTTGCTGATTTGGTATAAAAGAGAAGTAGTCAAATCAATTTTTTTATATTATTGTTGCTAAAGTGGGTGCAAAAAGCCTTGATCTCGCGGATGTAGCCAAAAATAGCAGGCCATAAAGTGGATCTACAGTATAATATCTGTATATTGAAAAAGTATAGCAAGGATTTTGCAGGACTTTAGCATGGCTTTAACTGCACGTATTTCTACATATTAGATGATTTTCACATATAAACTCAAGATTTCATTGATAAGGCTACATTAACTTCCTTGATTGAATTTAATGACAATAAAGTCAAAATTGATACTTTGATGGTCCAACTCTTAGCCAATCTTAATGGAAAAGATATTAAAGTTCATAATGATGAAGGTTTTCTATGGTCTAGTGTATATGGTAAAATTGTCAATAAATGACATAGAAAGATTCTTAGATGTGGATATAAAGAAACTGACCTAGAGGATGTATAGATTAATGATAGACAAAAGATCAAACCAGCTACCATATTTGGAATGATGTCAAAGGTAAGGGAAATTCAAAAGATCATAACTAAGTTCCCATCTTTAGGAAGAATGATCATTAATACCTTTATTCTAAGAACTAGGAACCCCGAGCTTATATATGATATGGATATAAAGCTTTATATGTTATCTTTGGAAATATAGAAGTGAATTGGGCTAGCTTCATCTATAACGAAACTAAAATCTTCTTCTTCTAAAAAAGAAAACCTATCACTTATGCTTCCTACATTATTTGGCTTTTAAACGACTCAAATATTCAAGTTATGAGGATACTCAAATGGAAATAACTTAATCAGGAAAGAAATTCTTTAGCGTGATGAAACTTCCCAACTTGGTCCCTAAATATATGCCTTTTGAGGAATATATGAAAAAGGCCAGTACTCTTTTAGAACTTGAACCACCATCCTCTTCCACTCCACGCGATAAAGGAAAAAATAATAATGAAGAGGGTTCAAATGAGAAAAATGAAAGTGGTGATGAAGAAGATAGTGAACCAAGTGATGCATTGTCCGTTAAAGTTATCGTGCCAACTTTATCTCAATTCGGATAGAATTAAGTTTATCAAAGTGCCATATTATTCTAAAAATCAAAAGAAGTTTGAAAAGAAAATGTCAAGAAGTTTTAAATCACTTGAGTTAAAGGTGGACAAGATTAAGAAGGACGTAAGCGGTACAAAACTTTTTTTTGGGAAAAATTTGGAAGTTAAGTGGGAAGTCAAGATCTCGTATATCTCCTTCTCCTACCAATCAAAATGCAATGGAGAATCAAGATGATGAACAAAATTGGACAGCTTAGGATTGAGGTAATTATTATACTTATCTTCTTTTTCAAAAAAAATTGTTTTCTAACATTTATAGGTACTCAAAATTCAAGAACTTTGAAGACACATGTTTGTTGGAAGTTATCTCTATTGGTCTGCATTATGGTGTGTTCCATGCTTTGTGATGACGCTTTATGTTGTTTCATTTATTGAGGTTCTAGTTTTTTAGTTGTTTTGTAATATTGTGAACATTTGTGAGATTGTTGGTGTTTATGTGACGTATCATGAGACTTTGTGGTAATTCATGGCTTGAGTTTGTTGTGTAATTTACTTTTGGAATGAATGCAATGTAATTATATGTATGTTGTGACATTCTCTTTACTCTTTTACTTTTCTTTTCTCTCCTTCTCTTGTTTTATTTTTGGTGTTGACAAAAGGGAAGAAAAACTAGGCATGTAAATAGGGGAGTAAAGATACTTTCACATATTCATATCTTTATGTAAATTTACAATTGTCATCATCAAAAGGGGAGAGAATGTTAGAGCCTTTATTTTTAGTTTTGAAGTGACAACTATACATCTTGAAATATATTATACAAGTTTTTGTTTCAAATATAAAATCTCTTGGACATTACGACGACAATGGGATATTACTCAGACAAGGCGCTCCATGGTTGAAGATCAAAGTAGAGTTTTCGTAAGTTGTAAGTCTTAGTTAAAACTTGGACATTTTCCTTTGATAATACACACATGTTCCTATTTTTAAGTATTTATTTTAAAAAAAAATTCAAATTTATACACAAAAATTTCAATATCACTTTTCGGAGGAAATCAGATGTTTGATGAATTATTTTAGACTCTGAAATATGGCTAAACTGAACTGTTTTCTTTCTATTTCATCCTTATATGAAAACAAATGTCTGAAAAATTAATTAGATGTCTGAAGCAATTTTCAAATGTTTGACTTATATTTTTAGACATCTAAATGCATGTTAAACTATTTTTAAATTATTGTTATAGAGATCTAAAGCCTTAAACCAATCGATTGAAAATGGATTCAGATATTTGACTGAAAATTCCAACGTCTAAATAATGGTGATTTAAACTAATTCTTATATGTTTCAATCCTATATGAATTCAGATGTCTTAAACGTATGAATACCTGTAACGGTCTTTTTTCTTTAAATAGTTAATCTTTGTTTTGAAATATCATCTCCTTTAATCAAAGGTTGTGTCTACTCTAATGGTGATTGTCTTTAATAAAGACTTTTCAGACGTTATAAAAAGAATATTTTTGAGTAATTAAACTTAGTTTTGCTTACTCTACTCTCTATACTCAATATTTTAAGATTTCTAATATCATTCAAAAATAGCCTTTTGACTTCCATATTATGCACAAACAATTCACATTATCAATGTAGGAAGAGTGTACTGAAAATGTGACTTATAAATGTTGTAATGGAACATGTCAAAGTCAAAGTCGGAATTATTCCTCTTTAAGTGAAGTCCAGATAGAGATCTTCTTGCAAGAAGTAGAAGTCATGTTCGGTTATTAAGACAATGTTATAGAAACATACTCCACAGAATCAAGAGAGGGTTGTTTAGTGAAATTCCAAAAGGAGTCTGAGATTAGACGTAGGACGGAAAATCCAAACCATTATATAAATCTCCAGTGCTTTATTTACTATTCTATACTTGGCTTATTATTACATATTATGTTTATTCATATTATTAGATCCTTAAGCGTGGTTTTAAATATCACAATATAAACTAACATATTTTAGATATTCCTAGTCAAGATATTTTGAGAAAGGATATTGATATATCTGTTAGAGAAGAGTATATAATGCTCTTCGGATGTTAGATAGTGTATTACCTATGGCTGTTGGGGGTCACCAATGAGTTGCGTACTAGTAATTATTGGATAATTATGGAATAATTCACCCAGGACTTTTCTATTGGTTAGGTTAGACTAGAAATCTTGGAATAGCGATATTACATAGTTCTCTCGACTTAAGAATATATTCAAGCTTCAATGCGGATACTCTACTTTGATTATAGTTGAATCATAGAAAGGAGACGAGCAACTATAGTTTGGTCTGAGTTGAATAATTATAAGTAAAACACTATTCAATAGAGAATTCTTCTCATCGGTTGTATGGGGTTAGTATCACGGTCAAATGTAGTCAATTCAGGGTCAAAGTATCTGGCTATAATGGTATGGTTAATAATAAATACTATTATTGAACTAAGGAATTTATTTATGGACTAACCCAGTTGAATGTGGATGATATTTGAATTTTGACCAAAACTAAATTCCATAAATCCTAAGTGATATAGTGTTGACGAAGAGAATTGGTGTAAATAATCTTATAAAATGTATCGCCTAAATTATAAAATTGAATTTTATCGATAAACGTGTATAACTGATGAATTCGGCCACACTATCATTCCACTAGCTTATATGATGGAGGTCTAAATCGAGGACTAAATTTACGCATGTGAGTTGCAAAACCGTATGTTTGAATTCTTCTAAACACCACGTGAATTAATTAGTTTATAAATGTTATAAATAAATAAATATTTATGAAATATTGATTCAATTAATATTTATGAAATATAATTCTTGATATATTTGATGTTATGGGTTCCATTAGTAATTATTTGGTGTATATATAAAGCTATATATGTGCCTATCAATACATATATCGATATATATTATTATAGGATTTAATACAATTGTTTAGCAATTGGACTTTGAGATTTGTTGACCCATATTGGATCCAAACATAGCCGACCATAATAGAAATAGAGGGGAGGTTTTGAATTTTAATTGGTAAAGGGAGAAGGAGCAAAAGGTGTAAGATATTTTCTCTTTTTTCTTCCTATAAATTCCAAGCCATGCCTCCTTCATCTATTCTTCTTCTTGACCCCTCTTAATGGCTGCCTATCCCATTATCATTCTCCACGGCCTTAAGTACTTAGGCCTAGAAACATCAAATATAAAACAATAGATAATGGTACATCCAATTGTCGCAAAATTATTTGACGACTTAATTAGCTCTAGAAGATCTCTCAAATCAAGACGTGTTCAAAGGCTCGTCTTTAATGGCATAATTCTGATTTCCATTTATATACTTATTAAATATATTGTCACAAATTTACATATATAAGTTTGCCTCACTATTAATTACAATTAATTTTATCTAATTAAACAATTAATTTAAATTCTTTAATTTAAACATTGATGTTTTAAAAATAGAATTTATGATCATAATTCCAATTTCGGCCACACACTCTAATATGTATATGTATTTTTCTACACATAAAACATATCTAAGTATTTTTAAATAATTAATTATTAATTTTAGATATAAAATATACCATTATGTATAAATCATATAAATACGTTTATTATTTCAAAATCACTTTTGGGCATACAAAAAAATTCAGCCCAAAAGTATTATATATGTAAATATTTATATTATATTAATATTTAAATTATTATTTCATAATCCTTTTATATTTAATAATATTATATACATATATTTAGTATATCTTTCAGATTTAATAAAAAGAACATCAAATTTCTCAAACCAATTTTTATCCTTACTCAAATCTCAACAATATATATTTTATTATTAAAGTCTCTAACTTCGCAAAAATGCATCGTCCTTTAAATCCCAACAAAATTCTATATTTCTAAATAATCTTAAATCTCTAATGCTATAATTTAATCCCATTTAATTATTTAAAAATTTACTATATAATTATAATTAATTGCTTCTCAACATCAAGTTGTTATAATCTATTTATTATCATAAACACAACCAAAAGGAACAATGATTTCCACTTTACCAAGGGAATAACCATTTTCTTGAAACAGCCATTTCCTAAAGCGCCCAGTACAACCATTGCCCCAGAATAACTACTTCCTATAATACGGAGGGAGCAACTATTACTTCAAATAACTATTTCCTAAAATACCAAGGGAACTACTTTTTCCAACATTGCACATGCATCACAAATAATCATTGGATGCGATCATTGAATGCATTCTACAAATACCCAAACATCTAATAGAATAAGCATCTTTCATCTCATCAGACTCATATTAGGTTAGCCGCCTCAAAAGTACTCCAAAGACTCACGCACAAACCTGGTTCCAAAAACAATCCCTATTCACTCTGGCCTTGTTGGCTCCATGTTCAACTTGGCCTACGAGTGGCTCATCGATCTACCGATGGGATCACCACCTTTTGATCAATCATGTAATTAGTGCACCGATGGTGGCATACTAGGACACCAAAACCATTCGCAATTGATTTTCGAGCATTTCAACGCTTGTTTCATTCCCCCTTTGTTCCATCTCCTTTGTTTGTTTTCGGATCTCCTAATGCCTCTGTCATTTTGATTTTATTTATTATTGCTTCTATTATAACTTCATTGTCTGATCATTTTTCATTACTTAAATCAAATACATCATTTCATTGTCAAAGGATTCATTTCAAATCAACTTACATAATTAATATATACGTGTATGTGTGTGTAGCTAGGATCCTCAGGCCTTCTTATTTAGCATCACAGCCCCCTTATATTAGCCACATATTTATATTTAAATAATCAACATTTTCCACTTCCGTCACATGGGTTGATTATTTAAATATAAATATGTGGCTGATATCATAAGGCTAAGTGATTGTGCTATATATATAGCAATCTTCCACTATTCTGTTTTACTAACCATTAATCTATCAGTTAAATTAATATCGAAAACAAACTATAGAAGACTATATTTGACTTTTAAAATAGAAGATCTTCAATGAGTCAATTGGTAGTTGTTCCAAACTATCACATGTATCTAACCCCTTAGTGCCACCAATAGCCGTGAGCAACTCTCTCTATCATATGCAGAGCATTACATATACTAGTCTCAGTGGATATATTTATATTCCATTCTTGATACATCTTAACTGTAGCTATTTAAGAATATATATTTATTTTATACAATTTAATATCCACTGTTATGAACGCATCCATAATTACAATCGATCGAATACCTTTCTAAGGAGTTTCTACTAGTATATATATTCAATATATTTGAAAACATCGTTTGTATATCAATATAACAATATATACAATTGAAAATAAAACCAAAAGCTTTCTTTATTTCGAACAATGTTTGCAACAAGAATTAATTACATAACCAAATAACATAATTACCCCTAGATCAAACTATATCAAATAGAAGATTTCACTAGATAAAGTACAGTTTTCTTTTGACTTGAGACTACTATGGATGTACTACTTTTTCAGATGTGAACTAGGTTAGGTTGGAAATAAATACAAACTTATGGCTATTTTACACACACACACGTATACATATACATACATATGTGTGTGTATGATCCAGATTCACAGTTCTTTTTATTTAGCACCATCACTTAACCTCCTGATATCCACCACATGTTTATATTTAAATATTCGGTCTTTCTCTCACTTGTCATATGGGCTGAATATTTAAACGTAAACGTGTGATGGATATGAGGCCACAAATGGTGCTAGAAGCGCTCAGTCTCAATGGAATTCCAAATAGTGCAGCACGCTCATGTATATACTGTTGGAATTCCTAATGAATGAAAACACACATAGTCCCACATCGCCAAAATTGCAAAGCTATTCTAGTACATTAATAGCTTTGCGATGAAGGGGTTGGGGCTTAGAGGCACCCAAATGTATGCTTCGTTATGAGGAGGGAGATCATGCATCTCCACCACACACGCATGCGCGCCGCCGCGGCCTCCGTCCGTCCGACCGACCGAACCGAACCGGGATAGGCCGGGCTCGAGCTCGGGTTTGGATTTGGGTTTGGGTCTAATATGATCCTATTTTTACTGTAAAACTGGGCCGGGTTTTTTTAACAGTTGCAGGCTATACGAACAGACGCGACTGTTCATAAGCGGACGCGGATTGACCGAGGAGGAGCGAGTTCTGAAGCGGGTGCGAACCATTAGACGCCAGCGGGTGCGACCTGACTGAAGAAGCGCGGGCGAAAAGAAGCGGATGCAGCCTGACTGAAGAGGCGCGACCGAACAGATGCGAGGAGCAGGAGGGTGCGACCCGTTAACGAACAGTAGCGGTTCAAAAGGCAACGGGTGTGGCCCATCAAGCGTACGCGACTGTTTGAAGGGATGCGGACGAAATTATAAATAGGAGAGAATCCTGATCACATTTTCATTCCATTCCAATTCTAATTTCTTATGCTTCTTCTTTTCTACTGCTCTATACAATATATCACGGAGTTGACATACTCATTACAATCTCCTGCAGATTACGTTTGTTGTACCTTGGGAAACTTTAAATAAAGTCTTAAGTAAATTATTACGACAAGCCTCAGATGGAATTTCCTTCTTCAAACCGGTTAGGTTTATAATTGATTTATATATATCATTTTCGTTTCTACGTTGTGTTATTTCTTTAAATAGTATAACGTTTGATCTATCGCTATAGTTATCACTACTATAGTTGTTAGTTTGTGGTTGTAATTTAGTTACGACATACCTATTGCTTAATTTAGCAAATACAGACTTTCAGAGTAGTGGAAATCTGATTGATAAACTTGTGAGACGAGTTTATAATTGATAATTCTCTGTTTTGGTATACTAGACATATAACATCTTAAGACTTTTCTGTTTTTTGCTAAAACAAAGATGGCAACAGTTGAAATATCAACAAAGGCTACTACACACAACTGGCCCGATCCTATTAAAGGAGATGGTGACGATTTTCCAATATGGCAGAATCAGATGTTATTTTATCTCACCACACTCGGTCTGCAACGGTATCTCGAGGAGGAGGAACCGATTCCTGCACCAGGCAAGGAATCATATGTTGATATGTGGAAGCATTCCAATTTTCTATGCAGAAACTATAATCTGAATTGTCTCGACAAGGTGCTATACAAAGTATATCAGCCTCTAAAGACAGCGAAAGCACTCTGGAATGCACTTGACACAAAGTATAAGATGCAAAATATCAGTCTTAAGAAATTCATTGTAGACAAATTCATGGACTACAAGATAGTTGACTCCAAACCGGTGGCTGCTCAACTGCATGAACTGCAAATCATCATTAATGAACTAGAAGCAGAAGGTCATAAGGGTGGAAAATTGTTTTTGGTTGAAGCCATCACGGGAAAACTGCCGCTGTCATGGAGAGATTACCGCAATTATCTAAAGCATAAGAAGAAGGAAATCTCTTTACAGGATCTCATAGTCCGACTGAAATTTGAGGCAGATAACCGTGGAGTTACAAAAAAAAGTGAGGAGGCATTTGTGGCTGAAGGTTCAAAGACCAAAAACAAAAAGAATAATTTTCAGAAGAAAAGGAAAGCTCTAGATAACAAACCAAAAGACAACAAACGAACCAAAAAGTTTAATGGTGAGTGTTGGGTTTGTGGAAAAGTTGGACATGCCGCTAGAGATTGCAGACTCAAAAAGGACCGCAACAAAGAGGAAAATATAGTCGACAACATGGAAGTAGACGAGTTCAATTTTTCGGCAGTTGTATCTGAATGCAATATGGTTCAGAATCCTAACCAATGGTGGGTAGATACAGGCGCTACTCGTCATGTTTGCTCTGAAAAATCCATGTATTCTACATACCTGAAATTCGATCACGAAGAAAAACTCTATATGGGTAATTCTGCAGTATCTATGATCTAAGACAGTGGCACAGTAATCCTCAAGTTTACTTCTGGAAAAGGGGGCATTTCACTAGAAGGACAATCTTTGCAGTCCAATTAGTTTCTAGAACACACATCCACAAGAATTAATTACAAGGCCAATGTCAACAGAATAATTACTTTCAAGGACAAAATCAGCAATCCAATTACTTTCAAGGACATAATTTCATAGGTTTTTAGGCCTTAGAAACTAATTAGTTTGCATTTTGTCCTTAAATGTAATTATTTCAGTTGTGTCCTATAAACTAATTGCACTTGCTAAAGAGGCCCTTGTGGCTAATTTCCACTCTGGAAAAACTGTCAAGTTGAATAACGTGCTCCACGTTCCAAACATACGCAAGAATCTCATCTCTGGTGCAGTACTATCAAAGAAAGGATTCAGAATGGCGTTCGAATCAGACAAGATGGTTCTGCTCAAAGCTGGAATGTATATCGGAAGGGGTTATTTATGCAATGGCAAATTTAAGGCGTAGTCGTTATTGGCAATAAAACTATGTATTCTGATTGTTCTATTAATAAAATTGAAGTTTCTTACTTGCTTGAGCATGAAATTTATTATGGCATGATAGATTGGGACATATAAATTTCCGAAAAATGAAAATATTATCAAACTTGGGATTAATTTCAAAATTTCAAGTAGATAAGAACTACAAATGTGAGACATGTGTAGAAGCAAAAATGGTTAAAAAACCATTTCAATCTGTTGAAACAAGCACCGAACCACTAGGTTTGGTTCATACAGATTTATGTGATTTTAAATCATTACCTACAAGAGGTGGGAAAAAGTACTTTATCACCTTTATTGATGACTATACACAATATTGCTATGTATATCTTTTAAATAGTAAGGATGAATCAATTACATCGTTTATGAAGTACAAAGCTGAGATAGAAAATCAGTTAAATAAAAAGATCAAGATATTGAGTCTGATCGAGCTGGAGAATATAAATCACCATTTGAAAAGTTCTGTGCAGAAAATGGTATAATTCATCAAACAACAGCTCCATATTCACCACAACAAAATGGTATAGCCGAAAGGAAGAACAGAACGCTAAAAGACATGATTAATGCCATGCTTTTAACCTCTGGTCTAACGATGAACTTGTGGGGGAGCCTTAAATATGTCTAATCACATATTAAATAAAGTCCCTCGCAATAAAACAGGAACAATTCCATATGAGTTATGGAAATGACACAAACCATGTTTTAAATACCTCAAACTATGGGGGTGTTTTGCAAAAGTTCCAGTTCCGCCTCCCAAGAAAGTCAAACTTGGACCAAAAACGGTAGATTGTTACTACTTAGGGCCAGCCCAAAATATAACTTGATCAAATTGATTTGAATTTCTAAAATATGACTTGATTTATAATATATATAGATATATGATTTAAATTTGATTTGATAAATTATGTACATACATTTATTTATCGCTAAATGGGTTGAAGAAATTGGAAATTTAATTCTTAAATTTTATTTTAAAGAATAATTTCAATTATAAAACAAAATCAAAATTTTGAATTAATATTCAAGCATGTAATGATTTAATTAGAAAGTTTTATTTGTATAATACTCAACTGCATTCCAGTATAACTTACCTTAATTTTAGAAGTTAACAATGTAATTGGATAATATACAATATAAAAAGATTATATAAATAAAAATTTGAGTGGTTATAATAAATGTTATACACTTAAATTTTAGTTATAAAATAATTAACAGAGGTAAACATAATAAAGGACAATTGAATAACTTACAATAAAATGATGTTAAAAGAACTAAGAATAAAATAAAGCTGTAACGACCCGTATTTTACCTGTCGATAAATCGTGAAATAGTTGCATTAGGTCGTTGATGTTGTTAAGTCGTTTAGAGTATGAGTCGACCAAAGCTTAAGTTGTTCGGAGTTGAGTCGTGGGAAGCTTGGGTCGTATGGAGTGACCTATAGGTTAGAACGAGTCACGAGTCACGGCTTAGCAGGGTTAGCGGGTTAACGAGTTAAGAGATAGGTCGTTGGCGACTTAAGACAGTTAGCGAGTTATAGGATGTTACGACCTAATGGGAGTTAGCGACCTAAGATGGTGAGCGACTTATAGGATAGTGGTTTAGGTCGGTGGAACGACCTAAGGGTTGGGGCAACCTAGTGGTTAACGAGTTAGAGCGACCTATAGGAGCGACCGACCTAAGAGCGTGTGTGTTAGCTCGTGAGACGACCTAAAATGATTAGGTCGTGGGAGAGTTAAGGTTAGGTCGTTAGGTCATATGAGTGTTAGGTCGCGTGCATGTTTTAGGTCGCATAGGTGTTGGGTCGGCACTAGGGCTAAGTCGTTAAGTCGTTGGGCCGTGTATGTGTTAGGTCGTAAGTCGCGCACGTATGTTATGGCTTAGGTCGTTAGGTCGAGGCACTGCATGTGTTGAGTCGCGCATAGGTTGAGTCGTTAGGTCCTTGGACTTAGGTAGTGAGTCGTGCACCTCTGTTGAGTCGTTAGGCCTGTTGGTTAGGTCGTTGGGTCGTGTGGGGCTGATAGGTCGTAGGTCGGCCATAGTTAGGTCGTGAGCGACCTAAAAGCGAGCGACCTAAGGGGCGTTCCAGCCTATAAATAGAGGGGTTTGGCTCACTTTTTGGCACCGGATTTCGAAGCGACGAAGTGCTGCCATTTTGAGAGCTCGACTACAACACTTCTTCACTTCTTTTCTCCACTCTAATCTAGTGATTCCTTCCATCTAAATTCAAGATCAAATCGAAGATCCAAGAGCCAAAGTTGAAGATCTTCATCCAACAAAGAGAGATTTCATCGATTGAAGTGAGATTTTGCCGGATCAAACTTGGATCTTTGCTGTCCAGATCTGGAGTTGGTTATTTTTGGGGTGTTTAGGTGATTCGGTGAGTGGTAGTTATCTCTCACACGGACCCAAGGGAGTATATTGGATTGGTGGCTTGTTTATGTGTTAAAGATAGTGATTTCTTGCATTTTCCCTAAGTATGCATGTAGATCTATCATCTATGAAGTTTTGACACCTATTTTACTACATGTTAACTTATGCAAGTTTATTCATCAAGTTGTAGAGACATTTGCCTATTATTCATGCTTATTAGATTTGGACACTTTAATTACCAAATTGCCATTTCCTTGTATAATTGCTTATTAAACCTTGTTTGAATATTTGATTGCTTGGATTAATGATTGTCTTGATTGATTGTTTAGAGTTAGTTGATTCATGGTTGGATCTAGACAAGTATGGTCGAAAATGGTTCAAAAGCTAAGGGAGAGGCTAAGGGATGAGAAAAGCTGCTTGTGGCATATGTAGCGGATGATGAAGCTCATATGGACGGATATGATGACGATGTTGTGATGGAGCTTTGCTATGATAAGATGAGGCGAAGCATGATGTGATGTAACCTTGGCATAATCCAGACGGGATCATTCCAAGCATGTTGATAACTCGAGGGATGGTTCGAGTTGGTTGATAATGGATTGCTCGAGAAGTAGCTTGGGCTAGTATGAGAATAGTCGTCAAGGAGGATGGCTAGGAGGCTTGGATTTCATTGTTGTTGAAGGTTCTAGTAAATTCAAAGCAAGAGTACATGGGATGCCCAAACGACTACAGGTAGGTGGTCGGGACACCCAAAAGACTACAAGTAGGTGGTCGAGTACTCTGGGCAGAGTAGGTAAGTCCTAGGCACGGGTCACGATGACGTGCGGAGTTTATCTAGAACCGGGGTTACCATTAGCCCTTGACAGGCGGTCATTCAACTAACGGTGAATTCGAAGCAATGATAACAGTGATAGCCAGAGTCATGAATGTTTGGTTGTATCGTCATTCGGCCTCAAGAGCGGTGTTTTCGGAGTGCTTATCTGATCTTGGTTTAGGCCTTGGGGGTTTGTACTTGGAAAATATCGACCTTGACTCGAGTGATAACTACTTTATTTTAAATGTCTGCTTTGCTATGCTTGTTTATGCTTAGTTGGTCTGGGGGCTATCACTGTAGAATGAGGTGGAGTGGGATGGTTGAGTTCCTATTCCTTTTGTCCTTTATGCTCTTTTGGTATGTTTGATAGTTAATTTACTGCTCACTAAGACTGTTGTCTGACTCAAGGTTTTATGTTCAACTCTTATTACCTTGGGTTGTTCATCCATGTTGGGATGGGCAGACTAGGTAGCAGGTGACAGGTGCTGTTCTTGGCTACCAACGCTGTTGATGACGAAGACGAGCTGGAGGTTTTTGCATATTGTTTTCTTACTATATGTACTGCATGTTCCGTTGTTTGTTTGATACTCTGAGTGTTATGTAGTGAGGCTTGATGTATCGACTATTCAGATGATTGTATAAAACTATTATGAGTTTATATGATGAGACTTTTGTTCTATAGAGCTTCACTATGTATATTTTCTATTGTATTTTGTCTATGCGCTGTGAGTAAAACGATAGATTCCGCTGTTTAATCTTACCCTGACTATCGTCCATGGCTGCCTGGCACACTTTTCAGCGCACCATTCCCTTATTTCGTGCGGGAGTCATGGGCGGTCGTCACATTTGGTATCAGAGCTTTGGTTAATCGATTTTAGCCAACGCTCGCTGACGTAACTACGTATGAGAGACGTAATTGTAATTTTGATGGATGATTACTATATATAATATAGTAGTTTAGAAGGATTTGAACTCCTTATGTAGTTGTTTCTCAAGGTGTTCTAAGTCATTCCTTTTTGTAGATATTAAGGATGAGTCAAAGTGGGAGACAAGCTGCTAGAGAAAGCCGTGCTGTTGGGGGAGCTACTGACTATGCTGCAATGTTCGAAGCTATGATGACTTCGATCATGAGAAGGATACCAACTTCAGGACCATCAGTAGATGTTGGAGTTCAAGTTCAAGCTCCAAGACCAATGGATTTTGCTAAGTTGTGTAAAGACTATACTGCTCTTGGAGGGAAGGTTTTCTTAGGGACAGAATCAACCATAGAAGTGCATAGATGGATTGATGCTTGTAGAAGGATCTTTGGTGATTTGGGAATTGAGGATGCAACTAAGAGGAAGCTGGCATCGAGACAGCTTCAAGGGAGAGCTTCGGATTGGTGGAACTCTATCACCATTGATACTCCAGAGGAAAAGGTTACTTGGGAGCAATTCCAAGTTAGATTTGAAGCTAAGTTCATTTCTACGGCTCAGAAATCTGCTCTGTTTAAGAAGTTTGTGGAGCTCAAGCAAGGTGGGAGACCGGTTCTTGAGTATGTTTCTGAGTTTGAAGCTTTGTCCAAGTATGCTCGGTCGTATATTGATTCTCCCTTTCAGAAGAATGAGAAGTTTGTGACAGGCTTGGACACTTATCTTGGGAGGCAGTTAGTGGATCATCTGGACGATCCATTTGAGAAGCTAGTGGAGAAAGCTCTCAAGCACGAGAGTTTGTTTCCTAAGGAAGGGTCTGTTGTTGCTGTGACCAAGGAAGAGTCCAAACCACAGCAGGGTGGAAACAAGAAGAGGAAGCAGCAACAGCAGAAGGGTAAGAATGGCCAGAAGAAGCCAAAGGGCGAAGTGACCTGCTACAACTGCCAGCAGAAGGGCCATCTCTCCAAAGATTGTAGGAATCCCAAGGTGCCGGGAAAGTGTTACAACTGTGATAAGCTGGGACATATCAAGAAGGACTGTCCAGAACCGAGGAAAGATAAGCAGATTGTGCAAGCTTATGCTTTGGGGGTTGTTCCATCATCTTCGAAAGCTCCTACTGCGGAAGAGAAGCGAAAGAGTGTGGTGGTTCAAGGTACTCTTTCCATTTGTGGTGTTCTAGTTAGAGTGTTGTTTGATACTGGGGCGTCGCATTCTTTTGTTTGTAATGATCTTGTAGGCCGGTTGGGTTTGGAACCGGATATTGTTGATAGACTATTGGTTGTGACTAATCCAGTTGGGGGTTCGTCTTGTTTGTGTATGATATGTCGTGGTCTAGTTGTATCGAGTCATGATTGCACTTTTGTTTGTGATTGCTTTGTTCTGAACTTTGCAGGGTTCGGAATTATTTTGGGTATGGACTAGCTTAGGAAGTATGCGGCAAGGATTGATTGTGAGAGGCTGGAGGTGGAAGTCGAGAATGTGGAGAGGCGAAAGGTTGTGATACGATGTAAGCATGAAGAAGGCGTCTTCATGAGCTTCATGTATTCGCTGGTTGTTCCACGGGATGGACTGTCATCGGTGCCTATTGTGAATGGGTTTGAGGATGTCTTTGACGAGGTCAAAGGGTTACCGCCGCATAAGGAGATCGAGTTTCGTATCGATCTAGTTGAGGGAGCCAGACCTGTTGTGATGCCTCTTAGGCGGATGGCGCCTAGGGAACAACAAGAGATGAAGGTGCAAGTTGATGACCTTTTACGGAAAGGATTCATTCGGCGTAGCGTGTCCGAATGGGGTGCACCAGTTGTGTTCGCAACCAAAGCGGATGGATCGTTGAGGTTGTATGTGGATTATCGTGAGCTGAATAAAGTGACTAGGAAGAACAAGTATCCATTGCCGAGAATAGATGACTTGTTTGATCAGCTTCACGAAGCTAAGGTGTTTTCTCAGATGGATTTGGCAACGGGATTTCACCAGTTAAGAGTGGCTAAGGATAGTGTGCTGAAGACTGCTTTTAGGACACCATCCGGTTTTTATGAGTGGCTGGTAATGCCGTTTGGATTGACCAATGCACCAACATATTTTGTGGATCTTATGAATAGAGTGTTCAGAGATCAGTTGAACAAGTTCGTACTTGTGTTCGTGGATGATATTCTGATTTATTCCAGAACTGAGGAAGAGCACAAGACACACTTGCGGATTGTTTTGGAAATCTTGTGGAAACATTAGCTAAAGGCTAAGTTTTCGAAGTGTCACTTCTGGAAGAGTGAAGTGAGGTTCTTAGGCCATGTTATCTCTGGAAATGGAATAGCGGTTGATCCCGCTAAGGTGGAAGCAATCCAGGATTGGGTTAGGCCTAAGAATGCATCTGATGTGAGAAGTTTTCTTGGATTAGCAGGATATTATCGTCGGTTTATCAAAGACTTTTCCAAGATAGCTGCACCGTTAACAGGATTGATGAAAAAGAATCAGGCATTCATATGGGATGATAAGTATGAGAAAGCTTTCGTAATCCTGAAAGAGCGACTGACGAGTGCTCCTGTTTTGACTATTCCAAGTGGGAATGATGAGATGGTGGTTTACACCGATGCATGTGGTACTGGACTTGGAGCAGTACTGATGCAGAAGGATAAAGTTGTTGCGTATGCAAGTCGACAACTGAAGCCGCATGAAAGGAATTACCCGACTCATGATTTGGAGTTAGCGGCGATTGTTTTTGCTCTGAAGATGTGGAGACATTATCTATTGGGAGTTCGATTCGAGTTGTTTACGGATCATAAGTCGTTGAAGTATCTTTTCTCCCAAAAGGATTTGAATCTTCGGCAGCAACGATGGCTAGAGTTTTTAGCATCGTATGATTTTAGTATAGCCTATACTCCGGGAAAAGGTAACGCGGTGGCTGATGCATTGAGTCGAAGACATGCAGGATTGGGAGCCATATTTTCGGAATGGAAGAATCTTGAGTATTTGGCTGGATTTGACTTCAGGCCTAGATGTGAATTGGAACCTGAGATGTTGGCAAACTTATCGATAAGACCTACTCTTATGGAGAGAATTGGCGAGAGCCAAAACCGAGACGATAAGCTTGTCAAGATTATCCGCGATTTGGAATCTGGATTGAATCCAGAAAAGGATAAAGGATTCGAAGTCGATCGAGAGGGTTGGCTTCGGAAGCAAGGACGACTACTTGTTTCCGATATAGATGGATTGAGAGATGAAGTTCTAAGGGAAAGCCATCACTCGAAGTTGACAATTCATCCAGGTGGAAATAAGATGTATCGGGATATGAAGAGAACCTACTACTGGGAATGTATGAAGAAGGATGTTGGAAATTTTATTTCCAAGTGTATGAACTGCCAGTTGGTAAAAGCCGAGCAGAAGAAGCCCAGTGGATTGCTTCAGCCATTAGAGGTTCCTACATGGAAATGGGAGCAGATATCGATGGATTTTATCGATGGTCTACCTAGAACCAGGGCAGGAAATGAAGGGATTTGGGTCATCGTAGATCGTTTGACTAAGAGTGCAAGATTCATTCCTGTTCGATCAACTAGGACTGCATCGAAGTTGGCTGAGTTGTATGTTAAGTGGATAGTTCGATTCCATGGTATTCCGAAGAATATAGTGAGCGATCGAGACCCATTGTTCACTAGTGGATTTTGGAAGAGCTTCCAGGAGGTTTTGGGAACCGAATTGTGTTTGAGTACAGCTTATCACCCCCAAACAGATGGTCAAACCGAGAGAGTCAACCGAGTTTTGGAAGATCTCCTGAGAGCATGTGTTTTGGATTTCGGAGGATCATGTGAAGATCATCTTCATTTGGTGGAATTTGCATATAATAACAGTTACCAGTCAAGTATTGGTATGGCACCGTATGAAGCATTGTATGGAAGGCCGTGTAACTCTCCGACATGTTGGTTGGAAACTGGAGAAAAGCTGATACTTGGGCCAGAAATGATTCGTCAGACTACGGATTGTATAGGGATCATTCGGCGACGAATGAAGGCAGCCCAAGATCGTCAGAAAGGTTATGCCGATAAGCGTCGTAAGGATTTGGAATTCGATGTAGGCGATATGGTTTTTGTGAATATTTCTCCACTGAAGAATGTTATTCGATTCGGGAAGAAAGGAAAATTGACTCCGAGATTTGTTGGACCATTCTCGATCATCGAGCAAATTGGAAAGCTCGCCTATAGATTGGAGTTACCAGAAAAGATGGCGGGTGTGCACAATGTTTTTCATGTATCTTATCTACGGAAGTATGTGCACGACTCGAATACGGTGGTTTCTGCTGATAGCTGTGAAGATTTAGAGGTTGATCCAGTTGTTACGAGACCTCGTAAGCCGCTTCATGTTGTTGAAACCGACACGAAACAACTTAGGAGGAAGACGATTACGTTGCTCAAGGTACAATGGAGTGATGATGTTGACGAATGTACGTGGGAGGAGGAAGAGAGGATGAAGGTAGCTCATCCTGAACTCTTCGAGGTATGACCCTAAGGTGTCGTGACATCTCACGAATTTGTAACTTGTTCTGGTCTTAGAATTCTGCATGCTAGGCTAGTAATTGGATGCATGGTTTGTTGATTGCTATGGATGGTAGGCATGCAGAATAATTTTGATTGCTCTTGTTTGTTTGGAATTTCGAGGGCGAAATTCCTAAGGGGGATAGAATGTAACGACCCGTGTTTGCGCAAAAAATGGCCACAAACACCCAAAGTCGTGTGAACTAGTCGATTTTATGTTGTTTTTAGTGATTTAGGTGATTTATGCAAATATATAAAAAGCAGGGACTAAACTGTAAAAGACACACAGATTTATAGTGGTTCGGCCAGAATGTGCCTACGTCCACTTTATATGTTATTCTCCTTTTCTCTTCAGATTACAAGTACAAAGCTTTGATTACAAGTATCTAAAGTTGTTTGAAAGTTCCTTCCAGGCTTGAGCTCTCAAACTTGTCTGTCATTGTTGTACCCCTGCCCCTCTATTTATAGAGTGAGGCTGGGGGCAGGGGTCTTGGATGTTTATAGCTGCTGATGGGCCTGGGCTGATGCAATCTGGACTGGCACATCTGGTTCGGCGGAGCTTGGCTCGGTCGTGCTTGGAGAGAGGGATGGAGAAGCCTTGGTTTGGTGGTACTGGCAGTGAGGTGGTTCGGTGGTAGGAGTGTGGATGTGGGTTCTGGTCCGGCTATGCAGGGTGTGGTGTTGGACCGGTGGAGTTTGGACCGGCGATGGATGGTTCGGTGGAGGTGATTCGGTGGAGGTGATTCGATGGAGGTGAGGTTGGTTCGGCTATGTGGGGAAAGATGTTGTGGACCGGCATTACTTGGAGATGGTGTGGTTCGGTGTGGGTACTACCGAATGAGCCTTCATGAATGCCGAATGCCGAATGAGCCTTCATGAATACCGAATGCCGAATGAGCCTTAATATCTGAGAATGCCGAATGAACCATGGGGAGTTCGAATACCGAACGAACTCATACGCTTGAATTCCCAGATGAAACCGAGGTGTTTTAAGTACCGGATGACACTTATTACTCAATGAACTCGGGGAGTGTAGTGTCGAACGAACTCTTGCCTTGCTTTACTGAATGAACCTTTGCACTTGAATCATGAGTGAAATCCCAGACTTATATATGCTTGCTTGCTTCTTCTTGTTCCGGTCGTGGTGGAAACGCACACAACATTGATATTCCAGTTTTGTCCAAAAAATGGGATAACACTTTGCCCCCCAAAATATGCCTTGCGGTAGGAAGGCGTGTTTTGTAATGCCATGAGCTGGATGTTCATATCCTGTTGACAACCTGTAAAGAGCTTGATATTTTATATGGCCCCAAATGACGACCGTTCGGGATCGAGCTATTTGGGATGAAGTGCGGCCGTTCATGGTCAAGCGCCTAACTTCAAATGACGACCGTTCGCGATCGAGTCATTTGAGGTGAAGTGCGACCGTGCGCGGTCAAGCGCGTAAATCCATGCGTCGATCGTTCGGGATCGAGTCATCTTCGGTGAAATGTGACCGTTCAAGGTCAAGCGCTCAACTTCAAATGACGACCGTTCGGGATCGAGTCGTTCGAGGTGAAGTGCGACAGTACGCGGTTAAGTGCGTAAATCCATGTATCGATCGTTCGGGATCGAGTCATCTGTGGTGAAATGTGACCGTTCAAGGTCAAGCGCTCAACTTCAAATGACGACCGTTCGGGATCGAGTCATTCGAGGTAAAGTGCGACAGTGCGCGGTCAAGTGGTGGGCCTCAAATGACGACCGTTCGCGATCGAGCCATTTGAGGTAAGGTGAGTTGTGTCATTCGAGGCGAGTTTGTGACTGTTCGAAGTCGAGTGCCGTTCGAGGCGAATTGTGACTGTTCGAAGTCGGGTGCCGTTCGAGGCGAATTGTGATTGTTCGTAGTCGGGTGCCGTTCGAGGCGAATTGTGACTGTTCGAAGTCGGGTGCCGTTCGAGGCGAGTTGTGACCGTTCGCGATCGGGTGCCGTTCGAGGCGAGTTGTGACCGTTCGCGATCGGGTGCCGTTCGAGGCGAATTATGTATGCCCGGGGGGGCTTAATATTATCAGTGCCGGAGTTATTGTTTGGGGGAGTTTCCGAATCAAAGACTTCGGCAGTTCGCTGCCATGCAAGAGGTGCTCGTGGACCGTTCGCGATCCATGGGCATACAAGTAATTTTTCCATAGAATTGTAAATGTTAAAGCAATAATTAAATGAACCTTACAGCAGAAATGCCCAATCAGGGAGAATTTAAATGTTCAAATCAAAATCAAAGCAAAAGGCAGAATGAAGATGTCAAAGCGTAAACTCTTACTATAACGCGGCTGGTAGTCATTCAGAGCATGCCTATGGATCGTGCGCGATCGCTCACATGTGTAAATGATCTAACCGTGTTAGCGAGAGGCTTACAACTTGTTCATCGTTATTTTAATCAAGCAATCAACGGATAATCAAACGGTGCCCCGATCCAGGGTGACCTCTTGCCGATGTAGACGGTGATCGCTCTGGCTCCACTGCTGGAGTTCGCCTCCTCACATACTGAAGGAGCATACCGTTCCTGATATGCCCTTCCACCTCGTCCTTCAAATGCCTACAATCATTAGTGTTATGACCGTATAATTCATGGAATACACAAAACTTATCTGATTTTCTTTCGTCAGAGGTTGGATCCCTTCGCATTGGTCTACGATACGGAAACTGCCCCTTGGTATCCTGATAAATCCGTTCCAGACTCTCATTCAGCTCAGTGTGAGTGATGAACCGCGGCTCCCTCCTTTGCCGCTTTGACCAGTCATCATTATCCTCAGCCTTTCTCTTTCCTTTGCTAGTCTCCGCATCCTTTCCAGGTGGGTTTCCGCTCTTGATTGCGTAAACGTCATCTTCTTCCTCTCTTTCTGCACTAGCATCTTCCAAACGCAGAAACTTTTCAGCCTCATGATAGAACTCTCCCAGATTCATAGGCGGGTCCTTGGTTAATGAATTCTTGAACTCTGTGCTATCAGCTATTCCAGATACAGCCGCCATCATGACCATAGATGGATCTGGTCGATCAACTGATGTTGCCGCCGCATTAAATCGCGTTAGAAAGCTCCTCAAAGTCTCTCCAGTTTTCTGCTTCAAGGTTGCCAAAGTCATCACATTCTTGGGTCTTGCAATATGAACCCTGAATTGCCTCATGAATCTCTCAGTTAAATCTTCCCACGTTCCTATGGAGCCGCTCTCCAGTTGCCTAAACCATAACGCTGCAATGTCCGTCAAATACAGTGGAAAGCACCAGGCCATGACCTCCTGTGATGCCCCCAGCACTTCCATGTGCCTCATATACTTAGTAAGATGGACCGCAGGGTCTGTCCTCCCATCGTACATCTCTACTGATGGTAGATTGAATTCTGGTGGGTTCCTAGCCATCCTAATTGCAGAAGAAAAAGGACTCCTATTTACATCTTCCAAGTCTTTGTTTACCAAACCGCCTCTCATAGCTCTTCTAACCATCTCCGCCAATCTGTCATCGTCTCCGAGATGCAATCTTCGTTCATCACTTTCAACCTGCCCCCCGAGTTCACGAGGGAACTCTGGGATCTGCCCCCTTGACTGAGCGTTCACTCCTCTATTGCCACCAGGTTGTTCGGATGCCCCCGTCTCTCTTCCCGGGATCGGATTACCATTCTCTGCATGAGTGCCCCCTAGCTCTAGTGCTACGCCAGATGGTCCTGCTCCGTTCTGAACTCCAGTTGCTCCTTGGTTTTGTGCTCCAAGTTGTCCAATTTGCTGAAGCAAGTTCTGGATCATCTCTTCTTGTCTTCTCATCATAGCCTCCATCTCATCCCTGGCGATGAAGGCTGAAGCTTGGTTTGCTCCTGAGGAAGCCTCTTGACTCCCTTCCTGTTGACTCTGCTCTGGCCTTGGCCTTCTGCTTGATTGTCTCGCCATGACTCTTCCAATCTGAATCTCTAAACTCTCAAATTCAACTTCCAAGCGGTAGGTCCTTGTGTTCAGTTCTCCGTGAAAACACCAAAATGTTTGCAAAAAATGGCCACAAACACCCAAAGTCGTGTGAACTAGTCGATTTTATGTTGTTTTTAGTGATTTAGGTGATTTATGCAAATATATAAAAAGCAGGGACTAAACTGTAAAAGACACACAGATTTATAGTGGTTCGGCCAGAACGTGCCTACGTCCACTTTATATGTTATTCTCCTTTTCTCTTCAGATTACAAGTACAAAGCTTTGATTACAAGTATCTAAAGTTGTTTGAAAGTTCCTTCCAGGCTTGAGCTCTCAAACTTGTATGCCATTGTTGTACCCCTGCCCCTCTATTTATAGAGTGAGGCTGAGGGCAGGGGTCTTGGATGTTTATAGCTGCTGATGGGCCTGGGCTGATGCAATCTGGACTGGCACATCTGGTTCGGCGGAGCTTGGCTCGGTCGTGCTTGGAGAGAGGGATGGAGAAGCCTTGGTTTGGTGGTACTGGCAGTGAGGTGGTTCGGTGGTAGGAGTGTGGATGTGGGTTCTGGTCCGGCTATGCAGGGTGTGGTGTTGGACCGGTGGAGTTTGGACCGGCGATGGATGGTTCGGTGGAGGTGATTCGATGGAGGTGAGGTTGGTTCGGCTATGTGGGGAAAGATGTTGTGGACCGGCATTACTTGGAGATGGTGTGGTTCGGTGTGGGTACTACCGAATGAGCCTTCATGAATGCCGAATGTCGAATGAGCCTTCATGAATACCGAATGTCGAATGAGCCTTAATATCTGAGAATGCCGAATGAACCATGGGGAGTTCGAATACCGAACGAACTCATACGCTTGAACTCCCAGATGAAACCGAGGTGTTTTAAGTACCGGGTGACACTTATTACTGGATGAACTCGGGGAGTGTAGTGTCGAACGAACTCTTGCCTTGCTTTACTGAATGAACCTTTACACTTGAATCATGAGTGAAATCCCAGACTTATATATGATTGCTTGCTTCTTCTTATTCCGGTCGTGGTGGAAACGCACACAACATTGATATTCCAGTTTTGTCCAAAAAATGGGATAACAACCCGTATTTTACGTGTCGATAAATCGTGAAATAGTTGCATTAGGTCGTTGATGTTGTTAAGTCGTTTAGAGTATGAGTCGACCAAAGCTTAAGTTGTTCGAAGTTGAGTCGTGGGAAGCTTGGGTCGTATGGAGCGACCTATAGGTTAGAACGAGTCACGAGTCACGGCTTAGCAGGGTTAGCGGGTTAACGAGTTAAGAGATAGGTCGTTGGCGACTTAAGACAGTTAGCGAGTTATAGGATGTTACGACCTAATGGGAGTTAGCGACCTAAGATGGTGAGCGACTTATAGGATAGTGGTTTAGGTCGGTGGAACGACCTAAGGGTTGGGGCGACCTAGTGGTTAACGAGTTAGAGCGACCTACAGGAGCGACCGACCTAGGAGCGTGTGTGTTAGCTCGTGAGACGACCTAAAATGATTAGGTCGTGGGAGAGTTAAGGTTAGGTCGTTAGTTCGTATGAGTGTTAGGTCGCGTGCATGTTTTAGGTTGCATAGGTGTTGGGTCGGCACTAGGGCTAAGTCGTTAAGTCGCTAGGCCGTGTATGTATTAGGTCGTAAGTCGCGCACGTATGTTATGGCTTAGGTCATTAGGTCGAGGCACTGCATGTGTTGAGTCGCGCATAGGTTGAGTCGTTAGGTCCTTGGAATTAGGTCGTGAGTCGTGCACCTCTGTTGAGTCGTTAGGCCGTGTTGGTTAGGTCGTTGGGTCGTGTGGGGCTGATAGGTCGTAGGTCGGCCATAGTTAGGTCGTGAGCGACCTAAAAGCGAGCGACCTAAGGGGAGTTCTAGCCTATAAATAGAGGGGTTTGGCTCACTTTTTGGCACCGGATTTCGAAGCGACGAAGTGCTGCCATTTTGAGAGCTCGACTACAACACTTCTTCACTTCTTTTCTCCACTCTAATCTAGTGATTCCTTCCATCTAAATTGAAGATCAAATCGAAGATCCAAGAGCCAAAGTTGAAGATCTTCATCCAACAAAGAGAGATTTCATCGATTGAAGTGAGATTTTGCCAGATCAAACTTGGATCTTTGCTGTCCAGATCTGGAGTTGGTTGTTTTTGGAGTGTTTAGGTGATTCGGTGAGTGGTAGTTATCTCTCACACGGACCCAAGGGAGTATATTGGATTGGTGGCTTGTTTATGTGTTAAAGATAGTGATTTCTTGCATTTTCCCTAAGTATGCATGTAGATCTATCATCTATGAAGTTTTGACACCTATTTTACTACATGTTAACTTATGCAAGTTTATTCATCAAGTTGTAGAGACATTTGCCTATTATTCATGCTTATTAGATTTGGACACTTTAATTACCAAATTGCCATTTCCTTGTATAATTGCTTATTAAACCTTGTTTGAATATTTGATTGCTTGGATTAATGATTGTCTTGATTGATTGTTTAGAGTTAGTTGATTCATGGTTGGATCTAGACAAGTATGGTCGAAAATGGTTCAAAAGCTAAGGGAGAGGCTAAGTGATGAGAAAAGCTGCTTGTGGCATATGTAGCGGATGATGAAGCTCATATGGACGGATATGACGACGACGTTGTGATGGAGCTTTGCTATGATAAGATGAGGCGAAGCATGATGTGATGTAACCTTGGCATAATCCAGACGGGATCATTCCAAGCATGTTGATAACTCGAGGGATGGTTCGAGTTGGTTGATAATGGATTGCTCGAGAAGTAGCTTGGGGTAGTATGAGAATAGTCGTCAAGGAGGATGGCTAGGAGGCTTGGATTTCATTGTTGTTGAAGGTTCTAGTAAATTCAAAGCAAGAGTACATGGGATGCCCAAACGACTACAGGTAGGTGGTCGGGACACCCAAAAGACTACAAGTAGGTGGTCGAGTACTCTGGGCAGAGTAGGTAAGTCCTAGGCACGGGTCACGATGACGTGCGGAGTTTATCTAGAACCGGGGTTACCATTAGCCCTTGACAGGCGGTCATTCAACTAACGGTGAATTCGAAGAAATGATAACAGTGATAGCCAGAGTCATGGATGTTTGGTTGTATCGTCATTCGGCCTCAAGAGCGGTGTTTTCGGAGTGCTTATCTGATCTTGGTTTAGGCCTTGGGGGTTTGTACTTAGAAAATATCGACCTTGACTCGAGTGATAACTATTTTATTTTAAATGTCTGCTTTGCTATGCTTGTTTATGCTTAGTTGGTCTAGGGGCTATCACTGTAGAATGAGGTGGAGTGGGATAGGTGAGTTCCTATTCCTTTTATCCTTTATGCTCTTTTGGTATGTTTGATAGTTAATTTACTGCTCACTAAGACTGTTGTCTGACTCAAGTTTTTATGTTCAACTCTTATTACCTTGGGCTGTTCATCCATGTTGGGATGGGCAGACTAGGTAGCAGGTGACAGGTGCTGTTCTTGGCTACCAACGCTGTTGATGACGAAGGCGAGCTGGAGGCTTTTGCATATTGTTTTCTTACTATATGTACTGCATGTTCCGTTGTTTGTTTGATACTCTGAGTGTTATGTAGTGAGGCTTGATGTATTGGCTATTCAGATGATTGTATAAAGCTATTATGAGTTTATATGATGAGACTTTTGTTCTATAGAGCTTCACTATGTATATTTTCTATTGTATTTTGTCTATGCGTTGTGAGTAATACGATAGATTCCGCTGTTTAATCTTACCCTGACTATCGTCCATGGCTGCCTGGCACACTTTTCAGCGCACCATTCCCTTGTTTCGTGCGGGAGTTATGGGCGGTCGTCACAAAAGCAGTTATAATAAGTGTAAGTATATTTAACATAAGTAATAAATATATTGAGAGGAATAAACTTAACTTTAATTAGGAATAAAGAAGAATTAAATTTATTAAGTACATTATGAGTATAATGAATGATTATTTTTCAAATACATGATCTTAGAAATTGTTAATTTGAGATGATTAGAAGATAAGATAATGAAATTAGAGATAGTTAAGGTTTATTTAACTAGTGTAAAATTAATTATCAATTTAAGTTGAAATTTCCATGTTTTCTAACTTATTATCTTATTTTGTTTTTCAAACTATCTTCTGATTGTTCTTATTTTCCTTATCTTGCTACAGACTGTTATAGGCATCTTTCTATAATCTTTCTGTTTACAAATCTTTCTATAATCTTTGGTACTCATTTTGAATCCACCTTTTTTCATGCTTTTGTTCCTGATTTTGGAGAATCTTAGGAAGATCGTCTCCACCTTGTTAAGCTTACCTATAACAACAGTTATCAGGTATAATCTCAATCCTCTTGTCACCTTGTCTTAATCTTATTTCATTTCTATTTTTCTGTGCTTTCCCGTACCTCATTCCTTTTCGGGGACGAAAAGTTTTGAGTGGGGGAGAGCGTAACAACCCTGTATTTTTAAATTATTTTAATTGAATTTTGATTTAACTTTATTATATTTAATTTAGATAATTTTGTTATTTTAAAATATAGACTTTGATTTTGATATGAATTATCATTCCAAAATATGACTAAAAAGAATATTTTCCAAAAAAGTGTATTTTGGTCAATATGGTCAAACTTTGACTTTTAAATTTAAAAATTTAAAAGTTTGAAAATTTGAATTTTATCTTTTATTATGAAACTAAATAAAATTTTAAGGACATTTCTTTTCGTTTCGTTGAAATCTGATTTATAATGCGAAAGTTGTGCCTTTTAACTATTGAGTGTAATTTGCTGTATTTAACAAAATTGTTATTTTAAATTATATAAATAATATTTTATTTGGTCATGTAATGTTCTAATTTATATTTATATGAGTAAAATAACATGTTATGTATATATTTTAGTTTTCAAACATTTTTAAAAGTGTAATTGACATTTTCCAATGTCAGTTGTATTCTGTTTGTCATTTTTAATTTCTAGTTTCAACTTGTTAAAGAAATTCTTTATTTATTTTTATATTTTCTTAAGAACTTAATTTATTCTCATTCCAACTTTATTTTGTTCCTCATTTATTTATTTATTTGACTTCTTATTTGTTTTAAAGTGATAGAGAAATTTTATAAGGCTAGTGATATTTTATTTGTAATTTTCATGCCCTGTTTTCAATTTTTAAACAATTTCTTTAGTTCTTTTTTTATTTTTCTCCAATTTAATTATTTATTTTATTTTAGAAATGACAAATAAATTATTTTATTTCAAATTTTACTTCATAATATTTTTAAATGAAGTGGATAATTTTCCAAAGTCAATGGTGATTTAATTGAAATTTCTGGACACTATTTTGGATTTTTAAGCAATTTCTTTTATTCTTTTCTATTTTATTTAAATTTTATTATTTATTTTCATATCACTTGGTTTCGGTTTTTAAATGTATTTACTGAATTTTTTTGTTATATTTGATTTAAGAGAAAAGGTAAATTGAAGAGACAAGTCTCTTCCTTTTCCTATGACTTTTCAAGTGCTTGACTCCTCATTTTCTTTTACCGTTTCCTCATTTACTTTTGGCCGTACATTTTTTATGATAGCCGTGAGTTCTCATTCCTTGTTCACGTGAAAAACATTCTCATCTCATTACATTTCACGGCTAAGAGAAAGATGGTAATGGCCTCCTTAGTTTTCTCCTTCTCTTTCTTCTTATTTTCTTAGTATTTTACCTTGCTTCTCTTGCTTTGTTTGGCCTAACACCACCACCATCTCCTTCCACCGACCACCACCACTTCCTTCTCCACATCATACATGGCCAAAATCCTTCCTCCTCTGACCAGCAAGTGCCATGACCATCCCATGATGCAAAATCCACAAAACAATGCAAAAACTACTTAAAAAGCATGCCTAGCCACCTAGTCTTCATCACCATCACCTTCGATGACCTTGGCCACCTCCTATTGCTCCACCACCACCTTGACATACCCCTAACCATCACCTCCTACCTCTGTCCATACCTGTACCTGAAATGGCCGAACCTAGATGGGACATAGACTGAGCCAAAAGTGACCCAAAACTCCTCTATGTTGCCTAGTCCCTTCATAGCCATATGTTGTAACCTTCTCCACCATATTCCACTACCTAGGCCGTGCATACACATGACCAAACCTGAGGCAAACTTGTTCAAACCAGAGCCAAACAACATCCATAGGCCGTGCCAAATAGTAGAGAAGGCAAGGCAAAAGACTGTGCATTCATATCTCTTTTTATTCAAAAGTTATTTTATTTCAAATTGGTATTGTATTTATAAATTGTTTTGATTTTTGGTTGGGTTGTAACACAAGATCTTTAGCTTGGATTCGCTCTCCACTCAAGTCCATAGGGTTGTCATTTTGCTCTTGATTCCGTTATGCCAGTTGTGTTGCAATCTCCAGCATTTTGAGGTGAGTAAATCTCACCTGACATTTATACTTATGCAATTGTGAAGCGACAACAATTGAATGCGTAGAATGATATATTATGTTATAACTGCCTATGATTATTTATATATGGTGTTAAACCAGTTAATTTGAATGTCATCTCATCTTTTACTGTTATATGTTGTTAACTATTCATTTATATCTGTTTATCACACTGCAAGTTCCATGTAGAATAGAAACACTATGAGTTGAAATGATACATACCCGAACGGACTTTAGAATAGGGAAAAATCGTTATGGGCTGAAATGATAGGCCTGAACGGTTTTTGATTATTTATTTTGACTTGGGACTGCGGGTTTGAAATGATAGAACCAAGATTTTTCTTTTTAAACTGCGGATTGAAATGATATATATCTGTATCACTTGACCTAGGTTAGAAAACTATATACAGGCCCGTGGTTATATTTTATAAAGTATTTTGAATATTTTAAATATTTTTTAAAAGTGAAAAATTATGAAATTTGAATTAAATTGGATTTTTAATGTTTAAATAAATAAATTTTGGAAAAAAATTTCTAGAAGTTAAAAATGTAATTCAAATGAATGGTAAAAAGTGAATTTTTGAAATATAACTTAAATTTGGAAATTTGGACTTTGGCTTTTAAAATGACATTTAAGTTACATAAATAAAATTTTAAGTGGTTTAAATGTAAATTTATGATAATTTAATTTAAATAGATTTTAAAGTGTTTTAAATAAAGGATTTATGATTTTTGTATAAGTGGAAAATGTTAAATAAATAAATGGTTAAGTTGAATTATTGAAATATAACTTAAAGTCTGGAAATTTGGGTTTTGGTTCAAAAAGGGAATTTTAAGTTATATAAATAAAATAGAAATTTAATTATATTTGTAAAATGGTTAATATGATGATTGGATTAAATTTGAGTTTAAATGAATTAATAAAGTATTATTGATTTTTCTATGTATTAAAATGGTTAAATGAATGAATGCGTAAAAGTGTAATTTTAAAATGAACTTGACTTGGAAATGTGAATTTGGTTATAATTAAGGGTTTAAGTTAATTAAATAAATTGGAAATTTAGTTTAATTTGTGAAATGATAATTTGAAAATGTAAATGTTAATAAAGTGTTAAATGTAAAAATGAGAAAGTTTGCACTTGAATTTATTAAGATGAATTGTGAAATTTGATTTAATTATAAAATGATGCTTTATAAAAAAAATCATTAATTAAAAGAGTATTTTAATGAACATCTTTGAATGTAAAATATATTTTTATAATGTTTAAATGGTTTAATTGAAACGTTTTCAGGTATAACTTTCAGCAGCTTTTTCTGAATGCTGTGAAAGGTTGAAATTTTCAACGTTATGGTTTTAACTTAGTAAATGAACTCATAATGCTTTAAAACTTTAAATTTAATACTTGATTTGAAAGTATATAAACCTAAATTTTAAAGGGTTTAATTGAATTATTTTGATTAAAATATATTCTATTTAAAAGATTAATTGTAATGATAATAAATGAATGATATCTTTTAATTTAAAGGGTATTTAAAGTTGAATATTTGGGTTTGAACTTATATGATGATTTGAAATTGGTTTTGAAAAGATATGATATTTTGATATATTAAAATGATTTGAAATGTGGTTTTGAGAAGATATGATATTTTGATATATTAAAATGATTTGAAATGTGGTTTTGAAAGATATGATGTTTTGATATTAAAATGATTTGAAAAGAAGTTCTGAAATATATGATATTTTGGAAATGAAGCTTTGAAAAGTTATGATACTTTAATATATTAAAATGATTTGGAATAAGGTTTTGAAAGACATAATAATTTAATATATTGAAATGGTTAGAAATGACTTGATATTTATTTTGATAAATATTTGAATTTGAAAGATATGGTATGTTGATATATTGAAATGATTTGGAAATGATTTAATCTTTATTTTGATAAAGATTTGGATTTGAAATGATATTTTATTTCGAAGTATAAAATATTATTTTTAAGTTATAACCACGGGTTATAATAACGATTGGTTGGCAAAGAGACCGGGATCGGATATGGGCATACTCTCTGTCGATACCGAAAACCACTTTGACAACCGTGTACGCGGTGGAGATTCCGGAATGAAGTAGGATGGTGGCGACGTTCTTGAGGTATATTACGTGGACCCAACTACCATGAGTTGGCATAAGGTGGCTAAAACAGGAATGATCTCGGGCCAAAAGGGGTAACTCCTTTGGTCGAACACATTTCTTCGATACCATTCTATTGCTTTTGTGATTGTTTGGGCGCCCCTCCGATTTTTGGGAATGTGTTCCGAGGTAGGCGTATGTGGCTGCTGCGTTACCACCAGCCCGTGTGCGTAATTTGTATATCTACCCTGGCATTGCCTTGTGTGCCGTGTCACCTACCATATCGAGCCTTTACTACGAGTTTATATTTGTGTCGTGTCTATGGAGCATCTTCTCGTAGTCTCCCGATCAGGAGATATGCACGTGTTGTATAGACTACTGTCATTATTTGTGTTAAGCGCTATATGGGTTACCCCTTAACGCCATTAAAAAGTCAATTTATTTTACTGTTAGACATTATTATAATGGCGAAATATTACTACATAGTAAATAGTTTAACGGATCCTTAGAGGATGGGCGGTCCCAAGAATCCTTTAAGTTACTTGTACTTTTACTACAGTTCACTTGAGTTGGTTTACACTGTATAAGTATGTATGTCCTGACTCGAGTGTTTGTATTTTTATTTACGCTCGGGTCAGCCTGAGTATTCATAGATTTGGATTCCCACTTTCTGGAGATTGGAATCGCTGGAGATTATCTGCTTGTCCAATTTTATATGTTTCACTTTCAGTTATCCTGTTGATCCCAGTGTTGTATTCATTTTGTACTTGGTTATTATCTTGAGACGTCTTTGGTATTTTATTTCTTCTGTTGTATCTTATGTAACTCTGATATATTACATAGTAGCTTCATGAACTACTATTTCTTTTACTTCCGATGTGCTATTATTACTCTGTGTCTGTGATCTGTGATTATTATTTACTATATATTCTGAGATTTGCCAAAAATTTATTTGCAACGAGGTATTTTGAGCAATTCAAGTCCGACATGTGTGGATGCGAATGGTTGAAAATACCTGGTTGTTACAGGAATACTCTCGTGTAATAGGTTGTCTCATGTATCTCATGAATTGCACAAGACCAGATATAGCTTATGCAGTAAGTCAACTGAGCAGGTATACAAGCAATCCAGGGAAGGAACACTGAAAAGCACTAATGAGAGTGCTTGGATATTTAAAAAATAAAATTATTCCTTACATTATGGAAAATATCCTGCTGTCTTAGAAGGATATAGTGATGCAAACTGGATTGCTGATTCAAAGGAATCAAAATCAACGAGTGGTTATGTCTTTACCTTAGCAGGGGAAGCAGCGTCATGGAAATCTACTAAACAAACATGTATAGCTCGACCCATTATGGAATCGGAGTTCATCGCTTTAGATAAAGCAGGCGAAGAAGCAGAATGGCTTCGTCATTTTTTAGAAGATATTTCATTTTGGCCTAAATCTGTATCGGCCATATGCATACACTGTAATAACCAAGCTGCGCTAAGTAGAGCGTACAACTTTGTATATAATAGAAAGTCACGACATATTCGTCGATGCCATAACACAGTTAGGCAGTTGCTCTCAAATGGAACTATTTCCATGGATTATGTGAGAACAAACAATAACCTAATGGATCCATTTACTAAAGGTTTATCAAGGGTGAAAATTGATTGCGCATCGAGGGGAATGGGTTTAAAAGCCTAAACCACCAAGAGTTATCTTATACGGAAACCTATCCTAGTGACTGGAGATCCCACGGACTAGAATCAATAGGCAAAGCAGTTCTGAGTAACTCAAGACGTAATGCATTTGCGTGGACATTGTCCAACTCCATTCCTATGGTGCACAATATAAATGCATGCCTACAGAAGTATTTAAAGGTTAAAAATATGTTTTTTAATGATGACCATATCTTGAAAATAACAAGTGGGGTATATGTATGATACTCTTAATGGTTGCGATCACCTATGTTAGTGTGAGCTGAGTCGGCTCTATGAGAATATTAAAGGCTTGTATTTTCTATAAACACTCGCAGAACCAAAAATTGTTCATGACCAAAATGACACAACCAAGAGATTGGATGAGAAGGAATCAATGCTTCGTAAAGCTTATTGTCTGAATATACAATAAAGGCTGACGGTTCAAGATGAAATAATTCACTGATTAGCCAAGTAGATCCGATAAGTTTTAAATAGGGAAAGTTCAAAGTGAAATATCTAGTTATCCACGATAAAACATTATTCCATACGTACTCTGTGATATTTCGCTTTGTGTGGGGGATGTGTATATTATCGTTCTTGTGGGGGATTGTTGGAATTCCTAAATGAATGAAAACACACATAGTCCCACTTCGTCAAAATTGCAAATCTATTCTAGTATATTAATAGCTTTGCAATGAAGGGGTTAGGGCCTAGAAACACTCAAATGTATGCTTCGTTGTGAGGAGGAAGATCATGCATCTCCACCACACGCACGGCGCCGCCGCCGCCGTCCGTCCGACCGACCGAACTGGGCCGAGCTAGGGTTTGGTTTTGGGTTTGGGTCTATTATGATCCTATTTTTACTGCAAAACTGAGCCGGGTTTTTTAACAGTTGCAGGCTATACGAACAGACGGCTATTCATAAGCGGACGTGGATTGACTGAGGAGGTGTGACTTCTGAAGCGGGTGCGAACCATTAGACGCGAGCGGGTGCGACCCGTTAACGAATAGTAGCGGTTCAAAAGGCAACGGGTGTGACCCGTCAAGCGGACGCGACTGTTTGAAGGGATGCGGATGAAATTATAAATAGGAGAGAATCCTAATCGCATTCTCATTTCATTCCAATTCTAATTTCTTCTGCTTCTTCTTTTCTACTGCTCTATACAATATATCACAGAGTTGACATACTCATTACAGTCTCGTGCAGATTACGTCTGTTGTATCTTGAGAGACTTTAAATAAAGTCTTAAGAAAACTGTACGACAAACCTCAGACGGGATTTCCTTTTTCAAACCGGTTAGGTTTATAATTGATTTATATATTTATTTATATATATCATTTTCGTTTCTACGTTGTGCTATTTCTTTAAATAGTATAACGTTTGATCTATCGTTATAGTTACCATTACTATAATTGTTGGTTTGTGGTTGCAATTTAATTACGACATACCTATTGCTTAATTTAGCAAATACAGACTTTCAGAGTAGTGGAAATCTGCTTGATAAACTTGTGAGACGAGTTTATAATTGATTATTCTCTGTTTTGGTATACTTGACGTATAACATATGCGGTCTGTGATCTACCAAAGCTGAATATCAAGTTATTGCTACCACAACTGTTGAAATGCGTCGGAGGCGTTTTTTACTCACAGTACTACATGTTAGTCTACCGTTATCTATTCTGAAATTTTAGCGCAACAATCTATGCTCAAATATGATTTTCTATTTCAGCATGAAACATGTTCAAAGGTTCTCTCAAAGGCGATCATGATACTTCTACCGATGAGTTAGGAAGGTTAGCTTCCCTTCTAGGCGCTCCATTTTGGGGCATGATAAAAGGAATTACTTATCGATGCAGTTTAACTTGAGTTCAAACTATTACAATTAAATCTCTTCAATATAACAAGAAATCCGATTACATATTTAATTTCTTTAATACGATTTTGAACTGTAAATCACTTACATATTAAATCATTTAAATATTAATCAACTAGCGAATTAACTGTGATTGTATGTCACTCTCAGAATTTAAATTACTGTCAAAATAATGTATAAATAAGAATGTAAATCCAATAAAATAAAGCATGTCATTGTTTGGTGTTACCTTTTCCACTTTGTCTCCGTGTTTCTTTCTTCATAATCTGAACACAAATTGCCTTCGTGGGATCCAAACAATATCATCTCATGTTCAATTATCTCTTAAACTAACTTTTCGGTGCATTAATTATTGTTGTGGTTCACCATATGTATTCCTTCTACCGTAGCAATTATCGAAAGTATAATAAATGTTACATGCCGACTTCAAATATCAATGAAATTGTTATAGGATATAGAATAGTGAAAAAACTATTATCAAGAATCATTAGAAATTAACTAATATGAATATATATAAATAAATAAAAAACGAAGAAGAAGGAAGGACTTGAGTTGATGATCGTCTCGGTTGTTATTTGACTGTTTGTTTTATTGTTATCGGATCCTCCTTCTGACATTACTGGTTGTCACCATGATAATGTTGCCTGGATTGACATGGAAAATGTTGGTATCCATTATGCAAGTAGTACGCGCTACTACTCTACGTGCATAATTGGCATTTTCTACTACGTTCGTCACAGAAATTGGCAGTGATGATTGTACGCACTATTCACAGATAGGTGGTTCTCTAAGTCTTTTCTTCTCATATATTCATAAAAGTTGTTTGAAGGTGCATCTGTGTAAAGATCGAGTATGTGTATGTTGGAAGGTCTGCAGTGTCAGATATTGTTGTGCTACTTATGTTATGTTTTATGTTATCCTTGTCTTATTTATGCATGTTGAACGGAGAATGCCGTTTCTTCTCTTTTACTTTTGGTTATCCTAGTTATATGTTTACCTATGTCCTTTATCTTGTTTTTCGTTTGCATACAAGTGGCAAGTACATGCCAACAGGGTTATTAATATATATCCAACCTTGCTTGCGTTATGGAAAATAAAAGGACTTGTGTTACTTCTCAAAATCCTTTCACTCTTTCTAATATTATCACAGCGAAAGTTAGAATTATGAAATTAAGTGGGTGCTCAAGTAGAAGTAAAACGCGTTAGTGCTTAACTAAAAAGAAGAAAGTGCAACCGAATTCGTCTATCTTTAAAAAAAAAATGTTGCGAATAAGTATGATGTCCATCCAACACTACGTTGTGGCGCACTAATAAATATTCTAATAGCATTCATAATTTCTAAAATAAGTGTTATATATCATTATATCTCGCATGCTTAGGGTTATTAATAATGAATTCATTACCGCTCCCCAAAGTTGGATCCGTCAAAATATGACCAACTCACTTGTCCTACTTATAAATGGCATGGAACAACTCATTTATGAATTTTTATTATATCGAACATAAACGGCTTGATACATTTTTAAATGTATCATAAATGGTTAACTCATTTATCCATTTATTGAAAACTTAAAATTTAAATATATAAATTTTGAAAATAAAAATTTTAAATTTTTTCATTCGAACGATTAGAAAGAAGCCGCTATATTTTTTGTTCAAAATGCAATAACTTCTTCCTAACAACTCGGAATTAGACGAGACTTTGACCAATGAACGCTCACCTAAGTTACGGAAAATATTGAACACTCAAATATTTCATCTTGTGAACGCAAACTATAATTCTTCATGGTGACAAACGGTTGCACTTAGCAAATAAAAGACTACATCCCCATATTCGAACTACGACTAGATAGAAATCATTATTTTTTTTGTTCAAACTGCAATAACTTCTTCATACAAACTCTGAATCGACTGAGACTTCAACCAATGAACTCACACTTAAACAACAGACAATATGGAATGCTCGAATACATCATCTTGTGACCGTACACTGTAGTTCTCCATGATGACTAATAGTTGTACTTAAAAAACAACATGCTACATCCCCGTATTTGAACTCTGTCTATGCAAAAGTCGTTATTTTTTGTTCAGACTGTAGTAACTTCTTCATACTAACTCTGAATCGGACGAGAGTTCGACGGATGAACTCTCATCTAAATTACGGACAATATGAAACGTTTGTATACTTCATCTTGTGAACGCAAGATGTAGTTTTCCCTGATAACTAACAGTTGTATTTAGCAAATAATAAGCTAGATCTTCATATTTGAACTTCGTCTCGGCAAAAGCCGCTGTTTTTTTGTTCAGACTACGGTAACTTCTTTATACTAACGTGGAATCAGACGGGACTTCGACCGATAAACTTCCACCTAAATTATAGATAATATGAACGCCCAGACACTTTTTCTTGTGAACGCACACTATGGTTCTCCATGGTGACTAACAGTTGTACCTAGAAAATAACAGACCGTGTCTCCATATTTAAATCGATTATATGTAACCCGCTTATTAAATGGATAAGACCGACTCATGTATTAAATAGGTTTAAAAAAATGCGTCTATCATAGATAGAATGAGTCAAAATTGAACCAATCCAATTCGACCCAACTCAATTCATTTCATTTGACGGTTCTACTTCAACTATTACTTTAAACTATGGCCGTCTCTGAGGCTTTGGGGGCCTTTACTGCCGCAATCCCGATCAATAGATCTACCCTAAATTCAAACAAAATCAGTCAAATCCTAGACTTTGTATTCTACATAGCCAATTGCAATCAAACAAAGCGCATGCTTCAAAATTCACCTTTCCTATCTCTTCCCCCACATCTAAATTCTAAAACCCACAAAATCTTTTCGCAGCGTTCGGCATACCTAGGCTATGAAGCATGTTGCATGTACGTAGACTAAGACATGCTTGCAATAGTCAGAAATAATCCGCTGCATGCACATTGGCCTTTAAATTTGCCTATAAATTAGACCAAAGCCAAGCAAGAAAACAGAATATAACCAAGCTTTACAGAGCCATTAAAATAAACCAATGGCTTCTAAAACATTAACGTTCTTCATTGTTGCAGTACTAGGAGCAACAGTAGTTGCACCATTGGCACAAGGCCAGCTACTTGGGTCAGGTACACTTAACGTAGCTGGTATTGTCAACTGCACCACAGGTACTAGTGGTGCTGTTAGTGCACTTCCCTTTGCAAGTAAGTCTTGCTTTCTGCACACCACTAAGATAAACCATGTAAACATATGTACCTTATCTGTATTCGCTTAGAGTACGTTTTGACCTTATGAGCATACAGATGCAGGAGTGCAGCTAATATGCGGAAACAACGTGGTTTCATCAACGACAACAAACTCAAGCGGACAGTTCAACCTATCCCTGAACTTCATAACTTCGATCCTATCAACTCTTTTAAGTACTTGCAAGCTTGAAGTCACAACTCCACTGTCCACGTGCGATGCTTCACTTCCTACCAGTGGAGTTCTTCAATCGGCCCTTCAGTTGCTTGACGGTGCTGGTGATGTAGTTAGTGGACTTCTTGGTATTGTCACCAACATCATCCCAACCGGCTTCAATTTCATCCCAGCACTTGGCTAAGACTTGAACATGTATCCACTGAATTAATTATGTGTCCTTGTATCGTCTAACGTTGTGTAGTAACTGCCTAAGATCAATCATTGCAGTTGCCTAAATAAAGACGTCCCACCACTCCATGTTATAAAGTGTTTTGGTTTATGCGTATGTCTGTACTCTCTCATTTGCATTCTAGTACAGCAACATAATAACATGCACAACATGCAAACAAAACTGCTAAACTAGAAGATTATAGCACAGTAGTACAGAATAGTTACACATAAACTCAAAGGTGAAAATACAATCCAAATACGGCGATATCTATCAGAGATTAGTGACAATATGAATCAGATTACAATTTACTTTTTGGCGTAAGTGATGAGCATAGAGTTTTGTGGAGTGATTTTGAAGCCTTGAAGCACGTTCATGGCAACAGTGGCTTGCATCTCATCCCCGTACTCTACGAATGCGATTCCTGGTTTGGCATCGACCATTCTCACTTCTTTGAAACCAGGATATTGGCAGAAGAGCATTTGAAGCATCATGGAAGTTGAATCATGTGGAAGGTTCTGGACAAACAATATGTTGTTTGGCAAGGCTGGCATTTCCGGATGCATCGATTTTGCTCCTCCTGGCACTGGCAGCTGAGATAACTGTTTATGGTCATTCAAAAACAAAGTTAAGATTCACACAAGTTTTATGACATGAGTCTTTTGATAGGTAAAAAATACAAGAGATCATGTTTAAAATACACGATACACGCCACCAACCTTCATCTATGATCCTCTCTACCCACTTCCGTCATCCTTCTTTACAGATTCATAATCATCTCTAGTTAATTTATATCACCTATTCTATTATTAAATGTGCGCATTTTGGTGCTTAACTGGTGTAAAATGCTTCGCTAGACTGAATCCAGATTAGTCAATGTTGATAGGTAGTTATGAGACATAGACAAAACATTATCCACAAGACGTTTTTTAATATTTTATATATATTGGTAAGCTTTGCAATAAATTTGTATGGTCAAAAGATAACGCAACCTAGTTATCAAGGTTAATAATTATATACATTGAATCTAACTCTTGAAAATCACTTCAACTTGGAGTACATCCAACAATTATGGACTACAATCTTATATTTTTTATTGTGACGGCCGTACCAGAAGAAGTGATCTAATCGTTACTCTTTTGGCTCTTTTGTGTGTGTGTGTGTGATGTGTACCTAAATTGACACCTTAACCATATATGACAAGCAATAGCACAATAATATGACAATACTGCATATATACAATGGATTTTAGTAAATAGATAGGTATAACAAAGCAATTTTAATGTAAAAAGAACAAATATACTGGTAGCTTGTAAGGGAAGGAGCCTACTCTCAAATTGTATCTTTCAAAATTAGGATTAGCCAAGGACCAAGAAACTATACATGTATGAATTAACGTTTTGCAGTTTTTGAGCGTTTTCCCCTGGATAACTGAATTTACACAAATGTTATATTGTTTCAGATGTTACAAATAGCTAAAATTTCACGTTGAGAAATGGGTCGATCAAATTTAATGGATGAGGACCAAACATGCACATGACTTCATAATTTACTTGTCTAGTACTAATTATTGATCTACTCACATCTACATCATGTAGTCGAAGATTTTAAAAAAAAAAATCATAACAGGTATCATAAAATTCAATTCAAACATCCTCCAATAAAACCATGAAATGCATCAGCAATATAGGCGCTCAAAGGAAATTTACCGGTGGTAGACTACCATAAGCACCAGCATAAGGTGCATTCAAACCTGCAGCAGCCTGATTTGCTTCTTGCTCCCGACGCTTTCTTTCGGCTGCATAGTAAGTGGGCAATAAAAAGTAAACGACTAAAGGAACCACAATATGAGGGCATGTATAACAATTTATTTAAAAAACTAATAAAAATAAAAGGATGCTCCAAGAATACATTTTCCCTCAACTATACATCCAGTGTGTACATTTTCCATCAACTGCATATCTCAGTGTACATTTTCCTTTATTCCATCAAACTGGTAAAGGTACCACAAAATATATCTGTTTTTTATGTGCCACCGTTTATGAAGCAAAGAGATCGAACATAAACAAACATGTGACCAAAAAAAGTGATAGGAAAAATTTAATTGGTAAGATGACCTGATTGGGGATCATACACAGAGAATGTTAGCTACATAAAAAGATCCAAGATAAGGACCATAACAAGCAGAAATCAACTGCGATATTTTACTCTTTGGTAGCTAATTGCAATCCCTTGTTGGAACTAACAGTGAAATATACTTGTGCTGTGAAGTATAATTGTCATGCATTATGACAATTATTCAATTAATTGATATTAAAAGAAGTTTACACTATAACTATTACACACCTTCGCTATCAAAAATCTTACAATTTGAACTCTGGTTCAAACCAAAACTCTCAACTACTATTTACTTTCCAAATTCTAATTCAAAACTCAATCAACGTTATATTGAAGAAGAAAAAATGATCCAAGTTGAAATAAAAAACGTCGTAATGCTTATACAAATCAGATTCATTTTTTTCTACACAAAATATAAAAAACAAGAGAATTATATGCATTAATGTTTTAGACTTAAAAGTAGAAGCTCAAGCATCAAAATTTCAAAAATATAAATTATTAGTACCAAAACTTTTGCACGCTTAAACAGTTAAATGGCATTTGATAATCTACATCAAGCAAAATTTCAGTATAAAAGCATGTTAATAAGCCTGTTTATAGTCAGCTGCGGATACAGCATATCAGAAACCATTTTCAGATATTGGATATCTATATGTGCAGATGGCCGACAAATATCAAATATTATCATACTCGCTAACGATTAATAAGTATAAAGACATAAACAGAAATTTTTGATTCAATAAAAAACTATTAGAGTACTAATGCTTATAAAAGCATAATAAATAAAAAATACGACGATAAGAAATAGTTTTGAGCAACAAATAACCATCATTTACATAATCATAGTATAAATTATCAGCTCAATAAAAAGGTAACTATCATTCTATCTACCAAAATACACATAACATAATCTACTATCTTAACCAAAGCCAGACAGAATTCTCGAATGCAGATATCATCTTATAGGCATCCCCATCAGTTTTTCTGAATTTCAAATATCTTCCACTTTCAGATTCAAATCGGACAAATTTGAGTTTTATATCTACCAAATATAAAATCAGTAAAAAAATGATCCTTTTGAATCTACAATTCATGATTTAAACCCGGTTTAGATTTGAAGTATAAGCTTTACAATTTGAATGTCAGTCTGAAAACCTTTGACTTCAACTCATAAAGATGAAAAGCATACGATCTACACTGCTAAATTCTCTCGAGTGAAAAAGGAAGGCTCTCACAGGCCATAGGTAAACATGATATTCTTTCAAAGTAATGCAATATACCTTATGGTCAATTCGAAATATATAAACCATCCATGTTGATTTCTAAGCTACGAAACATTCAACAGGCTTAGTAAGATATTCCTTCTTGTCTCGTGATAAAAATTATTACTATATTTCCATCAGAGAGTAAAGTTTCCTTCAAGCAAGAGAACGATTGTGATTCTAATAATCCAACAGTTAGAGCTAATTTGAAAATCATAGATTGTAAGATATGTAGATTACAAAAATTCACAGATAAAAGAAAACGATAAAGAAATTCATAGGAAACAGGTCGACCTATCACTGTTAAGTAAGAATAGAGTGTATAGCTACAGTACATCAGCTTACATGAAGTGATAAAGTAATATATGTTTTGATTTTTTTTTTTTTAAATAATCTGACCTTTATCATCATGCCGTTTCTTTCTTTCTCTAGGAACAAATGTGCCATCAGCTTTCGCTATAATGTCTGATTTAGTCTTGGCATACTGGATCCTCTGCGTTTTTAGACCATGAACTTGTATCACTAATTTAATTCTTCAATAGATAATGAACGGATTAAAGAAAAGTATAAAAGATGATCTCCAACTCTCAAGCATTTACCAGGAAAACCAAGGGATCAACTTCCACAAGTCAATGGAAGAGGAACATAATGTTTGCTTTTGCAAAGGTTTGTAATACACACACACAAGCGTGCATGCGCACACATAAGACTGGCGTACTTTTGTTTTGAATAAGCAGATAATCACAAGTTATTTGTATATATGCTTTAGAGCCATTAAAATGAAATGATAATAATCATGCAGATCACATATGCGCTGAGCGTAAATAAAGACATACTTCATAGATACGAATATCGTTGGACCAACTTCCACAAGTCTCTACAAGAGGGAGGACGTTCGCATCAGCATACATTGGTATTGTAAATAAATTTATAATACAGACATTATATTCTTCGTTCAGTGAGGAAAAAAAATCATGAGAATTTAAATCCAAGGTAGTCAAATAGCAAATAGCGGAAGGCTTAAGCTATGCGCTAATGCGTGCTATTTTGTTCACTTTTGTAAATTTTGCATACACATAAACACTAACTAAGACTAAAGTAGGCATGATCCATGTTTACATAAGTTTCAAATCACTCATTTATGATTATCACTATTATTATTTTCAGATTTTACACTGTAACTTAATTATGATTAGAATTTACATTGTAACTTAAACTATAAATGGTATGTTGATGCCTTGTATTCAAATTCTAAACTCCAGAACCACGCCTTAAAAATCTTAATCGTAACGACCCACAAATCCATCACTTCAGAAAAAATTTGAAATATAAGATTTTTTAACATAAATGATGATGTTTTTAAACAATAAATAATATTGGTAATCTTATTTTAAATAAATATTTACAAAAATATATACTTTGTATAAATGTATCGTCGTGTTATTAAGTATTCTGCTTTAAGTTCTTTTCTCTATAAGAGGTGGAATAGAATAACCCAGTTGAAGCGTAATGATCATACGTCTGTAATGCATTGTATGTCCCATAATAGATCCTATTCTTCTAGCCTTTCCTGAGAGTCGATGACTATTCATAGCTATTACCTTGACACCATAGAAGAGTTCGACCCAATGCTTTATCATACGTCTGTAATGCATTGTATGTCTCATAATAGGTCCTATTCTTCTACCCTTTCCTGGAAGTCGATGACTATTCATAGCTATTACCTTGACACCAAAGAAGAGTTCGACTCAATACTTTATTTCTGTCCTAATTGATCCTGATTCGACATTAGAAGTAGAACGATGAAACCCGTGACTATATAGGATTCTATTTAAAAGAATCCAAATGATTGAGCAGGCGGGATGGCGGACCATCCGACATCGTGCACGAAGCTGGATACATACATTCATTTATATAAGCGAAAATATGTAATAAAATTATTTATTTCATTTTAAAAATAAAATCTCTTTATGACAACATCAATGATATCACTATTTTTAAATAAATGATTTTTGAATTTAAATGATTTAATAATTATTTTAATTATTCGATGAGTCCTTTTAATTATTATATAATGATAGAAATATTATTATCAAACTTTGTTTACAAATGTGTGTGTATTAAATAAGAAGTGAAAATATGACCGAAATTCAAAATCGAAATCCATGACGATTCAACCTATAAAAGTTGTGTAACGTTGTGAATTATTTAAGATATAGATATGCACACATACATTTACATATACATGAACACGTATATACATGCAAATATGCTTACATTTAAACAAATATATATATTACAAAATATCTAAAATCCTTAAGTAAATCCAAAGTCAAACTCTTACATCCTAAGCACAAGCACATGGCTACACACACCGGAGGAGGGGGAGGGGGAGGGTGGAAGGGGGAGTGATGGTGATGAAAAAGATGCGTTTGTGTGAAAATATCATGATATTTACATCCTTACATTTGCGTATAAATGGCACGCATCTCTCTTTGCTTTATTCACACTTCTTCATAAAATTCCTAAGCTTCTTCACTTTTTTAATTCTACATTAATGGCTTCTTGCGTAAACAAAGTTATGTCAAAAAATTATGGCAAAAAAATTTGAAATTATATAGTATAGTATATATTATCAAAACTCTTTAAAACCAAAGCAAATCCACTCCTTTCCACCTCTACAATCCATGGCCAAACCATCCACCACCACTTGCCAAGCAAAACCGAGGCCTTCCAAGCCTCCAAGACCAAGGCCGAATCCCTTAGAAGCAATTCTGCTAGTAGTTGTGAGCTTCGATTTCGAGATAACTGAGCTATAGCCATTTCAAAGTTAGTCCGATCGAAAATCAAGTGAGAAACTCTTTCAAATTTATTTTATACATATGATGATGATGTGATATGATTGCTATGGTTGTTTATTATGTTTGATCATCAAGTTTGAATGTTGATTATATGTTTATTTTGATGTTGAAATGATTCACGTTTAACACACATCAAATATCACAAAGGAAATCACATTCCTTTAATAAATGAAATGGTGTATATGAGATTGTTAAACTTCTTTAAAATGGTTTAAAATGGTTTATAGATGTTTTATAAACATTAAAATCCAGTTTGGTGAAGTTTTGGCAAATTACGAAAATTGAGTCAAAAATAGACGCGTCATAAAAAGTTAAATCCGTTTAAACGATAGATTCAAAGTCGGAATTCTTTGTAATAAAAAAATTCTGAAGTCTTATAATCATAGTTTTCAAAAATAAGATCGAGATTTCGTTTAGTAGATTTTGAAATATGAGCAAATCAAGTTTTCAAAATAATTATGGTTTGACAGTTCGAAAACCAAAGCGATAAATTATTTAAAATTGATATTTTTAATTCTTTGAAAATATAAAATAAATTCTATAAATATTTTAAAAGATTATAAAAGAGATTTGAGTTATAAAAATGAATTTATAAACGATCGAAAAGTTTTTTTAATCAAATACGCTTTTAAAACACTATTCGCGGCATTTTTTGCAGCACTTTTAATAACTTTTGAAATATGCCTTTAAACTGAAGTATTCTATTCCAAATCTTTTATAAATGTTTTCAAATAAATAATTAAGTATTTTAAAGATGATTTGAAGGTTTTATAATTTATTTTAAAAAGTTTAAATGATTTAAAGAAAAGCTGTTAAAATCAAGAGATTTAATCTTGGCTCTAAAAGCCGATGAGTAGACAGGATTTTTCTATTTGTAAGATTCGAATGTGAGATGCTTAAACTAATGAGATGTTTAGAAGCAACCGGTGCCCTGGCTCGCATGACCATTTTCCTGGACGAAAAATAGATAAGGTCGAAAATATTGAAAACGAGGCAAGTAAAAAAGATTCTATTTTTTTCAAATTTAATACGACTTAAATTGTATAGAAATAATCTTCTTATACTTGATATTAAATTCCAAGGAGAGAACTCACGCTATCCGTGTGAATTTAAAGGTGATTTCACCGTTATTCGAAGGATGGTAAAGTTTGAATACGGAAATTGATGTTGAGTAGAATTAGTATAATTTTTATCGACCTTTTTTACTCAATGAGGTTTTGCAATATGATTTTGATTTGGTATTTTCAAAGTTAAAGAGAGGTTTAATGATTTCGAATATACCGAGATATATATCTTTGCAAGATATTTTTAATAAAAAAAATAATTAATCAATAATAAACACCTATTTACTTAACATCTTTTTATCGATGATTGGTTTGAAGGAACCGAGATCGATTGAATGATTCTTATCCGAAAATCACTTCGAACCAATTTACGTATTCGAAGTAAAAACTTAGAATGATAATAAATGGAATGAAGGGTTTTTTGTCACTGACCTCAGGGGAAATTTCTCATATCATATACATGTGACACTGGCATTTTCATTTGACACTGGTATAATTTCTCATATCATATACACGTACATCGTTTTTTACGAACATACATCTGTTTGGTAGTGTAGGAAGTAACTCCCTTACACTTAACACCCTTCTCTGAGATGCAAGAGCTTAGAGGTTGTATATCTGTGAAAATCAATGGTGTGTGATGGAATTGGCAATGTAGCATTCAAAGTGGAATGCGTTGTATGAAAGGTAATCGTTGCATCGGGTCTCATCACCCGAAAATGACTTAAACATGGCATGTCGTAAGGCTTTGTGGTTCGCAACCATTAGGGTCTGGTCATCGCCTTTCTAGATTACTATATACGAGCGTTAGGACGCGCGCTTCGCGCGTGATAATGGCACATGCCTCTTGCATGAATTATTTTTCTACAAATGATATATGATTAACACATTCAAGAAAAAATTGTTTGAACAAATAATTAGCCATGTTTTTACGTTGAAATAATGTATAGTTAATTTAAATTTTTATTTCTAAATTGCAACATCTAATTTTTATTGTTAGTTTGAATTTTATTTGTATTATTAATTAATAAACAACGAATTTTTAGTTAATTAAAGAAAAAATGTTTATTGGTTAGATCCTATTTTTAAGTGTAGATGAACATTTTGAATTTGTAAAGAGGTTTAATTGTTAGATTCTATTTTTATGGGATATTAAGATTTGTTAATTCGGGCAAGTTTAATGGTTAGATCCTATTTTTAAGGACTATTAAGATTTGTTAATACTATAGAGGGATATTTTTGGTAGTTCATGCTTACACCAAAAAAGTATGACACCAAATGTATTACAACTGTTATTAAAGATATCGAGTATGTTGTGTCTGCTATGGGATCCTGTATAAGTCGATTACGACCGGAGTGATGTTATATTCAGTTCTATCCACCACCAGATGGGTATGCGCGTAGGCCGATCTTGCCAGGTGCAGAGGTTTCAAAGTTATTGATCCTCGATACACCACTCTAAAGATGTACTATATGAAAGACAATTCCTTACCTGCCATTGTATGAAAATTCATTCTCCAACAAGTGCCTTCGGACTTAGATTGTGGAACCTATTATGCTGGAATTTAATCAATGTAACAATTTCGGCTAAGCTTATATAAGTTTACTTGAAAAATGTTTTTAAAAGAATGTCATTAAAAATAATATTACCAGATTTTGCGTAGTAGAGATTTTGGTTATCATAAGATAAAAACTCGTTCCGTGTTTATGTATGACGTGCTCTTATGAGATACCCTTTGTTTTCACATATCCGTAATTTGAGTTTCTCATACCAGTCACATGACTGATCCGGAGTTTATTTTCTTTTCCCTTTAAACTCTGGATGCCCTATTTTTTCGAAAATCCAAGTAATTAGGTAACTTGGAGCATTTTGGATGGAGCAGAGAGCATGTAGCATTTTGGGTCCTTTGTAGAAGTTATCTATTAATTCCACTGTATTTTGTATGATGTATTTACTAGCACTTGTGAGGATAAACAATTATAATTATCCTCGCTGGATTAGTGCTTACTAGAACTCCGATAGAGCAATTTGAAGTAATTGCATGTACCACTTATATGTATAATTAAATGTTGAATGCGATGTGAGATTTTATTTTGTTTTATTTTCTATCTTTATTTTCTTTACCGATGATAATCTATCTCTCCGACACTTGGATTTGCGGCACATGAATACCGAGAATGTACTAGTGTCGATTTTTGAGGGTCGAGGAGGTGGGTCGTCGTATTAATTATGTATTCTAAAGTAAATCCATCTAATTATTTATTTGTTGTTTCCAACTATTTATCTCGCATTATCTTTATTTTTTTCTAAGTTTGATCGAAAATTTAAATAATTATTTTTGTAAATTTCTATATTGAATCGTAATTTATTAAATTTAATATGTTATTAGATTATTTTAATATATATTTTGATGTTAATTCCAAAATTCTGTTTTTTAGTGCAAATGATTTATTTGTTTCGAGATTTTTAAAATTATAAAAACTATACTTATCAAAACAAACTTCTTAGTTATTTAGTGAATAAAAAAAAGATATGTAATATCAAAATGTATGTAGATGCTTATAAATTAAAAGAGATAAAAGTGTATTCTCATGATTAAGTCTTTTATTAAGTTAAGTTATATGAAAAAGGAACTTGAGTCATATATGAATCTACACAGTTGCATCATAATATTTGGTAGTAATAGATCATAAATCAAAACATTTGTTACTTGGTTGAATGACTACTTTTTCATGGAAAACAAATTAGAATATAGTGCAATAATTATGCATCAAAATTTGGTATCATGTGCTGAATGATTTGCTTTTATGTATAGCTAAAATAAACTAATCCATAAGATTATTTTCAAAGTATTTGTTCAAGAAGCACTTCAGATGTATGACAGATGGAGTTTTTTAAAGTTTTATCAATGAAAGAACTTTATTTTGAATAGTTTATTCAAAAGAATTTGAAAGAAAAGGATGTTCAACCTTCATATTTTTTCTTTTTCATTATTAAAAATGATGTAGATAACAAATTCCAATATTGCAAACTTTTAAGATCTATGAAGTAAAAGTTATTTTTTTAAAATTTTAAAAAAACATTAAATGGTTAATAACATCACTAGCAAATTTAAAATGAATTCTTAAGGTTACAAAGTCACTAGAGAAAAATAAAAGTATTAACCCTTTTAACGTAGATGTTTTGAGTATAATACACCTACCTAACACTTACATTCAATTTTATTAGAAGAAAATCATTATGGGATAAACGATTTTGATTTAATACTACAAATATATGATTGGTTAACGTACTCATATCTAGTTTGTGTTCAATTTTATTTGAGTTACTTTTCAATGTACACTCCTAAAATAAACAAATAAACAAAATAGTGTGTTATTTTGGACTATTCGTCATTTTGCGCTTTGACAAAATAGCGCGCCATTTTGCACTATAGATGACGCATGTGTTATTATAGGTTAGATAACGCAAACCTTGCGCTATGGGCAATTTTGAGTTATAGCTGTGTGCTATGATAACTCTGAAATTTTTTCTGTAAAATTAAAGTAATAAGGGTGGCACGATGAGAACACCGTAGCTCGGGTGCATCAAGCATGGATACATATACATATTCCCAGGATAAATTATCATGGAGCGACTTCCCAAAAATTTCTACAAGGAGCACTTTATGTTGCACTAGTCAAGATGTATGCTAAACTGCCTACAATAAAATATACCCAAAATTTGTAACCTTACAATTTGAATCATGCAAATAGGTTTTGTAAAATAAAGATAAACTCAATAGCACTGCAGCATAGGTGTGAGTGTGGATACATTGGTACGGTACATGGATGCTGATAGGATACATCATGGGTAAGTCGATAAAAACTTATTGTTTAGTGATAATTATACATTCAGCATGAAAGATTTTTGTTGTGGCATGCTCATTTGTTAGCTTTATTAATATGATCATCTGTACAGCCTTCTTGAACAAAAGGTGAAACAAAAATTACCTTAAGCTATTTTCTAAATATGATGATTCATATTCTAGCCTTTTACTTATATTAGTTATTAAGTTTTTTCTAATTGGGGGGAAAAGCATCTATCTCTTTCAATTATGTACAATTCCAATGGCTTGAGTATCATGAGTATCAAATGAAGGAAAAACAAATCCATGCATACCCAAAGTAATTCAGTGTGCACCAAACGTTTCCAAGACCATAACCGAACAAATATCATGCTGACTAGCATACCTGGTACTTGGTATTTGTCCCTTACAATATTTGTGTAACCTAGTTCAATAGTTATATGCACGTGCCTTAAAGGCATAAACATTAACACGGCAAGAATTGCAATGATAAATATTCCATGTATGTAAACACAGGTGTTCTAAATAACAGATAAACCATATTGCTTCAGCGTACGAATATAACGAAACCGAACAACCATGTCTAAATGAAAAAGCCCATGAATAATAGATATAAATTTTAAACGCACTCACCAGAGGTTAAACCAAAATAAATTTCACAACCAAATTCCATGCAAACGCTTTGATGTATATACTTACATACATGTGCCTGTGTGTACACAACCACCCCCACCCCCGAAACAAAACAAAAAAAACATTAACAAAATACAAATACATCCGAATGTTATTACGCTAGAGAATAAGAAACATTGCAAGAATACAAATTATTAACAATAGCACGCACCATGGGCTTGTCATAAAATGGAAACCCTTGCATTCGTTTAAGTGCCTCAGTTGCTGAAGCAACATCCTCAAAAATTACCCATGCTTGACCTTTATGTTTCAATGTTTTGAATGCCAATACATCTAATATCTTTCCAAACTGAGAGAAAACAGCATTTAATGACTTTTTAAGCTCTGCAACAAGGTAGAACCAAAAAATTCAACTAATCAGGAGTATATAAAAAGGTGAAGTTTAAAAGGAGAGAAGCACAAACATCATTAAAAAGGTCAATGTTATTATTGTTATGCAAGAAAACCGAGCAATCATGGGTTGTACCTTCTGGTTGTGAATACCGCTTTGGTAGTGAAAAAGAAGGCATCATTGTTACACTAAACAAACAAGTGGAGTTGTAACCATTATTAACTACCCAGTTAAATATTTCCTGCTTGATTAACAACTTCTCAGCGGGTTTTTGTTTTCAGAATAAGAAAACAAAAGAAAGAAGAAACAAAAAACCTTTTATATGCCTGGAAAGTGACATAGTCGTAGTCAAATTGCTCTACAAACTCACAAACATGAATCGAAGCTGTCAGCACTCATATCCATTTTAACATATTAGAGTAGAGTTTAAGTACTCTCTTACTATACTTCTTTGGTTGGCTGCTTATTTGAAAAAGTGTGTTACTATTAACACCCAGAAAAATATTTTTTGCTCTCGGAACTAAATGTCACTTTACAAAATTTGGTTTTCTGCTTCTTAACATCAATTATTATTTCAATTTAAGTAAATAGACACCCAAATATTTCAAAACACAATAATTAGTCCTCCTATTCCCTTAATCAAATTCAACTCATTTCAAAACACAATAAAAAACGCATAAGATACACAAAAAATAAAAATAATAAGATAATAAATTTTACCTTTTTGACCATATTTAGGTCGATGAAATTTAAATAAATACTTACTTGATCGGTTAAAAAAATGGCTTGCCAAATCTTCAATTGGCTTCGTCTATTAGACAAAAAAAGATATATCTTTTGGCTTTAGGCTAATCATAGCTTAAGATAGAGTACGTGGTTTTTTTCTAACGAGGATGCTACGGTTGCTTAGGACTTGAGAAAATTGGTGGCCATAAGCATATGAAAAAAATTCATAGGTAACTAAATTTTGATGGTGGTCACAAGCATTTTCGTGGGTGGCAATAGTAGCACTACATACTTTATGCTCAATTCGACATTTAGCAACAAAGATAATCTTATAACTGTCAAACAAATTCTTATCGTAAATCTATGAATTGAATTGAAATAATAGCTTTCTTCTAATCCTCGAAATGCTAAAAAGTATTCCCTACAGTACAAAATATTGAAATGCGATGATTCTGCCAAAGAAATAGGGAGAGGAGGTTACCGTCGATTTTGATTTTCTCGTTGATGTTGTTGATGTAGATAGTCATGTTAGGTGGCACTGTCGGAGTAGTGTCGCCTCCGGTGGCCGCATCCATCTTTTTGAATATTTTTCCTAGGGTTTTGCGCGATTTGAGACTGATAGGGAAGAGAGGGCAACTGAGGAAAAAAAGGATATTGGGTTCAAATAGGCCCGACTGCAAAGGCCTGCCTGCTATCTGACCGTGTAACAAACATACGTTTGGCCTAGGATTCAACTATTTGATATGTGAATAATGATTAATGAAGCAACAATAATATTTCGAACAGCAAATACAACGATACAGATTCAATAACTTCAAATCACAACGATACGGTTGATAAATTTTTTAAGAATAAAAGTGGATTTTTATTCAAAGAGAGCACCCGAACCTACAGTAATTCAAAACTAGATATAGTGATATAGATATAAATATTTGCCGAATTTCCATGTAGGATCTAATTCGTTTCTTATGGTATACGGTCAACATTTCAATTTTTTTAAAACGTTTCTTTGTTGTGGTTCATTCTCTCTTTCAGTCTTAAGCTAGTAAAATTTTTCATTGTATTCTTATATAACATTATGAACTGTAGCAACGACAACATTCACCTGAGGCGGAAAACTATAGGTCACAATATTCTTTAGAATAACATATTTTCTTCCCTATATTTCAAATATTCTTTCATAATTGCTATGGGTAAACTTAAACGATAAAAATGAACATTCTTTTTTCCAATAAAAAGTCATAATATCAATGTTACATCATGTTTTGGTTAGTCTATGGAAAGTAAAAAACAGTCTGCGATTAATTTTGAACAATTTAAAAAATGTGCAGTTATAACAACTGGTAAAATAAGTCATGGTAATTTTAAATAACTGAAGTAGGATTTAAGCGAATTTCTAGAACATGCCAACAAGTCAACTTTTAGAGAATGTTTACGTCAAAAATGACCAAACACCCTAAAATAGAGATTTGGTGGAGCTTAGGATCTTGAATGTGATCCTAATGCTTATTTCTAGGAGGTGAGATACTTATTCGTCAAATACGTTAAGTTCTTACTATAACTTAGATCGTAAATCATAAGTAGATATACTAGAAAGCAACTAGTACAGTGCAACAAAAGTAAATGGCACACAAATTATTTTAAGCGGTTCGAAAAATTTTGGTCTACATACACTTTATATTTTTTATCATGATTCTCCGATTTACAGCAGCTGTAATGTTTGCTAGATCTCTCTGGATCGTTACAACAATTGCGAATAGCCAATCATTAGGTTGGTAAGGCTTTGGCTTCCGTATATCTTAAATGAGATCGATCGCATCGCTTGTAGTTATTGGACGATGGATCTGATTGGTTCAGATCTTTAGTCATGTTTCTAGATGGTCCCTTGATGACCGGTGGCGCTCTAAGTGCTCTTATGATCTGACCGGTAAGGTGTATGTGCTTCCATAAAAAAAAATTCCACATGCAAGTGATGCTAGAGCTATTTATAGGTGTAAAATATCATGTTTGGCTAATTTTGTTTGACATATTTTGTTCAGCAAATTCTATTAGGTAAATTCTATTCGAGTCTAAATAGATTCAGGTCTACTAAAGAGCTTTCACGATTCTAGTCAGTTAATTATGTTTGACGCAACTTCGTTTGGTATAATTATGTTCGGTACCGGATAGAATCATCAAGGTTGAATCAATTTTCTTTATGATATAACTTCTTTGTTTTAAGTCGGAATTGAGCGAAACTCGGATCGGTAGTTTCATATTTTCAAGTACAACGATATAATGCCTTTAGATATTGCATTTGTGTAACGACCCACGTTTTTGGACGATTTCAATCGACAATAAATCACATATGTCAACTCGAACCATTCAAAATGGAGGATTGTGATTGGGGTAAATAAGAAAATAAGAGCAAAAAAGAAAAAAAAATACAGAATCTCATGGCGGAATGACAAAATATAATAATCAAATAAACTGTTCACGAACTTGTTTTACAAATAACATTTGATTACACTTTTACAATATATCAGAGTATATATACAACAGGAATAAATAAATAATGCAGCGGAACAACATGATCCAATAGTATAAATATAATAAATAGCATACAAATCTCCGTCTTCGTCCGCCAGAGATAAAATGGTCTTCAATACACTGAAAAGCTCAGACTGACCCGCCCGTAATGAAAAGACAACACTCGAGTTAGAACTAAAAGTCTTATGTAAGCTAAATTAACAGTAAGTAAATACGAGTGCAACGACTTCAAAGACGTTTATGTGATTTTACATCTCCTATCTAGTGTCTAACGTACGTGCAATAACTTAAGAGATGTTCGAGATTCCATTTACTAATGATATGTTAAACTATTTACATATATAGTACAATACGCTAGTATAATATGTCTACAGTAAAGTAAACTATTAAAATAGCGTTAAGGCGTTCACTACAACAAAAGTTGTTATTGGTTGCATTTGTTAGTGGCGTTTAATGTTATATGCAACAGTTGATCATTTTAAAATACAAAAATCAATAAAGAAACACAACTAATTGACTCCCGCCAACATTTCACTAAAATTTTGCTGGAATTTTATGCGGCCGCTCATATCTCTTCTTACCCTTAACATTTTCTTCGTCCTTCTCAAACGACGATGAAAACCCCAAAAAAAACTTGTTCAGAAACTCTGAATCTCTCTCGTCTTTTTTTATCAATTATCAGTCGATAGGCTTCGTCACAAAATTTCTTATCTTATATCTCACGTAATTCGATGCATCTATCCTCCCCAAACCCTAGCACCAGAAATATGGTTGAAAAATTAGTCCTCTACCTTGCACAATTCAGCTCTTATGAGGTAATTTAAAAACCAAATTTTCTTCTCTGTTGCCATTTTGAACTGGATTAGATCAGTTTTGTTTGAGGTTGTTATTTAAATATGTTGCTTGAATTTGTTTCTGTTTATCCAAAATGTAAATTGGTTGATTCTTAGATTATGTTTTTAGAGTTAGTTGCTTGAATTGGTTGATTTCTTTTTATCCAAAATTTGCTAAGCTATTTATTTTTCTGTTTAGCATTATTAAATGTATTTTTTGAGTATTCGGTACCATTAATGACCTTTATATCTCAGTTGCTAACTTAGTGCTTTGACCAAATAAACTGTCATTTGGACGACTTGTCTATTCTGGAAGAACATTTATTTTGATGCTTGAAGGTCTTCCGCGTTAGATTTTTTGAACACAATTTAGATATGGTCTTTGACTATAATTTATATATATATATATATATATATATATATATATACATATATATATATATATATATATATATATATACACACTTCATTTAACAGTTGCAATATGAGATTTATATCGGTAGAGTACACATGAAGCGTAGAAGATATAGTGAAGAAGCATGGTCTGAAACTCCATATTGATGGTGCTCATATGTTGAATGCTTCTGCTGTATGTTTCTATATTAATTCTTCATTTCATATGTTTCTATATTAATTCTTCATTTCATCTCGAGGGATTCATTGTTAAAAGTAAAGATTAGTTGGTGCATTATAGAATAATCTTAAATTTAGAAAATTTATATAATGAAGTGGTTGATCTGGATAATTAAGATTTTAAAACCGATGCATGTGATCCAATTTCAGTATGTCATGAAAATTGCATGACAAGCATGAGTGTGAATTGTTAATAAGATAAACATTGGAAGTTCTGGTTTCCAGGCTTGTACAAAGCAGTTAATTCGTTTTTGTGACACTCATTTATTGCATTTCGACTATTTTTTGGATTGTCTTAGGTATATACGAGTGACTTATTGAAACAAAAATGTAGTTATGTTTGTCTAAAGGTTTGAGTGCATCATTTGGATATGTTATTATTGGTTTAGAAAGCTTTATTGCCGAGGTAATGTACATTTGGGTCTCCAAATTGAACAAGTGCACCAATTGCTTTAATTTTATTTTTTTGAGTGACTATCATTTATTTATTTGATAAGTAATAAAACTAAGAAAAACATTAGGAGGGATGAGGCAAGTTGGAGTATTGACAGCAATAGCTTATTTTGCTTTGAAAGATAACATTAGCAACATTGTCCTTGATTACAAGAAAGAGGAGGTACTTATAGATTTTTTTATTGACCTTCTTAGTATGATGATGAAAGAAAAATCTTATCTAATTATCGTTTGTGACCGAAATAATTTTGATCACTGAATGGTTGAATCAAATTGAACAAATCTCTACATCTACATCTACAATTGAAGCCAGTTTGCTTAGTTTCTTACTTTTTAATGTGCATACTTGTTAATCTTATTAAATGTATTTACACTTTACATATGCAATTAGTATTTAGATTTAAGCTTGTTGTGTGCTACATTCTTAAAATTTAAAACTATATAAACACCCTTGTGCTATTACTTTTTCCCTATTTTATGAGCTGAAAAATGTAATTGTTTGTTCAAAAAACCTTTTGACTTATGCATATTTACTGACACAGGTTTTCTGTTTTCTTAGGTCTTTTTTCTTTTCAGGACTCAAATCTTGCGCAGTTCAAAAATTGCATCCATGCAGGAGTAGTTAAAATGTGAGACCAATTACTTAATACAAAATATTTTATTAATATGGATCTTAATCGGTGTGTAATTTAGTTATTTATTGAAACAATATTTTTTGTCCGTTTAACAAAATAAACACGTCATACATACATATATACATATTATAGTTGTAATATGATTTTTTTAGTGCCCAGATTATAATTAATGAATGTTTTTATATTAAATATGCAAATTGTATGGCTTGGATAATCCATTGAGGGTGCAAGAATGGTTAGCATAATAATATAGCTAACTATGGCATCCCATCTATGTTTATTAGAATGAAACTTTACTTAAAGTACTTTATCTATTTTAGCTTGTTTATATTTATTATTTTATGATTTTTGTATTTATAGGCGCTCCTATTCCAATTATATGAATTATAGAGTTTGGAGCATCTCCGCACAGGTTTTATTATACAACTTCATATAAGTAAGCAAAACTTAAATTATATAACTTATACCATCAACATTAATTAAGGGTTGCTTTTTGTATTAAATATGGCTTTGGTTTACTTTACGTTTCACTTTCACCTTTTTGGTGCAATATAAAAACTCTGCTTATCTTAATTTTGAGCTTACCTGCTAACTGGGAGACCATCTTCTTTTATGCATATGTTTAATGTAGAATGTTATTGGATATGATGTAAATAATGATTCCAATATATATATATATAAGGGCTTATATGGAAAAATAATACAAAAACAAGTTTATTTATTTCAGAAAAACTCTACATTGCTGCATATGATTCAATCTTAAGATGTTTCATGTAATATGCATATTTATATAATTCGTAACAAGGACACATGCCGGTTATGTTCAAAATTTCATATTATTATTTTTATGTACTTGAGCCTTAAAAACAATCCAAAAGCAAGGAGAATGAGGAATACTTGTTGTCTACGCAAAGATATGAACTAAAGCAGAGGTAGTGGGAGTGGATATCTTGATCTTGGTTTTCTGTTTCAAATCATTGTCTGGATTTATATGTATATATATAGTATAAGTTTCCAAAATAGTTGTTTCCACCGCTGTGACCAACTTTGACTAATCGTTCGAATGTGTCGGTTAACATATATAAAAAAGCCAAACTGTTTTAAAATACATTTGAAACTGTTTAAAATTTAGACTTGTTCTTCAATGTATTACTTTTTTTCTTAATACTTTTACCTACATTTGAAACAGTTTTAATTATCATCAGTTTCTTTATTTAAGATACATATAATATTACACATACATAGTCTCTGTTCTTTGGTAAATTGTAATGTATGTACTGCTAGTATGTTTGTAGTGTGTGCTTGCTTCTTTCTTAACTTAAGTTGCCTAGTAATAGAAGTATTTTTCTTTACTTTTTCTTGCTATCATACTCATTTTATTTTCCCTTTACAATAACTTATTCTAATTTGATTCCATATGTTGTAGGTTTCGACTAAGCAATTCAGCTCTATGCAGTACATTTACTTCCATTGACATATCAGAAAATGCCTAGATCAGTGCAAGCTGAGGTGTGTTCGTTGACGTATTAAAATTGTTGGGCTTGTTTTTTATTATATTTGATGTACAAATATTTCACCCTATATTATAAATGTAACTAAAAATATTTCAGTATCCCACCTCAACAATTTGGTACCAACCTAGGTGATATTTTTGTACTCGATCAACAATTCGGTACCAATCTGGTTGCTACTGTTAGGTCGACAACTGGAGTTGGTTAGATGATATGCACTTGAAATGGAGATGGGTCAGATCATGGTGGTAGTCTTCAACCCATTGCTACAGCAACCAATGCAGATTGTGGTCCATAATACTAGTAGTAGGACTAGTATCGATCCATGGAAGAACACGGTCTCATCATTATCGACTTGGTTGCACTCTCAGGTACTGCTTTTTTATAGATATAATTAAAAAAATTCTAGTATGATGTATAGTCAGTCTAAGTTATAATTGATTGATTATGAGAGTAGAGCTGATTGATTTAGGAATTTTTTTTATTAGCTTATAGTAGACATCTGGTGCAGTTTTTGTTTGTTTTTAATGGTTTTATTGTAGAAGGAAATGAATTTGGTTGCGGAAGAAGCAAAAAAGCTTGGTTTACAGTTAATATGCTAAAACATCCATTGACACATATTGGGTATAGGGAGATGGGTAGTTATCCACTTATCTTATATTTTTAGTTTTTAGCTATAATGTTTCCCTTTTAAGCCATACAATCAACGATGTATTCATAATTTCTTAGTCTACTTGCATTAGCTTTGGATCCTTGGATATGCTTAAGGCAATTTCACATTCTTATTTAATAATATCACATGCTCAACAACTAGTGCACAAGTTATTCACAATATAAGTTTGTACCTTGAACATGATAGTTCTAATTTTTATCATTTGTAAGTGAGTAATAGTAATAAATTATTAACAATAATAAATTAACCAAACTAATAAAAATTAACTAAGTTTTGTTAAAATTAAATAACTATTATAAAATCAACTAAGTTTAAGTTAACTAAAATTTATAAATAACAATAATATAACTAGTTTAACATAGTTCTATAAATGATGATGGTGATGATTAATCAAATAAGTTTATAAAAATTAACGAAGTTTATAATATTAATAATAATATAACTAAGTTTATGTTAACTAAATTTTATAAATAATAATACTATAACTAATTTAACAAAGTTTTGTAAATAATAATGATGACAACGATGATGAATAAACTAAGTTTATAAAATTAACCAAGTTTATAATAATAATAATTAAATAATTAATTTAACCTTGTTTTTTATCAATAATCACAAATTAACTAAGTTAACCAAGTTAATAAAAATTAACTAAGTTTTGTTAAAATCAAACAAGTTTTATAAAGTTAGTTAAGTTTAAGCTAACTAAATTTCATAAACAATAATATAACTAATATAACAAAGTTTTATAAATAATAACAATGATCATGATGATGATGAATTAACTATGTTTATAAAAATTAACTAATTTTATAATAAATTATAATATAATTAAATTAACTGAGTTTTAGTAATAATATATAGTAATAATAAATTAACTAAGTTAACCAAGTTAATAAAATTAACTAAGTTTTGTTAATATTAACTAAGCTTAAGTTAACTAAATTTTATAAATAATATAGCTAATTTAACAAGGATTTATAAATAACGACGGTGATGATATATTAACTTAGTTTATAAATTTTGACTAAGCTTATAATAATAATAATATAATTAAGTTAACCGAGTTTGAATAATAATAATAATAAATTAAGTTAAGCAAGTTAATAAAAATTAACTAGGCTTTGTTAAAATTAAATAAGTTTTATAAATTTAACTAAGTTTAGGTTAACTAAATTTTATAAATAATAATAATATAACTAATCTAACAACATTTTATATATAACTATAAGATTGGACTTTATTTATTTCATTTCGTTTATAACTTTGATTATTTATATGACATTATTTATAAAATGATATACTCGTACAATGTTGTAGATGTTTGTTATTAGATTTGAAGTCCTATGAATTAACATAATTGTTTGACTATATGCTGTGCTTTCACTTGTGCAGGCTTTGGATTTTCGAAGAGAGCAAAGTTGAACTTTTATGGTGCTAGCTCTTGTGCATGAGATAAAGAATTATGGGTAATCAAGTGTTTTGTTAGCACTAGTTTGGTATAACATTTTATTAGTACTAGGAGTGTAAATTTGTATATGAATGGTTATTGTATGCGAGTTTGGTCATTTTATCAAAAAACTATTGTATTGGAATGGTTATGGATATCTTATTCGATTTATGATTAATTTGTTTTTTTAATTGTTTGAATATGATGATTATGTGAGTTATTGTTGATTGATATAGTTGGCACAAAATAGACCATGAACAGGAGATAATAGCATGAAAAAGGTGCAAAATGATCAACAACTTTTTGTAGTGTTTCAAAAACACTACTGAAATACATATAGTGGCGTTGAGTAAACGCAACCGTAAAGTAGGGGTAAAGTTGGAAACTCTATTGGTAGCATCAAAAAACCTTTTGGTGGCGTTTTTAAAATGTTACAAAAAGATTTTTGGTGGCATTTAAGAAACGCTACAATAGAAGGGTTTATAATGGCGTTGAAATAAATGCAACTAAAAGTCATGGATTTTTAGTTGCGGGCTTTATCACGGCGTTTATCAAAACGCTACCATAAGTTTTGGTAACGTTTTTTGTGCGCCACCAAAAATAAAATTTCTTGTAGTGGTTACTCATATCCCCTTTAACATGTTTTATATAAATGTCGTAATCTATACAGTACTGTAAATTTCACCGTAAACTTATGGGCTATTAAGGAGCACTTTATAGGTACGACACAAACCAAACTTGTAGTGGACGCGATAAGACATATGACAAGGCACGCGAGACAATGCACATGGTAAGATACTACTGTTTTGCGAATCCGAACTGGTGGTAATGCATGGCGGTAATACTGCCCACCTCGGAACACACCCCCAAAATCAAATGAGGGGTGGCCACTAAATCAATCACAAAGCAATAAATATGGTATCGAAGAAGCATGTCCGATCGGAGATGCGCCCTCACTTGGTCCGGCGTGGCTCCTGTTTTACTCATATCAAGCTGATCCGAGGGGGTCAGGGCTACGTTCATACCTCATACAAATCGATCGCCAACCATCCTACTTCGTTCTGGATTCTCCACCACGTGCACGGTCGTTAAAGTGGTTTTCGGTATTGGAAGAGAATATGAAAATATCCGATCCTGGTCTCTTCAACAACCAAATGCTTATTTCACACCGGATGGTTCTTTTACATTTCCAAAACCGATTCATAATTGATATCAAAATATCATATTTACTTCAAAATCATATCACTTCCAAAATCATATTCACTTTCGAAATCATATCTACAAAATAGGTTAAACCCTTATTTCAAAATTATCATATTTACTCAAAATATGTCATTTCACTAGAAAATATCATTTTAAATTCCAACAAAGGTTATAAAGTCATTTAACAATATTCACCTTTAAATCAAGGATTTAAATATAAATAATTCAATCGTGCCCGGTTTATATTTAAAAAATAGTTTGGATAGTTAAAATAGTTTAATAATTAAAATAGCTTAAAATAGTTTAAAATAGAAGTTTAAATTAGTTAAGAATAGGTTTAAAATAGTTTTAATATTTAAATTAGTTTTTTTAGTTAAATTAGTTTAAATAGTTTAAAGATTTTAAAACGGTTAAAATAGTTTAATGTAAAATGGTTTAATTATTGGAAATGGTTTATATAGTAAATAGTTTTGAAATTCTAAATAATCTGGATTTTTACTAATAGATTCTTAAACAGTTTATATTAGATAGTTTATTTTGAAATAATATCAAATCAACCGTTTCTTTCATTTCAACAAATCTGAACCATATCTAGATTTCAAATCAACAAAACTCAATTTTTATCTTTCAATTTAAATTCTCATTTAAACCTTTTCAATTTATATCGATTTCAAATCCATGTTGAAATACAAATTTAGACCACTTCAAATTCGATAGATTTCAAAATTTAAATATTCAACGTTTACAATAACTCAATTTGATAAATTTCATTTATACTTCAAAATTCAACTTTAAAATTTCAATTTCAATTCTTTAAACAATTCATTTAAACTAATTCCACTTTCAACATTTTTAAAGCTTGGATTTTGAAAACAATTTAGTTCATATAAATCAAATTTTATTTCAAAATTATCATTTAATTGAATTCAAAAATTAAGGATTTAAAATCATTTAAATTTAACCGATCCGGTGTCAATATATAGTTTTCTATCATATGGTCAAGTGATACGGATATATATCATTTCAACCCGCAAAAATTTAAATTTACGGGTACATATCATTTCAACTCGAGTTAAATTTTAAAACCCATAAAATCGCTCGAGTTTATCATTTCAACCTATAACGATTTTTCCCTAATTTATATGATCGTTCGGGTATGTATCATTTCAACTCATAATGATTTACTAACAATAAACTAAGGGAATTTGCAATGTGATAACAACATATGAATAAACATACATCCCTTCATCCAAATATCAACAATTAAACATCCATCACAAACATCATTTAAATCAACTAATAAATCATAACAAATAAACTGGTTATCGTTATCAGGCATTTAACTGGCAATTTGAAATTCAATATTAAATTAAATGGCGATTAAATTCAATAAAAATCGGATTTAACTGAAATGACAATTCAAATATACTAAACAGCAACCAATCAATTTCTAAACACATCAGAAAATTTAATTTAACTAACATAAGATAGTTTAGTAGTCATGAGTGGTTAAAACACTCACCTTTGATTTCAAATCAATTTAAAATCCAAATATAGCCTAAAAATATTATAGTCTTAGAGTGCAGCCAAACTAGTTGCATAATATCTGGAATTTCGATACGGTCGTAACAAAGGAAACCTCCGAGCTCGTATGCAAAAGATATGGTAATTAGAATGACTAAAATTCAAATTATAAAATAAATAAATAATAAAATATATACCACGTCACCTCTCTTCGTTCACGAAACCTACCCTCCAGATCGCGTTCGACTGCTCGAATACTTACAATGCCGCCACCCTATCAACAATTATTTCTGCCTCCTCGCCTACTATCACGACCATCAGGACACGCCAGTGGATGCACCTCGGGCAGTCGCCCCTCCCATGCGAACATCGCCGCCCTTGGTCATCTCTGGCCCTCGCACGAAGCTCCACCGCCGACCATGCCAACGGCCCAATTTTGGCGATGCCAAGCTCTATTAGCACGAAATAACACCACCATTAAGGCTTGCTCAACCTCCTCTACAAGCTCATGCCATCCGATCGACCCATCGACAAAGATCCACCGTTGGATCGAAAAACCTTAATATGGATGGCTGAGGTTCTTCATCAGTTTTTGGTCAAACGATGCATCAAATCGAAAAACAAATTGCTGCAGTAGATTGTGCTCCTAGAGAGATTTCCAATGATATATAATATGACTAGTTTTGATGAGTTTGATTTTCGATTTGAATTTGAAATTGAATTAGGGTTTTGGATCTACAGCCATTGAAGAAGGAAGATGTAGCAGATAATTGAATAGGAAAATACGTATAGAAATAAGAAATGAGAAACAACTAGGGTTTATAATAGCCTATATGTAGGAAGAGCTGAAATAGAAAAGGATGGACCAGATCGATTTGCAGTGAAACGATAACAATGACCCAAAAAGCCTGTTTCGTTCCCGAAACGAAAACGGGTCATCCAATATATCGAAATATAAGTTTTCGATATTTTTAACTCAATGGAACTAGTTTCAATCCCAAATTCAAAAGTATATAGAAGTTAGCTTTTAAAATCATATTATTATAATTAATTTCATTAAATTGATTTCTACGTGTTTTAAGCTCACATGACCAACAGCAAGTCCGATCGCGCTATGAAACTTGAAATCCTACAATAATTCACTTTTATGGATCCGATGAAGCTGATTTAATCGAAATCTGAGATAGTGGCCAAAATGGCTAATTCTGACGTTAATTAAATAAATTATTATTAAATGGATTTTATCACTTGTAAATTCAAATTTAATAATTAATAATTTCCATCATTTTTGATTACCTAGAAATTAATAACCTTTTAAAAATAAATTTTCCATGCTAATCTAATATTTAAATATGGAACTAATTGCAATGTTCAATTAACACTGTAATAAATTCATTAATTGTAATTTAAATTCCAATAAATTCATTTATTTTGATTTCAGTCTTATTATTTAATCAATTATTACCGTATGAGTATAATTAACATCGATTTATATTTTATTACATCAATATTCTACAGTTATCATCTTAATTCATATTATATGTAATATTTAAGTAGATTAATTTCAACTGATTTACATTCTAATTTCAACGGATTAAATAATGAAATGATAATTAAACAATTACTACACATTAATAAATCAAACACAATTCTATATTTATTATTTACAAACAAAGCTAACAAAATTCACATACTGATTAATTATTATATATTAACCAATTTCAATTAATTAAATGCAATTTCATCATTAAAGAAATTTCACCATTAAACACAATGATTAATTTATTTCCTTATTTACAATTTATAATAAATTTAACTTTGCAATTATTTCGATTACGTTAAAATAGTTATTAAATAAATTGAATCAACCTTATTAAATTTCATTCTAGTTATTTTTCTCATTAATAAATCACAAATTTTAATTTCTTTCACTATCACCAAAATATTATTTAATTTAATTATCGAAAATTACGAGAAATTACAATTTGGGCGATGTAGCTTAAAGGAACCTGGTCGATTCGCAGTGCATGAAATGGGTAGATATTAAAAAATTAAAAATCGTATTTCGATCATAGGTTGCCTATGAAGTCTTATGGGTTTTAACTACATCCTATCTAGTTATTAAATAAAATCATATTTTATTTAACTTTATTTTACATTTGTTAATTAATCATATTAATTAATTTAAATAAATATTTTAGTTTTGAATGTACTGTATATATATACATATACATGTGATAATAGCATAACATAATATAAAATGTGTATAAATACACACACACACATAGGAATTTATATATGTTGTATATACATATATATACTACATATACATGTAATAAATTCGCAAGCATATCAGGAACATGAATGCCTGTATATACATATGTTCTGATGTATGATAATATGCGCATATAGTTTGTATACATATATTGATAGCACCATATACATTCATACGTACATTATATCTAGTTTAGATATACGTACATATGATAGAGTTAGGGGTATGCCCTAGGTATAATTATGTATTTTGTTACATAAATCTAACTTGATAACCAACCTTGTTCAAAATAAAAGGTATTTTCTTTCTACTATATACTTAATATAATATGTTATATTGATTAGAGAATTTAATTAAAAGTGCATTTAATAGAAAATCCATAAATGGTATGTTTTGTGATAGTAGTTACAAAATGTTGTAACCATGAGCATTTTATCACAATGAAAACAAACATACTATTTTAAATATTTCTTGTCAAGATGTATCGAAACTGGATATCGATGCCTCGGTTGAGACTAGAGTACGTAGTGCTCACAAAATATTGGACAGTGTATTACTTATGACCATAGAGGGTATTACGGGATTACATATTAATAATTATTGGATAACTATGGAATGACTCACCCGATAGTTTTATGTTGGTTAATATAAATAAGGTCAAACAGAAAAAAATCTTAGTGACTAATTTACACAGTTCTCTTGACTTGAGAATACTATTGATCTTCAATATGAAAGCTCTGCTTTGATCATAGATAAATTAAGGTACGACTTCCATCAAACCGCTATGTTGTGTTGAGTAGAAATATTGAAAGTCAAACACTATTCAAGAGATGATTCATCTCCTCGGTTATATGGGGTTAGTATCACGATCAACTAAAATCAACTCAAAGTCAAATCTCTGGCTAGAGTAGTTCGATCAATACTAATTGTGATTATTGAAGCAAGGACCTTGTGTTTAGACTATAAAGTTAAATATGAACAATATTGAAATTTTAACCATAACCAAATTCCTTAAGTCCTAATGTGATATAGTTTTAATGAAGATAATTGATGTAAAAATTATCACAATCGGGTAATGCTTAAATAAGTAAAATTGGATTTTATTGAAAAGATGCGTAAATGATAAATTCGACCAAAATGTCCCTCTATTGGCTAAGGTGATGGATGAACGTTAATATTTGAATAGTTCGATATTAATCGTTGATTGCGTTTATACTTGCGAGTCGCATAGTCGCATTGATAGATTCTTTGAAATGGCAAATGATTTAATTGATTTATAAGTTTTTGTAAATTTACTAAATTAATTAATATTTTTTAATATATTAGTTATTTATTTATTTGATGTATTGGATGTCATTAGTATTTTGTTAATGTATTAGCATTTACTTGAGTATGTATATAAAAGTTGTATGTATATAAATCAATATAAGATATCGATGGCCCTTTAAATTTGGTTTAAATGTAACCATTGGCTAAGTGATATTGAACAAATTAAAGGGCTATAAAACCTCTTTCATTATAATCCATACAAAGAAAAAGGAAGCTTGAAATCTAATGGTTGGATCTAGAAAATGAATGGAGGATGTTAAGGAATGTCACCTTTACAAATACCTTAATTTTCGTTCACTTTCCTCTCTTAATCATTCTCTTTCAAAACCCTAACCTCCATCGGAAATTCAAAATAAATAAATAAAATAAAAACCAATATTCTAATGACATCCAACCAAATCAATCAATAAAAGGTGGTTCTCCTTCTCTTGCAAAGCTAGGAGACTGATTTAGATTTGGATCTAGAAGCGTTTATCAATCAAAGTGCATTCAGTGGCTACATCTATTAGGTATGATCTATTCTATTTTACGTGTATATTCATCATAACATTATTTATCCATTTATTTAATTATTTTTATAAATCTGGATATGCATTTGTTGTCCATTTTTAATTTGAGTATGTATAGATCTGAAATTTTTGAATTTGTTGATTTAAACTAGGTTTGAAAATAATAATAATGGTTTTGATTGTTGATTCTTATTGTTTTCTTTGTATTGTTGTTGGTGTTATTTTAGATCTAAATATAACAACTAATTAATTTTATATATATATATATATATATATATAGTTGAATGTCAATGGTGATTTCATTATTTTACAATTAGTTTTCTATTTCAAAACATATACATACATACGTGTGTGTATGTATGTATGAATGTAGGTATATATGACACCCTACCTCTATTCCATGTACTATCTAAGATTATTATAGAGTAATACTATCAAATGATATAGAAAATGAGGCTATATGGGTACACACATGACTATTCCCTTGGACTAATACTGGTGCATATTAAAACATTGAATAAATAATTCACCTATACACAATACTAGTATAAAGCAATAAACATGCGTGCATCCAGGATAGAACAATATATAAAATACAGTGAATGACAGAGTATACAGAGTCAATCACAGTGATAACATATAACATAATATATGATACCGTTTAGATAAAAATAAATCAAATTTCATCTCTTTCAATATACAGTGATGAATTATTAATATACAACTCAGTAAAAAAAATAGTGAATCAATGTCATATACAAATATACCATAACAATCCTAATTTTAGTCTCCTCTAAGCCAACTAAATCAAATTTTGGCCATGTCGTCCATGTACTTGAAATGCCTTGGACTGACCTGAGTATTGTAAAATAACACACGGGTCGGACTATGTCTAATCAAAAATCCAAATAGGATAACATAGTGTAAATAGTGAAAAATAATATGATAAATTGACCAGGAATACTCAAATCATCATATTACATGTCAGTGTGTGTGTGTATAAGTATATACATATGTGCTTGGAATATCTACATAATACCATAAATAAACATCAAGGCAATATATATCATTAATAACTCAAATCTATATCAAACAATCAACACCACTATCAAAAGATGTCATCACCCATATAAAAACATATCAAATCAGAAATCGCATAACTAATACAAATGGGTGAATCATGTATATCCTAAATCATCATCAAATCCAAAAATATCAATAAATGATATATCCTCCTCAAGTGAAGTCAGGCAGTAATGAATCAATACCCACAATCTCTCTTAATCTCATATTATAAAATACTATTGTGACACCCCACCTCTATACCCACGCTAGCCAAGGACACTACGGTGTAATGTCGTCAACTAGCACGGAGAATAAGGCTGTTGAGGAGCGACCATCTGTATAATTGCTTTGTGTGAGTACCGATATGCCAGATAATATATAACTTGCATTCTTTTCAAGAGGAAATCTCACATACCGACACAAACTCAAAGTTACTACACAGTGGCTATAATGTCTTCGGAAACAAATATAGAAATAAACATAACACAAATCAGTCACAGATAATTCATATCACAATGGCGGAAATAGATATGAATATATAACACATAAAAGTGTTCATCAGAGTAGTGGTCAACACGATCCACACTATCGCAAAAGAAATAGCTATCGGTGCTATACAAAAGAATATGGGTACAATCATGAGTCTATATCTCAAGTGTATACAACAAAAACTACCAATCTAAGTAGTTAGCCAAAAGTCAAGGTAATGATCCTGGACGAGAAGTCAAGCAGAAGCACCTATAACATCTCGGTCTGACCCGAGTATTATTTAATAAGAAAATAATAAACGGATCAGTCTAGCTATAAATATCAGATGAAATGATATAGAATAAGAGATATGACTAAACGTATAATAATCACAATGCCAAGTTGTGATAAATAAGTAATTGAAAATCAACAAGAGATTAATCAATATCACAAAAATATACTCAAAGATCAAAAGGAATGTCATACTCCTTATTTCATTCACCAAACCATAAATATTAACAATTATGTCAATGTCAATCACAAAAGTCAATGACACACAAATTCACCATTGCACAAATATTGATAAAACTTATCAATGAAAATCACGAAAATTGGTGAAACACAAATCCCAGAAATCATCAATAGAAATCCAGAAATCACAAAAAAGGGGGAAGGCCTATCACAAACGGGAGCATAAAGCTCACTAACACGTGTATCACAAAACAGAACGCTATTCCCTGGTTGCTAACCATTAATTTTAAGCCGAAGCTCCACAAAACGGCCCGAAGACCATGGGTCGCTACCCCACCAATTTTAAGTCGAAACTCCACAAAACAGGGTTTAGTCTCCCTCGCAGACGAAGAGACATCGCTCATTGCTAGTCTAAATCACCAAAAATGATCGTCATGATCATCAAGAAGTGTCAATTACAGTAAGCTAGTAAATATATGAGCTTAGCATCATGTCCCATAACCACTAGCTTAACTTAAATATTTACGAACAAATTGTAGATCTCCACTAGAAAATTGTCACAAGAGATTCAATCGAACAAGTCCAAGAATTAACCGACGAAGTAAACGCAAGTGTTTCATACCACTCGTTTTACTAAGCCGTTTAATTAGATTTCTCATACGAGTGAGGTAAAGGCTTGTATATACTAATAGGTTGAAAAACGGTTTTTTATAAACGAGTTTGATATTGAAAGAGTTTAAATAATCTTTGATAAAGAGTTTGAATATTTACTACTAGTATAGAAACCTTTGTATTTTAAAGTGACAAAGCACAAAAATGATTGTAGAAACAATCAATCACCAAAATTCACATACGAAGACGTGAATTAATTCCAAAGAAATCGATATCAAATTCATCAAAATAGATATTTCCAAGAATTCCATACTAGAAGTCATCAAAGTCGAAAAATTGATAGCATCAATTAGGAATCAAAACGAAACGATAAAAACTGAAATCACAACCCAAATAGGCATAATAGGCATTTAAGAGCAGGTCAGTCGACTGGTTCAATGAGTTCAGTCGACTGATCATAGTCCCTGAAAATATACGGGATACTGGTCAGTCGACTGAACTCAGTGGGTCAGTCGACTGACTGCAGTAAACAGAGCCCCCAAGGCTCTGCAGGAAGCCTTCACCCTGCTTATTAGCTTCAGCCAGTCGACTGACCAAGAAGTCCAGTCGACTGACTGGAGCTAAGGCAGTTTTCCCTGCCTATCAACGGAAGAAGAAACCCTTCCCATTTCGCAACCGGACGAGCCTCGGGCACTAAGGGATTACGCCGATCGGCAACCCAGCCCTATAGGCTCTTCGATGCATCACCAAAAACTTGTTCAAATATCCATAGAAGGATTTCCATAGAATTTGCTTTCAAAACACCAAAAGTTGGAATATAAACCAAATTAATCCAAACCAAAAGCAAATGCACATGAATAATTGTTAGGAATTCATACCCAACGTTCAAAGATAGTTATAGACCTAGATGTGAGATAAAAATCTTACCTTTTCACAAAATCAATGTAGAAGAGGCTTGAAAACAAAGGGAGAATCAACCACTCTTCAACACAACCCAAATGAGCTTGAATCTATGCTCAAAAGAAGAACATTCCCAAAGTTAGGTTTAGAGATTTCTGAAATTCAAGAGAGAAGGAGTTGGAGAAGGTGAAGAGAAGGCTTACCAATGGGTTCTCTTGAATTTGGAGCTAGAAGTTGATTTGCAAATAGAAAACTAGGGCTTGAGTTTTAATTTCCCATTCCACTCACCATTAATCTCTTCAGAACTGAAAAGTAGAGGAAGAGGGAGTGAATGAAGAGGGGGTTTCAGTTTGGGGTATTAAGTTAGAACATTGGGCTGAACCCGAACCCAAACACGAAGTGAAAAAGGTCAAATTTTTAGCTAGCTTCAAACATATCAATGTTTATACTCAAAAAGGTTGCAAATGGCATTTTGAACTCAATGGAAGGGGTCTCGAGTCCCAATTTGACCGTATGCAAAAAGTAGCTTTTCGGACAAAAATCCGACTAACGATGAAATATTTAAATAAAATATTTAAGTATAAAATCGATAAATATGCGAGTTGTTACAACTATTACCGAATTAATAAAATCAGCAAGAAAGGTTTGAGCTAATCATAACAATATCTAAATATAATCAATAATAAGTAGGTTATCTACTTGTAAAGAATATGACATCTGATTGAGAAGGATACGAGTTTGACCATACTCTGGACACAGTCTCGGATATAATCTCATCTATATATAATATATGTCTATCTACCACCCACATATACATACACATACACCGGAATCAGACGGAAGACTAACATCATGTCTGCTTGCTCTGGAAGCCACACATGGTCCATATGACACAACTCCTACAGTCATCGGTTTCCATTACCTCTCCTCTCTCGGTATCGTGAAAATGATCCACCATAGGCTCGACAACATGTAGCCTCTTTGGCAACGACTACCAACATGTGCCCCTATGGTAACTCACTGCTTGCCTATGGACACAAAGGGCCACCAACTACCAATCTCGTAATGCGCATCGAATATCATAAACAACTACGGTGTCGTGGATATGGGCACGACCCCACGATCAGGCAGCCAGGATGGATACTGCCCAATTTAGTTCATGCCCGAAACATAAAGGAAGCTGGACAAAGGTAGATAGACACATAACCGTACACCAACTATGTGGCTAACAAGTAGCCTCTATAAATACTCACCGTAGCGAGTCACACAAAACATACCCACGTATGAGTGTCATCCTTGAGCAAAGAATAATTGAATAAATAATACAATGACGCACATACCACCGTGTGTTACTAGTCCATTTATTCAATGCTCACACATCACACTCGCTTCTTAAATATTCTATATAACGATCCAAAGAATAATTGGAAAAATATTACCGAAAGTCACATACCAAATGGTTTTGCTAGACCGTTTATTCAAATTTCTCATCACACAAAATAACTATCGGTAAATCAAACAAACGGATGTCATCACTTTATTATATAAAAATCATCAACTAAATCAATATTAATAGTGAATCACTATAAAGAAGATAAGAAATAAATAATTAAAAACTAATACAAAAATAGATTATTCAAATAATATTAATAAACGAAACACTTAATAATGAAACATTCAACATATAATTTTAATTAACAAAGTAAATACTATGGAATGGATAATAAATACATATTTTCGAATTAAACGAATTAATTAGACAATTGCTAAACTCAAATATAATATATTTTATACAGTAAATGAATAATTTCTCAATCTTTTATAAAATTAAACAATAATTTGATATTCATAAACAACATTAGAAAACCCAGTTCTTCATTTTAGAACTCTAAAATATTTAATAAAATTAAATGTTACGTATAAAATTATTTCATACTATACTATAACTCAACACTATTTTAAATCATTCTAAAATATCCAAATTAATTTAATTTGTTCATAATCAAATAAAACATTATATATATATATATATATATATATATATATATCTCACACTATTATAAAATGATAATTTAAGATAAATTAATTAACATACTTAAAATCTCTTTGTTAATTTGTCAAACTCATATTTACATTCTTAGATATATACATCTATAATATCTAGTAAGTATAACTTAAGAGTGTAAGTATATTTGATTTAATTAGTTTTCAAATGCAAACACACACACACACACACATATATATAAATTATGAGTCACTGAAGTTTATACGCTTATCAAGTTACACACATGCAAAAAATGAAAATGTATTGGATTACCGGTATATAAAATATAACACTATATTAGCCATAACAAATACAAGGCTAAAACTAAGAAAATTGCACAACCATACTAGGTCAAATACTTAAGACACACAAAAGTTAAACACAAAGCAAAAGGATATGCAAACACACCCATACTCGCAAATGAATATATAGCCATTTTGTTCATTTCAATGCACTGGCCCATAAAGAATATAAGATAAGAGTTACTAACCTTTTAACACCTTCAGTTCTAAATTTATCACACACACGCGCGCGCGCGCGTGCACACACACACACACATATATATATATCTGTGTGTGTGTGTATATATAATTGTTGCACCTATTAACACTTTCTGCCCATAATTCTCATGCACGCAGTTTTACGCCTGCACCCTTCCCAAGCAAGGAACAACACTCTACAAAACACATACTAACTCACGCATATACAAAGCACAACACACTCACACATACACGAACTAAAAATCCACATGCACAAATCAACCAACATCATACACATACAAAAATATACACATCAACACATATACCCAACACACTACACACTCACGTAACCACACATAAACACCTACATGTACACAACACACGCATATGTATATACACTATGCGCACACACATAAATCCAACACAGTTCACACATCTGCACCTAAAAACACAACAAAGAAATACACACACCATACAAACCCGTACATAACAATCAAGTGCACATGCAAGTCACATCCACTGTAACACCCCTAATTTTGATTAATTGAATTAGATAAATTAAATAGAATAATTTTATATGTAGTATGTTGTGCAGTTAAAACGCTCGACGGATTCAAAACGGTGGAGGTGCAAAAAGTCATAGCGGGATACAGCGAGGATATAGCGAGATATAGCGGATAGCTCTAAAATAGCATATAAAACTCGTACTTAATGTTTTTACAAATATATAAATGGTAATTAAATAAAAATTATCATTCAATTAAATTATAATTAATACATAAATGATTGTAAACAAAAAACATATGCGAATATACTTTAAATAAACGTAAAACTGTTATATAACATAATTGAATTTAGTAGAATATTAGAGTATTTTCATTTCTGAAAATATATTAAAAATTAAATCAAATAAATTAGTTTCATAATTTTTATAATGCATAAATGAAATTTTTTAGTTCATTCTATTAAAGAAGGTGTAGCGGAAATAGCAAAATATAGTGGGAATAATGGGATATAGCGGAAATAGCGGGGATTAAAGCGGAAAGGCTATATTTTGGGGCTATATGGAAAAATCGTAGCGGTAGAATTCCGCTATGAGATATTGCGAGGTTATAGCGGGGTAATAGCGGGGTATTAACTACACAGGTAGTGTGATAAGGGAATTGAGATTTGACAAATATTAAGGATATGCCTTAACTAAAAAAATTGATAAGATTGGTTTTGCAACGACCGCCTTTTTGGTCCTCAAAAGTCGACACTAATACACACGGTATTCACGCTTCAAGTATATAAGTGCCGGAAAGACAAATTGTTGGAGAAAGAGAAAGAAATGCCTGAACATAATCTCACAACGTGAAGAATAACATATAGTATGAAGCGGTTCTTTACAAAAGGAAGAAACATTAAAATACATACATCAAATCAGAGTACGCTAAGCAATTTTCAACCTGGACAGTTATAACAACTTGTCCTCATAAATGCTGATAAATAAAAAACTAACCAATGCAGCGAAAAAATAAATATATGAGAGTATGTCTTGCATCCTCCAGCTCATCTCATGGAGCTCCAAAGCATCTTGACTAGATCTGTAAATTTGCTAAGTCTAACCGGAGTATTATAAGAAAACAACACTCATATCAGTCTGGTAAACCAGCATAAGAAACATGCCTCAATTGGATTTTAATATTATAATAACCTTTTATAATAAAGATATCTCGTAAGACTATGTCGCATATATACATGGACGGTTTTTTTACTTTACGATAATCAAAACCGAAATGAACCATAACCAAAATTGTTGCATTAATTGAATTACAGCATAATAGTTATACAACTAAGTCGATAAAGGCACGTATTGGAGAATGGATTCCATCAATTATCGGACTATTGGGGTATCGCCCATCACAGTACACCTCTAGAAAAATATATCGGGGTCAATAAGAACATCTTCCACCCATGCTACACAGAACCGGCCTACCCCTTCCTAGATAGTACCGAACATATCATTACCCCTATCACTTTGCAACCTTTACCGAGAGCTCTCATGCACAACCAATCCATAAAATGAATGCATATCTAGAAAGATGATGATACACCCTAATGGAAGCGACCCATTAGACCTGCTGCATATCTCATGTTCTAGTCATTTCTGTTTGATGAGGCTAGAGGCTACATTTTACCTTTTGATAGCACACCCACTTGGAATGCTAACATTGTCCTTAAGGCAGTAATGCGGTGCCAGCATTCATCCATGCAAGTTGTTCTGGGTCTGAACGAACTGCAGATACTACTTCTACTACATCCATTTTTGGATCACCCTCAGGATTGGTACCAAGTAACACCTGCACTTCAAAAACTCCATCTGAGATTCCATACTTCTACAAGATGTCTTCTGTTCGAAATGCTTGAGTTGGTTCGAAGTGATTTTCAGATTATTCATATTTATCCAATCTCAGTCTCTTCGAACCAACATTTGACAGTTTACGGTAAACTCAACTCCGGTTCATTCGGAAATAAACAGATAAGATACGAGCAGGGATCACCCCTAACCGTTTGAATGGACGGATCTCCTTATCATTCGTCCTAGAAGAACACACGAGTTTATACGTACAGTAATATCATCTAAGATATTTGTACCATATAATCCCGTTTTTCCACTAGATATTTCCAGAGTTAAAAACTGGTCAAGGTTTGATAATCAGTTATTTAACTATCAAATAAACACACAATCCAAACATAGATTTATAAATCCTAAGGGGAATAACATTGATTAAGTACAAAGCAACCCTAGGCCTCTTAAATTAATCATTTCATTAATTTAAAACTGCTTTGTAAACACTTATATTAAAAATACTTTCATAGAGATATATATTTCACAAAACCCTTCTTTACACTTTTCCTTACATTGAAAATATTCATATACTTATCTCAACTGCATAAGTATATTCACAAACCATTTCATTTTAAAAACTTAGAAAAATCTTCCCATATACTTATTTCAACAATATAAGTATATTCACAAAACACTACATTTACTTAGAAAATATACTCATATATTTATCTCAATGGTATAAGCATATCTATAAATCTTAAGAAAGATTTTTATTTCAAAATGGTACTTAAAGTTGGGTTAAAACAGAATCATTTTAAAAAGAAATAATAATAACCCAACACTATTCCTTCAGTGTTAAGTAGGGAAAAATGATATTTCCTACCACCATTAAGAAGATCATTTGGAAAATCAAATCCCTATTATAAAAATAACTCTTTTATGAAATATTTTCTATTATAAATAATAAGCTCTAAATTCACCTTTTGAATCTCTTTCACAAATATTATTTATAAATATCTTTATATATATATATATATATATATATATATAACATAATTACAGCTTCCATTTATAAATTTCCAAATTAAAGTAATATCTCCTTTAAAATCATCCTTTATATCATTTATAAAACTTCTTTTTCTATAAAATATCATTTATAAACTTGTTTTATAAATTCCCAACTTATTTGCAACTCTTTTATAGAACTCCAAAATTCTTTTATAAATTTCTTTTATAAATTTTCTAAATATAGTTACCCAAAAACTTTTTTTTAAAACTCCACATATAATACCAAAACCCTAATATAACCCAAACCTCGAATATAAAATAAACACTAGATATACTTATAAAACTCATCTTTTCATATGTTAAATAAATTCACGATTGGAATTAATTATTCCAATTTATCGAAAAGATATTAATTTCCTTTTCTACAGGTATAAAAAATTATTCTTTAATTTATAAACACTATTTATAAGACTATCTCTAATTATAAAATAATATTTATAAATCTGCCCCCTTATGCACCATTTTTATACAACGATTCTCAAATATTTATTACAAATATTTCTATCTTATTTAAAACTGACAACCCCCTTTCAAATAAAACATATCTCCTTTTAAATTCCCTTTTTAAAAATAAACCTTTTATTATTATAACTAGCGCAAACCTGTGCTTCGCACACGGATGTGGAAAAAATATCGTAGTAGCATAAGCCATAAACAAATATATAAGAATTTTATTATAATGCTAACGAAAAAACATTGCGGAACATATCATGAGTTATAAGTAAACCACTTGTATGTATAATTTTCTAGATATCAATCTTTGATGAATAGTTCTACACGAAAAACATTGCTTCACACACGGTTGTAAAATATATTTACCAAACGAAAAACCATAAATAACTCAAGCATTGTTAGCGGCATGTGTATGCTTCTGAGTTATAAGCATAAATTTTGATACATAAAGATATTGATACACCAACTTATCTTGTATATCTATCTCTTGTTTGTTTTTTTTTTCATTCACAAAAATCGTACATAAGCTTCATGAATAAAAAATGTGTCAAGTTAGTTAGAGCATAGTTAAAATAGGGAGAAACCATAAAGTAAGGAAGCGTTAATGCACTGACCGTTGATGAAATATACTGTTTATTTGTACCCAATGAAAGAAGTTGTTTATTCAATTGGAAGAAAAATAAGGTGAAGCCATACCTCAAAATAGTGCACTCAATGAAAACCAATAAATTTCCATACAAAGTAAAAGTGTATTGCATCATTATGCATTATAGTTTAATAAATCTGCATGCTAGTTATTTTTTTGCATAGTTTGAAGTTTCAAAGTAAATCACAATAAAAATTATAACCACTTCCAATCAACAACTTGTCATTTTCTATTTCCCACCATTACAAATTCCTATTTTTCTCTTCCATCTACAACATATCTTGGTCAACTCATCATTCTGAATATGAGTGAACCCACCAATAGTTGAATCTATTACAAAATCACCTACATTATCTCAAAAAACAAATGTTAGATGGTTGGTTTATGTAAACATTAAAAATGCGAGAATGCCATAAATATTGTTTTGTTATTCAACAGTATCTGTTATCTCTGCTCTAATGCTAGACAATGGTCAGATTGATTTGATTATAAGAAAAATGCAAAGGCTTATTTGTCCATTATATTAATCTTCACAGTTGTGCAATACTGGAGTGCACACATGTTTTTTAGCAACACAAACCAATGGAAAGAACTCTTTTCTATGAAATATGAATTAGTTTTGATGACTGTATGGCTAGGATATGTCTGATAATTGTTTTAAGTTGATCATAGAAATTAAGATAAGCCTAAGGTTACCCAAGTAACAACATCCACATTTTACAACTGATTTTATTTGTTTTGAATTTTTGAGTTTACGTAAATGTAACCACACAGTTAGTAAGGTGCCTATCTATTTTCAAACTTTTTAAAAATCAAATGTAGATGTATAAGCTTCTGTCTGTCCACTGTCCTAATAGTTTTTTTAGTCTAATACTGATATATTGGAAACTAATGAAATGCCTATAAGATTATAGAAATCTATGGCTATATTAATATTGAACAAATTAATCATTTTCAAAAAAATTAATGAAATGAAAATTCTGAATTTTTTTAACAACCTTTGCTAAAGAAATTGCTAATTTAGTGTAGATTGTCACTATATGATCATAGGGTCATGACTGTACTTGATGCAGCACTTTTCCAATCAAGGTGTAGTGAAGAAACGCCATTAGTGCAATTAATACATTGGATCGAAGACAGTATTAGCTTGTTATTTTACTTCAATCGTAATCAATTCTGCGATGATTCAAACTACCTCTCATCACTTCTCATGCACATGCTATTATGTTTATTAAACAATGACAAAGCATATGATTGGCTGGAATTCAATGCTAAAATGCAACCCAAAAAAGCATTCAAGCAAGATTGGTTGGATCTTGCAAAATTGTACTAAAATTTATTAATTTGTTACTCATAGGTAGTATAATTTTTTTGTTGTAGTGTAAAAAAATGACAAACAGGATTAACTTACACACAATTTTGCATGTATCAGAAGAAAAAACATCACATGTAAAAATGACTTGTATTATCAAATAATATCAACGTATTATCAAATAATATCAACGTATTATCAAATAATATCAATGCAGGTCAAAAAATTTAGTATAAAATAGATTGGTTAAAAATGTTAAATGAATTTTAAGACTAGTGTATACTAAAGGCCTTATTATTAGTTGGCATCGCACCTAAAAACATTTCAGCTAATAAACCTAAGGAGCATGTACCATCCATAATTGCATGATCAAATAAATGTTGCGCACTATGATAGGGAAACTATAGAATTTATCTTCTAAATTATATAAGAAATTTTCAAAAGATGGTATTTTTGGAGTAAAAAAATCTAGCAAGCATTGTGAATAATATGAAAAGAATGCTTACTTTAGATTAATAAAAATTGCAGTATACCTATCACATAATAGAAGGTGAAGAGAAAATGAAACTAATATGTCCTCTTTCTCTTGATTTTATTTTGAACAACCCGTTGTTGTTTTCAGGTCTAAAATTATCTCATGTACTCCATTTCTTATGTAAACTGCTTATATAGTCTAATAACCAATGCACAACAGGAGTAATGTTTCATGGATGAGGAGAGAGTATTTGCAAGTATTAGATTTTTTAAGTGATATCAGGTTCAATTGAGTAACTAATTGCTATAAATTTGATTATAGCAATGTCAAGTTCAGCAATCTAGATTGCTATGAATTTGATTATAAAATATATCCACCACAAATAAATTTATTGCATATGGATATATATATTAGATTTGAGATATAATGCATATGGACTATTAATATATTTAAGGTTCGCATGATAGACTACTTTGAGCTTCTTATAAAAAATATAAGAGAGATACACATATATGAGTTTAACATATTGATTATCAGTTCACTACTATTAAAAAAAATATAAGCTTTAGTTATAAGACTTCTTTTGACAATTATACTTAGCGACCTAACCAAGGTGGAACCAACACCTAAAATATTACCAAATGCGAAATATATTTTAATATACTATTAAAACTAATTTTATCTAGTTGGATAACATAAAAGTTCCAAATTTGAATAAAATTGAGATGCGGTAGGAAGAAGTATAAAAAAAAAATTGATAGTATAAGTATATACGATAAGAAGCATTTAGCAAAATAGCAGCAAATTTGGAACCAACACCCAAATTATTAGATCTGGGTAACTAAAATAATGGAGAGTCGATATTTAACATCAAGAAGCTTGTCAAATTATTGTGATATTCCTCCTCTGCGGTTTATAGTAGAAAATACTAATCAATGTACTTAAATCGATAAAAAAAATTAATATAAGACTTAACAGACTTATATATACATATCCATATTCTAGTTGGCGTATATCACTAAAACCAGATCCTATCCAATTAGGTGAAAATAATGAATTCCAAATCTGCCATCTGAATTCCAAATAATCTCAATTCAGCAATAAAAAATGGATAAATATTCCTAATAATATAGTATCCAAACTGAATAGAACTAACATAAATGAAGATCTGAATCTGTAAGTTTATGATCAGAATTTGTAAGCTGAATATGAAGACATACGCAAGTCGAACAAATTAAGAAGTTAAATTAGGTTTGAAAATAAAAAACAATAGATCTAAAGAACTAAAAATTACCTGAATATGGAATTGGTGGAGAAAATGAAAACGTGCAAATTATGGTGGAAGTTTTCATGCAGAGGAAGAAGGAGGGAAGCGATCGTTGATTTCCACCTCGGCAGATTTTTGTCTCCATTATTTTATGAGCTAGGGTTTTATGGAATGGACAAGAAGTAAATTATGGTTTTTATTTATTAAATGTGAGTAGGTGTGGGAACGAATAGGAAGAACTGGATAAATTAAGAAAGAGACTGTTCATTTCGCAACTTCCTGTGTGCCCTCGAAACCTAACTCGGTAATAATAGTATAGTATATATAATTTCTATAGAAACTAATACTTTCAAAATAATTGTTTAAAATGTTATTTTTTTTGAAATTAGGTAAGAACTTTATTAAGGCATTTCAGCCCAAGAATAAGGCCCAATTCTGGCCCTAGAAGACGTACAGATTTTTTTATTTACTTAAGTACAAGCACTCTCTCGTCATTACCAAAAATAAAGTAAAACCGACAGCTATCTACTTCTCCTTTCGTTCATGGTGGCCAGTGAGCAGAATAGCTTGTACTTGGGGTGTTTACCGATGAACAGTTCAGATCCCCTACTCCAGTTTGTTCTTCGTCTCGTCCCCGAGAGGTGAGTTCTTGAATGCGTCGTTGAACTAATCTCATGTCATTTACTGCAAGCTTGCTGACTTCTGAGGTTCTTCTTTGTTTGTTTTGAAATAATCTTCGGTTTCTTTCCTTCCACCCACTCCAAACTGCAACAGTAATGGCGATACTGCTCAATTTGGATTCCATGTCTTCGCCATTCCCTTTTTGGATCAGGTAATTTAGTTCTTCTGCTAGTAATTTTGCTTGGGACGTTGAATAATTGTGAGTTTACACGATTTCCATATCTCTGCCGAGTATTTACAGGAGAAGAATATGTGTTCATGAGATTCTTCTTCTTGGTCACATAGCACACACATCTTTTCGGTTATAATCCCCCATTTTGAGAGTCTATATTTTGTAGGTAATCTTTTGAGTACCGCTTTATACGTGGTAAAGGCCATTTTAGGCTATTGACTCGATTCCAGATGATATTGCTCCAATTCGCTTTGTTATCTTTGTGTCTGACCTCATTCCAAGCTGATTTAGTGGTAAATTCATTTCCAGTAGGCTTCCATACCCATAAGTCATTGTCTCGTCCACTGAATATCGACATATATTGTATTTTTTCTTTGATTCCTTGATTCATTGGTATCATAGAGCAGTTCCATTCATTATTGTTGATTGCATCTGCCACATTTTTATCTGGACAACCATAGTCTGAAAAGGTGTTAAGCTCTAGGATATCAATCAATGATTCTCCAAAGATCCAAGGATCTTTCCAGAGGTTAGTCTCCCTACCTGTAGCAATCTTTGCACAGCAAGTTGCTAGCGTTTTTCGCACTATCATAATTGCTTTCCAGACAGAAGAAGCATTATTATCCATTTGCATGCACCAGAAGTTTCCTTTGATATATCTTTTCCTCATCCAGTTTCCCCACAAACCCTTTCCTTTAATAATTCTCCAGGCTTGTTTTAGGGTGTAGACCAGCCTCATGTCTGCAAGTCTTTTAAGTCGCACACCTCCTTCCTCTTTAGGTCGACACAAATTCTCATATTTAATCTTGTGTAAGCCTCCTTTCCATATAAAGTCTGCATAAATTTTTTCTATTTTCTGTAATGATGCATCAAGAAGTTGGAATGTTTGTAACCAGAAATTAACTTTGGAGTGAATAACTATATGCACCAGTTCAATTCTGCCTGCTAGCGATAGGAGTCTGGAACTCCATCCTTGTATTCTATCCCTTATCGAAGTGATTAAAACTGCACATTCTCTGTCGGTAATCTTATTGGATGATAGTGGAACACCTAGGTATTTAACAGGAAGTATACCTTCTTTCACATTTAAACGATCCAGGATTTCATATCTTCCGATGCATGTTTTATTAAAGTAGCATTTGGTTTTTTGCTCATTCATTTTGAGACCTAAAAATCTCTCTAGTTTGCAGAATATTTCCTTGACAGTTCGAGCTGATGTTTGACTGGATTTTATACAAATGAGTAAGTCATCTGCATAGAGTAAGTGGGTCACAATAGGCTGGAAGTTGTATATAGGCTGGATTAGTCTATTGAATGTAGCCAGCTCCATTTGTAATGAAAAATATTCCATGGCAATAGCAAAAAGGTATGGGGAGAGAGGATCACCCTGCCTGATATCTCTATTGGACCCTATAAAACCTTTTGGTATGCCATTTATCAGAATCGAAAAGGTCGGTGTAGTAATACATTCTTTGAATATGTTTATAAATTTAGAAGGAAATCCCATAGCTTTTAGCATATGTATGATGAAATTTCTATTTACTTTATTGTATGCTTTGTGAAGATCCACCTTTAGACAGAATTTATCCGCACATGGTTTTTTGAAGTTTCTTATCAATTCATGTGCCATCAGTGAGTTTTCAGAAATGCTTCTGCCCTTGATGAACGCACTTTGACAATCTGATATAAGATCAGGTGATATGAGTTTCATTCTGTTGCATAGAATCTTGCTTAGAATTTTGTACACCACATTGCAACAAGCAATAGGTTAGTAATCTTCAATTTTAGCTGGATTATCCTTCTTAGGAATAAGACATATAAATGTATGATTAATTTCTTTCACAAATTTACCATTTTGGAAAATATCCTGCATTGCTAATGAAATGTCTTCTTTCAGGTCTTCCCAGTGGGTCAGGAAGAATTTGGAACCCAGGCCATCTGTCCCTAGGCTGGAATAAACATGTATGGAATGCAAAACTTCCCAGACTTCTTTCATGGAAATGTTCCAGGACAAAATCCTTCTCCCTTTGGCATTTATCACCCTCCTGCAGTGAATTTCTGGTAAGTTATTGTTGACTTCCCCATTGAACATGTCAGAGCAAAATTTGATAGCTTGTTCTTCTATGTCTGAGATGCTGTTAGTTATATTTCCATCCTGGTCCATCAGCTGATAAGTATTATTAGTGCTATTCCCGACAGCCATTTTTGTATAGAAAAATTTTGTGCACTCATCCCCCTCGGTCTACCATTTTTCTTTAGCCTTCTGCTTAAGTTCAACGGCCTTTATTCTAAGTGTCTCCTTTAGTTTTCTTTGTGTTTGATAATATTGTCTCCAAGTTTCATCTGTAGCCTCACCACTATCAATATATGTTAGAAGTTCTTCACACTATTTCTGTAGAGAGCTGATCTGGTCTCCTTCTTTTGTTCTTTTTTTGTTCCACTCTCTAAGATTTGCCTTGACTTTCTTAAGGACCTGTACAAGTTTATAACATTGTGTACCATCCTTCCGAGTAATATGTTTGATTTAAATGGCTTCTGTGTATCCTTCTATTTCATGCCAATGATTGTAGTATCTAAAAGGCTTACCTTTCTCAGTCAAATTCTTTTCAACTAGGTTTATAAGAATGGGACAATGATCACTAGTTGAGGGGGGAAGAACACTGTTTATACATGCAACATTAACTAGGGCTCTATCTAACTTACAGGATATCTTCTTACATTCACCACTTCTCCATGTATATTACAGGCCGCAATGGATGGGTTCTAACAGTCCAGCTCCAATGATGCAGTTATTAAACTCTTCCAACTGAGATACTCTGACAGTAAGACCACCTTTTTTTTCTTCTGCTCTAAGAATAGAGTTAAAGTCTCCCATGACTACCCAAGGTTCATTAATCAATTTGTTATTCTCTGTGATAACTATCCAAAGTTGAGTTCATTGAGAGGCTAAATTGTTTGCATAAACACAACTTAAAGTAAACTTAAGGCCTCCCAGGTTATTAACCTTTACTGTCATTTTTTGTTCATCTTTTTTCATCAAGTTAACATCCCATGTTTTTTTATTCCACAGAAGTAGAATTCGAGCTTTGTCACCTGCTTCAGTATTGTGTATGTAATCCCATTCAGGGCCTAATGAGTCCATAAAGAATATAAGATTTTTGGCAGAAAATTTATTTTCTAAGATACTTAAGATGGTAGGATAGTACTTTCTCCTAAGATTTAAGAGGTCTAAACGTCTAGTATCATTGTTTAGACCTCTTACTTTCCAGCTGATTACGGACATTTCAGTGTAGGAGGTCGACTCCTTAATTTCATAGGAGACACCTCGCGAATTAAAATCGCCTTTTATTTTGATTCTTTACTTTTGAACTGATTTGCATATTTTATGTTAGAATTAGTGTATTTATTTTTGTTTTCTCCATCAGATTCAGTTCCTGAATCCATTTTATCAAGTTCAACATTGCTAATATCATCCTCTTCCTCTGACATTACAGATGAATTCTTTGTTGTGGCCTCTTCCAAGCTATGAAGCACTGCATTATCCACCTCCTCTTCATCCAATGAATGGTCTGCATCCTGGGATGCTTCCACAGTCCCATTATTATTATCCGCCCGGTCTGTAGTCTTCAAGTTTATTTCAGTATGTGTATATGTTTCTTCTATATCTCTCTGTGTCATTTTTTGCTGTAAAGTTTGATCAGTTGTTGTTTTTTGCCTCCATACTTGCTTTATGGGGGGTGACACAGTTTCACATTGTTCTAATGAATGGCCGAAGCATTTGCAAACATTGCATATTGGTGGGATGTGTTCATACTTTATATCCTGGATGGAAATATTGCCATTTCTATCCTTTGCTCTCACCTGTCTTTTAATATTGTCACTTGCTTTAATTTCTACAATGACTCTAGCATATTTCAATCTTCTAACATGTCTTGTATTATCATCCATATCCAGGGGATTACCAATTAGACTAGCAATTTTACTGATTCCACATGCGTTCCATAGAGGTCTAAATTTTTCAGTCTTACCCATACCGGGTGTGTTTCTAACATATCTCTTTCAAGTCTTATGTTTGGTTCCCATCTTTTAGTGAAAATAAGTTTACTGTCTATGAACCAGGGCCCTTCCTCCAAAACTTTGTTGCAGTTTGCTTCATTACTAAATTTAATAAGATAAAACCCCTTTTCCCGAGGGAAGACATCTCATTTTCCAGTTGGTTTCCATTCTCTTTTAATAAATGCATTGAGATGATTGTAGTAAGTTTCTTACGAGCAATATACATGTATAACGAGGTACCCCACATATTCTTCACATTATTAAAAACCTCATCATCCAGATCAACATACTCTCCTTCATCATCTTTCATAGATTCGAATTTATTAATCCCCCCATCTATATACGTGTTTCCAGATATAGCATCTGCCCAAGATCTGATACCACTTTTGATGGTAAGCCCCGCCTTAGGTAGATTCCCAGAAATCCTGCTGAGATTTGGTCCTGTCTGTACAGAAACCTTAGTTGTAGGACCCGCAAGTGGAGCCCTAGAAGGCTGCTGCTGATCTCTGATTAGATTTCGATTTTTATTTTTGTAACTAACCTCTATCCAACCCGTGTCATCCGCCACGTTATCCACGGTGATAGGTTTATTTGGTGAGATCTCAGCTGCAACCCTGTTCGCCTTGTCCGCCTTGTCCGCCTCATCCGCCTCGTCCGCCATGTCCAGCTTATTGTCAAATTCAGATGTTTATAATACGTACTTATATATATATATATATATATATATATATATATAATAAATTTCCAACGGTCGGATTTGAAATACTTTTTCCGAAATCAAAATCATTTCCAAACCAAATCAACAATTAACAGTATTTCAAACATACTATATCAAGGGCATAGTTACTATAGCACTTAACAGTTGCTATTACTACCCTTTCACTCTAAAAGGATTCATTTTTTCACAAAGTCGGTGTCACATCCAAAATGGCTAAACAATCACATGTCAACATTTAGCAACCTGTTTAATAGGAATATAACTGAAATAGATCAATATGTATATAATAAAAAAATTAAAAATAACAATATCGAGAAATCCAGATTTCTCAACAATTTTCTTTGTATTTCAATTTTAAATGTCAAACGCTTGTAAAAGTGAGTATTTAACCAAACAGCAAATAATTTCAACGAAATATAAATAGTAAATTTTATCTACTATATAATATACTGATTGACCAAAGAAGTGAGTTATATCCACCGAAATTCCAGTTGGCGCTGAAGCATTTAAACAATGTTCGATTTTAGACCAAATTCTAGCTTGCTCCAAATTCATCCGAACAAGTTTCATCATGAAGATTTCATCACAATGAGCGCTACATAAAGAGTTTCGCCTCCATTGGACCTCAAATGCAAAAGTTTTACAAATATTTTGATTTTAAAATATAATTAAATCCCTTAATTACAATATTTAATCACTAGTTAACCATTTTATAAACTAATCCATCTTCTCAAAAAAAAAATCCTGCTCAAACTCTAGTTCCAACATCACCATGCTACCGCCCTTTCTTCACCACCACGTGAGCGACAAACGTCGATAACCACCGCCGTCTTTGCCAAGCGCCTCCTCCTCGAATCCTCCATCTACTGGACCGCATCCCAACGGGCCCGCACCCCTCTTCCTCATCACGACTTGGCCCCCCACTCCCATGCGACATCACTAGGTCGGACCCGCCAAATCATCATCGCGCCTCACCGAAAATTGCTACGAGGTGTTATTCGCTCCCCTAAAGCCAAATCCATTATCCAATTTTCAAATTTAAGACTAATACTTCTTAAATCTCAAACCCTAGTTAATTTTCCACTATTGTTAAACTGTCGATCATCTAAAACGAATGCCGCGCACTCTCAAATTTGCACAGATTGTAGATCTACCCAGTATACATCCAAAGATTTTTATTTTACAATTTTCTGATTTTTATTCTAATTATTTGATTTTTTTAAAGAAATGGATTTTGAGTATATTTTGTTTAAGAGTTGAGATATATAAATTCACAGTTTTCTGGCATTTCATTGCACAGACCTTTATTCACGCACGGGCTCCAAACGATATAACAAAAATGCTGTTGTGCTCAGAACAACCATGCAATTCCAAAACTATAATAATATACATTGGTTAACATATTTAAAAAAATCACCAAAACACTACCGTTTGCCAATAAATCATCAAACGAATTTTTTTAACATCTTTGAAATTAAAACTTATAGAAAAATCAGATAAATTAAATTAAAAATACGCCAATAAAAATCGAGTCATAAAAATAATAATTATTTTCTTATAATATATTTGAACCATTAATTACTACAAATAAATTAACAAAATGAATTTACTATTATTATCAATTAATTCAAAGGAGTTAAATAAAACCATTAAACTAGTTTAATTAATTTCAATTTAAAATCCCCGTATTTGAATCACTATTCAACTAAATTCACAACTTCAAAATTTTTAAATAATTCCTATATTTTCTAGCTATTAACTTTTAAAACCAATATTTCAATATTTAAAATGAATTACATATTTCAATCAAATGACCAAAATTCCGGATCGTTACAATTTTGATAACATTAAACATAAGAGAATACATAAGAGGGCTAAAATAGGAATATATAAACCTTTCATCCCTCAAAACCCTTACCTGCCATATCAATCGCGTTTTCATCAAAGTAAAACAATCAAAGAAAAAAATAAAGGTCGGCCAAAAGCAAGAAGAATAGAAGAAAGAAACCCACAAAACTAAGTTAAAACTAAGGAGAATTAAATCTACCCACTCAAGTCTCAATTCTCATAATTAAATCGAGGTAAATAATGATAAACCATCTCATTTTTATACGTATTTGATTTTGAATCTTATTTGGGTTGGTTCATTTACAATGATTTGTTGTGCCATGTTAATCATATCATTATTTGGGTAAAATAACGATTTATGGAAATTGTATGAAATTATTTACATGGGTTTTAAGGGTAAAACCTAAGATTTTTGTCTCTAAATGATTTGATTTTTGGATATGTTAAGTAAAACAATATTTTAGAGATGATTTTTTTAATTTCATAATTTTCCAAATTAAATAGAATATTTATAATTTCCTAAGGAGGAAATAACTTAATTTCGACTTTAATAATTTAAAATATTTAAATATAGATTTTGGTTTTGAGATTTTTCTATGATAAAGAATACCATATTTTTGAATTTCTGTGAATTTTTTGAATTTTTCCCAAGTGATTTTGATTTATGGTGAATTTATTATGCTAGATAAGCATTTTAAAGGTTAATTAGTTATAGATATTAATTAGATATTTTGAAGTATGTTTTGGAAATGAAAAATTAATGTGTGGTAGATTTTTAGAAAGGATTGGTGTAAAGTAAATAATATCTAATTGAAATTGGACAAGAATCAAGATTTGGTGAAATATAATTACTTTTAGTAGTAATAAAATAGTTTTCATAAGAATTACGACAATGTCGTACCACCCTAACGTCGATGAGCCTAAGAAAACGTCGTATCCAAGAGTGTAGACATCAGCTACCTCTTTGGTATTATATATTCCGTCTAGTATATTTCGTTTGACCTAGTCTGGAAATATTACCATAAACTTAATCCGGGTATTGATACTTGTTATATATATATATATATATATATATATATATATATTTACTTAATTTTTTTTTTCAAAACCAATGTTATTAAAGATAATATCAAAGTGTTTTCGGTATAAAATATTTTGGTTATCAAAAGGTAAAAACCTACCCGTATTTATGTGTGGGCATGGCCTTATGAGATACGCTTCTTTTCGAAGGTTTTGATTAACATCGACGTGATCAATACATTTAAAATTTCAAGCATCTCATGCTGGTTTATCAAGCCTATCCGGGTATTCTTAATTCTCGGATCATATCCGAATAGTTTCAGGTTTAGTTGAAGATGCTTGGAGTTTCCAGAGGGGAGCTGGAGATCTTCATCTACGTATGAACGTATTCTAGTATCCGTTGCATCTATTGCACTTGTTTTTTTTTTAGCAATTGTAAGGATATAGGGTTTATAACTGTCAAGGCTAAATTCAGGTTAGACTCTGTGTAACGGCACAAAATTTGATCACCCTAAAATATAATATTTAAATTGGTTTTAAATATAAAATGTATAATATTTTATGATTCAAATAATATTAGATAGGATTTAGATATAGAAATATACACAAAAATGAGAATCGTTGTTTATATCTGTAGAAGTGACAGAAGCTCGATTTCAGAAAATAAAGTCTTAATGATTAAATAAAAAATTTAATTATTTTAATAAGGGTTTTTATTTTAATAGTAATATACAAGTTTATTTTCTAGTTTTGTTTACATAAATAAACAGTTTAACAAAAACGTCAAAATGTGACCGTAAAACGTTTTGTCAAAATATCAACGTTTTATTCCACAAAAGTTGTCGCAACGTTGTTGTACCTTTATTTACGTAGATATGTACACATATATTTAAATAGGGTAAGTATTAATAAAGTCACTCGACAAGATTATTTTTCCTAAACAAGTTTAGAAATTTCTAAAATATCATTAACGAAACGTAAGCACTAAAAGACAAACATGTCAAAATCAAATAAAAAAAAATCTTATTTTATTTTACTTAATACTTATTAAGACATAATGGTGTGAATTGAAAGGTGATGTTAAGTTTTGAAAAAATATAGTTTACTTAAAGATGAAGTAAGGGTATTTTCGTCATTTCACATAATAATATTTTATTCCAAACTTTTTTCTATAAATACAAAATCAATTCTTCACTTTTTTCACACTTCTCTTTCTTCATTTTCCAAGCTTTCTCTCTTTAGTTTCATGGCTTCAACCTTAATAGGGCAATGCCAAAATTTATTCCAAAAATATAATAAAGAAAATATCCATCCAAACACCTCAAAACCGCACCCAAACCCCCTTTTTCCTCCCCTCCTCCGCCACACTTGCCTCCCCATCCCCCCAAACCCATGAGCTCCTCCCCCTAACCCAAGGCCATGAGCACCATCCACCTTCCCAAACAAGTCAAGCCACTTAGAAGACTTTAAAGCGAGCATTCGTAAGCATCGGTTAAAGTTAGAAAAGTTATATCCATTTAAAATTAGTTCAATTTCATTCAAGGTGTGAAATCCTAATTACTATATATATTTATGGACGTGATGATGTGATACAATTGTATGGATGTTGTTTGTGGTTTTGATCATCATATGTTGTTTATCTCATGCGAATGTTTGAGCAAGTTATGATATACACGTCGTTATTTCACATGGAAAACACTTTCCGAATGAATTTGAAAATTATCGGTTAATACTTTTTAAAAATTATTGAAAATGTCTTAGAAATGTTTTACAAACATATAAACTTGTTTCGACAATTTTTAAATAAACCAATAAATGAGTCAAAACTAGACGCGTCACATAATGGTAGTTCACGATTTCGCGTCGAAGAATTCAAGTGAGCATACGGAATGAAATTTAGCTTGGAATTCTTCGAGATAAGAATTTTTTAGACTATTATATCCATAGTTTTAGAATGAAGAAATAAATCGAGATTTCATCTTGCAGATTTTAAAATATGTCCAAATCAAATTTTCAGAAAAATCGCGTTTTTGTAGTAAAGCGACCGAAATATAAATTCTTTGTAATGAATATTTTTAAATGTTTAAAAATATGAAATAAGTTTTGTAAATCTAATAAAATAGTTTAAAAGAGAATTGAATTGAAAAATATGGATTTTTAAATATTAGAAAAGCCGTTTTAAATCGATCCAGCTTTTTCAGCACTTTCTGCGGCACTCTTCTACCGCCGTTTCAATAAATTTAGAAATGAAGTTTAAACTTATCGATTTGTTTCCAAATCTTTTATAAATATTTTCAAATAAATAATTAAGTGTTTTAAATATGATTTGGGGGATTTTATAATTTATTTAAAATGGTTTAAAATAAATGATTTAAAGAAAAGTTGTCAAAATCAAGTTATTTAATCTTGGCTCTAAAAGCGGACGAGTAGACTGGATTTTTTTTTATTTGTGAGATCTGGGTGAGGTGCTTAAACTAGGAAAATGTTTAGGAGCAACCAGTATCTTGGCTCACCTGGCCTCATCTGGATGAAGGATAGATAATGTCGAAATGTCGAAAACTTGTTAAGTATAAAAGTTTAAATTTTCCAACTTTAAATACTCATAAGTTACTTTTAAAGAAAATGATTTGATAAATTTCGAAAGGAAGGTTTAAATGATTCTGTATTTACTAAAAGAATATTTTTAAGACATATATTTATCTTCCTCGAAGATATTTTGGATAAAGAAATGAACAAATCAAACAACAATCATCTACTTATAAAACATCATTTTTATCAATGATAGGATTTCGAAGAGACTGGGGTCGGATTTCGAAAATCCCTATCCGAAAACCACTTCGAACCAATTTACGTTTCAAAGTAAAACATGTTGAAGATAAGATTATCGAGGATTAAGATATTCATGATGTAGGGCTACTTGCAACTAGACCCTCGGGGAAAATCACCATATCATATATTGGTAGCAGTGCTTCGTTATGAAAATCTTCAATTTACAAGGACTAATCGTTATTGATCCTAGGGACGATTCTCAAAATAGAATATGGCAGGAGGAGTGCCTTAGGTTTTATTCAGTCCTAGAACGAACTTTATGGACGAATGTCGGACATTGCATTTCATAATCACATTAATTGATCTCTATAAATGTATCACCTACTTAGTGACGGAGAATGCAACTTCTCTTAGCTTAACACCCTTTCCTAAGATGTATGAGCTCAGAAGTTATACATTTATAAAAATCAATTGTGTGATAATGGAATGGCAAAGTGGCATTCAAAAAGGAAAGATGATCTGCTATGTGAAAGATAATTATTACATCAAACCTCACATCCAGAAATGGCCAAAACAGGGTAGATGCAGCAAGGCTATGTGGTCCGCAACCATTAGGATTTATATCAACTTCTAGATACATTTCTATCCACTATGACGTTCGGGTTTAAATTATTGTGGTGTATGCTAAGAGACATCTCGGATAGGTCGGTAATGACCAGGATGATGACATATTCAGTACTATCTAGGAAGAGGTATTTCGGTCTTGCGTTGGTAGAGGACCATCAGTTGGGCCTCGGTACATTCCTCTAGATATGTACTACCGGAAAGTAGTCCCTTCACTTGGTCATTTGCATGGAAATTCATTCTCCAATAAGTGCTTGCTATTTTGTTTGTAGAACCCATTTTGTAGCTAGTATGCTGGAATTTAAGCAATGTAAATTTTTTGGCTAAGATTAATAAGTTTACTTGCAAATGTTTTCAATGAACATTAAAAACAGTATCCCTTTTTTTTACGTAATAAAGATTTGGTTAACATACGATAAAAAATCATTCCGTGTTTATATGCGACATGGTCTTATGAGATACCTTTTTGTTTTCAAACATGTATTTTGAGTTTTCACACCAGTCTCATGACTGACCAGAGTTTCTTTTGTTTTCCTTTTAAACTCTAGGTGCCTTATTTTTCTGGAAAGCCAAGTAGTCAGGATCATGTTAGGAGCATTTTGGTGAAAAAATTTGAGAGGAGTTTATGGAGCATGGAGTTGGAGCATCTTATAAGGATATCTATCTGTCTTTTATTTTCCATTGTGTCTAGTTGTTTGTACTAGCAAGTGTGGGAACAGACAGTTATAACTGTTCCTGGCTGGGTTATTTCGTAACATATCTCTGGTGTACTCTAGTGAGAGTGATTGTATGTATTATCAATCTATATAGTTAAATCAATGTGAGAATTTTTTTCTACCTTTTACCTTACTTTATTTTTATCCCCGATAATTGCCTCCCCGACACTTGAATTTACAGCACGAGAATACCGTGAATGTATTAGTGTCGATTTTCGAGGGCGGGAAGATGGATCGTCACATTTGGTATCAGAGATGAAGGTTAAGCAAGAACCTTGGTTTTGGTGGGGTATGACTCATTAGAGATATAGTTAGTAATACCTTAGAATGAGTTTGATCTTTGAGAGTGCGCGTTTAAAACCCTTGTTTGAATAAAAATCAAGTCGTGCTACACTTAATACCTATTCCCCAAGATAATTTTGTCTTTGTATTCTAAAGTTATCTTACTAAATTCAGGTAGCAAGACATGAGTACTCATAGAGGACGAAGATGGGGAAATGGCAGCACTACAACAACCAACTGTCGAGCTCCAACCATTGCTATGGTAGATGAAGTAGCTCCCGTACAACCTCAGGTTAATTTTGCCACCCTGTGCAAAAAAATTACCAACTTAAGGGGAACACCATTCAAAGGCACAAAAGCTATCATTGAAGTACAAGCTTGGATTAAACCATGCAAAATAATTTTTAAGGCATTGGATATTAATAACGAGCAAAAGAAGTTTTTGGCCTCGTGGCAACTGCAGGAAGGGACTCTAGCTTCACAACGCCATAGATGGCCTATTGCAACGAAATACAAGATGTTGATAGCTACAATGTAACGATAGCTATGCTGATTTTTGTCTATTACAACATTAGCTTCAGGATGTTAGCATAAATATCAACTCTATGTTGTAGTAGCTATAGACTTATAAAAATATTATAAAAAATGAGTGCGGGCTGAAGATGCAATAACATTAATTTATTATTATATTAATAATTACTAAATTATAATTAATATTTATTAATTACATTTAATAGTTAATAAATATAATTAATAATTAATAAACTAGAAATAAATAAGTAATAATTAATAAATATAATTAATTGTTAATTATATTTATTTTTGTAAACAAGTAATAGTTAATAAATATAATTAATAAGTTAGAAGCTAATAATAATAATCGTAGATATATTTGCTTGTTAATTGATAATTAACAATTTCCTCATCCTAACTTTTCGTTTCCCGCCTCTTCTCTTTTCGTTTCCCTCATCTTAGCATTTTGTTCTTCTTATCTTTTGGTTTCCCCCTTAACTTTTCTATCCCTTCGCTTCTCTTTGAAGATAAAGCTTTCTTCCTACTTCGAAAGTACTTCCCAACTTCAACTCCAAAGATTAATTCACCGCTTCACTCAATTGCTGCTTAAAAAAATCATGCCTTGAAGTCAGATCTCACAGCGTCAAACCAGATCCGCCTACCTTCGTCGTCACCAAAGAAGAGAAACGCATTGCCTTAATTTAAGACTGCCCCCATGCTTGAAAATCTTAGTGGATTCGAAGTTCGCATCGATCTGTTTCCTAAAGTGCCATGCCAAAATTTGTGTCTGGAGTATCATTGCCTGCTATTGAGTTGAATGAGTTCGTAAAGATGGTGGCTCGAACGTGTGATGTAAGATCTAAAATAAAAAGCGCGCAGCTTGATTTAAATCACTTCCTCATTGTTGCTGCTGAAGTTAGAAGACGAAGTTTCGCTTTAGGTCTAGGTTCTTGCTGAAGTCAGATCTAAAATTAATCATTAGGTGAGGTATATATTTGTTAGTATGAAATAATGAAGTAATATTGATATGAATATATGATGACCATGTTTGGTTGGTCTGAAATGCTTAATTGTTAAGTAATATGGAGCTACTCGCGCCTTCGTTCGGGGTGAATCTGAAGAGAGTGCCATGCCTGAATGCTTTGATTGCATCGATTTGTATATATTTTTCGTATAAATACCTCATTAAGTGCCATCTTTCTTTAGATTTGATGCCGCCTGAATCTGATGCTTCGATTGCTCATGATGTGACACTAGCAGCCGTTGTATTCGATTAGAGATGATGATGCCAAGACTAGCACCGTTGTTCCTATAGTTGGTCGACACATGCCTGACATCAACTTGAATGCTTGCTGAAAAAACATAACTAGAATGGTGTTTGGTGATCGATGCTTAATTTGTTACTTTTCTTCACTAGGTTTGTTCAACATCAATGGCAATGCCGCTGACAATGATTTTGCCAATGTATCCTTTTTCTCTCAAGCCAACTATTCAGGTTACGATTATGGGTTAAATTCTTGCTGGCTTTATGTACAATAAACCATGGTTGTCATATATTGGTGTATACTGGCATACTAGTGATAACACGCGTTATGTATAAAATAAACACAAGTAGGTTCCTTTGTTGTACTAATGTTCATTATTACAGAATGCTAACTCAATAACTTTGCTTTATACACAGACCTGAAGGAATTCAATCCTTGTGCTCTGATTTGGAATAGAGCATACTGACATCAGAATACTTATTCTTGCTTGGTTTCTATTTCTATCTAATTAAACATAGTCTTTCTTTATTATTATTTTTAGATGCTATTCCATGTTTGCTTAAATATTCTACTTTGCTCTCATTAGGAAAATGAAAGCTCAGAGGCAAGGATATTTTACTCTGGTATGTTTATTTTATAAATGACTGAAAGTTCAAATGTTGATAGCTACATTGCATATTATATGATTGCATGTCCGAAATTTATGGTGTTGGTAATTAATAACAGAATGAATGGCGCGAAGGCTTAGAATCACTTCAATCAAAGAGTATTATCAGTTTAAGAACCGCATCAAAGAGTATTGTTAATTAAGAATTTGTAATCGTTGACCTGTTTGGTACCACGGTTGTAGTCTTTGGAGTTTTATTTTCATCTTATTGTTGTTATTTTTTGAATTTGGTGCTATAATCACATACCTCATAACAAATCAGAAGTTTGGAAACTCCTTATAGGCAAATTGCAAAAGTAAACAGAAGTAGAAATCTAAAAATCATTTATTTATTGCTTACGAATTATAAATTTATTTCACTAGTAATTTTGACCAATCAAATAGTTAAAATAGTACCAAGTGCAGGTCAATGGGATGTAACTATGCCCCATTTCCTCTGTTGTCTGTTTTTTTTCTTATATCAATCATTGATTTGTGCATGATTGAATTTTAACATGGTAAGGTGAATCCTGATTATTAATCAAATCAATGAAATCTATTATTAAGATGAATGGGGGATGAATGGGGATAGTGAATTTGGAGTAGAAAATTTTCATCGCATGTCAATTGCTTACATGGATACATCTAAGTAACTTATTTTCCATTCATCATTACTTAAAAATCAAATTACATTCAAATATTTCTGTGTAGAAATTACTATCCAAAACTAATTGGCCCAAAGGAAGATTGTTATTTGATTATATGTCTGATTTCACTGCTCGATGTAAGTACTATTTTATTCGGTCAATTTCAGAAGCAGCAATCATTATATCTGGTTTTGGATTTACTGGTTGGTCTGATACTTCTAAACCACAATAGGACCTTGCAAAAAATGTTGATGTACTTGGTGTTGAGCTTGTAACTAGTGCAGTTCAGCTACCGCTTGTTTGGAATGTACAAGTCAGGACTTGGTTAAGGTACTGTAAGTTTCTTTGCACTTCTAGTATTTTTTATATACTTTGTCATTGTTTGATACTAGCTGGAATAAATTTTAGATCTACCGCACAAATCAAGACTTAGTTGTGGTATCAATATAGTTTTGATTCTTGAATGCCATTTGGCCATGCTTTAGAAATTTTGTTTGTCAGTAAATAGATTATAACCTTTAAATGTTATGCAGTAACCAATAAAATGGACAAGTGCTTAATGGAAAGTAAAAGCACATCTTGTTTACACAGATTTTTATTTATATCTTTCAACTATCTACTTGTTTATTGATTCCAAACAAAACCTTTGTCTTTTTCGATCTAATTCACAACAACCAAAACTTTGTCTCATCTTTTCACCAACTTTAGAGTAGCTTGGAGATACCCAGTTGCTTGAGAACTATTATATTGCAATACTTCATTTGCCTTTGCCATGGATATATTATAATAAGTGCCGCAACCCAGATCTTCACTCATGTCCCAAAATATATGAACGATAATAGACAGTGGACAATATGCAGATTTTGATAGCATAACAAAATGGCATTTCTCACAAGTCATAACTTATGTACTGAAACCGAGAGGTGTAAAATGTGAGCAAGTACTCCTATATAAAATTAATGTTAAAACACTAGTACAGTGTAACTCTATATATCTGTTGTTGTATAGTCATTATGTGAATCAAAAGAATTACATCGTTTAAGCACAATATAACATGTTAAAAGACTTTAATAGCACTCTATAGATTTTTAATTTGCACATCTCCATCTTGAGGTGCGTATGTAGCTTGAATTTCATGATCTTCGGATTCAAATCACTAGCACCGAAATTATATAATATTTTGCTTATTCGATTTGAATAGATTTTTCCTAAGAGCTTGAGTCCGGACTTCAAAGAAGCATTAACGCTCCCTCGCCTGCTTTATTAGACCACGGGAGCAGAGTTGGATCTCACAGTCTGGTAGGAATTCATTCCAGTTTGTAATTTTTCTACCTTTTCTTTCATGGGAATAATGATATTTGATCGATTTGTTGTGATACGACTGTTGAGAATGGGGGAGAAGAAACCAGCTTGGATGTAATTGCTTTGGTAAAAGAATCGATCCTAGACATGCAAATTAATGTTGGGGATCTTTGTGCGACCGTCTACAGTGATGGCACTGGAGGCACTAGAGGCACTGATGGCACTGGAGGCTCGCAAATATGATTGTATTGTTAATAAGTAGAATTTAGTATGTACTGGCTGTAACTATGAATACACTGGATATGTTTTTAAGCATGTTTGTTATTTTGTACTTGACTAAGTAAAACTTGTGTTTCTGGTTATTCTGAAACGAAAAGTTCTTTGTTCCAGTGTAATATTGCCATTAGATATGATATAATATTGCAGTATAATGTTTCCATAGATATGATATAATATTGCAGTAGTATAATGTTGTAGTACATTTCCAATTAAAATTGCAAAAGGTGTTGCCATAGATATGATATAATGTTGTAGTATGTGATGTTAAATGTGGCAATAAACTGGCAAAGTGTTGCCATTGGATGGTAAAAGTGTTACCATAGATTAATGAATATGGGCCGCACAATAGGGTTTTCTAAAGGTGGGCCACAGAATTAGTGGGCCTCACATTGTGGGCCCACATGTTGGGGCCCAGATTGTGGGGCCCACGTTTTAGTAAATTTGGCACCTGTGGCAACAACAGAATCGATGTTGCCCTAGGGCCGCAAAGATGTTGCCTTGACTCTAGGACAACATGGCAAAATGCATCACCGAGAAAGTGTTGCCTTTGCCCTTTTTTAGCCTACAACAACATTTTTTGGCACTTCCTGCATCACTTCTGGGTGTTGCAGTATGCAATCTATGGCGTAGTGCTTGGTGAGAGTCCAGTACCCTAAATGAATCAGAAGACAATTTTCCATGGGAAAGGTTTAAGGAAATCATGGAGGAGCTGTATATGCCAATAGCTGAAAAATATCGTCTTTACATAAACTTTATGGATCTGAAGCAAGATGAAATGACTGTTGAGGAGTATACAAATAAGTTCAATGAATTATCTTGTTTTGGGATAGGTCTGATTGACATGCCTTTAAAAAAAACGAGAAGTTTATTTCCGCGATGAACGAGAAGTACCAGTGTGGGATGATTGCTCATGTAAGAGGATCATTTATAGACTTGGCAGATATGAGATTACGTTGTGAAACATTGCATAAGAAGAATCTGGTGGTAGCTCAGGCCAACAAAAACACCAACAACTGGAAGAAAAGGAAGTTCAATCATAGTGGAAAAAAGCCAGGGCAAGGAAAATATGGAGAAGGATCACAAGGTAACTATTTGAAGGATGCTACATGTAATAATTGCCAATAAAAGGGCCACATAGCAACTAATTGCAAGAACCCCAAGGTTCATAGGCCACCACCAAGAAACTGTTATAATCGTCATTAACCAAGGCACATGATAAAGGATTGTCCAATTATGAGGAGGGGAGAACAAGACAAAGTTTACACTATAAAGGATGAACCTTCAACCTCTCAAGATGTGAAAGGCAAAGGAGTTTTGTAAGGTAATATTTTTATCAAAAATGTTTTCGTTAGTATTATTTGATACGGGAGCTTCTCATTGTTTTGTTGCCAAAGAAACTGTAGATGAATTAAAACTTGACCCTAAGTTAGTTGATACCCCTATCTACATGACAAATCCTATAGGTGGTACCACTAACCTTTGTATGGATTGCGAAAAAGTCCAAACTTACCACTCTTTCCAAAAATTTCATTTTGACGTGTTTGTCTTGGATTTAATTGGATTTGAAATTTTTCTCGGCATGGATTGGTTGACTAAGCACGAAGCTATTCTACATTATGTAAAAAGAACGGTTTTAGTAAGAATAAAGTTACGGAAGTTTATAGAAATATCTTATGAAGATCCTAGTCCAAGGAGGGGTAGTTTTTTTACGTCTTAGATTCATCCCAGAAAGAACTAGAAATGATACCTATTGTTAACGAATTCCTGGATGTTTTTGAAGAAGTAAAGGGTTTGCCCCCACACCGGGAAATCGAGTTACATATTGACTTTATTCCTGGTGCAAGGCCGATTAAACAACCTGATCGAAGGACGACCCCAAAGGAGTAGGATGAGTTAAATAACCAAACCCAGAAGCTATTAAAGGAAGGGTTGATAAGACCCAATCGTTTGAGTTGGAGATTGGCTGTAGTTTTAGTTACCAAGTCAGATGGATCTTTAAGGTTGCATGTAGACTACTAAGATCTACATAAGCAAACGATTAAGAACAAGTATCCTCTACCCCAAATAGATGACTTGTTTGATCAGTTATATGGTGCTCGAGTATTCTCAAAAATGGATCTAGCCACATTATTCCATCAACTAATGATCGTAGAAGAATGCATCCATCTAATTGCATTTGAAGGTCCAAATACTTTCTTCGAATGGTTGGTTATGCCTTTTGGGCTAACTAACGCACCCACTTATTTTGTAGACCTTATGAATAGAGTATTTAGAGATGTACTCAATAAATTCATGTTAGTCTTTATCGATGATATCCTTATCTATTCTAAAACAGAAGAAGAACATGAAAGGCATCTAGAAATTATGTTGCAGATGTTGAGGAATAACGTGCTTGAAGCCAAATTCTCAAAATGCCATTTTTGAGGGAAGGAGGTAAGAATCCATGAACATATAGTGTCAAGGGATGGAATTTCAGTAGATCAAGTAAAGGTTGAAGCTATTCTAAATTGGAAGTACCCACAAACTCCTAAAGAAATTTGTAGCTTCTTAGTTTTGGGATATTACAAAATATTCGTTCAAGACTTTTCAATGATTGCCTATCACCTGACGAAGTTGACCATGAAGGATGCTAAATTTACCTGGACTCCTAAATGTGAAGAAGCATTCTAGGAACTTATAAAGAGGTTAACAACCACCCCAATTATAAATGGAAATAGTGGATTAACCATTTATACAGATGCTTGTGGAGAAGGATTTGGTGCAGTTCTGATGTAGGAAGGAAATGTGATCGCATATGCAAGTAGGAAGCTAAAGGCTCATGAGAAGAATTATGAAACACACGACTTAGAGTTATTAGCTGTCATGTTTGCGTTAAAAATATGGAGGTATCATTTGTTGGGTAAGAATTTTTCGTAGTTTGTTTCGATAAAACTTTAAATTGATCTTAGTAAATAAAATTTCCTCCTTTAATAGGTGAAAAGTTTGAGCTCTTCATGGATCATAAACCTTTAAAGTATCTTTTCACTAAGAAAGATTTAAACATGCGGCAATAGCATTGGCTAGAATTTCTTGCATCTTATGATCCGATATTCTATATACATCTAGGAAAGCCAACGTAGTGGCAGATGCGTTGAGTAGGAAGAATGCTTTATTTGGCAGTAACTCCAACTCTTCTGGTTACCAACAAGCAAAAAGAAGATCAATTCCTAAAGGAGACTATTAAAGATATACACAAAAGGTAGAATTCAAACTTTGAAGTAGATAACCATGGAGTATTGCGGTTGAATGGGTAAATTTGTGTTCCGGATGTGGAAAATATTAGGCAGGATGTGTCAGTTGAATGCCAAAAATCCAAACTTAGCATTCATCCGGGAGTTAACAAAATGAAGAAAGACATGAAGTGCACATTTTGGTGGATATGAAAAGGGACATATCTATTTATGTTAGCCGATGCATAAATTTTCAACAAGTCAAGAACGAGCAATAGAAAATTTCAGGGTTACTTCAACCTCTGGAGATTCCAGCTTGAAAGTGGGATCATTATAATTGGATCTCATTGATGGCTTATGTCGAACAAGGAAACGAAACAAAGACATTTGGGTTATCATAGATCGATTAACCAAAAGTGCATGCTTCATTCCAAAAGCCAACAAGGTCCACTGCAAGCCGTGCAGAGATATATGTGAAAGAGATTGTCCGATTGCATGGAGTTCCAAGCAGTATAGTAAGTAATCGAGATCCAATATTTACTAGTCAGTTTTGGGAAGCATCATAGATAGCTTTAGGATCGAAGCTAAGTATAAGCCTTGCATATCATCCCCAAACTAATGGTCATACGGAAAAGAGTCAATCATGTTTTGGAAGATCTTCTAAGAGCGTGTACTCTGGACTTTGGAGGCTCATGGGAAAATCATTTGCATTTGGTAGAGTTCTCCTATAACAATATCTATCAAGCTAGTATCGGCATGGCACCGAATAAAGCTCTATATGTTTGCCCATGCAAGTCACCAGCATATTGGATCGAGACCAAAGATCGGTTAATACTTCATCCTGATATGATACGACAAGCTTCATAGAAGGTTGATATGATTAGAAAGAAGCTAAAGGAAGCCCAGAGCAGGCAGAAGAGTTATGTAGACCATAGGAGTAGAAATCTGGAATTCTTAGTTGGAGATATTATCCTTTTCAAAGTCTCACCAATGAGAGGAGTGGTGGGGTTTAGAAGGACTGGGAAGTTAGCACCTCGGTATATTGGACCTTTTCTCATTCTTAAACGAATCGGCCCACTAGCTTATCGAGTGTAATTGCCAGAAAGGTTGTCAGGAGTGCACAAAGTTTTTCATGTATCTTATTTGTGGAAACATGCACATGACCCAGAGAAAATCATAGAAACAGCTACTTAGAAAGACTTGGAGGTGGAACCAAATTTGGCAGTTATTAGATGGCATGTTCGAATCGTTGATCATGATGAAAAACGATTAAGTTGGAAGGTGGTAAGATTAGTAAAAGTTTAATGGAGTGGAGATGCTGGTGATTGCACTTAGGAAATGGAGGATATAATGAGAAAGGCGTATCTTGAGTTTACAATTGATGTATGGACAGTATAAATTGTATTGCCATAGTGTACTCACCGCCTGTGGTGTAGTCACTTATTCATACTCTTGTATATATATTCCATCTTGTCGAATATATTTCCTTTTGAGCTATTTTCTTCTTATCTTAAATTTCGAGGACAAAATTTTTTTAAGGAGGAGAGAATGTAACGACCCAGAATTTGATCACTCTAAAATATTATATTTAAATTGATTTAAATACAAAATGTACAAGATTTTATGTTTCAAATATTAGGTAGGATTTGGAGATAAAAATATACACAAAAATAAGAACCGTTGTTTATATTGTTAAAAGTGACAATAGTCCGATGTCAAAAAAATTAAGTTTTACTGATTAAATAATTTTTTAATTTTTTTGATAGGGCTTTTATTTTTAATAACAATATACGAGTTTATTTTCAAGTTTTATTTACCTAAATAGATAGTTTAACAAAAACGTCAAAATGTGATCGTAAAACGTTTTGTGAAAAATCAATGTTTTGTTCAACAAAATTTGCTGCAACATTGCTGCACCTTTATTTAAATATATATGTACACATATGTTTAAATAGGGTAAGTATTAATAAAGTCACTAAACAATATTACTTTTCATAAACAAGTTTAGGAAATTTTAAAATATCATCAATAAAAAATAAGCACTAAAAGACAAACATGTCAAAATCAAATCTAAACCAAAATATTATTTTATTTTAGTTAATACTTAAGTGATTAAGACATAAAGTTGTGAAGTGAAATGTGATGTTAAGTGTTGAAAAAATGCAGTTTACTTAAAGATGAAGTAAGAGTATTTTGGTCATTTCATGTAATAATATTTTATTCCAAACTTTTTTCTATAAATACCAAACCATTTCTTCACTTTTTTTCACATTTCTCCTTCTTAATTTTCAAAGCTTTCTCTCTTTATTTTCATGGCTTCCAACCTTAATAAGATAATGCCGAAATTTATTCCAAAAATATACTAAAGAAAATATCCAGCGAAACACCTCAACCCAAACCCCCTTCTTCCTCCCCCTCCCCACACGCCTCCCACCCCCTCCCTCATCCAACCAAACCCATGAGCTCTTCACCCTAACACAAGGCCATGAGCACCATCCACCTCCCCAAGCAAGTCGAGCCACTTAGAAGGCTTTAAGGCAAGCATTCGTAAGCATCGGTTAAAGCTAAAAAGTTATAACCGTCTAAAGTTAGTTCAACTCCATTCAAGGCGAGAACTCCTAATTATTATATATATGTATGGATGTGATGATGTGATACGATTGTATGGATGTTATTTATGATTTTGATCAATATATATCGTTTATCTCGTGTGAATGCTTGAACGTGTCACGATATACACGTCGTTATTTCACTTGAAAACACTTTTTGAATGAATTTAAAAAATAGCATGGAATCATTTAATACCTTTTAAAAATGATTGAAAATGTTTTTAAAAACCAATAAATGAGTCAAAACTAGGCATGTCGCGTAACGGTAGTTCGCGATTTCGCACCGAAGAATTCAGATGAGCACACGAAATGGAATTTAGCTCGTAATTATTCGTGATAAGAATTTTCCAGACTATTATATCCATTGTTTTAGAATGAAGAAATAAAATTAAGATTTCACCTTGTAGATTTTAAAATATGTTCAAATCAAATTTCCAAAAAAAATCATGCTTTTGTAGTAAAGCGGCCAAAGTATAAAATTCTTTATAGTGAATATTTTTAAATATTTAATAATATGAAATAAGTTTATAAATCCAATAAATGGTATAAAAGAGATTTGAATTGATTAGTATGGATTTTAAATATTAGAAAAGTTTTTTAAATCAAATTGGCTTTTTTAGCACTTTCCGTAGCACTCTTCTGTTGCCGTTTCAATAACTTTAGAAATGAAGTTTAAACTTAACGATTCTTTTCCAAATCTTATATAAATGTTTTAAAATAAATAATTTAGTGTTTTAAAGATGATTTAGAGAATTTTATAATTTATTTAAAAAGGTTTAAAATAAATGATTTAAAAAAAACTGTCCAAATCAAGTGATTTAATCTTGGCTCTAAAAGCCGACAAGTAGACCGGATTTTTCTATTTATGAGATCTAGATGAGGCACTTAAACTAAGGAGATTTTTAGGAGCAACCAGTGTTCTGGCTCACCTGGCCTTATTTGGGCGAGGGAAAGATAAGGTCGAAGTGTCAGAAACGAGTTAAGTATAAAAGTTTAAATTTTCCAAATTTAAATACTCATAAGTTGCTTTTAAAAACATGATTTGATAAATTTCAAAAGGATGGTTTAAATGATTCTGTATTTATTAAAAGAATATTTTTAAGATATGTATATTTCTCGAAGATATTTTGGATAAAGAAATGAATAAATCAAACATCAATCATCTACTTATAAACATCATTTGTATCGATGATTGGATTTCGAAGAAACCGAGATCGAATCTGGAAAATCCCTATCCAAAAACCACTTTGAACCAATTTACATTTCAAAATAAAATATTTTGAAGATAAGATTATTGAAGATGAAGATATTCATGATGTAGGTCTACTTGCCACTAGACACTCGGGGAAATCACCATATCATATATTGGCAGTAGTGCTTCGTTATGAAAATCTTCGATTTATGACTAATCACTACTGATTCTTGAGGTAATTTATAAAACAGGATGTGGTAGGCGGAGTGCCTTCGGTTTCGTTTAGTCTCAGAACAAACTTGTATGGACGAATGTCCAACGTTGCATTTTAAAATCACATTAGTTGATCTTTGTAAACATATCTTCTGCTTGGTGGCAGAGAAGGCAACTTCACTTAGCTTAACACCCTTTCCTAAGACGTATGAGCTTAGGAGTTATACATTTATAGAAATTAGTTGTGTGATTATGGAATGACAATGTGGCATTCAAAGAGGAAAAATGACGTGCTATGTGGAAGGTAATCATTACCTCAAACCTCACATCCGGAAATGGCTAAAACAGGGCAGATGCAGCAAGGCTATATGGTTTGCAACCATTAGAGTATGATCATCTCCTTCTAGATATATTTTTACCTACTAAAACGTTCGGCTTTAAATTATTGTGCTGTACGTTATGGTACTTCTCAGATTGGTCAACGACCGTGGTGATGACATATTCGGTACTATTTAGGAAATGGTAGGCCGGTCTTGTGTTGATAGAGGACCATCAGTTGGGCCTCGGTACATTTTTCTAGAGATGTACTACCGAAAGGTAGTCCCTTCACCTGGTCATTCGTATGGAAATTCATTCTCCAATAAGTGCTTGCCATTTTGCTTATAGAACCCACTTTATGGCTAGTATGCTGGAATTTAATCAGTGCAACAATTTCGACTAAGATTAAAAAGTTTATTGCAAATGTTTTCAAAGAAATGTCATTAAAAATAATATCCCATATTTTTACGTAATAAAGATTTGGTTGTCATAAGGTAAAAACCTGTTCCGTGTTTATGTGCAACGTGGTCTTATGAGAAACCTTTCGTATTTTGAGTTCTCACACCAGTCTTATGACTGACTCGAAGTTTATTTTGTTTTCCCTTTAAACTCTAGGTGCCCTATTTTTGCGGATAGCCAAGTAGTCAGGATCGAGAATTTTGGTGAAGAAATTTAAAAGGAGTTTTTGGAGCATGGAGCCGGAGCATCTTATAAGGATATCTATCTACCTTTTGTTTCCCGCTATGTCTAGTTGTTTGTACCAGCAAGTGTGGAAGCAGGCAGTTATAATTGTTCCTGCTTGGGTTAGTTCATACCATAACTCTGATGTACCCTAGTGAAAGTGGTTGTATGTATTATCTATCTATATAGTTAAATCAATGTGAGAATTTGTGTTTCTACCTTTTACCTTTACTTTATTTTACCCCTGATAATCTGCCTCTTCGGCACTTGAAATTGAGGCACGTGAATACCGTGGATGTATTTGTGTTGACTTTCGAGGCTCGAGGAAATGGCCCATCACATTCTGATACTGTATTCAAAATTTTCCACTGTAAAGATTATATATTGAAATAATATATGTTATTCCATTCGTATGAGATTTCGTTCTGTCTTTGTTTTCTTTTTCCTCTAATGTTCAGGCTTTTCGGAACTTGGATTTATGACATGTGAATACCGAGGATGTATTAGTGTCGATTTTGGAGGGTCGAAAATCCAAGTCGTTACAACCCTGATAGAAGTGGCCGAATAGTATACTTAGTTGAGAATTTGAGTCTAAATTTATGCTTGATTGGGTGCCACTGAAGTGGAAGACGAATTGAATTGGGTTTTAATTGTAAGAAAATTTGTAGATGTCTTTGAGCTTATTATAGAACCACTACCAGAACGAGCTACCAATTTTCATATAGGTCTTGTACCAAGAGCAGAATCCGTAAGTAGACCACCTAGAAGGATGACACCTATCGGAAGAAAGGAGTTAAAGGTGTAGCTAGTGGGCTTAGAAGGAAAAAGTTTTATTAGACCATGCGGTTCGCACTAGGGAGCGGCAGCGGATTTTGTGAAGAAATCGAATGGGTCGTTAAGATTGTGCATCAATTATCGTAAGTTGATTGAAAACACGATAAAGAATAGATATCCTATACTAAGAATTGATGATTTATTTGATCAGTTGAGCAGAGCCAAAGTATTTTTCCACTTGGATTTTGCGATAGGGTTTCATCAATTGAGAGTGGCGGAGGACAGCATTCCTCCAACTGCGTTTCGGACGTGGTATGGTTTGTACAAATGGTTAGTGATGCCATTGTGATCAACTAATGCACCAGCTTTCTTTATGGATTTGATGAACTAGATTTTCTGGAAGCACTTGGATAGGTTCATGCTAGTGTTCATTGACGACATTTTGATATATTCTAAGGATGAAATAGATCATAAGATTCATCTTAGAATAGCGCTTGAGACGTTGAGGCAACACCAACTGAAAGCGAAGTTTTCGAAGTTTCATTTCTAGAAAAAAAGTGAAGGTTCTTGGTCAAGTAGTTTCAGAGAAAGGATCCTTAGTCGATCCAACCAAGAACGAAGTTGTTAACAGTTGGAAAAGACCCGAGACGATGATTGATAAGAAGTTTTCTTAGATTAGCTGGCTATTACGAGAGATTTATCAAGGATTTCTCGCAGATAGCAGCGCCTTTGACTAAGTTAACCAGAAATGACGTGAAGTTTATTTAGTTTGATAAATGTGAGGAAACATTTCTTAAGTTAAGGCATTTGTTGACCAATGCTCCCGTATTAGTAGTTCTAGCTGGAAATTAAGATTTAGTGATGCATGTGGAACAGGATTAGGAGATGTATTGACGTAGAGATGTAAAGAGATTGCCTAAACTTCCCGATAGCTCAGACCACATGAAGTTAATCCGACTCATGATTTGGAGTTGGCAGGGTTAATTTTCGCATTAAAAGTGTGGAGAAACCACCTCTTACGAGAATGATTTGAGCTATATATAGATCACAGGTTTTGTGGTATTTATTCTCTCAGAAGGAGTTGAATATGAGACAACAAAGGTGGTTGATGTTTTAGCGACTTATGATTTTGGTGTTGAGTATATACTAGGGAAAGCAAATAAAGTTGTAGATGCACTTAGTAGGAAACATCAGAATATAGTGTTAGCTATGTTAGCAGAATGGAAGAATCCGAAGGCATTGACTACTTATAGTGTGCAGTTAAGGTCAACTGCTAGTTCTAGTCAAAGTACGACCGTGTTATATTGCTTGGAAGTTTGACCAATGTTGATCGAAAGGATTGCTTCTAAGCAAATAGTGGATCCGGTATTAACTGAACAGATCATAAGATTTTGGAAAGTGGAAATGAGTTCAATGATCTTAAGGATTTTAATCTTGACCAGAAGGGATGGTTGAGAAAGAAGGAATAGTTATGTGTTTCAGATGTTGGAAACCTAATGAGGGAAGTTCTTATGGAGTGTCATCGATCGAAGTTTATGATTCATCCTAAAGGAACCAAGATGTATCAGGATATGAAGAGGAGTTTCTTTTAGAAAGGTATGAAGAGGGATGTAGGCATATGGGTGAAGCAATACGCAAATTTCCAGCAAGTAAAAACCGAACATCAGAAGCCATGTGGATTGTTCAGACTTTAGATATACTAGTTTGGAAATAGGATTCGATATCCATGAATTTTACTAACGGGTTGCCAAAAGGTCGAATAAGGGAAATGAAAGTATATGGGTTGTGGTAGATAGGTTGACCAAGAATGCCCTCTTCATTAAGTCAACCTGGACGACGCCTGTATTGGCTAAGTTATTCATGAAGAATATTGTTAGATTGTATAGAATTCCTAGTAGTATAGTTAGTGACAGAGATGCATTGTTCATTAGAGAATTCTGAAAGAGTCTACAGGAGGTATTAGGTACCAAGCTTAAGATGAGTACCGTTTATCACCCACAAATAGATGGGCAGGCAAAGAGAGTAGCTAAGGTAATTGAAGATTTGTTGAGAGCTTGTGTATTAGACTTTGGTGGGTCGTGGAAAGACCATTTGCACTTGGTTGAGTTTTGCTATAATAATAGTTATCGGACTAGTATAGGAATGATGTCTTTCAAAGCTTTACATGGAAGGCCATGCAAATCACCAACATATTGTTAAAGACCGGAGGCAGAATGGTCCTTGGTCCAGATATGATATGGGAAGCCATAGAGAAGATTGAGTTAATCTGAGGTAGGATGAGAGAAGCTCTGTTTAGGAAGAAATGTTACGTAGATAAAAGGCATAAAGATTTAGAGTTCTAGTTGGTGATTGTGTTTTCATTAAGGTATCATCGATGAAGGGTGTGGCACGATTTGGGAAGTCGCGGAAATTGGCACGGAGATATGTTGAACCGTTTATTGTTGTAGAGAGGATCAGAAAGCTCGTGTATCGAGTAATTTGGTAGGCGTCCACAGTGTGTTTCATGCTTCTCATATTAGGAAGTATGTGCATGATCCAGAGACTACTATCACTTTGGTTGCACTGGAAGATTTTGTAGTAGAACCAAATCTGACTTTTGTGAGACAACCAGTTCGAGTTGTAGTGAAAGGTGAGAAGAAGTTAAGGAACAAGATTATCAAATTGGTAAAAGTCCAATGGAGTGACAATGGGAAAGACTGTACTTAGAAGACGGAGGACATGGTTAGATATACTGATCCTAAGCTTTTATGATGACATGTTCTATATTTTTTGTATATAAACTTTATAGCCGGTAGGGTATATTAACATTAGCATTACATATGTTTGCATGTTCGATATGCTTGTTTTGTAGTATTTACTGAATATCGAGGAAGAAATTCTTTAAAGGAATGGAGCTTGTAACACCCTTAATTTTGATTAACGTTATTCGGGAGATTTAGTTAGATAAATCATATAGAATAATGTAATGTGCAGTATGATAAAGGAATTGAGATTTGACAAATATTAAGAACTGGCCTTAATTAAAAAAATTATATTATTATTTTAGTAACTTTAAACATAAGAGAATACACGAGAGGGATAAAATAGGAATATATAAACCTTTCATTCCTTAAATCATTACCTCCCATATCATTCACATTTTCTTCAAAATAAAACAATTAAAGAGCAAAATAAAGCCGACCACAAGCAAGAAGAAAAAAGGAAGAAAACCTAGGAAACAACATAAAGTTCAGGAGAATTAAATCTACCCACTCAAGTCTCAATTCTCATTATCAAATCAAGGTGAATAATGATAATGCGTCTCATTTTTATACCTATTTGGTTTCGAATCTTGTTTGGGTCGATTCATTTATGATGATTTGTTGTGCCATGTTAATTATGTCATTGTTTGGGTAAAATAATAATTTACAGAAATTGTATGAAATTATTTATATAGGTTTTAAGGGTAAAACCTAAGATTTTTATCTCCAAATTATTTGATTTTTAGATGTGTTAAGTAAAACACTATTTTGGAGATGGTTTTTTAATTTCATAATTTTTCAAATTAAAGGGAATATTTTATGAATTTCCTAAGGAGGAAATAATTTAATTTAGGGTTTTAATTATTTTAATAAATTTGGATTTTGGCCCTAAAATTTTTATATGATAAAGAGTACCATATTTGTGAATTTCTGTGAACTATTAGGATATTTCTCAAGTGATTTCAATTTATTGTGAATTTATTATGCTAGATAATCATTTTAAAGGTTAATTAATTATGGATATTAATTAATTATTTTCAAATATGTTTTGGAAATGAAAAACTGATGTGCAGCAGATTTTCATAAAGGGTTTGTGCAAAGTAAAGTATATCCAATAAAAATTGGACAGGAATCAAGATTTCGTGAAAAGTAATTACTTTTAGTAATAATAAAATAGTTATCATAAGAATTATGACAATACTATACCACCATAACATTTTCGAGCCTAAGACAAGGTTGTATCCATGAGTGTCGACGTCAAAGTGAAAGGAAGCATAAAATAGTTATTTCGGTAGCTATATACTGTTTCTTAGTAAGCCGAAGTTGACCTCATCGACATATAGTATCGGTGGCAATGGTGTCTTTATGATTCACCTAAATGTTTTAAAAGCAATGATGTCGCTTGTCTTCATCATAGTTTTAAACAATGTTGCTTCGTTGTTGTCCAAAATAAGGCAATAATGCCACCTTTACTGATTTCGACTTTGACTCTATATAAAAAGCGACATAGTAGCCAAAGTAACTTAAGTATCAAAGTTTATAATGTCGCCGAGGGTCTTAGGGGTCAGTGTGCATTAAGGTCAGCGACCTTATGTGTGTTGATGTCTCTTGGCTACGACGTCGCACCTTATCTATTTAATGCCGAAGAGGTTGTTTTCGAAGTTAATTAAAACTGTTTTTAAGAAGGGCAAAGAAGTCTATGTTTATGAGTGTGGATGGCCTTATATCTTCGGTAGAGAGGCAAAAAACTTATGAAGGTTTTAAGATTTTGACTTTGACATCGATGAAGGTCGATGTGGTTAATACTGCATGTGTTAAACTTTATTTTTGCATATAAAGGCGGAGAGCCTTAAGCTACCATGTCAACATTATAAATGACATCGATGTTGATACATTTTAAACTATTTAAAGGGCTACATTTTCCTTATTTTAAATATGACTTAAGGGGATTAATCATATATCATAATGAAAATGATCTCAAGGATTCTAATAGTGAAATAGCCAAATTTTCGAGTTAAAGATTTCCAAAGAGAATATTACTTAAGATTAAGAATTGGAACATGTTGAGTAATGGAGTATTAAGCCGTTGATCAGTCTGCGCAAAAAAAATAGAAAAAATGTATACATATGAATGTAAAGTCTTCGTCTTATTTCTCCATAAAAGGAAAAATTATATAAACAAATTCACAGTTCATCGCAAGTAGTCACTGAATTAGTAGAGTAGTAGGAAAAACAACAATCTCAACATTGAGAACGGTGATACTGACACCACACATTTGGGCCTGCATCAATGCAAGTTCCTCAGCCAAAATATTTTGCTAGACAGGATGATAAATTTCTCGACTCCAGTACAAATTTTTCTATGATTAGCAATCATAAAGACTAGTTGTGGGGATACTAGATTGCCTGGTCTAGTATACAAAAAATTATGTTAGTTAATTCGACATATTGGACATACAGATATTAGACTGCCCGAACCAGTACAAAAATTCACGCGCACGTTATTGTAGGTTGTATGACGACCCGATTTCTCAGTAGAATATTACTCCAGCAATGGGAATGACCATGCCTAGAGCATGATGATTCCTCTTCCTGGCCCACCGTCATTGTTCCAAAAGTATGATTTCACCTAAGAACAATAACGAAACTCTCTACAATGAGAACGGTGACGTTGGAGAAGAGCTCGACTCAGCATAGTATGACCTTTTGCTTAGGAATAAGGGATATGTTGTACCAAGCTCGCAACCGAGGACATTTCACTCCAGAACAAGGGAAAGGTCCAAAATAGATGTTTCGCCTCAGAATAGAGGCGGGTCATAATTTCGACCAAGCATTTGGCTAAGGACGTTTCGCCTTATAATAGGGGTATGTCATAATTTCGGCCAAACATTTGGCTAAGGACATTTCACCCCCGAAGAGGGGGTAGTCACAATAGATGTTTTCGCCCCAGAACAGGGCTAAGTCAAACTGACACTTTTCCCAGAATCAGAGTAGGTTAGATATCCAACCAAGCATACGGTTAAGGGTGTTTTGCCCCTTAAAACAGGGGCAGGCAAGAACAGGGCGGAGGTCATCCCATCATTCAGCTATGGATACTTCGTTCCCACATAAGGAGCAAACCTTAACACACCACTGTCAGAGCTAAGGATTAACTCATGCCCAACCTGCAGCTAAGTCAATAACAGATCGGATCACATCTATACATATCAAGATGTCACGGCCCATTGAATCATAGACGCCTGTAATAGTCCCAATGCAAATCTTAGGCGAAGGCAGACGAGTACACTACGGGCAACGTACTAATAATTAGGTACATTCATAGGCATTACTCAAGTCTCGTTAGGTATACATCAAAAAACTAAGCCTTCTATACTTAGCCATGGATCTCACTATAATATTACTTGTTTTACACTTATGCGTAGTTTAAAAAAGATTACCACTCAAGTCTTATTACAAAGGAAATATCACTTCCATAAATTTAAATTGCAAATCTAGTCCAAGTTCCAAAAACAAGCTAAAAGTGACTACTCCATATCATTTTGATCTATAAAGAATACACTATGGTGACTTAAAACAAAAGCTAGCTCTCTAGCTCTATAATCACCACCGATGATCGAGAATGAGAGATCCTGCTATAAGTCAATCTGTTGTATGCCACACACGGATCATAATTGGAATCGGCCTAAACATTTCCATAATCTTCAGATCTGTATTCATAATCAGTCCGATTATACATGAAGGACAAGTTAAGTCCATGCTAAAAACATTTAAAAACGTCAATCGCACGTTGTTGACCAATTTTGGCTATTCTGGTCTTTATTTTCTCTTTATGGAGTTCATCCAAAAGTGATGCCCTGTTCATCCTACCTTGCGAAACCGCGATGGAGTCTAATTGAGCCTCACACTCCAAACTATATATCCTGTTTTCTAAGGCATTCATTTGCCTTATATCCATATTTTAACTCTGTCAATTTCATGCCTTAGTTGCTCCTTTGATCTTTCTACATTCTTAGAAGAGGGACCAAAATATTCATCCTCTACAGACAAGAATGGAGAAACTCATGTTTCTGTTGTCCCTAATTATCCTTTGAAATAGTTCTTTAACTCTTTAATTTTCACCTCATAATGATCCCTCACATCATTCTTCCACTTAAGAATCTCACTTAGGTCAGCTCTAGATGGAAGCTAAGGGACTACACCCAACCCAAGAGGTACACATGAAGTTAGAGGTGCTAAAGAATTCTCCTCGGCACTCATACATAATGCCGTCCCTCTATCCATCTCTATGGCCCTTTTCTTCAACTGATAATCTCATCTTTGTATATAACTCTGTAAATACTCTCAACATTCCTTAAAAAATCTTCCAGCTCCTCAATTCTGAACCGAGCAGAATTTAGTCTCTTTCGCAAAGCATCTACCTTTGAATCCTAAATAGAACAAATTAACTAGAGAAGACCGAATAAGCTTGCAGTCAAATAATATATATAAACATGGCAGGGTTATAAAAAGACTCATATGTTTTTGTATGAAAATATTAGCTAATAAACTTCTATTTTTGTGAAAGAAAATACTGTTAGATTACAAAAAGAATCATCCACATCCTAAAGTCAAATTAAATATAAAAAAGCGTTTTCTTAGTGCTAAAGTTATAATAAAAAAAGCTAGGTGTGAGCCACGGACTATCGCTCGTCATAACGAGCTCCTGCCTAGGGGTCTTTACCTAGATTAGCTGTTGCCTCACAGCCCCCCTTATTACTTAGAAAACTTTGATCCAGTGAGGGGCATAAAAATTCCAAAACATCTTGGGAATGTTATAGAATGCTTCAACCTTATTATTCTTAGGCTCTCCTATTCAAGTTTATCCAAATAGGAAGCAATCCTATCTTTAGTGAACAACAATACGCTTTCAAGCTTATACACCTCTAATGCTACCATTCTTCTCGTATCATTTAAGGCCTTAATTAGCCAAGCCCTCATCTTCCTACTCTCATTTGTGAAATCTCCAAACAATCTCCTCGCGATAGCCTTCCAACTACCACCTTGGAAAGGAAGATTCAGAGCTCATTAGAGGAACAAAATAAATGTCTGATTGAGATATGTCAATTACCTCCTATACTCAGTAACCTCTAGCTAGCCAAGCAATATGGTAATCTCAACTGACATGTCCTCCACATGCTTCTCATAGTCAACAATTTCTACATTATAGACAATACCGTAAAGTTCTTCTCCATCTTCATGGTCTTACGTATCCCAACTACGATGCCGCATCTCCAGACCACATAATATTTTGCTACAATCATACTAATGCTTAAGCGCACTCTGAAATTTGACAAGCTCTTAGTAATGGATATAGTTAGTACTGAATAGAGTTCAGAGAGGGAGAGTTGGGTCAAAGCATTATCAAAATAAAATTTAGCCACTGAATCAGTACATAACATATTAAGCCTTTAATATCAAAACATATGTTACATCATACCCACCCAACCACATTACATAAAATTAATTAACAAAGATGTGGGAGAACTATTCATTAATCAAAGATCTAAATTTAAGCCCAAACAACTCTAGATCAGAGCTATCGTGAAGGAGGGGGGGAGGAAGAACCACTCAGTGACATGTGCTCCATTGATGCAAAACAAGATCGCTGAGAGCCTCCTTCTCATGAGCCACCTGTTCGATGTGGGCTGATAACTCCACGACCTTGTTTATGATATCCACAAGAGTTTGATCTAACTCATGCTCACGTTTATCCAAGGCTTCCAAACTTAATCCTAGACAATTTAATATGATTCTCTCGAGTCTAGCCTAAGTCTCCTTCAACGGTTTAACGAACACATTCAATCCAGATTACTAAACAAAACAATAAGGACATTCAAGACAAAAGATACCACATTATAGTATAAACAAATAATTAAACTTCATGATTTAAGTACAACGCAAACACCAAAAGAATATCCAAGATTAAACATCTAATTCTATCAAAGAAGGTGAATTAACCTTGTTTGCAAGTTGCTTTTGCCCTTCAGATAGCAGGTTCGCCTGATCTGTCGTAGTTATCTCCTTTTCTTCCCGGGAAAGATGCTCAAAACAACCGGGATCAGTCACCCTTCTCGCAGCCTCCTCTTACTCATTCCACTTCTTTTAGCAGTAAGAAAAAATTGAGTCTACCATAGATTAATCATCCACGCAGTCAAGCTCGGCTTCCATCATATGTTGATGTCTGGCCATGGCATAAAAACAGTATGTGACCTTCGAAGTGAGAGTAATGAGCTTCTCCTCAGATTTCTCCAAATCCTTTTTAACTCTGGAAAGCTCTGCATCATTCTCCTTAAGATCATGCTCCATAGTAGCTCAAGCATCCTCAACTAATATGGCTCCCTTCTCAGCCTTCTCCACACACTCCTAAAGCATTTTAGCCTCCTCATCTGCCTTAACCTCAGCAAAAGCTAGCGCAGGATTGGCTGAAGCAAGATCGACTTCAAATTAGCAACCTGACCCAAAAGCAGGGCCTGCACGCTCATAGATTCGCATGCCTTCATCATCAAAGACACAGACAACATAAGTGACAAACCAACGCCAAAGAAAAGAGAGAGAACATGATTACTCATTAGAGCTTCTAGGATTCCAACGAAATGGTATCAAGGGCCACCTTAGAAGCTAAAGAAGGAAGAACGAGAGGACCTAATGCAGACATCCCCACCTTCTCCATCAAAATAGACGGGGAGACTTCAAATGTAGCCAAACCACTAGCAACAGGCGCAGATTGTCCCTGAGAGGAAGAACTAATCCTTCCTGAAGATATAGGAACCCGAGAAACAAGAGTATCCTTATTGGGAAGTGGTGGAGTGCTCTTTGAAGTGCTTATTTTCTTAAGAGGAATGATAGGATCATCAGACCCTTCAAACGGACTCTTCAAAGCAACCTCCTCCTCCTCCTTTGCCTCTATTGATCTGCAAAGTCTAGCAGCGGTACTTCTATCCATGCCATCTGCAAGAAGAAAGATAACAGAGTTAGGACCATGGGTGTGGAAACCCTAAAAATTATTGCAAGTTACTTATACCCTAAATTTTAGGTGTGGTTGAAGCAGGCTGAAATATTCTTCTATAGTATATGTGATTTGGATGCAGCAAACTGTTATCTTTCAGGTTTGATCCAATAAACAACGAGTAATTCCAAATGGTGGAAACGACGAAGAAGAATTAGAAGATTCTACTCTAAAATCCTATGTAATATTTCAAAGTAAGTTTGAGTGAGAGTAAATGCGGCTTATCTTATTCTCAACCTATGAAATTACCCCTAAATTCGAGAATTAATTCGATTCTTTGCAAATAAGAAGTTGAAGAAAAGATTTGGGGAAGATGAAGGAAGAAAAATATGCACCTGAGTTTGAATTGCAACCATACGATTGAAATAATCAAATATTAAGTGAAATGTGGATTTGATGCAGAAAGAAAAAAGTATAAATGACTTATGAAAAATCCACCTAGAAAAATGAAAAGGAAAATTGAACAGCTATTATAGGATGGTCCAACTAGACAATGACATGCATACTGCAACATTAAATGCACTTGTAGCTGAAAAGACTTATTCTTAGCGTCGAAAAGGTAGATTTGCATAAGGAGAAAAGGTATATCCTGACATGTCGTCGCTGCAAATTTGGGGGGCAGGTGTTACATTCGTTCTTTTCACGAACATGGTAAAAAGAAATAAGATAGTACTTGAAGAATGGAAAGCCATCCTAACGACAGCAGGACTAGGCCAAGGACATGTCTAAGGTCAATGCCACTGACTACACCCAGATATTCTCCAAAACCACACAAAACAGACACCGTGCACATTGAGAAGGCAGAACATAATGCATATTGACCACATTCGGAAGCAAAGACTAAGCTAGAGTACAAGACCAAAGCATATGAGATTAGCTTGTGGACTTCTGAGTTAACCATTTTCACATTTTTTCAAACGTCTACAAGAACAGGTCTTTACAAGCATATACTGGGGGTAACCTAAACTGCACCATACAGAGCCGAAAGTACTCTATCGGGGCTACATACAGGATCACCAAAAGTATGCTTTAAAACAAACTTGACCCTATAGGAAAATGACAAACGTGAAGCTTGCGCACTCCTTATCTCTCATCGACAACAACCAAGAGAACAATTCAAATAACAAGCAAGTATCAGATAAGATCTCAGCACCAAACGGAAAGAAGTACCTCATATGACTCGACGTGGTAACAAATTATGCAAGAAAAACAAGAGCCGCAGCGGAGCAATATGGTTTGAACACTAGGTGATATTCACATTGCATCTGTTCTTATATGTCAATAACATGACAAGGCTCCAGAAAGATCTCTTATCATTCCTCTTAGGGAAACTCTTTATTTCAAGAGAGGAGATCGACCTATGCAGACTTGGGCTTCCCACCCACTTTATAGGCATTCTGCTTCAAAATTCTAATCTTCTACCAAAATTAGGATTTCTCGCCTAAGACACATTATCAATCCATGCACAAAGTACGAGCAACATGGATAAATGACAAGTGGCACGATCCAACGGCGGAGGTTGAAGGTAAATACGGGAGAAGATTACCACCATCAAAAAGCACTTTTCATGCTATAAAAGGAAAGGCATTGGATCTTTTTCAGGGATCCTTTTTGGTTAGTTTGGAATCTTCTCTAGAAACTTCTTCTTTCTAAGAAAAGAACATATTGTATGCCTCGGGGCCATTAAGATCTCTTGTACAAAAAGTAGTAAAATATAATGGACTATCCTATGGACGTAGGATTTGCAACAATCTAAACTACGTAAAAAATCTTCATGTCTTTGACTTTTCTGCAGTTCACTTTATATGCTCTTTTGTTTATTAATCCATTTCGAAATTTCAATATACAGTTGGAGTGTGACTACCAGGCCGTTGTAATGATTTAGCACTATGATCACCTCCTAAAGGTGAATCCAGCCAATCGTTGGTTTGCTAAAGCCAATCGTTGGTTTGCTAATTCCTAGCTGTGAGAACAATCAACCATAAGGTTGCCTCATGGTCAAGTCGAGTTTGGTAAAGCCCAAAAATTTCACCACAACTTATTAGACACTCTAATGCATATGTTTATTTAGGCTTGGTTAATTTTATTCCACCATACATAATCAGTTTCATCTTTGGATCATATCCAAGTCCATTTTACTACCAATAATTTCTAAAAGAAATTCATTCGCAGCCAAGTTGGTATTCCTTAAAACAAAAATTTCTCTCAATGAAACAAAATAGGTATTCATAAACAATTTATATATTGCCTTATAAATAAAACTAATTTGGTTTTAATTTAAGATACTTATGTTCAAAACATAAATTGGTTATCGAATCATGATCATTCCCAAGCGCCTTTTTAGGCTACAAGATCCCTTATGTATAATCATTACATGAAGTTTTTCAAATCGCATAACCTACCAACTTCTTGATCTAGGATATGTTGAGGTTTTTTTATAAACCCTTATCTTGTATGATTTTGTATACTATTCTTTAGATGATGGTAACTTTAACCTTGTGTACTATTCTTAAGTACATGATCTTACATAAAGAAGTTAACTCCACTTCACTCATCATCAATTGCACTTTGTTCAAAAAAGTTTAATTACTCCCTATCGATACATCATTATGTATCATAGGTAGGAGGACTATATAGATTGAATTCTTATTCATTTTAGGTACATTCAGAGATCTTTCCAATATACTTACCTATTTGATCAAGTTGAACCATTTTATTTTCTATTGCATGTAATTTCATTTACATCCATTTTATATTCTATGAACTTATCATAGACATGCTATATGTGTATCAAATACACAAGTTCATGTTTGTGATCATTCATTAGTGAATTCAACAAAGTTTATGGAACCATTATGGTATTATTAGACTTACGATTACACACACACACACATATATATATATGTATGTATGTATGTATGTATGTATGTATGTATCAATCCGAAGAGTTCATCGACTCTTATGTCACTTCCACTAGATGAGTGTTTTGCCTATGATTATTTGAGATATAATTCACTATTACCACAAGATTCATAGTCATGTTCAAAGAATTATTTCTCAAAGCTATTGTTAGTCTATAATTCCAAAGCAATTACAAGTAATTTTAGATACTACTTTATTTTTCCAACGCATCATTTATTGTTATGAAAAAATACCACTAATATAATTTTATTTTATAACAAATGTTAGTAGTATTCATATCAAAATAAAAATATGCCTATTCTTCAGTCAACAATGAAAAACAATTATTATTTCATAAATGACGTTTGGTATGTTTTACAAAAACAATTTTCGTAACTTGATGTAACTAATAAGTGCTATATGACATCCACAGAGCTTCATTCAATCACTTAATGTAGGCTATTTATTCCATCCATTGTAGCCCATTTACAGTCAAGAGTTTTCAGATCAAATATCTTGAATTTGAAGAAATAAATATCATAGAAATTTTTTTTTTATATGAAAATGCAATTGCAATAGAAATCATATTTCTTATTCCATGCTAAGTATGTATTATTATTTTACACAATTCTTCATTTCCATTTCATTCCATGAAGCAGGAGTGGCTATTTACCCTCTTTATCTCAACCGTTCCTTAGGTTACATTTACTCTCTTACATTCGCTTTTCTTTCTAAATGGTCGAACCATTCAAAGGAAACACTTACTATAATATCAAATGAACTCTTGACAAAATTACATTTGGTCATCCTTAACTTTTAAGGATATCATATAAGTTGCACCTTACGTAAACTGGTCAAACTGCCATTTCAGTTATTGAGTTCTTAGATTTATCTTATAGCAAGTCTAATGTCACATTTAACACCACAAGATCATGATTGTAATCAATCATATTATATACATGTGTGGTTTACTTGCTTATTTCGAATGTACTAATTTCATCGAGATTGCGTGCATAAAGAGTTACGACCATTCACAATATAGCATTTGTACGTGGTTGGAAATGGATTAAACATTCATATCCTTGTACCGCTTTTAAAATTTCGAAACTCATTGAAGATAATACATCGTCTCAGTCAAGTAAGCACGTAAGTGACCAAGTTATGAACATATCTAATAGTTGTATAATTAAACACCTGTATGGATCAACATATCGGTATATTTTATATTTCTATTTGTCAATCTTAATTTAGTTCATTAGTATAATTTAATTGATAATTTCTTTTATCAATTATACTAATTGCACAAATTTATCGAAGTAGGTTAGTTTAATTTACACGTAACAAATGTTCCTACAATATTAGAAAGGCTAAATGTTACCATTTTATTTTTCTCATAAGGCTCCTCTAAACTTTTATATTTCTCAAACCCTAATAAGAAACATAGAAACCACTTGATTTATTTAGTGGGTTTTAGGACTTGCTTGCCTTGAGCTTCTGACCTTGAGGAATATCAACAAATCATAGGCCCACAAGTGATGGACAACACTTTATCGTTTGTATAATATAGAACTCCTAACCCATGGCCTTTGTCCTAATCTCATTCTAACCTTGAGGAATATCAACAAATTGAAAGAGATTATTCACTCATGCCTACCATTTCACGATGGCCTAGGTATAAATATATTATCTTGAGGAATATCAACAAATATATACTTATATCTTACCTCGTCTATTCAGTATATTAATAGGATTGCACATAACATCCTTAGAGTGAGGTATATTAATAACTAAGGACTATGCTAGTAATCTATTAGGATATAAATGGTAGAGGAAAACGTTTATAGTAAAGATTCATAATCTTTAATATATTTAATTGAGTGACATTGACTTAAAGAAACGTATTTCTTAGAAAATATCTTCGTGATTTCAAGTGTTGGGACACATCTGAAATCACGGTATATGTACAATACGTATGTATTTACTCCTTGAATCTAATTAGGGTTTCTTACCATTCCACCTTTAATTGTACATTCATACTATAGAAGATTAATTATTCTATAGAATTTTATAATTTAACTAACTTATATAATAATCTTATGTATAATCTTATTAATTTTATTAATTAAACCCTAGTTAATTAATTAAAATTTTATTTGATACATTTTAAACATTTTAAATTAAATATGTGCACTATAACATTTATAGTATACACATATATCATATATGTATGTATGTACGAATGTGTGTATATATATTATATCATTTATTAATTTATCAAATTAAAATAATTTTAAGTAATTATAATAAATTTGGACTTACGTGTATATATATTACTTAACATTTTAAGATGATGATACATATATCAATATATATGTATATATCATTTATTTATTTATTTATTATTAATCTAATTAATTATTAATAATTTTCAAAAATGATTATTTTATTTTAAAAATTATTTTAAAATTATTTTATAACATTTGTAAAATCATTACTTATTTTAAATTTAACCTTTTAAAGTTAAAATATTATTTTTATTTATTTTAAATTTAACCTTATGGATTTAAAATTTTATTTTAATTTCAAAACAATTTTAAAAACTAGGCCAGGGCCCAGATCAGTTTGAGCCTTTATATTGGGGATAATCTTTATTAGGCTTACCTCATCCTTTTGGGCAGGCCAGTAGCTAGGTAGGGCAGTATATTTGATTACCCAATCCCAACCTCAGACACAACTTTTAGACACCCTACCATATGGGTCGGCATTAATAAGTTAACTAGAATACTAATTCTGACAGTATAGGCTATTGGGCTTATACCATTGTTGGATCCGGTCCAACAAGCAGCTGGTTAAATGGGTAAATGTCAAATGATTATTTATATCATAATATAACATTATATATGATAGAAAACAAACACTGGAAGCGTACTTTATTTTAAACAAGAATGGTGCATAGTTAAGATATGTAACAAATTACATAATTGATTCTAGGCACATCCTTTAACTTTTAGTTAATACCCGTTTGTGGATGAAAATACATTTATTGAAATATTTTATTATTAAGGAAGCATATCCACTTATAGTGGGAGCTGAACATCAAAATAAATACTTACCACTTATGTTGGTAGTATGTGTATGAACTTTATTATTATGCAACTGCAGGCGATGAAACATTTTTCATTTTCAAAACTGATCCGCAATCGGTGGTGAATATAGATTAAATTATTTTCTTTCAATTTTTTTAAGATCCAGAAATAGAACAATTTTGGATTTTGAAAACATTTTTAAAACATAAGGTGCAAGGATATTGAACGCTGTTCGAGTATATAAACCTTAATAGATAGAGTGAACAATACTATGATATAGAAATGCCCCTCTAGTAAAAATTCATATCCAACTTACTATAAGAGTTAAGGATCATTGTTATAAGTCAATCCGGTAGATGGAGAATTTGCGGAAAACCAACAGAAATCCATAAAAAAAACACTAGGTAAGTCATAAAAATCTATAGAGTCCATAAGAGATCTATAATAAGTGCATGATAATATCGATATGCCAAAGTCCAATAAACCAGAATATCCAAATAAGATCATGAAATTTAATAATATCAAAGATCAAAAGTCCTTATAAAATCTCAATAGAATACTAGAAAACCAAGAGAATACCAACATCCGAGACAGAATACCAATGGACAAAGAGAATAAATTTTAAGAAATGCTAAATAATATATGCTACGAGAAGTTCACATACAAAGGAGATAAACAAATACTATGATGATAGCTTTGAAGAAGAAACCTAGAAAACTAATAATGTATTCCAAATACTCTATCGAAGAAGTCCAAATGATAACATATGGAAGCCATATAATCCATGAGAAAACAAATTATTGAATCATAATAAGATAAATAGTATTTGTTGATAACATTCCATGGATACCAAAAAATCATAATAAAAAAAGCATATAATAATCATGAAATCCATAGATAGTGCCGAAATAAGAAAGCATTCCATAATTTGCACAATTAAATGAGAGAGAAAAAAATATTATCGAAAAGAAAACCATATTTTGTTTAATCAATCTAGAAAAAACAAGTATTAAACTTATTTCCAACTAATTCTACCAACAAATTATTTTGAATCATCTGTTACTATACCAAATTTCGCTAAAAGAAAAAAATATAGAAATTCCAGAATAAAAATCAGAGGGACGATAATAGAGCTATTAAGATGCAAAATGATCGTTGCCAATGAATGATTGATCAAGGACACGATGAGATTAAAAAAATAAAGTCACCAATCAAAGTTATAATATATAAGAGCTATCAAAGTTAAAAAGCTATCGAAAAAGTATGCGACGACCTCCCACCAACTCCGGTACTCAGTATCTTTATAAGTATTGCATTGTAGTGATACTCGACCGATAGAGGAAAACTATTAAGGTATAATGCAATCAATCAACAACCTATAATCAAGATTGTAAAAATCATTAGGTAGATATTAGATGGCAAGTATGGACTAGGGATTAATCGTTTAGGTAAGGATTAATCAATGATAGGAATTTTTGAAAACTTATATACTTTGGTTAAAATTTCAGTATTTTGATTAGTATTAATTGATAAACATTGGAAATTTTGGGTTTTTGACGAGCTTGACAGTAGCTTACGAGGAAAGAAACCTTAAAATTAGCACGTAGATGTTTATATGAGGTATCAAGCTTCAACTAATGCCTAACCAGTACCTAGATAGCCGTTTGGATTCTTAGATGGGGTGGAAAGACTTGGCTCAGTAGGTCTAGGCGAATGGGTAGGTGGTAAGCCTCGCTTAGCGCCTAGGCGGGAGTCTAGAAGGATTTTTACAACAGTGCATGTAATATATCTCATAGTGCATAGGCAAAATATATTATCAAACATAGATATAAAATAGGTGAAACATTAGTTAATCAAATGAACCAAAATAAAACATCATCAAAGTACATTAAGGTTCATAAAGTCATACACCATAGAATATTCGAGTTTATACATTTTTGATACATGATAAACTACAAATACAAAACCGTCTATATATACATTCAACAAAGTGTTAATGGTTTCATAGCACTACACAGCGGAATAAGCGGTGGCAGCTACATAGAAAAGCAAATAAGAGTAAGAATAAGCCTCATGCTTGTCCTCTGCATAGCTCCACATGTTGTCCCATACCTATTTCTCAATCTAGTCATTTAAGAATATGTGATAATATAAGAAGTAATGCAAATAACATTGGGTTAGACAACAGTCAGGTATGAGTGTTTTATAAGCCTAAAACAATAGTTATGCATACTCGATATATCATAAATAAGAGAAATATGGTGTGAAAGTCATACCATACATGCTCCTATATTTAAATAGTTAGCACATATAACATCAAATCCTAAACTACGATAAATAAGGGATATGCTACTCTACCTCCGCATATACTAAGGTATTGTGGTATTAAACTCAATAATACCTACAACAACGAATACAGCCATAAAAATCATCAATCGGAACTCCTGTTGTATATCAATGGCTTAGGGATGTGATGGTTCTCACCGGTCTAGTGGAAATACTACTCAGACGACCCTATTAGTCAACACACTTACACCTGTTGCTAGTAGTCACTCGCTAGTAAGCATCCTCACCTGGTAAAGGTCGGGTTAACCTTACTAATGGCACACTCAATCGTGTCACTAGCAGCCGCTCAATGATAAGCATCCTTATCTAGTGAAAGGTCTCGTCTAAGGTAATCCAACACCAAGACGTGCACATCAACCCCTGTCCTCACCTAGATAATAATAGTAGTACACACATGTTTACAAGTCGCTACAAGCCAGAACTTGCTGGCTAGAACAACTACAATTGCATCCCTAGTGCCATGGCTAGCTCCTCGCAAAATCACATAAATGTGTCACTGTAGCATAGATTGGTATTGATCCATCATGGATCGGTACAAGTCTATATGCTTAGCCAAAATTAGTCCTTATTTTTACCCCAGAGCTCAGAAAGTCCAAATTAACCGTCTTGATGAGTTGGTACCAATCCATTGTGGATTAGTTCCGATCCATACATTTAGTCAAAAACTTCACCTTTTGTCTTGTGATTCATCAACCATATCTTCTAGCTTCCAAAAATGCTAAATCTTCAAAGTGGCATGGATCACTGTCGACCTATATTGGTCGATGCAGATCCATATGGATCGATCTGATCCATCATCTAGCCAATTTTGATTAAGTATTTTCTGCATTTGCTTCTGCAATTAATCCATCACCATTTCCATTACTCTAATCAACATGCGAACTCGAAACAACATCGATTAGCTCCATATCTATGCAAATCCATTGGTTTGTTCCATGATTTGAGCGCTATTTTGTGTGGAAAGGACTTTTCCCTAAAGTCTACTCTATGCACACATAACAATCCTCCATCCATAGTTACAACTCTTCTCATCCCAGTCCCTTGATTTCAATGCAATCACTCATTCAAACATACATGCAACACAACATCAATTTATCTCAAAATTTAAGATGATTAAGAATTAATAAATATTATTTAAAATCATTACAATAGGTTTTGTGTTTATAAAATTGTTATGTGTGTGTGTGTATTTGAACATAAGTGACCAATATAAAAACATATATTTTAATTTACAACTATCATATCAAATTTAACTAACTAGTTAAATTGTTGTAATTAATTATAATTACAATAATCATAATAACATATATAAAAATGATGAAAAGCATAAATCAAAGTATATATATGTAAAAGAAGATTGTACCTTATAGATCTAACCTATTAATACACCTTTATTTAAAAATTCTCCTAAGATTCATGGAATCATCATCCAAACCTTACTAGAATAGGATGAACCACATTTGCAATTTATTTGATTTAATTTTCTGGGTAAATAGGAAAAAAAATTAGGCTATGAATAAATGGGATGCCTCAACGAGGAGGAGGAAAGAAAAATGAGAAAGGAAGAAATAAAAATGAGAGAAAGTCATGGGATTTTGTGTTAAGGAAGAGAATGAAACCTTTACTATTATCGTTATTAAAATTTCCCTTTAATTCTTACTCAAATCTCATCTATATCCCTTCTTCTCTCTCTATTATGGGAAGCCAGATCATTCCATCAGATGGATAATTATTTCCAAAAGCCATAAAGTAATTAACTATATTTAAAGCCCGTTTAAATATATATTAACATCGTATATCGATACATGTATATATAAATTATATATATACATTCAAATAATTACCAATAACACTGAAAACATCAAACAAAATATTAATTGATATTTCTTAAATATCTTAAATATTGATTAATGTAATTAATTTGTAATAATTTCTAAATTAATTAAATCATGTGATTCTTTGGAGAATTCAAAAATGTGCTTGAGAGACTCAGAGGTGTGAATTCAATTAGCGATTAATATCGAATAATTCAACTATTAATGTTTACACATCAACTTAGCTAGTGCTGCGACAGTTTAATCGAATTTACCGCTTATAGATATTTCTAGTAAAATCTAATTTCACATTTTCTTATGTGGTACCATTTAATAATGATAACACATGTTCTCTTCGTCAAAACTACATAAGTTTAGAATATATGAAAGTTGGTATTGGTCAAAATTACAATATTATCTGCATTTAGCTTGGTTTTTCCAAAACAAATTTTTTGATTCAATAATAATATTTATTATTTACCATATTACTCTGGTCAGAGGTTTTGATTTTGAGTTGACTACAGTTGACCCTGATACTAGCCTCATACAATTGACGAGACGAATTCTCTATTGAATAACGTTTCATTCCCAATGATCTAATCAGACCCAACTAGAGTGCAGATGGATCATCATGTCATAATTTAACCATAATCAAAGTGGAGGATTTACATTGAAACTTCACAGTATCCTCAAGCCGAGGGAATTGGGTCACATTGTCACCCTGAGTTTTCCTGTTTGACCTAATTGTTATTAACTAACATAAAATTATCGTACGAGTCATTCCATAGTTATCCAATAACTATGAATACGTAACCCCTAAAGCACAAACACCCGCTTCGCGCCCCCTAAAGCAAACTTGTTGATTGCGATGTACAAACATCCATTTATGTATGCCTCTCAATTTATACTGTTAAGACAGTCTAAATCCAAAATAGCCTAACTGTATAGTCTCAAAAAATATGTCGAACCAAATAAATAAAAAAGAAATACCCAGAAAACTACATTAGCTATATCATCATTGTCCATATACTATATATTGTACTCCTTCAGATATGTCAAAGGAACAACATTACAACTAATAGTTTCATCATCAAAATGAGGTAGACAAACAATATAGAACGTAAGGGTGCCGTACTCACCATGAAATGGAAAATCTTTCATGTATCCTTATCTCTATACTTGTCATCATGTAAAATTAACTGGAGCAATGCTCAACTCAAAATTGGGAAAATGGATATCTATCGATTAGAGATGATATGAGTGGACATCAAAATATGAAACATGCCTACCTTGTAAGAAATGGGTTAAATGGACAGGCCTAAACATATCTATTGGTGCACGATGGAGTGTATCATAAAACTGCACAATGCACTTGGACTAACTATCATGACAACTGATACACTCGGGTTATATAATTAATAACAATGCATAACCAATGTTCAATTAATCTAACATTGATATAGTAGCAATTATTTAATATTTATCATGTTACAATCAGACTTACATTTACACTGCGATTATAAGTAAATAGTACAAAAGATTATATAAACATAACTCCATGGAATCTACTACGGTATATACACGATGAACATATCCAGCCGGAAACTCCTGTATACTCTGTAAATCGTCTATCGTCGTAATCAGGGCTAGGACCAACGTGCATTAGACTAGCTTCCTCTAGAGCTTGTCTCAAAAAAGTTCGTAAAGTAATTTTGGTTGAACATAAAGGCATTTCGTTGTAAAACCAGGAAATTTTAGGTGGTAATAATGATTCAAACCGAGTTTCTTTATGTGCATGATAGTTGGACACATATTAAATAAATGTCCGACTTTCAAACGCTTATTTAATATGCGAGAGATATTATGAGCCTATTAAATAGGCATCCACATACATCTATTTAGTATGTGTTTGATCGTTAAATTGAACCCTTTAATATTTAGAACATGGATATTATTTGGGGTTATATAGTTGAAGATGCTCTAATGGATGTTTCTTTAGAGCATCTCCAACGAGTAAAAATTCAACCTTAATACGAAGGGTGGTATCAACTTCTCACCCCAACAGCGCATATTAAGGGTCATATTTAGTGGTCAGTTCAGAACCCTGAATTGGACATGGCCGCCTATTTAATAGGTGCCCAGCTTTATGTGCCTGTTAAATAAGCATTTGACATTTTAATCTTAGCACCTTTTAATTTGTATTATTTTCAGTGTACTTTTTGTTTTTATAAATCTGTTGTATTTGTTTATTAATTAATATTCTACCATTTTTGATTCCACTCATCCAAAGCGTGTATCCAAGTCTAAGTAGTTAATATCGGTATCAGATGCGTATAGATCAAGTACTGATATAAGATATCTTAAAATATCGTGATGATATCAGTGATAAATCAGACATGTGTAGAACATGTTATAAACTCTAGTATCAGACATGTGTAGAACATGTTATAAACTCTACTGTACTATTTTTTAATGTTATAATAAGGTTACGTTTTTAAATATTTCGATCAATATTGCCCAATTACTATTAAAGAGTGGTCGCATATAATTTACATATTACAACATGTTTACTGGGATACTAACTTAAACACAAATCTTAGAATAAGATTATAAAAATTGAGAAACTCGTATAATGTGTATCTTTATTATTTTATTTGTTTTTATATTATATTATTTTTTTAAGTCATCTAATCATCTATATTAATTTGCAATTTTTTCAATATTTATAATTTCTTCGTTTTCATTTTCACTTAGTTTATCATATATGTAATGTTGAGTTGACATCGATTACAACTTCTAACCTGCTGTTTATCCATTTTTCAAATATATAACTTTGCTACTCTTTAAAGTTTTAGTTCTCGACGCATAATAATAACTAATAAAAATCAATTTTCATAAGCTAACTTACCACTAGAAACGGTGAACCAAAATATAACTAAAAAGAGCAGTGGCTCTTAAACGATCAAGTTTCACATGAAATAAAACAAACAAAATAATGGAATAAATAGAATTTTCGTTATTAAAAGACGAGTGAAATAGACTAAAAATATTATGGTTAAAACTAATATAAAAAATCAATGCATGGGGATTTCTACATATTGTAAGTCACCATATTTATTTTCTCTAAGACATACAATAATGAATGATATTCTTAAAAAATATTGAGGATTTTACACCAAATGTCGAAGTGATACATTGTCAAATGTTGAACGATATATCGATAATGATATTTTATACAATATTTTGAAAAAATATATGATTAAGGAGCGACATGAGATACATTTGTGATATATTAACGATATTATTCGATATCATAGACCCAAGTTAAATAGAAGGACATGCAATACAAGTGATACGTTAACTAAAGTACGAATAGTGCACAGAGACATACACACACGATTAATTGGATGTAGAATTGAACTAACAGTCTCTAAAGTAATTCCAAATATGATTCGTAAGATCTTTTCGTAGCCTACGTAAAGCTGTGCGTCTCGGAATGAAAGTTAAAAAGATTCAATATGCTAAGTGGAGGTTTGTTTTGGGGTTGGGAGGGGTGGGGAGGTTTGAGGGAGAGGAGGGGGGGGGGGGGGGGGGGAGGGCAGGTGGGGAATTAAAAACGTGGTGGCATTTCAACCGTTTTTGAAATAAATTAAAAAAATTAAAAAGAGGGACCACGCGAGGGGGAAAGGATAGGGACGGCTTATATAAACGTCCAGCATTGGATGGATATTAAATAAATACCCAACGAAAGACGCTTATATAATAGACGTCCAACATCGAACGCTTGTTAATAAGCGTTCTTCCGTTGGACTTCCTCTAAGTCTAAAGGGCATAATACTAAATATTCAGTTTTCTATTGTTGATGCTCTTACAATGGTATAAGGCTATACATTCCTAAAAAGCATGCATGTATCAATTTTGTTTTCCGTACACATTCCTAAAAAGCATGTATCAATTATCAATTTTGTTTCTGTATACATTCCTAAAAGGCATGTATCAATTATCAATTTTGTTTCTGTATACATTCCTAAAAAGCATATATCAATTATCAATTTTGTTTGTGTAAAAAGCATGTATCAGTTATCAATTTTGTTTCCTCAACCAATCCTAATCTTCAAGAGGGACAAGGAAATAGAAATTTCAAGCAAGCCCGATGTGAATAAACATTGTACATCTCAGAACAAGAAAAAGAAAAGGACGGTTTTCCTAATCATTTACGATATGACTTTCAGCTCCGCTTTGTATCATAATTAAAAACGATAACGACTATTTTCCACAATATTTATGCACCCAACTTGACAACAGCATACATTAAGCATAAATTGATAATGATTCCATGATCCTTATCGTATAACCCATAGCACAACAAAGATGAAAACACTTTCTTATCCACTACCACAAACCTAAAACCAAATGCTACACCGTACTCACAAACATTAGATTGTTCCTAGCAACTCAACCGAACTATCAGTCCAATTCGAATCCTTATTCACACAAACCAACCCGCATCCACAATGGGGCACCAAATCGAAGTTATAGACAGGAAAACTAGCAGATGCAATCCCAACATAAAACCCTAGATTATCACCTCTCCTATCCACCTCCGTAATACTCAACCAAACAAATAATACCTTTACACTTACCCCCTTCAGATCTCGCAGCCTGTCCTTCTCGATTCGGCCCGATATTTCGGACTTGTATCGGAGCTGGTACGAGCCTTCGAGAGAGAAGCTGCAGGTGCCGTTGAATTGAACGGAGAAGTCGCCGGTAGTGGGGTTGAGGGTGTACGTCGTGGCGCCTATTGGAAGGATGCCCGGTGGGAAGTTGTAGGAAGTCAGGATTTCGTAGGCAGTAGATGGCGGTGAGGTTACCGCCTCGGAGATGACCGTGATTGTGCAGAGCAGGACAATGAAAAATATTGGGGTTGACATTTTGGGTTATGAGTTTTGATTTCTCTTCGTTGATACCGCTTTGCTGCTAGGTTGTCTGATTTTTTTGATCAATACATAGAACGTGGGGCACGTGCGTGTGAAAAGTCCTATGTACTTTAAAAATGAAATTATTTGCTTAGGGAGGAATTTGTTTGCGGAAATGCACTATCTGCTTTAAAAAGAAAATTATTTGCTTAGGGTTGGGTTTATCACGAAACAAGGATGGTCGCCAAAATAGGCATACGTTCTTCTAATACGAAATGATGATTTTAATTATTGTGTTATAAATAACTATTTTGTTATTTTATTCTTTTCTAATTATTTAAGTAGTTAAATAATATAATTAAACAAGACAATTCTTATTAATCACTAAAAATTTAAAATACTAGTATAACCGCACAACGGTGGAGAAACCGACCGTTCGATTGTATAACTTTGATAAGAAATATACATTTAAAATTTTTGTTAATATTAATTAAACATTAAGTGATAATATGTTGGAAAAGAATAAATTGAGATTTGAATCTGAAAATATGAATTTCAAATTTAAATATTAATCAAAGCATTCAAAATTGTCGATTTGAAATTGAAAATTTAGAATTTGAAAATCATAATAGATTTGAATTTGGAATCTTTGATTCGCGAAGTAAAAGGAGGAAGTTTAGGGAAACCGCGATGAGACAAGATCCACGTTTTTTTGACTTCAGGAAAATTGATTTTGGTCAGTGACAGTAAGCAAACCTCCCTAACGGTCGGTTTGACTAATACACATAAAATTAGAAATACAACGAAATACGATTAGAACTCAGGCAGATGGTTAGACGGGTGGAAAGGCAGTTGGGTAGACAGGTGGGCGTCCCATCATAAACTGCTTGTATCTGATTGTATATTGCGAACATTTTACCTCCAACCGAAGCCAATTCCAGGCTTCATCATCTTCCAAATTAGAAAAAACTTCCATATTCTCTTCAATTTTGAGTGTCGACACGGCTTCAGAAAGATAAATTTTTTCAAATTTCTCACACGACGAATGACATCCTTAAAAGCCATAGACGGCCAAGTGAATGATACAGTTGGACAAGGATTAGGGGAAAGAGTATTATATGGCGAGGAATAGGATTTGGGGAGGGAGTACTATATGGGGAGGGGCCTTCCCTTTTAAAACGATGTTTCTTCAAATTCCTTTGATATATCATATCAATAATATCATTTTCCATTCGTCTTCTCCTACCACAAGCTATGGAAGATGAATCTCCACCATGCACTATTGTTTGTTGTTGTGACGGTTGCGTGTTAATTTCTTCAAGTGGGGTATACAATCCATCAATCCCATGTTGCATCAATTGGTGGTAATTTAATATTGAAAGAAATAAAAATTTGGGATTTGTTAATGAAATAATAACTAAAATCAAATATAACAATGTTAATTAAAGTTAATCGTTAAAAATTTGAATGAAGTTCAATTTATTACAATAATGTAAATGTTATACTTGACTATAAATTGAATATAAGAAAACAAATGTTTTGAATTAATTAATGGATTAATATATAATAAATGGTAATTGAATAAAATCAATGTTCTGTAGGTAATTATAATATCTGTCTGAAAGTAATAAACTTAAATGTAATAAATGGTGACAAATGGTTATTTGTTACCAATTTAATTAATAAATTGCAAATAAACATAAATAAATGTTACATTAATGTGGAATAAGACAATAACTGTAGTGTGAACGTAATAAAGGGTTGTCTTTTCCTGTTCGTGTTCCTTTTGATACTGGAGCATCCCATAGCTCTATTTCCGTTGATCTCTGAAATAAATTCAACCTCAATTGGCAACTTCATCTTTACGTGTGACTAATCCCATCGACGATCCCGCTAACCTTAGTATGATTGTAAAGGGGTGAAACTCCTTTACAATAGGCGTCAATTCACTGGAAATTTCTATGTCCTCAGTTTTGATGTTGCTATCTCTTGCAAAGCCAAACCGTTTCTTTTATACACGACCGAGGTAATTCTCTTGTGATTGAATGCGGAATGTCTCAGGATTATGCAGGCAGTTTTATCTTTTTGCTTGATTCGCAGCCTAGTGATCTTGTCTCTACTCCAATAGTTAGGGATTATCCCGATGTTTTGGTGAAGTCATTTCTCTTCCTCCCAAGCGGGAAATTGAATTTCACATCGATCTTATCTTTGGAGCTCGATCTCGCTACCGGTTTCCACCAGTTTCATGTAGCCGAGGAGAGCATTCTCAAGATAGCTTTTCGAACGGAGAATGGTTACTATGAATGGTTCGTCATGCCCTCTATATTAACCAATACTCTTTGCCTTCTTCGTCGATCTCATGAATCGTGTTTTCCGCAATGTTCTCAACAGGTTTGTCCTTATTTCATTAATGATATTCTCGTCTTTCTAAGTTTAAAAAGGAATATAATCTCATTTGGCTATGTGCTGGAAACTCTTAGGAGTCATCGGTTGAAAGACAAATTTCTAAATGCCATTTCTAAAAGGATGAGTCTTATTCCTTGGGCACATTGTTTCTGAAAATGGAGTCTCGGTTGACCCAGTTAAGGTCGTCGCGATTAATATAAGTCCATCCATCTTCACTTTTGTAATTTAATATCTTATCTTCCTCTCGAGCCTATCTTCTTAGTTTGAATCATCCTGTGAGGGAGTGTATTTGAAATTGATATAAAAATGTTTATATTGTGTTGTTAAGTTGAATTTTGGGCTTCGATTGATTCGTCTGGCCAACTCTATCGATAGGGATTCCAAATCAATTGAACAAGGCAAACTGACACGATATTGTTTTCAAAATTGAGAAATGAAATAATTTTATGTATAATTATATTTTATATATAAGTGTAATTTTCTAACATTAAGCAGTTAAATGAATTGGTTGTTAGAAATGATAATACTACATTATCATTTATTGTTTTATCAACATTTCAAAACCATTAACTATTATTGTATGTTATAAGGAGTTGAAATTTTACATGGTTTACAAATTCTGATTTGCAAATGAATGAATATAAATTAAGGACTTGAGAATTTAATTTCTAGCGCTTTTCAAAATTTGGTTTTCAAAGTTTTGAAAAATATATATTATGTGAAAGTATTTTCAAATGTAAATTGTTTCCAAAGAGTTCTAAAAGAAGTAAGTCCGTACTCTCCTCTTATGTCGCTGGAAAAAAATTTGGACTGGTCTAGCTCCGTTTATATTATTTTGGCATTTTAGCAGCAATTTTTGCAGTGAAATTTGAGTTTTGATAGGTGGGTCGTGTCACTCATATCTGTGTACCGTTCTATTTGTCTTGTTGTGTTGATCTTCGTAGTATATTCACTTGTGCGTTTTGGCTTTCGGTGTACGGCGAAATCTACGAAACGGTTAACCATATCGGTACCCGTTTGGGCCTTTTGGTTTCCATGTGGCCTTTAACCTATCAATCGGTTGGAAACTAATTAGCTAGTAGGCATTTATAATTTCCAGAGTTCAACTGTTGGCCTTTGTCATTCCATCATTCCAAATTATATTTTCCGGTTCGTTCACTATTCTCAGTCTCTGCCTTTTTGTTCTAACATGCAAGAAAAATTTAATATAGTTCGTTTTATTTTCCTGAAAAACTTGTTCTCTTCCAATTGCATTCTTTGTTAAAAAAAAGACTGCTCGTGCTCTTGAGCAAACCACAACCCGTCGCCGCATGCTCCATCCCATCCACCGAAGGCCTTCTCCCTTGCCCCGCACACAGCCATGCTTCGCTTGAACCCGTCCTCCCTCAACCCTGATCCGCTTCCACGACCCAAACCCTCGTTTCAACCATCCACCACTCTGAGCACAATAGCACGCCATGACACCACCATCCACTCCACCTGCGGCCATCACACCTAGTGTATGCAGTTCCTTCCTCCCCTGACTGTCCACTCTTCCAATTCGCCCGTGACCAGATCCGACCCATCACCTCCCTGACTAGCCCCTCTTTTAACACACCCGACTACCTATCAGGCCATGCAAGCAGCAGCCCACTGCCAAATATTAAGTTCACCGCCTTGCACCATATGACAGCCACTTTCCGCTTGCCAGACTCTCTGACCTTGCCTCCTCCCCAACTAGCCCGCGACAGCAACCCAAACAACCCTACATCATCCACATGACAGCCGACCATCTCCACCCAGCGCCTTCGCCTTCGACTGCTCCGAGCCCAGCAAGTCTCTCTTTGTTCACTCCAAGCCTCTTCTCTTTCTGTATAGGAAAAAATAGGAATATTAATTTTTAAATATTGTTTTAAAAATATAATATATATATATATATATTGATTTTAAAAATGTGTTTAAATTAAATATTGATTTAATATATATATATATATATATATATATATTGATTTAATATATATATATATATATTATTTTAATATGTGTTTAAATTAAATATTGATTTATATATATATATATATATTATTTTGATATGTGTTTAATTGAATATTGACTTTAAGAATATATATATATATATATATATATATATATATATATATATATATATATATATATATATATATTTGTTTTCATCGAATTCTCCAGTTCGCCTTATCATGCTTTGTCCGTCGCTGTCCATATTACAGCTATTAGTTGCTTTGCTTTGTCGATGTCCCACTGTCGTTCTGTGTTTATCCATGTCCGTCTACATCTTATTCTTGTAGTTTCCATAGCCTCGAAAGATGAGCGATTACTCACGATTAAAATTCTTATATTTAGTAAATTTAATTCACATAAAATGATGATTGAAATATTTTGTTAAATTTTGAATTAGTTAGAAATTAAATTGTTGAATATGATATGTTAATATTTAAAATTGTTTGCCTATTAATTGACATATGACACTGATAACATGTTGTATGTATATTGTTATTAAATTGTTAATTATGATATATGCTCACCATTGATATGTATACTATTATTATATTGCTCTCACACTCCAAGTTTCCTGTTAGTTTAGAAATTCCCTATGGATTGAAATGATACATACCCGAACGATATTATAGATTAGGAAAAATCGTTATGGTTGAAATGATAGACCCAGGCGATTTTATTGATTTTAAATTTTGGGATTGCGGGTTGAAATGATATAAACCTGTAAATTTAAATAATTGCGGATTGAAATAATAAATATCCGCATCACTTGACCATAGGTTAGAAAATCATGTATAGACATCGGTAGTCTATTTTGAAAATGATTTCTAAACTTTGAAAGAAAATAGATGGGTTTTAACAAGTATTGATTTTTTTAAATACAATATTAAGGTTTTATTTTAAATTTATGGAATATTGATTTTAAAACATAATATATAGATTTTATTTTATTTTAATATGTGAGTAAAATTTAGTTTTAAAATTTTATATTTGGAAATTTTAAATTTATAAGCTAAGTTTTGAAAAATGTAAGTTTTAAGATTTACTTTTAATTTTATTATTTTTAAATATATAAAATAAGATATAAAATAGATTTAATAATAAGATATGATTTAATAATAATTAATATAATAATATTTAATATAACTAATATATGCATGTAAAATATGTTTAAACATTTATTTACAATTTATATTAATTTTTTAAAATAAATTTTGTAATAACTTTAATAATAAAGGTTGGAAAGATAAATTAAAGTCGACTTAAAATTTAAATTGGTTAATAATTGAATTTAAATAAGGATTGATTTTGAGATTTTAAAAAAATCTTTTTATAACTTGATTTTGATTTAAGAGGATTATACGAATATTTTTAATTTAAATAAGATTGAATTTGAATATTTAAATTTTTAATTTGAAATTTTATTTAAATGTTTAACCAAAGGTGATTATATAACTATTTATATTTAAAAAAAAAATTGAAATTGGATATTTAATTTTGATTTAAATTTGTAATTTAGGATTTTATTTAAACAATCATTAAAATGATTAAGTGAATATTTCAAATTTAAATAAAGTTTAAGTTGAATTGTTTGAATATAAGTGAAATGATCAAATTGAGTTATTGTATTTTTTTTGAATATTTTAAACTTTGAAACCTATTGAATTGAAAGTGGTTTAAATTTGTAATTCTAACTTGAATATGGAATCGATATAAATTAAAAATGGTTTTAATGTGAATTTGAATTGAACATTTAATTGAAATTGTTTAACTGAAATTGATTTAAATTAAATTATGGAACTAAGGTTGATTTGAATTGATTTGTGAAATTGGAATATACAATTCCAATTTGAAACTTTTTTTAATATATAAACTACTTTAATATATAAACAATTTTAATCTATAATCTATTTTTAAATATATAAACTAATTTTAATTTATAACTATTTCAATATATATAAACTATTTTTAATATTTAAACTGTTTAAGTCGAAACTATTATTATTTAGATTTAATGGATTTAAATACAAATATTTTGATATGACGGTTTAAACTATTTTGTGGTTATGATTTTGAAAAGAATTATAATTTAAAGTGAATAATGATTTCGGAAGTGAATATGATTTCGAAAGTGATATGATTCTGAAATGTATATGATATTTTGATATGAAGTATGAACTGTTTGAAATGAAATGACCACAGTGTGAAATGAGTGTTTTGTTATTAAAGAGACTGGGATCAGATATTATCATACTCTCTTCCAAATCTGAAAACCACTTCAATAACTGTGTACGTGATGGAGAATCCAGAATGAAGTACGATGGTTTGGCGATGTCTATATGAGCTATGAACGCAGCCCTGACTCCTGCGAGCCAGCTTGATGTGACTAAAACAGGAACCATTCCGGGCCAAGTGAGGCTGCACCTCCGATCGAGCATGCTTCTTTGATACCATTCTATTACTTTGTAATTTGAATGGGTGCACCTATGATTATGGGAGGTGTCTCGAGATGGGCGGTAGTATCTGCTATGCGTTAGCACTAGTCCGGATCCGCAAAACGGTAGAATCCTACCCTTGGCATTGCCTCGCATGCCTTGTCGCGCTCTCTACGAGTTTGGTTTGTGTCGTACCTATGGAGTGCTCCTTAATAGCCCACCAGATTGATGGAGTTTAAGTACTATATAGACTATGCATTAATATAAAATGTGTTAAGGGGGATATGGGTAACACCTCAGCGCTATTTAATAGTTTACTTTACTATTGACATTGTATATGTAGTGTATTGTACTATGTATGTAGATAGTTTAATGGATCCTTAAAGGGTGGAATCCCAAACATCTTGAATTTGATTTACTTTGTATTTCACTTGGCATTTCACTTGAGTTGATTTACTGGTATAAGAATGTTAATCCTAATTCGAGTGTTTTATGTTTTACTTTATGCTCGGGTCAGACTGAGTGTCACAGCATTTGAGACTCACTCTTGAAACTTGGAGCTTTGCTTGAACATCTGTCTTATATCTACTCCGCTTTTAATTATTTCGATACTTCTAGTTGTTTATGTTCAAACTTGTCATTTGATTATATATTTGACACTTCTTGTATTTGGGATTTCTATTGTATTTGTTTCAGACTCCGATGTTCTATGGTAGCTTCATGAACTACTATTTATCTATTTCCGCTGCTTATTGTTATATTACTTTGTGTCTGTGATTCTGTAATTGATTTATTTACTGTATATGCTAAGTTTTGCCAAATAAAAATTAACAATATGATGTTTTGAGCAATTCAAGTCTGACATGTGTGGATTATTGTTGGTTTTAATGGTTCGAAATGGGGGGTCGTTACATAGTTCTAAATATTTTCTTTTGAAATAAAAGTTGGACGTTAGGTATTTTGTTACAGAGTATTCTCCATACTTTTGCTGCGTATGGTTGTTATATTTTTATGTTGCTATTGCATATGATAGAAATAGCTTGTGTATTGCCCTTCGTTAGCATAATTCTCTTTTAGGTTATGTAAGCACAAAATAGGTATGGGGATGCAAGAAATTGCTATTTCTTGCGCACCTGCATTCGCTTTTGGAGAGTAAATTGCTTGTCAGAATCAAATGCTAAAGAGGTACGTAATAGATTTAGAAATTGGTTGGTGATTTTATGCCCCAAATATGAGAGACCACTTGGCCTTTTGTTTTCTTTTAGTTGATTTGGGCGAGTTGTAGTTTTTCCGGATCAGCCGCGAAAAAGAGGTTCTGTTGGAATTTTCCGTAACATAAGGAAATTTAAGAGTTTAATAACTAATTTTAATTAATATTTTTTAAACCTTAAGGTTTTGGTTACATTTTCTTCCTCCAAAAATTTCGGGGATGAAATTCTTTTAAGGTGGGGATAATGTAACATCCCATGATTTTATCGTTTGGATTTTGAATGTTTAATTGATTTTATAATTGATTTTTTAAAAGTTTAATAACTTATATTCAAATATAGTGATTATTTAAACATTTGAATTGTGAATTAAATATTTGAATGGTTAATTAAATATTAATTAAAATGGATTTAATAGCCTTATTTAACTCCTTTTATTTAATAAATAATAATGGCGAATTCATTTTGTAAATTTATTTATAATAAAAAATAGTTTGAATAAATAACAGGAAATTCAAATTTAAATAAAACGGCTCGATTTTTATTGTAGTATTTTTTAATTTAATTTAGATAATTTTTCCTTATTTTTTAATTTGAAAAATATTCAAAATTATCATTTGATGATTTTTTAGCAAACAATGGTATTTTGGAGATTTTGCAAAATAAAATAGTTAATGCATTTTATCATTGTTTTAGGATCGTGGTAGATTTTGATGCACGATCGTATTTTTATTTCTGTCATTCGTGGTTCATACGTGAACGGAATATTTGATAACGGAAACTCTTTTTTTAAACCATTTTAAATCAAAGTCATAATTCAAATTAGTCAAATAACCTTAATAATGAGTTGATGGATACGACGGTGGCTTGAAAAAATGGATTAACTTGAGTTAGAAGTAAATGAATTGTTCTGTTGATAAATATACACTCAACACTTAGATATTGCCCATTTTTCAATTCTTCCTTTCCCTCCTCTCTTTCGTTTCTTTTTTGTTCTTTAAAGTAAACAAAATCAAAGCCACTCGTTCAAAATTAAAATCAATTCATTTGTTCATCGAAAAATTGTTAAGTTAATTTCTTTGGATTCGTATCGACAAGAGTTACGAATTGGCATTGGGGTTGTGGGGTGCGATTTAGTTTGGCCGAAGTGTTCGTCATGTCGAATAGCATCATTCCCCAGTTTCTTTGGGCCATCAGTCTTGCTTTGAAGCTCGCGAGATCATGTCATGAGGCTTGGGATCCAGGAGGCGATGTCAAGTGTGGCTTCATGGTGATGGGGAGGTGGAGATAGCGAAGAAGAGTTGATTGGTGTGGTCATTGCACAAGGTGCACGTCCAAGGATTTGTTTTTATTTAGGTAATTATTATATAAATAAAATGATTAGTAAATTTAGTTATATTTTAAAAATCGAAAAATTATAATATCGATATCTTGCTCATACGAGGTTGGATTCAGACGCGGTCAGTTGCATTGGATTTGTAGCAACGTTAGCTACACAATGGAATAGGAATCATCAAGTCTCGAGCCAATTGGATTTTGGGCTAAAATCGTTTGGACCAAACCGAAACGCAAAAGCGTCAAGTGAAATTTCAGTGAGTTTACTCACCCTTAAATGAATTATATATTTGTCTTACTATAGATTATTATTGAATGATTGGTTGATAATCCTTATTGCTTTTTGATTGTTCGTTTGGATTTAAATTCCCGCTTGAAAAAGTGGATGACATAAATAACCGTTTTGTCCATGGAACGGAAAATAAAAAGGAAAGTTGGAGTGTACGTTGCGAATAGGTCCCTACGGAACACTTAGAAATACACATTCATATATGTGATTTATAGAGGAATTTTATAGAGAGACCCTAAGGGGTTTCTCACTAGTATTTATTTATTTTTGTTCTGATACTGCTTGGTTGAAATGATTATGACCTGTTGTTTGATTATTTAAGTGTCATTACAGCGATTACTGTTGTACCATCACTTATGAAATATCATCTCTTTAACCCTTATTATGTCTTGAACTTGAGCTTGTAATTTTACAAAATAAATGTTTGGAAGTATTTTTCACTCAAAAATTGTTTAAACTATATTTTCAAATATTTTGAATATTTTGAAAATAATGGATTTGTGATTTAAAATTTATAAAATGAGTTATAAAGTTAACTAATTATATTTTGGGATAATTAATGTTTTTAATTTATAAAGAGATTATAAATTTGATTAATTATCTTTCGAGATAATTAATGTCGATTTAAATTTATAAAAGATTATAAATTGGTTTAGTTATCTTTCAGGATAATTAATGTTGTTTTAAATTTATATAAAGTTGAATTACCTTAAGTATTTTGTAAATTCTTATCAAATGAGTTCATAAGGATTGTTTAAGTATTTTGAAAAGAATTGGAGATTCAAATATATCCTTAATTATTATTTAACTATAATAAAGTCAATTAATAAATGTACTAATGATGTTTAAAGTTAATTAACTGATTTAATAAAAGTGATTAAAGTTAATTAATTGATTTAATAAAAGTGATTAAAGTTAATTAACTGATTTAATAAAGGAGTTTAAAGTTAATTAATCATTTTAATAATGATGTTTAAGATTAATTAATCATTTGAATAAATGATGTTTAAAGTCAATTAATTAGTTTAAATGAAGATGTTTAAAATTAAATATCTGATTTAATAAAGGGGGGTAAAGAGAATTTATTTATTTATTAAAGGGGTTATAAAGTTGATTAATTCTTTTTCAAGATAATTAATTATGTTTTTAATTAATAAAAGTGTTTAATTGATTTATTATCTTTAGGGATAATAAGTGTTGTTTAAATTTTATAAATAATAGTTTATAAATAATAAAATCTTTAAAATGGAATATTTTAAAGCGTTTTACAAATAGTTGTGATGTGAAAACCAAGCACAAATTTGGTTTTTAAGAGTTCTAAAAGTTCTGATTCGGTTGCGGAAAGGATAAGGAATTTAATTTTCGTAAACGGTATCATTTATATGGAAATGACTTAGTCATACTCTTAACACTAAACTTCAAGGTATGAAAACTCATTTCTATCTTGAAGGTTAAAATTGTTATCAAGGCGATGCCTAGAGGTAACACTACCTTAACTTTCCCAACTTCATTTCTACTAAGGGATGGTACAAGTTTGAAATCGATTAGGAGTGGTAAGGACATGAGATTTAGTTTCCATGTACGGTCATTTTGATTATTCCTGATAGTCGATTTATTGAATATCGATTCAACTTTCTTCTTTGTATATCATCAATTTAAGATGATTTGTTGCTCATTTGAGCATTGATATCCATTATCGCAAATGACTAAAACCAAAATGCAAGTGGGGGCCAAGCTATGTGAGATTGCTTCCATTAGGGTATTTTCATGTCTACTCTGGATTGGTTTCGGTGGTATGCGCACAGAGATGTGAAATAATCGGGTTCTTGATAAAGGTTGGCGGGTCCGGCTTGGAGATTTCTGAGAACCATCGTAGTTCTCAAGTATATTTCTAGAGGTATATTTTCGATGAGGGGGATGCATCCTCCTAGTCATTGTTGGTAAACTTCATTTTCCTTTTTGTTGATTCAAATCTATGAATGTTTTTCTTAATTGCTTCGACAAGTGACGGGAGTTCTTCTCAATGTTTAATTATTTGTGTAAGTTCTTTTAGTTTGGACTTTGACCTTTTTTATACCCATTCTTTCAAGTTTTGTTTTTTTTAAAAAGAACCATTCATACATGTATGGTTCTTGTGAGGTAAAACCTATTCCATGATTAGCAGCATGGTCTCACAAAATTATTATATGTTCATCATATTAATAGAGTTTCTCACGTTGGTATTTCCAGACTGATCTGGGTGTTATTTTATTATAATGCTCGGGTCGGATCTAGTTTTTCCAAGTTGTCATTGGTGAGACATGGGGCTCATGATGTAGAGCTAGATGTTCACCTACCATAGTATTTTATTTCCACTGTATTATTATATATACCCATCAGCAATTATAAGGTTGGAAAGCTATAACTGCCCAGGCTGACGAGGTTTGTTTTTACTTGTGATATACTATATATTTTAGAGTGATAACTTTTACTATCTTTGTTATATTATATGAGATCGTTCTGTTGTAAGATTTGGTTTCTCCTGTTCTTTTTCTTTCCTCTTCTTTTTGCCCGAACAATCTGCCTTTCCAGTGATTGGATATTCGGCATTTGAATACCGGGAATGTATTGAGTGTCGGTTTTCGATGGTCGAAAAGATGGGTCATTGCATAAATCCCAGCACTTATACATGGGCATGTTAAACCATATACACATTATTCCGTTTCACGTTCAAAATTACACATATGTGTATATGATACACATATCCAAAATATAATACAAAATAATATAAAGTAAAACTTTGTTTAGGAAGTTGAATAATATATTGATATTGATTTTATTTAAAATACAAGTTTAGAAATGTTCTAAAAGGATTAAACTTCACAAGCCCATTAAAGATTCAATAAAGGAATTTTTTTCGAAATTCACCCTTTAACTTTGCTGCGAATGGCCCGATTCTTTCAATAGTGTCAGAGTCCAATACCAATGCAGTGTAAATTGGTCATGTCAGGGCTAATTAATTAAGCTAGCACACTTAGTATGGTGTCTAAAAAAGTAATGTCTAGGATTTGAATTGAGTAGTCTAACATCATATCCTACCTAGTTACCGACCTGGCCCGAAAGGTGAAGTGCACCCAATGGTTGCTCCTATAAAAGAAGGCCCAATTTGGATTGGGCATTGGACTAATTTTAAAAATTATTTTGAAAATTAAAGTAAAGATTTTAAAATTTTAAAATTTAAATCGAATGTGTTTATTATAAAGGTATAATATAACAAAAGTTTTCAAAATGTTCGAAAGATAATAAAAGTTTCAAAGTGTCTGAAAATTTAAAATTTAAACACTAGTTTCGAAAACTAATTTATTAATAAGATTAATAAAAAAATTAATAAAAAAAATTAATTATATATATACATATGCGCATACATGTATTATATATATTGATATATGTTATATTATGTGGAAATTTGCCACAAGGGCCTCTTTAGGAAGAGCAATTAGTTTCTAGGACACACAACTGAAATAATTATTTTTAAGGACAAAATGCAAAATAATTAATTTCTAAGGCCTAAAAACCTATGAAATTATGTCCTTGAAAATGATTGGACTGCTGACTTTGTCCTTAAAAGTAATTATTCTACCGACTTTGGCCTTGAAATTAATTTTTGTGAATGTGTGTCCTAGAAACTAATTGGACTGCAAAGTTTGTCCTTCTGGTAAAATGCCCCTTATATTATCTTAAAATGTTTAAGATGGTATCAATATAGATGTATGTATATACAAAACGACTTTCCAAATAAATGTAATTTAATTAAAAGTGTTTAATTAAATAACTTAAGTAAATGATAATTAATTAAATTATATATATATATATATATGATATATATGTATTACTATAGAGGTTATAATATATACTATAAAGGTTATAGTATACATGTCGACAATATTAAATTAATTAAAAAGTTAATTAATTAAACTTAATTTAATAAGATTTAATTTATATAATATTATACATAAAATTGTTATATAAGTTAATGAAATATAAAAGTTATATAATAATGAAACTTATATAATATGTATGTATAAACTAAAGGTGGAACATTAAAGAAACCTAAATGGACTTAAGGAATAAATACATACTTTAGTGTATGTACTCCATGATTTCTGAAGTGTTTGACATTTGAATCATGATGGTATTTCATAAGAAATACATCATTCCATAAGTCAACACTTAGTTAAATATATTGAAGATTATGAACCTTTAATATAAGTGTTATCCTCTACCATTTATATATTGATAAATTACTTAAATGCTCTTTGGCTGATGAGCAAACTCAAGCTAGAGATGTTATATGTAGTATTATTAATATGTCGACTAAAAGAGGCAAGATAACTATATGTATTTGTTGTGCAAACTCAAGGTACATATACTATAATTAGGCCATCTCAAAATGATAGGTACGAGTGAAAATTTTCTTTCGATTTGTTAAGCAAACTTATGGTCAAAATGAGATTAGGACAAGGAATCATAAGTGAGGAGTTTTATATGATACAACCGATAAGGAGTTATCCATCATATGTAGGGCTATGACTTGCTGAGCAAACTCAAGGTCGGAATCCTAAGACATACGAGTCCTAACACCCACTAATGAAATTGAAAATATTCTATGTTTCATATTAAGGTTTGGAGAAACATATAAGACTAGTGGGAGCTTATTAGAAAATTGAAATTGTAATATTTAACCTTTTTAATATTGTAAGAACATACGTTATATAATGTTATAATAATCTACGTTAGTAAATTTGTACATTTAGTATGATTGATAAAATTTATTAATTAAAATATACAATTGAATTGAATTGAAGATTGGCAAATATAAACATATACTGTATACTTACTATTAAATACTTCTTGCATGTTAAAGTTTTCTATACCCATGCAAGTACCTAATTTTACAACTACTAAATACATTCGTAATTTGGTTGTTTACAATTTTATTTTCCCAAGACCGCGCAATTCTTTACATGACTTTTGAACTCTAAAAGCAATACAAGACTATGGATATTTGATCCATATACTATCACGTATAAGTGTTATATGGAGAACGATCACAATTTGTATTGTACGATACTTCGACAAAATAGTTCATTCGAAGTAAGCAAATAAACCATATTGTGACATCGAGTATTCAATCCGATTGATAGCAATAAAGATGTATTTTGTGAAACGTAACACTAGACCAAAATTGCAAGATAGATCTAATCGCTGAAATGTCAGTTTGATCAGTTTATGTAAGGTGTAGCATATTTGATGTCCTTAAATGTTAAGACGATCAAATGTGCTTTTGTAAAGTGTTTATGAGTAAGCCTTTTCTTTTGAACGGTTTGACCACTAAAAAAGGAAAATGAATGTACAAGAGCAAACAAGATTTAAGATACAATTGGGATGAAGAGTGTGAATGGTTACCTCTACTTTATAAAGAAAGATCGGAAATGAAAATTGTAAAATAATAATTGATACTTAACATTGAAATAAAAAAAATGATTTCTATTCCGAAATGTATTTTCATATAGAAAATTGTTTTCTTTGAGATTTATTTCTTTAACTTCAAGATAAGTGATCAAAGAACTCCTCATTTTGAAGTATGTGAAATAAATAGTCTATATTAAATGGATGATGGACCTCTGTATTCAGTATGCTATTATAGTAATAGCAAAAATAGTGCGAGAATGCCCCATATCACTTATTGATTGCATCAAGTTACAAAAATTATTTTTGTAAAATGTACCAAACACATTATTTATGAAATAATATTTGTTCTTTTGTGACAACTTAATAATATACATAGTTTAATTTCAAAGAGAATATTATGAATATTCGTTATGAAATAAAACTATAGTGTCGTATTTGTTTTCATAATAAAATGATGCATTGAAAAATGCTGAAATATTTGAAATTATTTACAAACATTTTAGAATTATAGACTGTTTGCGCAAAAAAGGGTCACAAACACCCAATTATCGATGAAAGCACCCGTTCACAGTCACAGATCTTAGATAATAAATATGTGGAGAAAATACTCAAAAATTTAAAAAGAATCACACAGAAACACACAAATTTAGAGTGGTTCGGCGTTTGGCCTACGTCCACTATGAAATGGATGACTTTTATTGATCTTTGTTCACTGGTTATAATGAGTTATAGCGGTAGAATTGAAGTACAAGAGTAATCTAAGCAGAGTCTGGATGTAGAAGAGCCAAAAGTCCATTTTCTTTAGGTGTTGGGCAACTATTTATAGGCGTAGGCTGCAAATATCTCGCTCAGATATCAGAAAGAACCATTCTCGCACATGGGGTGGGCCCACGCGATCGATCCCTAGCGATTTCGACTCGATCAATGATCAATGCGAATGATATTTGTATCGATCCAAATCTTGCCCAATCGAGTCGAGATCGATCCTGAACACTCTTGAGGTTGTGCGCAAGCTCCTGTGAAAATTTGGCGGCATTTGGACTTGTAAATTGTGAGTTATGATCGATGCAAGTTTGAGCTTTTCAACTGCTATTTCCTTCGTATCAATCCTCTTCGTATCGATGGTTTCGCATCGAGGTGAGCACGTGTCTGCTTGTTGACGCGGTGCTTGTTTTTTGGATCGATCCGAAGTCCATGCCAAATCGATCGAGTCTTCCCAATGTTTATGCCTCGTTCGTATCAATCTGAGTTGGTCTTGTTCGCATCGATCGACTATGCCTCATCTCGTATCGATTTTATGTATTCCATTCGCATCGATGCTTTGTGCTCTGTTCGTATCGATTGCAGTTGGTCTCTTCGTATCGATCACAATTGGTCTCTTTGTATCGATCATGGTTGGTCTCATCATATCGATCATATATGATTCGTATCCATATGTTCCCTAGTACTTCGTATCGATGGAAGAGTGTCAGTTTCGTATCGACCATCTGGTCGATCGATATGAGTATACATCTACGTGACAGATACGAAGTAGATAACTGTGACTACTTCACATCAATAGAAAGGGATGGGTTTCGTATCGATCATCTAGGTGATCGATACGAAACATGTATTATCATGGATCGATACGAAATGTATATCGATACGAAGTGAATAACCTTGGTTGATCTGAAAGGTGCATGTGTCTGTTGGATATGAAACGAACGAGTGTAAATTTGATGGATGCGAACAACATGTATACGAAATTGGTGAGGACCTAGATTGCTGATCGATTCATGGCCATGACTCGAAGTAAACATCCTCTCGGCCCGAAGCAGACCTTCTAACGACTCGGAGCAGATGCTGCGATGACTCGAAGTAATCTACGAGTGTGCCAGCCTATCGAAGGCCCGAAACAAATCCTTCCCTAATTCGAAGCAAACTGTCTAGAAACCCGAAGTAAACAGGAAATTGACTCGGAGCAGATTCCAAGCAACCTGAAACGACTCGGTCTTTGTCGAAATAATATTTTTGACATCTTCCGCTGTTTGTTCACCGACTATGCTATGTTGTGGCTTCGTTATCATGTTTGTTATCCGTGAAATCAAACTTCGATCTTTGTATGGTCGATTGGTTTAAATCCGCCTGTATGTGGCCTTGCCTAAATTCAGGTTAACACTTTACCCCCTCAAGACATGCCTTGTAATAGGAAGGTGTATTTTGTAGCAACATAGGCTAGACATTCCTATCCCGTTGATGACCTATAAAAAAGATTGATAGTCTTACCTGACTGTGAATGAAGATCGTTCGAGATCGTGTGTCATTCGGGGTGGTATGTGACCTTTCAAGGTCGGGTGTCGTTCGCGGCGAATAGTGACTGTTCGCGGTCGTCTGCCGTTCGAGCGAATTGTGATCGTTCGCGATCGGGTGCTGTTCAAGGCGAATTGTGACCATCCGCGGTCGGGTGTCATTCGAGGCGAATTGTGACCGTTCGCGGTCAGGTGCCCTTCGAGGCGGGTTGTGTGTGCCGGGGGGGGGGTGCTTAGTATCATTAATGTCATATTTCACGTTCGAGTGAGTTTCTGAATTGCTTGTTATGGCGGTTTATCGTCATCTCAGAGCATGACCGAGGACCGTTCGCGATCACGTACATGTATAAGTGGCTTAGCCGTTATGGAATCGCAAGTAGCGGATTTTCATTCAAAATGAGTCTTTCAACAAAAATATCCAACAAAACCAAGTCCAAACATGAGAAATAGCAAATAAAAGAAAAACAGAGACGTCAAAGTGCAAACACCTACACTGATGCTATTGATAGTCGTATCAATGCATGCCTGATGATCGTTCGTGATCCTGTACATGTGTAAATGACTTAATCATGTTGTTGTGGAGTTTGCCACTTATTCGTCATTATTTCAATCAGTTGATGACAAGCCGACGCCTCGATCTTGAACCGTTCCCAGTTGGTGCAGGCGGTCGTCGTTCTTGCTCCACCTTTGCGATTCGCCTCCTCACGTATTGTAATAGCATGCCATTCCGAATATTCCCTTCTATCTCATCCCTCAAGTGCCAGCAATCATTGGTATTATGGCCGCTTAGTTCATGGAATAAGCAGTACTTGTCTGATTTCCTCTCATTGTTGGTCGGATCCCTCCTCATTGGCTTTCGATAAGGAATCTACCCCCGGTGTCCTGGTAGACCCATTCCAAAGTTTTATTCAACTCCATATAAGAGGTGAATCTCGGTTCTTTTCGTGGTCGCCTTGGTCCATTATTATTATCTTTGGCTTTTCATTTCCCTTTGTCCTTGCCTGAATCCTTTCCGAGCGGATCTCCGCTTTTGACTGCATACTCATTAACTCCTTCTCCTTTCTCTCTTTCAACATTTGCATCCTCTAATCATAGAAATCCTTCGGCCTCATGATAAAACTCCCCTAGATCCATAGGTGGATCCCTTGTCAGTGAATTTTTGAACTTTATTCCATCAGCTATGCCGGATACAGCTGCCATTAAGACCATAGATGGATCTGGGCGATCCACCGATGTTTCTGCTACATTAAATCCTGTTAAGAAGTTCCTTAAAGACTCTCCGGTCTTCTGCTTCAGTGCCGCTAGACTCATCACATTCTTGGGCCTCGAGATGTGAACTCTGAACTGCCCCATGAACTTCTCAATCAACTTGGTTCATGTTCTAATGGAGCTGCTTTCCAATTACCCGAACCATAATGCTGCTATGTTTGTCAGATACAATGGGAAACACCGGACCTTGACTTCCTCCGATGCCCCTAGTACTTCCTTATGTCTTATGTATCTTGTCAGATGAACAGTTGGATCTGTCCTTCCATCATATGTCTCCAATGTCGGAAGCTCGAATTCTGGTGGATTCATGGCCTGCCTAATTGCGGGAGCGAATGGGCTCCTATTAACATCTTCCAAATCTCTATTCACCAGTCTGCCTCTCATGGCTCGTCTAACCATCTCCACCAAGCTGTCATCGTTGTCAAGCTGTAGTAGTCCTTGTCCATTGCCTTCGATCTACCCCCTGAGTTCGCGAGGGAATCCTGGAATCTGCTCTTCTGGACGGGTATCCATCCCTATATCGATGCCGTGTTAAACAGCTCCACCTGGTTTTCTACCTGAGGTTGGATCAATATGCTCCTGGGGAGTGCCCCCTAGCTATAGGGCCGCTCCTGATGGTCCCGCTCTATTATGGGTTCTGATTACTCCATGCTCCTGACCTCTATCTCTAACATTTCCTGCCATAGTGTTCCCTTGATTCTGCATTTTAGTTTTCCAACTTGTTGGAGTAGGTTCCGCATCATCTCTTCTTGCCTTTTAAGCATTCCCTCCTGCATAGCTTCCATCATCATCTCCATCTCGCCTTGGGTGATGAAGACTAAGGCTTGATTCGCTCCTGAGGAAGCCTCCCGACTTCCTTCATGTTGGCTTCTTTTTGCTCTTGGTCTCCTTGCTGATTGCTTCACCATAGTTCCTTTTAGATCTAATCCTTTAGCTATCCATATCTAAGTCTTTAAGATTTTAAATACAAAAATCCAAGCTTTAGAATCTCTGAGTTCAATTCTCAGTGAAAGCACCAAAAATATTTGCGTCAAAAATGGTCACAAACACCCAATTGTCGATGAAAGCATCCATTCACAGTCACATATCTCAGATAATAAATATGTAGAGAAAATAAATATAAAGAACACTCAAAATTTAAAAAGAATCACATGGAAACACGCGTATTTAGAGTGGTTCGGCATTTGGCCTACGTCCATTATAAAATGGCTGACTTTTATTGATCATTGTTCACTGCTTACAATGAGTTACAGCAGTAGAATTGATGTACAAGAGTAATCTCGGCAGAGTCTAGACGTAGAACAACCAAAAGTCCCTTTTCTGTAGGTTTTGGGCTGCTATTTATAGGCGTAGTCTGCAAATATCTCGCTCAGATCTCGAAACGAACCATTCTCTCACGTAGGCGGGCCCACGCGATCGATCTCTGACGAATTCGACTCGATCCATGATCGATGCGAACGACATTCGTATCGATCCAAATCTCGCCCAATCGAGTCGAGATCGATCCTAAACACTCTTGATGTTGTGCACAAGCTCCTGTGAAAATTTGGTGGCATTTGGACTTTTAGATTATGAGTTATGATCGATGCAAGTTTGAGCTTTTCGACTGCTGTTTCCTTTGTATCGATCCTCTTTGTATCGATGGTTTCGCATCGCTGTGAGCACGTGTCTGCTTGTTGACGTGGCGCTTGTTTTTTGGATCAATTTGAAGTCCATGCTGGATCGATCGAGTCTTCCCAGTGTTTATGCCTCATTCGTATCGATCTGACTTGGTCTTGTTTGCATCGATCGACTACGCCTCATCTCGTATCGATTTTATGCATTCCATTCGCATCGATGCTTTGTGCTCAGTTCATATCAATTGTAGTTGGTCTCTTCGTATCGATCACAATTGGTCTCTTCGTATCAATTATGGTTGGACTCTTCGTATTAATCATATATGATTCGTATCCATGTGTTCCCTAGTACTTCGTATCGATGAATGAGTGTCAGTTTCGTATCGACCATCTGGTCGATCGATACGAAGTATACATCTACGTGACCGATACGAAGTTGGTAACTGTGACTACTTTGCATCGATAGGAAGGGATGGGTTTCGTATCGATTGTCTGGGTGATCGATACGAAACATGAATTATCATGGATCGATACAAAATGTATATCGATATGAAGTGAATAACCTCGGTCGATCTGAATGGTGCATGTGTCTGATGCATACGAAATGAACGAGTGCAAACTTGATGGATGCAAACAGCATGGATACAAAATTGGTGAGGACCTAGGTTGATGATCGATTCATTGCCACGACTCAAAGTAAACATCCTCTCGGCCCGAAGCAGACCTTCTAACGACTCGGAGCAGATGCCGCGATGACTCAAAGTAATCTACGAGTATGCCAGCCTATCGAAGACGCGAAGTAAATCCTTCCCTGACTCGAAGCAAACTGTCTGGAAACCCGAAGTAAACAGAGAAATGACTCGGAGCAGATTCCAAGCAACCTGAAACAACTCGATCTTTGTCGAAACCATATTTTTGACATCTTGCGCTTTATGTTCACCGACTATGCTATGTTTTGGCTTCGTTATCATGTTTGTTACCCGTGAAGTCCAACTTCAATCTTTGTACAGTCGATTTAGTCAAATCCTCCTGTATGTGGCCTTTCCTAAAGGCAGGTTAACAAAGACTAAGCCATAGTTTAGAAAAGTAATTCTTCAATCATATGATTATGACTCATATGGCACTAGTGAATTATCCCTCCGATAATTAAAGGCAAAACACTCATTCAATGAGACTATCATAAGAGTTGATGAACTCTTTAGGTTGATACATTTCGATGTATGCAATTACAAATCTGATAATACCAAAATGGTTCCACATACTTCATTATGTTCGTTGATGAATTATCACAAGCATGAATATAAGTATTTAATACATATGGGGCATGTCTATGATAAGTTCACAAAATATAAAACAAAAGTAAAATAAAATAACATGCAAAAGAAATGTTTCGATCTGATCGAATGGATGATTATATTGGAAAGAGTTCTAAACGCACCTAAGATGAATTAAGATTATGCCTCAAGAGTCACTCCTCCTTATAATACATAATGATGTGTTGATAAGGAGTAATCGAACTTTGTTGGACAAAGGATGATCAAATGATGAGTGAACTTGCGTTAAATTCTTTTTATAAACTATGCACTTAAGAGTAGTACACAAAGTTAAGATTAATATCATTCAAAGAATAGTTGTGACACCCCACCTCTATACCCACGCTAGCCAAGAACACTACAGAGTAATGTTGTCAACTAGCACGAAGAATAAGGCTGTTGAGGAGCGACCATCCGTGTAATTTCTTTGTGCGAGCACCGATATGTCAGATAGTAAAGAATATTTCATTTAAGGAGGTAATCCGACATACCGATACTAACTCAAAGCTATGACACAGTGGCTATATATAATCTTCGGAAACAAATATAGAAAAAGACATAACATAAATCAGTCACAGATAATTCATATCACAAAGGCGGAAACAGATATGAATATAACACATGAAAGTGTAAATCAGAGTAGTGGTCAAATAAGATCCACAATATCACAAAAGAATAGATACAAGTGTTAGACAAAAGAATATGTATACATCAAGGAGTCTATATCTCAAATGTATACAACAAAAACTACTAGACCAAAGTAGTTAAGCAAAAGTCAGAAGATGGTTCCAGATAGGAAGTCATGAGGAAGCACCTGTAATATCTCAGTTTGACCCGAGTTAGTCTAGTTATAATTATCAAATAAAATGAGATATAAGAAGAGATATAATAAAAAGACGTATGATAACCAAAATTATCATACTACGACAAGTATACATTAGAAAATCCACAAAAGTTATACAATATCTCAAGAATCTCATAGCATCAAAAGAATGTCATATTCTTTATTTCATTCACCAAGCCAAAATAAAATGACTTACATATCAATGCCAATTGTAAATGTTGGTGAAACATAAATTCCAGAAATCATCAATTAGAAATCCAAAAATCACAGGAAAAGGATGGCCAATCCCAAACGGAACGCTATTCCATAGACCGAACATCGACACACCTAAATAGAGACGCCCCATGCTCAGTCAAACGTCGACGCACCTAGAAAGGCACGACCCATGCAAAGACAAACATCGACGCACCTAAATAGATACGCCCCATGTAATGTCTAGCATCGATGCACCTAGAAAGATACACCCCATGCATAAATAGGCATCGACGTACCTAGAAAAATACGCCCCATGCATAAATCAACATCGACGTATCTAGAAAGATAAGTCCCATGTAATGTCTAACATCGATGCACCTAGAAAGATACACCCCATGCAAAGTCGAAAATCGATGCACCTAGAAAGATACGTCCCATGCATAGACGAACATCGACGCATCTAGAAAGATACGCCCCATGCCCCCAACTTATTGAGCCGATTGCTCCACGAAGTAAACAAACATCGACGCACCTAAATAGATACGACCCATGTGTAAATAAACATCGACGCACCTAAATAGGTACGACCCATGCGAGAAATGAGACGAAGCTCAATAAAATGAAGTACAGTCATCCACAGGGACAAAGAGACATCGCACATTGCTAGTCTAAACTATAAAATGATCATCATCGATCATCAAGAAGTGTCAATTATAGTAAGCTAGTAAATATATGAGCTTAGCTTCATGACCCATAACTACTAGCTTAACTTAAATATTTACGAACAAATTGTAGATCTCCATTAGAAAATTGTCACAAGAGATTCAATCGAACAAGTCTAAGAATTAACCGACGAAGTAAACGCAAGAGTTTCATGCCACTTGTTTTACTAAGTCGTTTAATTAGATTTCTCATACGAGTGAGGTAAAGGTTTGTATATACTAGTAGATTGGAAAACGGTTTAAGAAACAAGCTTTGTAATAAAATAGTGTTGAAATCATTTGAAGAAAGAGTTTTGATATTTACTACTAGTATAGAAAACCTTTATATTTTAAAGTGACAAATCATAGAAGTGATTGTAGAAACAATCAATCATAAAAATTCACATACGAAGACGTGAATAAAATCCAAAGAAACCGATAAAGAATCCATCGAAAAAGATATTCAAAAATCCATAAAATCGACCGAGAAGCCCAAGATAGTTTGTCTCGAAGAATGGTCAACTCAGCATCTCAACAAAGCAAGTTCTGTTAAATGTTTTTCTGATAAGATCCCCTACGGAGGGGGGGTCCAGGGGGTGGCAAACCCCCTAGGTGGGGGTGCGGGGGCAACACCCCCGCTAGGGCAACGCCCCATCCAAAACGGTACGACCTAGTGATGACCTAAGGGAGAATAGGATCGAGCGAACTCGATAATAAATGATAACAACAAATAGGATCATCACGAATCGATTTAAATTGGAAATTCAATCCAAAAAGGCAAACTGGACTGAAACAGCAGGTTCAGTCGACTGAACAGAGTTTTCAGTCGACTGATCCTGTACCTGGAAATTTTCCAGGTTCAGGAAACTTTCTGTTTCCAGGTTCAGTCGACTGAACAGAAGATTTAGTCGACTGAATCATGCCTGGAAACTTTCGGGTTCCAGGTTCAGTCGACTGAACAGACTTTTCAGTCGACTGAATCTTGCCTGGGCTATTTTTCAGCCTATACAAATGAAGAGCAAACTCTTCCAAAATGCAACCGGACGAACATTGGCTCTAAGGGTTTATGCCAATCGACAACCCGACCCTATATGCTCCTCGATGCATCATCAAAAGCATGATCAAACATCCATAAAAGGATTTTCACACAAATTTGACTTAAAAACCCAAAAATTGGAATATTCACAAAACCAATCCAAATCAAAAGAAAATTCACATGAAGAGGTGTTAGGAATTCATCCTAACAACCAAAGATAATTATAGTCATAGATGTGTGATAAAAATCTCACCTTTGAACCCAAATCAATGAAGGAGAAGCTTTTAAAACAAGCTAAGATCAGTTCCTCTTCAATAACAACTCAAGAAGCTTCAATCTAAGCTTACAAGTAAAATATTTCCTATGTTAGGTTTAGGAATTTCTGAAATGGAATGGAGAAAGAGTTGGAGAAGATGAAGAGGATGCTTACCAATGGGTTCTCTTAGAATTTGGAGCTAGATCTTGGATTTTGCAAATGAACTAGGATTTTGGATTTCTATTTCCCATTCTCTTCCACCATTTTTGCTTTAGAACTGAAAAGAGGAGGAAGTGAGAGTGAATGGGGAGGGATGATTCAGTTTGGGGTATTATTATGGCTAGTGGGCTGAACCCAAACCCAAACCCTAAGTGAAAAAGGTCAAATTTTTAGCTAGCTCCAAACATATCGAAGTTTATACTCAAAAAGGTTGCAAATGGCATTTTGAACTCAATGGAAGGGGTCTTGAGTCCCAATTCGACTGTTTGCAAATAGTAGCTTTTCGGACTAAAATCCGACGAACGATGAAATATTTAAATAAAATATTTAAATGTACAATCAATAAATATGCGGGTTGTTACAATAGTTTACAAAGTTATACAAGATATGGGTTTGTAAGAAACGCCATCATGTCCTAGGCCATGAAGTTGCCAGGTTGTGTGAGTCGAAAGACGACACACCATATCAAAAGAAGTTTAGGAACAATAGTCATTGGATGATGATTTATGTGGTAAACATAAATATTGTGAACTAATGCAAAATCAAGTTTATATAAGGTAATTCATAAAATATTTGTGAACGTCAATTCCATTACATTGAGAAACAACTTTTATTTCAAGAAATACCAACTTCGTAGTGAAGAAATTTATTTGAGAAATTATTAGTAGTGAAATGGATATAGATACGATCCATGATTAAACTGATTGCAAGGGATAAAATGAAATTAACAAACCTAAATGAATACAACACATTAGAATGTCTAATGAATATTCTTGCAATTCAAAGAGAAACTATGAGTTTATTGTCAATGTCAAGAATAAATAATCCATGATTGTTTAATTAAACCATGAAGAGTATTGAATTTATGATATGGTATGATGCACAAATCAGAAACAGATTCCAAGTACATTACCAAAATATGATTTTGATAGGTTTACCCGAAGAGATATGATCCATCAGTCACAAATGTATCTTTAAAAGAAGGAACAATGCAGTTTAAATATAGCGAGCCATATTGGTAAGAATAACATTGTAAATTTCAGTTGTTGAAATTAGCACCGGATTCACCATTCGATGTGCTTAAGTTGATTCGGATTATCTCATAAAATTATCGCCTAGTATGAGTTTGTGACTTGGCGCATTTGTATTGAAACAAAAATTTATAAATAAAGATTTAGACTAGACTATTTGTACATAACAGCCAAAGTGTCTTGAAGTTAGTGGGAGCGATATTGAGTTTGTGGGTTTGGATATAATCCAAGAACCGATACAAAAGCAATGTTCGATAAGCGTCAAAATTGAACAAGTGTTTTGATAGCAATCTTAAATAATTTGATTTAATTCAAAATGCAGAGGAAGCATGTGTCCAAAAGAAAGAATGTTGAAGGTACATCGATATTTCTAAACAGAAGAAAACAACACATTGTTGATAACGGTGTACTTGTGTTAGAATCAGCATTTAGTTGTTTTAATACTTGACGTTGGATTTGCAAATGATGTCTTTTATAGTGAGTATAAAGGACATTGGTAACGTCCTAGACGATATGCAGATACACCTTATTAAAATGTTTAATAAGAAACTTGTACGATGGATTCATTATGCATTGGTAATAGGAATTATCATATATGTATGTTGTCTATAATATCGTGATATGTTTATGTATTTTATACATGAAGCAAATATCAAATCCAAACCAAGGTCACTAATTGGCAGTTTAGAGTGTTCTCATGTATTTACAAAATCCAGGAGAATTATTTATAAAAACAATGAACTCCTTATGAAGTAGTATTCAGACTCAGTTCATATGTGATATTAAGCATGCTATGTCAATATAAAATTCACATTCAAAGATTGGTTAAGAAGCTTTAAGTTGGAAATGTTTCAAATGAGAGATTATGGATGATTCAATAAAAGGCCAAGGGCATCGCCTTGAATAGTGTCACAATAAAAGCAATGTGTATACATAATAAATGCATAAATTAATAACTGAGTTGAGGGTGATTCCAAATGTTAAAAATCTCATAACATTATTATACGATCACAATGTCATGATATAGTTCATAGCAGAACTTAGAGCTCACTGGAGATCGAGAGGCATATTTGAATTGTTCCACATGATAAAGGCGGTTTATTGACATCAGAGAGAGTTAATTGACATAGTAGATAAATAAAACATAATAGAATACCTGTTCATTGAGGGTCGACCAATTGGTTTTGAAGAAACCGATTGGAGAAGGTGGAATAAGATTCCATAATTGACCTTAAGTGCACATGAGAGATTGATAAAGTTAGGGGTATGCCCTAGGGACAATTATATAATTTATTACGTAAATCTAACTCGATAATCAATCTTATTCAAAAATTAAAGGCGTTTCCTTTCTATTATATACTTATTATATGTTATAGATAACCAATTATCTAATTTAAGTATATATGTTAGAAAATCCATAAATGATGTGTTTGTGATAACAGTTTCAAATAGTTGTCACCATGAGTACTATATCACAATATGACAATATGATAAGCACATCATTTTAAATATTCCTAATCAAGATGAATTATTGGATAACTACGGAATGACTCACTTTATAGTTTTCTGTTGGATAATATAACTAAGATCAAAAAGAAAATATCGAAGTAACTAATTTACACAGTTCTCTTGACTTGAGAATACAGTTGATCTTCAATATAAAAGCTCCACTTTGATTGTAGTTAAATTGTGGCACGACATACATCAAACGACTATAGTTTGGTCGAGTTGAAGTTTTAGAAATAAAACACTATTCAAGAGAGGATTTGTCTCCACGGTTATATGGAGTTAGTACCATGATCAACTGAAGTCAACTCAAAGTCAAAATATCTGGCCAAAGTAGCTTGGTTAATCATAATTGTTATTACTGAATCAAAGACTTTGTGTTTGGACTATAAAGTTAAATATGGACGATATTGGAATTTTGACCATTGCAAAATTTCATAAGTCCAAAATGATATAATTTTTATGAAGAGAATCGGTGTAAATAATCGTCGCTACCGAGTAACACAAAATTGGATTTTACTAAAACCAAGTAAGTGATAAATTTGGCCAAAATGTCATATCAAATGCTAGTTAATGTGTGGATGTTAATATTCAAATTGTTCGATATTAATCACTGACAAATTTACACCTAAGAGTCACACTCCTGAAAGTTGAATATTGCTTTGACCACCGGATTTAATTAATTTATTATCGTTATAAATTAATTAAATTAATTAATATTTATGAAATAATAATTAAGTTAATTAATATTTATGAAATAATAATTAAGTTAATTAATATTTATAAAATATTTATTAAGTTAATTAATAGTGAAACAAGGGACGTATCCCTAAAATCAAACTTAATACACAAAACATCTTCGTCATAAAAAAGATTTAAATTACATCCATATTTTCAAATACTACAATTTTCTTCCCTACAATACCCCTCTTCTCCATTGCAGTAACGTTGATTTTTCATATATGGATGTTATTCTCACATCTATAATTAAAATTTGCACTCCATTAATTATCAATCCATAAAACGCAATAACTTCTTGTAGAAACGACGGATTAACAAACCATTTTCACCATTAAATCACAAATTTTATTATCTTTCTAACGAGTGGCATTGTGCATATGTAAGAATAACGGCAGGACAAACTACAAGCAATACCATATAATTGCAGATATGTGCAATAGTTGCAGACATTTCTACAACTATATGAAATAATTGCAGACATTTCTGCAATTACACCATATAATTGCTGATATGTCTGCAAATATATACAATAGTTGCAGACGTTTATGCAACTATATACGATAGTTGTAGAAATTTCTGTAACTATATGCAATACTTGCAGAAATTTCTGCAACTATATGCAATTGTTGCAGACATTTCTGCAACTATACAAAATAGTTACAGAAATTTCTACAACTATATGTAATAGTTGCAGACATTTCTGCAACTATATGCAATAGTTGTAGAAATTTCTGCAATTATACCATACAGTTGCAGAAATATCTGCAACTATATGCAACAGTTGCAGAAATTTCTACAACTATATGCAACAGTTGCAGAAATTTCTGCAACTATATGCAACAGTTGCAGAAATTTCTACAACTATGTGCAATAGTTGCAAACATTTCTGCAACTATATGCAATAGTTGCAGACATGTTTGCAATTATACCATATAGTTGCAGAAATGTCTGCAATTGTTGCAGATTTAGAGAAAAATCGAAGATGTTCAAAATTTGCTGAATTGTCTGCAAATATATGGAATAATTGCATCTAACTACAAATATGATTTTTTGGTATCAACAATGGATCTCATTTTAAAGATTATTAGTTTTTCGATTTTTTTGGTGAAAACGATATGCTGATCCGATGTTTCTACAGAAAGTTATACGCATTTGAAATGTTAAAAATGTAAAGGGTATTTAGGTCTTTGCGCGCGCGTGAATTTGAAAATAGGGACTGGAAACTTATTAAAAAAACCAGATGTTTTGTGTATTTTCAAGCCTTATCGAGGATGTATGCCAAACGCTCCCTAATTAATATTTATGAAATATTAATTATGAAATTTTGTTTGATGCATTGGACATAATTAAAAAGTGCATTTATAATAGTTATAAATATATTGCACGATATGCAATATTGATACACATTTAAATTGGATTTATATATGGGAATTTTTGCATGAGCTTAAAAGTGTTTAAGGTCCATAAACCATGCATGTATGGCCGAATATATCGTGAAGAAAGGAGTAGGTTGCTTTTCAAATTGGGGCTTTGTATAGAAGGTCCTTATTTTTGATGTTGTTAAGAAACGTCTCTATGGTGATGAGTACGTAAATTATGTCCTTATTTTTTCTAAATCAGAAAGCGCAAACTAGTTTGCGCTTTCCTTATATAAAGTGCAAGTTAACTTGCGCTCTTAAAAAAATTAATTTTTTTTGAAAATTTCAAAATTTTCAAAAAAAACTTTAAAATCAAAAAACAAACTAGCTTCGCTTTCCTGATAAAAAATGCAGGTTAACTTGCGCTTCTCAAAAATTTCAAATTTTTTGAAAAAATTAAAAATTCAAAATAAAAAAGCGCGATCTAGCTTGCGCTTTCCTGATAGAAAGCGCAAGTTGACTTGCATTTTTCAAAAATTTCATTACTTTCGAACATTTTAAAAAAAATTCAAAATTAGAAAGCGCAGACTAGCTTGTGCTTTCCTGATAGAAAGCGCAAGCTAACTTGCGCTTTTCAAAAATTTCAGAATTTTCAGAATTTTCTAAAAATATAAATTCAAAGTCAAAAAAATGCAAGTTAGCTAGCATTTTCTATCAGAGAAGTGCAAGACACCTTGCGTTGTCTGTTTTCCAAAAATAGGGACCAAATTTACATATTCATATCTACATGGACTTTTCTTATAACAACATAAAAAACAAGGACCTGTGACTCTTTTCTTGTTTTAAATTTTGAAATGAAAAGGAAACCTTAATGACAAAGGAGTAACAAAGGCTATATTAACTAGTATTAATCACACACTTATTGCCCTTTTTAATACATAGATTGCCATTTCTTTTCTAATTCATCCTTCTCTCTAAGATATAAAATACTGAAACGAAAACAAGGTCGACCATGGCTTCTTAAAAACATGAAAAATTCCAAAGCTCATATTACATCAAATTCAACGCTATTCGATAATCAGTGGTCAGTAATTTGGGAGCCAAAACTTCTGATTTGCGGACTAATTCAGGGAGATTAATTCAACATTTTAACGTGTGCACAAGGGTTTTGAGGAATGGTAAGTCTATGTTTTAACTTTGTTAATTCATATTTATATATGTAATGCCATAGGATGTTAGATTACACTACGAATCTTGTATATCGAAATGTTGTCACAAATTAGTAGCTTGCGCATTGCATCTATATAAATTAAAAAAAGGGAAATTAATTTAAAGGACAAAAATTTGTATATTTTTTGCCTCAAGGACACGACCTCGATATTTTTACCACAAGGACAAACATTTTTTTTAAAATTATTCATAAGGACAAACATTTTCCAAAATTATTCATAAGGACAACAAAACTGCTACCGAGCTAAAATCTGATACCTAAAAACTGCTACCGATAACTAAAAACTGATACCTAAAAACTGCTATGCATAACTAAAAACTGATACCTACAGAAAGTTGTCCCTCAGGATAAAATATCGAAGGTCTGTCCTTGAGGCTAAAAAGCTGTGAAATTTTGTCCTTGACAATAATTTCCTGTTAAAAAAAATCATATTTTTTGTAATAAAATATTAATATTATTGATTTCGGTAAACTAGTAAATTTTTCTAAGCATTATAAATCATATTTTACATGTTCCAAAATTGTACAAAATTTACATATGTAAAGCATATATTTAGTAAAAAAAATATCTTTTTTATGAAAGATAACATTTTTATTTTATAATTAATAATGTATATACATCAAATTTTTGTATATACATTCGATGTATATACATCAAATTTTTGTATAAAAATTATATTATGTATTTTTGGACATAAAAATATTCCATTTTTATTTTGTAATTAATTATGTATGAAACTAAATAATTAATGCATATGTCCTAATTATTTGGGCCGAGTGCATAAGTAAGTAAATAATTAAATACAAAATTTACCATTGTTATTGTTTACATCTATTTTAACTTTGAAATGAAAGGCTAGTATTTATCACATATTAAGGTTGACATTCATTTGCTCTTTCATTATTTACATTTTTTTACATTGAAATGAAAAGGCAGTCTTAATTACAAGGATATTAATTATACATTTATTCTTCTCCTTTAACAAGACAATGCCTTTTCATTTTCAAAATGTTCTATATACATCTAACTTGTAATTAATTAACGTTTTGATATGAAAAATACAAGGATATTAATTACGCATTTATTATTCTCCTTTAATAAGACATTGCCTTTTAATTTTCAAAAAGCTCTTTATATATATCTAACTTATAAATTATAATTAATTACCTTTTCAAAATGAAAAGACAATCTTAATCACAAGGATATTAATTACACATTTATTCTCCTTCCTTAATAAGATGCTGCCTTTGCATTTTCAAAACGCTCTTCACAATTTATTTTATGATATATGTTTATATATATAAACATATTTTATAAAAAAATTGGACTTATTATTTTAACTTATGTAAAAGTATATATATATATATATATTTGTATACTTATTTATTTACACATAGACACACACGCATATGTGTGTGTGTATATATATGTATGTATGTATGTGTTGATGCAAATACTTGTACACATTCAGACAGCAAATCAAATGCAAAAGAGGCTAACATGTCTATTGCAGTATAAATCCCAACACCTATACACGAGCAAGCATGTACACATTATTCAGTTGCACGTTTGCATATATATGTATGTATGTATGTATATGTATATATATATATTTGTGTGTGTATGCATATGTATATATGTATGTATGCATATGATACACATATTCAAAATACAATACAAAATGATATAAAGTAAAATTTTATTTATGAAGTTAAATATAAAATATTGATTTTATTTAAAAGAAAATTTTAAAAATTTCTAAACGGATTAGACTTTATAGGCCCATTAAATATCCAATAAAGTAATTTTTTTGTAGTCTATCCTTTAACTATGCTGTGGGCTAGCCTAGGTTCTTCGAAATAATCCTAAGATAGCAAAAAATGATTTTCTCTTCTTTTTTCAAAACAAAAAAAAATCTAAGAGGAAATAAACTTGTTTTTGGGTTTTTGAAAATAAAATAAAAACAAAACAAAAAATGCAAACTCTCCACTTGTGCATGAAATAAAAAGTGTGAAATATCAGTTAATTTTAAGACATATAAGCTATCAAAAAATATCGAATTGGAGAAACCACAAAGGTTAAAAGTCAGACCAGGTGTTCTGAACAGAAAAGTACAAATTACCCCATAATGATACCACATGTTAATCGGGACATGCCATGGCGGCGTTTAATGATACCATATATTACTCTTGACATGCCATGGCGACGAACAATGGTACCTCAGACACTTATTTTATGTCTATACTCTCAAACTCTCATCATTAATGTCAAGAATAAAAAATAAGCTTCATCAAACAAGTGTACTGCATACTCAACAACGTCAAACCAATGCGCGCACAACCAAATTTCTCGAACAAAATATTTTTTAGGCATCATCGAAGGAAATAAACATAGCATCATCTTATGTAGAAGTATGTCGCAAACATATGTGTGAAAAAAATTATCATTGAACATCGACCATAGCTATTTTGAAAAATCAATTTGTTTTGAAACCATTATTTTAAAAGTTTAAGTCTGTAATTTAATTTAGTAGAAACGATGAAATTTCATATATTCATAGTTGCTATCAACAAAATTTGTCTCAAATCAGAACGATAATAAATCAAAAGTTATATCCAAAACACTACAACTCGTTCAAACAATTCCTAAGCATTTTTCAAGTAATGTACTAACTTGATTACCGTTTTTCAAGGTTTTATGATATGAATCAGGAAAATCTCAAAAGATGAAAATTATAAAGTTATCTATATGCTTTTCATATCTTTAAGAATTTTAGAATTTGGAGTTACAATGTTCAAGTTATGGTTGGTCTGCTGCATCTATATTAAAATAATTCCGCAACGAAAATTTACCATAGTATCAATTTGAATGAAAATCAGAACTCAAAACAAGAAGAGAAAACTGGGAAGTAGGGTTTAGAGATCACACCTTCACTAATCTTTGAAGTTGTATTTGTATTCCCCATTGTTATTCCAACTGCATGGATCTCCACTTTATTTTCCTAGCCTAAGGAACATTGTAATTATTTCTCATCATATATGTAGAACAACTCGAAATATGCTTCCATCGTAGTTGCTCCTTAGGCTGTCTTTGTACCTAAATGTTAGAAGAATTGTATAGCCTAGAAAAAATGTAGGACCATGTTTGTTTATATTTAAAATCTTTGGTATCCAAATTTTTTTGTATAGCAAACTGCTAACACTAACAACTGCACCTTTAGGAACTTAAGTTTATTTGAATCTTTATTTATGTTTCTATTTCAATAATTATTATAACTGTGTCCAATATTGTCACATGTTACATATTTGTAAAACACACTTCTCCTTCTAGTGGTGTCACAAGTCGTTTGTCTATAAACTAATACTTCTTCAAATCCAAGTCCATTTCTGTCACTAGTAAAGAGTTGGTTTTCTAATAACATGTTAAACGATTTTTGTTCAGTGGAAAATTTTCGAAGAATCAACTTGAGTTCATTAACATTATATTTTAAAAGATTATTCTCATTTATTAATTTATAACAACGACCAATAGTTTTCTTTCTCCATTCAAAATCATTTCTCTTTATCATTGTATTTTCGTTTTCAAGCTCTTTTATTTCGGTCCTAACTTCAAGCATCTTCTTTTCAAAACATTGGCCTTTTTCAAATTCAAAATTTTCAAAATCCATGATTTTTTTCAGTCTATCTTTTCAATTCATGATTTGTTCGAATAACTCAATTTTGCTGTTTTTCAAAATCACGTTTTCGTTTTCTAGGGCTTTGAAATTTTCTTTAATATCATTTGATTACTTTTCAAAATTAGCATATTTTTCAGATTCAATTTTTTTTTACCTTTTCTATATTTTCAATCTCCAGATTTAGCTCATCGAGAATCATATCGTCTTTCCAAAAAAAATTCTTTTTCAAAAGTTTCACGATTTTTACATTAGAAGTTAAAATTTCTCAACTCTTTTTGTCAAATGTTGTTTTTGCATATCAAGTCACTTTTCTTTTTCCATCAAAATTAAAATTCCTTTTCAAGCTTTTCAAAATTTTCATAGAAGCGAACAAATTTATTTTCATAGTTCAAATATTTTTCATAATCAATTTTTTTAATATTCTTAATGTTTTTGAGTTCCTTTCCCAATTTAACATTTTTCTAATATAGTTTCACCTTTTAACTTTTTAATTTTCAGTTTCGGATCATCAACAGTTGTAGTTAATTTATGATAGTTAATCTATAGACAAAAAATCACTTACCTCGGTAATTGTAGAGCCCTCATCATCGTCGTCTTCATTGTCATCGTCTGAATTATCTATTGTGAATCTTGTCAAACAAAATTTTACTACTAAATTAGCTTTGGAAAGTTCATTATTATTGTTGACGTTTCCACCATATTTTGCATTGAGAGTATTTCCAATATCCTGTGTAGTTAAATAATGATAGACATGGTAAAATTCTAATCGATCAAGTACAAAGTAAAAAATATTTATAACATTAGCATTAAGTCAAAATATTATTCATATCTACCATATACCAACCATTTTCAATGTTATTCCAAATTAAAATCAATAGGATTTAAATAAAATTCCATTTTAATTTCCAATTAAAAAAATCTGTTCCATCAAGTAGACTAACTCTCGCTAAGTTGATAACTAGGGTGAGACATGATATTAGATTTTTTATAGCAACTCGTCGTGTACCATTTGTTAGGATCATGTAATATATCCTAGAAGGTGGTGAATATTGTATTTAAAATATTTTAGAGATAGGCAGCGAAATAATGTGGAAATATAAATGCAAAAAGTAAATAATGCACTTATATACCTAGCTTCTACCACTATAATACGTCAGTGTCTACTGCTGCCCAAAAAGTTACTACTAGAATTATATATTTGGACATTTACAACACATGCAAACTCGCACTCTTTGCTAACTTGAATAAACTAATCGTATGTCTAGCAGCCCCGCCTTGACTTTATCCCCAAGTGGAGAATTTTACGAAATACAGTTTATAGTTCAATCCTATTTATAAAACTAGAGTTTAAAATTAAAAACATAAAAATAAAAATATTTATTTTGAAAATTTAAATAAAGTAAAGTTGCCCAAAAAAATTCTTTTCTTCCCGTGTTTTGACTTGTTGACCGCAAAATAAATACCTTGTCCTCTTTTATTTCTTCTTCACAAAATTATTTCTCTGAAAAATAATGCACCCTAAAAAATCCCTTCTTTAAAAAATTAACCTTCATCGCATCATTTTGGAAAACGCCGCAATTGATTTTGCTTAGATCTAAAAAGCATCGCTAATCTGGAACTTTATCGACGTCTTGCCTTCGACCTCTTGTAGATTGGTTCAACGTCAATTTGAAGTTGAAGCCTGTTCAAGTTTGGAAGCTTTCGCCAATCCGATTTTACCTGGTTTTAGAAAGCCATGTCTAGTGGATCTTGTAACAATCTAGTATTGAGAAGTAATTAATTTAATCTAATAATGATGATTTAATTTAATAAAATGGATTTTAAAGATTAAATAAGAATGATTTTAATTTATAAGGAATATTGGAATTTAATGATAAAATATTTATCTATGAAATCTAACTATTTGAGGAAAATTGTAGAAAGTAATTATGGAATAAATTATTTTGGAAATTTAAATGTATTAAAGTTGTGAATTAATAATAAATGTAGAACTTAATAATCTAATTATCACCGATAATACTTTTTATTTTAAAATGTTTTTTAAACGTTTTAAATGATTGAATAATTTCATAAAATTTAATATAAATAGTAAATGAGATTAGAAATATTTTTCAAATGGAAAAGTAATTTTATTCTTTAGAAATAAGGAATTTTGGAATCTATTTAATGAATAGTATTAAAATGTAAATATGTGGTAATTTAATTAAAATAAGTTAAAATATTGAAATGATATTTTGAAAAATATTTATGAAATGCATAATATTGATTTAAGCAAGAAATAATTTTAAAGTAGATTTTTTAATTAATTTAGGTTAATGAAATGAATTTTAGTTAAATGAGCCAAATTAAATAGTTTTGAATAAATAACTAAAACAAAAAGAATTTGGGGGAAATAAATTCTATAAAATTCCATAATGATATGTTGTTGCTTAAGCGATGTAAACATAATTTTATTTAAGAATTAGTAGTGCGTTGAGATGAATGGAGTAAATAGTTTATCAAAGAAAAGTAAAGAAGAAGAAAAATGCACTTATTTTAATTTATTACACACACACACATATATAAAGCCCAAGCCCAAACATATATCTCAAGCCCAAGTTACTTATTTACATTTTTATGAGCTTTGTATTCTCCCCACTTTATAAAATTTACCGACTTTACTTCATCCCCCATCATTTTTCACTTCTGCCTTCATAAAACGAAAAACTATGAAACCTACTCCTCCTTTGTTCTTAAAAAATCAAATAAATGTATATAAGTTTCCAAATTAATATATGTACATCTCAACACCAATCTGCACCAATAACTATGAAGAAGCTAGTGTTTTGAATAAGTTTTGGAGTGCTGGAGTTGCAAACATCGAAGAAGAATGAAGTAGAAGAAGAAGCAGCTTAATGAAGCTAATGTGAGTAATTTTACTCACTGACCTATGTCCACAAAATTTTACTGCTTTGATTTGAAAATATTTAATTAATTGTGAATATTCAAATAATATATTTTACAATATAAATAAAACTCTTTTAAATAATGAATAATGATGGTGAAATACTTTTTCAAATTTGTTTACAAAAATATATAGTTCAAAAAAATTGAAAATGTGACCAGAATTGGTCTTTCGAATTTTCGTTGGCTAAAAGTTGTCAGAAACATCGTGAACTCTATTATATAATATAACATATACATTTATATTTGAGTTAGGATAAATGGTGGTATATGCATACTTAAATGTATAAGTTAAAGTAACATGGCATTTTATGAAAATAAGAATTAATATTTAAACATGTTAAGAAGAGAAGATGCCTTAGGAAACATAAGTTAACACAAAGTACATGTGCATTTATATTATGTTGGTGCTCGGAAGATGGGGCAGGAAAAGAAGGCGGTATGATTATATTGGGGAAGAGGAGCATGGTGATGTGGCAAGAGGAGGTGGAGGGTAAATGACCAAGGGCATTAAGGTGATTTATTTTGTTTCTTGCTTATATTTCTCATATCTTAACCATATATTTCTCATATATTTCTTCTCTTCATTCTACCATATATTTCTCATATCTTAACCAAGTAGAGGTTTTTTTTTAAAATGTAGTAAAATTATAGTGGCTACAACTTTCATGTGCACCACTTCTTCAAAATTTGAGCATAGCTATGTCCAAATCTCATTTCTTTCATACCCATTTTCGGACACAGATTTTCAAGTCCGAAAATACCTCGTCTTCATTTGACCATATCTTTCTCAAAATAGATCCATATTGAGTGATTATTTTTTGAAACGGTAAATATGAGAATTTATAAGAACTTTTATTTTGACAACTTCTCCAAATTCCAAGAGTAACATAGCCAAAAATTAATGAGAAGATGGCCAATTTTTAGGTTCGATTTTGTGAATTCAACCTTATCCAAAGTCCCTCCACCTCTCCAAGTCAAGCCGATACATCCTTGTTATTATCATGGCCGAGCCACGCATGCCTTAGGCCGATCCATTTAGACCTTTAGGGTTTCAAAAAAATTCAAATTTTTAGCATGAGGGCAAGGATCTAAGTTTGATTTCAAATGTAGTAAAGGGTTTTCAAACTTTTGGTGAGTAAACATTTTGGTTTTCAATTTAAAGTTTAAATTTTTTATTTGTTTAAAAATTATTGTATTATATATGGTTGATAATTATGTTATTATGATTGTTTAGAATAATGTTGTTATGATGCTTATGTATGGGGATACATGTGCTTGGATGTGGTAGTATAAACTTGGAATGGAAGTTAATGTAGTATAGTTTGAAAGTTGTAAGTTTACTTTATGTGGATTGTATGGTATGTGATAAATGTTGGAGCATATGATATGTGTTGTGACGCTAAGAAAAGTTAATGAAGGATTTGTTAAGTGATATTGGATCATTTGAGTTTAAGTTGTTTTACATACTTTGAATTCTAACAAATGTTTTATAAAGTTTCTAACTTTACTTTTAGGATTTTCATACACTTATATAAGTTATTAAAAGAAGTTAAAAGGTTAAGGGCTAAGAGTTTCAAAGGGTATTGTATTCGCAAAACAAGTTTTCTAGTTATGACATCCGTAGTGATAGTCATTATGAATGTAGTTTCGATAAAAGTTCGATTTTTAAAATTTTAGTTTTTCATGCTTTAAACAGAAATGTTTTATAAACTTAATAAAAATGTTTCAGAAGGTTAATTAAGTTTTTAATAATTAATTTTTTAATAATTAATTTTTAATTAATTAGTTTTGATAATTAATAATTAATTAAGTACTAAACAAGGTTTATTAACTTTAATTAAGTGTAGATTAGTACCAATTAATTATCTTTGAAAAGTATGATTAATTTTAATTATTTATTGATTGAGCAAGATAATTTTTTTATTAATTACGAGTTAAGTATATGATTTATTTTTAATTAATTATTAATTAAATAAAGGATTTAATTATTAATTAATTACTAATCAAGTTAAATTTAAGTTAAAGATTAATTAAACTTAATCATGATTTAATATTTTAGAAAAAGTTTTAATTTATTAATTAAGTTTTAATTAAAGATTATTTAATTAATTAACTAATATTAATTAATAATTAATTATCAATGAAGGTTTAAATTATTATTTAACAATTAATAAAGGATTAATTAGGGTTTAAGTATTTGTTTAATAGTTGATTATTGTTTAATTATTAATTAAAGGTTTAATTATTTTTAAATAAAAAGTTTAAATGTTATTTAATTATTAAATTAAGTTTTAGAAGTTTAGATCACCTTATTTTTGAATATCGGTTTTGTTTTCAAAAAGTAACTTTCTTTTAACGGAAGATTTAATCCAAGAGATTTCTTTGTCGTCTATCCTCAAGTAGACCCAATTGAATATGAAACTCAATGACATCTACTTAGCAAAATAAAATACCATTCTAGTCATTAAGTTATATTAGACATTTATGTTTGGTAGAATAAATCACAGTTTTTCCATAATTTCCCCAGTAGATTATATGGACATTTATTTAAGTAGAATAAAAATTTATTATGTCATTATATTAACTTAGACTTGTGTTTAGCAGAATAAATACCATCTGCTATTAAAAATAATTTATCCATTTACATATATGTTGATTGATTGTTATATAAATATCCACGTTATAACTTGAAAAGTAAACTCGGTTAAATGAGAACCATTGTAGTCACTAAGTTTCTTTCTAAATTTTAAGGTCAATCATACTTTTAATAAGAGTTTCAAGTCAAGTAATGATTTTAGTAAAGTTATTTTAAATAATCATTTTGTTTGTTAAAAGGACTTTATTAAATGAGTATATTAAAGGAGTTTTGTTTTAAGTATGGAATATTTGTAAGAAAGTTTTATAAATGATTTTGGATATTTATAAAGGAAGTTTTCAAAATAATTTTGGAGATACATAAATGGTTTAATATTTATAAAAGAGTTTTATAAATTTAACCTTGTGATTTATAAAGAGTTTTGTAAATAGATTTGAAATTTAAGTAAAGGAGATTCATAAATAAAAGACATTTATTACAAGGATTTATAGAAGGAAATTTATAAAAGAATTTGAGATTGGATTTCCTTCAACCGACCTTTTTAATTTTGGTGGTATGGACATTCACTCCACACTTAACACCAAAGGAATATTGTTTGAGGTTTTCTTTATCTCCAATTTAAATAACATTTTGTTTGATATATATTGTTTGAGTGATATAGATTCATTGTATGCATGCCATTGTGTTGTACATTTGCAGACAAATTGTATATTATTTGAGATAGTGGACATTTGAGATGTTTTGAATTCACACTGCTTCTTATGTATTTCATATTATATATTGACGCTGCAACATTGACTCTATTTTATCTATCATTTATTATAAATTATGTATTATTCTACCTTAGAGACATGTGTTTATTTCTTTATGCCCATATTGTGTATATATAAGTGAGTTAATTATTTGATTTTTAAATATGTACCAGTGTTAACCTAGGGGAATATTCATGTGTATAAGCTCAATATCGCCTCATTCTCCGCATTACCAGACAGTATTACCTATTAATACACTTTGGCAGTATGAGTATATAGGTGAAGCATTTCAATTCTCATGCTCAAGTTGCGCCCTGAATCTTAATCAAGTTTGGATCTGATATTACAATCCACTGTTATTCTAAAGGTCATGAAGTTACGCAAGCCGATGATCTATTTCGAATGTTGACAAGCCAAGTATGAGATGGTGGTTGCTTCTGATGATATTTGAAATTCATGATGTTGCCAAGCATTTATAGTTGGAGCTTGGAGACAACATGCTTGTGTGAGAAAGATGCTCGATGCTTATGTAGCTTTGTTCTAGATTGCAACTTTGTTAAGATGATGACTTGATCTGACTATCTAGCTTGCTTGACTCACGCCACCACCTGAAGTTATCTAAGAAGTGATGCTGCCTCGATAAACTTTGTTCGTCTTTTGGTTTATGTTACCTGAGATGAAGTGTCCCTTGAATATTTCTCTTTGATTATTTTCCTAAAACAATTTCACTTCCTTGCTTGATAATGTGTTTGTTGTGAAATATGAATAGCAATATTCCTTTGGTGTTTGGAGGTTGGTATTACTTTTATGAGTCCAGTTAGTGATGTTTGTTACTTTGGTAGTGGTGTTATATTGTTGATGTCTAAATTGCCTTTGATGAGCTGACACAAATCTGAAGTTTGTTCCTAATTGTTTGCATTTGGATGGTCACTGCTAATAGTGAATTTCAGATGTTGGATAATTAATGATTTTGTCTTCTTGAGTTGTTTGATGCATATATTGTGTATTCGATGAAATGTGGTATTTACATGGCGCTTGCATTGACGGTCGCTGAGTTGTTGTGTAGGCTTTATCATAGATGTCTTTTTTGTGTACAGGGGTTGGTGATGAAGATGTTATAGATGAAATTTTGATCGTTTGATTAATGGTAAGGCTAGTTGTGAACAGAAGGGATGATCATATTGAGTTTAATGAATTGCCAATTTTTGTTTTGATATCCGATAAATAAAATACGGTGCTTTGATGTGATTTTTAAAAGATATATTAAGAGAAGGTGAAATAATTGTTGGTGCGGGATTCCAACACGAGACCACTCAAATCGAAACCCTACAAGCACAGCGGAAGACAGAATCGTGGTAAGAAATGTAAAAACAACCAATCAACAACTCAATTCCAATCTCAATTGATCCAAAAGCAATCACAATCCTAAACAAGCAATATACAAATCAAAGCAATAACGAAAAATAAATCACACAGCGATTTATAGTGGTTCCACTAACGTTGTGTTAGTGTACATCCACTTTAAGAGAGAGCTTTTATTAATATTGATGAGAAGAGTACAAGAGATTGAATACAATGATCAAATTCTAATTAGATTTGAATTTGTGGAGAAGAGAATTGAAGAAAATTAGGTTTTGATAAACCCTAATTTGGTGGAGGCTAATCTCTTTTCGTTGCTTGCGCGCATATAGATCTGAAACCTGAGGCTAGCTTATATAGGAGAATAGAAACCCTAGGCAATGTTTCGAAATTTCCCCTGTGGATATCACAAATTTTCACCCAAGTCCGTCTGACCAAAAGGTCAGACGTCTGACTTAAGTCACTGGAGTGACTTTGCTTCAGCTCAGACATCTGACCCATTTGGTCAAACGTTTGATGAAATGCTCTAGAAGCATTTCATCCCTAAATCAGACGTCTGAAAAATGGGTCAGGTGTCTGAAAAAAGTTTCTGTCCCTGCTCAGCCCACTTCACCTTTTCTCTTATAACTTCCACCTCCGAACTCCTATTTGCGAACTGTTTCCTCCGTTACGAAGCTACTTCCGACCTCTACAAATTTCCATATAGTGTCGCCAAAATTTAACACTTCACCTCGACACTATATCTATCTTCAATTACAATGGTACCATACCATCAACGACAACCGATAGCGCCAATTATCACCTCTTCCACCTTCAACCAAACATGAATGCTTTCCCAATGAGCTCCGGCAAAGCCACCGCCCATTGCACTCCACCAACGAGCTCAGGCAAAGCCCCCGCATGCTAATGAAATGTTGAAAACATCCAAATCCCAAGCTATCTCACCAAAGACTAGCACTTACCAAGAAGATAGAACTCCAATCTCTCACCGATACTCTTCCTCATTCACTACCAAGCTCCTCCCTTAACAGTGCCACCCCGTGGCACCTAGCACTTCTCCAAGCGAATCAAATTCGAGCAATGCTCGAACTTTCCAACCGGCAATGCCTTGGTGAACATATCTGCCGCGTTATTCTTTGTGTGCACTTTCCGAAGATATACTTGCTTATCTTCATCCATGGCTACTAGAAATGACTCTCTCACCTCAACATGCTTAGTCCGTGAGCTAAATACCAAATTCTCTGTCAAGTGAATAGCACTCTGGCTATCACATTGAACATCAATACTATCTTGCCCGAATCCAAAGTCACATAACAATCGCTTCAAATAGAGTGCCTCCTTTGCCGCCTCCACTGCGGCTATCAACTCCGCCTCCGTGGTGGATAAAGCAACTACGGTCTGCAATCTAGATTTCCAACTTATGGTTGTACCCCTAAGTGTGAAGACATATCCGAAAGTTGATTTTCTTCGATCCATATCACCGGCGTAGTCCGAATCACAATAACCAACTAACTTGCAATCCATCGCCTTACTACCGCCAAAAACAAGACCATGAGATGATGTGCCTCTAATGTATCTCAATATAATCTTCACAGCTTCCCAATGCGATTTTCCCAGGTTAGCCATGTATCGACTAACCATCCCGATGACATTTGCAATATAGTGCCTTGTACACACCATCGCATACATTAGACTTCCAACCACACTAGCATATGGCATATTTGCCATATATGTCTTGTCTTCCTCCAAGATAGGTGATTCTTTACTCGAAAGCTTCGTATGCAAAGGTAAATGTGTATTTAACGCCTTTGCATTCCCCATGCTAAACCGGCAAAGCACTTTCTCTATGTACTCATTTTGAGTTAGTTTCAACTCAAAATGCTTTCGATTCCTTACAATTTCCATGCCCAATATCCTTCTTGCTTCTCCAAGATCCTTCATTTCGAACTCCGATTTCAAACTCAGTTTTAGATTGTTGATTTCATTCTTATCCTTAGAAGCAATGAGCATGTCGTCCACATACAAGAGTAAATACACCCAACAATCATTTTTCAACCTTTTGAAATAAACACAAGCATCTTTGATGCTTCTTTCAAAACCATTTTCAAGCATGAAATGATCAAACCTCTTGTACCATTGTCTAGGTGATTGCTTTAAACCATATAGTGATTTCTTCAACTTGCGAACCAAATTTGATTTACCATCTACAACGAAACCTTCCGGTTTCTCCATGTAGATGTCTTCATCTAAGTCCCCATGCAAGAAGGCGGTCTTCAATCAAGTTGCTCCAACTCCAAGTCGTGAATAGCAACAATAGCAAGTAATATCTGGATAGAAGTATGACGCAAAACCGGTGCGAATATCTCATCATACTCCTTTCCCTTCCTTTGTGCAAACCCAATAGCCACTAGCCTAGCTTTTTATCTTCCATCATCCTTCACCTTGTATATCCATCTGCACCCAATAGCACGGTTTCCTTTAGGAAGTGGAACCAAATCCCAAGTTTGATTCTTCAACAATGATTACATCTCTTCCTCCATGGCATAAATCCATTTCGAGCTATCATTCGACTTCATGACATCATCAAGGTCCATCGGCTCATCTTGGACTACATGAAGAGCATAGTCCAAATTATCACAAAAGCTAAGATAGTTCCAATCACCATATCTTTCGGGTGGTCTTATAGTATGACGACCAACCCTAGTAGCAATACCATCACCCAAACTCCCTTCGGGTCCACCTTGAACCGAATTTTTCTAGAATCATGTACATCACCAACACTACTAGAGGCACCCTGTGGACTATGTGATGTAACATCAACCGCTACTTCCTCACAAGTATCTCCAACTACTCTACTCTCTCTATTTCTTGGACAAAATGTGAAAATAATTTCCTTCTCCTTTGATTCATCATGAACCAAATCCGAAACATCCGATGAGCTCACATTCTCCTTGAACATCGCTGACTCATCAAGAGTAACATGACGAGAATCCATTACCTTCTTCGTTTTCAGATTCCAAATCCGATAGCCTTTTACACCGTCCGTATAGCCAAGCATAATTCCCTTGAAAGCTCTTGGTTCAAGCTTATCATTTCCCGGATCATGCACATAAACCGGATTGCCAAACACACGAAGATAGCTCAAGTCAATGCTCTTTCCCTTCCCCACTTTCTTCGAAATTTTGTTACCAATAGATGAGCACGAAATTCGATTAATAATATGCACTGCGGTTGACACAGCTTCAGCCCAAAATCCCTTCGCCAAACCCGATGTCAATCTCAAGCATCGAGCTTTCTCAAGTAAAGTACGATTCATTCTCTCCGCAACACCATTTGATTGCGGATTTCCAGGTGTAGTAAAATGCCTCCGAATACCATGATGCTTGCAATACTCCAGAAATTCTCCGGAAACATACTCTCCGCCATTGTCAGACCTTAGAACCTTCAAAGACTTGCCACTCTCATTCTCAACAAGAGCTTTCCACGCTTTGAACTTTGCAAATGCCTCCGACTTGGCCTTCATTACATACACCAAAACTTTCCGAGAAAAGTCATCTATAAAAGAAATATAATAGCGAGCTCCTCCTAAAGAAGCTATAGGTGCCGGTCCCCAAACATCCGTGTGAACATACTCAAGAACCCTTCTTGAGTCATGCTTTCCCTTACCGAATGAAACTTTAGTTTGCTTTCCCATGACGCATTCTTCACAAAACTCTAACTTGTTGAAATTTTCTCCATCGATCATCTCTCTCTTCCGAAGAACATCTAAACTCCTCTCCGAGACATGACCCAACCTCAAATGCCACAGCCTAGTCGCATCCAAGCCACGAGAACTATCAACTCCTATACAAGTTTTACCTTCTATAGTCACTCCTTGAAGCAAATAAATACCATGAGTCCTTGCACCCTTCATTACCACAAGCGCACCCTTCAAAACCCGCAAGCTATCACTTTTAATAGTGATCTTACAACCTAAAGAATCCAGCTGCCCCAAAGAGATAAGAGACTTCCTAAGTCCCGGAACATAGCGTACATTAGTGAGAGTACGAACCACTCTGTCGAACATTCGAATTTTCACGGAACCAATGCCTTTCGACTTGCAAATAGCACCATTTCCCATAACAATTGAATTTCCTTCTTTGTCGATGTATGAAAAAAAACAATTTCTATTTGGCATCATATGATAAGACGCCCCAGAATCGAGCACCCAATCGCTATCCGAAACATCCGATGCTACTGCCGATAAAACATCTACATCTCCCTTACCAACTACACTCTCCACCGCTACTGATGAAGATGATACTTCCTTCTTTGCCTTCTCCTTGTCCGGACACTCATTCTTCCAATGACCGGGCTTCCTACAAATATAGCACTTGCCTTTTCTTTCCTTCGACTTTCCTCTCCAACCGGGGTTCCTTTATTTAGAACGCCCCCGGTTCTCCTTCTTCACATACCTCTCCTTCTCCACAAATAAACCATGACCATTACTAGCACCATTACTTCCATCACCTAACTCCTTCATTTGATCCCGCAACTTCTCGCTAAGAAGACCCTTCTTGACATCATCAAGAGTCAATGTATCCCGGCTATAGATCAAACTATTTGAGAAAGCTGTATAGCGATCTGGCAACGAACACAACAATATCATTGCCTTTTGCTTTTCCTCAATCTTCAAATCTACCGCCTTCATCTTAATTAGCAAATCATCAAAAGTATTTAAGTGTGCCTTCAGCGAAGTACCTTCCTTCATCTTATAGGTGAAGAACGTTCGCAATAAGATCAAACGATTTGTCAAGGACTTCTTCATATACAATTCCTCCAACTTGTCCCAAATACCCTTAGCGGTTGTCTCACCACTAATTTCAGAGATAACATTCTCTCCCATAGCAATTTGAAGTGTAGTGAATGCCCACTCTTCCATCTCCTCTCTCTCAACATCTGAGATGTCCGCTGGCAACAAATGTGTGTCAAAGACTACCCGATGCACCCGATTCCTCCTTAGAACAGCTTTCATCTTCCAATGCCATTTTTTAAAATCATTATTGCCATTCCACTTGTCTATCACCAATTATGATCCTGAAGCTGCGTACGAGCCACGTACATACGGACCTACACCACTTGGATTACCCATTGAGGAACTACTAGAGTTACTACTTGATTCAGGCATTTCTACAACCACCTACCAACACCAATGCTCCGATACCAAATGTTGGTGCGGGATTCCAACACGAGACCACTCAAATCGAAACCCCACAAGCACAGCAGAAGACGGAATCGTGATAAGAAGTGTAAAAACAACCAATCAACAACTCAATTCCAATCTCAAATGATCCAAAAGCAATCACAATCCCAAACAAGCAATATGCAAATCAAAGAAAAAACGAAAAATAAATCACACAGCGATTTATAGTGGTTCCACTAACGTTGAGTTAGTGTACATTCACTTTAAGAGTGAGATTTTATTAATATTGATGAGAAGAGTACAAGAGATTGAATACAATGATCAAATTGTAATTAGATTTGAATTTGTGGAGAAGAGAATTGAAGAAAATTAGCTTTTGATAAACCCTAATTTGGTGGAGGCTAATCTCTTTCCGTTGCTTGCACGCATATAGATCTGAAACCTGAGGCTAGCTTATATAGGAGAATAGAAACCCTAGGCAATGTTTCGAAATTGCCCTTACAGATATCACAAATTTTCGCCCAAGTCTGCGAGAAGAAAACTAGACGAAAGTCATTCCAGACGTCTGACCAAAAGGTCAGACGTCTGACTTAAGTCACTGGAGTGACTTTGCTTCAGCTCAGACGTCTGACCCATTTGGTCAGACGTCTGATGAAATGCTCTGGAAGCATTTCAGCCCTAAATCATACGTCTGAAAAATGGGTCAGACGTCTGAAAAAAGTTTCTGTCCCTGCTCAGCCCACTTCGCATTTTCTCTTATAGCTTCCACCTCCGAACTCCGATTTGCGAACCCTTTTCTCCGTTACGAAGCTACTTCCGACCTCTATAAATTTCCATATAGCGTCGCCAAAATTTAACAATAATAAGGGAGGGGAAAAATATCTTCAGCCCAAAATTTTTAGCTTTGGAAAGAATAGTCCTTCGAAAATATGAAAATATGAAAGTAGTTGAAATAATATTTTCTGCGAGACTTCTTTATGTAGCATGGAATCCATAAAATGACATCTGGATGAGTTTACTTTGAATTTTGTGTACCAACTCCTTGAATTTTGTTTGGATAGCTCTAAGCATAAAGAAAAAATGTATAGTATGAATATCCCATGGATGCTATTGACGTGATGCTGCTCTTATCCCATGAATGCTACTAAGGCGATGTTTGCTCTTATATTACAAATACTTGGAAATTTTTTTTTTGGAAAAGAAATATGACATTAATATTCGGTATTCAAGTTTTGACCGATGAACTGACTTTGAAACAAAAAAACTCTTACTATCCTATATATACACAACAAAACAAACACATTAAATACAAATACATAATATTAACTTCAAACAGAATTTAATTGCAATATCTTATATTCTCTTGCTATTGATAATAACAAACGTATGTTAAGGTTTAGAATTAAAAAATAATTGTATTTGATATGTGGTATGTTAGTTTGGAAAAATAGACAGCAAGTTGATTGAAAACAAGATTGTACTTTGATTATTTATTAACTATAACACACTTTGAAAAACAAATCAAATATAAAAATATATTTGTCATCATATACTCCACATGCATGTCAAGGTGGCAGTTTTGTTATTATTTTGAAAACTATTATATTTTCATTTAAAGTAATTACTTTCCACCAAATCATGTTATATGTCAAATTCTCATTGGTTACTTGAGGCATTACAGTTAAGTTTTTTAGGAAAACCAAAGATGTAATTTCTCTTACACTTCAATTATTTCCTTAATTAATTAGTTTTGTTAGGGCGTTGTTACTGATACTTCACTTTTGGCTATGAGGGGATCAAGTTATATGAACACTTCATCTTTAATAAAATTGATATGAGGGGTACACACTTTAATTAAAGTTATCATCTTTCCCATTTTTTACCCTATTAAAAAATTCAAAACCTCGATAATGAATTACCTCGGGACGTTATCAGTTTCGGTGGGGGTTAGCATTTTGAGCTAGCATTCGGCAGTTCATTATCGAAGAAAGTCGTATGTTTGGGAACGACATGATGTAATCGAAGTTTGGTCGAACAGTTGACAATGTTATATCAAAATTTGAAAAAAATTGTGAATGATTATCTCCCATCAGAAAAATTGTTTTTAGATGACATCATATTATCATGTATTTGTTTTCGATAAGGCTGGCCATTTTACCTCTATGTATTTCGATGTATTCTTGCCGAAACTGCTAGAAAATTATATATGATCCCTCCGAATTACAATTTAATTTAGCATAGAAAGCAAAACATGTCAACTCAAATCACACAAATATTAAAGCAATCCAATCTGATGAAGTTAAAATAGACAGCAAAAATTAAAGATATCCAATGTTTGCATACAATCAGAGAATACCCAAATTTCTTACATCCATCAATTCCATACAATTAGACTAAAAAAATTTACATACAAATTTGAAGATATATGGCCAAACTAAAAACATAAATTCGGCAGCATTAGGCCAAAGTACAAATATTAATACAATAGTGATATGTCGTTTTAAATTGTTTGTTTCAGTGGACACGTTCTGAACTACATTTCGAATCTCGGTTTCACCCTCCCGTTTTCCATTGTCGACATACATAAAAACCTAGAATTTTTTTAAAAAATTACCCGATTGTTTTTGTGCTGAAAATATACGTTACATATGCTTTCTTGCGTAAGAATTAATCTTATTTCTTTCTCTTTTGGAATTTCATCAGCAAATGTGTTTAATTTCTTCATTGATTAACGATTGATTACATGTTAATAAAGAAGATTAGTAGAGATTAAAGAAATCAGGGTAAAAATTAAAAAGGTAAATTAGTGAATTTACAATGTAATTTAAGAGGGAGTAATTTTTTTAGTACCACTCATAATAAAAAAATGACACTCTCATAACTAAAAGTGGAGTGTCAGTAACAAAGCCCTTATGTGACTATTTGTAATTAACTTCACACTTTACAATATATTTCATATCAATTAGAAAATGCATGGGAAAATTAGCAAAAATTCTCGAAAATCCAATTCTTTATCGTTTGTCTCATATAAAATTTCGAGTCGTAATAATTATTTTTCATATTTTAAATAGTTAAATCTAGAAATTAAGCAATTTTCAACTTAGAAATTCATGTAAAATTCGAATAATTTTGGAAAATTATAAAAAAAACATTTTCAAATTAATGTTTTGAACATCATATAAAAAATTTAGACACTTTTAAGAAGTTTTAATCCATGTTTTACCCAAAAAAGGCCAAAATTCTTACCATATAATTCCCAAACATAAGGAAATTTAGTTTATCATTCTTAAAACTTATTCATCGTCTCTTAAAGTATCATCAATGCTTAAAATCCAAACCCAAACTTGTTTGAAAGGGATTGGAGAAAGTTTTACTCATATTAATTTAGAAAACTTGATTAAATTTTCTTCCCCTTTCCTTAGAAAGAAAGCGTCTCTTTTTATTTGATCTCTCTTCTTCTCTTAAGAAATGGTGGTCGGCCTAAGGTTGAAGTTTCTTTATTTTTTTTAGATGAACAAGGGTCAATGTAAAATAAAGAGGAGAATAGGTTTTGAGCTTATGCATTGACGATATTGGCTTAGGCTAAACCTTTCTTGCATAATCTTATTCATTAATTTCCCTTAATACAAATATTCTTCATTCAAAGATTCAAATTTGATAAGTTATACATATATGGCCAAATTTAACTTCTTTAATTATTCTCACTTTATTAAATTATCCTTTCTTAAGATGTCACATTATTCTTCGTTCAAATATGCTTTAATAATTCTTCTAGTTAAATTTTGTTTCTTAGCAGATCATATTATTAATTATCTTCCCCATGTTAGCTTCTTCAAAATATGGGGCATTGCAAATAATCAATAGGAAGAAAGAATGAGACCACAAATTTTGAATTTGAAACCTAAAGGCTCGACTCCCTTTTCTATACAATTTTCCCAGCTAACCCACTTTTTGCTAAGATTGTATACATGCAGATTTAACCCAACAGACTTCACGATTATCAAGGCCGATGAGTACAGAGCTATGATTGTGGGGCCCATAAATCAGGTATAGTTAATAGTTTCAAGTTGAGATTGAATGGAATTGATAGATATGTAAGGCAGAATGTTCAAAGTGTGAAATTTTTCTAATGCACAAGAGAGATCGGCATAGATTGGCTCCAATAAGAGGGATCGACATACTTCAAAGTACAAGAGCATCCTTGGGGAAAAGAACCAATATCTCAAGATCTACAAGTCCGGTGTATATGAAACTTTGTGAGAAAGATGTGGGAAACTTAGGGAGCCTATCCTAGGGATCACATATCATTTGGATGAAGAAAGAGGGATCAGAACATATCCCTCTTAGGGATCGGCTAAACCCAACTTCATAGAAAAGATCGATCAACATCTCAATATTTACACATCCAATCGACATGAAACTTGGAGGACAAGCTAATTAGAATATGTGGAACACCCCATAGGGATATCATGGCATTTGAAGCAAGTTGGAGGGGTCGGTTCCTATCCCTCCATGTGGATCGGCTATAATCAATCTTCACAACATATTGCAACAAAGATTGATCAACAACTCGAGTTCTACTAGTCCAATTGGCCCGAAACTTGAAGGCTAAGCATAATACAATATGGAGAAGCTCCCTTGGGGATTACATGGTATTTAGAGAAATTTGGAGGGATTGGTACCTATCCTTCTAGAGGGATCAACAGAAATCAAAATTCAAGCTATACTACTTCACGAAAAATGCGATATCTCACAAATCATACGTCAGAATTGTACATAATTTGGGAAGCAAGTAGATAACACCATGGGGAACCACCTAGAAGGATCACACCCCATTTGGATACTAAAATAGGGATCAGTATCGATCCATGTTGTGGGCCTCAATGGGCCTGGAAATTTTTGGATGGCCTTGTCTTAGTCTCCCAAACCTTCTGTCAAAATTTCAGCCCGATCCGTGCACGTCTTCCACTATAAATGCAGTAGGTATGACATTAAAAAAGGGGTCTTCTTTCTGCTTCTCTTTATCTTCAACCCAGGCCACACTCTATCAATTTGATTCTTGGCCACACTCTATCAATTTGATTCTTGAATCCCGGATTGTAACTGTAATCAAACTTCAGTATAATAAAAAGGATTATTATGAAGTGGACGTGGGCTGGAATTAGCCGAACCATTATAAATTTGTGTCTTTTTTTACTTGCTTTCTGATTGTTTGAATTTTGTTCTTCATTTAATTCTCTTCATATTTCTGTGATTGGATCGAATATTGGTGCTTTCTTACAACTGAGTGTTGATGGCCAATTTTGACGCCAACATTTTGGTGCTCTCACTGAGAAAGCTAGTCCCTACGGATTTGGAGTTCAGATTTGAAATCAATTAGAGAGCTTGGATTATGAGAAATGGTGAGACAATCAACAAGGAGACAAGTAGCAGATAGGAGCCATCATGAAGGGAGTCATGAGGCTTCCTCAGAAGCTAGAGCTGGAGCTAATCAAACATTTATCTGTTGATTCATGAGTTTTGATTCATGACACAAGCTTCAGAGATCAACGACGAGAATACTATACGAAAGCAACAAAAAGAGAATAAGTGTATATTATGCACTACAAAGGAGACAAGACTACAATCCAGAGATTAGTATGAATATTTTAATGTATTGAGTCTTAGAATATTGTTAAAATCATTCCTCAAGTAGTCACACATATACACAAATTAATTTATATTAAGTTATACATAAAATAGTGTGTACTGTGCAATTGACAACATGTCGGCTGACCGACCCAGTAATTTCGGCCGACCGAACATGTAGACAGTTGTTTTGTCTTTCCTTTTTACCTCTTATTAGTAACCCATCCTTTCACCTTTTCAACCTACCTCTTCACTCTTGCTTTCCCAATTTCGGTTTTTACCCTAGCCCTCATTAACGTTTTCTCAAATTTTTATCTTTTCTTCAAAAACAATGGCTTCAAAGAAGAAATCAAAGACTACCGGTGGCTCATCTTCATCAACTCCCGTAGATACTCAAATCGCCTCATGGCTTGTCAATGACGTAGCACTTTAAAGATGGATACAACTTCAAGATGCCAAAATCTTTGAAGAATCATTTGTAAGTTATCCTGATTTCGCTTCCTACCGTATTGAAAATGCCGCAATTAAAAGTGGGCTCGATGCTTTTCTAGACCATAGAAAGAATAATTTGAAGATTAACCATATTATGGTCAAATTGTTCCTTGCTAACCTAAATCTTGTCAACCCTCCTAGAAACACTGAAAATTGTGTTTGGACATCGGTATGTGGCACCTAAATTTTCCTTTCCATTGATCGAATTAACCACATTTTAGATGCTAGATCGGGTGGAATCTCATTACACGATGTAGATTGTAATACATCAAGTCGTGACCACATAAGCCATTTATTTTTCGAAGATGATGCTACAGATTTTAGACAAACATCATCACTTAGACCTAGAGCTAGACTTTTTCATCGTTTCATGATGAAATCCATTATACCAAAAGGCGGCTCCTACCACTTAGTATATCTTGAAAATTTTAAAGCTTTATATGCTATATGTTCGAATACACACGTCAGTTGGGCACAATTACTCATGGATGAGTTTCTCTCATTTAATCAAGGCAAAATGCTTCATATTTATTATGGAGAATACATAATGAGATTGATCAATAGCTTCGTCCCACATGCTCCGGAGTCTGAAACCTCCAAAGTTCGTTCTTTTGATTCAAGGACCATAAAACTAATGAAGTTGCCCGATGCACCTCCTAGATTTATACCATTTAACCAATGGAGTACTACTCCTCGAGAACAACTACGCCGTAGCTTTTCTACACCTCAACCATCAACTCATGCTACGGAACGTCTAACACGCCAACATTCAATTCAAAGACCAACTCTCGGAATTAGTACAGAGGCGGCCATTGATATTTTGGCTCAAAATCAACTAGCCTTGGATGTCCGGCTACGAAAAATTGATGGTCGTTTCAAGAAAATCAAGGGCTTCTTCGTGAATTTATGGGATGCCTTATCATGTACTTCCGAAGCCGGTGCCTCTTATGTTGCTCCCGGAAAAAGGCCAGCACCAAACTTCTCTTTTTCCACTTCGGAGAATACAAGTTCCGGTACATCAGGAACTCGCACTTCTAACGCTCAAAGACGTGGTAAGGAACATGCTCCTCCGGAAGAAAATATCCGTCCAGAATTTTGGGATTCCGACGATGATGAGGAGTGATCATATTGTTTTACAACTTGCTATCTCATAATTTCTAGTATTCTGTTTTTAAATGTTGTGTACTAAGTGAACATCATTAATATTCCTATTTGCTTTGAGTATGTACTATTTAAAACTCGATGTTTTCTTATGTTGTGTTACATGTTCCATATTTTTTATACATCTAATAAGTATTCCTTTTTGTCGATGACAAAGGGGGAGAAATATATGAAAGCTAACAAATTTTTGCAGAAAAGTCAGAAAAGTCGCCATATATTCAGGGGGAGAATATATATACTACTTCATCACATAAGTATTGTCATCAATCAAAAAGGGGGAGAATGTTAATTCATGAGTTTTGATTCATGACACAAGCTTCAGAGATCATACGACGATAATACTATACGAAAGCGACAAAAAGAGAATAAGTGTATATTATGCACTACAAAGGAGACAAGACTACAATCCAGAGATTAGTATGAATATTTTAATGTATTGAGTCATAGAATATTGTTAAAATCATTCCTCAAGTAGTCACACACATACACAAATTAATTTATATTAAGTTATACATAAAATAGTGTGTACTGTGCAATTGACAACAGGTCGGCTGACCGACCAGAAATCTCAGTCGACCGACTCCGTGTCAACTGCACAGATATACATTGTTTTGTATACAGTTTTAAACATCAGCTGACCGGCCAGTTTTCTCAGTCGACCGACCTGAACTTAACGGCTAGTTTTCTGAAGAGTTGCGATTGTTCATGAAGAGGAATGTCCCTCAATCCAAGAGATACAGACACAACTTTTGATTGAAACTCTTCATGAAAGATTATAACTATTCTACAACTATATAAACATGTTCAAATCACTTCTACAATCACCAATTCTTGTTTTTAATTCTGAAATCTATTCTCTATTTATTTCTGCAAATAAAAGCATTCATTCTCATTCAATATCTCTAGAATCTTTGAATTAATTTATATACTTCGATTCTATGAGATTGTCTTCCTTCTGAATCTTCACATACACTACATATTCTTGAGGATTTGATTATAGGAAATTGTACTATCAAAAGACAATCCGTGTTATTCAGAACACACTCGTCAACAAAGTATTTGTATTAAGTTGAAGTCCTCTTCGGCTGTTGAGGTGGAAAAATTCCTGTTCGGCTGCTCAGGTGTGATATACCTATTCCTCCGGGTTAAGTGAGGGGTTTAGTTTAAATCCAGAGGATATTCTGGGACTGGACGTAGAACGGGAAGTTCGAACCAGTATAAAAATTCCTGGTGTGCTTACTTTAATTTTTAGTTTACTTCTATTATCAGTTTCTGCATTTATATATTATATTACACGATCCTTAGTACTGCATGTACACTTTCATTATCTACATCACCAAAGATGAAATGAAAACAATGATGGATGCTATGTAGGAACGGATTCTGAAAATACATGAGGAGATGATGCAGAATCTACTCCGATAGATTGGACAGGCTGGAGCCATAGGAGCTACCGAAATGCAAACCCAAAGAGTTGGAATGATAAGGAGTATTGGATCTATGGATCAAGGTGTTGAGGTGACAAGAATAATTGGAAATCGAAACCAGGAACATGGAAATGGAGCCAATGAATGAAGGATTGGAGCAGAGCAGCCGAGGGCAGTCCCTGGCCATCTTAGAGAGATCGACATTGATCCTTCCAGAGGGATCGATACTAATCACCAAAGGCTAGGGGACATGTCCCCGGGTCTGGTTGGTCGCGATGTTGGAGGACCTACGGTCGATCCCGTGGAGCTTTGGTGCGAATTGGAATTTGGATGCTCGTCCAGAAGAATACGTTCTAGAATTCCCTCGTAGACTCGGGGGAGCTTGGACATAATGATAGAAGACCACCACTGGAAGACAATGATAGGTTTATAGAGATGATCAGGCGAGCTATGCATGGAGGATTAGTGAACATGGATTTGGAGGATGTAAATTGAAGCCCATTCGCTCCTAATATCAAGAATGATAGGAATCCACCAGAGTTCAAACTACCAACATTGGAAGCTTATGATGGAAAGTCGGATCCAACTATGCATATGATGAGGTATATACGGCACATGGAAGTATTGGAGGTTCCAGAAGAAGTCCTGGCATGATGCTTCCCCCTGTACTTAACAGATGTAGCTGCACCATCGTTTAGACAATTGGAGAGCGGTTCTATTAGCACATGGACAAAATTGGCTGAAACATTTATGAAGCAGTTTCGGGTTCACATTGCGAGAACCAAGAATGTGATGACATAGATATCAGTAAAGAAACGGGTAGGAGAATCACTCAAGAATTTACTAACGAGGTTCAATGCGGTGGTTGTTATAGTGGATCAACCGGATCCATCGATGATTTTGATGGCGGTAGTGTCAAGAATCGCAGATAATTCAGATTTTAAGATATCACGGATACAGGATCCACTGATGGATCTTGGAAAATTCTACTATGAAGCGGAAAGGTTTCTATGATAAGAAGATGCAAAAGCTGATAAAGAGGCAATGGAAGTTAATACGACATGGGGTGGAGAACCATCCGACGAAAGCTTAGGAAAGGATAATGGTAAACAGAACATGGATAATAGCTTCGATGGATCGAAGCAACGGAGGAAGTAACTCAAATTCTCTTCTTACCGAAATTAAATGAAACTCTAGAATGGATATATCTAGATACTCAAGGACGCCTTCCGTATCAAATGCTGGCAAGGAGAAACCCTCCGAACGCGAACGGACATCAAGAAAGCACCGCTTATTCCATGAGCTAGATGGGTATAATATAAATGATTGTAGCCATTTGAAGGATATCATTGACACGTGAGGAATGGCAGTTACAACAATATGTGAGGACTCGGGCTGTGGCGATGGAACCGGAGCATCCACCATTCACCTCGAATGAAAATGGCATCGGATCAAGGCATCATCATCAACTTGTCATCAATTGATCGAGATGGTATGGAATAAGTAAAAAATTCTGCAGTAGGATGTCTAAGTCGTTTACACATGCACGAGATCGAGGAAGGTCCCTAGGTATGCTCTGAGATGATGATAAACCATTGTGCTCGGGTTTTTGAAATTGGTTTTTCTTCTTCTTGTTTGCCTTGAACTCTTATTTTCCAGTTTTATTTCAATTCTGATTTATTGGTTGTACGGACTCTTATTTTATATTTTGGCAAATAGACTTAGGAATGTTTAAATTTGGATTAATGTAATAGATACAGGTCATCAGGTATGGACTATGCCTGGCAAGGGGTAGGGAGCTTCGCTCGAACGAAGTGGATCGACCTACTTAGGTCGTCGAGTATGGATTGTGCTTGAAAAGGATCTAGAGATCAAGGTCATTAGGCATGGACTATTCCTGACAAAGGGTAGGTCGCTTCGCTCAAATGCGATGGATTGACCTACTCAGTTCTTCGAGTATGGATTATGCTCGGTAAGGATCCGAAGAGATCAAGGTCGTTAGGTATGGAATATTCCTAGTAAAGGGTACGGTGCTTCGCTCGAAAGCGATGGATCAACCTACTCAGGTCGTTAAGTATGGATTGCGCTCGACACGGATCCGGAGAGATCAAGGTTGTCAGGTATGGACTATGCCAGGAAAGGGGTAGGTCGCTTCACTCGAATGCGATGGATCGGCCTACTCAGGTCGTTGAGTACAGATTGTGCTTGGCAAGGATCTGGTGAGATCGAGGATTTGGATTGGGAAAACAACCCAGAGAGATTATGGATTTGGATATCAGCTTCTAGCAGCTATGGATTTGGATATGGGCCTGGAGCGGTTTGGGCTTTGGCAAACAATCCGGAGAGATCGCGGGTTCAGAATTGATATCGACTCGGAATGGTCATAGATTTCACTAACGATCCAGAGAGATCATGGATTTGGCTTGGAAATGGATTGGATAATATGACAATCAATGGATTATGGATTTCAGATTTTGGATTTACGGCAATATAAAACACACCTTCCTATCATATGGCATGTTTTGGGAGGCAAAGTGTTAACTCACCTTTTGCTAAGGCAGTATGCAAATGGATTTAACCCAAAAGATTTCACGATTATCAAGACTGGTGAGTACACAGCGATGATTGTAGGGTCTAGAAATTAGGTATAGATAATAGTAGCAAGTCTGGATTGAATGGAATTAATAGATATGCAAGGCAAAATGTTCGATGTATGAAATGTTGAAACCTCGTCTACAACGTTTCATATTTTGACTCGACAACTATATACGTTGATTTTATATACTAACTTGTTTTTGCAGGAATATCTACATGACCGGATTCACATGAACTTCATACTATACATATATGTTGTATTGAATCTTTGTCTAGAGTTAAAATGATGTTAAAATTCTCCTTTGGATATATATCTCGACACGAGCACATACACACATGCACAAAGCATATTTTGAATTTCAGGTTAAATTCAGACGTCTGAATTGACTATTTCAGAGGTTTGAATCTGCAATCAAAATTGTTTTTTCATACAATCTGAATTGGAATTTTCAGACATTTGAATCAGGTCAAAAATGACCTATTTGCTTTCTGGTTTGCACGTTAACAATTTCAGAAGTCTGATTTTAATTTTTCAGACGTCTGAATTCCTACAACGGCTATATTTTTTTAATAGACATTTCTCTCCCATGAAGAGATACGACTTTTTATCAATAGATATGTCCATATATTTTCATGATAACTATTCACGAACAATTGCATCTTTTTGTACTATATATAAACATGTTAGAATCATCGATTTTATTCACCTAATCGATAATACTCTTTCTATTCTTATACTACTTTGATTCTAACACTCTTGTGCATTCAAGTTTATACAAAATCATTCATTTACTTCCATATTTTTCACATACATACATACATACATATATACATATATATATACATACACACACACAGATATATATATATATATATATATCAAAAGGAGAAGATTATAGGAAGATTGTACTATCAAGAGACAAATCCATGTTATCAAGAACACATTGTGTCAAATACTCTCTGTATAAGTTGAAGTCCTATTCTGCTGTTCAGGCGAGAGAAGTCCTCTTCGGCTGTTGAGGCATCGAAATCATGTTCTGTTGTTCTGGTGTTGTAAACCTGTTCCTCTGGGTTAAGTGAGGATTGTTGTTAGTAAAATTCCAGAAGGAGTCTGGGACTGGACGTAGAACGGGAATTTCGAACCAGTATAAAAATTTCTGGTTTGCTTGTTTTACTTTACTTATTTTACATTGCTATAGTATCTTAGTTTATTTCCGCACTAGTTTAGTATAATTCCATATAGAACGATCCGTACTATCTTTTCATTTGGTATCAAAGCGAGGCTTCTAATAACCATTACATAGTTATCTGATATCTTGCTAATATGGATAACAACACCAGCACTACCACTAACACTAGTTTTATTGAAGGTCAATCTACTGCACAACCTCCTCTATTCAATGGCATGAATTACAACTATTGGGCAACACGAATGCGTATTTGTATGCAAGCCAGTAGTTCTGATGCATGGAATGTTACACAAGCAGAATATACTGCACCTACTACTGAGTACACTACATGGACAACTGCACAAAAATAAGATGCTTCTGCTAATGCTAAAGCAATGAATATATTGTTTTGTGCATTAGATAAAAATGAATTTAACCGAGTTAGCATATGTAACACTGCATATGAAATATGGAGAACTCTAAAAGTCACTCATGAAGTTACTAACAAGGTTAAACAAAGTAAAATATCTATGCTAAAGAATCAATTTCAAAATTTTAGGATGAAACAAGATGAATCTATAAATGATATGTACTTCAGGTTTCACGATATTCATCATTTTTTACTAGGACTAGGAGAAATATACTCCGATTTGGATATTGTTTCAAAAATCCTTAACACTTTAATGGATGAATGGGAAAGAAAAGTCTTAGCTACTGAAAAGTTAATGATCTTTCTACCATGAAACCAGAAGAACTAAAAGGTAATCTAATGTCCTACGAAGTAAATTTGCAGGCTAAAAGAGTACAAGCACAAGACAAAAAGGATATGGCATTTCATGTAGAAAAAGAAGAATCAGACTCAAATGAAGAAGACTTAGCATTCATTGCTAAAAAATTTAAAAAGTTTTTAAAGTACAGAAAAGGAAATCGAAACAACGGGAAAAGAAACTTCAACAACAATACAAATAAGCCATCTTCATCTATACTAGAATGCTTTAACTGCCACAAGAAAGGGCACATGCAAAAAGATTGTCCAGAACAAAAGAAAACATATCACAATAATAATCGAAAGGACAAGTTTAAAAGAAAAGCATTTTCAGTAACATGGGATGACTCGGATTCTTCTTCTTCAGAAAGAAACAGTGACGGTGAAAAAGAACAAGCAAATGTTTATTTCATGGCTATAAAGAATGAGGTAAATGATCTTACTTTTGATGATATGATTGAAATTAATTCAGAACTTCTTGATACCTAAAAAGTATCAAAAGAAAATATAAAGAGGCTCTAGAAAATCAGAGGAAAGCAGAATTCGAGAGAGATATGCTTAATGATGAAAAGAAAATATTAGAAGAAGAACTTGAAAAACTTCAAGATACCTTCTCTAATGATAACTCTCAACTTACTTTATTGAGTTAAGAAATTGAAACTCAAAAAGAAAAGAATGATTCTCTTGTCTCTGAAAATCATGAGCTAAAAAATAAGATCAAAATGATAGAATTAGATAATACTTGTCTTAAAACCAAGTTAGATAATATTACTAAAAATGTTTTGAACTTTAATAAAGGTCGAAAAACTCTATCCAGTATTCTTGAAAATTCTCACTCCACTTCTAGTATAAAGGGACTAGGATATTCTAAGAAATCAAAGGCTACATCTAAAACGGAAATTAGGAGAAATATTTCTAATGCTACTACTCGTCCAAAAAGGAACAATAATTCAAAAACCCTAAAAATACGGGTTCCTAAAACAAACAATAATTTGATTAGGAATAAATATATAAATACCTTTTTGGAAACTGTTCATAAAAACAAAAATTATATTTTTAAAGGGGATACTGAACCCATTTGGGTTTGGTTTTCTAAGACCTAACTCTTAGGACCCTATCACAAAGCGGGTACCAATGTAATTATTTTTTTGCAGGACCCACTTAAAAAGAGAGGAAAATGGATTCTCGACAACGGTTGCTCAAAAGATATGACTGGAGACAAAAATATGCTTTCAATCATTACTTACTCTGATGGAGGCTCTATCACTTTTGGAGACAATTCCAAAGGATATATCATCGGAAAAGGCGACGTCAGCAATGTCGGTACATCTAATTTACCTCTTATTTCCAATGTTTTACTTGTCAAAAATTTAAAACACAATCTTTTAAGTATCAGCTAGTTATGTGACAAAGGATTCAAAATCTCTTTTTCTGAAGATAAATGTAGCATTTTTGATAAAAATCAAATCTTATATTTGAAGAAAATAGAGATAGAAATATCTATATTTTGAATATGAAAATCAATCACAATTCAGATATGTGTTTAATGGCTAATGAAAATGATCCTTGGCTATGGCACAAAATATTCTATCATATCAACTTCAAAACTATAAACAAGTTTTCTAAAAATAATTTAGTCAGAGGTTTACCAAAAATGAACTTCAAAGTCAATCATATTTGTGATGCATCTCAATTAGAAAAATTAACCAAATCATCTTTTAAATCTAAGAAAGTTATTTCTACATTACAACCACTTGAATTACTACACATGGATCTATTTGGACCAACCATAGTTCAATCCTTAAACCACAATAAATATATGTTTGTAATAGTAGATGATTTTTCGAGATATATTTGGGCCATTTTTATGAAAAATAAAAGTGATACGTTTGAGCATTTTAAGATTTTTGTCAAACGAATCCAAAATTTAAAAGGTTTGAAAATAAAGAACATAAGAAGTGATAATGAAGGAGAATTTGAGAACGAAGTTTTTGACCATTTTTGTAATAAGAAAAGAATTTTTCATAATTTTTCGTTCCCTAGAATTCCATAACAAAATGGAGTTATAGAACGTAAAAACAGAACTTTATAAGAATGTGCACGAACTTTGTCAAATGGAAGCGCTCTTTCAAAATATTTTTGGGCAGAAGCTATTGCAACAGCCTGTTACGTTTTGAATCGTGTGTCTATTCGACCTCTTACAAAAAACACTTCTTATGAACTTTTTACTAGAAGAAAACCAAAGATATCTTATTTCAAATTTTTTGGTTCAATATTTTATATTAAATACCAAAGATCAGCTTGGAAAATTCAATTCAAGGTCCGACGAAGGAATCTTTCTAGGATATTCAGATTGTAGCAAAGCTTATCGTGTATTTAATAAAAGATCAAATGCTATTGAAGAAACTTTACATGTATCTTTCGACGAAAATTTTCAACAAAAACCAAGTATAGAAGATGATGAAGATTTTCCGAATAACATCACAAATACGAAAACTACAAATCTTGAAAATGATGAAAACATTGTTTATAATAATGATGATGAATTAAGATCTCCACCAAAAATATTACGGGATCATCTCGTTCAAAATATTATCGGAGAAATTAATTCAAACGTACGAACTAGAAGTCAACTAAATCAAATGGGCCTCGTAGCATTTCTTTCCAATATCGAACCAAAGAATCCCAAAGAAGCTTCCACAAACGACTATTGGATAATTGCAATGCAAGAAGAGCAAAATCAGTTTGAACGCAATGAAGTTTGGGAACTAGTTCCTAGACCAAGTGTCCAAATTGTTATTGGAACGAAATGGGTCTACAAGAACAAAGCAGATGAACAAGGCAACATTACCAGAAATAAAGCAAGGTTAGTTGCACAAGGATACAATCAAGAAGAAGGAATTGACTACGAAGAAATGTTTGCTCCAGTTGCAAGACTAGAAGCAATACGGATCTTAATGGCCTACGCATGTTTTCACGATTTCAAACCTTATCAAATGGACGTTAAAAGTACTTTTTTGAATGGTTATATAAAAAAATGTGTATGTTGAACAACCTCCTTTATTTATTCATGAGAAATTTCCAGATCATGTCTATAAACCTAAGAAAGCTATATATGGTTTAAAACAAGCACCACGTGCTTGGTATGATCGACTAAAGACATATCTAATTTCTTCGGGATTTCAAATTGGGAAAGTTGATCAAACACTTTTTATTAAACATTCGAAAAAGGATATTTTAATAGTTTAAATTTATGTTGATGATATCACTTTCGGCTCTACCAATGACAAGTTGTATCAGGACTTCTCCGAAATAATGACCAAGGAATTTGAAATGTCTCACATAGGAGAACTAACATATTTTCTTAGTTTACAAATTAAACAACTTCAAAATGGAATCTTCATTAATTAAGAAAAATATTGTGATAATTTAATTAAACGATTCGGAATGTAAAATACTTCTGCCAAACCGACTCCAATGAGTACAACAACACATCTTGAAAAAGATGAAAATGGCAAAAGTGTTGACCAAAAATTACACTGAAGTATTATTGGATCATTACTATATTTAACGGCAATTTGACCTGACATAATGATGAGTGTCTATTTGTGTGCTAGATTTCAAGCCAACCCAAATGAATCACATTTAAGAGCCGTGAAACATATATTACATTATCTCACTAACACCAAGTATTTCGGTCTATTCTATCCAAAAAAATGTCCATTCGAGTTAGTTTCATATAGTGATGTTGACTTCAGTGGATCTCGAACAGATCGAAAAAGCACAAGTGGTACGGTGCCATTTTATTGGAAAACACTAGTGTCTTAGTTTAGTAAGAAACAAAACTTCGTTTCTCTCTCTACATGTGAGGCAGAATATATTTCTACTGCTTTGGCTTGTGCTCAAGTAATCTATATGCAACAGATAATTAGAGATTTCAATATAAACTTAACAAATTCAACTATATATTGTGACAATTCTAGTGCTATTAACTTATCTGAAAATCCTGTCAATCATTCACGAACAAAACATATTGACATTCGTCATCGTTTTCTTCGTGATAATGTTGAAAATGGAATAATAAATTTAGATTTTTTTCTTCTGAAAATCAGTTGGCTGATATTTTTAAAACCCTATTTTAGAGAATGTTTTTATCAAACTCAAACGAGAGCTTGGTATCGTCTCACTAAAAAATTTATGATATCATTTTATGAGATATTGATGTCTCTGCTTATCTTTACATATAAAAACTCTTACCTCTTAAGTATCTAAAACTAACTTTCATTTACAACCTCCTGTTTTCTTTGTTTTTAAATATGTGTATATTATTGTTTATGTCATTTCAGCCACCATTTTTTTTTAACTAACATTCTATTTTTGAACTTTTCACTTTCTTTTATAAACTAATTCCGTATTTCTTTTTACCAAAGGCTTATTACTATGGATTTCAATATGATTTTTCTCCTCCTCACCATGGCTTCAAACAACAACAACTCTGACAACTCACCCTCGTCATATTCTACGTCTTCCATAGAAATATTGGCTACTCCAACACCATGTGAACCGGCTAGACATCATCCTTCATATGCACCATCTGGTTATACTCCAGAAAAGAAGAAATCTCGACGATTTCTTTTCTTCGGTTCTCCATCAACTAAATAAAAAATAGCCGAGATTCATCATTACCAAAAAGAACAGTTGGATTTGCAATGTGAAATGTATTAAGAGCAGAAAGTTAATGCCAAACGACTTAGTTTCATTGAACAAGTGGCATTAAAATTCTGCGGTACATCTCCAAAGAAAGATGTAGGTCAACCTTCAACTTCGAATCCATGGGAGCCTAGTCCACAGCATGCTCCGGTTTCTCCAAACTCTTACGAACGTCAACCCTATTGGTCTCCATTGCAACCATACATGGAGATAACCAAGATTGAACCGGAAGATTGCAAGACTCCAAGTGATTCGAACTAATGATTTCATTTATCTATATTTGTTTTTGAATGATCATAATTGTATGCTATATATCATTCAAATATTAATATAATCTTTTTATTTTCTTCAATTTTTTTAATGGTCTGAAATATGTACACATTTCAGACGTCTGAAATGGATAGTTCAGACGTTCGAATATTGAAGAAGAAGAAATTTTTCTTTAGATTCAGACGTCTGAATCACCAGAAACAGACTTCTGAATATAACCTAAAATGAAATAATTTCTTTCTGACTCGATTTTCTTCGATTCAAACGTCTGAATTGAATATTTCAGATGTTTGAAATCTGCTGGTTTTTCAAAATTGAATTGCTTTTGCACGTTTTTCAATGTAACTACCCCTTTATTCGACCCCTACCTTTCTTTTATCTTCATTCTTCATCTTCGTTTTTTAGTATTTCCCCATTAAAAATCAAATCTTTCTTCCTCATATTCACTAATGGCTCCAAAACAAAAAAGATCAAGGCCATCTACTTTATTATCTACCCCAAACATCAATCAATGGCTATGGAATGAGCAAGCAAGACAACGTTTTGCACAAATGAGTAGATCTAACTTCTTTCTGGGTGCTTCCATAAAATTTAAAGAATTCGACGCTTATCGGATTCAACAAGTTGTAAGAGCAAATGTGTTAGAATCTCTTGTCTCTTTTGCTGTAAATAATACCAAAATCAATTATCTTTTGGTTAAATTGTTCTATGCTAATATGAATTTGGACCATCATACTCCTCACAATCGCAACGATTGTAATTGGACATTAGTTTGTATAGTTAAAATTTATCCACCACTTGCTAGACTTGGTGATATTCTTCAATGTCCATCAACGGGGACTGATTTGGATGAAATTGATGTTTCTTTAAACTTGGATGATAGAGACGAGGTCTCACATCAATTTTTGAATGATGACATTACTAGACTTACTTCCATTCAACTCCGCCCACAAGCTCGTATCCTCCACAGAGCTTTGATTCGCTCTATTAATCCATGGACAGGAAGTTATGAAGTTGTTAATAAAAGAAACTTCCAAGCCCTTTATGCTATCTATTCCGGTCAACCCATCGATTGGGCTCAAGTAATTTTGGAAGAATTCGTGGATGTTAATCGTTGAAGGCGCTATAAGACCTTTCATTATGGTGCTTATATAATGAATATTCTCCAAAATTTTAACATTCCTTTTCCTGATTCCGAATTCACAGTGATCACAGAGCTCGGATCGAAGACATTGGGTCTTATGGGTTTGCCAAAACAACCGAAAAGTTTGGCATATATTTCTTTTCAAGAATGGGTTGCCAACCGTGATCAAAACCAACCCCAGCCTCGTCAACATGTTCAACATGCTTAACCTATTGCTCCTTCCTCAGAAGATGAACACAATGATGATATAGTATTTCTTTCTCCCGACTCTAGCTCAAGGAATGCTTTGGTCATTCTTTCCCAGAACCAAGCAAAGCTTAGAAACCGAATGGTCAATCTAGAAAAGAAATCTGAAAAACATTTTAATTCCATTCGTGGCTTCCTCAACAAAATTTGGGAACGTATTGCATGCCCCACCTCATCATCTACCGAAGTTTTCAACCCCACTCCATTTTCAATGGCCATCAAGCTCGGGGAACAACAATAGTGAATATGAAGATGATGATGATGCAGGCAGTGATTCAAGCACTAAGTTTTAAATTCCTTTGATGTTAATCAGTTTGTTTTGAAATTCTTCGTTGTATGTTATTTCTATTTTCTGTCATAAACTCCTTTATTATCTGCTGGTATTGTAGTATGTTTTGAATACTCCACTTTGCTTTATATTCTTACCTTCCTTTTTTGCGATGTCAAAGGGGGAAAAGGAGTTGATATTTGATGTTTATTCCATCTTACAGGGAAAGCTTATAAATAGGGGGAGTATATATATTACTCGTTTTATATTTATATAGTTGTCATCGTCAAAAATGGGGAGAATGTTGAAACCTCATCTACAACGTTTCATATTTTGACTCGACAACCATATATGTTGATTTTATATACTAACTTGTTTTTGCAGGAATATCTACAAGATTGGATTCACATGAACTTCATACTATACATATGTGTTGTATTGAGTCTTTGTCTAGAGTTAAAATGATGTTAAAATCTCTTATTTGGTTATATATGTCGACATAAGCACATACACGCATGCATAAAGCATATTTTGAATTTCAGGTCAAATTCAGACGTCTGAATTGACCATTTCAGACGTCTGAATCTGTAATCAAAATTGATTTTTCATACAATATTCAGACGTCAGAATTGGAATTTTTAGACATCTGAATCAGGTCAAAAATGACCTATTTGCTTTCTGGTTTGCACGTTAAAAATTTCAGAAGTCTGATTTTAATTTTTCAGACGTTTGAATTTCTACAATGGCTACATTTTTGAACAGACATTTCTTTCCCATGAAGAGATGCGACTTTTTATCAATAGATATGTCCATATATTTTCATAATAACTATTCCCGAACAATTGCATCATTTTGTACTATATATAAACATGTTAGAATCATCAGTTTTATTCACCTAATCGATCTTACTCTTTCTATTCTTATACTACTTTGATTCTAACACTCTTGTGCATTCAAGTTTATACAAAATCATTCATTTACTTCCATATTCTTCACATACATACATATATACATACATATATATATGTATGTATGTATGTATGTATGTATATTTATGTATATATGTATATCAAAAGGATAAGATTATAGGAAGATTGTACTATCAAAAGTGTAACAACCCTGTATTTTGTGATTATTTTAGGTGTATATTTTAATTATTAAATTTCAGATTTAAAAACTTTATTTTATTTATTAAAATAAATAATTTTGTTATTTTAAATATTAATTTTGATTTGTATGTAAATTATAATTTCAAACCTGAATATATTGAATATTTTACAAAAAAAAATGAATTTTGGTCAAAATGGTCAAACTTTAACTTTTAAATTTAAAATTTAAATATTTGAAAATTTTAATTTTATCTTTTATTATGAAAATAAATAAAATTTTGAGAACACTGCTTTTCGTTTCGTTGAAATCCGATTAATATTGTGAAAGTTATGCTTTTTACAATATTGTGTGTAAATTGTTTTATGTAACTAAATTGTTTATTTAATCTATATAAATAATATTTTTATATGTCATACCTTGTTCTAATTTGAGTATATGTGCGTAATATGTTATGTTATATATATATATATTTTATTTTTAAAACATTTTTAAAGTGTAGTTGTTATTTTTCCAAAACTAGTTATATTTTGTTTTCAATTTTCAATACTAGTTTATATATAATTAACTATATTCTTATATTTTTCTATATTTTTCTAAAATTTATTCATTTCATTTCATTTTCACTTTATTTTGTATTTAGTTTTATTTTAGTTACCTGGTTTTATTTTGATTTATTTGAATAAAGAAAAAAAGAAATTACAAGAGACAAAAACTCTTTATTTGCCTTTGACCTTCCATCTTCTCACCTTTTCACTTTGGGCTGTCCTTTCCCAAAGCTTCTAGCCGTGATTTTCTGGTGTAATTCACGTGAGCACTCCTTTCACAATTCACAATACACATACATTTTAGATCTGAGAAGAAAACCAAGGTAATGTCTTCTTTCTTTTCCACTTTTCTTATCATTTTCAATGAATTTTCCTTTTAGATTACCTTGTTTTATCCTAGATTTGCTCGGCCATGGATAACTCCATCACCTCATCACCTCCATCTCCACAATTCTTGGCAGCTCCTCCTTCTACTCCACTGACCATTACAGGCCTTGGCCTCCCCATGTTGAAAACTCCACAAAAATTGCAAGCAATCCCCTTAAACAAGCCTAGCCGAGCTTTAAAGGCCACATCCACTTCATCTACCCTTAGCCACCACCACCAGCAGCTACACCTCCTCTAGCCACCACTACATCCATCAACACTTCTGACCTGACCTGTACTAGCCTGGGCCGAGCCCATATGATGGCATAACCGAGCCAAATGTTGCATAAACCACTCTATTTTGCCTTGAACCCATGTATGCTTCATATTGCAACTCTTCCACCACCTTCATCAACTTGTAACCTGACCTATATGATACCATACCTGAGCCAAACACGCTTCATGGCTGAGAGTCCCCTAAGGCCAAGCATTGGAGTTGTTGAAGCAAGGTCTAATCTATCTTGTTCATCATTGCTTCGTATTTCAATTTGTTTCTATATCGTTTTGTGTTAAATATATTCGTATGTTAAATTGTATTGTCTTGTTTTTGTTGTTTTGACAAGATGATATCTTGACTCTCTCCACTCATTTGAATCACTGGTCATGCTGTATCGTGTTTGTCGTGCCTTTGGAATCGTTTTGTGTGTCATAGTGGTCTTCAGCTTGAAAATGTGAGTCTTTCTCACTCCGACATTTCTACTTATGAAATAGTAAAAGGATGACAAGTGTTTAGTAATTAAAATGTTATGCAAGTTAATGATGATTATATGTTATGTTATTCCATGTTATTACCATGTTAACTCTGATAATTATCACCTGACATCTTATATTTGACATTATATTGTGACATTGACATTGTTTATATTGTTTATGCATATGTTCACACTGCAAGTTCCCTGTTGGTATAGAATCACTATGGGTTGAAATGTTACATACCCGAACGGACTTTAGAATAAGGAAAAATCTTTATGGGCTGAAATGATAGGCTTGAGCGATTTTTATTTATTTTTATTTACTTGGGATTGCGGGTTTGAAATGATAGAACCCGAGTTTTCTTTTTAAACTGCGGATAGAAATGATATATATCCGTATCACTTGACTTAGGTTAGAAAAATATAAACAGACCCCGTGGTACATTTTTTAAATGATTTTATTAAGATATGTATTTTTAAAAGTATGAAATTTTGATTAAAAATATATATATATTTTATGGTTTTGTGAAAGTTAAATATTGAGTTTTAATTTGTAAATTTAAGTACGTAAATTTGAAATAAATATGATTTTCGACTTTAAATTTTATTTTAAAAATGTAAGTAAATAATGAAAATTAAATTTAAAGTTTGAATGATATTTAAAGTAAAATGCTAAGTTTATTTAATTTATAAGTTAATAAACAGTGAAATTTTGACTTAATAAATGAATTGAGTTTTAAAAATTGAATATTTGATTTTAAAATTTTATTGTGATAAATCATATGTTAAAATGATTTAAATATGAAATTTTGAAGTCTAGAAATATGATTTATAAATTTAAATAACAAAAACTGAAGTTTTATTGTTTTTGAAAGGTTAAAATAAAATCTGAAATTTTATTAACAGCATTTCCTAAAAGTGCTGTAGTCTTATGACCGCGTTCTAAATGCTGTTGTTTTTGAATGTAAGTATGTTAGAAATAACTAAATATCTATTACGGCATTTTATAAATGTCGTTATTCTTGAACTAAACTATTTTGGAAATTTTAAGCTATGATAGCACTTTATAAATGTTGTCGTTGCTATATTTTGACAGTGTTTGAAATATTATAGATTTTAACACTATTTGGGTTATATTTTAAAGTATTAAATGATTTAACTTTTGAAATTGAGTATTTGTGAAATTTTAGGAGTTTTGAATATATTTTAATATTTAAGTTTGAATTTTTAAGGAATTTAAATTAAATTTGAATTTAAATAAGGTTTACTTGGTTATGTGTTAAATGTAATGAAATGTAATGAGATAAATGAATTTTTGAATGGAATTTTGAAACGTATTTTGAAATTATATTTGAAATAATAAATGAAAGACATATTTGATTTTTAATATGATATTTAAAATTTGAATATTTTAAATTGAATTCAAATAATGATTTGATAATGGGGTTTCGAAGGATATGATATCTTAATGATTTTGAAATGGTTTTTTGATATAATCTTTATTTGATAAAGAATGTGAATTTGGAATGGTATTGAATTTTGTTAAATGGATATTTGAAGTTATATTTGTATGAATAATATTGGATTTATGAAATGAATATTTCAAAACTAAGTGATAATGAAGTTAAATTTGGGATATATGAAATTATAGAATTTAGTTTTGAAATGCGGGATATTAAAGCTTTGAAATATATTAAAAATTGAACTGTTTAATTTGTGGATAAAATCTGTATTTGAAATTGATATGATTTGAAATGGTTGTTGGGAAATTTAATTGAAACTGATGGTTTGAATTGAATTAAGTTGGAAATTGGAAATTTGGGATTAACTGAATGAATTGTAAAATGTAAAGAATTAAAGGAATGTTTCATGATTTCAAGTGTATGATTTTGAAATGTTATGATTTTCAAAGTGTAATTGTTTCAAGTATTTTTGGTTTCGAAAGAGTTATACTTTGAAAGTATTATGATTTTGAAATGAATATATGTTCGAAATGTTTTTGGTTTCGAAGTATAAACTATTTTGATTGAATAAATAGTTTTGAAATAAAAAATGATTTTGGTTTCGAAGTATAAATTATTTTAATTGAATAAATAGTTTTGAAATAAAAATGATTTTGGTTTCGAAGTATAAACTATTTTGATTGAATAAATAGTTTTGAAATAAAAATGGTTTTGGTTTCGAATCATAAACTATTTTGAAAGGAATATTGTTTGAAATGAAATGATTTGATCTTTTTGAAGTATAAACTATTTTGAAATGACCACGACGTTATAATAACGTTTGGTTGTTAAAGAGACCGGGATCGGAAGTTGTCATACTCTCTGCCAACTTCGAAAACCACTTTAACAACCGTGTACGCGGTGGAGATTGCAGAATGAAGTAGGATGGTGGCAACGTTCTTGAGGTATATTACGTGGACCCAACTCCCATAGGTTGGCGTAAGGTGGATAAAACAGGAGCGATCTCTGGCAAAGTGAGGTCATTCCTCCGATCGGACACATTCCTTCGATATTATACTCTTACTTGTGATTGATTAGATGGCCATCCTCCGATATTGGTATGGGAGTGTGTTCCGAGGTGGGCATATGTGGCTGCTGCGTTACCACCAGCCCGTGTGCGTAATTGGTATATCTACCCTGGCATTGCCTTGTGTGCCGTGTCACCTAACATACCGAGCCTTTACTACGAGTTTGTTTTTCTCCCGTAGCCCGTGTGGTATCCTCTGATAGTTTCCGATTTGGAGATATCATGATATTGGATGGACTACTGGGACTATTATGTGTGAAGGGCGATATGGGTAAGCTCGAAACGCTATTTTAAAGTAAGTTTATTTTACTGTAGACATTATTATAATAGCGCAATATTACTACATAGTAAATAGTTTGACGGATCCTTAGAGGATGGGCGATCCCAAGCATCCTTTAAGTTACAGATGCATTTTGTTACTATTCACTTGAGTTGATTTACAGTTCATAAGTATTTATGTCCTGACTCGAGTGTTTTGTGTTTGCTTTACGCTCGAGTCAGATTGAGTGATTCAGCATTCAAGACTCACCTTCAGAGTTGGAGCTTTTCTTGAAGATCCAGCCATATATTCTGCTTTCAGTATTCAGTGATTTTAGTGATCTATTCTGATTTGTTCCTGATATATCTTGTTACTCTTCTGTTTTTATTTTGTTTAACTCTTATGTATCTTATCATTATATAGTAGCTTCATGAACTACTATCCCTTTTACTTCCGCTGCATTTTTATCCACTCTATGCCTGTGATCTGTGACTATTTATTTACTGTATACTAAGATTTGCCAAATTTTATTTACAATGCGGTATGTTGAGCAATTCAAGTCCGACATGTGCGGATGTAAATGGTTTAAAATATATCGGGTTGATACATTTGGTATCAGAGCTTTGGTAGCTCTAGGCAAAACTCAATATATAGGATAAATGTATCTACAGAATCACTTTCATTTGAGTTTAAATCTCTTCCTTTTTGACTCGATTCCTTTGAATTTTGGAATGTTCCCTGTGGTTCCAAAATCCATTCGTGTCCCTCACTATTTATTTTCTTTTGATTCTGGAGTATCCCATAACTCCACTTTAAAAGATCTTTATAATGAGTCGGCGGTCTCGCCAACCTCAAATTTATTTGTAAATGGGGAAACTCCTTTACAACAACATCGATTCACCAGAGATTTTATACCTCGGTTTACATGCTAGTATCTCTTATAATTTTGAACTCTATATCTTGAGATCGAATATTGATTTACCCTAGAAATCCACATCGATCTTATTCTTTAAGTCACGGTTGACCCGGTTAAGGTTGCCCGTGATTTATATAAGCTTATCCATGTCCCTATTCTGTTATTTAATTATCTCATCTTTGTTTCCAACCTATCTTCAAAACATTTTGAACTGTACTTGTAAATCTGTATTTAATGTTTGTTTTATATTGTGTTGTTTGAGTTGTTGATGTTGATTTGGGTTTCTGATCGATTCGTTTGATCAACGCTATCGATAAGATTTCCAAAACACTTGAACAGAGCAAACAAACACAATATATTTTTCAAATTTAGTAATGAAATAAATTTTGTAACTATACTATATTTTATTTTTAATTTTATTGAATTGGTTGTTAAGAAATATATTTGATCTTATATATCATTATCTCTTGTTTCATATATAAATAATGGAACTATAAAGATGGTTATAAATTTATTTGGAAATTTAAAATGAATTTAAAACAAGAATTTGAGAATTTAATTTCCGATGGATTTCAAACTTTATGTTTAAAGTTTTAAAGGATATATTATTTAAAGTATTTTCGAATAGGAATTTGTTTTTCCAAATAATTTTAAATTTAAATTTAGTGCTCATCTCTTTGTCGCTGGAAAATAATTTCGATGATGACTACAGCATCATCGACATTCATTTTTGAGTTTCGAAGTGAAGAGACCGTTCTGTAGTCTTGCTACAGTTTTGTTTTGGGAAATTTAATTGATTTGAATTTCTAAAATAAGACTGGATTTATAACATATGCTGATATATGATTTAAATTTGAATAGATATATATATATATATATTGTATATGTGCATTTATTTGTCTCTAAATAGTTTGGAATTTATCGAAAATTTAATTCCTAAATTTTATCTTGAAGGATAATTTCAAGTATAATTTCAAGATTTAGATAAATATTCAAGCTTGAAATGATTAAATCAGAAAGTTTTATTTGTATGATACACAATTTCATTCTAATATAACTTACCTTAATTTTCAGTAGTTGAATATGTAATTGGATAATAGACAAAATATATAAAAAAAAATTATAAATAAAATTTGAGTGGTTATAATAAATGTTATACACTTAAGTTTTAGTTATAAAAAGATTGACAGAGGTAAATAGAAAAAGGAGTAATGGAATAATTTACAATATAAAATGATGATAAAGGAACTAAGAATAAATTTAAAGCAGTTATAATAAGTATAAATATATTTAACATAGGTGATAAAATATATTAAGAGGAATAAATTTAATTATAATTAGGAATAAAGAAGAATTAATTTATTGAGTACATTGTAAGTATAATAAATGATTTTTTCAAATCCATGATTTTTGAAATTGTTAGTTTAAGATAATTGGATGATAAGATAATGAAATTAGAGATGGTTAAGATTTATTTAACTTATGTAAAATTTATTTTGTATTTAAGTTGAAATTTTCAGGGTTTCAAATTTATTATCTTATTTTGTTTTTCAAACTATCTTTTGGTTGTCCTTATTTCCTTATCTTGCTATAGAATAGGGAGACTATTGCTTATACCAGTCTGTTTAGAAATCTTTCTATAATCTTTGGTACTCATCTTGAATCTGAGCACTGCTTGCCATCCACAGACTGTCGGTCAAGCGGAAGGGGTAAATCAGATTCTAGAAGATCTTTCTCGTGCTTGTGTTCTTGATTCTGGAAGATCTTGGGGAGATCATCTCCACCTTGTTACACTTACCTATAACAACAGTTATAAGGTATAATTTCAATTTTCTTGTCATCTTGGCTTAATCCTATTTTATTCTATCTTTTTGTATGCTTTTCCGTACCTCATTCCTTTTCGGGGATGAAAAGTTTTGAGTGGGGGAGAGTGTAACAACCCTGTATTTTGTGATTATTTTAATTATATACTTTAATTATTGAATTACAGATTTAAAAACTTTATTTTATTCATGGATAAAATTTTATTTTATTTATTAAAATGAATAATTTTGTTATTTTAAATATTAATTTTGATTTGTATGTGAATTATAATTTCAAACCTGAATATATTGAATATTTTACAAAAAAAAAGAATTTTGGTCAAAATGGTCAAACTTTGACTTTTAAATTTAAAATTTAAATATTTGAACATTTTAATTTTATCTTTTATTATGAAAATAAATAAAATTTCAAGAACATTGCTTTTCGTTTCGTTGAAATCCGAATAATATTGTGAAAGTTATGCTTTTCACAATATTGTGTGTAAATTGTTTTATGTAACAAAATTGTTTATTTAATCTATATAAATAGTATTTTTATATGTCATATCTTGTTCTAATTTGAGTATATGTGTGTAATAAGTTATGTTATATATATACTATTTTTAAAACATTTTTAAAGTGTAGTTGTTATTTTTCCAAAACTAGTTGTATTTTGTTTTCAATTTTCAATACTAGTTTATATATAATTAACTATATTATTATATTTTTATAAAATTTATTCATTTCATTTCATTTTCACTTTATTTCGTATTTAGTTTTATTTTAGTTACATGGTTTTATTTTGATTTATTTGAATAAAGAAAAAAAGAAATTACAAGAGACAAAAACTCTTCATTTGCCTTTGACCTTCCATCTTCTCACCTTTTCACTTTGGGTTGTCCTTTCCCAAAGCTTCTAGCCATGATTTTCTGGTGTAATTCACATGAACACTCCTTTCACAATTCACAATACACATACACTTTAGATCTGAGAAGAAAACCAAGGTAATATCTTCTTTCTTTTCCACTTTTCTTATCATTTTCAATGAAATTTCCTTTAAAATTACCTTGTTTTCTCCTAGATTTGCTCGGCCATGGATCACTCCATCACCTCATCACCTCCATATCCACAATTCTTGGCAGCTCCTCCTTCTACTCCACTGACCATTACAGGCCGTGGCCTCCCCATGTTGAAAACTCCACAAAAATTGCAAGCAATCCCCTTAAACAAGCCTAACCGAGCTTTAAAGGCCACATCCACTTCATCTATCACCTTGGCCACCCCCTTAGCCACCACCACCAGTAGCTACACCTCCTCTAGCCACCACTACATCCATAAACACTTCTGACCTGACCTGTACTAGCCTGGGCCGAGCCCATACGATGGCATAACCGAGCCAAATGTTGCATAAACCACTCTATTTTGCCTTGAACCCATGTATGCTTCATATTGTAACTCTTCCACCACCTTCATCAACTTGTAACCTGACCTATACCATACTTGAACCAAACACACATCATGGCTGAGCATAAAGTCCCTTAAGGCCAAGCATTGGAGTTGTTGAAGCAAGGTCTAATCTATCTTGTTCATTATTGCTTCGTATTTCAATTTGTTTCTATAACGTTTAGTGTTAAATATATTCATATGTTATATTGCATTGTCTTGTTTTGGTTGTTGTGACAAGATGATATCTTGGCTCTCTCCACTCATTTGAATCATTGGTCGTGCTATATCGTGCTTGTCGTACCTTTGGAATCGTTTTATGCGTCGTAGTGGTCTTCAGCTTGAAAAGGTGAGTCTTTCTCACTTCGACATTTCTACTTATGAAATAGTAAACGGATGATAAGTGTTTAGTTATTAAAATATTATGCAAGTTAATGATGACTATATGTTATGTTATTCCATGTTATTACCATGTTAACTCTAATAATTATCACCTGACATCTGATATTTGACATTATATTGTGACATTGACATTGTTTGTATTGTTTATGCATATGTTCACACTACAAGTTCCCTGTTGGAATAGAATCACTATGGGTTGAAATGATACATACCCGAACGGACTTTAGAATAAGGAAAAATCATTATGGGCTGAAATGATAGGCCTGAGCGATTTTTATTTATTTTTATTTACTTGGGATTGCGGGTTTGAAATGATAGAACCCGGGTTTTCTTTTTAAACTGCGGATTGAAATGATATATATCTGTATCACTTGACTTAGGTTAGAAAATTATAAATAGACCCCGTGGTATTTTTTTAAAAATGATTTTATTAAGATATGTATTTTTAAAAGTATGAAATTTTGATTAAAAAATATATATATTTTATGGTTTTGTGAAAGTTAAATATTAAGTTTTTAATTTGTGAATTTAAGTATGTAAATTTGAAATACACATGATTTTCGACTTTAAATTTTATTTTAAAAATGTACGCAAATAATGGAAAGTAATTTTAAAGTTTGAAATGATATTTAATGTAAAATGCTAAATTTTATTTAATTTATAAGTTAATAAATAGTGAAATTTTGAATTAATAAATGAATTGAGTTTTAAAAATTGAATATTTGATTTTAAAATTTTATTGTGATAAATCATATGTTAAAATGATTTAAATATGAAATTTTGAAGTCTAGAAATATGATTTATAAATTTAAATAATAAGAATTGAAGTTTTATTGTTTTTGAAAGGTTAAAATAAAATCTAAAATTTTATTAACAGCATTTCCTAAAAATGCTGTAGTCTTATGACAACATTCTAAATGCTGTTGTTTTTGAATGTAACTATGGTAGAAATAACTAAATATCTATTACAGCATTTTATAAATGTCGTTATTCTTGAACTAAACTATTTTGGAAATCTTAAGCTATGATAGCACTTTATAAATGTTGTCATTGCTATATTTTGACAGTGTTTGAAATATTATAGATTTTAACACTATTTGGGTTATATTTTAAAGTATTAAATGATTTAACTTTTGAAATTGAGTATTTGTGAAAATTTAAGAGTTCTGAATATATTTTAATATTTAATTTTTAATTTTTAAGGAATTTGAATTAAATTTGAATTTAAATAAGGTTTACTTGGTTATGTGTTAAATGTAATGAAATGTAACGAGATAAATGAATTTTTGAATAGAATTTTGAAATGTATTTTGAAATGATATTTGAAATAATAAATGAAAGACATATTTGATTTTTAAAATGATATTTAAAATTTGAATATTTGAAATTGAATTCAAATAATGATTTGATAATGGGGTTTTGAAGGATATGATATCTTAATGATTTTGAAATGGTTTTTTGATATAATCTTTATTTGATAAAGAATGTGAATTTGGAATGGTATTGAATTTTGATAAATGGATATTTTAAGTTATATTTGTATGAATAATATTGGATTTACGAAATGAATATTTCAAAACTAAGTAATAATGAAGTTAAATTTGGGATATATGAAATTATAGAATTTAGTTTTGAAATGCGGGATAGTAAAGGTTTGAAATATATTAAAAATTGAACAGTTTAATTTGTGGATCAAATCTATATTTAAAATTGATATGATTTGAAATGGTTGTTGGGAAATTTAATTGAAACTGATAGTTTGAATTGAATTAAGTTGGAAACTGGAAATTTGGGATTAATTGAATGAATTGTAAAATGTAAAGAATTAAAGGAATGTTTCATGATTTCAAATGTATGATTTTGAAATGTTATGATTTTCAAAATGTAATTGTTTCAAGTATTTTTGGTTTCGAATGAGTTATACTTTGAAAGTATTATGATTTTGAAATGAATATATGTTCGAAATGCTTTTGGTTTCGAAGTATAAACTATTTTGATTGAATAAATAGTTTTGAAATAAAAAATGATTTTGGTTTCGAAGTATAAATTATTTTGATTGAATAAATTGTTTTGAAATAAAAATGATTTTGGTTTCGAAGTATAAACTATTTTGATTGAATAAATAGTTTTGAAATAAAAATGGTTTTGGTTTCGAAGCATAAACTATTTTGAAAGGAATATAATTTGAAATGAAATGATTTGATCTTTTTGAAGTATAAACTATTTTGAAATGACCACAATGTTATAATAACGTTTGGTTGTTAAAGAGACCGGGATCGGAAGTTGTCATATTCTCTGCCAACTGCGAAAACCGCTTTAACAACCATGTACGCGGTGGAGATTGCAGAATGAAGTAGGAGTGTGGCGACGTTCTTGAGGTATATTACGTGGACCCAACTCCCGTGAGTTGGCATAAGGTGGCTAAAACAGGAGCGATCTCGGGCCAAGTGGGGTCATTCCTCCGATCAGACACATTCCTTCGATACTATACTCTTACTTGTGATTGATTAGATGGCCATTCTCCGATTTTTATGTGGGAGTGTGTTCCGAGGTGGGCGTATGTGGCTGCTGCGTTACCACCAGCCCGTGTGCGTAATTGGTATATCTACCCTGGCATTGCCTTGTGTGTCGTGTCACCTACCATACCGAGCCTTTACTACGAGTTTGTTTTTCTCCCGTAGCCCGTGTGGTATCCTCTGATAGTTTCCCGATCTGGAGATATCATAATATTGGATGGACTACTGGAACTATTATGTGTGAAGGGTGATATGGGTAACCTCGGAATGCTATTTTAAAGTAAGTTTATTTTACTGTAGACATTATTATAATAGCACAATATTACTACATAGTAAATAGTTTGACGGATCCTTAGAGGATTGGCGATCCCAAGCATCCTTTAAGTTACCGATGCATTTTGTTACTGTTCACTTGAGTTGATTTATAGTTCATATGTATTTATGTCCTGACTCGAGTGTTTTGTGTTTGTTTTACGCTTGAGTCGGATTGAATGATTCAGCATTCAAGACTCACCTTCAGAGTTGGAGCTTTTCTTGAAGATCCAGCCATATATTCCGCTTTCAGTATTCAGTGATTTCAGCGATCTATTCTGATTTGTACCTGATGTATCTTGTTACTCTTCTGTTGTATTTTGTTTAACTCTTATGTATCTTATTATTATATATTAGCTTCATGAACTACTATCCCTTTTACTTCCGCTGCATTTTTATTCACTCTGTGCCTGTGATCTGTGACTATTTATTTATTGTATATTCTGAGATTTGCCAAATTTTATTTACAACACGGTATTTTGAGCAATTCAAGTCCGACATGTGCGGATGCGAATGGTTGAAAATGTCGGGTTGTTACAAAGAGACAAATCCGTGTTATCAAGAACACACTGTGTCAAATACTCTCTGTATAAGTTGAAGTCATGTTCTGCTGTTTAGGCGAGTGAAGTCCTCTTCGGCTGTTGAGGCATCGAAATCATGTTCTGTTGTTCAGGTGTTGTAAACCTGTTCCTCCGGGTTAATTGAGGATTGTTGTTAGTAAAATTCTAGAAGGAGTCTGGGACTGAATGTAGAACGGAAAGTTCGAACCAGTATAAAAATTTCTGGTGTACTTGTTTTATTTTACTTATTTTACATTGCTATAGTATCTTAGTTTATTTCCGCACTAGTTTAGTATAATTCCATATAGCACGATCCGCACTGTCTTTCATGAAATATGACTCAATGCGCAAGAGGGTCAAAGTACAAGAGTATTCTTGTGGAAAAAAATAAATATCTCAAGGTCTACAAGTCTGATGCATATGAAACTTTGTGAGCAAATATGGGGACTCTAGGGAGCCTACCCTAGGGATAACATATCATTTGGATGAAGAAAGAGGAATCAGCACTCATCCCTCTTAGGGATCGGCTAAACCCAACTTCATAGCAAAGATCGAGCAATATCTCAACATCACACCTAATTGACATGAAACTTCGAGGATAAGCTCACTAGAACATGTGGAACACTCCACAGGGATCACATGGCATTTGGAGCAAGTTAGAAGGATCGGTACCTATTCCTCTATAGGGATCGACTATAATCAGCCTTCACAACGTATTGCAAAAACGATTGATCGATAAATCGAGTTCTACCAGTCCAATTGGCGTGAAACTTAAAGGCTAAGCATAATACAACATTGAGAAGCTCCCCTAGGGATCACGTGGTATTTGGAGCAAGTTGGAGGGATCAGTAGAAATCAGAATTCAAGCAATACTACTTCACAGAAAATGCGGTGCATATGTCCAAATTGCACGAAATTTAGGGAGTAAGTAGCTAACACCATGGAGAATCATCCAGAGGGATTGCTGTAACGATCCACTTTTCCGTACAATTTAAACTGATAATTAACCACACATGTCCAGCCAAAATCGAATGGAAAGGTGGATTGTTAAGGAAAAGAAATAAGAAAGAAGACAGAGGAACTAACCAACACAGAATCTCACAGCAGAACGAATAATCTATAATATAAACAACCAATCTTTACACAAAAACAAAACTATAATATATATATAGACACACACACACATATCAATTAGAGTTTACTAACCTATTCAACACGGACAATTATCATAACATGTCCTCACAATTACTAACAAACACAATAATGTAAGCAACAGAATTATAATCATCTACATGAATACGTCTCTGGGCCTCAAGCTTCTCTCTTGAAGTTCCAAAATATCCATCTAAACCTGGAAATATGGTCGGTGACTCGGTCTGATCTGGGCATTTAGGAAAAACCATGCCCGGGTCAATCTAGTGAAACCAGCGTGAGAAAACATAATCAGCTTGATTCTTAAAGTTTAATAACCTTTTCAAAACAAAGGTATCTCGTAATACCTTACCGCAATATAACACGGACGGGTTTTTACCTTACGACAACAAAAACTCCTTTATAGAAAATCATCTGATATTATAATAGTGTCTGATCGCCAAAGTAATAATAACAAGTAGCTGCGATGCATGTTCTGTGTACATCACAACGATACTAGTCATAAAATCAAAATCCGATAAAGCTTGTTTGCTAATTGTTTAGGATTTCCATGGATGTGCCCTTAGTACTTCGGGAACAGTCATCCCGCAGAAGGATCAGAGTTATCCTTCCGAGGGTCAGTACCTGTCTAGACGAGGTACATAGAAAAATACATAACTAGCCACCTAGGCTGAGTGCATCACTCCCAGCATGCATAAAATAATCTATAGGTACTTACTAGAAAGAGAGACGACAACACCCTTATGGATTAGCTAGGCCCCATGGCTATGCATCCTATCTTTGGTTTTAGTCATTTCTGCTGATGAGGCTACGTCCGCTGTTCCAGCTCACGCACCATCTCCTACAATAAATTATGGAATCCCATATGGATTCCCTCACCTTAATAGGTCACGGAATCACACCTGAATTCCACATCTCAATAGATCTTGAAATCTCACACAGATTCCCACACTCCAACGAGTTTCAGAAACACATGAATTTCAACATGTCAAAATATAACGCGTCTCCTCCATTTAACCGTATATGGTTTCCGAGTTGGTCATGGGTTTTGAGTTATCTCTTGTTATCCCACCTTTTGGTCAAGGCTGGAATTTCAACAAATTGGCAAGGAAGAATGGATATCAGGATGGGAAATTGATTGGAAACAAGGCTGCAATCGATGTCGTTAAAGTTTGGCCGAGCTCCGATCAGGACGGAATCGGTTGGAGATGATAATCAAGGTTGAGGAAAGCTACATTTCGAATTTCAGGTCGATCGGAGTTCGTATACACAAGATATGGATGGGCTAAGACGCACAAGGAACGGTTCGTATCGATGCATTTCGCATTGATCAATAGATGGCATTTCGAGTCGATACTGTTCATATCGATCAGAGACAGAGCATAGTGGTGGACTTCGAATCGATATCGTTCGTATCGATCAGCATGGACTCGACTCAACAGTTTCACATCGATCAGGTAAGCGGGCAGGTTCGTATCCATCGGAATGACATCGCCTCAGTATGTTCGTATCCATCGAGTTTAGTGCAGTTTGAGTCCATCATTCGCATCCATCAGGAAATCATGCATTGGCTTATTCGAGTCGATTGGTTTCATATCCACCGGAATGACCCCGCATCGATCTATTCGAATCCATCGGGTTTTGTATAGTTCGAATCCCTAGGTCCGTATTGATCGGGTTCATGCATGTTTGGTTGTCCGTATCCATATGTTCGAATCGATCCGGAAACATCACTTTGTCTCTGTTTGCATCGATACTGTTTGCACTCCACTCACACTGTTCAAGACGATCTGGTTTGCATTGGTCCCACACACTCTATTCGAATCGATCCCCATAGATTAATCAATACGAATAGTGCACCGTGACCGATACGAAACAACATATGTCATCGATATGAAATTACCGTTACGAACGTGTCGATGCAAACGTGGCGAAAGCTACAGAACGAATCGATCAACGCGGCAAAAAAGGAAGAGCGATCCAAGAATTTCGTAACACGTCATCGCATGCTCACGTGCTTCGATCAATTCGAAGGTATCGGTGTGAATTAATCGATTCGAACTGCACGGCCTGCCAAAACATCATAACTCCTATCAATCATATCTCCCAAACCACAGATCCAAATGCAATCAAATTTTCACAGCAGCTTGCATACAAGGTAAAGGATAATCTTGCCAAGTTTCAGCTCGATTGGATCATTTTTTGATGGATACGAAATGGTTTCGTATCGATCACAGATCGAGTCGAAACTTGGTGGGGTAGGTCCCGTGGGCCCACTCACGTGCCAGAAGAAGTTTCCCGAAGTTTGAGGGCGATATCAGCCTCCTACGCCTATAAATAGCCCCCTGAAGCCTATAGAAAGGGGATCTTTGGGCTATTGGACGTCCAAGACTCTGCCGGATTCAATTCTACACCATATCATCGCTGTTATACTCAAATTACTTCATTGTAATCGCTGTAATCATCTATAACCAGCAAGGATAATCAATAAAAGATAAAACTTTGAAGTGGACGTAGGCTAGAGATAGCCGAACCACTATAAATTCTGTGTCTCTGATTATAATTTCTGAATTGCTGTTTTCTATTTGCTGAGACTTAATATTTGTGCTTTCACTGAGAACGACTAGCACCCGCTACATCGAATTGAAGTTAAGATTTGAAAAGAGTGAAGAGTTTAGATTTGAAAGACAACGACTCGACAAACCAATAGAAGACAGACGGCTGAAAGAAGCCAACAGGAAGGAAGTCAAGAAGCATCCTCTGGAGCTGGGGAAGGGCAAGCTTCGATCTACATAACCAGGGATGAAATGGAGGCTATGGCCAATTCATTGCAGGAAAGATTGTTGAAAAGTCAACAGGAAATGATGCAGACTTTCTTCGAACAGATGAGAACTGCAAGAACGCAAAACCTTGGACCGACTACAGTGACTGCGAATGTGGAGCAAGGAACTAGGGTTGCGGAGCCTAATGGAGGACAGAATACAGAACCAGAGGATAATCAACAAAGGCTTGGGGCAGGCCCGCAGGATCTGATACTGGAAGGCCCTTGGATGGTGCTCAACAGGCTAGAGCTAGTGCTAACGTTAGTGAACCGCATGAGGAGTATGTACCGGAATTCCCTCGAGGGCATGGGGGGGGGGCAACCATTGACAGATAATGCTGGATTAGTTGAGATTATCAGGAGAACTATGTATGGAGGTCTGACTAATAGAGATTTGGAAGGGGTGAACAAGAGTCCGTTCACATGGGAAATCAGGATGGCTCGAAATCCGCCTGATTTCAAGCTATCTAGTGTGGAAGTATACAACGGCAAGGCTTATCCGACAAATCATCTGATGAGATATACTAGACACATGGAAGTGCTGGGGGCATTGGAGGAAGTTATGGCCCGATGTTTTCCCCTGTACTTAACAGATATAGCTGTAATGTGGTTTAGACAGTTGGAAGAAGGGTCTATCAGAACATGGACGAAGCTGGTGGATAGGTTTCTAAGGCAATTTTGGGTTCATATTAAGAGGCCCAAGAACGTGATGACGCTAACGTCGGTGAAATAAAGGACGGATGAATCACTTAGATCTTTTCTAACTCGATTCAATGTGGCAGTAGCTTCGGTGGATCGGCCGGATCCATCAATGGTTTTAATGGCAGCAGTGTCAGGAGTCAGGGAGGATTCGGATTTTAAGGTATCTTTGATACGAGACCCACCACTGGATCTCGGGGAATTCTTTCATGAAGCTGAGAGGTTCCTCCGACAAGAGGATGCATGTGCAGATTTAAAGTTGAAGGAAGTGAATGCGACTGATGATGAAGGACCATCCAGTAGAGGTTCGGATAAAGAAAAAGGAAAAAGGAAATTGGATGATGATTCTAGAAAAGCTAGGAAGCGATGGATGGATCCAAAGTTTTCCACATACACAGGATTGAACAAGATGCTGGAGCGGATATACTTGGAAACCCGGAATCGCCTTCCCTACTGAAGGCCGGCTAGAAGAGAGCCTTCTGAGCGGGAGAGGGCATCAGGAAGGCACTGCCTCTTTTATGATTTGGATGGGCACGATACCAACAGCTGCAGGTACTTGAAGGATATAATCGAAGAGCATGTAAGGAATGGACAGTTGCGACAATATGTCGGAACTCGAAATGCAGCGGTGGAGCAGGAGCAACCACTGCCTACCTCAAACCATGATGGTGGGAGGTCCAGGAATGATGGTCGATTGGTTATCAATGACCGGGATAATATGAAATAAGTAACAAGCTATTGGCAAACGACAAAGTCATTTACACATGCATGGGGACGGAGATAGCCCCTAGGCTTGCTCTGAATGATGATAAACTATGAAGCTATGGTTTGCGAAATCTGTCTTGAGTTTTGGATTGGACACTCATTTTCTGGTTTGGTTTTGGAGTTTGGATTGAGCTTCTGGTTTTGTTTGCTTTTTGATTTGGATTTTCGCTTGGATGATTGTTTTCTGTTTTGGATGTTGGTTTGGATTTCTGATTTTCTGATTTGATTTGGATTTTGGATTGGATTTTGATTGGATTTTTATCTGGTTTTTGGTAAATGGTCGTCAGGTATGGATTATACCTGACAAGGGATAAGTCTCTTCGTCCGCATGTGGCGAATTGGCTTATTTAGGTCGCTGAGTATGGACTATGCTCGGTAAGGGTCCGGAGTGACCAGGATTCGGCCTAGGACTTAGGGGGCGCCCCATATTATCGATTATTGTTTCAGGTCGTTGAGTATGGACTATGCTCAACAAGGGTCCGGAGTGACCAGGATTCGGCTTAGGACTTAAGCCATGGCATTGTACAACATCCAGGGACACTGGAACACGGTCGCTAAGTGTGGATTGTGCTTGGCAAGAACCCGAAGAGGTTAGCTCAACGTCCAGGGACACTGGACCACGGTCGTCAAGTGTGGATTGCGCTTGGAAAGAACCCAAAGAGGTTAGCTCAACGTCTAGGGACACTGGACCACGGTCGTCAAGTGTGAATTGCGCTTGGCAAGAACCCGGGGAGGTTAGCTCAACGTCCAGGGACACTGGACCACGATCATCGGGTGTGGATTGCGCTTGGCAAGAGCCCAGAGAGGTTATGGATTTGGACATCGACCCAGAGAGGTCTTGGATTCGGTTATTGGCTATTGGATAAGGATGGATTAGAACTCGGTTATCGGGTTCAGACGGGTACAGAATTGACTAAAGGCTTTGGTTATTGGATTTGGAATCGGGCATCGACTCGGAGCAGTCGAGATGATATACTCTGACGATATGGCTATGGACTTCGGATATCAGATTCAGAATTATTCAAAACACGCCTTATTATCACAAGACATGTTTTGGGGGGTAAATGTTATCCCACCTTTTGGTCAAGGCTGGAATTTCAACAAATTGGCAAGGAAGAATGGATATCAGGATTGGAAATCGATTGGAAACAAGGCTGCAATCAATGTCGTTAAAATTTGGCCGAGCTCCGATCATGATGGAATCAATTGGATATGATAATCAGGGTTGAGGAAAGCTACATTTGGAATTTCAGGTCGATCGAAGTTCGTATGCACAAGATATGGATGGGCTAAAACGCACAAGGAACGGTTCGTATCGATGCATTTCGCATCGATCAATAGATGGCATTTCGAGTCGATGTTGTTCGTATCGATCAGAGACAGAGCATAGTGGTGGACTTCGAATCGATATCATTCGTATCGATCAGCATGGACTCGACTCAACGGTTTCGCATCGATCAGGTAAGCGGGCAGGTTCGTATCCATCGGAATGACATCGCCTCAGTATGTTCGTATCCATCGAGATTAGTGCAGTTCGAGTCCATCATTCGCATCCATCAGGAAATCATGCATTGGCTTATTCGAGTCGATTGGTTTTGTATCCACCGGAATGACCCTGCATCGATCTATTCGAATCCATCGGGTTTTGTATAGTTTGAATCCCTTGGTCCGTATTGATCGGGTTCATGCATGTTTGGTTGTCCATATCCATATGTTCGAATCGATCTGGAATCATCACTTTGTCTCTGTTTGCATCGATACTGTTTGCACTCCACTCACACTGTTCAGGACGATCTGGTTCGCATCGGTCCCACACTCGCTATTCGAATCGATCCCCATAGATTGATCAATACGAATAGTGCACCCTGACCGATACGAAAAGCATATGTCATCGATATGAAATTACCGTTGCGAACGTGTCGATGCAAACGTGGCGAAAGCTACGGAACGAATCGATCAACGCGGCAAAAAAGGAGGAGCGATCCAAGAATTTCGTAACACGTCATCGCATGCTCACATGCTTCGATCGATTCGAAGGTATCGGTGCGAATCAATCGATTCGAACTACACGGCCTGCCAAAACATCATAACTCGTATCGATCATATCTCTCAAACCACAGATCCAAATGCAATCAAATTTTCACAGCAGCTCGCATACAAGGTTAAGGATAATCTTGCCAAGTTTCAGCTCGATTGGATCATTTTTTGATGGATACGAAATGGTTTCGTATCGATCACAGATCGAGTCGAAACTTGGTGGGGTCGGTCGCGTGGGCCCACTCACGTGCCAGAAGAAGTCTCCCGAAGTTTGAGCGCGATATCAGCCTCCTACGCCTATAAATAGCCCCCTGAAGCCTACAGAAAGGGGATCTTTGGGCTATTGGACATCCAAGACTCTACCGGATTCAATTCTACACCATATCATCGTTGTTATACTCAAATTACTTCATCGTAATCGCTGTAATCATCTGTAACCAGCAAGGATAATCAATAAAAGATAAAACTTTGAAGTGGACGTAGGCCGGAGATAGCCGAACCACTATAAATCATGTGTCTCTGATTATAATTTCTGAATTGCTGTTTGCTATATGCTGAGATCTGATATTTGTGCTTGAATATTGCTGATTTGTGTTCATACACTTGTGCTTTCACGGTATTTGGGGTTTGTGACCATTTTTGGCGCAAACATCTCTTACGAGCACACTCTCCATTTCCTAGGTGCTCCAAAAATAATTCGTCGACTTTCGAAATGCTCAAGACCGGTTCTTTAGGAAATAATCAGACAATACATAAGATCGGGGATCACCCCCTAACCGTTTAAGTGGACGGATCTCCTTATCATTTGCCCAGAAGGTCCACAAGTTTATACGTAAAATATAGCAACCCGATGGTAAACGTAAGATATAGTTCTCGCATTTCCCCTAGATATTTTTAGAGTTAAAATCTTTCGGTGTTAAGCAGGGAATATTTCTGTACCACTAAAATTAAGAAGGATTACATATTTTGGCCAAGATTTGATAGTCCGTTATTTACGTATCAAATAAACAAACATTCAAACAAAGATTTCATTTCCCATTGAAATCACTAAGCCTCATTTAATTTATTTCAATAAATTAAATCTCTTAATCAAAACAGTCATATACTTATCTCACCGGAATAAGCATATTAACAAATCATATCTTCAAAATAATACTTCAAAACCTTTTAAAATAAATATGGAAATCACCATTCGGTATTGACCATGGGTCGCAACTCAATGATTACGTCACTATTCTAGAGAAACCAAACTTAACTTAGGCAATTACTGCCTCCCGATTTTCGCCATGCAATCATTCATAGATCGCAGTTTGCACAATGGTTAGATCACTATCCAAGCGAAAACATTCCAAACCGTAGGCAATTTTTGCCCTCGAATTATGCTATGAAAAATATACCATTACTTCCCGAAATCTTTTATTTTAATAATTGTCTCAAAATAATATTTATAAAGTTTCTATAATAATTTCCAAGTTAAATTTAGGAAAATACCCTTTTATAACAGTTTACTATATAATATATTATTTTTAAACAATATTAATATTTGAACAAATCATCCTTGAAATCATAATATTTTAATACCGATTAATTCTTAAATAATAATTAACTTTAAATCAAATCATTATAAGATAACTTTGATTAGTAATTAAAATATACTTTTAAACATTTTAAATGGCTTAATAACTTTGAAACAATAATTAAATATCTTTAAATGACCTTTAAGAATCGTATTAATAATATAATTAACTTAAATCATTAATAAAATAATTATTGATTATCCTTTAGAACAAATAATAATTATCTTTAAAATTCTTGTTAATAAATAATAATTATTCTTCAAATTACTTTGATTTAAAAATCAACTTTGGAAAGTTGCTTAGCAACTCCAATGGGACTTAATCGAGTCATCATTAATTCCTTTAACTATCCAAGTTATAATCCAGTTATTCACGTAACATCATATTTGTAAATTAACTCCATAATTAACAAGCAATTGTTAATACAACACTTATCCAATACTAGTCAAATGGAATGTAATTAAGTATCCACACAAAGGCAATAATAAAACGGGATTTATTTCTGCTAAATAAATGTCCAATTTAACTTATCCAATTAATAATATCAGAACAATGATTTATTCTGCTAAATAGGGTCCAATTAATTTAATTAGCAGATCAGTGATTTGCTTCCTCTAAACAGATGTCCAATTAACCACATTCAACTCAATTTAACTCAACATTATTTATTTGGCTACTTAATGGCATAGACAAAAGGTAATTGAAATCAATATCTAAATAAAAGTTAAAGCATATATCATTAACTTCAATCAATGATTTATTATTTATATTTAATCCATTTACAATTCAGCATTGAATGGGTTTCAATTTACCGAGTCAAATCATTATTTTTGATCCAGATTACTTATCAACAAGGAAATCTACAAATGATTTATCATTAGTAATTCTTAAAACTTAACAATTCATTTAATAATTAATTTATTAATTAGCATATAGTTAATAATTAAGAAATTACTTATTTAATCACTTCAATTTCTATAAACCGTAAATTTTACATTGCAGAAATCTCGACTGTGTTATTTCAGATGAAAATATTCTTCGATAGGAACTCGTCGCAAAAATTCGCGCGTCGAATGGATTTGGGACGAGAAAGAAAAAGCCTTTTTAAATTTTATCAAATATAATATTTTAATCAATTTACTTTTTAAATACAAGCCAGTCCAAAACAAATTCGAACCCGACCCATCAATCCAAAAACGACCCAAACTAAAAACTCACGCCTTCATCTTCTCCCAGTTTTTATCCTCTCCTTCTTCGTTCACCTAGATGCACGAAAACGTGCACGTACATGTATATGTGCACATCCACTTCTGTCGATCAACCATGCCGCCGACCACCCTCATAAGTTCCCCCCGACCCCCACGTCTCGACTGCTCACCTAGAACGCAATCAAACGCTTGAGTTCGAAATGCGAATTTTTAACCCAAAACTGGAAACGAAGCCGTGCCATTCATCCACCTCGTCACGTCACCCCAGTCCATCGTTCACCACCAAACTTTCCATAGAGCTTCGCCCCATCTTCCGCCACCTTTTCCCCTTGGTGTGCACACTCCCCTCCTCTCCTCATCACCGCCATTTCCTTCAAACCCGAGACCCAAAACCCATATCCTAAAACCCTAGTTCCACCTAGTCAAGCCATCACACTTCACTAAATCCCACTGTGCCATTTTTCGTGGATGCTCCTTCACCAACCGCCCCTCTACGCCAAACGACAAGCCACAAAATCAACCCCGTCGCCATAATTTGGCCAAACACCCAAATCCGGTCATCTCCAAATTTCTTCATCCACACGCCACTAAAAGTTACCAAACCACTTCCAAAAATCACGTTTTTCAATGATGAACATGATTATATATCTCATTGATTAAATTATGCCAGTCGAACTTTTGTCATAATTGACCCACTAACTGATATATTAGTTTTCTTCCTCTCTGGTTGATGAAACTTAATGAAATAAATTGTAAAATAATCTATGCTCAAAATCAAGCAACTTTCCTTTTGGAATCAAGATTTAAAACTAAGTATATGTTGAGATATAGATTTGCAATGTTGAAAGACTTAATTAGTTTAGACTAAACATGTACATGGATTGTTTTCCTAGAAGATGTACAGGGTTCTTTGATGTGCATCTGACCTTATTCATGTCTAAAAACATATACACACATATATCCATAATAAACACATATATACTTGATACAAGTCAAAGATTCAACAAATATCACAGTTGTAAATTGATGGATATGTTAACCAGGAAATAAACTCAATTTGTTTTACTCACAATTAAAAATAGATGAACTATTGTTGCTTTACTTCTCCCTCCAAGCTTTTGAATAACTAAATCTATTTTTATTTTAATCGCAATTTTGTTTTATATATGTGAACAAGAACAAGTATGGCTATATATAAGAGAATGGAAATGCACAGTGTAAGTAAGAAAGAGGCCGAGATATGTACATGTATAGGTTTTCATCTTTTTTCTTTTCTTTTGCTTTTGCTTTTGCTTATATGCAGGCTGATTTGATTTTCTTATATGCTAAGTTGATCTTTTAAGTGATTTGATTTATTATGTGTTTTTGATTTGATTTTATAAGTGATTTGACATTTTGTGGGCTTGATTTGAACTTGTCATCATAAAGCATGTATACACATTTATACATACATACATACATACACACATATATATATATATTTATGTTTACATATACATATTTTTTTACCATATACATATTTACATATACATTAGATACACACATTTACATATACATTATTTTTTATAAATTTATATGCATATATATGTACTTATATACATTTTTGTCATCATAAGTTTGAAATTTGCATCATGAAGCTTTGTATATATACATATAGATATTTTATCATAAATTTGAAATGGTGAAGTTTATATACAAATATATATATATATATATAATCATATTCAGAAACTATCTTTAAAAAATTTATACAATCTAATTTATATATTCAGATATCTACAATATCAGAAAAATCAAATTATTCGACTTATAAAAATTAATATTTCAATATTTAAAATTAGTTAATTGTTCTGATAACAGATGCTAAAAATCCTGGGTCGTTACAATCGCACCCCATTTGGACACCAAAATAGGGATCAATACCGATCCTTATGTAGGCCCCAATGGGTTTGAATTTTTTTTGGTGGACTCGTCTTGGTATTCCAAACCTTCTGTCAAAATTTCAGCCCAATCCATATACATCTTCCCTTATAAATACAACAGGCATGATGTCAGAAAAGAGGTCTTCTTTCTGCTTCTCTTTATCTTCAACCTAGGTTACACTCTGTCAATTTGATTCTTGCATTTCGGATTTTGTAATTGTAAACAAACTTCAGTATAATAAAAATGATTATTCTGGAGTGGACGTAGGCTAGAGTTAGCCGAACCACTATAAATCTGTGTCTCTATTTACTTGCTTTCTGATTGTTTAATTTTTTTTCTTTATTTTTCTTCTTCGTATTTCTGTGATTGGATTGGATATTGGTGCTTTCTTACAACTGAGTGTTAGAGGCCAATTTTGACGTCAATATGCCCCTTCACTTTTCATTTCGACTTATCCCATCCCTTAGTTTCTACAAAGTTTATGTATTTTTCATATGTAAACGACATTTTGAACACAATGGTCCTAATATACTCACATGTAAAAGTTGTTATAATATATGTAAATATATAAGTGAATATGCTTTTGTGTTTTTCTATTTAGTCCCACATCATGGGATATGTTCCATCTCATGCTCCAAGGCCTATATATAAAGGAGCATATGTAATGTAATTGTATGACTAATCTATGAATGAATAAAATTGTTCTCTCTCTAATGGCTTCCACTTTCTTCATTTCATAACACGTTATCAGCACGATCTTTTTCTCGAATGTATTGGATATTCTAATCTAGAAGATTAGATCCTTTTTAGATCCTTTTTTTTCATGTAGGTACATCTCTTTCTCTTATTCAGTTACTGAAATCAGATCTATCTCTTCCTCTTATTCAACCATTGAAATCAGGTTTGAAATTTTCTAGATATGCTTTTCTAGATTTATTTTGCGATTAATTTAGATCTAGATTTAAGTATTCTTGTTTCACAATTCTATATCTATTTTCTAATTTTTCAGATTTGGATTTAGGTTTTAATATATCTTATCTTTTCAAGATCTTATTTTGTCATAGATCTAAATTTATAGATCTTATTCCACTGTACATGTATTTTTGCCAATATATTTCAGATCTCATCCTACAATAGATCCGATTTTCTTGTTCTTATTTTTCCGATCTCATTATATTTTAGATCTCAAAATCACACCCAAATAATATACCTTTGAGATTTGTACATTGTTTAAAAATAAAGTTTGTGATTTTTTGAATTTGGATTTGAATTGATTTCAAACTTGCTTATTATTGCATTTTTTTTAAGTTCATTATTTTGGAAAGCAAGTTTTGAATTTGACAATTTCTGTTGTTGATTGAAATAAATTTGTTGATCTTGATTACGTTTTGGTTTGTGATATAGATCTAAGTAATATATACATGTTTGATAAATGAAGTTTTCATTTTGAAACTCTTTGATTTGGATTTTGATTTTGGAAATTATTTTGATATATATTGTTTATATCTCCAGAAGAAATATTTTATTATTTCTTAGAGAAACATATACAAGAATAATGCATATTTAGAAGATCATATTAGTTTAGATCCAATATTAATATTGATTTAGTACACCTGAAGTGAATGGAAACATTAATGAAAACATATACGGTAAACTTAATTTCTAGCATTTGAAATAAAAGTTGAGAACCTACTGTTCCTATAATGCTAAAAGCTTGATTTCCATAAATTATTAAATTTCAAGTTTTCTTATAATAAAGAACCAGAAGTTTCAATAAAAGAGAAGAAACTTGAATTATAAAAAAAAGGGATATATATATATATATATGTATATACATATACATATAAGAGTTATTTTAGAAATTTTGACTATTAAGAAATAAAGTTTCTCTTATGGTATTCATTTAATTTTATTATTGAGTATGTTAAACTTAGCTTTGAGATTAAATTTTGCTAACTAAAGTTAGTTAGATTGATTTATTTGTTTGTAAAGAAATCAATTCGTTGTGATAATATTTTATATTTTATGCCACAATAATGGTAAATTGCATTCATTTTTTAATCATAAATGCATTAAATATTATCGTCATAGTAATAAATTAAATTACCATATCATCATAAATGCAATGGCTACGGTAAATTAAATGATGTTGTATTTTTATGTTTGGAATAAGAATAGGCATATGGTTTATTATATGGTATATTCATTTTGGCAAACAATGCTCGATATAATGAAAGAAATAAGTTTGAACAACAACCTGAAGTTGTGCAAAGATTTTTTTTTTCAAGCAGAAGTTGTATAACTCGAATTCTTGTCATTATTTTTTTGTCAAAATGTACAAGTCTTGAAATAAGAATAGACTTTTATTTTGTAACAATATGGTAGAAAAAAAGGGGGGAGAAGTTTACACAAAATTTGAGAACCTGAAGTTCATAACAAATTAATGAACTTGAAGTTCATGAATTAGAAGCCCGAAGCTCTATTGATATTATGTAAAATGATAAGTTTGTACTTCTTGAAGAAGTTAAAGAAAATTAATAAATAATCATATGAGAAAATGATGCTGCATTCAAGAGAATACAAAAATCTCCAAATGAGTTATACTTTACCTTATATCTTAACATTTACACTATATTAACAAAATATCCTGAAGATATTATGTTATATGATATTTCAAACATCATGGATGTGTGTGTATATTAATCTCTTGAAAAGATGTTTTAGAGATTTATTTATATTTATATTGCAAAATCTAACATCCCAGAAGAGATGTTATAGGAATTTTATTTTTGATACATTGCAATTCTTTTAAAGGAAATACTATATTCCCTGAAGGAATAATGATATAATTTTTTTTTGAGTAATAACAATAATTTATCCAAAAAAATAAATGATATTGTATACCAATGATACACTCCAGAAGTAGTGATTTTATCTCTTGCATCTTACTTTCAGTTGGTGAATCTAATTTTGTCACTGTATTTAAAGTTTGATACGCCATTTTAAAAGCATTTACAACAAAAATTCCAGCATGGATATTTTATGCTACTGTAAAAGTAGTAATTATGTAATTTATATAAAATAAATATTGTTTATTAATATGGCATTCAAACAGTGCATATATATATATATATATATATATATATATATATATATATATAAATGAGAAAGTTCACTCCAGAAGTGGTATCTCTAGAAGAGATTTATAAATTTGAAAATGATAACATATATCTAAAAGAGATTTATTTATATATTTGGTAATTTTATTAAACCAAATAAGTGTACATAAATATGATTATGAAGGATCCTAATTTAGTTTAGATTAGATCCAAAAGGTTTAAGATTATCTCTAGAATGTATTGTTCTATGTTCATACGTCTAATTATATCATAAAGGTCATGTTCCTAGTTATTATTTCATAAGAAATATTGCATATATAATCAATTCTTGAAGATATATTTTTAAATATTCTCCTGAAGAGATGGTCTATATTTCATATCATAATTTTCATGCAAGTTATACATACGGTTTTAAGGAGATATGTATCTATAATATTCCAAGTATCCAGAAGATACTCTTATTATTATTTTTGTTGTAATTTTTTTCCTATAGAACTCTCAAAAGAGATGTGTAGAAATGTGTATATGCAATTATAAGTTATTCTTTGATAAGTAATATAATTAATGTTCAAAACTTATACTTGAGATATAATTGAGGAACAAAACTTAACAACTTGAAGTTGTTCGAACCAGAAGTTCGATATGGTTCCAAACCAAATGTCTTCGATCCTTGTAATAGTTTGTTCTAAAAAAAATCACTAATTCAAATGAGAAAAAATATACGAGAATTTATAATATATATGTAATACGTGGACGCACGTATTCATCCATATATGTAAATATTCAGCTAACAACCTGAAGTTTATTATGAGCTCATCTTATAGATCATGTATAGATATTATTTAGTGATTTAAAATTCAATCAACATAAATGTTGAATGACCTGAAGTTGTGTATGTGGTCAAATGATCTATACAATAAGTAAATTCCTCCAATTGACTAGATCAATGAATGAGAACAAACTCTACTAAGCAATATCAATTGAATGCATCTTACCAACTAATAAAATGATTATCCTCCTATAACTGATATACACATAATGTATTTGCTAGCAGCAATGTGATAGTGGATTAAGATGAGAATCCAAAGAGGATTATTATTTAATGTGACAATTGTCATCATTAAGGGGGAGGATAAAAGTATACAAGTTCATTTTGATCATCAGTGTTAAATATTTATTAAAATATACAATGATGCAAAATATTATCAATATTATCCCTAGTAGACTTTCTCCAATATAGATTTGAATCCCTGAAGGATCAAAATTTGTAAACCACATCTGAAATATGGTTCAAAAGTCAGTTCAAAATATTTTTGGAGTAAGTAATAAAGATGCCAAATAAAGAAGGTGAGTGTTCTTGAAGAAACACCTAAGGATGCTCTGAAAGAGATCCATGACATGATTTTCAAATAACCCTAGAAGTGGGTTAGGTACCTAAAACATGATAATTAAAGAGATTTCAATAAATTATGTCTAGAACTAACAAGAAATAATCATCGATGATAAATTTATAAATAATAAAGCGCTTATGTTTATAAATGGATTAAAGATCCAGGATTAAGGGAAAAGATGACTGGCCATCATGAATCCTTTACGAATAGAGAAATATGGACATGTAGTCCGCAAAGTAGCGAAAGTACTTGAAATGCTTAATATACCCCAAAGGTATAAATATGGTTTTAATCATATTAAATAATGAAAGTATACAAATTCCTGAAGAATATGAATAACTTTCATTGTTATAAAGAATGCAAAGAACAAGGAGAGTAGATTTCAACCTACTTTTAAGTATTGTTGTAATGAAAATCTTGATATAATTTATGATGAGTAGATTACTTCCTATTTTTTAGTATCGTTGTAATGAAACTCTTAATATTCATTGAAGTGATAGTTGCGATATGCAAATACTTATTAATGTATACAAATTTCTGAAGAATATATATAACTTTTGTAGTTATAAAGAATGCAAAAGACATGAAGTGTAGATTACAAATTTCTTCTAAGTATTGTTGTAATGAAAATCTTGATATACTTCAAAATAAGTAGATTACTTTCTGCTTTCTAGTAATGCTGTAATGAAATTTTTAATATTCATGAAAGATTTATACTAAGCACAAAAATGAAAGCACATGAAGTGTTTTTCATAAAAGTAGCATACAAAATGCATAAATGCAAACCATATTTGGAAGAAACAATCATAGAAAATTTGATTGTATCGAAGGAAAATATGAATAAATTGTATTATTAATGAGATACATATTTATGGATCTAGAAGTATTTATAACCAATTTGAGTTATCGAAAGACGAATATGAATTCACAGGAAAGTTTAAAATCAGGAGGAGCATTCATAAGTATTTTATAATGCACTCTTTTTCCTTAACTAAAATTTTTCCCACTGGGTTTTTATTAGTAAGGTTTTAATGAGGCATTACCTTGATCCAGAAGTATCAACTCCCTAGTAACATTTGAAATAAGTTATAATGTACTCTTTTTCCTTATTTAAGATTTTTTCCACTGGGTTTTTCTTACTAAGGTTTTAACGAGGCATTGTCTTGATCTAGAAGAATCAAACGTCTTTTCAAGAAATAACATCTCAAATATGTTATTTAAGTTAAATTGTATTTTTATCCTTGACTAAGGATTTTCACATTGAGTTTTCCTTTGTAAGGTTTTTAATGAAGTATTATATTGATCCAGAAGTATCAAACTCTATTTGATTCTGTAAATTATTGAAACATCTCATACTATATTGTACTCTTTTTCCTTCACTAAGATTTTTCCCATAGGGTTTTTCTTAGTAAGAGTTTAACGAGGCATTAGTTTGATACAGAAGTATCAAACTTCATTTGAAGAAATAAGAAAATAAAATATGTCATTGTATTCTTTTTCCTTCACTAAGATTTTTCCCATTGGGTTTTTCTTAGTAGGGTTTTGATGAGGCATCATTTTGATCCCGAAGTATCAAACCCTTTAGAAATAATATCATTTTTAATATGATTTTACAAGTTGTACTCTTTTCCTCGTTCAAGGTTTTTTCCCACTGGGTTTTCCTAACAGAGGTTTTTAATGAGGCAACAGACAATATTTATGACGACTGAATGGATGTAAGAAAGCAAAATAATAATGAGGGGGAGCAATTGTCATGGACGTTTTAAAAGAAACAATTTCTAGCAAGCATATGAGCATCCAAGATTTCGAAGACGCATATTCAAGGGGGAGTGTTATAATATATGTAAATATATAAGTGAATATGCTTTTGTGTTTTTCTATTTAGTCCCACATCATGGGATATGTTCCATCTCATGCTCCAAGGCCTATATATAAAGGAGCCTATGTAATATAATTTTATGACTAACTTCTGAATGAATAAAATTGTTCTCTCTCTAATGGCTTCCACTTTCTTCATTTCATAACAAAAGTTAGTTTTTTGAGTCATTTATCGACTTTCAATGTCTAACTCGAAATTCGTAATTTCAAACACGTCGATACTTATACTTAAAACTCTTCCGAATGATATTCCAGACACGACAGAAAAGGTCTCAGATCCTAATTCGTTCATGTCCAAAAGTTGACTTTTTGATTATGTTTAATTTAAAGTTTGATTGAACCTATTAATTACTCTAATTAGTATGTGTCAAAAATCTGCGTTTTTACAAGCATTGGACCGACGAACTTCTTGTCAAGGTTTTAAAAAGGCACCACGCTGATCCATAATTATTAAACTGCATATTAAGAAATAACATTATTTATGATTAATGGAAGTTGTTCTTTATTCATGGTTTACCCTCTAGGTTTACATACTTTAGGTTTTTAACGATGTACCAATCGATATCAATATAAGTTTATGGATATACGTACACAAGGTAACATTGAAGAGGAGAAATTATCTTATATGTTTTGAAAGAGAGGTTCAGAAGTCCCACCACGAGCATTCAAGATTTTTGCATATTTAAGGAATAATGTTATAACATGATTTGTAAAGAGCAAATACGCTTAAATGTATTTACAAAGAATATTTTTTTTATGACCATACAAATTTAGCTCAATGGTGTTGTAAATTATCCTTTTAATCTCTTATTCTTATTTTTATATTAGAAAAACAATTTAATTATTGCTTAGAATAGAATAAAGCGTTATCACGTAAATCATGTAAATGCACATGTGTTCTATTCATTCAGTTTCGAACGCCGTGGATTGAGCTTTGATTAGAGAAAGAAAAGGAATTATGGCCGCATTGTAGTTTAACTTTGTAAAATTCATAGGATACTGCCGTGCCGATAAAAAATACGTAGCATAATAGAGTTTACATAATGTTATTTTGTTTTGACACTGGAGATAGGTCCAACATGGTTCAACGTGGTCTCAAAGGTTATTAGTTTAAGAAAATATAAAAGGATAATATCTCACGTGTAATTATTAGTTAATCTTCGTCGTTATCTGTCTTGCTTTCCCTCACTTTAAATATTTCTATCAAAAATGTCTTTCTTTCTAAACAGCGAACGATTAGACTGATTTTTCTGGACTCCTATCAAAATCCTATCTTTTACTTTCCGATCAACGGTGTCATGGCATATAGACGCTTCAGTCGCATCTCTCGATTAATATCATCATACACGTGTCCATTTATCAAGTCCTCTACTTCTCAGTACAGTACCGTGGCATCGCCGCTCCATATTCAAAAGATCACGATTTTATCTTCTTCGCCAAATTATGTAAGTGTAATTTTGGGTAATATTACTACGGTTATATCATGGTGTGTTATTTCTAACTGAGATTTCAGGCGAAGTTTAGTATTGGGAGACTAAGACTGCTATCAACTCAGGCGATGGTTGATGTTCCGAGAGGAGGGGTTGTGGATGTACCTTTGGCGCAGCCTGGTGAAGGAATTGCCGAGTGTGAGTTGCTCAAATGGTTTGTACAGGAAGTGAGTTTTTTTGTTTGTTTATTTTTTTTTGTTTCAAGTAACTTGGCTATGCTAAATCGAACCATTTACTAGTGCAAAACAAGTATTAATTCAGCACAGCTGGATCAAAGTTCTAATGGTTCAATACAATGGTGTAATATTAGATTTTGAAATAGTATAAACTAACAATAGACGACCTTACTTTGTTGCAAAATCAGAGCAGGGATCACCTAGTGTGTTAGGTCACTGCATTAAAGGTTTAATGATTGAGAAGGACGATGCACTACAGCGAATACTGAACATTGCTAAAATGCATCGGTGCTAGTACCAAAATAGAGGATTGTAGCCGTGTTTGAATTAGCTATTCCTTTGCCATTGTTAGTTTGTACATTTTAATATCCAATCCACAAAAATACCCCAATATCTTGACCATTTATGAAAGAATTTGGATGAATACATTTCCGCAATTTCTTTACGGAATTCCATAAGAACCCTTCACGCTATCAGGCAACAATTTCTTTATGGTATTTTTGTGGATTGGATTTTAAAAAGTATTAGGAAGAATGACAAACTAAAAAAAAAACTGTGTGAAGGACACCAAGTTTCATTTTCAGACCGAAGGACAAACCTTGAAGAAAAACTAAGCTGAAGGACAATGCTAGTTATAATTAGCACTATATTCAGTTTTTACACTATACAAAATGCTAGTTATAACTAGCATTATATTTAATTTTACACGGTATAAAATGCTAGCTATATTAGCATTGTCTTTCGGTCTAATTTTTTTAAAGTTCGTCTTCAGTTCAAAAATGAAACTTGTTGTCCTTCAATCTAATTTTTTTTCTCAAAGTTTGTCATTGTGCTTATTTTCCACTTTAATAAATATCACTCTAATAACAAGGTTGTTACCACCATGAACAAAAAAAAAATATATATCCTTTTTCCATCTAAAGAACTTTTGCTCATTTACCAATTCGTATCAGGCAACAATGCTATGCCGTACGATGTTTACTTCATCGACAAATTGAGTATTAGGGTGTTGAAGCAATTTAAAATTCTGATATTATGTATTTTAAAGAGAGGATTGTGTTGTTTTTACAAGAGTAAAACTTTACGTTGTTGTGTCCATGGTCTTTACAATCAATATATTTGGATTAACCACACAGCTTGATCAGCCAAATTGCTATCTCCGACTCATACCAGCCCAACTTATATCAGTTGTAATTGGTATGTGACTCGGTTCACATCAAAGTTGTATTTGGTTTGCGATTTTGGTACGAAAGCAAAATAATGCCCAAAGATACGATGATGTTTGGCTATCAATGAGTCTATAATTCGTACTTGCTTATAAGCTCACGAGAAGTTGGCATTTCAAGTTATGAATTAGGAATCAATGCTCATGAAAGTTCAAAGTATAGCTCATTTTAGTAAAGTTTAACCATGTAAAAGAGGATCATGCTCACTGAGTTTTAAGAAGTACTCATGGGCACTAAATTCATAGTAGAGTTTATATGTTGGAAAAATAGGACGGGTATATTGATGTTAACTATTACTTGTTATCTTCATATTTTAGTGGCTATTATATCGTTAAATTGTATTTATTGATTGTCAGCTTCTATTTTCTCCAAATTCTGAAATTTGATCTTGTCTTGACTGGTGCCTCTTTATATAAGGTTCCTTTGTACACAAATAAGTTATTTTACATCATCACTGAAGTAAGTGTCTGTTTGAGGATAGAGGTTTGAGTAAATTTGCTTTCAAGAACATATCAACGTCGAGGGGAAAAGTTGGATATAAGAATGGAAACGTTGCTTTTGTTATAATGGAAGGTTTTTTGTCTTACACTCATGACCTTACATAGATCTATTTCGGATGCGAACTCTTCATTTTCAACATTTGCAGAAAAAGGTTAAACAGTGATGCACTCTTATGTCGGGTTCGATGTAAGTTTGCATACGATGGCTCCAACTGGTCTGTTCACACTGTCGAAGGACGAATCCTAGTACATATTGTTCAACATCTTTGTACTGGATCAAGTCTTTTTTTCTCCCATAGGAATCTAATCGTCAAAGTCGTACACAACTTTGGTGGTCAGATATCCTAATTTTTTTTCATATATTGGTGATACCCAAAAAAGGGGGAATGGTGATAATTAAATAGCTAAGTTTCATTTTATGATAGGACCAGAAGAAATGTGGGTAGTGTCAATTGAACTGCCATTCATATTATCTACTAAAGCACCCTTTTGGTTCTTCTGTGGTCGAAGAGTCAATCATGTTAATGAAAGATAATTTGGAGTTTTATGTACGGGAATCTAATTAATGAATTCATATAATGTTGGTTTACCAAGAGATAGGACAAATCTGGATTAGTATAAATATTAGCCTTTAAGTCATCATTATTATATATCATATAATAAAAAATCATGCAGTAAATTAAGCCATCCCACAGTAGCATGGTCCAAAATATATTGGTTTTATGTGGGTAGCTTAATTTTTGTAAATAATATGGATGCATTATCAAACATCAACCAAGTCGTTTTTAAGAGATTGTGGTACACCATAGAGATCAATCTGAAAATGAAAAGTTTGTAGTTGAAGTTATGAATTCAACAGCGTAGTTTCACGGTTAGAGCAAATTAGATTTATTTATGTCCACTGCTTTCAGTAAAAAGTAATTTTGATGGCAAAACAAAAATGCAGCTGAAAACAAAAGAAAGTTTATTGAAATACATCTGATGTTATCTTCAGAGTGGAATATAATATTTGAAGTAAGAATCTGAAGGGTGTCTATTTTCGGTCCTATTTGAGACCCATGTTATCAATTGAAACTTGAAATGGCTAATGTGCATATCAACTACTCTTGCTTTCAGCAGTGTCATTTCACTAAGACTATGTTCCTTGTAGCCATACGTGATTATAGAAGTATGATTCAGCCATTTCAAGCTGTTGTTGTATGAGTATATGATCTAGAAAATAGTTGGTTATGATTTAGACAGTTATTCTTATTGTTTATTTCTACAATATATTATGCGGCAGGGTGATCTAGTAGACGAATTTGAACGCCTTTGTGAAGTTCAAAGTGACAAAGCAACAATTGAAATTACTAGTCGTTTCAAAGGAAAAATTGTCCAGCTTCACTTTCTACCTGGTGACATAGTGAAGGTAAAGTTAATACAAGTAGTTGTAACTTTTAATGTGTACTACACCCATTTTACAATGTTTTGAAACTAGTAGTAAACTTTATGTTAGATGCATTACAGCTTTAAGTTTGGGCTTATTTGTTTCACCTTTTAAAGTTTTTGCTGCTAAAAGTCACTGACATGTTCGAAGATAAGGTCCATTTGTGTGGCTAATTTGAGAAAAAGTAATAAACTATCATACATTTTCAAGTTTCAACACTCAGCCACAATTGCAGAGTATAGTAGAATCATCATACAAAGTTTTTGAAGATATACTCTGGATAATATGTGAATTTACATATGGAGATACACAAGATAATGTCATTATGATCTACCAAATAAATTTCTTCAAATAAGCGATATACTATGTACTTCTTTTGGCTGGAAAAGATCTTGATACCCCTATCCATATTGCAGGTTGGTGAAACATTATTGAGGATAAATGTTGATGATGCACAAGAATCTTTGACAGTAGATGGAGAATTCAATAATGTTTCAGAAATGCCTAAAGTATGTGAGTTGGAATCTGTTCCTGAAAGCATAACAGAAATCATGGAAAATATAAAAACAGGTGAAGCAAAGGTTCTTTCTACTCCTTCTGTTAGGCACTTAGCGAAGGAGTATGGCATAAATATAAACGATATTTGTGGAACTGGTAAGGATAACCGAGTATTGAAAGAAGATGTTTTGAGGCATGTTGCAAGCAAAAGCATTCATATAGAAGATTCTCATACTAGTTCTTGTGAGCAGCAACATATGTTAATAAGTGATAAGCATTTGGATACAGTTAATCAAGAAGACTACCCTGATAAAATTGTCCAACTAAGGTAACTAGCTATATTATTAATGATTAGGATTTTTAGTATTTTACTTCGACAATACGAACACGGTACAAAGGGTTTACATGCGAATAAGTTTATGACTCATGATCAATTTAGCCTTCCTCCGAATGAATTCATGTTGGTTATAGAGACGTGAATAGCCATGTATTTCAGCTTGGATGTCAAATACTAGTCCGCTATGCCTCAGTGGTAATGATGATGATAGCACCATGATATCCAACATAAAAGTTCTCGTAAATGCATGCTCCTAAGTATAGATGCTGGACTATTGTAACATATTTTTAAGATGTTCATTTCTACTTTAACCCTACCATGTCACCTCTCTATGAAACATGTCATTAGTTTTCTCCAAGTTCATAAAAAATTTCATGCTCTATATGGTTTCCATCTCTATGGTGGAGCATCATAGTGTACAATCAAATTGATTTGTAATATGATACCTGGTAAACCTATCCAAAAATTCGCAATATACATTACTTTGATGTCATATAGCACCTTAAAAGAACTCATGCATCCATTTGCTTTCCTAGGCATTCTAATTTGTTGCCACATCTAAGTATTTTCACACCTCAACATGTATATCATTGACTCACAACTCACAAGCTTATTCCTAACTTAACACTTTCCAGATTTCATTAGCTTCCAAATTCCAACGTGCGTGTGCATGCACACACACATACATTCGCGCGCGCGCACACACATAATATTGAAATATATTGAAATTGGGTATATAAATGGCGGTACATATTATACTACAAGTCTTAGGTAGTATACAATATTCTACATATCAATATATGTCTAACGATTCGAATCATGCTACGCAAGTTTCAAATCTGCGACTTCTCGCACCAAAGTCGAACCGCTGGGACAGTGGCGCTGGTCAAATTCTAATATTTGCATATAAATACGCTTTTGGTCTCCTGTAACGACAATGTTGTGATGCATATGACTTTCGCTGTTTGCCAAAGTAAATATACTCCAACTATGTTGTGTCATCATCCTTTACAATATTATTTCATCATTGTCCTTTATTTGCTCACAATACACAATGTGTTCTTTTTACGCTCTTTGATGGTATCCAATTTCTTATTAGGCTCTTCATAAACCTTAGACTTACTTCTTGTACAACTTGTTTTTTGTTTCGTTCTTAGTTACATATGGTATACGCACATTCATTGTTTTTTCATTTGCATATGCACTTCCGTCATTACTTGAAGGTGCATTGCCCTTAAAAATACCTAGGTCTTTATCCCTACCGATTGAACATGCCTTGACACTTCTTTTCATGTAATATCTGTTTCTCTCTTGGTATTCTATCATATTTACGTAAGAATTTCTTTATGGTAGTCTCATTCAGTTTCCAGCAGTAAAGTATTGGACCCATTATAAGTTACTGACTGATGAAAATATTTTCCTTTTACAGGGGATTTCAAAGAGCTATGGTAAAATCGATGACCATAGCTGCAAAAGTTCCACATTTTCATTATCTAGAAGAAATAAATTGTGATGCACTTTTGAAGCTAAAAACTGCATTTCAAAATGCAAACACTGATCCAGACATCAAACATACTTTTCTTCCATTCTTAATAAAATCCCTTTCCATGGCACTGAACAAGTACCCACTTCTAAATAGTTCCTTCAACGAGGAAAACAATGAGATCATTCTAAAAGGTAATTATGCACTACATACAGAAAAAAATTGTTGTGTTCTGTGTTTCTTATTTTCCAATATCAGTTTTTTTTTGTTATGCTTTTCCTGCTTTGCTTCTGCTTTAGCTTTTTTGAGATAATCACGACTTATGAGATTTGATCCTTAATACAACTTTTTTCAAACAACTGTTATGCACAAATTTATCATCTTGTTTCCTCATTAGTTGCAATTTTTCATGTAGTAGTTACGAAATGGTGTTGACAAAAGCAGTAGCAGTTGAAGTTAGTGGTTATTGTTGAACTATATCATCTACACTTCTTTCTACTGTTCTAAACTAATGCACGACCTCACATGATTTTTTAATTATGTAGGATGCCATAATATTGGAGTTGCCATGGCTACTTCATTTGGGTTGGTTGTACCAAATGTGAAGAAGGTTCAATCGCTCTCCATTTTGGAGGTATGCTCAAATTTATTTTTCTAACTTCAGCTACATACATTTCTTTTCATAAGCAGGCATTGTGCATCTAGTATCATAGCATGGATTTAATTTTATTGATTGGTACACTTTTTACATCTTAATATTTTGGTCTCCGTTTTGTAATCGATGGAATATAATAGATGGAAAATTTTGATTATGTGACTAAAATGGGTGCAAAAAATAACTATATTAGAAACAATATCGTAGTGTTGAACTTGAATCCCTTGCTAAATAGATTCTAATTTGTATTTATAGTTTTAAATCCTTGCCCCATATATCCTAAAGCAGAAAAATATTGTTGATCCGCATCTTTACGATTTAGTAAACAACTTTTATGTGTCCATCTATCATTGGCCATCAAAATTATGATATATTTCTAAAAGCAATTGTAATACTCCACATATTTAGCTGCTTATTATAAGCACAAGAAGCCTTATCACTAATACTATTTTGATTTTAAGCGACACATGTTTTTATTTATATTAGATTACGAAGGAACTCTCAAGACTGTATAAATTGGCATCAAATAACAAGCTAAGCACTGAAGATATTTCTGGTGGAACAATAACTTTGAGCAACATTGGAACCATTGGTGGAAAATTTGGATGTCCAGTTCTAAATTTACCAGAAGTAGCTATAATTGCTATTGGTCGAATGCAACAACTTCCTCGCTTTGCTGATGATGGATCTGTGTATCCTGCTACTGTTACCAATGTGAGTATTTATTTATCATGATGTCATGCTTTTCATATTAGTGGAAACTGTCTATTTTTTAAGTTGTAAATCTAGTTCCTAAAATCAACAAATTGCAAAATCACAATACAAATTCATCAACATAAAAAAAAAAAATGTAAATCATAAGTTTAAAATCAAAACTTTCAAATTAAGCGCGATGATGGAAATTATATAATATTAGGTTGCTTGTATTGTTTAAAATGCAAGGTAGAAAGAAATTACCAACAAGTTTTCAAAATACACTAATAGACTTGAATTTGGAATTTGATAGTTTATCTACGTAAAACATGTCATGTGATACGTTTGAAGAAAATACGAAGGTTTGCATGGTAAAAGTGCAAGGCATAATAAAAGCTATTGAAATTGCACAAATTAAGAACATCGATTATGAAAGTTTAGTAATTCATACCATTTATTTTTGTACAACATGCAATTTTAATTGCATAATGCAACAATCCATTTTAGGGAAAATAAATAAAGTCAAAATTTGCAAGTAGTTTCCTTTATAAACAAAGCAAGTTATAATAGAAGCTGCTAAAATTGGTTTAAACTTTAAATGATATAATTTTTAACGTGATATGAAAATAATAATAAGAGGCATAATAAAAGCTATTGAAATTGCACAAATTAAGAACATCGATTATGAAAGTTTAGTAATTCATACCATTTATTTTTGTACAACATGCAATTTTAATTGCATAATGCAACAATCCATTTTAGGGAAAATAAATAAAGTCAAAATTTGCAAGTAGTTTCCTTTATAAACAAAGCAAGTTATAATAGAAGCTGCTAAAATTGGTTTAAACTTTAAATGATATAATTTTTAACGTGATATGAAAATAATAATAAGAAAACTGAAAGTTTAAGGTGCGACCTTTGTCAATAAAAGTAGGAATCCGCTTTGAAATTTGAATAACAGTAAAGAGATTTTGGGATAGCTGACGAATAGCGAGGGTCTAATGTCTTTTATAATATTATTATTTACACGGATACATAGAAGTATGGGTTTCTTATTGCACTTGTATATGAAAAGGCAAATGTTATTCAAGTTTTCTTTGTTGCATCCATCCCTATAATTTACTTTATGATGCATTCTGCATTCATTGAGATTATGTTCTGAATCAACATCTTTAGGTGGAGGCATAAATTAAATAATTCATGCAGATACACAAGAAATAAGTTAAGGTTTCTACTGATGAAAAAAAAAATGAAGAAAAAGATTTTAACATGAATTCACTGTTTACTGTAGGTGACTATAGGAGCTGATCACAGGATAGTCGATGGAGCCTCTGTTGCAAAATTTTGCAATGAGTGGAAGCTTCTGATAGAAAAACCAGACCTGCTCCTCCTACATATGCGATGATTTTAGTTATGAGAAACATTGTTGTAAATGGTATATCATCATGTACCGAATATTTGGTTAATAAATCGAGATTCCATTTCATGTGGTTCCAATTTGTGATAAGTGCTTACACTTTAAAATGGTAATGTTTACGTACGATTACATATTTGCCTGTATTATTTTCTTATGTTCACCCACATTTTGAAGGTTAACCCAACCTTAAAGTTAGGTTGATTTCTTATGATGGTTAAACTGGCCTTATCCTAAAAATCCACCAATTTAACTTTGAAGTTGTGATGAGAGCTCTTCCAACGTGAGATAAGCTGCCAGTATCCCGCTTCCACAAAACTCTATCTCGATTCTCGATTGATTCACAGGGTCGCTTTTGGAAACTGCTTAGTTAATCGACTAATATATTAGGTTTTCTAGATGTCAGCCAACTTAGTATGCAAGGGTAGAAAAATAATACGGTTGATTACTTATTCTGCTTTTAAAACCGGATAAGGATTACGGTATTATTTTATAACGTTGCTCATTCTATCTCCTTTTTATTTGACAACGTACATAAAATTTAAAATTTCAGCTAGTTAATCTCTATCTCTCACGCATATTTTTCTTACTCTTTATTCTCCACAAACTAAATTCATATTTATCAATTAGTAACGTCAAATAGGTACAAAGGAAAATAACATGCATAGTTTTCATATCATTTCGACCATGATGATTTACTGGTTTTAGTTAAGGCATACAAAGAGGCATATCGTAGGCGTAAACTACGACTGAGTCAAGGTGACCGTAGGAGTGTTGATAACTTCTAGAACGGAAGGAATTCGGTTTACAATACCCATTTGATCATCTTCTATCTGATCAAACGATCAACACTTGAAAGATTGAGAAATCTTCTCTCCTCAGATTGTAATATCATCACCGGAGAGATACTCTTCCGTGATCAAGAGTTCTGTTCAATCAGTTTTGCAAACTAATAAGAATAGCTAATTTGCCAGCTGCCTCGCCTGAATCCTGTCAGCAAGTCATCATCACCCATGACAGGCCGCAGTATTCCTCCTCGGATTTATCCACATTGGAGAAGATTTTCTCAGATTCTGTTCAGCAGATTTCAAATCAAGAATCAGATTCTTGATTTAAAATACAGTATTATATCATCAAGATAAAGGAAAGAAGTTCTTATCTGGCTGTCGTATCAAGATTGCCTCGCCAGAATCTGTTGTTTCATAGACAGTGAAGTATCAACACATTCACAATGACAGACATTGCTGAAAGTTCTGAAACAACATCTCCCACAAGAGCCAACAGGGTTGGCACAGTTGGTTGATGGTCCGGACTGCGTGATCGAAGGTCACGAGTTCGAGCCCCGAAACTGACAACCCTGTAACAAGTACCCGAAGTATGTGTTTGGCAGGCACATACTTCCCTAGAGTTTACAAGCGAAAAAAAAAACATCTCCTACAAGAAGGAATCCATCAAATTCAACTCAAGAATCAACAAGTCTGTGCATAATAAAGTCAAAGAGTCAACTTGCAGTACAATTGGATGAGCATAACTATTTGCTATGGAAATATCAGACAGAAACAACAATAAGAGGTTACGGCTTAGAAAATTATGTCAACGACACATTAGCAATACCACCAATGATGATAAGTGACAGCAGTGGAAAATTGGTTTCAAATCAAGATTTCATAAACTATCAAAGGCAGGACAGTTTGTTAGCATCTTGGTTAATGTCATCCATCAATGTTAACTTTCTGTCTCAAATTATAGGGTGCAAAAGCTCACAAGAAATATGGTCAAAAATTAATCAAATTTTTAATTTACAAACTGCAGCAAGAATACCACACTACAAAAGGCAACTACAAAATCTGAAAAAAGACAGCATGTCAACGCAAGAATATTTAACTAAAGTCAAAACATATTGTGACTTACTGGAGACTGCTGGTCACAAAGTGGCAAATACAGAGCAGATTCTTACCATATTTAGTGGTCTAGATGAAGAGTATGAGTCAGTTGTTGCAATAATCTCATCAAGAGAAACTTTGCCATTAATTCAAATGTACAGTCTACGCTTCTTGCCCAAGAAGGTAGAATTGATAAGAAGAAATCACTGAATGCAGATTTATCTATAAACTATGCATCAAACAACAAAGGCAAAGGTCAAGAAAAGCCAATCAATAGCAGGCCTCAACAAAGCAACCAAAGAGGTGGACAGAATTACAGAGGCAGAGGCCATGGAAGGTGGAACAATTCTAACAGACTTAGGTGTCAGATTTGTGAAAAGTTTGGACATAATGCAATCAAGTGTTATTTCAGATTTGATTAAAGTTTTAGTATGAATCAGCAAAATGATGTTCAGAGAAGCAATAATCCAAATGTTAAAATTGCTCATACAAGCCTAGATGCAAGAAAGCAAGGTAGCAGTTCAAAAAATCAATCAGATGCAGACCAACAAACAAAGACGATGATCTACAGTTTGAAGAATGGTATCCAGATTCTGGTGTAACAAATCACATCACCAACAACCTTGACAATCTCAATCTTGGAAATAGAGAGTACAAAGGTACGCAATATATTTTTAGGAGTAATGGAAAACCAATTCAAATAACTCATACTGGAAATGCCAGAATCAGAGGCAGAAGAGAGTCACATCTCAATAATTTACTCAGAGTACCACAAATTAAGAAAAACTTACTGAGTGTATCTCAATTTGCTAATGACAATCAAATATACTTTGAATTCTACCCAAAGTTCTGTTTAGTTAGGGATTTACTGAATAAAGAAATCTTGTTACAGGGTAATGTGCACAATGGTCTTTACACTTTCAATCTATTAAAGAAAACTAAGTCTGCTCAAAAGAGAAATTGGTGCAATTATACTAGATGTGATTCAAATGAAAGGATGTTTGATCTGTGGCATAATAAACTGGGTCACCCCAGTGTGGATGCTGTAAAACATGTATTGCAAAATATGAATATAAAATTTGAAAGTATATCTAGACCATATATGTGTACTTCTTGTCAAATGGGAAAAAGTCACAAACTACCATTTTCTAAATCATTAACTAAGTACACAAAACCATTAGAAATGGTAGCAGTTGACTTATGGGGTCCAGCCCCAATTGTTTCTGATTATGGATTTAAATACTATGTTTCTTTTGTAGACTCATTTACTAGATATACATGGATATACTTTCTCAAATCAAAGGAAGAAATCAAAGATATAGTGATGCAGTTTATCAATCAAGCAGAGAGACATACAAATAATAAATTAAAGATAATTCAGACAGATGGAGGGACAGAATTCAAAACTTTGAAGGAATATTTTATCAAAAAAGGAATAATACATAGACTCACCTGTCCATATACATCTGAACAGAATGAGCTTGTTGAAAGGAAGCACATGCACATAATTGATACTGGCCTAACACTTTTGGCTTATGCCTCAATGCCTCTAAAATTTTGGCCAGAGTCATTCAATTCTGCTGTATTCCTCATCAACATAATGCCTATAAAGGTGTTGAAAAACAAAACACCACTTGAGAAATTACTTAACACATCTCCAGATTATACATTAACACCACTTGAGAAATTACTTAACACATGTCTTAAAACTTTGGTTGCTTGTGTTATCCATATTTAAGACCATATAATTCTCACAAGCTAAGTTTTAGATCTTTACCATGCACATTTATTGGATATCCCACCAATCAGAAGGGATACAAATGTCTTACCAGCAATGGCAAGATAATTATTTTTAGACATGTTGCTTTTAATGAACATGTCTTTCCCTTCTCTATGAGTAAGTTGAAAAATAGTCATAGGGTTTATGATGCTAAATCATCTATGCACTCTGTTCAAAAACATTATGTTCCAACTTACTCAAGTGAGCAGGTAAAAAAGACTTAGACTGGTCATCTGATAAACACTGAATACACACAAAACATATCAGATGATCAGTCTGATCTCAATAGATCAGAAGATCCAAACAATCACTGCCAAGACAGAGATTCATCAGACTCCAGTATGGACACTTCATCAAGTATGGATACTTCCTCAAGTCCAGATCAAATTAATGATACAAATGTCAGTAGATCACCATCTCCTGTAAGAGAAGGAAATCATATGATGACAAGATCAAAACATGGTATTTTCAAACCAAAAGTCTACTCTACTGTACTGAAGCAAGATGAACCAGTCAATTATGAAGAAGCTCTTACAACAGTAACTGGAAGTCAGCCATGGATGATGAATACAATGACTTTAATTAAAAACAAAACATGGAGCATTGTGCAAGCACTAAAAGACAAAAACATAATTGGATGCAGATGGACCTATAAACTTAAAAGGTCTGCATATGGAAAAGTAGCAAAGTATAAGGCAAGGTTGGTAGCTAAGGGCTACTCACAATAGAGTGGCTTTGATTTCACTGAAACCTTTTCACCAGTAGTGAAACCAACTACAATCAGAGTAATGCAGTTGCTCTACACAATAAATGGGACATCAGACAACTAGATGTCAACAATGCCTTTCTACATGGTGAACTACAATAAGAAGTATACATGCAACAACCACCAGGATATGCTAAAGGCAATGATAAGAAAACGGTATGCAAATTACATAAAGCCATCCATGGACTGAAGCAAGCTCTTAGAGTGTGGTATGAAAAACTACAATCTACCTTGATCAGTTTAGAATTCAATCCAACCAGGTCTGACAACTCACTTTACATCAAAATAAATGATATTAGTACTACTTATGTTCTTGTGTATGTGGATGATCTCATAATTAAAGGTAATAGCAGTGATGAAATTAGGCATGTCACTAGTCATCTACATAAGACTTTCTCTATCAAAGATCCAGGCAACTTGAGCTACTTCTTAGGAATATAAGTACACAGAAAACCACAGAGTGAATTAATACCGTCTCAAAGTAAATATATTTCTGAGATTCTTGATAGGGCAAAGATGAATGATGCAAAGCCTATGCCATCACCTATGGTAAGTAATTTACACCTATCTAAATATAAAAGTGAGCATACAGAGAACATAAAACAGTACAGAAGTATAGTAGGTGTCTTGCAATATGTTACCATTACAAGACCAGATATTTCATTCAGTGTAAATAAGGTCTGTCAATTTATGCAGGAACCTATAGATCAACAGTGGAAGGCAGTGAAGAGGATCCTGCGATACTTAAAGGGCACAATAAAATATGGAATAAGCATTAAAGCAAGCAAATCACTAAATATTCAAGGATACGCAGATGCAGATTGGGCATCGGATTTTGATGACCGAAGATCTACCACTGGTCACTGTATCTATCTGGATGGCAACCCAGTATCATGGTGCTCCAAAAAGCAGCCAGCCGTTTCTCGATCAAGTACAGAGGCGGAATACCGCAGTGTTGCTAGCGCCACAGTCGAGATAATGTGGCTGGAATCTCTTCTTCAAGAGATAAATATTATCAACATCACAAAACCCATAATATGGTGAGACAATCTTAGCGCTGTATCACTCACAGCTAACCTAATTCTTCACTCATGAACGAAGCATATGGAAATTGACCTCTATTTTGTTCGCGAGCAAGTCATCAAAGGGAAGCTCAACATAAATCACCTTCCAGCCACTCTTCAGAAGGCAGACATACTTACAAAACCAATCTCAAAGAATAATTTTGTAAGGCTGCGATCAGATCTTAAAGTTGAGGCAGATCTAGAAAGTTAGAGAGAAATGATAGCCACGCATCCGTCATTAGATACTTCAAACTAGTTTACTCAGACAAAACCACATGATACACGTAATTTTGCCTAAGATCCTCAAAATCGAGCAACACATGAGATCTATCAAACTTCCAAGTATCTTTCGCTCGCTTCAAAACCTCTGAATCACTCTTAAGCACTTGAGATACTTCAGCAAATCAATTATTGAGAGGAAAATCACAGATCTGCTGGGCGAGAAGACGAAAAAATATTTTGGGGACAAAAAGAAGAAAACCCTAGTCGACATTGTCGAGGGGAAATAAAGAAAGCAGTATATTAGTATTAGATATTAGATGGCCAAACGTTATTTGATTATATAAGGGTTACAAGGGTATTTATATAATTACTCAAAAGCAGTATTTGTATCATATAAATAAGGTGCATCTGTAACATTGTTTGTATCAATACAATCAATACAATCAATACATTCAGTTTCTATTTAATACCCATCTAGAATGTTAAGTAAGGCATACAACTTTGAAAAATAGAAATGCATACTCGTTTGGCTGCCATTGTAGCTTTGAATATCATAGTGTGTCATTTATCAAGATATTATGAGCATGAGTCTTTAGTTTAAACCTATATAGTCGTGTTTGTTTTTTTAGTACCCGTTGTAATTTCTTGTATTTGCAGGTCCGGTCCAAGGTAAGTTTAGGTCCTGAACAATAGAACAAATTTTAGATTTGTAGGTATGAGTCCTGGACTTGGCTTTGAGGAAAAAATTGGTTACAACTTAATTACAAAATAATTCTACAAAACTAGATTCGGTAGTATTTAAATCTACATCAACTAAACATTGAAACACAAGTTCTACCACCGACCTACACAACCTTCGCATTCATTCACTGAAGTAAATAATTTATATACTATTTTTGGGACAATAAGTATCTAGGCCCCATCTTCAAATTGGGCCCTAGGCCGTCGTCCGACTAGCATGGGTCCGGGGTCGGCCCTGTGTATTTTGTATATGCTTTCCTATTGTTATATTTCATTTTCGAGTTATAGTAATATGATTCTAAGTATGATTGAACAAAGATACGTAGCTAAAAACATACATTGACAAAAGAATAATATTGACACGTAGGTACACTGACCAAAGAATAATGTTATAGTCTGTTATTTATTACCACGATTATTATGAGGTGCCCTAACGTGTAGTGAATTAAGTTAATTACACAGTAGATTTATATTATTTTCTAGTTCTAAAGCACATTCAATAACTCTTTGAGGTAGAAAATCGTAAATCCACCATCGACATGTCTGCTATCACCATGGCTTCTGCTATCGCCGTCAACACCCGAATCACCCATTCTACTTCCAAATCTACGACCAACAATAAAAAAATCTCCTTATTTTGTTAAAAAAATTGAGTGAATTTGGTGCAAAATGGGGCAATTTATTTTGATTTAGGGATAAAGTTACTTGAATATGGGTTTTATTTACAAACCAAGGAATGCCGGCTGTAGCTTTTTTCAAGAAACAAAAAACATTCTATTCCTTGTAATAAAAGTCAGATAAACGTGTAGTTTTGTTGTTTATCCAACTTCATATGGATTGCGTTGTGGACTTTTTCATCCACATCACGTCGAATGCAGAAAAACATCGAGTTATTTGGAAATAATCAGAGAGCCCGCGATAAGTTTACTATCACAAGAACAACTCGGTAGTGAATGCGTACTGGAGTGTCGAACAAGAAAAACAGTCTAGTAGTGCCTAATAGACGAATATATGCTGAAGAAGAAAAATGGTTTGGCAGTGCACTTGTTGAATCATCTTCTGCCAAACCAAATACCACCAAACTAACTTGGTCATACATGGATGTCCATTTTACAAGAAGCATGGCCCAGATTTCTACACAACCTCATACTTATAAATACCACATGGATGGACAACTCAAATGCTACCAAACTAAATCTATCGAATATAGTTTTTAGAGCTGTGTTTTTCATTCCTTTTGATCAATTGAATTGTATATTCTATATTAGTTGAATATGTAACGATCCGTATTTTATGTATCAAAAGATTGTAAAATATATTAATTTTATTCGTATGAGGTCGTATGATTCCGGAATTTTGAAATATTAATCTTAGAAATATTTTATACACCTATAATTTTTTCCGAATTTTTATATGACCATTTTGACCCTGAAAATCTTGTTTGGGCTATAATTTTTGACTGAAATCGAATTAGGGTCTAAAACTAGTTCCATTGCTTAAGGATAATGGTTTTCCATTCGGTAGAGTGATCATAATAGAAAAATGGACTTACGGTTACGAAGTTATGTCATTTTTAAATTTTTTAAAGCTGTTGATAAAGATTAGTGTGTAATTAATTAAGCATATTAGTCTAATTAGACAACACTATAAATAAAGGGCTGGAGAGTCAAACCAAAGCTTTTCCCTTTCATCCTAAATCAAGTGTAAACCCTAACTAGCCCTAGATCCATCCAAATTTCATCCAAAATTACCCAAATTGCCCTCCAAATCAAACTAGATTGTAGATCAGAGATTGGATCCTCAATTAGAAGCTAGGAATCATCAAATTGCTTGATTTAGAATGCTTATCTTTACTGTCTAGTTTAGATCTATGTATAAATTGATTGAATTTGGTAATTGATGAGTACCCACTATGCTATACATGTTTATAAGGTACCTTTTCTAACTTTAATGCTGTGCAGTTAAAGCGCTCAGCGGATTCAATGCGGTGGAGGTGCAAAAAGTCATAGCGGAGATATAGCGAGGATATAGCGGGGATATAGCGGATGAGTCTAAAATAGCATATAAAAATCATACTTAATATTTTTACAAATATATAAACAGTAATTAAATGAAACATTAACATTCAATTTAACGATAATTAATACATTTTCAGTTTTAAATAAAAACATGTGTAAATATATTGTAAATAAACGTAAACTGTTATTTAACATGATTAAATTTAATAGAATATTAGAGTATTTTCGTTTCTGAAAATATATTAAAAAACTTAATTAAAAGAATTAATTTCAAAATTTGTATAATGTATAAATGACATTTTTCAGTTTATTTCTTTTAAAGAAGATATAGCGGAATAGCAAAATATAGTGGGGATAACGGGATATAGCGAAAATAGCGGGACTTAAAGCGGAAAGGCAATATTTAAGGCTATTTGGAAAAATCATAGCGGCAGGAATCCGCTATGGGATATATCGGGGTTATAGCGGGGTAATAGCGGGGCATTAACTGCACAACTTTAATGATATGTTAATTCATGCATATGATATAGATTGATTTGAAATCACTTTGATGTATGTTCATATATTCATGCATATGTAGATCTACTTTAGAAATTGCCTTGTCAATCTCATTTTGATGGATTGCAAGTTTGATTGGATGCAATTGCTTGTTGTTCTATATTTGGATGGTATGATTTGACGTTGTTTGCTAGTGTTGTACATGCATAGGAAGATAGGTCGAAGAAATGAGCAAATTGGCAGCTAAGTTGGTCGGAATTGGACAAAACTCGGTAGATGTGCTTTGGAGTATGGTAGGAAGACGCTTGATGAGTCACAACTCAAATGGGGTTAAGTACATGACTCAGTGCCAAGTTAATCCTATAACTCAGTATCGAGTTATGAGGAAGGATGCTATGACTCGGTGGTTGACATGGATGGATGGAGCTTGGCTAGATGAGGTATTCCATAGCAAGATGTAGAGTATTTGGTTAAGGATTAGATGTTATACCGAGTTATCTCTAGAATTTTGAAGTGGAGCTTTGGATTAGGGGCAGAGTTATCAAAAGTGGTGGAGTTAGGTTAAAAGGCACCGGAAGAGGAGTACTAGAGACATGGGAGAGAAATTAGCCATTAGTTCGCTAAGTGTATAACTCGACACCGAGTTATACCTATGAATCAGTACCGAGTTATCATGGTGAATGATACGAATGTGGAACTTTCATAGCAGGAAGGGGAAGCTACATAGATTATGCTGGAGGTGTTGACTCATTCATGTTAGGTTGGATGACAATATAACAATATGATAAAAAGCTATGGTCTTTGGATGCCAACTTGTGTTGGGAGTAGGTTGCCAAGACGACGGCTCGTAAAGGAGGGTGCCATATGATCGGAGAATGTGGAAGGGTTCCTTGTGAATAATGGAAACTAGATTGAGTAAGAATGGCTCGGTATCCAAATGGAGGGTATATTGCTAAGGCATCGTTGGTGCTCAGAGAGATTTCAGCTGTACTCGTAGTAGTAGTATTGTAAATGAGAATGCCTATAGGCCAATTGAGGGACCTGTAGCTTTAGGTCTAGTGTTCAGCTTTAGGCCGTGAGAAACTTATCCATCTTTAGGCTACGAGATACGAGAGTAAAATAGAGAACCAGGATTTCCATTGGTCCCTAGCTTGGGAGTTATACGAGTTATTATATATTTAGAGCATAAAGAATGATAATCAGAATTATTGATGGATCTTATGGATGTTTTGGTTGTTTTTCTTAGTGGGCAATCAATCATAGGTATTGGGGGAAGTTGGCATTGGAGGTAGAAACACCTGAAAGACTGATATCCTTTATTTGGTTTGTGGTATATCTTTATGATATTGTGGAGTAGCATATTATAGAGTTATATTTGTACCTCTTTAGTTGCAGGGATAGGTTGGGTATGGTTCATGTACTCTTGTTTCTTACCATATTTACCTGTATGGTATTTTGAGACTCGTTTATCACTCACACCAGACTATTGTCTAACCCAAGGTTTTATGTTTTATTTCTTATTATCTTGGATACTCTTAAATGAGTATACTAGATAACCAGTCTAGGTGAGGTAGAGATGTTCGGAGGACGAGCTGGATGGAGTTATCTCATATTGTATGCATATATAGAGTCCATGCTTATTCTGCTGTGCAGCACCGGGGAGTCTTGGTAGTGACTGCTTACCATTTATATTTGAGACAGTTGTTGAATTTGTTTGTTTCCGTTGTATAAACACTACCATTGATGTATAACTCTATGGATATTTTACTTTGATGATGATCTGCTCAAATTGTTATTACTGTCTCTTCTGCTGTATATGTGATATTATATTTTGCTCATGCTCTGTGAGGTATATGACAGGTTATATGCTATATTGATTTATTTCAACCTTGATGACCGTCCTATATAAGCCAGGCATGACAGCAGCATACTATTAATATACTATTAGTGCCAGTGGTATAGGGCAATCGTCACAAAATAACTATGAAATTATGTATGTTCTCTATATTCTATATTGTCTATTTTACAATATTCGTCTTTAATTCACTCTCCACAAAATCCAATTTTACATATAACTTACAGCCATTTAATACATCTGGTATCTATAGTTCTACATAATTCCTTAGAGGTGTTTTCCAATTTTTTTAAATGAATATTTTTGGTGCTTTCATTGGGAAACTCATAGACATGCCTACTAAATCTAAGACCAGAGCTAGAGCTACTAAAAAGGATGTTGGAAATGTTAGAATTGGGACAGTCGGAAGTGGGTTTGAGATCCAATCTAAGAAGTGTTTTAAATGAAATCCTTTATTTTATTTTATTAGTTCGAATGAGTTTGAATTTGGTATAAATTTAAATGTATGAGTGTATCAAATACACCATATCTGTAACAGTTAACCAATTAAAGTTAATTTGAGAAGAAAACCATTCATTTCCTTCTCCAAAACATATACAATCAATTAAGAGAAGAAATAGCTTTAATCAAAGAGAGAAATATTTCATTTCTCTCTCTGATTAGATTAGGTATTAATTAAATTTCATTTACGATCAATTTAAGCATAACATGAAATGTGAGTATATCCAAATTTACTCATAGTGTATATTGTGAAAACGCGGCATATGAGAAGTGTGCATAGTTAATAATTCCATTTATATATGCCTTTGTTGTCCATAAATTTTTTTAATGAACAAAAAACATTTATTATCCGTATAAACACACATTATATATATACACTGAAAGTGTTATATATATATATATGTGTGTGTGTGTGTGTGTGTGTGTGTGTGTGTGTGTGTATTCTTATTTACGCTAAAGTTAATTCTGGTTGTTTGACATGTTTTAAAGTTAAGCAAAAAATCTAAAAGTAGTTTTAATTAACGGGTAGTTTAAAATTAAAATTGTAATTTTCATAAAAGTCCATTTTGTAAAAATTAAATTAAGTACATATAAATATATGTATATTCATTAATATATACATACATATGTATTCACACATATGTATTCAATAACTGAATCAATGTTTTAAATTCAAAACACGGTATAACATGCATATTCAATTAATTTGTAGTTTAAAATAAATAAATGTTTAATCAAAATAATAATCCTAGATCAAATTATTACTTATAACAAAAGTTTTAAGATTTGATAAAAAAGTCCATACGTAAATCTTAGAATGAATTAACTTTTATTCTTATGTAAATAACGACCAAAGTTGTTTCAGTATAACTTATAACATGTGTATTTAATTCCAAAATTTGTAACCTAAAATTTACTTAGTTAATCAAAATAATTTTCAATACAAAATATTGTTCAAACAATAATTTCAAAATAGAAAAGAATTAGACAACCAAGATACATATAAATACATAGTAATAGGATTCAAATCTAAACTAAACATACAATATGCAAAAAAAGGGTGATGGATCTAATAATATTAACATAAATGAACATATATTATAAGGGAATTAAGAATATGTGCAGATCTAAGTTGAATCAATATAATAGACATGCTTTTAATCAAGATAAAGGGGTTTGATTCACATGCTTAAAACAAATCAAAGTCATTCAAATCCGAACATATAAACAAATAAATTAGAGATTCACCTTAGGATGTTGCCTATAAATCACACTGTGAACGATGAAGTAAGAGCTCTAAGGTGCAGAAATCAACCTACGGATTTTACAAAGATCGGGAGGCAAAACTACCTTTTTTGTTTTAATTTTATTTGATTTTTGATTCCAGAAATTCTTACCGTAGAGACCAATAAAATTTCAGCCATTCCTTGATTGAAGAAAGAGAGAGAGAGAGAGAGAGAGTTGCCTTTTGACTGAACGAATGAAATATTTGCTTTACGAAAGCAATAAAGGAGAGAATAAATGCTAAAGATTTTTTCTCTTTCTTTTATTTATTTCTTGCCTTTTCAAATCCAATTTGAAACCTCCCACCCCTCTTTTTTTTGGCCAGCCATAGCATGGTGCAATGGACCTTACAAAAATTTCAAACCCGTTAAGTATTCATTCCATTTAAATCTAATTTAAATGTTCTACTGATATCATATATCGGTATGCGTATGCATAAGTTTTTATATATACGCATTTCATCGAACACTAATAGTATTCAAAACCCAAATAAAATTTAATAATTAATATTTCATAAATATTAAATAATTTAGAACAATTATAAATTAATTAATCGTAGTACATTATGGTTGTGCGACTAAAAAGGTGTAAATTCAATCAGCGATTAATATCGAATGATTTGAATATTAACGTCATGTTACCTTAGCTAGTGATAAGACATTTTGGCTAAATTTATTGCTCATATATTATTTGGTAGAATCCAGTTTTACTTACTATAAGTGGTACTCGATAGTGACTATTATTTACACCAATTTTCTTTGTCCAAACCATATCACATTAGGACTTACGAAATTTGATTTTAGTCAAAATTCTAACATTATTCACATTCAAAATTATAAGTGAAAACATAAAATCCTTGGTTTAATAATAATAATAATTGTTATTAACCGTACTGTTCTAGGCAGAAACTTTGACTTTGAGTTGGCTTAAGTTGACCCCGTGATACTAACCCCATATAATTAAGAAGACGATTTCTCTCTTGAATAATGTTTCACTTCCAATGCTTCCACTCGACCAAACTATAACCGTTCGATGGATGTCATGCCATGATTTAACTATAATCAAAACGGAGTTTTGATATCGAAGCTCGACAGAATTCTCAACTCGAGGGAATTTTGTAAAATTATCGGATCGATATTTTATGTTTGACTTAGTTTTATTAACCAATTGGAAACTATCAAGTGAGTCATTCCATAGTTATTCAATAACTATCAGTATGTAACCCCTTGGTGCCTCCTAGCAACCATGAGTAGTACACTTTCCAATGTTTGGAGAACATTGCATACTCTAGTCTCAACGGATATATCGATGTCCAGTCTCAATATAACTCGACTAGAAATATTTGAAATGGTATATTTACTTTATTAAGATAAATCACTCATAATTACAATACATTGTAACTACTATCACAAAACATACGATTTATGGATTTTCTATATTAAATATACTTTTAATTGAATAAATAATTTATTTAACGCATTATATCAAGTATATAATAGAAAGAAAACACTTTATATTTTGAACAAGATTGGTTATCGAATAAGATATATGTAACAAATTACATAATTACCCCTAAGACATACACCTAACTCTATTGATCTCCTATTTACATTTAGGGTCAATTATGGAATCTTAGCCCAATTTCATCGATCAGTTTTCTAGAAGAAAAATCAGGTCAATCCCTCAGTGAATGGGTATGCTATGTTGTTTTAGTTATCTTTTTCGTGAATCAACTCTTTCCGATGCTAATAAACTACATTTATCATGTGGACTATTCAGAGCATGTCACTTGACTTCTAATGAGATCTAGGTTGTTTTAAAAATTGTATCACGACACAGTTATCAATAACAATGTTGTAAGAACCCACACCCAAGTGGGCCTGAATTTTTTCTTAATCAAAAACCTAAGTCCATCAAAGTGCAGATTCATTAGTTTCGTATCCTGCAAATGAAACAAATGAATGATGATGATATGACTCACAGTGGAATAACAAAATATAACAAGTCACATAACTAGTGATCAAATTTGACACTTCTAAAGTCTAGTGTCCTTGTCAGTACCAAACAAGCCTACTACAATACCTGTTCTTCAAGATATCGTGTGGGTTGTAATGATGAGAGGGTCAGAACAAAGTTCTGGTGACTGGTAAATCAAACACTTTGTACATAACATAGTTTTATGCCGACTTTCTTCCATTTCATGCTGTGTCTTTTAGTTTTACGTAGTCGCTTCGATTGCATGTACGTGTACGATACATCCTATCTACCCAAGTAGATTATAACTATGTACACATATATAAATATAAGTACAATGGTGCCCTATTGGACCTAGATACTATCCCTACTACCATCTCTATATCAGTATCCTATCAAGATCCATCACCCTCGCCATTTCATGATCTCGTCATTGTGCATACTGAGAAACTCCCATAGTGCCTACTAATGACTTTACAATAACTTAGCCATTCTTTATGTTATATTTTTAGGGATGTCATGTCTGCTTCTCGATTGTAGACTTAACTTTATAGACTATAAATATAGCGAATTTAGCCCCACCGGCTATGGACATAGCTCCATGGACTACCCCATGCATGTTTTGAAAGAACTCTTTAATACGATTAACTAGCCTTGCTTTATAACAAACAAACTAGCAAACAACGTGGTGATGCATGACCCAACATGATCTGTACACTAGTAGGCAGTGTATGCCCATTAAATGTAACCTGTGTCTTTCCCGTTCATCATTAAGGATTGATGATGTTCTCGACTTATGCACAACCTTACTCCTTTGTTTGCTTCCAATTTAGTTGACATACTATCGTAATGTCGTTCTTTGCTCATCATCCAATTTAGATTGCCTATTGCAATCAAGGAAATACCCCTTTTCCAATTTTATTGAAGCTGAATACCTTTTGTATTGGTATATTCCTTTATCTATACGCAAGCGTATACTCTCCACGAGTCCTATGGTTGGACATTTCTCACATCGGTAATTTATACACAACTGCCAGTAGCCTGTTGCGGTGGACAAGCTTCTATTATGTATCATTACTAACCTTGCACTCCAATCCATTTTAATGACTATGTCATTCTAAGTTGTTTACATACTTATATGCTTCATGCCTATCATAACGTATATTTGAATTTATAGACATTTAATTATTGCTTTTCTTTACTTCTAATCATTGACATTCAATAAGTCCTACATAACTTACCTTTTAATTACTTTTATCCACTATCGTTCATTATCATTTCTAATTTACCGACTAAGATGTTCATTGTTATTATATTAAATTTACTTAACTCGTTCGGCTATATTCTACTATTTATTCATCACTAGTTATCTTTAGTTTCCTATTGAGCTTTTAGCTTTCTTTCCAGTTTAATTGTCTCTTCTTCCTTTTTTGTTTATTTCTTACCTCATCTAAATATGTATTTTAAATTCCCTTTTTAACTATTATTTTTATACTTATTTACTTCACTTTTTATTATGCTTAAGGATCTTATATTTTAATGCATTGGAACTACTTTTCCCTTCAAAAGGAATTGTTAACGTTACAATTCTGCTTGAGTTACTTAAAATGGGATTTGTGTTTTGTGGGAAATCACTATATTTTATTTCTTTATTACATAGACAGAAAATTTTCTTATTTTGTACATCTCTTCCTTTATATTTACATTCCTTGTTATTTCAGACAATACACCTTTATTTGTAACTTGGATGATTCATAGAGACTTATATTATTATCCTTTTTCATTCCAATGAATTAATATATATCAAATCCCAACCTGGTTATAACCAATCCCAATAATAGTCAAACAAAATCTGGAATTCTAAACTGATTTCAAGCTGTTATCCATCCCTAATTAATTCCATAACCAACTTCATTAAATCTATTCCATAATCAATTTCATTAAGTCTATTCCATAATCAATTTCATTAAATCTATTCCATAATCATTACGCGTATATAATTTGTTATTCAGTTCGTTATTTATCATTCTAGTCAATATGTGTATTAAATTAAAACTTCCAAACTGAATTTTTATGATGTGATCAAAAGTCATTTTTATGATGTCAGTTGGGATAGGAAATTTATATACTCTCCTGCTTTGGATGGTTATGATCCGAATCTTGCTACTATTTTCTTTGGTTACTCTCATGTTATTGGTCCAGCTTCGGATGATCGGTGTGGTTGTTCCTCCTCTTTTGAGGGAGTCTAGTCATGTTGATATAGTAGATTAGGCACCTTTGTCTAGATTCTGTGCTTTTCATTATTGCGGTTTGGGCTTTTTTTGCCCTTTTAGCTGTTTTGTGTATGTACAGAACACATGTTTCCCCTTATTTATATAGTGGCACGACCCACTATAAAGCCAACTAGCTTTACTAAAAAAATTCCAAATTGAGATTTATATCTATTCCTTTTGCACTTAAATAAAATATCCAAAACGATTTTAAACATAGATGAAATAGATTTCAATGATATAGATCTAATCTTATTACAAAACATGTAATTTCCCGCTCACCTTTTGATTAGCTCCAATTCTCTAAATTCTGGACCCAATCCATTTTTATTTGACTCCCTCTTACTTCAAATCTAAAATAATACAAAGAGTATACACCAATTAGGATTACAGATCTATAAAAGGATTGAATTAAATTTAGATCTGAGTTTAAGATTCATGATATACCTTTGTTTTTGTGTTTTGAAATGATCATATTCTTCTCTTCTCTTATTTTTCGCTTTTCTCCACTTATATGTATAATATAATAATTTTACTACATTTAGAATTCTAGAGATTGTAGAGGAAAGAGAATAGTAGAGCTCCGCTCTGTGACCCAAAAAATATGAGAAGATAAGTGAGAAAAAGGCTTGTATTTATAGGGGTTAGGGATTGATTCGGAGCATTAGATTTAGTCTAGGGAATATTTTATTTTCATCTTGCACATCCTTTAATTTCTTCATGTGGAAGTAAAATATTAGATTACATCACGGTCATCCATCCCTTATTTTTAAAACCATGATTTAATATGCTTGCCGGTTGACCATTTATTGCCTTTGTTCGACCACTACCGGTCGACATGGGTGCTTTACTGTGTGACCCATGACTTTGTTAATTTACACTTTAATTAATTAGCATCTTGATTTTGTTTATTTTATTCTTTATTTAAACCACCGATATAATTCTCTTCCCATTGCAATTTTCTTAACGTTTAAGCTTATGTTAGTTGTTCATTAACTTTAACTGATAACAATTAACATCATTTAATTGTTCTTATTTTCTTAATTAGATATATAAATATTTCCGACTCGAAAACTTCAAACGCTAATAACTTTTTTATTTGAACTCCGATCGGAAATATTTATATATGAAAGCTGATTAGAAAATCGCCATAAATCCAACAGTGGAAGTGTCATAGCCAAATTATGATATTTGTAAAAATTCGATTTTCAGCATTATTATTTATTTGTTTGATTTTTTTTAATTAATTAATGTTAAAATTACAAGGTGCTATAAAATGTCATGAGATTCTCAATATTTGGAATCATCCTTAGCTTAGTTATAAATTCATATATTTATTTATACTTCTAATATTGCAGTAGCCATTGGTTGAATTAGCTACTACTTGTTGTTTGGAAGAATTCCAGCTTAAAGCTTCTTAATTAAAGTTTGAGCATGAATTTAATATTGACATATTATACTTGATAGTACTTACGAAGTTCGAGTCTGAATACTCCTTCATAAGGAGTGTGAACAGTTCTCTAGTATTTTGTAAATACTCGAGACACCCTAAACTACCATTTAGTGATCTTAATTTGGATTTCATATATGCTTCATGCATCAAATGAAATTTATAAACAAGATATGATATTGTAGACAACACAACATGTATGATAATTCCTATTGTCAATACATAAAAAATCCTTCTTACATGTTCTATTTTAAACATTTTAATGTGGTGTCTTCGCATATCTTTTAGGACATTCCAAATATTTCTATACTTGTCATAAAAGAAATAATTTAAAAATCCAATATTGAGTATTAAACAGCCAGATTTCGTTAATGATTTTAACTTAAATACATTGTTAACAATTAGTAGTATTGTAACAACCCTGATTCTTCAACATTGTTTATTTGAATTAAATAAGAATTTGAAATGAGTGTTTTAAATTGTGTATTTTATTAGATAAGCAATATGTGAGATTAAAAGATGTTAAGATCTTGTTTTTAAAACTTGTTAAATAACGTGTTAGCGCTTTCTAATAATGTGTAATTTTATTAAGGAAGAAAAATGAGAATTTTTGAAATTTAATTAATTAATTTTTAAGTTATTATATTTTGAAAGATGCAAAATAACTTGTTTGAAATAATTAAAAAAAAGGTTTAAAAGTTAAATAAATTTATATTTATTATTTAACCATGAATTTTAGGTGATGAACTTAACTTTGGTGTATTTATTTAAATTTTTCTGTGTTGTAATCAATAAGATATTAGTGTTCTAAAATGGTAGAAAATTGTAGAATGTTGGTATTGTTCAATTAACTAATGGTTGGGGTTAATCTATTTTCAATCCATTAGTGCTCAAAAGTGATAACTTCCTTCTCACCCTCTCAAAGAATGATCTGTACGTTCTTTTTACTCAATTCTGCTAAAAAAAACAGAAACTTCTCAAAACTCAAAACCTAAAGCAAAATCCAAGTTTTTAAATCCAATAAAATATAGAAAATTATGGGAAAATCAAGAGTAAGTCTCTCTAACCTAATTCATATATAGACTAATCGATTTTGGGCTTTCATTGTTTAAATCTTGTTGTTTTTATTTTAGGACTGAGATTAAGTCTAGGATTTGAATGTGTAGAAGAAGGTAAACTAATTTCGATAATTACGAAGGCTAATTTAAGGAAAAATGTGAGTTATTTTATAACTCACACAATCTATTTCTATATTCATGTTTTATTTCTGAAATTAAAATTGATTTGTACGGATTTGATTGTGAAAACCCTAATTTGCTTGATAGAAATTAAATTTTGTTGATTGCATAATTGTTATTTGCTGAAAATAAAGTGTGAAAAATCACTGATATAAAACATTGATGTCATGATGTAAAATAATCCAAAATGACTCAATTTTTGTGTGGTAGAAAGCTCTTTCAATTAACTACAAGTTTTCTTTTATTCACATTTTGAAATTTTGCAGTTTAATAGCTCAAAATCAAGTTTGAATCTGATAGTGTACTTCTGCCTTGTGTATTTTCTAAGTTGAAACCTGAAATTAAAATTACCGTAACTTTTGATTGGTAGATCAAAATTGAGTGAGGTTTTTTTCAGTTGAAAGGTATATAAGGAATAACTTTAATGTTTTGTGTTTTGCATAAAATACTCATTTTTTGTCGTTGGCCTGTCAATGAAAAATAGTGTTAGTAAATCTGAGATATTGTTTTGGCCATAAGTTTTTCACTACTTATCAGAACTTGACAACTCTTAAAGTTCTGGAAAGAATAGACTCTGTGTTACAACTTTCATGTTTTGTGTTTGGAGTAATTTTGAAGTTCAAATGGTTAAAAACTTGTTTCTTATCGTTGGCTTGTCGATGAAAAATAGTGGTAATAAATTTAAATTTGATAAATTGTTTTGACCGTAACTTTTTCTTTACTTATGAGAATTTGATAATTCTTGAAGTTTAGAAAAGCCTAGACTCTATGCTACAACTTTCATGTTTTGTATTAGGAAGTATTTTACACTTTAGAGTTTTATTCTCTTCTAGTGTGCGACAAGTGGTTGTTAAATCCTTAAGAGAATGTAGGTCAATTTTCTCGGTGGTATTTGTAATAAGTGATATTTAATAGCTTTTAGTAAATACTTGGATTTCACCATATGGTATGAGATGTATTAATTAGGTTCTAGTGATTACTGAAGGTGATAGTATTTGGCACTTATAGTTTACTATTTTTTGGTGTGCGGAAAGTGGCCGCTAGATCCTTAAGAAGTTTATTCCTAGATTTTTTTTTCAAACATAATAATATAATAATATCAAATAAATGTAGAGTTATCGAGTATTGGTTTCTATAATCACCTTGATCAATATGGACTATCTTTGAGATCATTCTATGATTTTGTGTTCTCGGTCTGAGTATGATCCTTGGTATCAGATCAATTTGAGTGATACCAATTTGTTTGATTGTTTTCCACGGGTTGAGTACAATCATCGCGATTGTTTTAGACGATCATTACGAACGGTTTGGATTAAGATCTCTTGGATTCTGGTATTTTGATTCTATGATTATTCTGTGTTCGTGAAAAAAATATATATTCTTGTGTCTTGTGTTAGTGAAATAAATATATGTTCTTGTGTCTTGTGATGGATGTTAAGTTCATTCTGTTATTTTGTGTTTGGCGACTAGTTCGTGTTTGTGACTTAAACCTTCTAACCCTGTTATGAGTTAATCATTGATATTAGCATGCTTAGTGATATTGTGTTTTGTTCTATGAATTCAGTGTTTGGGGACTAATATGTGACGTGATTTAAATGTATAACCATGCGCCTTGTGATGAAATCTAAGTTAAATTAATTCCCATGACTCGTTTTATCCCGGACATCTGTATTTACTGATATGTTGTTTATTCTTGTGTTATATTATGTTCTTACCTTATTGGATATTTAGAGATAGTCTGACCCGGGTGTTATTTTGCTCGGGTTAGGCCGGGACTTTTCAGGTTACAGGACAAGTTGACCTTTGGATGTTTGGGCTAGCAAGGAAATAAACACTTTTGATTTTTTAGTTTATCTCATTTAGAAAATTTGTGAATATGATTACAAGATGTACAACTGAGATTAGAGAATTGTTAAAATTGTATAACAATCAAGTTTAGTATTTCATTTTGTAAACTCAAAATTTGTATATGTGTAAGCTGAGATATATTCCACTGTGATCTGTGACTGTTATTTATATGATATATTATTTTGATTTTGAGAAATCGGTATGCCTATTACTTTGTATTAATACTATACACGTCAAATTCAGTTCAGACATTAAGCGAAAAGGTATAAATGACGTGTCGGTATTAGTATAAAGATATATTCACATTGAATTGCCCTTAACAAGCCGTATTCTCCAAATTAGCAGAGAACGTTACTTGTAATGTTTTTGGCTAAACTGGGTATCGGTGAGGAGGGGGTCGTTACAGCTTGGTATCAGAGCTGTAGTCAGAACATTATAACATATAATATTACGGATCCGAGACTTAGATGACTTAGAGTCCTATCCCCTGAGGTGTGTGGTAGTTATTATATTAATTATCTAATTAGGGATAGGAATTTTCGAGATAATCATTTGGGGCATAAATTGATTTAAAAATATTAAATTGATAAATTGGAATTTTTGACATTAAAACCTTTACTGAATAATGAGCAAAATCTTTTAGAGTTGTGAAAATTTTGGAATTAAATTGGAATGAGTTGTATTAAAGTGAACTATTTTCTTTTAATACAAAATTTAGGAAATTGAGTGAATAAGTATAATATTTAAATGATCTAGAATAATTAAAGTTGCATAGTGGAATTTTAGACATTGATTTATTCCATTGTAATTGGTTATGTATGTTTTTGTTGATTGGTTGCTAGAAATTGATTGCTCGGTTGCATTTATTTAAAATTGGATGCATGGATGCTAGTGATAATAAAATAAATGCATCTAAACTTGTGATTATCTATTGTGTTAACTTATCCGGATGTTGTTTATGGATCTTGATCGATATGTGGGGTGCCATGTTATCGAAAGGAGTTCCTAAACATCAAACGTGACATTTTGACATAAGAAATAATTAAACTTGGAAATTTAAGTACGAATTTCTTTCGTTATGAAATATTATGATGTCAATCTAGCTAAAGTGTAATCATAAATTATTAATACCTCCTTTATGATATGAGTTTGATATTAAATACCGATATAAATTTTTGAGATAGGTGCAGGTATCTGAAGTAAATTAATATCATTTAAAAGATTATAAATTGTTTGCTTATGGAATATTAGCAGACTCGTTAGTATTTCAAATATAAGATACGTATCTCAGATTGCATATCGCAGTTTTGTGTTTTCCCCCTACGGGATGCCTCACTCTTGAGATAAGATGTATATTATATAATTATATTCATATTGTAAGTTTTCAAAATGCTAGCCGTACAAAGATGCTGGAGAAATTTTTCAAAAATTTAAGGAGTTTGATAATTTTTGAATTTTTTTGAGAAATTTTGATAAATTTAAAAAAATTCTAAGTATAATGTCATAGTTAATCAACATTATTTTGTTGAAATGAAATAGAAACTACAAACCAATTAGCAAACGTTTGATATGATATTGTATTGTTTTAGTTGCATTGTTGTGAATTTAAGTTATGAATTCCTTTTAATCAAAGAAATTGCAAGGATACAATTTTTTTAAGCGGAGAGGTCTATAATAACCCTGATTTTTCAACGTTGTTAAATTGAATTAAATAAGAATTTGAAATGAGGTTTTTAAAATGTATATTTTATTAGATAAGCGATATATGATATTAAAAGATGTTAAATTCTTATTTTTAAAACTTGTTAAATAATGTGTTAGTGCTTTCTAATAACGTGTAATTTTATTTAAGAAGAAATATGAGAATTTTTGAAATTTTATTTATTTATTTGTTAAGTTGTCATATTTTGAAAGATGCAAAATACATTGTTTAAAATAATAAAAATAAAGGTTTAAACATTAAATAAATTTATATTTTATTATTTAATCACGAGTTTAGGTGATGAACTTAATTTTAGTGTATTTATTTAAATTTTTCTATGTTGTAATCAATAAGATTAATGTTTTAAAATGGTAGAAAAGTGTAGAATGTTGGTATTGTTTTAATTAACTAAGGGTTGGGCTTAATCTATTTTCAGCCAATTAGTGCTCAAAAGTGATAACTTCCTTCTCTCCTTCTTAAAGAATGATATGTACTTTATTTTTACTCCCCTTTGCTAAAAAACACAAAACAAACACTTCTCAAAACTCAACACCTAAAGCAAAATTGAAGTTTTTAAATCCAATAAATCTAGAAAATTATGAGAAAATCAAGAGCAAGTCCCTCTAACCTAATTCATCTTGTAGATTAATTGATTTTGGGCTTTCATTGTTCAATCCTTGCTGTTTTTATTTAGGACCGAGATTAAGTCTAGGGTTTGAATATGTAGAAGAAGGCAAACCAATTTCAATTGACTGTTAAGGCCAATTCAAGGAAAAAGGTGAATTATTTTATAACTCACATAATTTATTTCTATATTCATGTTTTACTTCTGAAATTAAAATTGATTTGTATGGATTTTATTGTGAAATCCCTAGTTTTCTTGATAGAGATTAAATTTGATTGATTGCATAATTGTTGTTTGCTGAAAATAAAGTGTGAAAAACCACTGCTGTAAAACAGTGATATCATGGTTTAAAATAATCCAAATGACTCAATTTTTTTTGGTGTAAATACCTTTCAATTAGCTACAAGTTATCTTTTATTAACATTTTGAAATTTTGCTGTTTCATGGCTCAAATCGAGTTTGAATCTGATAGTGTAGTTCTGCCTTGTATATTTGCTAAGTTGAAACCTGAAATTAAAATTACCGCAACTTTTGATTTATAGATCAAAACCGAGTGAGGTCTTTTCAGTTGAAAGGTATTCTTAGAAGGAACAACTTTCATGTGTTGTGTTTTGCAAAATTTTGAAGTTTAAATAGTCAAATACTCGTTTCTTGTCGCTGGCATGTTAATGAAAAGTAGTGTTAATAAATTTGAGTATAATTTTGGCCATAAGTTTCCCATTACTTATCAAAAATTGACAACTCTTGAATTTCTAGAATGAATAGACTCTGTGTTACAACTTTCATTTTTTGTGTTTTGAATAATTTTGAGGATTAAATGGTCAGAAACTCATTTCTTGTCGTTGGCCAGTCAATGAAAAATAGTGTTAATAAATTTAAATTTGACAAATTGTTTTGACCATAACTTTTCTATATTTATTAGAATTTGATATTTCTTGAAGTTTTGAAAAGCTTAGACTCTGTGTTATAACTTTCATGTTTTGTATTTTGCATAATTTTGAAGTTTATATGGTCAATAACTCGTTTCTTGTCGCTGGTCTGTCAATGAAAAATATTATTAATAAATATTAAAAATGATTTTTAGCAAGTTATTTATATATTAAGCATGGGTAGTAAAATATTCATGGAATTAGGAAATGTAATTTTGAAAAGTATAAACTTATTTTATTTTTGAATAAAATGGTTATACTTTAATATGGAATTATAAGAGTAATTAAATATGGTTATAAAATTTGGTTTTGTGAATAATATAACAAATGGCAATTTTAGACAACTTTGTGTATATAAGTAAAATCTTGAAACAATTCAGATTTATGGAATACTTTAGAAAATCTGTGAATATTTTTATAAAGTTAAATAATGAACGACATTATGGAAAATTATAATAAGTGTTTTAAATAATAAACTCAAAAGAGAAAAATGCTTTGAGAACCTTAATTCTATAATTTGAGGAGTACTAATAATCGATTTAGTGCCATCGATTGGTTTAACTGCGTTCGAATAACTCTTCGTTGAATATGATATAACTCATTGAATAGTTTGAGTGAAACCGACTAGCCCATTAGAGAATACTAAAATTTTACCGAGTAGTATGAGATGCCTTGGTTAAATTAGTGTGATTGCTATTAGGAAGTATTTACACTTTGGAGTTATATTCTTTTCTGGTGTGCGACAAGTGGTTGCTAGATCCTTAAGGGAACATAGTTCAGGTTTTCCGGTGGTATCTGCAATAAGTGATATTTACTAGGTTTAGTAAGTACTTGGATTTCACCATATGGTATGGGATGTATTGGTTAAGTTCTACTGATTACTAAAAGTGATAGTATTTGGCACTTTACGGTTTACTCTCTATTGGTGTGTGGCAAGTGGCTGCTAGATCCTTAAGTAGTTTATTCCTAGATTTCTTTTCGAACATAGTAATATTAAATATATGTAGAGTTATCGAGTCATGGTTTCTACTATCACCTTGATCGGTATGGACTATCCTTGAGATCATTCTGTGATTCTGTGTTCTTGGTCTGAGTACGATCCTTGGTATCAAATTGGTTTGAGTGATAACAATATGTTTGTTTTCCACAGGTTGGGTACAATCATTGCAATTTTTTTGGACGATCATTGCGATTGGTTTGGATTAAGATCCCTTGGATTCTAGATATTTGGATTCTATGACTATTCTGTGTTCTTGAAATAAATATATATTCCTGTGTCTTGTGTTAGTGAAATAAATATATATATTCTTGTGTATTATGACGGATGTTAAGTTAATTATGTTATTTTGTATTTGGGGACTAGTTCGTGTTGTGACTTAAACTTATAACCCTGTTATGAGTTAATCATTGATATTTGTGTGCTTAGTGATATTTTGTTTTGTTCTGTGAATTTAGTGTTTAGGGACTAATATATGATTGTGACTTAAAGGTATAACCATGTGCCTTGTGATGAACTCTAAGTTAAATTAATTCTTGTGTTATATTATGTTCTTACCCTATTGGATATTTAGAGATAGTATGACCTGGGTGTTATTTTGCTTGGGTTAGGCCGAAACTTTTCAGGTTATAAGACAAGTTGACCTTTGGCAAGGAGATAAACACTTTTGACTTTTTAGTTTATCTCTTTTGGAAAATTTGTGAATATGTGTATAAGATGTTCAATTGAGATTAAAGGATTGTTAAATTTGTATAACAATCAAGTTTAGTATTTCATTTTGTAAACCCAAAATTTGTATATGTGTAAGCTGAGATTTATTTTGCTGTGACCGTGGCTGTTATTTATATGATATATTATTCTGATTTTGAGAAATCAGTGTTCTGCTACTTTGTATTAATACTGTGCACGTCAAATTCAGTTCAAATATTTAAGTGAAAAGGTATAAATGATGTGTCAGTGTTAGTATAAAGGTATATTCGCATTCGATTGCCCTTAACAAGCCGTATTCTCCAGATTAGCAGAAAGCATTACTTGTAATGTTTTGCGGGGGAGGAAGGGGTCATTATAGCTTGATGTTAGAGTGTGTCAGAACATTATAACATATACTATTACGGATCCAAGACTTAGATGGCTTAGAGTCCTGTCCCCTGGGGTGTGCGGTAGATAGTTATATTAATTATCTAATTAGGGATAGGAATATAAAATGATTTTCGAGATAATCATTTGCGGCATAAATTGATTTAAAAATTTTAAATTGATAAACTGGAATTTGTGAGATTAAAACCTTTAGCGAATAATGAGAAACATCTTTTAGAGTTTTGAAAATTATGGAATTAATTGGAATGAATTAAATTAAAGTGAAATATTTTCTTTTAATAGAAAATTAAGAAATTTGAGTAAATAAGTGTAATATTTAAATGATCTAGGAATAATCAAAATTGCGCAATGGAATTTCAGACATTGAATTGTTCTGCTGTAATTGGTCATGTATGTTTTGGTTGATTGATTGCTAGAAATTGATCACTTGGTTGCATTATTTAAAATTGGATGCATGGATGATAATAAAATAAATCTATCTAAACTTGTGATTATCTACTGTGTTATCTTATCCGGATGCTGTTTAAAGATCCCGATCGATATGTGGGACGTCATGTTATCGACAGAGGTTCCTAAACATCGAACGTGACATTTTGACATAAGTAACAATTAAACCTGGAAATTCAAGTGTGAATTTCTTTCGTTGGGAAATATTATGATGTCAATCCAGCTAAAATGTAACCATGACTTGTTAATATCTCCTTTATGATATGAATTTGATATTAAATACTGATATGAATTTTTGAGATAGGTGCAGATATCTAAAGTTAAATAAATATGTTTCAAAGATTATAATTTTTTTGCTTAAGGAATATTAGCGGACTCATTAATATTTCAAATATAAGGTACGTATCTCAGATTACATATTGCATTTATGTGTTTTTCCTTACGGGATGCCTCATCCTTGAGATGAGATGTATATTATATAATTATATTCATATTGTAAGTTTTCGAAACACTAGCCGCGTAAAGGAGATCCTGGTGAAATTTTCAGTAAATTTGAGGCATTTGATAACGTTCGAATTTTTTTAAGAAATTTTGATAAGTTAAAAGAAATTTTAAGTATAATGTTATAGTTAATCAACATTATTTAGTTGAAATGAAATAGAAACTACAAACTAATTATCAAACGATTGATATGATTTTGTACTATTTTAGTTGCATTGTTGTGAATTTATGTTATGGATTCCTTTTAATCAAAGAAATTACAAGGACACAATTTTCTTTAAGGGGGAAAATCTGCAACAACCTTGATTTCTCAGCGCTGCTAATTTGAATTAAAGAAGAATTTGAAATGAGGGTTTAAAAATATGTATTTTATTAGATAAGCAATATATGAGATTAAAAGATCTTAAATTATTATTTTTAAAACTTGTTAAATAATGTGTTAGTGCTTTCTAATAATGTATAATTTTATTTAAGAAGAAAAATGAGAATTTTTGAAATTTAATTAATTTATTTGTTATGCTGTCATATTTTGATAGATGCAAATACCTTGTTTAAAATAGTTAAAATAATGGTTTAAACATTAAATAAATTTATATTTTATTATTCAACCACGAAGTTTAGGCGATGAAATTAATTTTAATGTATTTATTTAATTTTTTCTATGCTGTAATCAATAAGATATTGGTGTTTTAAAATGGTAGAAATGTGTAGAATGTTGGTATTGTTTTAATTAACTAAGGGTTGGGCTTAATCTATTTTAGGCCCATTAGTGCCCAAAAGTGGTAACTTCCTTCTCTCCTTCTCAAAGAATGATCTATATGTTCTTTGTACCCCCCTCTGCTAAATAATACTCAAAACAGAAACTTCTCAAAATTCAAAACCTAAAGGAAAATCCAAGTTTTTAAATCCAATAAAATCTAGAAAATTATGAGAAAATCAAGAGTAAATCTCTCTAACCTAATTCATCTTGTAGATTAATTGATTTTGGGCTTTTATTGTTTAATCCTTGCTGTTTTTTTTTGGGACTGAGATAAAGTCTAGGGTTTGAATGTGTAGAAGAAGGCAAACCAATTTCAATGGATTGTTAAGGCTAATTCAAGGAAAAAGGTGAACTATTTTGTAATTCACATAATCTATTTCTATATTCATTTTTTATTTCTAAAATTAAAATTGATTTGTATGGACCTTGGTAGAAATTAATTTTGGTTGACCGCATAATTGTTGTTTGATAAAAATAAAGTGTGAAAAATCACTATTGTAAAATAGTGATATCATGGTGTAAAATAATCCACAATGACTTAAATTTTTCGTGATATAAAGCTCTTTCAATTAGCTACAAGTTGTTTTACATTTACATTTCGAAATTTTGCTGTATAATGGCTCAAAATCGATTTTGAATCTAATAATATAGTTCTGCCTTGTGCATTTTCTAAGTTGAAACCTGAAATTAAAATTACCATAACTTTTGACTGGTAGATCAAAATTGAGTGAGATTTTTTTATGCTAAAAGTTATTTTCATAAGAAACAACTTTTATTTTTCATGTTTTGCATAATTTAGAAGTTTATATGGTCAAATATTCGTTTCTTGTTGCTAGCCTGTCAATCAAAAATAGTGTTAATAAATCTGAGATATAGTTTTGGCCATAATTTTTTCATTACTTATTAGAATTTGACAACTCTAGAAATTATGGAAAGAATAGGCTCTGTGTTACAACTTTCACGTTTTGTGTTTTGAATAGTTTTGAAGTTTAAATGGTCATAAACCCATTTCTTGTCGCTGGTTTGTTAATAAATTAAATTTGAGAAATTTTTTTGACCACAATTTTTTCTTTACTCATCCGAATTTGGTAATTCTTGAAGTTTTGAAAATCCTAGATCCTATGCTACAACTTTCATGTTTTGTATTTTGCATAATTTTTAAGTTTATATGGTTAAAAACTCGTTTCTTGTCGTTGGCCTGTCGATGAAAAATAGTGTTAATAAATATTAAAAATGATTTTTTAGCAAGTTATTTATATAGTATGCATGGGTATTAAAATATTCATGGCATTAGGAAACGTAATTTTGAAAAGTGTAAATTTAGTTTATTTCTAATTAAAATGGTTATACTTTAATATGGATTTAAGAGTAATTAAATATAGTTACAAATATGGTTTTGTAAATAATATATTATATGGAATTTTGAGACACCTTTATGTATACAAGTAAAATCCTGAAACAATTCAAAGTTGTGGAATATTTTAGAAAATATGTGAATATTTTTATAAATTTAAATAATTAATGAATTTATGGAAAATTATAATACAGTGTTTTAAATAATAAACTCAAAAGAGAAAAATATTTTGAGAACCTTAATTCTATAATTTGAAGAGTACTAATAATCAACTTAGTGCCATTGATTGGTTTAAATGCTTTCGAATAACACTTTGCCGAATATCGTATAACTCTATTGAATTTTCGTATGAACATGCTAGCCCATTAGCGAATACTCGAATTTCACCGAGTAGTATGAGTTGTCTTGGTTAAATTCGTGTGATTGCTATTAGGAAGTATTTTACGCTTTAGAGTTGTATTATCTTCTGGTGTGAGACAAGTGGTTCTTAGATCCTTAAGAGAATGTAGTTTAGGTTTTTCGGTGGTATCTATAATAAGTGATATTTACTAGCATTTAGTAAATATTTGGATTCCACCAAACGGTATGGGACGTATTAGTTAAGTTCTAGTGATTACCAAAGGTGATAGTATTAGGCATTTTAGAGTTTACTCTCTTTTGGTGTGTGACAAGTGGCTGCTAGATCCTTAAGTAGTTTATTCCTAAATTTCTTTTCAAACATAATAACATTAAATAAATGTAGAGTTATCGAGTCATGGTTTCTACGGTCACCTCGATCGATATGCACTATCCTTGAGATCATTCTGTGATTCTGTGTTCTCGGTTTAAGTACGATCCATGGTATTGGATCGGTTCGAGTGATACCAATTTGTTGTTTGTTTGCCATGGGTTTTGAGTACAATCATTATGATATTTTTGAAGATCATTACGATGGTTTGGATTATGATCTCTTGTAATTTTGAAATTAGGATTCTGTAACTATTTGGTATTGGTGAAATAAATATATATTCTTTTGTCTTGTACTTAGAGATGTTGTGATTTGTTCTGGGAATTTAGTGTTTAGTGCTTAATTTGTGTTCGTGACCTAAATATATAAGCATGTGTCTTGTGATGAATTCTAAGTTAAATTCCGTGACTTGTTATTTCTTGGACATTTGTAATAGCTATATATATATATATATTATTTTTTCTTGTGTTATATCTAGTTCTCACCTTATTGGATATTCAGAGATAGTCTGGCCCGGGGTTATTTTGCTTGGGTCAGACCGAGACTTTTTAGGTTACAGGACAAGCTGAAATTGGGATGGTTGGGCTAGCAAGGAGATAAACATTCAGACTTTTAGTTTATCCCATTTAGGAAATTTGAACTTTATATATTAAATGTATAACTAAGATTAGAGAATTGTAAACTTGTATATTATTGAGTCTTGTATTTCATTTTGTGAACTAAAAATTTATATATGTATAAGTTGAGATTTTTATTCCGCCGTGATCTGTGACTGATGTTTATATGATATATTATTTTGAGTCGATAAATCGAAGGTGTCTTTTACTTTGTATTAATATTGTACACGTCAAATTTCAGTTCAGATATTAAGTAAAAAGGTATAAATGGCGTGCCGGTGTTAGTATAAAGATATATTCACATTCGATCGTACTTAAAAAGTCGTATTCTTTAGATTAGCAGATAACATTACTTGTAATGTTTTTTGCTAATCTAAGCATCGTGGTGGGATTGTTACATGAAGGGACTACCTTCCGGCAGTACATCTCTAAAGGAATGTATCGAGGCCCAACTGATTGTCCTCTACCAACATATGACCGACCTACCTCTAACGAGATAGTACCAATATGTCATCACCCTAGTCGTTACTGATCATCCGAGGTCCCTCTTCTCATACACCACAATAATTTAAAACCCGGCATTATAGTGGGAATAAATATATCTAGAAGGGGATGATCATATCCTAATGGTTGCGAATCAGGTGTGTGGCCTGAAGTTAAGACTACCTTTCACATAACACGTATCACTTTCCTTTTTGAATGCCACATTATCATTCCATAATAACACAACTAATTTCTACAAATGTATAACTCCTGAGCTCGTACGTCTCATAAAAGGGTTTTAAGCTAAGAGAAGTTGCCAACTCCACCAATAAGCATATATTACGTTAATAGAGATCAATCGGTGTGATCTCAAAATGCAACATCAAACATTCCTCTATACAAGTTATCCAGAAACAGGACAAACCGAAAGCACTTCTCCTACCATAACCTGTCGGGAATCACCTTAGGATCCGTAGCGATTAGTCCTTGCATTGGATATTTCATAGCTAAGAGACCTCTGCTACTATATGTATATTGGGAGATTATCCCCAAATGATCAACAAGCAGTCCTTTATTATGAAAATATCAATGTCTTCCAACACCTACACATTGGAACTCATATACGTTTGTTCGAAATTTATCCCGGTTTCTCCGGATCAACAACAATAAAGAGGCCAAATTTGATAGTCAATTATTCAACTATTAAAGCAACAACAAAATCTAGCACATAAGCAATCACTAGGCCTATATAATTAATCTTTTATTAATTAAATCAAATTCCAAATATACACTTCATATTATCTTTTAAAAAAGATATATTCACAAAACTATTTCGAATTATTCGATAATGGAAAACAGTTCCATATACTTATATTAACGATATAAGTATATTCACAAATAATTTCATTGTTTCGACGCTTAGAAAATATCTCCATATACTTAAAACGAAAAATAAGTATATATACAAATCTTTAGGAAAGTATTCTCCAAAACTCACTTTACATGGGTCAAAACGAATGTTGCGTAAAACATCATTATGACAACCTAAAGCACTAGTATAGGGATTCGATTAATTACACACACACACACATATAATCTCGTATACTATATAAAACATTTCCTTCCGAATAGTCCACGCCTTCCTTGCTTCCTCGAAAATGTCTATTACAACAATAAATGTTGAAATCTATGTTTTCGATAATTATCACATTTTATATCATTTACAAACTATTAAATTCCATTTGGTATTATTATTTTTCAAAATATTACTCAGAAAAGATAATTTACCTTTAAAACAATTAACTCCATGTCTAAATTTCAACATAAACCATTTATATATTTATAAACTATGTTTATAAATTTCAATTCTATTTTATAAAGCTTTTATTTTTATAACTTCTATTTATTTATAAATTCCTTTTAAAATCCATTATTTTCTAAATCTCATTTATTTATAAAATCCATTTACAAATCCCTTTCTCTGGTAATTAATTTATTTTAGAAAATCCATTTTTTTAAAATCTATTTATCATATCTTAGTTTCAAATCCATTTTTATAGATTTATAAAACGTTGTTTATAAATACATTCATTATTAGAAAATATCATCTTTCCAAATCCTGTATATAATCAATCTTAGAAATATTGTTTCAAAACTATTTCATCTTCTTTAAACTATATTCTTTTATTATAAAAGGTTGAACTTATTTCTTAAGCTTTTAAAATCTTTATTTATACTTCAAAAATCTTTATTCAACATATTTCACTAAATAGTTAATTTAATATTCCAGAAATCAAGCTTTTATTTTATTTCAGATAAATTCCTTGTTTTAAAAGTTCAAAAAATATCGAAACATTATTTATACTTTCAAAATTTCTTCGAAATCCTTTTTAAATCAAAATAATCATTTTTGCATTTTAAAATACCAAAAATGAGGTCTAGTGCTACTGTAGTACTAAATAGGTCAAACCATGTCACAATCAATAATATAACATCCAACACATCATTTATCGACATATATATGAAAAGTAAATTCAATAGTGGTGAGGAATCATGTTGGATCCCTCCAACCTGTCCCCCGCATCACATATAGTGTATAATCATAAAAATTATAAATCAACCGGATTCATAGAGAAAAGGGTCATCTGCTCTTACATGGGAATGTAATAAGGTCTCATCGGCTCCATTAGATGGGAATATATCCAAACCAACTAATAAATATTAAAAATCATCCAAACAAGCAACAAACAACATAAATAAAGTTATTTCCATTATAAAAAAATATAAGCAATCCAAAGAGCTGAATTTGCTCATAAAAATTCTAAAAATCACCTAAGCGCTCTGGTTTGAATTAAAATTGAACAGTCGTTCAATTTAACCCAAAATTTCTAATAGCTCCAAATCCATCCAATTCAACTCCATAGCGTAGTCGATACAAATGTAATGCAACTTGCCACGCTCAAAATCGACCTCGTATGAAAAAGTTATGAATTAATCAATATACGAGATGATTAAATTTATAATTAAATTAATTAATTAGAGTCTAAAATTTTAACCTTCTCCCTCATTCATTCTTAATATCCATGCATGCATTTGTTTTTTTAACGATGTTCGTGCAACCCACCATGTTCGCCGAACTGGTCTGCCTCGCCACACGTCACCATGCATTCGCGCGCCATGCAGGATTTCATCGAAACCCAAAATGCTACTCATGAACTCGAGCTTCCAACTGCCGCCTCAGTTCGTCAATCGACGATCAGTTGGCATGGATTGGTTCATGGAGTTGAGCTCTCCAACTTTCATATTGGATGTTTTAGCTAATTTTACTCCCAGCTCTCGTGTAGTGATGGCCGTTGGATCGAGCTTCATCTCTAATGGCGGCTGGAAATTTAGGTTAGGGTTTTAGCAAATGAAAGAAAGTTAAAGGCCTTTTATAGCAAATTTTGAAAGCTCTATTCACACTTAAAAATTTTGGACTTGAAATAAAGCACCCGCCTGGCATTCTATATGTTATTCCCCAATTTCAAATACAATGAAACATATATCGGAAGCCAGTTCCATCATCTACAGAAGTTAACTTTTCAAAATCAAATTATATTAATTTAAATTCCCTTAATTAATTTCTACGTGTTATGAACTCGCACGACCAAATGATATGTCAAATCGCCACAAAATTCGATAGCATATAATAATTCACTATTATGGATCCAATGAAATTGGTTTCATCAAAATCTGAGATAGTGCCCTAAAAAGCTATTTTTACATGTTAAATAAAACGAATTATTATCAAAATCACTTTTAAATCAAATTTAAAAGTTTCCTATCTTCCTTCTTATTCGAATAGAATTTAAATCAACTTTCAAAATTATTTTCATTCAATATTCAACTATTTAAACAATTTTAAATATTAAATTTAAGAATTTAATTATCAAATAAATCGCTATATTTGAAATATAAGTTATTTAACTTATAAAATTAAAATTTTAATATTTAAAATAAATTAAATATTCCAAATTTAAATGAATGAAAATCTGGGTCATTACAAATCGGTTTGTAACCCAAAAGCAAGAAATGGTGGAACAACTTCTGATACGCATGGGACATCAATGAACCATCGATCACAACGCTGAAGGACAAGAAAGATCCTAAACCAAAGAAAGGAAAAGAATATGAAATGTTGGTATTAAACTTGATCATGAAAATAAAAGGATAAGGTGAAGAGAAACTAAAGGACATTTGGAGCATGGGAGGATTCGACCTAAAGCTAGACCCCAGAAATTGTCTGGTACTGGATCGATTCTGATCACACTGAACCAGGTCCACAAGTGGGCAACACTACATGTTCTTGTCAAAAATCATCTACTAAGTTCTAATTCCTTGTTAACGAAAGATGAAAATACCATCAAGAATGTTCCATGAGCAATGATTATGCTCGAAAGTGACATTTTAGTTGACAAATTGATAGTGGAGAGGACTCCCTCTCCCTGGAGAGAAGGGATCGATGATCGTAATCTTCAACATTCTAACCATCCCAAGGAAAAGGTTCTCGTAAGTATGAAGATTAAATGGTCCAAATGTTTAGGGCGTATATCCAACAAGAACAAGCAAAACTTGGCATCAAAGACCAAGTAAGTAATCCTTTTACATATGAGATAGAAATTGCTAGTAACCTTAAAGATTCCTGAATCCTTAATATGGAATCTCATAAGGGATTGACCAACCCATAGTGTAGTTGCAACGCTGCACTTTACACATGCTAATGAGTGGAGCCACATAAGAAGTTTTTATGAAAATTCTTCTTGTTATTCTTATCACACTTAGCGACTATGTGGTTCATTAATTTACCATCGAGGTCGATTAATTCATGGACATGTCGCATTATAAGTTCATTTGCTATTTTTGATATATGTGTAGCAACCAAAAGATGCATACTTGCTTTCAAATGTTAATCAAAGGATCGACGATTCTCTACACTAATACCTTACTTATATTAATGCCATAGGAGCTAGCTTACAAAATGCAGATGAGAAGCTGGTCCTAATGGCCTTATGTGGCAGAATGCACCCAAATATGAAATTATTATAGAAAATGACCAAGGAGAAACTGAACACCCTCCAGGAATTCTATTATGAGGTGGCTAAGTATATGAGCCTGGAGGATGCAACATGAAAAAGGCATCTTAGCAAGCCAACTCAAATTAAAGAATCATCCGATGTCAAAATTATGACCAAGGGAGATAGCAATGATTTCACTAGAAAGAAGAAGGTCAAAAATCAGGATAAACTTGGTAGAAAAAATGATGAATGAAAAAGATGGAAGCCTGGACCTAGGTTTGATTCTTATATGAGTCTGAATGATACCGTCGAAAACATAAACTCGGCCATACAAGCAGATTAAGGTATAAAAGTTCATAACCTAAGAAGAAAATAAGAAGGCTCTAAATTCTAGAAAATATTGTCGTTTTCATGAATCACATGGCATAACACAAACGAGTCTGACATCATTGAGGAGTACATCAAGAGAAATAAGGTGCAAATATATGTTAAGGACCCAACTAGTTCCCTTAATCCTGTGCATCCACCGTTGAGGCATTCATTATGTAGTGATAGTAGGGAAGGTACCAGCACAGCTATAGGAAATAAAAGGTCTGTGGTTAGTACAATTACCGACAGGCCGTGTGTAGTCGATAAAAGTTGGGTTGATATGGAAAGATAAGTCAAATTTCTGAAGAATGACGAGGAGATTGTGTATGCCATGGATCGAAAATGGGAGCAAAGAACCCTCACTGGGATGATACTGAAATTACATTTAGTGAAAGGGACTTACTTGGAAAGCAATATCTCTAAAATGATCCAGAGGTAATCTCAATTATGCTTGAACCAACAGAATTGCACCATTTTCTTTTGGATAATTGAAGATTTTTTAATATCATATTAAAAGTTCTTTTAATAAGAAGGGGCTATTAATAAAGGATGTTACTCCATGCAGCAAACCGTTGCATGGTTTCACTGGAGAAGGGAAAATTTCCTAAGGTCGGATCGATCTGTTTGCTAAGAGCTAGGAGACCACCATATACCGGCCATCAAAAATCTATATTTTGTCTTAGTGGATGGTTTCTTAGCTTATAATGCCTTTCTAGGGAATCTTGCACTTTCTGAATTCAGGGCAGTGTTGACTCAATGGTGCTTAAGGATAAAATTCTCAATTGAAAATGGGACAGAAATTATCGAAGGTGATTGGGATGAAACAAGAGAATGATATGTGGTCGAATATTGGAGGAACAAATGCATTGTAATGGGAAAAATTGCAGGGAGTGCTCTCCGTATCAAAAACTTAAATGCATAGTAATTAATAAAAGGGCCCTGATTAGTTCAACAAGCGGCCTCATAACGAATTATACCCTGGAGATAGAGCATAGGGGAAAAAAACTAGGTCGATGAAGGATATGGAGTTTGTGACAATTGATGAGAAAGGTTCGACCAAGGTAATGATGATAGGATCCTGCCTTGATCGGAATTCAAAGACACATCTAGTGTGATTCTTGATTAGTAACTAAGATGTGTTTGCATGGTCTCATGTTGACATATGTGGGATCCTCTCGATATAGCATGACATGCACTAAACATTAGTCCAAGAGTATCTCCTGTTAAGAAGAAGAAGAGGATTATATGCCTACATCAGTCGGCGGCCCTAAACAAGGAAATCAAAATGTTGTTAGCTAATGAACTAGTAGGGAATCCTTGTATTAATAATACATAGCTAACCCAGTTTTGACTAAGAGGCTGAATGAGAAATGGAGGACAATTTTTGATCAAGAAGTCGAATGAGAAATGGAGGACTTGCATCAATTTCTAGAACCTAAACCATGCTTTCCTTAAGTATTTTTCCCACTTCTGAGGATTGACTAGTTGGTCAACGAAATAAAGGACACAAGTTACTCTTATTCATGGACGCCTATTCTGGCTATAACCAAATAGCAACGCATATCCGCGACAAAGATCATACAAGTTTCATTGATGATTTGGGATTTTATTATTCACTACAAGAAAAACCATTTATAGTTGCAAAAATTGGTGGCGTTTCTTTCTAAATGCAACCAAAAAGCATTTCCTTAAAAAATATAAATGCGGCTAAAAAGATTTCACGTTACCGCTTTGTACCCGCGTAAAGTAAAAAATATTTCACGAAATTTATTTATTTACTGTCACGTTTCCCTTCCTCTTCATTATTTAGAAACTTTTCTCCTCACGCTTTCCTTTTCGCTCCAGCAAAATCGACCTCACCCCTCCAACAAAATCCACCTTGCTTCGTTATCATTGTTGTGGTAGACATCCTTCATTCTACTCCTCTCCACATCGTCGCGGTAGCCCTTCACAGATCTCTCCTCGTGGATTAGGTATGAAATTTTATAAACCGATTATATATATGAGTCTACTGGATTTTATATGATTATGTATGGATACTCTATACGAATTTCTACGTAAACCCTAATTGGAATAGTCGATTTAACCCTAATTGGAATAAATCCTAACTGGAATAATTGATTTTATATGATTATGTTCGAGCTATTTTTTTTATAAATTTTACTTATATTCTAATCATTTCCTATTATGTTAGTGCGATGTGCTTGCTTTAATTGTATCCAATTTATGTCATTTTTTTATTTGCATTTACATGGTTTGCCTCTAAAAAAACTATCATTCCTCTTCAAGTTTCTTAACGAAGAGCTTACTGATCCTTTAGAGCTTTTATTCTTTAACTATTATTTTTCAATGCTTTGATCTTCTTATTTGATGGGTTTTCAGTTTTGATTAGATCCTTCAAACTCTTCACGCTCGATAGTGATGTAAATGACCGTGATTTTCCTTCGCAGTGTTTTGATAAACCTCTCCTGAAATTCAAATGATTTGTTAGACAACTTGTATATGAAAACTTATGTATACGTGTTATGAATGTTATGATACCATAAATATTTACGTATGATTAATGTTTTAGACATAAAAAATAAAAAATAAAATAAAGAAAGAAGGAAATTAAGAAAAAGAAATCTGAACAAAAAAAAAGTTCTATATATGAAAAGAAGCAAAATCAGAACACAATTGAATAAAAACTTACTTCAAAGGAAGATGTGAAATGAGAGATGACATATCATAAAGTGATGAATTCAATGATGATAAGGAAGAATTCAAAAGAACATGAAGATGAATTAAAATCGTCTATAAAATCTTCATCTTCAGATGAATTCTCCCTAATTGAATTGCAGCTATCATCATCATCTTCTTCTGATAAAGAGCTCAAATATCCATCATAACCATTGTTTTCTTGATATTCTTCTTCATCACCAATATGAGGATTAATCATATTCCCATGCTTTACTTGTGCCAATGCGAAAGAAACTGTAAGTAAAACTCAGATATAATCTCTATACTTGATTATAATTTTAGACGCATGTCACCGAATGTTGAAATGAAGCATGCATATTTACATGTATAAAATATATAAATGACAGATAAGAATGAGTTTAAATAAGAAAAACATATGTGTTATTTTTCTATAAATAATTTTTCGCAGATGCGTTTACATGGTCACATGGAGTTACCTCACTGATACATATCTATATGCGTTATATTTTCAGCAAATGCGTCATAATTTCAATCACCAAACGAAGAAAAACAAATCTATGTAACCTTGTGAACGGGGTTTGATTCATGTGTGCAGTATCCTAAAAATAAAAACTATCTCTGTTATTTCATTCACTGCAGCACATGCTATCTCTGTTATTATTCATTTTATGTGGTTTAATGTAGTTTATTATCCTTACTATGGGCGTGTTACCAATGTTCTAGATAGTGCATTATTTATAAGATGCTTGGATTTTTTTTGGGTAATAACTTCAACGTCTAGTTATTTTTTTGATTACAACAGATAACCAACTTATACGTCAAAGATTAGAAACTTATTTGCCTTCATATGTCGAAAATGGAAAAAGACTGGGTTTTTTTTAAGCAGGTGATAAAACCATGATTAACTTAATATGTATTTTGAGAATTATAACATATAATATAATATTAAAGCTCAATTTTTTTATTTGTTTTACTTTTTTCATAGAACTAGTATAGAGTACCGACAAGGAGCAATGAATTTTGTGAATGCTGCAGAGTGGAATGCAAGAAGTGTAGAAATTTTTTTATGCCCTTGCAAGGATTGTTGAAATCTTAGTCGTCATGATGAACAAATCATCGTTGAACATTTAATTATAAAAGGAATGGATCCTAAATACATGGGTGGTGTATGGTTTAACCATGGTGAAGAGATAAATGTAGAGAAGAAAACAAATACGTTTGATGTATATGATCTATTCAAGATGATTCACTATGAAGATGAAGATTTTTTGAATCAAGATTTTTTTGATGATGATAAAGATAATGTTAATTCTCAAAGAAAAGAGGATGAGTTACTCAAGAACTTGGAAGATGCAGAAACTCCATTATATCTTGGTTGCATAAATCACACAAAATTATCTGATATCACCGTCTTGTATAATCTTAAATGTGAGACTGGCTTGTCTGATAGTGGGTTTGATAAGCTTTTAACTGTGCAACATTTATTTCTGCTAAAGGATAACGTGCTTCCCAAAAACTTATATGAAGTAAAGAAATTTCTTAGAGCATTCGACATGGGTTTTGAAAAGATACATGCTTGTGAGAATGACTGTTGCCTTTACAGAAAAGAATATAAAGATTTAGAAAGTTGTCCAAAATGTGGTTCTTCAAGATGGAAGAAAAATCAAGATACTGAAGAGGTTATATAAGGTATTCCAGTTAAAGTATTGAGATACTTTCCAATAATTCCGAGATTTAGAAGAATGTATAGATCTCAAAAGATGGCATAAGATTTAAGATAACATTTTAATAATACAAGCAACGATGGAAAAATGCGTCATCCCGTGGATTCTACGACATGGAAAATGGTGGATGAAAAGCATAAATCTTTTTCATCTGAGCCACGCAATCATAGGCTTGGTCTTGCTACAGATGGATTCAATCCATTTTCCATGTTAAGTTCGAAATATAGTTGCTGGCCGGTGATGCTTGTGACATACAATCTCTCGCCTATGTTGTGTATGAAGAAGGAAAATATTATGTTAACTTTACTTATTCCAGGCCCAAAGCAACCCGGGAATGATATTGATGTATATTTGGCGCCTTTGGTGAAAGACTTGCATCATTTGTGATGTAATGGAGTTGATGCTTATGATGCATTTAGTAAAACTTTGTTTAAACTGAACGCAATTTTGCTATGGACGATTAACAATTTTTCGGCTTATAGAAATCTTGTTGGATGTCGTGTGAAGGGGGGAAAAGCTTGCCCATTATGTGGTGTCAACACCCATTCTCGTTGGTTGAATCATAGTCGGAAGAGTGTCTACATGGGTCATAGAAGATTTCTACCTGCCTCAGATTCACGGAGGAAACAAAAGGCATTGTTTGATAACACCATAGAGAAAGGTAGTGCTCCTAGAATACTAACTGGGAGAAACTTTCATGCATTGTTGAAGGATTATCCAAATGATTTTGGAAAAGAAAAAGAAGAGAAAAGTAAGAAGAGAAAGTGTGTTTATGATACAGAGATGAAGATGATAATACTAACGGTTCTACAAAAATGGAGCTATCGAGGTGGAAAAAAAGATCAGTTTTCTTTGATTCGCCTTATTGAAAGGTTAGTGGTTAGTTTATTTATTTTTCATTGTTTTAATAGAAGAAAAACCCAATAATGCGTTATAGTTTGGTTTTCACAGGAGCTTCCATTACGTCACAATATAGATGTGATGCATGTGGAGAAAAACATTGGCGAAAGCCTATTGGGCACGATGTTGCATGGTAATAAATCAAAAGATGGAACCAACTGTAGAAAGGATTTAGAGAATTGGGGAATTCGAAGTGAGCTTCATGCACAACCTCGTGGGAATAAAACATATTTTCCACCGGCTCCATACATGTTGTCAAAATCCAAAAGAAAAGTATTTTGCAAAAGATTGTACGATTTCAAAGGACCAGATGGCTACTGTTCAAATTTGAAAAATCGAATTTCGTTGATTGCAAAATTAGCGGATTGAAGTCACATGATTACCATGTATTAATGCAACAGTTATTGCCAGTAGCATCGAGAGGATTAATGGCAAAGAAGGCAAGAAAAACAATAATTCGCTTATGTTCTTTTTTCAACAAATTATGTCAACGTGTTCTTGATAGAGAGAAGGTAGAACAAATCAATGTTGAGATTATTGAAGTTTTATGTGAGCTTGAAAAATATTTCCCACCATCTTTTTTTGATATAATGGTACATTTATCCATTCATCTTGGAAAAGAAGCACTAATGTGTGGACTGGTTAATTCTCGTTGGATGTACCCATTCGAAAGATACATGAAGACACTTAAGGACTATGTCAGAAACTATGCACGACCAGAGGGATGTATTGCAGAATCCTATCTTGCAAAAGAATCCATGATGTTTTTCGATGAATTTTTGAAAAACTCAGGACATATAGAGGAGAAAGAAGCTCGAAATTAAGATTATGAAAGCAGTGTAATACTCGAGGGACGTCTGACTTCAATATCCAAGACAGTTAAACTGTCAGTTAATGACAAAGAAAGTGCTCATTTTGCCATGTTAATGAATATGGCTGTGGTGGAACCATTTATAGAGTAAATGTATGTTATATTGTTTTAATTATTTTGATGTGTTCGTAATGCTATATATAACTTATAATCAATTATTCAATACTAGTTTGCATTTGGAGGAAGTAGAAAAGTCAGACCCACGCATGACAAAAAATGCGACCTTACTTTGGGAAACACGTACAAAAAAATTTGCCGATTGGAGTAAAAGAAAGGTTAGTTAGATTTCAAATATATTCTCTTTTGACTATTAATCTTACTATAAAATATACATGCTAAATAAAATTTGTTGTAGATACCTATTACCTCCAAGGATCATGATGACGTGTTAAGATGGATTGTTTTTGGTCCGAAGGATGATGCCATGTCTTACAACGGATATATCATCAATGAGCAACGTTTTCATATACAAGATATAAGGAGAGAAACTCAGAATTGTGGGGTGACATTTGATGCGACTACTATGTGTAAAGCAAGTGCAAAAGATATGTCCCAAGTGATTGATGTGGCCACTTACTATGGAATATTGACAGATATAATTTTATTAGATTATCATACGTTTTATATTCCAGTTTTTAAGTGTCGTTGGGTGTATAAAGGAAATGGAGTAAAAGTTGATGATGATGGGTTCACTCTTGTTAATTTACAGCAAGCATCATTTTCATGAGATCCATACATACTTGCATCTCAAGCAAGACAAGTATTTTTTTCAAGAAAGAATGATGTTTCTAATTGGTATGTTGTAATGAAAGCACCATCAAGAAGTTTTAATGATTTAGAGGATCACGATTGCATTGAGGAAGATATCCAAGTCGTGAAAGGTAACGAAATAACCGAAATGGATGATGAAGATGTTAGTTATGTTAGAGAGGATTGCGAAGGCATACTTGAGTAGATTATACGTTCTACTTGAGTAGATTATAAAATTTGTTTTACTATCATTTGAAAAATGTATTACAATCAAGTAATTTCTTTTCCTTGTTTCATGACAGCTTTGACATTTACCACCTTTGTTCTGTCTACTACTCAAGAATCAAAACCTAGCATTAAACTTACATATATGTCATTTGAAGATGTATGGTCAGCTTCTGATTGAGGATCTTCATTTCTACTCTAGCATGCATCATTTCTATATATAACTCATTTTTTTTCTATTTTAATTTTGTAATATATTTCTTTTTTGTCTGACTCTATTTGGATTTGATATGTCAAATCAAATTTAATATTATGTTTATGTTGAATTTAATTTCATTCCTATGCCAAGTTTGTTCCCTGTTGCATAATTGTCAAAAGATACCTTTTTCCCTTGTAATAACATCTTAATTACACCTTACTTAATTTTGATGAAAAATATTTTGTTTTCTCAAAAGGAAAGAAGTAATTTTATGTTTATCTTAACTTCGAAAGGATTTCTACTTTAGCTTAGGAAGATGTGCCAAATGGTTTCATGGATGTCAATAGGGTTAGATAGCTTGGGAAGATGTGTCTAAAGTATTTGTACTTTAGCTTGGAAATAATCTATAGTTATCTTTTTGCTGATATAAGAACAAATTAAATTATGAAGTGGACACATTTATTTTCTAGCATTCCGTGATATTTTTCGGTTATAAGTATTGCATGTTTCTCTTAGTTTAAGTAAATATTTCCTCCCCTTTTTCTTTTTCATTACATAATCATTAGCATATTTTTTCTAGTCTAATAGCGATTCAAGCTAATGTTTGTTTGATAATCTTCCCTTGACATATGTGGTCCATTATTGGAAGTTGGGCATATTTTGTTGTTTTTTGATAGATTTAGTATGTAACTACAACAGTGAATTCATATTTCTTTATGAGTTATATGATATCAAATTATGATTTGGGCATGTCCTCTCCTAGACTCAGATCACAAGGCACTGTAAAACTGTTTATGTAATACAATTTTTCAACTTTGGAATATATTCATTTACATAAGGTGCATATTAATACTATCTTTTTTACACAACATTTATCTACTATATAAAACAAATACTTGAGCACGGTATTTCTTAAAGTACCAATTATTTGCTCCATATTAACAGATAAATAATATTAAAGAATCGAAACTCAGAAGACGGTAAGTGATAACCAGAGGATAGTGATTGATAAGGTAAGTGGGTAGTTAGTCTATATATGTGTTTGTGTGTACTGTGTTTATGAGGGTTGTCTGACTGTCTGTAGGGTGAGTTGGGTTTGTGAATATGTTGTGTACTGTGTGCTTGTGTGAGTTAGCATTGCTATGTTTTGTGTTTGTGAGAGGTTGCAAATTTTGTTGAGTGTGCCGTGCTTTTTTTTATTAGATGTTAGGTGCCTTCATTTGTAAATGCAAGCATAGAAAACATATTAATATACATTTAGAGAAATTATATGTTTTGATTATTCCATTATTAAGTATTAATGTGATTATTTACAGAGTTTACATTACACAGTTCATATACATGTATTAATAACTATTGTATTCAAGGTTACATAATAGATACTGTTAACTGTCCTTTATATGAAGTATTCTCAAAATAAGTTACTGTTTTTTGTTTCATTTGCAGAAAAAAGATGCATTCAAGCTTTGTACGTACTCGCAACCAGAGAAAGGCTGATGAGGAATCTCAAAAGTATAAGTCAAAGCGGAAGTATAATCCAAAGAAAAAGGTTAAGATTCCAGTTGGTGCTTGCACCGACAATGAAGAACCAACAGTCAACGCTAAGAAGCAAGCCATTGTTTGCAATGAAGACAAAGAACAAGAGCCACCTGTTACCCCCTCCGACCCAAATGAAGAAGGACTTCACTCAGAAAATGAAATCCTTCCTGAACAAACTGATGATGCTGAGGGAGAAATTGGGAGAGCTAGTGAAGCTGAATCCAGAATTACATCTCAGAAAAGAGGCGGTAGAGGCCCAGCAAAAGCAAAAAGACTCCTGTTAAGCAGTCAGGATCGAATTGAAGTAGAGTTCAATGATATAGGTATACCAATAGGGAAAGGGTCAGTACATTTATCCTCTTTTCTTGGACCGCTTGTGCGGGAGCTGGTTCCATACAAACTTGATGATTGGAGGAATCTAATTGATGAGTTAAAAGTTGTTTTGTGGCAATCGATTCAGGTATGAGTTAAAAATTGTTTTTGTTGTTTATACATCTGTTTGCAATTTGCTACATTGTTACATCACGTATTATACTTATGGCTGGGAAAAATTGTTTGATGCATACATATGGCTGTTGTTTGATTTTAATATCATGTTTTCATGTATTTTTGCAGATTAGATTTAAACCGGAAGAGGATTGGCAAAGAAAAGCTGTATTTCAACAAATTGGAGTAATTTAGAGATCATCAAAAAGTAAATTGGTTCGAAAATTAAATAAAGCGGAGAACGAAGAGGAAAGACTAAAACTGAAACCTACCAACATTAAAACCATGAACGAATGGAGAAGGTTTGTGAAGGCGAAAACAAGTCCGGAGTTTAAGGTAACACTATTCACTATTTTATTTGCTAGAACACTTTAAAAGTTAATGATTGAGATCCAATAACATATATGGTTATTTGCACAGTAGAGTTGATTATCATTTTCAAAAGAACAATTTTATTATCCAATAACACATATGGTTTTGTTTTAGTCTCAAAAAAAAAAACATTTTGCGTTTCATTTGTTTTGCATTTTTGTTCTTTGTTCTTGTGTGCATGTCAACTCAACACTTTCCATTTTAACTTTGTTCATTCTGTATACATTTCTTGTTCACTTGAATTTAGTTCGGTTTAGTGCTGTGTGTTTGGTTTTGTATTGTGTTATCTTGCATTAAAAAAATTGTTGGATTGTTTTCATCCTGCATTGGAATTTTCAACTAGTTTGCTATTACATTTCATTTCCTGGCTTTTGCGTTTCGTTTTCTGTTTTACATTGTTGTTGCATTTCATACTTCAACAAGCTTGCATTGCATATACCCAAAAACAAAAATAAAAAAAAAACATTGCATTGCATCTTAGATTTTAGTTTTCATTTTTACATATCTGTTTCTTGTGCTCACTGTTTTCACTTGATATTATGTTCACTGTTTTATTTCATTTGTCTTTTAGTTTCTGATACATTGAATTTTCCTCTACTACAAGCAATTGTTTTCAAGTTTTTGTTCTCTATTTACAAAACAAAATATCCATGTTTCTTATTTACATTGCCTTTATCAAACACTTCTCAAACAACTTCTCTCTGTCACTCTTCACTTCCTCAACCAAGCTGCCATTATCCTATAACAATATATCAACTTCTCTCGGTCACTCTTCACTTTCTCAAACAACGAAGCTGCCATTATCCTATAACAATATATTAACAATATATCTTTCTATTTTACAGAAACGAAGCGAGAAATATTCGGCCTTTAGGGATAAACAACTTCCACACACGACTGGTCGTAAGGGAATGGCTAGATTGACCGAAGACATGGTTAGTTAATTAATTATAGCTTTATTTAATATTATTTTATACCTGTCCGGTTTTTTATTTAATGTTATCCTAAATTTAGAAAAAAGAAAGTCCAAGTCCATCGTCCGTAACTAGAGCTGATGTTTATTTAAATCTCACATAAAAAAATGGTGAACCGGTGACCGCGGAAGCTGGAAATGCTTTTGTAAGTTTTTTTTATTTTATCTATATATAAAAAATTGTCCGAAAGTACGATAATTTTACCATTGTACATTATCTATTTGTATTTATTTATGTAGGAGGAGATTAAATAATTTGGTAGCCGATCACATTCCGGTTCGTCATAGAATGTCAGTGGAGATGCTCTTGTACATGTACTCGGACAAGATAAACCAAGACGGTTAAGGGAATTGGGAAGGGGTTGCACTTTAACCAAGCTAGCTGTGGCCCAGTCCAAAGATAAACAAGTATCGCAGTGTTGAGAGGAAATAGCAGAAATGAAGAGTATGCTGCAGGTTCTGATGAACCAGAAGGCAAACTATTAAAAGTAATTTATATATGTAAAATAAAAATTCAAAGCGCCATATAATTTAAAATACTAAAAAGATCAAATTTATTCTCTCACAAACTTATTATATGTTCTCTGCCATTTTAAGTATGGTCATTTTAATTTTAGCAACTCAATTTTATTTTTTTCACTTGCTGGTTTCGGTAGCCATATTAATTTCATCCTATCATTTATAGCTGTAAAATACATTAACTGATCAAAGTCCATTTAGTAATTTTCGATAGTCAATTAAACGCCTACATTACATTTAATTGAGTGCTTTTAAGATTAAAATATCCTGATATTAGAGCTTTGCTGCAGGGTGTAGAAAGTTCGAAAAGGAGCACATCTAAATTGGTAAAAATAATAATTATATTACTCAAGAAATAACATTTAGATTTTAATTTTTGATCCAGTGATTGCTATAATTGAGCAATGACGATGTATGTTTGATGTTGAATTGGGATGGAAACTGTGAAGTTGTTGTCAATGGGAGGGTGTTGTCCAGGGACCCAACTGTGGTTGTCAATGGCATTCATCTTGGACCAAATGCCGTGAGCGTTATTATAGATATCATGGACAAACCAGATACTTATTTATGGAGGCCTACACCTAAAATGACAGTATTAGCAGATGCTGTGAATAAGGTAGTAGCTTGGCCATCAACTTGCATTAAGACGGCGCTGCGTGTAAATTTGAACGACGTCAGTACGGTAAATTTTACACTTCTCATACTAAACTGTTGAATTACACTTCTCATTGAAACATACTAAAGTTTTAGTTTTAGTTTTTAGATATTAGTACCCCAAATTAATCCATTTGTATATTTATTTGTTTGTTAAAATCTTAATAAAAATTTGAATAATTTTTTTATATTAACAGCACTGTCCACAATATTATGGTTGGAATTACACTTCTCATTTTATAACCTGTGAATGAATTGCTAAGTAATTTGCTAAGTAGGAATTTATTTGTTTGTTAAAATAAACCATCTTTATATTTATTTGTTTATTAAAATTACACTTCTCATTTTGTAACCTATGAATGATTTGCTAAGTAATTTGATAAGTAGAAATTTATTTGTTTGTTAAAATAAACCATCTTTATATTTATTTGTTTGTTAAAATTACACTTCTCACTTTTAGAGTAACAGCACTGTCCAAGACGACAAATGCAAGATTTATGGTTGGAATGAGGGTGATGGGGTAGTTGCCGAAGGAAGAGTCTACTCCAGAGAGCCACAATATGTTGCTAATGGTATTCCGCTCGGTCCGTCTGCTGTTGTGATTTCGGTCGACAAAGTAATAAATAAAGATGCTTATTTGTGGCGACCCACATGTGATATGTCGTACATTGGAGATGCAGTTGGTAGGAAAGTAGCATGGCCAAAATCAAAAGTTGAAGTTGATAAAGAAAATGTAAATGGCAGTGTAAATTATGCGACTTCTCCCATGAAATCTATACCCGTGGTCATGAAGAAATCAGAGCATGTAAGTATTAATTTTCAAAACTGAAGAAACTACATGTGTATGAAAGTTTATTTATTATGTGTATGTATATATTCTGCATAATAATCTCTTTTTTTCCAGCCAATTGCAAAGTGGACTAAAGATAGCAAATGCCAGTTGATCGATTTGGGTGGAACAAACGTAGTGGCTGAAGGAACCGTTGCATCAACTGATCCGATAACGTTGGTCCATTGTCGTCCATCAGGACTTAATGCTGTAAAAGTTTGGGTTGATATTGTGAGAGATGCAAATGCAGAGCTATGGAGACCAACATCGGCGTTGACGTGCATGGAAGATGCACTTGGCGTTCCCATAGCTTGGCCAACGGAAACAGTCATTCTGAAAACAAACTGAAAGGTATATAACTTGTTCATCATAAATGTTTTCAAACTTTGATTCTAATACCCTGACAATATTCCTAGATAATCGACTATAAAAATTAGTTATATTACTCAATAAATATTGGTGTAGAGTTAGAAAGTGATTGAATTGGTGATTGAATGTTGTCAGTTTGGCTGAGGTCATTGATGGAGTTAGGCTAAAATTCAATGAGGGGGAGGGGGGTACGGTTTAGGTCAAACAGTGGTAGGACTGTCAACTTGTCTTTAATTTTAACTTGGCATATTGTGGATTTTTTTTCTATAGTATGAATGGGAAGGGGTTGTTGCAAGGCAGTTAATGGAAACTGTGTTGAAGTAGGGAAGTGATGCTTGTAGTAGACCGAACAATAATGACTGAGGTTGTTTGAACTGAAGCAGTTTGAAGGTGGAACAGTTCAAATGAAGGCGAAGTTTTTAGAAGTAAGGGTGACATTGGTGGTAGGTTGTTTAAGGGAAAGGGAGGGTTGTATTGTTTGTGATTGAGGATGGAATGATTTTGACTTGGTGTTGGAGTGGCAGTTTGAGGAAGTTGTGATGATGGTTGTTATCAGGTTTGGGTGAGGTTATAGGGAGGAGGAAGTGTTGGCAGTGATGATCCAGAAGTCAAGGAACTGTCGGGGATGTTAGCAGTTTTGTGGTAGAGTTTTGGTGAAGTTGAGATGGTGGAAAGTTCGGCTATTGTCGGATTTGGATATGTTGTGGAGTTAGAGTTTGTGTTCAAGGGTTTGGTGTTGATATGTTGGCAGTGTGTTGTCTGGATGTAGGGTGGTATATGAAGCAAGTGTTAAAGAGGAGTGACTGGAAGATTGAAGGGGAGATTGCTGAGTGGTCGAAGTGTGGAGATGATTGAAGTGTGGTCGAAGTGCATTTGTAATGAACTATAGAGATATGCAATGCACGAAAGGTTAGGTTGCAGTAGGTCTATTGAGTGATCAGAGGAGTTGCGGTTAGGTTTCAGAAGCACGGTGGTTCGATTGTACCAGTGATGAAGAACAGAGAAGATAGACAAGTTGTTTGGCAGGTTCGAATTTTTTTTGGTTGTGTTGTGGGACGAGTTGTGGGTATGGTTGGAAGTTTGTATCAAATATGATTGTGAGGAAGTTTTGGTGGAGAAGTTGACTGTGTTGTGTTAGAAGTTGGTGTGAACAAGTAGTGTACAGGCAGAGGGAATGAAGGAAGGAAATGGGGATGTTATCAGGTGAACTTGCTGTTTTGAATGGAGTGCATGGTTGAAGAGGATGGTTTTCGTATGGCAAGTCTAGCGCACTGACTTCACAAATATGATGTAAAAGTTGTTGGACGATTACAATGTGCTCACATCAGTGGTTAATACGCAAAGGCATATTTGTTTGAAGTATTATAGTCTAAGGACTTCTATATTTGTCCATTTTTGATCTTTGATACCTTCACCTCACAAATATTTAGTAACATGATAATTATTGTTTACAGGTAGATAAATGTTTATGAAGAATTCAAGCAGCAGCACTGGTTTTGGTATGGTAGCAGCACATGTATGTAGTTAGGTTGATTAAAACTGTTATGAAACTATTATGAAACTAGTATGTATGGTAGTAGCACTACTTTAGCTGCATGTACTATTATGAAACTGTTTATGGTAGTTTGGTTGTGTAAGCGTATGGTTAACCTTTTGTCTTGACACTAATGTTATGATATAGTGGTGATTATGTAATTGCTTTTGTTTGTGTTATTGTGGTTCATTGAATGTGTTATTTTTGAATGTGTATGTGTTTATATATTACGTTATTGTATAAGTTTTGAAGCACTTGAATTGGAGGCGAAATCAGATGTAGGCGTGGAACAGCAGGAAATAAAATCGAAACATACGGTGGCGGAGAAAAAACGCCACCAAAATTTTTTTTTGTAGCGTTTAAAAAGCGCTATAGAATCGACAATTATATTAACTCAGATAATCTCCATGGCGTTCAAAAAACGCTGTAAAAAATAATAATAAGTGCAACAGAAAAAAGATAGTAAACGACAACTTTTCGGTGGCATTTCTTAAACTCTGTAAAAAAGATCTTTAGTAACGTTTAAAAAACGCTGCCCAAAATTCATTTATAGTGGCGCTAAAATAAATGCAACAAAAAATCAGGGATTTTTAGTCGCATGTTTTCTAGCGGCGTTTATCAAAACGCCACCAAAACTTTTTGTAGCGTTTTTTGAGCGCCACTAAAAATCAAATTTCTTGTAGTGATTATAATGTGATACTATTTAACCTAAAGAATGCTGAAGCCATGCAACAACGACTAGTGAATATGATGTCCATGGATTTGATTGGAAGGACCCGGTGGCATATGTCGAATACATGCTCTTGTAATCGAGGAAAGAAACCGTCTAGATAAGATCTTTCAAATACTCCAAAGGTTGGAAACGAAGTTAAAACATTTAAAACGCTCCTTTAAAATTTCTTCTAGGAAATTATTCAGTTCCGTTGTATACGCTAAGGGGATTAATCCCAAACCAAAGAAAATTTAAGCCTAAAAGGCATAAAGATTCTAGAAGCCCAAGGGAAGATGCAAAGCCTAAATGTGAAAGTTGTAGCATTGAGTCGATTCATCTCGAATGCAACAGAAAAGTGTGTTCTTTTCATCAACGCTCTTAACAAGGAGAAAAGAAAGTTCAAATGGACTGATGAATGCTTAGGCACCTTCCTACATCTTTTTGAACATTTGCAGAATACCCCTGTCTTATTTATACCCACGGAAGGAGGGGATCTACACACATACATGACAATATCTTACCAGGCCTTGACCACAACATTGGTACGAGAATATAGAAAGGCCTATGTATTACAATGGCAAGGGCTTCACTAGGTCTGAATCAAGATATCCATACAGATCATGTCTAGAAAACTAAGGCACTATTTTCAATCTCACCCTATTTGGGTGTTGACTGATCGACCTCTTTGGCAGACCCTTCACTATACAGACACATTAGGTAGGTTATTGAAATGGGTATAGAGTTCAGTCAATACAAAATTATGTGTCGCCTCTGAACAACGATTAATGGTTAAGCTGTTAAAGATTTCATTGTTGAAGACACCACTAGGGAGATGAGTTAGAAAACAATAAGGCCGAAGCACTTAAGTGGTGGTCGTTCATGGTAACATGTCTAAAAAGCAATGTTAATGAGGTTTATTGCGATGACCGGCCATTTCAGACCATTCAAGTCGACAATAAACCACACACGTCAGACTCAAACAATCCAAAAAGGCAGATAATAAATGGGTTTTGATTAAGAAATGTAATAAACGAAGAAAAAGAAAACACAGAATCTCGCAGCGGAATGATAAAATATAATAATCAAATAAATAGTTCATGAAGCTGTTTTACAATATACATTTGATTACACAATTTTTACAACATAATTAGAGTACGATAACAACATACCAATAATGATGTAGTGGAATAATACAAATAATATAATATAACAAACTCTGTCTTCATCCTTCGGAAATAATGTCTTCAAGCACTGAAATGCTCAGGCTGACCCGAACATCATGAAAAGACAAAACATTGGAATTCAAACTAAAATATTCTCATGTAAGTCAAATCAATATCACATGGAAAATTAGTGTAATGGCGTCAGAGATGTTACAGGGTTTTCAACTCCTATCCGGTGTATAACGTGAGTACAATAACTTAAGAGATGTTACGGGATTTTTCCATCTCTTAAGGATCCGTCAAACTATCTATATATAGTAGTGTACGGTATATATGTACCGTCTATCAGTAAAGTATAACATTAAAAATAGCATTAAGGTGTTACCCATATCCCCTTTAACATATTTTATTTAAGCATCATAGTCTATACAGTACTGTAACTCCACCATAAAATGGTAGGCTATAAGGGCGCACTCCATAGGTACGGCACAAACCAAAATCATAGTGAGCTCGATAAGGGTAATATGACAAAGCACGCGAGGCAATGCCCAAGGTAGAATTCTACCATTTTGCGAAACTCGGCTGGTGGTAATACATAGCCGCTGCTACCGTCCACCTCGAAACAACACTCCCATAATCAAGTCGAATGTGGCCACCAATCAATCTTAAAGTAACAAATATGATATCGAAGAAGTATGTCCGATCGGAGGAGCGGCCTCACTTGGTCTGGTTATGGCTCCTTTTTAGTCATATAATTATGACTCGAAGGTCAAGGCTGCATTTCTTATCTCATTCCAGTAGTGTTCACCAAACTATCCTACTTCGTACTGCCTTCTCTACCACGTGCACAGTTGTTAAAGTGGTTTCGGAATTGGTAGAGAGCATGACAATATCTGACCCCGTTCCTTTTAACAACCAACCGCTTATTTCACCATAGTCATAAAAGAAATCCAAAATAGTTTATACCTTCATATCAAGATATTCATGTACTTATTTCAAAAGAATAAATATATTCATAAATATCGAGGAAGATTTTCATTCAACCAATTTCAAAAATAATTAATAAATCTCTCTTAAACTAATTATATGTTTTAGAACCATTTATAAAGCTCTTTATAAATTCCAAAACAGTTTACAACTCTTCCCTATTTCATTAACTTCTACGCAAATTCCTTTAAAACACTTCCAAATCCCTTTATACAAGTTCTTTTCCCTTTATAAAATCCTTTAAAACCTTTATAACTCCTTTATAAAACCATTATAAAATCCTTTATAAAAATCTTTTATAAAAATATTTTCATAAAATCCATTATAAAATCTCTTACAAAACTTTTATAAATTTCTTACAAAGCCTTTTACAAAATTCTAAAATCTTTTACAAAATCTTTATCTATTAAAGTTATTCTAAAAGTCTATATTTATTATCTTAAATTAGATTTTTAAATAAATCTTAAAACTGTATTGAATATTTTATTAAATTAAAATTTTAAAGTGTTAATATTATATTACATTATTGAAATTATATATTTTAAAACTAAATAAAATTATAAGTTAAAATCTTAAAATTTAGATTTTTTAAATCTTATATTAGCTAAAATATAAATTTTAAATAAAATCTTTAAATTTAAATTTTAAAAATCAAATTTATCAAATCAAAACATACTTTACTATTTTAGAAAATAATTTAAAATCGACCAACGGTGTTCGTATTTAATTTTCTATCCTACGGCTAATTGGTGAGTTAAATTAAATTTTAAATTAATTTTAGTGATGGATCTATATCATCTCAATCCAAATCAAGCGTCATAGGTATATATCATTTCTACCGATTACTTAATTTATTTAATTTAAAATTTATTTGATGCCCGTAACATCTACGGTGAATAACAGGAATAAATCAGCATAAAACATCCAAACATCTAACATATCAATCATTAGGCATCCATCACAATCAACATCCATAATAGTCACATATTATAATAGATTACTAGTTATAAATTCTTGGGTGTTTAACTAGCAAATTAAATTCCAATTCCATTTTAAATGTCAATTTCAATTCCAAATTAACTATCAAATTAAATTACACAATCAATGCAATTCAATATAAATGTCAATTTTAAACCATCAAACAACAACCAACAAATTTAATCACTTCATGATTCCAATTTAATGAACGTCAAAATATTTTAGTATTTCAGGAGTGGTTTGAACACTCACCTTTGATTTTTAGTCGAATTAAAATCCAAATGGACATCCAAATTTGAACTGTCTCCAAATTCAACTAAACTAGTTCTATGTTGTCCGGAATTTTAATAAGATCCCAACGGAAGAAACCACATCCAATTCTGAGCTGGTATGAAAAAGTTATAATAGTTAGGAGTTATAAATTTTAAAATTAAATTAAAGTAAGGGGCAAAATGGTAATTTGGATACCATCTGTAACAACCCTGTATTTTCTGATTATTTTAATTCTATATTTTAATTTTTTTATTAAATTTTTGATTTAAAAGCTTATTTTATTTATTTGGAATGATTAAATTTTGTTACTTTAAATATAAACTTTGATTTTGATGAGAATTAGAAGTCCAAATATGATTAGAAAGAATATTTTTCAAAAAAATGTATTTTGGTCAATATGGTCAACTTTGACTTTTAAATTTAAAATTTGAAAGTTTGAAACTTTGAATTTTTATCTTTTATTATGAAAGTAAATAAAAGTTTAAGAACACTGCTTTTCGTTTTGTTGAAATCCGATAAAAAAAGTGAAAGTTATGTCTTTTTAACTATTGTGTGTAATTTGCTGTATTTAACAAAATTGTTTATTTTAAATTTTATAAATAATATTTTATTTGGTCATGTAATGTTCTAATTTATATTTATATGAGTAAAATAACATTTTATGTATATATTTTAGTTTTCAAACATTTTTAAAAGTGTAATTGACATTTTCCAATATCAGTTATATTCTGTTTATAATTTTTAATTTCTAGTTTCAATTTATTAAAGAAATTCTTTATTTATATTTATATTTTTCCTAAGAACCTATTTTATTCTCATTCCCACTTTGTTTTTTTCCTCATTTATTTATTTATTTGACTCTTTATTTGTTTTAAAGTGATAGGGAAATTTTATAAGGCTAGTGATATTTTGTTTGTAATTTTCATGCCCTATTTTCAATTTTTAAACAATTTCATTAGTTCTTTTTCTATTTTTCTCCAATTTAATTATTTATTTTATTTTATAGATGATAAATAAATTATTTTATTTCAAATTTTTACTTCATAATATTTTTAAAATGTGGATAATTTTCCAAAGTCAATGGTGATTTAATTGTATTTTCTGGACACTGTTTTGGATTTTTAAGCAATTTTTTTTATTCTTTTCTATTTTCTTTAAATTTTATTATTTATTTTCATACTGTTGCACTTCGTTTCGGTTTTTAAAAGTAATTGCTGAAGTTATTTTTGTTTTATTTGTTTAAAAGAAAATAGGAAATGTGAAGAGTACTAAAAACTTATGTAGCTTAAGTCCTTTCACCTCCTAGAGTCCTTTCACTTGCCACAACTCCTCGTTTACTTCTTTTGGCTGTATATTACTTTTTTTGGCTATGTATTCCAGTGCTCATTCTTGAAAAAAAAACATTTGTTCCTCATTCTATTCACGGCTTGCAAAAAAAAAGTTTGGTAATGGCTACTTTTTCCTTCTTCTTCTTCTTCTTCTTCTCATTTTTCATGGTTTTTGTCTTGTTTCTTTGCCTTGTTTGCTCGGCCTCCTCTAGATAATCACGGCCACCACCCTCTACATCTCTTCCCTGCCATCACCACCACCTGTACTCCAGGCCATGACCATAGCCGAGCCCTCCATGGTGACCAAACCCCTCAAAAATGCAACCAAAGGCCTAAAACCATGCTTGTTTGACCACTACTTGCTCATCCACTTCAACTACCACCCAAACCACCACCATAGGCTTCCACCACTCCTCTGACCTGAACACCACTCCTACCTCTGACCAGACCCATACTCCACTGGCCGAGCCAAACATCCCATGGCCAAGCCCATCTTGTTGACCAAAACCATGCTAGTGTGCCCAAAACTCTTCACATCCCTATGTTGTAACTTCCTCTACATGTCTAGCCTTCATGTCATGCATTTTCTATGTTCAAACCTGAGCCAAAACATGTCCAAACTTGAACCAAAACATCCCCTAAGCCGTGCTAGCAAGTGTAGAAAGCAAGGCAAAAAGTTGTGTATTCATATTGCTTTTCAATTCAAAGTTATTTCAATTCAATGTTGTATTGAATTATAACTTTATTTTTGTTTTGTTTATGAGTTGTCACAAGATCTTTAGCTTGGATTCGCTCTTCACTCAAGTCCATAGGCTTTTCATTTTGCTTTTGATTCCGTTGTGTCAGTTGTATTGAAATCTCCAGCATTTTGAGGTGAGTAAAGCTCACTCGACATTTATACTTATGCAGTTGTGAAACAACAACAACTGAATGTGTAGAAAAAAATATATGATGTTATACTGCCATGTGATTATTATATATGATGTTAAACCTGTTAAATGACATGTCATCTCATCTATTACTATTATATGTTGTTAAGTATTCAATTATATCTGTTTATCACACTGCAAGTTCCCTGTAGATTAGATTCACTATGGATTGAGATGATACGTACCCGAACGGACTTTAGAATATGAAAAAATCGTTATGGGCTGAAATGATAGGCCTAAATGGTTTTGATTTATTTGTTTAACTTGGGATTGCGGATTTGAAATGATAGAACCCGGATTTTTCTTTGTAAACTGCGGATTGAAATGATATATATCCGTATCACTTGACCTAGGTTAGAAAACTATATACAGGCCCGTGGTTATTTTATAAAGTGTTTTTGGATATTTTTAAGTATTTTAAAAATATAAAGTTACGAAATTTGATTTAAATAGATTTTGAAACATTTTAAAATAAAGAAATTATGATTTTTCTATGAGTTAAAAAAATGTAATTAATGAATGGTTAAATTGGATTGTTGAAATATAACTTAAGTTTGGAAATTTGGAATTTTGGTTAAAAATGATACTTAAGTTATATAAATAAAATGGAAATTTATTCTTATTTTGAAAATGGTAAATATGATAATTTGATTTTAATTTTAATTTGAATGATTTAATAAAATATTATTTATTTTTCTATGAATTAAAATGGTTAAGTAAATGAATGCTTAAAAGTGAAATATTAAAATACAACTTGATTTGGAAATGTGAAATTTGGTTTTGTTTAAAGGTTTAAGTTAATTAAATAAATTGGAAATTTATTTAATTTGTGAAATGGAAATTTGAAAATGTAAGTGTTAATAAGGTGTCAAATGTAAAAATGGGAAATTTGTACAATTGAATTTATTAAGTGAAATTATTGAAAAATTTGGATTTTTCTGTAAAGGTTTGCTTTATAAAAATCATTAATTAAAAGAGTATTTTAATGAACATCTTCGAATGTTAAAATATGATTTTTTTATAATGTTTAAATGGTTTAAATTGAAATGTTTTCAAGTATAAATTATAGCAGCTTTTTCTGAATGCTGTGAAAGGTTGAATTTTCAATGTTTATGGTTTTAACTTAGTAAATGAACTCATATTGTTTTAAAACTTTGGAAATTGAATACTTGATTTGAAAGTATATAAACTTAAATATTAAATGGTTTAAATGAATTATTTTGATTAAAATATAAGCTATTTAATAGGTGATTTGAAATGATAATAAATGAACGATATCTTTGAATTTAAAAGGTATTTAAAGTTGAATATTTGGATTTGAACTTATATGATGATTTGAAATTGAAGTTTTTGAAAGATATGATATTTTGATATATATTAAATGTTTTGAAATGAAGTTTTGGAAAGATATGATATTTTGATATATATTATATGTTTTGAAATGAAGTTTAGGAAAGATATGATATTTTAATATACATTAAATGTTTGAAATGAAGTTTTGAAAGATATGATATTTTGATATTAAAATGTTTTGAACTGTGGTTTTGAAAAGATATGATATTTTGATATATTAAAATGATTTGAAATATGATTTTGGAAAGATATGATATTTTGATATATTAAAATGATTTGAAATGAAGTTTTGAAAGATATGATATTTTGAGATATATTAAATGATTTGAAATGAAGTTCTGAAAGATATGATATTTTGATATATATTAAAATGATTTGAAACATGGTTTTGAAAAGATATGATATTTTGATATATTAAAATGATTTGAAATGTGGTTTTGAAAGATATGATATTTTGATATTAAAATGATTTGAAATGAAGTTTTGAAAGATATAATATTTTGACATTAAAATGATTTAAAAATGAAGTTTTGAAAGATATAATATTTTGATATTAAAATGATTTGAAAGGAAGTTTTGAAAGGATTTGATATTTTAATATATTAAAATGATTTGAACGGAAATTTTGAAAAGATATGATAATTTAACATATTGAAATGGTTAGAAATGACTTGATATTTATTTTGACAAATATTTGAATTTGAAAGATATGGTATGCTGATATATAGAAATGGTTTGGAAATGATTTAATCTTTATTTTGATAAAGATTTGGATTGAAATGGTATTTTTTTTGAAGTATAAAATATTATTTTTAAGTTATAACCACGGGTTATAATAATGATTGGTTGGCAAAGAGACCGGGATCGGATATGGGCGTACTCTCTGTCGATACCGAAAACCACTTTGACTAACCATGTACGCGGTGGAGATTTCAGAATGAAGTAGGACGGTGACGACGTTCTTGTGGTATGTTACGTGGACCCAACTCCCGTGAATTGGCATAAGGTGGCTAAAACAGGAGCGGTCTCGGGCCAGTTGAGGCCGCACCTCGTAGCGGACGCATTTCTTCGATACCATACTATTACTTGTGATTGTTTGGACACCCCTCCGATTTTGTGGGGATGTGTTCCGCAGTGGGCGTATGTGGCTGCTGCGTTACCACCAGCCCGAGTGTCGTATTTGGTATATCTACCTTGGCATTGCCTTGTGTGCCGTGTCACCTACCATATTGAGCCTTTACTACGAGTTTCTATTTGTGTCGTACCTATGTAGTATCTTCTCGTAGTCTCCCGATCAGGAGATATGCAGGTACTGTATAGACTATTGGCATCATTTGTGTTAAGGGGAATATTGGGTCACTCCTTAACGCTATTTAAAAGTAAGTTTATTTTACTATTAGACAATATTATAATAGCGCAATATTACTACATAGTAAATAGTTTGACGGATCCTTAGAGGATGGGCGGTCCCAAGCATCCTTTAAGTTACTTGTACTTTTACTACAGTTCACTTGAGTTGGTTTACATTGTATAAGTATGTATGTCCTGACTCGAGTGTTTGTATTTTTATTTACGCTCGGGTCATCCTGAGTATTCACAGATTTGGACTTCCACTTTCTGGAGATTGAAATCGCTGGAGATTATCTACTTGTCTAATTTTATCTGTTTCACTTCCAGTTATCTTGTTGATCCCAGTGTTGCATTCATTTGTACTTGGCTATCATACTTAGACTTCTGTTGTACTTTATTTCTTCTGTTGTATCTTATTTAACTTTGATATATTTATATAGTAGCTTCATGAACTACTATTTCTTTCACTTCCGCTGCACTATTATTACTCTTGGTCTGTGATCTGTGATTTTATTTACTGTATATTCTGAGATTTGCCAAATTTTATATACAACGCAGTATTTTAGGCAATCCAATTCCGACATGTGCGGATGCGAATGGTTGAAAATACCTGGTTGTTACACCATCAAAAGCCATAGCGCCGGAAATAGGCAAGCATGAGCTATGGCCGCCAATGTCTCCTCCAAATCGCCACTCACCTACGCAACTACAGCCAGATTGGAGATCGCCATCACCTCCCCCTCGGTCTACCGCCCTCTACCACCACATGCACCGCCTTGAGGCATGCCCAAAAACCAACCACCACCGCTGCCTCGTCACGACTATCGAGGCAAATCTCATCGCCTCTAATCTGAATGAAGACCATAAATGCACTCATCTCGGCCTCCTCTAGGTCGCAGTTCTCATTGATCGCTCCAAAGTCGAAGATCCACCGTCGATTCGAAATCTTAGTTTCAAAGGCTGAGAATGATTCACCGATTTCTGGCCAAATCGAACATCGATTACAAAAATGAACTATAGCCGTAGATTACGTTCATCAAGAGCTTCACGACGGTATATAATCCGATAGGGTTTGAGGAGTTTGAATTTTTGATTTGATTTGGGATTGAAGTTAGGGTTTTGAAATTTCTGGCATTGAGAAGGAGGAATGGAAGGGAAATAGAATTGTATGCATAGGAAAAGAATGAAAGACCGCTAGAGTTTCAGGAAAAATCTATTTATGTAGACAGAGATGGATAAGAATGGGTGGAACATGTCAAATGGGTCGAAGTGCTAATACATACCCGAAAGGCCCGTTTCTTTCCCGAGACGAAAGTAGGTCATCCATATATCGAAATATTGGTTTTCGATATTTTTAAACTCAATTAAACTAGTTTCAAACCCTAATTCCATTGTCTATAAAAGTTAGCTTTCAAAATCAAATTATTTTAATTAAATTCATTTAATTGATTTCTATGCGTTTCGAGCTCGCACGATCAAACGTTAAGTCCGATCACTACAAAACTTGAAATCCTATAATAATACATTATTACAGATCCGATGAAACTGGTTTCATCGAAATCTAAGATAGTGCCCAAAAAGGCTAATTTTGCACACTAATTAAATACATTATTATTTTAAAATAAATTTAAATTTAATCACTTTTAAATTCTGAACTAAAACTTTACAATTCATCATTCTTGATTAAAAAGAAATTAATAATCTTTTGAAATTCAATTCTCCATGTTAATTCCAATATTTAAATATTACATAAATTTCAACGTTAAATTATAACTACAATAAAACCTAGTTTATTATATTATAAATTTCAATAAATTCTTTTATTTTGATTTACGTGTTCTTATATTAAATCAGCTATTACCTTATGACTTTATTTAAAGTAAGTTTCCATCTTACTATTCTCATATCCTACCGTTATCGTCTTAACTCATAATAAATGCAATAATTAATTACATTAAATTTCATTGGTTTCCAACTAATTTCAAATGGATTAAATAATAAGGTGATAAACAAAAGAATTGTTATACATTAGTAATCCAAACACATTTCTAAGTTTGTTGTTTACACAATAACTAATAAATTTACATACTAATAATTGATTTCATATTATATATTAAAACCTATTCTAACTAAATAACATAAAATTTTCACGATTAAATACAACATTGATTTTAATCCTTATTTACCTTTATTATTACCAAATTAAATTTACAATTATTTCAATTGATTGAAATTTCATTAAAAATAGTTGTCAATTATATTCAGTCGACATTGTTAAATTTTAATCTAATAATGTTGTCTTCCATTTATAAATCATAAATTTAAATTTTGACAATATTAAATTCCAAAAACTTATTAAATTGAATATTTTAATTATAAAAAATACGGGTCGTTACAATCTCCTCCACTCAAAACATTTTGTCCCCGAAAAGGAACAAGAAAGAATCAAAAGGATTGATATATTTTATTAAAAAGTCAATCTATAAACACTTGAAATTTACATCATTAAGTTTTTATATTACTTTGAAAATATCCACATTTGCACAAAAAATTTCTAAGTCCTAAATTTACAAAATATTTTGACAGAGTTTTCTTTGCGCGGGTACGTCAAAAAAATAGTAATAATTACAACATATATATATATATCATATTTCAATAATAAAACATCCCAACCATGGGAAAAACAATATTTCAGAACCGTAATCCAAAAACGTATCTATTTATCAGGAAAATAAATTTTATTTATGAAACCAAAACCAATAGTTATTGCTTTCATAAACCTGTATTTCACTTACATAATCCGAAAGAGTTAAAATTATATAAAAAGAACAATATTTTTGTTGTTTCGGTCAATTTTACAAGCAACACAACATATGTAATAATCATGTATAACCAATGAATCCATCACACATCTACGACAATCAAAACAAATATTTCGTTTAGGTTCAGACACTTTGCATCGTATAAGGGTGATAAATAAAGTAACAATTGTACCTTACACTCAACGACCTTAGATAATAACTTAATAAATTAGTCATACAACCTTAAACAATTTGAAGTACCATTCTCCAAATATCCCATAAGCCAAACATATAGGATTTTAAATATTATTTAAGTTTGTTCGACTGGTTTCTTTTCACATTATTTACTTTCCATTTATTTTCATTCATTCATAGAATAATTGTCGTTTATTAATTTACCTTCATTACTTACACAATTTGTTTCCCATTCAATATTTGAAATCATCAGTGAATCCATTATTAAAGTATTACATACATTTTATTGCAGTTTATTTCACATTTATTATTCACTTATAACCTTGATTTCCATTTTAATATTAATATTCATCAATGAATCATTTCAGTCATTTCTTGAGTTTATAATCATTTACTTAAACAATATTCACTTTTGCTATTTAATTTAATCACTAGCATTTCAAAATATTAACTTATGTTTAAAATATTTCTTGTACATCATAATTCTTATTTGTAGACATAACTCCATTACTTAAGGTTTACTTGTATAAAATTCTGTTACATATTCATATCAACTTTCAACTTTTAAAACACTTCTGGTAAGTTTTATATATGTTTTTAGAATGTAATTGAATGTTATACAAATTTATCTTATTCATTTTAGTTAACAAAAATGTTCAATAGTGTACACCTTCTTAATTTTCATCATCTTTTAATTTACAAGTGACAAATCTCCTATTTCTTTATAGTTTCATTAATTACTTAGCTTCTAATTTCTTATTTCTCATTTAGAAGTTTCGAACTATTAAGATTTCACTTTATTTCTATAATTAAAATCATTCTGGAACTCAACAATTCAAATACCGAGTTCATTTCAAATCAGTTTGAAATAACATCTACTTATATCTTTTATATATCATATCATATATAGAAATTTTAAAACTAAAATTTGTTTTAACAACAACTATGTGGCAAAGCTACTATAATGGTCTTCCCACTTTGAAACTCGAAAATGAACGTCGATGATGATGCGGTCATCACCAAAATTATTTTCCAACCATAGAAGTGGGGAGTATACAACTTATTTTCTTTAAATTTCTTTTAAAACATTCTTTTCAAGTACCCTCTGAAAACATTTCTATTTGCAAATACTTCCAAATAATACTAATATTATTTTTTTCCAAATCTTTGAAATAAATTTCAAAACACCGGAATTTTTTTTGAGGGGAACGGATGTGTAGCGAAGAACTACACAGCCGATTAGAGTTATTTATTAATATAGTAATGTTATGATCAACAAGCCTGATCATTGGCTGAAAAAGGTTTGAAACAGCAGTCTTCAGTGGAAGAAAGCTAAATAAAGAAACATAGAACCGGCCCTAACTAATTTATACATAAGTCTAGTTCAGATGGGGGAATAAAAGAATTAGTACATTCAATTAACACAAATAAAGTCCAGTAAACCGATCATCGAAGAGATGAGGGAAAAGCATCAACCCTGGGAATGCGGTCCCGTCAGCACTGCAGCTAAAGAAGAACTACCCACCGACTCCGTTGGGGGAGAACTCTCAGGTTTGTTAAAAACACCGGAATTTAAGTTCTCAAATTTTCAAATAAATTCATTTTATTTGAAAATAATATTTATAAACCTTATTTATAAAATTTACATTTTCTTATAACATACAGTAGTCAATAGTTTTTAAGAACATTGATTAACCAACAACAATTGACAATAATTAAATATTAACATTTACTAAAATCCGACATAATCAAATAATAAAATCAATTTATGAGAAATTATATATACATATATACACATGCACACAAAATATAATAGTAGGTAAAATTATTTCGTTTACCTATTTTTAAGATAATATGTGTCGATTTACCCTATTCAAGTGTACAGAAATCCCTATCGATGCCATATCGTCGTATGTACCAACTAGAATTTATAAATGCTCAATAGAACAAATTAACGCAATACAAAACATTTTTACAATACTAACAATTTCTCATATATATACACTCAAACTCATTCTAGGGTATTAATACTCTATCTCTAATGAGATAACCCTAACAGGCTAAGGTATCTCAAAACCAAAGCTCTGATACCAACTGTGACGACCCACCATTTCGAACCATTCAAGTCGACAATGAATCACACATGTCTGACTCAAACAATCCAAAAAGGCAGATAATCAATAGGATTAGATTAAGAAATATAAGAAACGAAGAAAAAGAAAACACAAAATCTTGCAGCGGAATGACAAGATATAATAATCAAATAAACTGTTCATGAAGCTGTTTTACAATACACATTTGACTACACATTTTTACAACATAATTAGAGTACAACAACAACATACCTATAATGATGCAGTGGAATAATACGAATAATATAATATAACAAACTTTGTCTTCGTCCTACAGAAATATTGTCTTCAAACACTTAAATGCTCAGGCTGACCTGAGCATAATGGAAAGACAAAACACTTAGATTAGAACTAAAATATTCTCATGTAAGTCAAATCAATATCATGTGGAAAAATAAGTGTATTGGCATCAGAGATGTTATGGGGTTTTACTCTCCTATCCGGTGTATAACACAAATAAAATAACTTAAGAGATGTTACGAGATTTTTCCATCTCTTAAGGACCCGTCAAACTATTTATATGTAGTAGTATATGCTATATATGTAGTGTCTATCAGTAAAGTATAATATTGAAAATAGTGTTAAGGCGTTACCCATATCCCCTTTAACACATTTTATTTAATCATCGTAGTCTATGTAGTACTGTAAACTCCACCGTAAACTGGTAGGCTATCAAGGTGCACTCCATAGGTATGGCACAAACCAAAATTGTAGTAGGCTCGATAAGGATAATATGACAAAGCATGAAAAGCAATGTCCATAGTAGGATTTCACCATTTTGCGGAACAAGGCTAGTGGTAACGCATAGCTGCAGCTACCGCCCACCTCGAAACAACACTCCCATAATCAAATCGAAGGTGGCCACCAATCAATCATAAAGTAACAGATATAGTATTGTAGAATTATGTCCGATCGGAGAAGCGATCTCACTTGGCCTGGTTATGGCGTCTGTTTTAGTCATATAATTATGACCCAAAGGTCAAGGCTGCGTTTCTTACCACATTCCACCAGCGTTCGCCAAGCCATCCTACTTTGTTCTGGATTCTCCACCATGTGAACAGTTGTAAAAGTGCTTTCGAAATTGGCGAAGAGTATGAAAATATCCAACCCCGGTCTCTTTAACAACCAACCACTTATTTCGCACCGTGGTTATAAAAAGAATCCAAAATAGTCTATACCTTCATATCAAGATATCCATATACTTATTCCAAAATTAAAAATATATTCATGAATACCGAGGAAGATTTTCTTTCAATCAATTTCAAAAATAATTAATAAATCTCTCTTAAACCATTTATAAAGCTATTTATACATTCCAAAACAGTTTATAACTCTTCACCTTTTCATAAACTTCTACGCTAATTCCTTTTAAATGCTTCCAAATCCCTTTATACAAGTTCTTTTTTATAAAACCCTTTATAAAATCCTTTAAAACCTTTATAACTTCTTTATAAACCATTACAATCCTTTATAAAATCTTTTATAAAAATCCTTTTATAAAATCCATTATAAAATCTCTTACAAAAGTTTTATAAATCCATTACAAAACCTTTTACAAAATTCTAAAATCTTTTACAAAATCTTTTGTCGATTAAAGTTATTATAAAAGTCTAAATTTATTATCTTAAGCTGAATTTTTAAATAAATCCTTTAAACTATATTGAATATTTTATTAAGTTAAAATTTTAAAGTGCTTTTATTATATTACATTATTTAAATTATATATTTTAAAACTAAATAAAATTATAAGTTAAAATCTTAAATTTAGATTTTTTAAAACTTATATTAGTTAAAATATAAATTTAAATAAAATATTTAAATTTTTAAAATCAAATTTATTAAATCAAACATACTTTACAATTTTAGAAAATAATTTAAAATCGACTAACGGTGTCCATATATAATTTTTTATCCTATGGCCAAGTGATCAATTAAATTTAATTTAATCTATGGATATATATTATTTCAATCCAAATCTGATGTCATAGGAATATATCATTTCAACCTATTTCTTAATTTATTTAATTTCAGATTTATTTGATGCCTATATCATCTATGGTGAATAATATGAATAAATCGGTATAAAACATACAAACATCTAACATATCAATCATTAGGCATCCATCAAAATCAACATCCAAAACAGTCACATATTATAACAGATTACTAGTTATGAATTCTCGGGTGTTTAACTAGCAAATTAAATTCCAATTTCAATTTAAATGTCAAATTCAATTTAACTGCCAATCTAAATTACACCATCACCGCAATTCAATATAAACGTCAACTTTAAACCATTAAACAATAATCAATAAATTTAAATCACTTCATGATTTCAATTTAACGAACATTAAAATATTTTAATATTTCGTGAGTGGTTTGAACACTCAACTTTGATTTTTAGTCAAATTAAAATCCAAAAGAACGCCCAAATTTGAATGGTCTCCAAATTCAACCAAACTTATTTTGTCGTTCGAAATTTCAATAGAATCCCAATGGAAGAAACCGCATCCAAATCTGAGCTCGTATGAAAAAGTTATGATAGTTAGAAGTTATAAATTTTAAAATTAAATTAAGTTATGGGGAAAATGGTAATTTCGATGCAATCAGAAACCCTACTACCAGTAACAGACCAGCACGAGCTACTGCGGCCAATGTCACCTCTAAATCACCACTCACCCATGCGCCTACGACTAGATCAAAGGTCACCATCGCCTTTCCCTCGGTCTGCCGCCCTCCACCACCATACGCGCCGCCTTAAGGCGCGCCCAAAAACCAATTGCCGCCGCTGCCTCATCGTGACCATCGAGGCAAATCTCATTGTCTTTGACTCGAACAAAGGCCACGGATGCACTCCTCTTGGCCTCCTCTACGTTATAGTGCTTGGCGATCGCTCCACAATCGAAGATCCACCGTTGAAATGAAACCCTAGTTTCAACGACTGAGAATTATTCGTTGATTTCTGGTCAAATCGAACCTCGACTGCAAAAACGAACTATAACTAAATATTACATTCTTCGAGGGCTTCGCAATGATATATAATTTGATAGAGTTTGAGGAGTTTGAATTTTCGATTTGATTTGGGATTGAAATAAGGGTTTTGAAATTTCTAGCATTGAGAAGGAGGAACAGAGAAGAAATAAATTTGTACGTACCGTAAAAGAATAAAAGACTGCTAGGGTGTCAGAAAAAATCTTTTTATATAGACAGAGATGGATAAGAATGGATGGAATAGATCGAATGGGTCGAAGCGCTAACACAAACCTGAAAGGCCCGTTTCTTTCCCCATACGAAAGTAGGTCATCGCATATATCAAAATATAGGTTTTCAATATTTTTAAACTCAACGAAACTATTTTCAAACCCTATTTCCATTGTCTATAAAAGTTAGCTTTTAAAATCAAGTTATTTTAATTAAATTCATTTAATTGATTTCTACGAGTTTCGAGCTCATACAATCAAACGATAAGTCTGATTGCTACGAAACATGAAATCCTATAATAATTAACTATTACGGGTCCGATGAAACTAGTTTCGTCGAAATTCGAGACAGTACCCAAAAATGCCGATTTTACACGTTAATTAAATAAATTATTATTTTAAAATCAACTTAATCACTTTTAAATTCTAAATTAAAATTTTACAATTCGTCATTCTTGATTACACAAAAATTAATAATCTTTTGAAATTCAATTCTCTATATTAATTCCAATATTTAAATATTACATAAATTTCAATGTTAAATTACAACTGTAATAAAACCTAGTTTATTATATTTTAAATATCAATAAATTCTATTACTCTAATTTACATGTTCTTATATTAAATCAACTATTACCTTGTGACTTTATTTAAAGTAAGTTTCCATCTTACTATTCTCATGCTATAGTTATCGTCTTAACTCATATTAACTGCAATAATTAATTATATTAAATTTCATTGATTTCCATCTAATTTCAAATGGATTAAATAATAAGGTGATAAACAAAAGGATTATTATATATTAGTAATCCAAATACATTTCTAAGTTTATTGTTTACACAACAGATAATAAATTTACATACTAATAGTTGATTTCATATTCTATATTAAAACCTTTTCCAAATAAATAACAAAAAAATTTCACTATTAAATACAACATTGATTTTAATCCTTATTTACCTTTATAATTACCATATTAACTTTATAATTGTTTCAATTGATTGAAATTTCATTAAAAATAGTTGTCAAATACATTCAATCTACTTTATTAAATTTCAATCTAATAATTTTTTCTACCATTTATAAATCATAAATTTTAAATTTTGACAATATTAAATTCTAAAATCTTATTAAATCGAATAATTTAATTATTGAAAATAAAGGCCGTCACATTTTTCATCCTAAAACACCCAAGTATTTCTATCGTGGTAACCATGATGTTGAATGCTTTCATGGTTTGGAATCAGCAAAATTAAATGATATTAAAATTGCCTTTAAAATGAAGTAATTATGTTGTTGTAATGCTTACGCAGTTATGAGGAGAAACATTTAAAATATTATAAAGAGTCTCTATCCAATTTTTTAAGCACTAGAGTCTAATTTTAGCACTAAAAAAGTAAAGTAAAGTACTTAAAGCAATAAATAACATAGAGAACCTAACGTGGTTTCGATTTTAATGAATACTTCGTTATGAGAAAATGTCCTATCTTCTCTTTTCTTTTTTAGGATAAGTGAAAAAATAGCAGAGAGTACAATTTTGATTTCATTGTCAAAAATGAGTAGTCCAAAAAATCCCCTTCCCCTTTTTGCTACAGTTCTTATTCATTTATAGTACACAGAGATTCACATGGATCACTAATGTCCATCTACCACTCTTTTAGTTTCTTCCTTTGGATTATGTCATGTGTCGATCATCTGTCTTGCTTACATGGATTGCTAACGTTGCCTTGGGCAGATAACCATGACTTGAGTTGATGAATTTTGAACTTGGGCGGGAAGCTTGAAATTGATGTGGGAAAACCTAATTTTGAATAGACTTTGACTTAATGATTTTATAAAGCAACAAGTCAATGAATTACATATATGTAGGTGAGGCCGCAATGAGAAACTAACCCTCGTTTTAGAAAAACGACATAGTTATTAGCACTCCAAGGTTTTGCTATCGTGAATGGGACATTGAAGACCGTGGCTTCAAAATTATACATGGTGACGATGTTATAGAGCATTTGAACCATGTCGACCCTCTTGAAGCTATATTACACTATTCCATCCAAAATAACAACGAAGCATAATGTTGGTGGTAATCAGGGCCAAGCAATATGGCTCATAAAATAAGATTGCACTGCCATTTTGTAGGTTCGTCATATCCCCCGAACCTATTCTGAGCCATTCTTATACGAGAAGACCGCATCACAACCTTCATATTTAAGGAGTTTGAGAATAATTTCATGGCTTCTTAGCTTGCCTTTAAGGAACATGACTTAACTTATGGTTGTAGAGAAGTTTTACCCTATTTCCTCATCCTTCGAGTCATTATATTTGTGGGAAGTATACTATAGAATTGCGGCGTTGTTCTGTCGTTTCATGTCAAATCAAGATGGTGGGGCATTCGTATTGTATTAATGTCAATATAAGACTAGGGCACAGCCCAGCAACTTAAACGTTAGTTTAAGATGCAGCGCATCCTTATTTCTTATAATTGTGTTAAGGATGGTGTCATAGTTATATATCTTTAGTGTTGCTTTCGAAGCTGCAACAAAATCTCTATAGCTAGTTGTTACTTAATGATTATGCCACAGTTCCAACCTATTAAGGTTACTTTTAGGACCACGACATAGCTTTCATATTTGGTTCTTAAAGGTTGGCCGCAGGTTCGTTTATTGAAGTAAATATTAGGATTTTAATGCAGTCCCTATACCTTATCGACGACTCAGGATATCATACAAATATTACAGCATCAATGTTGTGCTGAGAGGAAAGGTGCAGTAATATCTGGATTTTCTTCTTTTCTCTTTGCTTCCTCATCATAGTCCAATTTTTATCGTGGTAGCGTTCTTTTAGGTCCGATGCTTTGGTCAATTCGCCTTTATAAGTATTTGAAAAATATGGGTGTAACAGTTGTCTCCCAAGTCTTCACCGATTGAGGATCGGTGTGAACTTGTCCTCGCTTCCATATTTTCTTATAACCCATCACTATCTCTTTTCTCTCTCTTCTTTTCAACTTCAAAAGATCTTTATATTCATTTTACATTTAATGCCCGACTACGCATGTCAAATTTCTATCGGCTAATTTTTCTAAAAATGAAGTTTCTTTAATCTTTTCGTTTCCTACGAAAATCTATATGGGTTCTTAGGTTAATCTCCCTATCTTTAATCCATTAACATTTTAGGGTTTTTTTCATCATTTCGATTTTGTGGCCGAGATTCAAATTGAGGTGAATTTATGTCCTTCTTCTTATTCTTTATTTCTTTATATGCACTCAGAAAAATTTATTTCAAATCTCATATTTCCAATAAATAACCTCTCTTTCAAATAAAAATAAAGGTATTCCTTTTCTTCTTGCTCCTTCCTTTATATCTAGTGGTAACCGATAATTAGTCTAGTATTTTCGCTATGAAATCTACTTCTATTGAGGGGACCTCTTCTCTCTTATCCCTGCAATCTAAAATAACTTAATTAAGGGAAACAGAAGGTATTCTGGATCATTTTGAATTCAATGGTTATGTAGGTAGCGTACTTGAATCTCATGAATGTATTCATACGCCCTGAAACGGCTTTATTTCTGTTACTTTCAAGCATATTCGATGTGGGCTTTTTCTTCCTTCCAGTCATATTTTTCGCGAATGGCTATCTACCATTGGTATTACCCCCATTCAACTTGCTTCCATTTCTTATTCCATTTTGACCGCCACTTTCATTCTTTATATGGAGAAGAGCTCTCCTCCTTCCCGTCAGGAACTTTAGTTCCTATTCCATATTCATAAGAGTCCTTCTAGGGGTGTTTCGGGTAATATTATACCCAGGCAAAAAAAATCCTTTCTTACAAATGTTCCATGAAAGAGCCGAAAATGTAGTGATCAATATTTTTCTTTTTGAATTTAGATAAATTTCCTTCTTCTTTCCAACCACATCCTAATCGCCCTTTCTTTTCCAATCAAGCCATTAGGTCATTCGTATCACGTAGGGCATCCTGGGCTTGGGTGAAGACGTAATGAAAAAGGTCCTTTTTACCAAGTTGTTACTGCACAAGTATGATTTTCTACGTACTAGCCATAACTTCTCTCACTCTATCTTTAAATTATCCTCCGAATCTAGGTGTATAACTCGATAAGACAAACAATGAAATTATACTTTATAATTTTATACAAAGCCAATTCTTGATCCTAGTTACTTTTTACCCTGTTAAAATGGTAGGTGGTCATTTTAATGCATTTCTTGATGATTTACCATCAAAATAATTGAAGACGTCGAAGAAGAAGAAGAGGGGAGGGAAGAGGAGAAAAGATCGTGTTGAATCCTTAGACCGACCTCTTCAGAAACCTCATGCACCTCCTCCTTTTCTTCCTTCCTCAAACATACTTCCCATCTCACCTCTCCAGTCTTTCCATGACCTAAGCGTCGGTTCTTTCCCTTGTCAGAGGGTAATATCATCGATTTTTCTAAGAGGGTAGGGCTTATTGCTTTAGACGGTTTATCTCACATTGCATTTGCCCCATAATCTTATCCCAATGCTCTTCTATTTCCCGCACTCTCCTTCCATAAGCTTGCTACTAAGCTTGAATGGACATGGGCCTATGTAAGTGCCTTCTTTTCTTTACTTACTTGATGATGATTTTTTTGCAATTCTTGTCTTATTTATGTATGCTTTACAACAGATAGGGGCTGTGGCATTTGAGGCTCGAATGGGGTTGTGGATGACTAGGTATCATCTACTGATTAGATCATTAACGTTGAGGCGAACTTCATTGTGGTAGCATTTGAGAGGACCAGGGTAGATTAAGAGTATAGGGCTCAATGTGAGAAAGCACAAAGGCATAGGGGCAACGAAGGCAGCGGAGGAGGTCTTGAAGTTGAAGGCTCGGAAGTTGGAAAGGAAGGATAAAACATTGGGGGAGACAGAGAAGGAGCTAGAGGAGGATTCTAAGGATAGGCTCGAGCAGCTCACTTACTGAGTTCTTTTCAAGATGCACACCATGGTTACGCACCAAGTTTTAACCGATCACTTAGGTTATATTGCTGCCGTGGTTGATCTTAGCTCCCTAGAGGACCTTGTGATTGAAGAAGCCCTTGCATATTACAGATCCGAATGGGCTAAGGAGATGGCCAAAAACCATGCTTTCCCCTCTTCTTCCCAAGACATCACGATGTAGTAAGATGATGAAGCTACATTGTCTAAGGGGACCGTAGTCACCTCTGCCTCCCAACCCCATGTAATCACTCGATCTTTTGTTGACAAATTCTCCACCTTTTTGTATTTTTAAATCTATCAATATGTAATGAACTAAATTTGTTTCCTAGTTTTGTTACACCAATTTTCTTAAATTTTCCTATGTCTTATTATTGCACTACAAATTACCATGTCATTTTCATTCCTTTGTTCTTTATTTTCTTCTAAGGAAGTTGTATTTATGGAAATCCTTAAGGAGAACATGGAAAAACTTTAAAATCAAATGGTAGATTGTCTTGATGTTAGTGAAACAATAATTTGCATGCAAGAGAAAGTGTTTGATGAGGCATTTATGTAAATTAAAGAAGAAACCCAAAAGCTAATTTCCAAAATTGATCAAATAGTTAAAGAAAAGGAGGCACTTACTGACTTTGTACTACATCACCGGAATTATACCTTGGAAAGTGGGTTCTTTTCCCTCTAATAGTCCTCATTTAGAATGTTTTAAGATTAGGATTAGGAATTAAATAAAGAGTGAGTGCCATGTGTTATTATTTTAATTTTTGTGAATTTATTCCACTCTTTATATAAAATTGGCCTTATGCAATACGTCTTTCTAAACTTAGCTTTGTGTAATTTGAGTCCTATTGAAATAAATTATAGTTACTATCAATTAAGTTGATTATATTCTTCCTTGTGGGCATCCTTCTGAGTTTATCGAAGTCTTCGAATCCAATGCAACTTTGGTTCCCACTATTTATGGTCTGGATGACTTAGGCATACCTGAATTTGAGGTTGTGACTACAACTTTTGTTACGCCCTTAGAGGAAGAGAACATCCAACTAACACTTACTAATGAAAGGCTTGAAAGGGATTTTCAGAATGCTCTTTCTGACTTCAAAAAAGCTAAGGATGCACAAGAGCTCTAACGCCAATATAATACCAAACTGTGCACTGAGCTTGAGGCTGTAAATTTAAAGGTGGCCAAACTGCAACTAATGTTTAATGAGAGTGAAGTGCTTTATGGGATTGTCTATGAGGAGGAGATTAAAGGACTTAGAAAAACCATAGATAACTTGTCTCTTTAGGCCGCTCAATATCTTCATGAGAAGGGAAACACCGAAGAAGGAGAGGAGGTCAAGGAGCTTAGCACGGGTTTAGTTCATGCTCCTCCTGCAGGCATGAACACCGTGTTGGAGGATGGGTGGAAGAGGAAGATGGAACTACACTATCATGGTAAACTTGAAGAACTAGAAGCTAACTATAAGCAGCAGTTAAAGCGACTAAAGCCAAGATGTCGCTCGTACATAGAGAATATAGTGAAAAGCGGATGCACTTAAATATTTTGGTGGTTTTTCTAGGGACTCGAAATGACAAAGGTTGAGTTAATAACGACTTTATAGAAAACGACGAAGACCGCTACACATAAGATTTATGAACTTGAAGATCGATTATAGAAAGCTCAGGTCGTCCCCATTGTAGCGACAGTGCCTGTTAACACACAGGGGTTTCGATTTGCTGATCTCGAAGAGAAGTTTAGAAGGGAGAAGTTTAGATGTAAGATGGGGAAATTTCTTTGCAATAAGCTAAAAATATTTTGATTTACTTTTACCCTGCACTTGATTTGAGTTTTCTTTATAATAAAGAAGGTTTGTGGTGACTGTGGAGGATCCAATAAACCTAGTAGGTTCCAACTTCAAACCAAGGAATATTTTTCATCATAGAACGGATCGACCTGTGGAAAGTATCCCTTAGGCTTGATATTTTATAATTGTAGTAGTATTTTATTGATTATACTTTTGCATAACATGTTGCAAGAACATTTTTTTACTGTGCAAATAGCTATAAGGTAAATTCTCTTTAAATGAGTGTCAGTACCTTGTGAGCTCTAGCTTATGTGCAATTTCTTTTAATTTTGTTCATCTAGACTTTCTTGATTTCTCGCTTTGCATCCATCTTTTGTTCGTGTGCTTGGCACGGTCTGTCCAACTATTTTGAGGAAGACTGTTTTTGACTACGAAGTCAAGTCGTGTATTTACAACCTTTTTTTGATTTATGCGCATAGTTTTTGGTGCCGGTTTAGGCCGTTTAATATCCTAAAGTCCAATGTAATTGTTTGGATGAGAAGCCGGGTTGTGTAAGTTATAACTCTATATTATTAGCTATGTTTGTAAAATTAACATAGAAAGGTTTTTATACTGGTTCGGACCGTCTAATATCCTTGCATCCAATTGTATTACTACTTTTCGTAATAATTACGATGCTTGGTATTTTTCTATACAGATAAAACTGCTTATACAAAATAAGGCCTGAGATGCTTGGAACTCTAAATTCCTAGAACTAGATTTCCATCTAGTTTTAAGAGTCGATATGCCCTACTAGCTAGGACTTATTCAACAACCAAAGGACCATCCCAATTTAGATCCAGAGCTCCCTCTATTGGGTCATTAGTGTTAGCCACTACACTTCATAGTACTAGGTCTTCCTTGTATAATTTTCTCTCCTTGAGCCTAGCATTGTAATTCTTTTCCATCCTTTATCAGTATGTGACGGATCAGACTGTCGTCTCGTCTCTTCTTTCTTGAATAAGATCGAGGGTAGCCTCATTTTAACTCCTTGTTCCTTTCTACCACATATGATATACTTTTGTGTGATGGAGCCTTTATTTCAACTAGGAGTATTGCTTCATAGTCATAGCTTAAGGAGAAAGGTGTGTAGCCAGTTGGAGATCTGGATGAGATTCAATAAGCCTATGGTACTAAAGATAAATCCTCCGTTCATTTTACTTTAGCCTTTGTAGTCTTTCTTGAGCAGCTTCTTAATGATTTTGTTTGTTGCTTCGACTTTCCTGTTTGCCTAGGGATGCGTGACAGAGGATAAACTCTTTATTATTCCATTCCTTTCATAGAGCACCATGAATTCCTTACTTTCAAATTAAGTTCCATTATCAATAATTATTTTTTAGGGATCCCAAACCTAATAATTATGTTCCTTGCAACAAAAGTGACTATCTTCTTTGTAGTAATTGTTGCTAAGGGTTCTACTTCTACCCATTTGGTGAAGTGGTTTATTGCCACCATGACATACTTTGCCCCTCCTTTTAACATGGAAAGCGGTCTTTCAAATTTGTTCCCCATACATCGAAGACTGTGTGCTGGCTGATGGGATGAGCTCATGGGAAGATAGTTTTAGGATACTGGAAAGTCTTTAATATCTATTGCATTTTGCGACCTATCCATGCGCATCTTGAAGCACGGTGGGCAAGTAGTAACCGTTTCTTAGTACCTTCTTTGCTAGCTTAGCTCCTTCAGAATGATCTCTACATTGGTATTCCTTCTTCTTTGGAAACACATCTAAGCTAAGGGGTGGAGTACCCCCTCTTGTATAATATGCCATCAAAGAAGGAAAAATACAGAGCCTGACATCTTATTTTACGAGCTTTATTCTTATTTGAAATTAGCACTCCATTTATCAAGAATCATTTAATAAGGGTTATCCATGAGTCTTCCTCTGTTTGTTGGGGGATAAGCGTGGGTGGAAGATGCTCTTGGTTTTTATCCATTTCTTGATTCTTATATCTTCTAACCATAGCTCTAGTAAGGACCAGTATTTGGTTGGCCTCGGTGATACTTGGTTCGACTTGATGTCCTATTAGAATAGCTTTCATTTCTCGAGCGACATTAGTGCTAGCTAGTCTGGCTAGTGAGTCCATGAAAGAATTGTTCTCATGTGGGATTTGCTATATGTGAAATTGATCAAACTGCTCAAGCAACTTTTTGGATAGTTCTACATATGTGTCTAAGGTTGGCTCTTTCAATTGGTAATTCCTCTACACTTGATTTACGACTAATTAGGAATCACCATGAATTTTAATATGGGTTACCTTCATTACCTAAGCCATCCTTAAGCCAATGAGGAAAGCTTCATATTCCGCCACATTGTTGGTTGCTTTGAACCCGAGCTGCAGTATCCTATACAATTTCTTCTAATCTAGGGTGATCGATACATGTCTTATCCCTGCCCCATGGAGTGGACGTCTCTTCCTCGGATTGTGGTTCGGCGGGTAGTGTGCATTCCATAATGATATCTGCTAGTGTTTGACCTTTGATTGATTTCCTTGGCAGTAGGAGATATTGACTGGCTATGTTCAATTGCCCATATTAGCAACCGACTAGGCGTCTCCGGCTTATGTAGTATTTTCTTCAATGGTTTAACTGGGAGGACTTTGATAGGATGCTACCGAAAGTATGGCTTCAATTTTCTTACTTTAAGGAGTAGGTTGTAGGCTAACTTTAAGGCCTTTGGGTTTCATCATCTTCTCGAACCACTACAACACTGACAACTTTATCAGTTATAGCTAAATATACATATAAATCTTCATCTATTACTGGTTTTGAGAGGATATGAGTATTGATTAGATGATCTTTAGATTTTGAAATGTGACTTTACATTCGTCGGTCCATTCGAAGTTCCGTCCCTTTTTCATTTGATCGAAGAAAAGTATACATTTGTGAGTTTCTTTGGAAATGAATCTAGTTAGCCACTCTATCTTTTAGGCTCATGATATCTTTTGGCTTCTCTGAAACACCTTCCTTATAGCCTCTATCTGTTCCAGTTTTGCTTCAATGCCATGGCGCTTACTATGCACGCTATGAATTTTCTTGAATGAATGGAAAAGGTACAATTTAAGGGATTTAACTTCATGTCATACCGCCTCAGAATTGCAAAGGTTTCCTCCAAATTCTGCACATGACTTGGTGTTATTGTCAACTTAACTAGCATGTCATCTATGTATACTTCAACATTTTTACCAATCTGATCTGAGAACATCGTATTTAGGGGTGAGCATTTAGTCGAATTAACCAATCTAACCATCTTAACTGGCCTTGATCGAACCGTTTTGACCGAAAAAATCAGTTAATCGAACTGTTAGTAAACTTATTGATGTTAACCGACCAAAGTCAGGTTTTTTTAATGGTTAAGACTTTTAAATATTCGATTAACCGTTTAATCAAAATAATTTTTCCCTTCCCAAACACTAAAATCTGATCCGCCCAATAACCTAAACCAAATTAATTTGCTCATGCCACTTTCAATTTAGTTCTCATTTTCGTCTCATTCCTATAGAGAGAAAAACCAGATCTACCATCTTCCCTTTCAACAAGAACCTAAACTTTCCTTCAAATCATCAACAAATTTCTATCAGTTGCTCTTCTTTTGCGTCTTATCACACCTCCACCTCTATCTCACTTTCGTGCTGCAGTTGAATCGAGTCAAGATATGGTGAATGCAAACCATGAGTTGTAAATTTAGTTCAGTAAAAATTTAATTGCATTTTAATTCATATTTAATTGCATTTTAATTCACAATTAATTGCATTTAAACTATACGTTTTACATTTAGTCTAGTATAGATTTCACATTTTACTGCAATTGAATTCTGAATTATTAATTTAGTTCACTTTGCATTTAATTGATTTTTAATTTGCACATCTAGACGGTCAGTTTATATACACAGTTTAGTATAGTTTGAATTTAATATACACAGTTTACATACACATTTAGACTTTCCGTTTACATTTAGACATGCTATCA